>CM060405.1:31006790-32500540 GCA_030545235.1 Helianthus tuberosus
CCTAGCAAACGTACACACGGTGACAATTTCAGTAATAGTGTAAACGGAGGCGGCAACCATACTAATAACAACAACGATGGAATGCAAGCCCCACTTCTTAAGAAAATGAAAGCTGCAACGCCTGGTTGCACTTATAAGGAGTTTCTTGCCTGTAAACCGGTTGAATTTGCAGGCAACGAAGGGGCGACTGCTGCACTGCGTTGGTTAGAGAAAACCGAGGCGGTGATTAAAATAAGTAAGTGTGCTGAGGAAGATAAGGTCATGTACGCGTCACATCTTTTTAAAGAAGGGGTGCTAGAATGGTGGAATGCAGTACTACAAGCCAAGGGAAGCGATGTGGCCTATGCCATGAGTTGGGAAGAATTTAAGCGGTTAATGGAAAGAAAATTATGTCCCGAATATGAGAAGGAACAAATGGCGAATAAATTCCTGAACCACCGGATGGTGGATGTAGACTGTCGAGGGTATACTTCGACATTCTTCGAATATGCGAGAATAGTACCAACCCTGGCTTCGCCTGAGCCGGTACTTATTTCCCGCTATATTTGGGGATTGATTGGCGAAATCCGTGATATCGTTAAAGCTGCGAGACCTCGCACTATTGACGATGCTGTGGAATTAGCTAACACCCTAACTGACGGGCTGATACGCACAAGAGAAGAAAACCGGAAAAAGGAAGTGGCCCAAAAGATTACCCATGGATTCCGTATGGGTAACCGTAGTAATTTCAAGAGAAAGGGAACCGGGCAATCTTCCACTGTTCCATTTTGCAATGCCTGTAAAAGAAAGCATTTTGGTAGATGCAAAGGATATTGCAATTTCTGCAAAATCCCGGGGCACCAAGAAGAAGATTGCAGGAAGAAGAAAGCAACAATATGCTACAACTGCGGAGAAGCTGGACATTTTAGGCCAGACTGCCCTAAATTGGTCAAACCAGCTGATAATAAAGCCAAACCTGCAGAAGGAGCTACCAAGAGAAACGCAAGAGCCTTCCAGTTAACTACTCAGGAAGCAGAACTAATTCCTGACGTGATAGCTGGTACGTTCCTAGTTCACAACGTTTATGCAAAAGTATTGTTTGACTCTGGTGCAAACCAAAGTTTTATAAATACTTCATTCTGCCAAGCTCTTAACCTACCCTTAACCAACCTTAGACAAATTTTCACGGTAGAAACGGCAGACGGTAATTCTGTTAACATAGATAAGGTTTTGCGAGAAGAAAAGATAGAACTCTTAGGCCATAAATTCTCTGCAAACCTGTTACCTATGAATTTAGCCAAATTCGATATGGTATTAGGAATGGATTGGTTAATAGCCAACCATGCCCGAATTCTTTGTGATAAGAATTCCATAGAAATACATACACCCACAGGAGAATTAGTGGTGATTACAGGAGATAAGTCACGTAAGCCAATGAAATTCATTTCAGTAATGAAATTGGCCAGTTATTCAAGAAAACAAGAAATAGTGTATATGATTTCGGTAATCATTAACACTAAAGGTAAGGAACTTAAAGAAATTCCGATAGTAGCAGAATACCCAGATGTATTCCCAGAAGAACTACCGAGATTACCACCCAATAGGGAAGTAGAATTTAGAATTCATCTAATTCCTGGAACTACACCGATAGCCAAGCCACCTTATCGGTTAGCACCCACCGAAATGCTGGAATTGAAAAAGCAATTAGATGAATTGTTAAGCAAAGGATTCATACAACCTAGTTCATCCCCGTGGGGAGCTCCAGTATTGTTTGTGAAAAAGAAAGATGGGTCAATGAGAATGTGTATCGATTACAGGGAATTGAATAAGGTTACAATTAAGAATCGATATCCATTACCTAGGATTGATGATCTTTTTGATCAATTGCAAGGAGCTAGATACTTTTCTAAGATAGATTTACGCTCCGGAAACCATCAATTGAAAGTACAAGAAGAAGACATACCTAAAACTGCTTTCAGAACTAGGTATGGTCATTAAGAGTTTACAGTCATGCCCTTTGGGTTAAGAAATACTCCTGCAGCATTTATGGACATGATGAACAGAATCTGTAAACCGTATTTGGATAAATTTGTAATTGTCTTCATCGACGATATACTTATTTATTCCAAAAGCCAGGAGGAGCATTGTGAGCACCTGCATGCACTCTTAACTTTGTTAAGAAAGGAAAAACTTTACGCCAAATTTTTGAAGTGTGAATTTTGGCTGTAAGAAGTGCAATTTTTAGGACACATGGTGAATCATGAAGGTATTCACATAGATCCCTCCAAAATAGAAGCGATCACCAAATGGAAGGTTCCGCAATCAGCTATGGAAGTTAGAAGCTTTATAGGGTTAGCCGGATATTATAGACGATTCATTAAGGATTTTTCCAAAATAGTTGTACCATTAACTAAGCTAACCTGTAAAGCAGTTAAGTTTGAATGGGGAACTAGGCAAGAAGAGGCCTTTAGGATTTTGAAGCAAAAGCTAACAAACGCCCCAATTCTAGCCTTACCAGAAGGAACCGAAGATTTTGAAGTTTACTGCGATGCTTCTAAGCTAGGATTAGGATGTGTGCTAATGCAACGCAAGAAAGTAATTGCGTATGCCTCATGACAATTGAAAAAGCACGAAGAAAATTATACAACTCATGACTTAGAATTAGGAGCCATAATTTTTGCCCTTAAGATTTGGAGACATTATCTATATGGAAGTAAGTTTACTGTCTATACAGATCATAAGAGCTTAAGATACATATTTGGGCAAAAAGAATTGAACATGAGGCAAAGGAGATGGATGGAAATCCTAAGTGACTACGACTGTGATATTCAATATCACGAAGGAAAAGCAAACGTAGTTGCTGATGCATTAAGTCGTAAGTATCATGAAAAGCAAAAGTGAGTTCGTGCTCTTAGATTAAGTGTACAATTAGACTTAATAGAACAACTGAAGAACATTCAAGAAATAGCAATCAAGGATGATGCTGAAGGAATGAAGGGATGAATAAAGGAATTAGAGCAAGGAAGTGATGGAATTTGGAGATTCCATAAGAAAAGAATTTGGGTACCTAAGCAAGGAGAGTTAAGAAATAAGATTTTAGAGGAAGCCCATAAATCTAGATATACCATGCATCCTGGAAATAATAAAATGTACCAAGATTTAAGGAATAATTTCTGGTGGATAGGAATGAAAAAGGACATAGCTAAATATGTTTCTAAATGTCTTACTTGTTCACAAGTTAAGGCAGAACACCAGAAACCCTCAGGTCTACTACAACAATTAGAAATGCCTGTATGGAAATGGGAACTTATAACCATGGACTTTGTTACTAAGTTGCCCAAAACCAGAAAAGGTAATGACGCGATTTGGGTAATTGTGGATCGATTAACCAAATCAGCTCATTTTCTACCCATGAAGGAAACCTTTAGCATGGAAAGGTTAGCCAAATTATATGTAGACGAAGTAGTATCCTTACATGGAGTTCCACTCTCCATTGTATCGGATAGGGATAGTCGTTTCACTTCCCATTTCTGGACAAGTTTCCAGGAAGCAATGGGAACCCGACTAAATTTAAGCACTGCATACCATCCTCAGACAGACGGACAAAGTGAAAGGACGATCCAAACCCTGGAGGACATGCTTAGGGCATGTGTAATAGATTTTGGTGGAAATTGGGATGACCACCTACCCTTAATTGAATTCTCCTGTAACAATAGTTACCATTCAAGCATTGAAGCTGCCCCATTCGAAGCACTATATGGACGAAAATGCAGAACTCCAGTCTGTTGGGCAGAGATAGGAGAAAGTCAATTATCAGGTCCTGAAATAGTGCAAGAGACCACCGACAAGATCACTCAAATCAAGGAAAGACTGAAAACGGCTCGAGATCGCCAAAAAAGTTATGCCGATAATCGATGCAAGCCACTAGAGTTTCAAATTGGAGACAAGGTACTCTTGAAAGTTTCTCCTTGGAAAGGAGTAGTTTGGCTTTGGTAAGAAAGGAAAGCTAAGTCCAAGGTACGTAGGACCATTCCCAGTAATACAGCGAATAGGACCAGTTGCCTATCGCTTACAACTACCAGGAGAGTTAGCTGGAGTACATGACGTGTTTCATGTATCCAACCTCAAGAAATGTCTATCTGACGAATCATTGGTAGTACCTTTCCAAGACATAGAGGAAAATGAGAAATTGAAGTTTGTGGAAAGACCACTTCAAATAGAAGACAGAAAGATCAAGTTTCTCAAACACAAAAGATTGGTATTAGTCAAAGTCAAGTGGGATTCAAAGAGAGGACCCGAATATACCTGGGAGCTGGAATCTGAAATGAAACGAAAGTATCCTCACTTATTTCAATAAATCTCGAGGACAAGATTTTAAATAAGGTGGGGAGGATGTAAGGACCTTAAAAAATGTCCCAAAACGACCCATAAATGAAAACCCGAACCCCTGAAACCCTACTGTGCATGAAAAATCAAGAAATCAAGGTTTTTGGGTTTCAGGCGGGCCGCGTCAACTTGAAGTTTGACCGGATAAGCATCCGGACCACGTATCATCAACATGGCGACCCTACTCGTGACCCATCAGACCTACACGTAGACTAGGTGGCCACGCGGGCCGCGTAAGAGTTGAGTATGGGTTTACGCGGGCCGCGTAAAACCCAAAATCAGGCTATAAATAGCCCATGCACGGGGCTTTCATCTGGTGTCGAAAACAACTTTCAAAAAACGAAGTTATACTGTTCGAAATCACAATTTTCATTAGGAAGGCGCTGCTACGATACATGGTATTAACTCGATCGTTGCTATGATTCAATATCCGATCGATTGAAACTATCCGATGGATATTTAAGTGATGCCCACATTAGGGCCATACTTTGTCATTCGTCGTGAACTCGATGGATGTTTAAGTACTGCACTTTGTCATTCGTTGTGAGGGTTTTTAATCTCGTGAGTTATCGTAAATGCTGTATTAGTTACTGACCTAGTTCGTGTG
The DNA here is from genome assembly GCA_030545235.1 of Helianthus tuberosus. Classification (NCBI taxonomy): domain Eukaryota; kingdom Viridiplantae; phylum Streptophyta; class Magnoliopsida; order Asterales; family Asteraceae; genus Helianthus; species Helianthus tuberosus. Next base: position 31,011,763 of record CM060405.1, read on the forward strand.
CATTGTTATTTAAATTAGGTTACAAGGCTAATCAGTAGGCTAAATTCTGCCCGTTTAAATCTGCAATGTGAGTCATTCTCTTGTATCAAAAGTATTTTTCAATACTCCATTTATTTTCAAAGGTTATAATTACAAGGATTAAGTCATGGTTATCTTAATCACTGGCTAGTGGGGTATTGTGCACATTACTAATTTCTCACGGGTTAGGCTAATAAATCCTAACAGTGATAATCATCACTACTTGGGGAAAGACCCAATAGTGGTATGACCATCGTCACCAGGAGGTGACACGGCGCCAGATAAAAATAAGATAGAAGCCATTGTAATCACTCTTATGCGGTAATTTATAACTATGTGTCGTTTTATTAAATTTGAGCGACTCGCCAGTATTTCCCCGCTGATAAAATATTTTCAAAACATGTTTCAGGTGACTACAGTGAACCAAGGAAAAGTGCTACGGAGCACTAACAAGCTTGAAGTAGTGGCTCAGTTAAATAAATAAACATGTTTTGTAGATCAGGGAATTTCCTTGTGAAATTTCTCTATTATAAAAATTACGTGGTTTATCCCGACTTATGAAATAAAATAATCGGGCATTTCAAATTTTAAAAGATCCTGTAAAATCTTCCGCTGTCAACTCAATTAATAAATACCACGAGTTTCTGTCACACGGCTCCTGGACCGGGTAAAACCGGGACGGGGGCCGTGACAGAAGCCCTCTATTTATAGGGTCTATCGACCCTTTCTCGCGCCCCGCGAAAGAGGAGGACAGGGCCGTCACGGCCCGCGAGCTAGGCAGGGTAGGCCCTAGCCTTGGCCAATCATCGGTATAGCTTTGACACGATCTCGACACGTGGCGGCTCCGAGGGCGGCCTTGTGGCCAAGCTGTCGTGCCCCGCGACAGCCTTGCTTGGCTCTGTCGCGCCCGCGAGCGACGTTGGAACTTTGTTTTTATTTAATTTTTGTAAAATTAAAGGTATTTAGGGCCGTTTTTCGCATACGGGGTGTATGTTAGGACGTTTAGGGATGTTATAAATATTTTAGGAGGGTTGTTATAAAAGATCCACAGGCGGATCGAAATAACAAGAAAATGATAAACAAACTACTAGGCTTCAAATGCAAGGAGTTGCAAATTCCTCTTAAGCATTACCAGGCACTTCCAGCTTATTTCGTAACCTTGTAACCTATCACTTAGTCTTTTGAAGATACGTCAGTTTACACTGGTAAATACAACTAACCGACACAGTTTGAAAATATTTTAAAATCATTTACATGTACAAAATGGTACATATATTTTATAAATAACTTGGGATAAACTATTTCTCATGTTATCAGTTTTACAAGCTTGACAATACATATGGGGCCCGGAAACTATGTCGAGAACATGATTAACCGACAAACCACATTATTACCCTTATTGGGTAAAACCCGTATTGGGTTATAAAAATCATTTTAATATAACATTAGCATCTATCAGGTGTAGGTATAACAACTATCCTAAAAATTCTTAAGACACTCCTATATATGTCCGAAGATAGCTAAACATAGGTAGGCAAATAGAGATGACAACAAATCTAACAAAATCAAAGCCACGTACTTCCTTCAGTTACCACCACAGATGTAACAGCTCTCCTAGAACCCTTAACGTGGCCCTAAACGCTCCCAAATACATCTCGTACATGAGAAACGGACCCGAGATACCTTCGTACCTTCAAAAATCAAGAAAAAACAAGAATAATAGTCTGTCGCGGGGCGCGACAGACTCTCCTTTAGCCGTCGCGGGGCACGACCGAGCAACAAGTGGCGGAGCCACTGCCCGCCACGTGGCATGACACGCGTCGAGACCTACGATGACTCAGCAAAACCCTAACCGCCTTTTTAGTCTCTGGTGGGGCGAGACGACCCCCGCCTTGTATACGTCGCGGGGCGCGAGAGAGTAACGAATCAGCTATAAATAGTGCCGAACTCAGCCATTTCACTTGTTCGAATTTCCTATTTCTCTCTCAACGTCTATAGGCTAAAACTCTAGCCTAATACTCCCCCCCCAAGAAGCGAAGCTCTGCCTCGTTGTAAGTATTATAACCCTGCTATTACCCTACATGATTGATCTAGGATTCCGTAATGCATGTCGGCTCTGCCCGACTCAGACAATGGAATTCTGTCTCGTGTGTACACCCGATTGATTTAGGACTCCGTAATGCATGTCAAGGCCTTGCCTGACTTAGTCATTGGAGTTCTGTCTCGAGTTGTATGGTTAATGCAGTTTGGGTTATTTTACTAACACATGTGCATTGTTTATTCAACTAGATTATAACCAGGAAGTCACAAGGAAATACCTAAAGTAGCAATGTGAGTAATCCTCTTTCTTTTTGTGAAACCTTTTTGTAAACTGTTTTTACAAAACCTCAAATGTTTTAAATTATATTCCACAGTGATTGAGTATTTGTATTCTACAATTATCGTCGGTATGTTGGGGTTTTGTATACAAAATTTGTTACTACACTGTGAGTAGTAACATTACCACAAGTCGGGTTGACAGTACCGTGTGTGGTAATTAAAGTAGAAATATAAACAAATACAATTGCGAGATCGCCCTCAATGCTGTAAAATGATAAAACCTGTTTTGATTAAACTGGGATTCACTCACCAGTATTTCTTGCTGATAAAATATTTTAAACACATGTTACAGGTAACTTAGTATGGAGCCTATAAAAGCCAGCTGAAAGCACTGAAGCCTTAGAAAAGTGGCTATAAAATTTACCTAAATAAAAAGGACAACTATTTTCAATAATTAGGGTTTATCCTGATGCGTGTGTGGTGTGATATATATATATTTAAGTATATTTTAAGCCCTTTTTACACGTTAGTCAAGTTTTAAATTTATAAAACACGATATTTTACTAACACCAAACACACATATGGGCAAGTGCACCCATCGTGAGCGTAGTATAGTGTTGGCAAGATACCGAGGTCGTCCAAGGACACAAGAGTTTTTAGTACCGGTTTATCCTCAACGTCTAATCAAATCAAAAGTTAGAAAAAGATTTTTAAATAAGAAAAAATAAAACTAACTAAAATGCTGAAAAATAAAATAAAAGTTAAAACAGATAGACAAGATGAATCACTTGGCTCCGACTCGTGTTTAGTGTAACCTTTGATTATTTCCGCACTTTTGCACTTTTTAAGAGATTATCTTAGTTATTGTAGTAGGCCCCTCTTTTGAAGGTGACGTTACCCTCAACCAAGTAGTTTGAGTCAGCAAGGATACAATCCTAAAGGGTCGGATTATTGAAAGATAATTAATTAAGTTATTAATGCATATTGTGGTAGGCCCCTCTTTTGAAGGTGACGTTACCATCGGCTAAGTAGTCTGAGTCAGCAGGGATACAGTCCTAAGTAGCCGGGTTAAAGTATTAATAGTAGCTTACATATGAGGGGATCAAAGAGTTTGGACCCCCGCCATCCAATACCGGTGGGTATTGAAGGAGGTCCTATTAAGTTTGACCCAAGTCCTTGCAGGATCTATACACTGAACAAGGCAAGACTCTTACCAAACCGTTCCCTTAACCCCCGACCAGGTAGCCAACATATCTCCATATAGACCGTGGAGATATGAATGGTGAAAATCTTTTATTTTATATAGACAGTAAAATAATGCCAAGACACCACGAACAAACGATAAGGAAGAATCACCTTCCACATAAGAAATTAGTTATTAAAGTCATTAATACATAACCAAGTAAAAAGTGCGAAAAGATTAAAAATAAAAAGTATTACACTAGACACTTGTCTTCACCAAGTGATGTAAGAGACTTAGGCAAACACGGCCATTGATTGTCAAGAACTCTTACGATCAATCTTGGATCCCGAGAGGACTCACACACTCTACGATGGACGATGGATGATGGATGATGGATGATGGATGATGGATAATGGTGGTGGATGATGGTGTTGTGATGGTGGTGGGTGGTGGGTGAAGTGTGAGAAAGGTGGTGTGCCAAGGGATGGTTTGCAAATGAGCCAAGCACCCCTATTTATAGGCTGAACAGAGGCTCGGGCACGGCCCCGTGTCCACCTTCCTTCTCTTTCTTCATTAATTGCAGTTTGTTTGCATTAGTTGACCACGCCCCCGTGTCCGCTGGGCACGCCCCCGTGTGCAGAAGCGTATCTGTACTATCAAGATTTCCCCAGATTCTGTGAATCTTAGAGTTGACCACGGCCTCGTGTCCGATGGGCACGCCCCCGTGGTGGGTGATAGAAGCTTCTACAGCTTTGTCTTTTCTGCTGACACTTGGGCACGCCCTCGTGCTCATTGAGCACGGGGCGTGTTCAGCCTTCTGTTCTCTTGTTTTGCTTGGGAAGATGCTGTCAGGGAGGTCGGGCATGCCACGTTTGTTCCTTTCCTTGTATTTATGTTAGATTTAGCTGCCTTTTTGCTTATTTTGTTTATTTGAGCTCATTTAATCCTGAAAATACAAAAGGAAGACAAAAACACACTTTTTCAAACATTAGTACTAAAAAAGGGTTAGTTTTATGCCACAATTGATGTAATTTATATGTTGCATTTTGTGCACATCAAATACCCCCACACTTGAATCTTTGGTTGTCCTCAAGCAAAACTCTTTATAATGTGGCTTTACACTCCCAAATGGAATGGGTAGAAGAGAAGGTTTTTTTTGGGCTTGTCATAGAGTGTCGGGATTTCCAAGATTCTTTATTAAGTTTTATTTTTATTTATTCACAATCCTATTCATCATGATTTATTTAAAACATTTCATAAGATAAATTACTTATTAGGGCATAACATGCCTTTTTAAAATTCCATTTATATACAAGTTCACATACCTCACGGGGGATCACTCAACACTCGGCCGAAGATGTATTTTAGTGGATCACTCGAGAGCGGCATGGAACTTACTCCTACCATAAGCTTGCCAAGCAATCAATTCTCCTCCTTTTTAACTATACACCTTTGTAAATATCAAGAGGACTTTTGGGGTGAAGGGTTAGGCTTGGGTTAAAGGTAGGTGGTTGGGTTAGTAGTTAGTAGAAAAGGGCGAAAGGCGTAAAAAGCGTCGGTTTTTGTAAGACTTTTTATTTTTGAAATTTTTATTTTGATGAAGCCGTTATTTAAACAAAGTTATTTTTGATAAAATTGTTTGTTTGTTTCTGTTTTGCTTCATCATGATCATAATTTTTTTTTTTGAAAGTCATAAGAAAAACCGAGCTTGTTACTAAAACAAAAGGGTTAAAAATAAAAAGGTTTTGGTGGGTAAAAGGGTGTTTGTTTTTGGGTTAAGAAATGAAAAGGTTTAGGCTCAAAGGGGTTAACTAGGGGGATTTTGGGTAGGTGATAAAAAAAAAAAGAAAAATAATGGTGTAGAAATAAAAAGGGTTAGTCCTAATGCCTCCGTCATTTACTTACTTGGTTTTAAGTTGGTAAGGACCGGGAATGTATCGTCGTGGCAAGTTCTAGAGTCGTAAGAACCAAGAGGCTATTCACACAAGAAACGAAAAATAAGCATTTTGTTTAAAGATATGTATTGTATGCTCAATAAAGGCTCAAAACTCACTTTTTGTGGGAATGGGTTTTTATGTGATCAAGTATATATAATCAAATTTTAACTAAGCTTGTCATGCCGTTTCATAATTTTCTTATGTTGGTTCTTTTTATCACGATGCTATCGGTTGTAAATTTGTAAAAATATAACCTTTTTAGAATTTGAAATTCCCAAATTAAACATAGACAAGTAAAGAAAAAAAAATTTGAAAAAAATTTGGCGTGATTAGCGGTTCCAATAGAGTTTTGTGTAAGGCTTGTATTTAGGACTTGCAAGATTCAAGGTTTTAGCATCCCCCCCCCCCCCCACACTTAAATTACACATTGTCCTCAATGTGTCCCAAAAATAAGTTTTTTAGGTTGATTGAATGTGTAAAAAGGTGTGAAAAAGCAAAAATTTATGTTACTGGGCGTCTGGACACGGCCCCGTGGTGTCCGGGCATGGCCCCGTATTCAGATCGCCAGTAACAAAAATTGTCAAAAAGAAACAGAAGCCTGGGCACGAGGGCGTGTTCAGTGAGCACGCCCCGTGCCCAGTTACCTGAACTGGGCATTTTCTGCAGATAGTTGGGCACGGGCCGTGTTGGGCGAGCACGGCCCCGTGCTGAACTTGCTGTAATGAAGAAAAATTTGTCGGGTGGCCCTGTTTTTGTGCATGGGGTGCTGGTTCATGTTCCCTTGGTATCCTTCACCATCCCGAGTGCGTTTTATTTCTGCAAATTAAAACTAAACTAGAAAACATAAAAATTAATCTAAACTAAGCTAAGGATAGTTCCGCGGAATGCCTCCGTAGTGCGCCATGTTTATAAGGGTCCTTGGCTAGACCCAAAGCTTGGTCATATGTCACCCAAGTGGGATGTTTTGCATCCCATGCTGCACCGTCGGAGAGCGTCATCCAAACTTGAGTCTATGACCTTCATGTAGTTGACCGGGTCGTCGTCATCTACTCTTTTTCCAACTCCAAACTTCATTTCCTCGTCCCCAATCCTCAATGTTAGTGTTCCATCATTCATATCTACCACCGTTTGAGCCGTAGCTAGGAATGGCCTTCCTAAGATGAGTGGTACTTCGGTATCTTCCTCCATATCTAGTATGACAAAGTCGGCCGGAAAGACAAATTCACCGACTTTGACCAATAGATTTTCAGCGATACCTTGTGGATATTTGACGGATCTGTCGGCGAGTTGTATGCTTATTTTTGTAGGGCTTTTTTCCCCTAAGGCGAGTCGGTTGAACATTGATGAGGGCATGAGGTTGATGCTTGCCCAGAGATCGGCTAGTGCATTATGAATGGGGGATTCCCCAATCGAGCAAGGAATTGTGAAGCTTCCGGGGTCAAGCTTCTTTTGCGGGAGTTTGTTGAGTAGTAAGGTGGAGCATTCTTCGCCTAAGTTAACTAATTGCAATGATTCAGTTTTCCTTTTATGAGTGAGGAAGTCCCTCATGAATTTGGAATATTTAGGCATTTGAGTTAGGACTTCGATAAATGGAATATTAACATGCAATTGTTTCAGTAAATTTTCGAACTTTGCGAATTGCTCATCGGTCTTTTGACGAATTAACCGACCGGGGTATGGAACCGGAGGAGTTTTAGTAGGATCTTGAATTGGTGGAGAAACCTTCTCGTGTTGGGGCGTGGGTGGAGTTGTGGTTTGGCTAGATTGGCTTCTTTCAGTTGGTGGTAATGGAGCCTCCTCGGGAACCACGGTACGGTTTCTCAACGTGATGAGATGCACTTGTGCCTTTGGGTTGGTTTCGGTATTGCTTGGTAATGCGCCTTGTGGTCTCTCGGAGAAATTTTGAGCTATTTGATTTAATTGTTTTTCGATGTTATGAAAATGCTAGCTTGTTGATTTCTAAAATTCGATTCCAATTGTTGAAATTGATCCGAGTTTTTCTTTTCGGCGTCGGAGATGAGGCGAGATACATCATCTTCAAGCCTTTCTCGTCCGCCTTGTTGTTGAGAGAAATTTTGTGACTCGATTCTTGGTTGTTGAAAGTTTGTTCGTTGGTTTAGATTTTGTTGGTTACTACTATTGCCGGGTTCTCTCCAACCAAGGTTGGGGTGGTTACGCCATCCTTGGTTGTAGGTACCCGTTGGAGGACCCGACGACCTAGGCCTATTATCAATGTAGTTTACCGTTTCCGTTTGATCATCTAATTCTTTCATACAACTCCAATTTTCATGTGGCCCACCACACCCCTCACAAGCCATAACCGAGACCGTTTTTTCCATTTATAACTTTTTGATTTTTGAAGAAAGGGCCTCGATTTGAGCTTGTAAAGAAGTGCTTTCATCAACCTTATGGGCACCCGGGGCAATAGATTTATTTCCTCGGGGAGTGTGCCACTAAAAATTGGTTTGAGCAATTTCCTCAATTTGATTATAGATTTCATTTGGGCGACGATTACCTAAAAGTCCCCCGGATCTAGAATCAAGTGTTTGTCTTGTGTGTGGCAACAACCCATTGTAGAAAGTGGATACTTGTTGCCATACCGCAAGACCGTGATGTGGGCACTTTCTTAGTAGCTCTTTGAACCTTTCCCAAGTTTCATATAAGGACTCCCCATCCTCTTGTGAATATGTATTAATTTCAGTCATTAGTTTAGTCGTTTTAGCAGGAGGGAAATACTTATATAGAAACTTTTGGGCTAGTTCATCCCATGTGTTTACCGAACCAACTGGGAGGGTGTTAAGCCAAGCCTTAGCTCGGTCTTTTAGTGAAAATGGAAACATTCGAAGGCGGATGGCGTCGTTTGATGCTCCATTGATCCAAAAGGTATCATATATTTCTAAGAAATTAGTAATATGTAGATGGGGATCCTCGTTCGCAAGCCCATGAAAGGTTTCGGAGTTTTGAAGCATTTGTATCAAATGTGGTCGAAGTTCGAAGTTGTTGGCTTTGACATTTGGTGCATTGATAGCGGCGCCGAGATTACCTACAGTGGGTCATAGGTAATCCATGAGGGTACGTTGGTCCGCCATTGGATGTGGCTCCCCCGAAACTTTCTCTTGGTTTTTAGCTTTAAGTCTTTTTCTGAGAAAGCGTTCGGGTTCTTCAAGAGGTTCTTTTATGTCTCTACTAGAACTGGAGCTCATACACTACGTAGAAAGTTCAGATGTGGCGCCTGGGTTCCAAGTCCTGCAATAAAAACAGAAAAGAACGTTGGTCAGAAGCTTCACCACGGCCCCGTGCTCAGATGAACACGGCCCGTGGTCAGAGATACATTGATTGTTTTCCGGATCCCTGTTACTGGGGAGTTCGACACGGCCCCGTGTTGCACCGACACGGCCCCATGCTCAACTCCCTGTAACTCGGAAAATAAAAACTGCCAGTAACAATGCTGGGCACGGCCCGTGTCCGACCAGGCACGGCCCGTGCTGAGCTTTGCAAAAACTAAAAAATTTAAGAAAAACCTAAAAAAAAAGAAAAATTAGAAAAAAAAAACGATTAGCCTGTTGATTACTAACTTTCTTAAAATCCTTGTGTCCCCGGCAACGGCGCCAAAAACTTGATGCGTGTGTGGTGTGATATATATTTAAGTATATTTTAAGCCCTTTTTACACGTTAGTCAAGTTTTAAATTTATAAAACACGATATTTTACTAACACTAAGCACACATATGGGCAAGTGGACCCATCGTGAGCGTAGTATAGTGTTGGCAAGATACCGAGGTCGTCCAAGGACACAAGAGCTTTTAGTACCGGTTTATCCTCAACGTCTAATCAAATCAAAAGTTAGAAAAAGGTTTTTAAATAAGAAAAATAAAACTAACTAAAATGTTGAAAAATAAAATAAAAGTAAAAACAGATAGACCAGATGAATCACTTGGCTCCGACTCGTGTTTAGTGTAACCTTTGATTATTTCCGCACTTTTGCACTTTCTAAGAGATTATCTTAGTTATTGTAGTAGGCCCCTCTTTTGAAGGTGACGTTACCCTCAACCCAGTAGTTTGAATCAGCAAGGATACAATCCTAAAGGGTCGGATTATTGAAAGATAATTAATTAAGTTATTAATGCATATTGTGGTACGCCCCTCTTTTGAAGGTGACGTTACCCTCGGCTAAGTAGTCTGAGTCAGCAGGGATACAGTCCTAAGTAGCCGGGTTAAAGTATTAATAGTAGCTTACATATGAGGGGATCAAAGAGTTTAGACCCATGCCATCCAATACCAGTGGGTGTTGAAGGAGGTCCTACTAAATTTGACCCAGGTCCTTGCAGGATCTATACACTGAACAAGGCAAGACTCTTACCAAGCCGTTCCCTTAACCCCCGACCAGGTGGCCAACATATCTCCATATAGACCGTGGAGATATGAATGGTGAAAATCTTTTATTTTATATTGACAGTAAAATAATGCCAAGACACCACGGACAAACGATAAGGAAGAATCACCTTCAACATAAGAAACTAGTTATTAAAGTCATTAATACATAACCAAGTAAAAAGTGCGAAAAGATTAAAAATAAAGAGTATTACACTAGACACTTGTCTTCACCAAGTGATGTAAGAGACTTAGGCAAACATGGCTTTTGATTGTCAAGAACTCTCACGACCAATCTTGGATCCCGAGACGACTCACACACTCTACGATGGACGATGGATGATGGATGATGGATGATGGTGGTGGATGATGGTGTTGTGATGGTGGTGGGTGAAGTGTGAGAGAGGTGGTGTGCCAAGGGATGGTTTGCAAATGAGCCAAGCACCCCTATTTATAGGCTGAACAGAGGCTCGGGCACGGCCCCGTGTCCATGAGGCACGGCCCCTTGTCCACCTTCCTTCTCTTTCTTCATTAATTGCAGTTTGTCTGCATTAGTTGACCACGCCCCCGTGTCCGCTGGGCACGCCCCCGTGTGCAGAAGCGGATCTGTACTATCAAGATTTCCCCAGATTCTGCGAATCTTAGAGTTGACCACGGCCCCGTGTCCGCTGGGCACGCCCCCGTGGTGGGTGATAGAAGCTTCTACAGCTTTGTCTTTTCTGCTGACACTTGGGCACGCCCCCGTGCTCATTGAGCACGGGGCGTGTTCAGCCTTCTGTTCTCTTGTTTTGCTTGGGAAGATGTTGTCGGGGAGGTCGGGCATGCCACGTTTGTTCCTTTCCTTGTATTTATGTTAGATTTAGCTTCCTTTTTGCTTCTTTTGTTCATTTGAGCTCATTTAATCCTGAAAATACAAAAGGAAGACAAAAACACACTTTTTCCAACATTAGTACTAAAAAAGGGTTTGTTTTATGCCACAATTGATGTAATTTATATGTTGCATTTTGTGCACATCAATCCCTATACATATATTTCAATTGAAATATATGTATTATCAACAAATGTATTATCAACAAAACTTGAGTTTTATCCTATTTATCTATTCTAAATCTTTTGGTGTTTAACTCTAATAAAAATATTTCCTAACTACGGTCCTGATGAAAATTTCGGCTGCCAAATAAATAAACACCGATACCATCTGATTGGCTCGCGGCTCCCACTCCTAGGGTGGGGTTGGGGGTTGTGACCGAAGGTGGTATCAGAGCTATGCCACTGGTTTAAGCCCTTTAGGTGTTCTTCCAATACCTAAACCATTAACCATTTGTGTTAGGAAATTAATATATTATGTGTTATTCTGTAAACATAAAATTTTAATATGTCTATTGTATCATTCAACGAATTTTGAATTCCCACTATGTGTTACCCATATTTGTATCTTACAGTTATGTTGTATTATATATAAATGATATATACTAATAATATCATGTCTTAGTAAATTTTGTGATATCCTATATGTCTATTATATCCATATGTATATGTAGGAACATAATGCAATCAAAATATTTTTTAATTAGTAATACAATGTTAATATTAATATTTTAATATTAATTTAAGATAAATGCAATTTAGATATGATACTTTGAAAATATCATAATATTAAGATAATATGTAATATAGCTAAATGATTTTATGTCATTTAAATTCTCAAGAAATGTAACCCTTATTTATATTTTACCTTATGTTAGGCTATAAACAAATACAAAGGGGATATGTTCATAATATAATATTCAATTTTTGTGATATATATCATATCCACATATTTATGTAAATACAATTCAAAATAAATTATAATAATATTATGATATTGATATTAATATCTTTATCAAAGATATAAGATAACACCCTTAGGTATGACATCACTACAATATCATAATATAAAATATTATTCAATAAAAGCGGTATATTTTATGATTTATGATATAATCCAAAAGTTTTACTCGATTCAAAGAAATGTATTTGTCAAAATTTTGATAAAACATATAATTATACTAACTTTGTTAAAATATAAATGTTTCAGCATTGTTTAGATACAATAATTAAAACACTTTGTAAACCACTTTATAATTCTTTATCGTATTATTAAATATTAAATATGTAGATTATTCATCAAAATTTGATAAGCTATGTAATATTCGTATAGTCAATATTGATGATAATTAACATGCTAGAGAAATTTTTAATACACAAACGCTCTCTAAGAAAAATCTTTAATATATACTGTTATTATTATATATATCATCATTATTATTAATATAATATACTAAACTAAAATGTTATTAAGGTTTGTTTTAAATTGAAACTAATAATCATAATATTTTTGAAAAAATAAAATATTTGACTCTTGAATAAAGCTATGTTAAAAGAATTTTATAAAACATAATTCTTAATTTAAAATGAACAAGAATTATTACATTATATAATTCATAGTTTGACGATTCTAAAATTCAAGCACATATACTATGGGAGATATAAAATATTTTACAGAACTGTATTTATGAAACATGAATATGTATAACAACTTAGTATTGGGTAATAAAATGATTTTAATACATAATACCTAGATATCGAAAAGAAATAGTTTAAACTTATTTCTTAATTTATATGTTAGTTAGATGTATATATTTATATATTTCATCCATAAATAAAAAATATGTACAAAAACATTTAGTACGATATAGCTATATGGTTTAAAATGTATGTATATATATATATGTATATATATATATATATATCTCAAGAAGAGATAATTTGATAAGTTTAATTCATTTCTTAAAATATATATATATATAAGGATATCCAAGGGATAGGATTGGTAATTTGCCAATGTGTTGAAAACACACTTAATGCACAATGTACAAGATTTAAAGCTCAAGAAAACACAAACTTTTTACCCTTCAACTGATTCATCATCAACCGTCCATTTTTTTCACTTTTTCACACGGATCACGATCTGGACGGCTGATATTCACTTCACACGGATCGCCCTTTCCATTCCCTCCTCTCTCACAACTCACAAACTTCATCAGACTTTCTCCTCTCTTTCTCTCTCTTTCTTTCAGGTCATTGCCGGCTGTTTTTCTATCTTTATCGCGAACTTAAAGGTATATTTTTAAGATAATCTGTTCAATTACGAACTGTTTTTTCATTAATTCAACTCATAGTTGCAGTTGTGAACTTGTGATGCAGATTTCGTGGCTTAATAATGCGATTATGAGTTTTTAGTGGTTTTGTTGATTATTGCAATTCAATGTCGGGACCACTTGATCGATTTGTAAGGCCCTGTAAGCGTTTAGTTCTATTATTTGATTTTTTTTGTAGGATCGTTCTATGACCCAAACGAGTCATTCAGAAGAGTTCTCGGTCTAAACAGAGGCGGAATTCATTGTTTAGACTTTGTAACAGCTTGAAATACTACTAATTGTCTTGTATTATTGTTTTAACACGATTACAGATAAGTAGACACGTCGGCAGCACTTCGGTACCGGAAACATGAACCTTACAAATGATTTCGCTCCAAGGGTATATATATAGTAGATCTAATTTCGCATGAAACAGTTCCAAGAGAAATTAGATTCATGCGAAATCTAATTTCGCACGGAATTACCCTATGACACTTTATGCGAAATTAAATTCAAACCCTCATTTCTTGAACAACGTGCCCTGATCTAACAATTCTAATATAAGACTCGATACAAGACGAAGTCGACAGACGCATGCACCAACACACTCCCCCTCGAATGTTGACGAATCTTCAGTGTCGAGCCTTTAGTCTTTATCAATCTTTGGGCTTTTCCTTCATTCTTTTCTCTTCACTTTTTCAGCATCAGCAACTTGCGTGATCTTCGGGATTCACACCTGGCTTTCCTATCTTCAAACTTCTCTTTACTAACAGACTCCCCCTTAAAGATTTCTTAGGATCGTAGTCTGATGTTCACAGGTTTACAGGTTCAGGATCGATACCTGGCTCTTTACTCAGAATCAGAATCCTAGCTAACTTGCACATCCTCTACCTCTCAATAAGATTTACAAATTAAAAATTTGACAAATTTTACTCTGTTTACCACTTAATGAATCCAGCTCAAACCATCAAATACTGATATAACAATTTTAATCTCAGATGACCACATGTAAATAAAACTTTTCAAACATACACTCCCATCCCTGTTCATCATGTCTAGCACTCGAAATTTTGAAAATCAGCTCTTCAACATCAGTTGTCTAAAATCTTTTTAGGTTTTTCAAAATTTATGCTAAAACACTCCGAAAATCTTTTTGGATTATTGATATAAATGAAATGCAGTAAAGAAGTATTTACAAACAATATTTTTGTGAGTTTGTGTAAGAGGATCATATCAGTTTATGAGACAAATCACCAACACCATTAAGCTTTAAACATATTAAGTTCTAAACGATTCACTTAGATTGTCAGTATACTGATCCATTTAAATTTTCACACAAAGTTCAATTGTTTCGAGATACGAGATTAATGTCTTAAGCACTTAAACTTATTCGAGTGTCCCACCTCAGAATATACTCCCGTATCCAGATCCCAATATTCAGTCTTACAGGAGAGTATACCACAGATGATATCTGTAAAGGGTTAAATGCTAGGGCCGTGAGAGCTTAGGCTATTGCTTCCGCAAAATCAGAGAGATGACGGCTTCGACTTTTGGTGTGTTCCCTTTAGAGAATCTTTTCTTCAACAGCACATGATTAGCATTTTTCAATGTTTCATCATTTTTTGTACTGAGGGCGGTGCTATATTTCAAGCAAGCAGAAAGTATTATACGGGGACTAGGCCATTGCTTTCGCAAAATCAGAAGTCCCGGGATAATACCCCAGATATCACTGAGTATAAAGACCTAGTATCTCAGAAAGAGGGACCTTTCAAACAAGATTTCGGGGGTTACCCATATATCCGAGAGATGTTCCCCACGATATAAGTAAGTTTGAAATTTAGGTTTATATCTCGACACAATCTACTAAATGTGTAAAAACCTACTGGCACATCATCAGAGAGACCGTTTATCACAATTTGACTTTCCAATTCTTTAGCGTGCTGTGATAGTCCACTGATGTACTATCATTTCCTCTTTTTGTCAACAAAACTCGTTTTTGTTTTTAATCATCTTTTTGGCTTTTTCAAATTTTCTAAAGTTTTTGGATTTTCTGAAATTTCTTACTCCCCCTAAAATTCAAAATCATTTAAAGGAAATTTGAAAACAAAACTGTACAAGTAACACGACAACCGATATCGAATCACTTCAATTCGCCATCCACTTGGCATAAACAATCAGAACTCCCCCTCTCAACAAACTATTTTCCCATTATGATTTCAAAACACTTAAGTTTGTTTTAATCAAATGGTTTTTCCGGAAAATAAGTTTTGTATTCATCATAAACCACTTGTAGGTTAGGGGATCTCATCACATTGTTCTTTCATTTTCAACCTTTTGAAAAAATATAACAATTTTAAGTTCAATCAACAAACACCACTTGTAGAAAAGCAAGTACAACTTGTAAGTCGAAATATCACAAACGTGAATTTCTCAAGAAAGATGCCGATTCCTGCTCCACGATTACCAACTTGGGAGATCCGGCAAGTCAGGATTTTAGTTTGAAAAAGCTGTCACCCAAGCCTGACTAGCCTTGGGTGATTTTGGCTCACATCTATCCCACCATCTTTTCGATTGATAGAATTCTTTGGCACCTTTAACCTTCCCATCAACCATCTTCCCAAAAATGTGTTTGACATTTTCATTAAACACCTTTTTAGCATCAAATTCTTTCTTACCAATGAAGAATTGACCTAAAATCTCAAACCTACCTTTTGATTTCAAATTTTCTTTTGACAACTTTGGAAAGTTTTCATCGTTCAACTCTGTAACGAAATTCTCATTCTTTTTCTCAACAAATCTCTCCTCTGATTTTATGGAATCAGATTCATTGTAAGAACTAGTTTCAGATTTTACAACCCATCTTTGTTTATTTAAATCGACATTTCTTTTGTAAAAACGTTTTGAAACATCACCAGTTTCGAAAGTCGAATTTTTAAACACCTTAGATTTCTCAGTTGGTTGTTTCTTTTCATCAACGTATTTTTCTTTCAATTTTGAGTTAAAAGTAACTCCCTGTTTTGTGTTGTTGGACTTTAGACAATTCCAAGCGATATGCCCAACTTCTTGACATTTAAAACAGGTTCTTTTGTCAACACTTGGAATAAATTTCTTCAAATTCTTCTTTCTTTCAGCAAGAAACTCTTGGTTTTACTGTCTCCAAAATGGTTTCTTCTGCTCTTCTTCAGAACTTCCTCCTGCAACAAATTTTGTTTTTGATTTATAATTTTTCTCAATTTTATAATTTTCCGGGGAAATGAAACCTAGACCTTTCTTTTTGAAATTACTGTTATGGTTTGGTTTCTTTTGAAAACCAGAACCAGAACTGTAACCTCTTTTCTTGTTCAATCTCTGTTGAACTCTTGAAGTGTATTTTTAGGTTTGTCATCAAGATTTAAATCTTTTATTTCAGAAATATTAATTTCTGTTAATTTGAAAACCTGTTTAATCATTTCAGATTTGACACTTCTTATTGGAAATTCTTCATCAGAATATAATTTTTCTGAATCATTCAAAGTATAAGCCACTTTGAGTGATTTGTCATTCAAGTTAGATTTTGATAACAAGAATTCTTTATTGTAAACCCGCTTGACTAGTGATCTCGGACTCTTTTCTGACGAACTCGAACTTTCAGATTTAGACTCCGACTTTGACTCTTCATCCATATCCAACACCTGATCGACCACTTTCTTTAACAACTCAGACTCATGATCAGTGTCAAACGCTGTGAATGTGACATCAATATTGTCTGGTAACTCATCAATGATTTCAGACTTTAACTTTATGTTGAGAGCCTTATTTAAACGTTCCTCATTTGGCTTTCTGGGAGAATAACTATTCCAAATCGGGGGCGGACACTTGTTATACTTGACACTTTGTTTCTTACCAGTATCCGTATCTTCTGTCTTTTTATCTTGAAATGCTTCAAGACCTGCAACAGCAGGATAAACTCGATCAATCAAATAATCACATGTTGTATAACTCAACAACAAACGTTTGATTCTTTCACTCTCAATCTTTTCAAGTTCCAAATCCTGTTTTAGCTTTGCACAGTCTTCAATATACTCATTGATAACTTTCTGCTTTGTCATTAAAGTTGAACTCATCATTGTCATAGCAGCATCAACTTCTAAATTTGTCTTTTTCAGACCATCAACTGTTCTGTTCAAAACATCGTAAGACACTTTCACATACTTCACATCAGACAACAAATTTTCTTTCAACTCTTCCAGTTCACTAATCTTCTTGTTTTTCTCCTCACAATCTTTGCAAGATTCCAAACATTTCGAACAAGGTTTAACAACCTCAACTATCTTTTCAACCTCGACAACCTTCTCAATTTCAACAATTTTTTCTATCTCGACGACTTTCTCAACTTCGACGAGTTTTTCAACTTCGACAATTTTTTCAATTATCTTTTCCACTTCAACAACTTCTGTTATTATCTCACACTCTTCATTTTCAACTTTCTTTGTTGAAATTTCTGCAACTTCAGCTTTCTCGGCTTCTAGTTTTTCTTCTTCTTCAGCAATTCTTTTTTCTTCCAATTCTTTCTTCAATCTAGCATTCTTATTTTCATTCAACATCTCGATCTTATCTGCAAAAAACAAATTAAATGAGTCTAAACTTTTTCTTGCATTATTAATGTACTCTTCTTCGTCATCAGTATCATCATCACTTTCTGCTGATCTAAAGATCTTCGTTCTTTTGACTTCTTGTTCTTCTAAGATTCTAGCAACAAGTCCTGAACCCGGTGGGATGTATTTATCCCAGCTAAATCCTTTTGCAACCTTTTCATCATCTTGGTCAATTATACCATAACAAGCTCTTTTCTCTTCAATGGTACGTGCATGTGCAGTTTGTGGTTGTTGAGCAATCTGATGAAAAATTGATTTTTGATAATAATTGTTCTTTCCAGACTGATCTTGTCTTCCATCTGCTTCTTTGTTTTTGCACTCACGTTTAAAATGACCTTTTTCTTTGCAACGAAAACAAGTGACCTTTGATTTGTCAAACCCTATCGGAGATGCACTCATTTCTCGAAAATCATCTCTTCCAGTGACTTGTGTAAATTTTTCTGCTCTTCTAACTGCACTGGCTAGACACCACTTGATGTCCATCAACTGAAGTTCCTCCGCATCAATTTTGTCATAATCCTCTTTGGTAAGCATCGGATTTCCAATTCTACCAGCAATCAAACTTTCATATGATTCCAACATAGCAACGAGTGATGCCATGTGTTGCTTAGCTATTTCCGGAGAAAGATTTTGACTATTTTGAATGTTCAAGGTAACATTACATTGCAGATTTGTAGAATTCTTTTGTTGAGGACTTGGTGTTGTAAAATTTGGATCAAAGCTTGAATATGAAGACGAAGATCCACCACTTTGAGTTACAATACTATCCTTTGTTCCAGAAGAACTATCAGCACTGAAACCAGTTTGAATCTTTGGGCTTGGTGTAACTTCAAATTTGTTTCCTCTGTAGTACAAACTGACATCTTGTTGTGCATTTGGATTAGACATGATAGCAGTTTTCTGAATATCCAACTCATGCTCTTCAATCTTCTGAATAAACTGTGCCAGATTCATATTTTCAGATTTTCTCATGTGTTTTATGATCAACAAATAAGTTCCCCATTTCTGCTGTGGTAAAGCATCGGCTAGCTTATCTACCCATTCTTCGTCGTCTTTCTTTATGTCCAATCTTCCCATTTCCAAAACCAAATGACAATATCTATCAATGGTCTTTTTTGTTGTTTCTCCTTCTAAGGCTACAAACATATCAAATGATTTCTTCAGTAAAGCCCTTTTGTTCTTGATCATATCTGCACTTCCTTTAAACTTTTGAATCAATGCAGTCCAAATTGATCTAGCAGTACCCTCATGTTGAAGCAAAACAAAGATATCTTCTTTAATCGCTTGTTGAAGAATACTAATCATAATTTTTTCACTTGTATATTTCAATTTATCACTCTCTGAAAAGTCACAAAAAGCTTTCTCAAGTCCACGTTCATTTTTCGGTTTCTCGTAATCTTTCTCTAATGAACACCATGCGTCAAACTTATAAGCTTGCACCCAGTTTTCAAATCGATTCTGCCATCCTTTAAAATCTTCAATGTACATAAGCTTTGGCGGTTTCTGGTAAGTTCCTGTCTCATTCTCATTGTACAATGTTTCAGCAGCTGTAACTGGTGCAACTGGTGTAGCAAACGCATTATAGAATTCCTCTTCCATGATTCAGAAAATTGTTTCACAAAAAAATTCAAGTTTCACACGAAATAAAGGTTCAAACAGAATCAACTCTCGAACGAAAACACTTTTGAAGCGGAATAACCCTTTGAAACGAAATAACACTTTTGGTGCGAAATCTGATTTCGTGTGAAATAGCACACTTTCAAACGGAATACCAATTTGGAGCGAAATTAGCTAATTTCGTGTGGAACTTTCAAACGAAATTACACTCTGAAGCGAAATTATCTAGTTCGAGCGAAATCAGGTAATTTCGTGTGAAATCAAGCAAGTAATTCTGTACGAAATAGTGCTGACGTCATCATGTTCGATCTGTTTTTCAAGCGAAATTACGAATTTTACCAATTTTAGATCAAATTCAAGTCCAATTCTCTGAAGGATTCATTAAAACACTGTTTCGCACGACATATGTGAAATTCAAGTCATTTTGACCGTAAAAACTTGTTAAATTTGAAAAAGAAGGTGTAGAAATCAGATTTTTAAGCTGAATTGGTAAGAACTCTTCCTCCTGAGCTCTGATACCACTTGTAGGATCGTTCTATGACCCAAACGAGTCGTTCAGAAGAGTTCTCGGTCTAAACAGAGGCGGAATTCATTGTTTAGACTTTGTAACAGCTTGAAATACTACTAATTGTCTTGTATTATTGATTTAACACGATTACAGATCAGTAGACACGTCGGCAGCACTTCGGTACCGGAAACATGAACCTTACAAATGATTTCGCTCCAAGGGTATATATAGTAGATCTAATTTCGCATGAAACAGTTCCAAGAGAAATTAGATTCATGCGAAATCTAATTTCGCACGGAATTACCCTATGACACTTTCATGCGAAATTACATTCAAACCCTAATTTCTTGAACAACGTGCCCTGATCTAACAATTCTAATACAAGTCTCGATACAAGACGAAGTCGACAGACGCATGCACCAACAATGTTGTTAATAAATAACAATGTAATTTTAGGGTTTCATCATAGTTAGGTTATAGTTTTGTTATACAACTTGAATCGCTGTATAATTTTGTATTTATTTGTTTGTATGTTCTGGTGTTTTGTGTATTCTGTATTATGTTCTTGAATTTTGATGTTATTTCATGATATGTTGTAGTGGTTCTTTAATGTTTAGAACTACGGTTTTTGTTTCTTGAAAACCCAATTAATGGAAATTTTCTGACAGAGCGCGGGTCGAAGCGATTGCGGGCAGAGCATGTACATCAATCAGAGTTGATACAACCGGGTCAAGAAACAATGCTTGAAGATAATGGTTTTGTTCTCAACTTTGTGTTTTACTTACAATTTGCTTTTTGATATTGTTTGAGGTTTTTGTCTCGGGTTTTGAACAATGTAGAATTTTAGGTTAACTTTTTTGATTGACTGACATATTGAGTCTGTGTGTGTGCAATTTGGGGAATGTGTGTAGAATCAATGATGAATTGTTATTAGATATGAAGTGGGGCTCCCCTTATACAAGTCAGTAAACTAGTTTTTGTTTATTTTTTGTAAATTAGGAATTGTGATTAGATATGAAGTGGGGCTCACCTTAGACAAGGCTGATAATTCTGTCTTGGGGCATGCTGCGAAGGTGGTTCTTGCCATGGATTATACTACAATAGTAAGTGATGGGAGCTCTCAAGCAGCGGTTAAAAAGTGTGGCACAAATTAGAGACCTTATCGAGGTAAGGTTTTTTTCATTTGGATCAAACTTTCATTTATCATTATTGTGCTAATCTAAACAGCCAACTGACTGGGCGGGCTGAGTAGTAGATCAATATGGGTAATAGTGGTCAGGTTTCAGTGACATAAATTGCTTTGCTTCTATCTGAATCTTGTTTTGCTTTCTTGATGCATAAATTGGTTTATTTATCAGCATTAATTGTCCTAACTTTTTTTTGATGGGTTAAATAGATATAAAACGTTGTAGCGAAACAGAAAATCGTTAAAAATGCCTATATAATCGCTTTATCTAATAAAAACTTTATTATTGTTATTATTATTATAACAATATATTTTCTCTAATCATATATAAGAAAAATTATATTATAATCGGTAGAAAGAGGTTAACCAACCCTACTCGAGCCTTTTGACCCACACAAATTAATATATCTATCTAGAGTAAGGGTCAATCTTAGTCTGTTGCCATGAATCAACCTGCTAATATGTTCAATATTAATGTATATCGTTGAATTAATGTAGGTATAGTTATTTTGTTTACATTTTATATGTATTGGTTCCTTTCTAATATATGAATTTGATTGGAAATCTTTGTTATGTGTAAAGCCCCAGACTGACAAACAATTTTCAAATCTCAGTGACAGAGAGTTAGGTCTTAAAACAAAAGGGGGCAACCTATAGAAATCGAAGTGTCAGCATATGTTGGTTGTTCAATAGAAATCGAAACAATTTTACAATCTCTTAGTGTTGTTGATTACGAAAGGTAAAATGTTTTCCGGTTTATTGATTGTTAAAGTATTGATTTGGTGATCATTGAATTTGAATTTATGATAAAGTTCAAGAATTTATTGTGTTTTAAAACTGATTTTTGACTGTTGTTTGATGCTGGTTGAAGATGAGTATGGATCTGTAGGAAAGGCGTATGGAGGTGTGGGCTACAACTACATGCTTATGAGTAAACGCAAATACATACTCTACAAAGACAATTTGCATCACTACTGTTTCTTACTATCCGTTATAACTACATATTATATCAGTCGGGTTGAACTGAACAAGCATGTTATGACAAAATCAGGCAAGTCGGGTTGAATAGAACAAGCATGTTATGACAAAATCATGCAACACTGAAGTAAATTGCCATCAGAGACGAAAGGTAAATCCAAAAATTTTAAACTGCAAATTAGGCTAATACATAATGAGCGAGTTAATTATTTATCGGGAAAGTAATATTATTACAGTTTAGTTCAAACAACAAAATTTTGGAAAGACTGCATGCAATAATTCAGACCCATTTTATATGTTTCCTCATTAGCTAGGCATTTTATTTTTGACCTGACTTATTACTAAAATGATTTGGAGGTTTTATAGTAAAAAAATACACTTTGTACTTGATAAAGGTTATACATAACCAAATCATGCTTATATAAAGTGGACAGGCAGCCCCCTCCCTTGCTCGTCCCACCCAACTTCTTTATTTTTTTATTTACATTTCTTCTTGGTTTTCTTTGCTAAACGTGGGTTTATGGTTCAGTTGCTAATGACAACTTAACAGATTTCAAGATGCACTGTCATGGTTGGCGGTTAGTGCATTGTATGCCGAAGAGACCAGCATTCAAGGGTTCAGCTGTTGGCAATTATGTTATACAATAGGCCCTGGCTTTGTGTTGTGAAAGATGGAATTATGAATCTCATTTATAAGGTAAACAATTACTGTAATTCTATAAAATAATATACTTCTTTTTATTGACGTTCAAAAAAATATACTTCCCTTTAATTTTATTTTATCTTTAGTCCTTTTCTATAACCAGATTTTTGAGATGCCAAGACATGAAGCTATCAAAACCCTGAGTATTTACAAAAGAGCCAGTCAGCGGTAGCCGGATCTAGAAAAAAAACATCCTTTTCAAGATTGATCGCTTGACTGGAGGAACAGCTATTGCTTAGGCCACACGTTTTCTCATATCAATGGGGGAAAATGGCAAACGTGATGGACATGCAAGCCATTCTATGAAATATGTATAAAATGGACATGAGGTTCTTAATGACTTTCCCTTTTTGAACTCTTTTAACAGTTGTCTACAATTATGATTTGATTTTTTTTAGTTAAATTTTGTTCCATCTTCCCTAAAAATTTGGTCATGTAATAATATCGTTTTTTATGCTTATATGTTGTGCATTATAGAGAAGAGAAAAAAATGTGGATATTAATTGAGTAAACTAATGAAAATGAGTATTGCGTTGCAAATTGTAGCCCCCACAGCATCACGCGAGTATCTCTAGATCCTGTACAAGGTGGTTATTATGTGATAGGTTTGGGTGAGTTTTATTGGGTTAGAACACTTGATGCAATTAAGGACACGAGGCTTTTGATCCAAATACATGTAATAATAAATAGAGGTGTAAAAAAACTGTACCTGGAACTGGACCTGGACCTGGACCTGGTAACAAAACGCGGAACCAGCCGTAACGGCGCGACGAGCGCAACCACGACGAACGTATGTCACAAAATAAGAAAGCTAAGAGTCGTACTATACGTATATCACGAAAGAAATCATAAGCTAATATACTAATAAATGTAAAGGTGATATACTTAAAAGGACAATTTCGACGAAGGTTGACTGCAGTAATTTATATATGTTTCCAAAATATACTAACAAGTGTTGTGTTTTCCGTTGCATTCGCGAATTTGGTTTTGGTTATGGCTCAAAACTGAACAGCCCTGTACATAGCCCTAAACTCACTAACCTAAATGATATGTTTCCCGCCGCATCGCACGGGTAAAAAACTAGTATATTGTTTCCCGCCGCATCGCACGGGTAAAAAACTAGTATATATATATATATATATATATATATATATATATATATATAACGATACCTCCTTACTTAATATATTTAGGATCAAATTTAAAAACACTAGACTTTGTATTACCTATTATGATTCTTTAATAAATAACTATGGTAGATTAAGATTCAAGTTCTAGATATGTTATAACCAAAATTGAGTCAACCTGTCAAGATTAAAATGTTCTAAAAGAATTCAGAAGATTTATTAAATTTATTCCTTTTTGATGAATTTCTTTTTTATTTCAAAATATTATGTTCAATAAATTTGATAGAAATTTATTTTGTTAATATAAAAGAATAAATAAAGTTATGGGAATAGACAAGATAACTAATACAATTAGTTATGTAATTGGATTCTTATAATTTGGTATTATATGTATATGTTATAGAAATTTAAAAAAAAACTTTATATTTATATATATGTATATGCAAGACACAATTTTCTTGATAATATATACAATATAATAATCAAATGTCTTCTGTAGAAGAACAAGCTTTTATATAATAGAAGAAAATTTATTTCAGCAAAAGAAAGAAACATCACATAATATAACATACATACATACTTTCTTTACATTTTAATAAAATATATAGTAAAAGAAAAGGTTAAAATATAAAACATGTATGTATATATCTATTAACGCATAATACTGATAGGTATAATTATGAGTGTACTGATCTGAGTAACAAAATGTACCTGTGTAATTGCTTAGTTCTGTGATGATTATATCTGAACATGTTTGTAATTCAGATGTCAAAGGAAATAGCATGTAATCAGGAATTTCATACTAGTAATGAGAATTCCTTAGATAAAAGTACTATAGAAAATATAATAGCTCAAGGAATATCGAATGCCATACCTTCGATCATTGAAGCTATTAAGATTTCTGTGCCTATAAACGAGAATCCTACTACCCACTGTAGGCATACTCATCACTTCAAACCTAACCCTAGTAGTAATGGAAGTCATGATATTCGTATCAAAACTCCATCTTCCAAACGAAAGAAAACCACAACCTATAGCTACTCTTATAAGGAATTCCGCTCCGAAAAATCATGTAGGGACAAAGAGATGGAACCAGCAATCACGCAACCTACCTGCAATGACCATAACAAGAAGAACGCAAGAAAACACCATTCTAAGAAGACACTTCGCTGTAACTTCTGCAAGAAAACTGGACATGCAGAGGAAGAATGTAGAAGGAAAACTAATGTATGTTACAAATGCGGAGAACCAGGTCATATTCGTCCCTATTGCCCAAAACTATCTGAGGCACCCGACACCGAGGACCGAAACCCCAATAAAGCTAAGGAGAACGCATAGATATTTACAACACCGGAGCCAAGAGCAACTTTTAAAATAAGCACCCTTATGTTTCGACCATACGTAAGCTAAGTTGACTTTTGATTTCAATCAAAACTTCATCAATAAAAGGTCTTTATTTTTCTTTTATAGAGCCAACTCTCATCTGTCTCATCTTTTGACAAATTCCTATAACGTACGTGCATTGCTTGTCATGCATGTGAATTCACTTTAAAAGATCATTTATTTATGAGTTTTAATAAATATTTCGTTGTACTCATTCTGATAAACTATTTGATTATATAATGTTGACTTTTGATAATCAAGCCAACAATTTCTTGGAAAACCTCTTTCCTTTTCAAAGTTACTTACCATATTTTTCACTATAACCATTTCTTGCCAAAAACGTATATCCATTGTTGGTATATGTCTAAACCAAGCTCGGTTGGTTAAATCATAGTAGACCTGTTTCAAGTCTACATAAATCACTTGTTAAAACACAACACCTTGTGGTTGTGTTTCCCTTTGGAACTTGGACTCATTTCATTTTCACACCTAAGGTACGAATTTATCTATTTATCGATTTGCTATCCTAAACCAGTCTTTATACAATTTTATGTTAAGATAAAGGTACCTAAATTCTTATTCCAACGTACCTCCAACATTTCTTTCATCTTTGAATTAATCCTACGATATTCATTTCTTTCTTCATTTTGAACATCCTATCTTTCGAATATCCAGATTCACTTCATTTGAAACTTTCAATTAAATTCAAAAACGGTGAGTTCGGTCACCATAATCATTGAATTCTTTCAATCATTACAGCACCTTGCGGTGTCTGTATAAATTTGTAGCCTATGCTAATTAATATCCCTAATCATATCAATTCATATGTATGTTGACTCATCATTTAAGTGGTCTTGATACAATTATGTATTAAGATGATGATACGCTAAATTCTATTCTATTTTTGGTGTATCTTTGCCATTTGAATAAATGTCACTGATAGTTGACAAATCATTTTTCATACTTCTATTTTCAATTGAGATTATTGACTCAAAGCCTTCCTCCACTGGCAATCAAAGTAAGTTCTCTTTTGACATTTTGAATTCTATTGTTTCTAAAAAGTCATTGCATTTTGACTTATATGCCTATCTCTCTGTTGATTTGTGAAACTTAACTGCGTCGCATTCAGTTAATGTCAATTCCTGAAACTAATCGAAACATCTATGTTTCTCATTTTCTTCGATGTCCTTAAAAGAGTCTTGCTGAGGATTTGCCTTCTAAGCATTTTCGTAAGATTTCATACATCCATCATTTCTGTCAGTTGTAACTAATAAGCTACGGGTTCTACTCGTTTAATAAATAGTCCAACATACCTGGAACTTGATTTCCCTCTTTAACGAATCTGACTACTCCTTTCCATTAGAGAAACTTTTAACCTTATCTCCCACTTGAAAAGGTATTCATCTGTTATCTATGTAACTCTTTTAATAAACCTCGTTTTTGAATTATCTTGTCTATTGTTTCTTGCACTATCTCGAGTTCAGATAAGTTGCTTTTTCACGAAACTTCCGTGGTGTTTTTACTAGCTGCAAAACCTGATATACCTCCGAGGGAATATAGTAGCCCAAATCTCGAGGACGAGATTTAAAACAAGGTGGGGAGGATATAACAACTCTCCTAAAAATTCTAAAGACACTCCTATATATGTCCGAAGATAGCTAAACATAGGTAGGCAAATAGAGATGACAACAAATCTAACAAAATTAAAGCCACGTACTTCCTTCACTTACCACCACAGATGTAACAGCTCTCCTAGAACCCTTAACATGACCCTAAACGCTCCCAAATACATCTCGTACATGAGAAACGAACCCGAGATACCTTCGTACCTGCAAAAATCAAGAAAAAACAAGAATAACAGTCTGTCGCGGGGCGCGACCGAGCAAGAAGTTGCGGAGCCACAGCCCTCCACGTGGCATGACACGCGTCGAGACCTACCATGACTCAGCAAAACCCTAACCGCCTTTTTAGTCTCTGGCGGGGCATGACGGCCCGCCTTGTCTACGTAGCGGGGCGTGAGAGAGTCACGAATCAGCTATAAATAGTGCCGAACTCAGCCATTTCACTTATTCAAATTTCCTATTTCTCTCTCAACGTCTATAGGCTAAAACTCTAGCCTAATACCCCCCCTAAGAAGCGAAGCTCTGCCTCGTTGTAAGTAATATAACCCTGCTATTACCCTATATGATTCATCTAGGATTCCGTAATGCATGTCGGCTCTGCCCGACTCAGTCATTGGAATTTTGTCTTGTGTGTACACCCGATTGATTTAGGACTCCGTAATGCATGTCAAGGCCTTGCCTGACTCAGTCATTGGAGTTTTGTCTCGAGTTGTACGGTTAATGCAGTTTTGGTTATTTTACTAACACATGTGCATTGTTTTTACAACTAGATTATAACCAGGAAGTCACAAGGAAATACCTAAAGTAGCAATGTGAGTAATCCTCTTTCTTTTTGTGAAACCTTTTTGTAAACTGTTTTTACAAAACCTCAAATGTTTTAAATTATATTCAACAGTGATTGAGTATTTGTATTCTACAATTATCATCGGTATGTTAGGGTTTTGTATACAAAATTTGTTACTACACTGTGAGTAGTAACATTACCACAAGTCGGGTTGACAGTACCGTGGGTGGTAATTATAGTAGAAATATAAACAAATGTAATTGCGAGATCGCCCTCAATGCTGTAAAATGATAAAACCTGTTTTGATTAAACTGGGATTCACTCACCAGTATTTCTTGCTGATAAAATATTTTAAACACGTGTTACAGGTAACTTAGTATGAAGCCTATAAAAGCCAGCTGGAAAGCACTGAAGGCTTAGAAAAGTGGCTATAAAAGTTACCTAAATAAAAAGGAGAACTATTTTCAATAATTAGGGTTTATCCCTATACATATATTTCAATTGAAAATAAGGTGTTGTCCCACTTGTTTACTATAAATGTATTATCAACAAAATTTGAGTTTTATCCCATTTATCTATTCTAAATCTTTTGGTGTTTAACTCTGATAAAAATATTCCTAACTACGGTTGTCATACCCCAACCGATGACGGAAACATCGGGGCATGGCACTGAGCGAAACAGATTGTTCGAGAGAAATTCCATAACAACTACTTTACCGAATAGTTAAATATTACGTCCCATACCGTAACCTATTAAGCAAGCAGGTTATTACAGACATAAGTATCTCCAAAACAAATAAAACTGTTCCGAAAACTCAGATTTCAAATAAAATAAATTGTCTTTGTTTGTTTCTAGAATCCCCTAAGCTCGGTTCCATCAAGTAGCAAGCAAAGCACAACATCCTAAACACCTGTCACATACGTTAAAATAAAGGTCAATACACATAGTGTAAAGGTGAGCATACAACTTTGATAATAGCATATAGAGTTCGAAATCGTTTACGCATAACCAACATGTTTGACGTATAATGTGAAGCATGTAAGTTATCGACAAAGATCCTATCAATACCAATGACTGCGAGTAGCGAGTGCGCAACACATGTTCACCACTGTGAACACGTGAAGTAATTGTCCTTAACAACCCCTGAGTAAACAGGTGCTGAGTCCAAACTATAGTACTATCGTTGCTAAGGTAGGTAGACAGCAATCAATGTGTTAACATAACAAACAGTCATTCATCGAGTCACGTATAACACGCATTACGGGACAGCGTATAAATAGTGTTGCGTTGTGTGTTCGAAGTGATTTTGAATAAGTAACGTATGTAACATCCAAAAGTGCATAAAGCAAAAAGGGGCCGAGTATACTCACAGATAGAGTTTAACTTAATAAACACTGCCTTAGATTGAAGGGAGCGCTAAGATAAATTAGCCTGAATAGTTAACGATAGCATAACGATGAGCGGCGTGTAAAACGATGCAAGTGTACCAAGGATCGGATGGTAATCCGATCGGATGGCAATCCGATCGGTTGGTCAATCGATCAGGTGGCAATCCGTTCGGATGGTCATCCGATCAGATGGCCATTCGATTGGATTGACACCTCGTTTGGTGAGGATGTGTTTGTGTATGATGGTTTGTACTTTGAAGTTTTCGTTGTAGCATTTTGAAAATAGAGAAGTATCTCTACCCTTCAGGTCGGTCGATCGAACGGTCGTTCGATCGGATGACAATCCGATTGGCGAGCCTTCTTAGTTGAGAACAAGTTCACAGCAGGACGGTCACTCGATCAGATGGCTATCCGATCGGGTGGCAATCCGTTAGTTACTGATGATCTTTGAAAATTGATTCAAGTACCAAAGTCCGAGAACTCACTCGATTGGGTGGTCATTCGATCGGATGGCAATCCGTTCGACGTTCAGGACCTTAGAATTTTGAATAAAAAAGTTTAAACATGGAACCAAGTGCAACCCGATCGGATGGTCGGTTGATCGGATGGCAATCCGATCGGACGGCAATCCGTCCTAACGGTCAGATCGTCTTGACACTTGATTTCATTTGAAGTTTTGTAGTTTTGAACGAGACGTTATGATAACTCGTTTAAACAACAGGAATCCCCATCTCGACCCAAGTGATCCGACTGAACAGGAATCACCCTAGCCCGACCGGTTCACGGTTCGAGTCGGTCGTTCGTGTTCAAACTTGAAATCAATATCTCTCAGATAGAATTCAGATCTGGAACTAATGCATCACTAAGAATGTGTAGAAGATCAGAACAAGCTCTGATTCTATCGGTTTTGAGTGCATTGAGTGTAAAAGAGTTGAAAGAAAGTTGGAAAACCTTCTCTCAATCCTTTTAACCATGAATTTGTGTAGATCTATGCAAAAACATTGATTAATCTTGTGGAAATCCTTTAGATCTAAGTTGTTCTTGGTGGAATGAAGCCAAACATTGAAGTTTATAAGAACTCCATGATGACATCATCCTAGAACACCTCAAATCCGGGGATTTCACGGTTAGAGGTTAAGATTCAAAAATGAAAATGGTGTAGAAGTGCGTGTAGATCATAGATGTCACTCCCCAACCGATGGCGGAAACATCGGGGCATGGCACTGAGCGAAACAGATTGTCCAGAAGTTTCCATAACAATTATCATTACTATTCAATTTAAAAAAAAAATAACATGTCCCATACCATGTCTCAAACAGTAAACAAATTATTACAGACAAAATCCAGGCAAATAATTTCGTTCCGACAACTCAGATTTAAAATAGAGCAATTGTTTATCTGCTTCTAGAGACCCTTGATTTAGTTACTACAGACAACTATTTGTTGGGCTCTAAAGCTTTATTCTAGCTTCACTTTCCTACCAAGTGTGCGTCCTAAGCACCTGTCACATACGTTAAAATAAAGTCAATACATAAAATGTAAAGGTGAGCATACAAGTTTGATAATAGCATATAGAGTTCGAATTCATTTACGCATAACCAGCACGTACGCATAGTGAAATGAAGCACGTTAGTTATCGACATAGATCCATCGATACCAATGACTGCGGGTTGACTGCCCGAGGCAGTTCGCAATAAATGATTACCACCGTAATCCATGCAAGTAATTGTCCTTAACAACCCCCGTGAACGGGTGCTGAGTCCAAACTATAGTACTATCGTTGCTAAGGCAGGTAGACAACATTCCATGTGTAAACATAACAAACAAGCATTCATAAGCCACGTAATACATGCATTATCGATTAGCGTTCAAGTAGTATTGAGTAGTGTGTTTGATGTGATTTGAATAGTTTGTAACGTATGTAACACCCAAAAGTGCATAAAGCAAAAAGGGATCGAGTATACTCACAGCGGTTTATGGATTGAAGGGAGCGCTAAGCGAGTAGGGTTAGCCTGAATAGTTTGATAGCATAATAATAAGCAACGCGTAAATAGGAAGGCAAGTGTTGGAGAGTCGGACAGCTGGTCGATCGGACGGCTGACCGTTCGGTTGACAGCCCGCTCGGACCGCTGTCCGGTCGGTCGGTAGGCCGATCGAATGGCTGTTCGAGTGGATTGTTTCTTCCTTTGAGAAGGATCTGTTTGTGTATGATGGCTTGACTTTTGAAGTTTTCGTTGTAGTATTTGAAAACATTGAAGTACCTTTACCCTTCAGGTCGGTCGATCGGACGACTGTTCGATCGGCCGGCAACCCGATCGGTTAGGTATTTTAATGAATAGTAGTGATCTGCTTTGGATCGGACAGGTGTTCGATCGGACAGGTCAACAAGTCAAGAACTTAATGAATTGTAAAGTGACGCAATGATACGGCTTGCTGACCGATCGGTTGGCAAGTCAACAATGGTCAACAACTTTAAATGAATGCAAAGTATGGTGCAGTGGATCGGTTAGCTGATCGATCGAACACTAATGTTGTTCGATCGGACAACGTGCATGAACAACCACGACGAGTTCTCGGCAGGGTGTCACCTGATCGGACGGCTGTTCGATCGGGTGGCACTCCTTGTGCATCGAACATGTTGAAAAATCGATTAAGTGTTGAAGCATAGTATCTCATGATCCGAAGAGTAATCCGATCGGACAGTAGTCCGATCGAACAACAATTCGTTCAATACTAGTCTTCAAAATAAATTGATTAAGTGTGGGACCATGTGTTATCCGATAGGCTGGCCAGTCGATTGGCTGGCTGTCCGTTCGGACAGCAGTCCGATCGGTCAGCACCCTGACCTGATCAGCCTATTCATCTAACACTTGGTTGTTCTGATTGTTTGTTGTTTTATTGAGGTATTTTGACATCGAGTCGAACCATAGATCCCTCGTTCTTACTTGGTTCCCTCGATCGGACAGGAATCACCCAAACCCGGCCGATGAACTGTTCGGAACGGAGTTTAACGTTTAACCCGAAATCGGTTAACCTCGTGGATAGAATCCGGATCTTGAGCCATGCAACCACCGGAGTGATTTGTAAGCCGGCACAGGCTCCGTTTCTATCGGTTTGAAGGCATTGAGTGAAAAAGTGTTGAAAGAAAGTTGGAAAATCCATATTTCAATCCTTTTCACCGGGTATATGTTTAGATCTATGAAAGATCTTTGTTTGTTTCTATGGAAATCGGCTAGATCCAAGTTATTCTTGGTGGATTGAGGCCAAAACATGAAGTTCTTCAAGAACCCATGATGACATCATCCTAGAACACTTGAATCTTGATGATTTCACGGTTAAAAGTTAAGATTTGAAAAATAGAAAGGTGTAGGAGTGCGTGTAGATCAAGAAAGTACAAGATTTAGGACGAAATCTTACCGGAATCGAGAGGAATCTGAGAAAAAGATGAGCTGAGCGTGCTGGTCGAACAGAGGTTTCCAAAAGTGGAAAGGATGACAATGACAGGGGTATTTATAGGATGCCAAATGGGGAAAGTGCTGGCCGATCGGCCAGGCAGCTCGATCGGACAGCATGTCCGATCGGACAGCAGTCTGATCGGCTGGCTGTTCGATCGGCTGGTAGCCTGATCGTTCAGCTACACGTTTCGAGTGTTCGGTGCGACGATTTTTGATATTTCGATTTCGGTTGCGAGCGGTTTGATACGATAGGGTTTCCTAGTCAAATTACTTTTAATCCCAACCACTCATATCTTGCGCTATCCTTTCTCCACTAATTATCATGGTTCGATTGTGATTCGAGTTCGATGCCGATTGAGTTCGATTGCATTTCGAGTTCGATTGATTTCCACAACACACAAAATTAAACATGCACAAGTAACACGTAAGGCACACACACGTATAACAATAATTAAAAATACGTAGTTCGAGTTGCGATTCGATGTCGATTTGATTAACATAGCTTGATTATTGTTTCGTTAACTTTATCGCATTGTTACTTCCTAAAATTCACAGTCGTAAGTCGATTGAATAGCGAAAATCATACGTCGATTATTGTAGTTATAGACACTTACTCCACATAATAGCTAAAACAAAAGAAATCTATTATTAATCAGCTGCGCGAAAACGGTCGTTGACTTTGACCTTGACTTAACTTTGACTTCTCGAAAACACTGGGTGTTACAATAGAAGTACAAGATTTAAGTTAGAAACTTACAAGAATCAAAAGAAATCGAGAGAAATAAGGGCTGAAGGTCGGCTGGTAGAACAAGGGAGCTGTCACATCACAAATGATGTGACAGGTAGGTATTTATAGGGTTTCCCAAAAAGGAAAGTGGGGAATGTGGCTGGTCTATCGGGTGGCAACTCGATCGGGTGACAGCCCGATCGGGTGGCAGCCCGATCGGATGGCAACTCGATCGGATGACAACCCGATCGGATGGCCACTCGATCGGTTGGCCACTCGATCCATGAGTCCGGCACGATGACTTTTGTCGTTTCGATTCGCGTGTAGAGCGTTGCGATGCGATTCGAGTAAGCGATGCAATAATATTACCCATTAGTTACACAAATAACATAACTACTATATCTAAACATACAATCACTATAATTAACTTGCGTTTAGCGTTTGCGATGCGATAGATTTGCGATTAACACCTCAACATATACATAACATGCACAAGTAACACATAATTAGCACACACACGTAAAACAATATCCAGAACACATAATTCGAGTTGCGATAGCGATAAATCGATTAAACTTGCTATTAAATAGCAACTAAACCTCGATTATTAATACACACTCCACATAATACAACTAAAGCAATTATATAAATAGATTCGATTACAAGTTAAAGAAGTCAAAACAGTAGTTGAGCAAGAAGCGACAGATCGCAATTAGCAATCTTTTCTTCCTTTGACTTCAATCTTGACTTTGACTTTGACTTTCGAAACAGGGGGTGTTACAGCCTCCCCTACTTAAGGGAATTCCGTCCCGAAATTAGGCTTTAGCCGTAACAAACAACTTCGGGTACTTCGCCTTCATGTCGCTTTCGAGTTCCCAGGTAAACTCGGCACCGCGTTTGCCTTCCCAGCGAACCTTCACAATGGGAATGCGTGAGCGTCTGAGTACCTTGGCTTCTTGTCCCATGATCTCGACAGGCTTTTCCACGAAGTGTAATGTTTCATCCACTTGCAAGTCCTCAATAGGGACATGTAATTCCTGGTCAGCTAAGCACTTTCTGAGGTTCGTAACGTGGAAAGTCGGGTTGACATTACTCAGTTCCTCTGGAAGTTCGAGTCTGTAGGACACTTTTCCAATCCTTTCCAGAATCTTAAAGTGTCCAACATATCGAGGCGCGAGCTTTCCTTTCTTGTCGAATCTGATCACCCCCTTCCAAGGTGTAACCTTTAGGAGTACGTGATCGCCAACGTCAAATTCAAGGGGCTTGCGGCGTCTATCAGCGTAACTTTTCTGTCGGCTCCGAGCTTTCAATAGATTGTCTCGAATTTGGAGGATTTTGTCTGTTGTTTCTTTCAACAGCTCGGGACCGGTAATTTGCGCATCTCCGATCTCGTGCCATACAATAGGCGATCGATATCTCCTTCCATACAAAGCCTCAAAGGATGCCATTTGTATGCTAGAATGATAACTGTTATTGTACGAAAATTCGACCAAAGGTAAGTACACGTCCCAATTACCACCGAAATCTATGACGCACGAACGGAGAATGTCTTCAAGGGTTCGAATCGTACTTTCAGTCTGACCGTCGGTTTGGGGATGGAAAGCGGTACTTAGATTGAGAGTAATACGGAGAGCAGATTGAAACGATTCCCAAAAACGCGAGGTAAACTGACTGTCACGGTCAGAGATGATGTCACGAGGCATCCCATGTCGACTAACGATCTCGTTGGTGTAGATTCGGGCTAATCTCTCTACCTTAAAGTCTTCTTGTATCGGCAGGAAGTGAGCTGACTTGGTCAAACGGTCAACCACAACCTATATGCTATCATGACCAGATTGAGTACGTGGAAGTTTCATTATGAAGTCCATGGCTATACTCTCCCATTTCCACATCGGGATCTCAGGTTGGACGAGTAAGCCAGAGGGTCTTTGATGCTCAGCCTTGACCTTGGAACAGGTCAGGCACTTTGAAATATAGATAGCGATATCCTTCTTCATGCCCGGCCATTAGTACTTGTAACGCATGTCCTGGTACATTTTGTCAGCCCCGGGATGAATGGAATATCGAGATTTGTGGGCTTCGTCCATCAGAAGTTGTCCCAAATCCGTACGCTTTGGAATCCAGATTCGATCCAAGTAATGAAAAATACCAATGGATTTATTCTCGAGTTGGGCGCCATCGTTTAGAATTCTTTCCTTCTTCAAAGTTCGCTCGG
The DNA here is from genome assembly GCA_030545235.1 of Helianthus tuberosus. Lineage (NCBI taxonomy): Eukaryota > Viridiplantae > Streptophyta > Magnoliopsida > Asterales > Asteraceae > Helianthus > Helianthus tuberosus. The sequence goes on from CM060405.1 coordinate 31,047,097, forward strand.
TAAAACAAGCATGCTGCGCGTCACGGATGAGAGCTTCGAGATTATACTGGGCTTGTGAGTTACGAATGCTAAGCAAGTAGCTTCGTCGACTGAGGGCATCGGCAACGACATTTACTTTGCCTGGATGGTAACGGATCTCGCAGTCATAATCGTTGAGTAGTTCTACCCACCGACGTTGACGCATATTCAGTTCCTTCTGGTCAAAGATATGTTGTAGGCTCCTATGATCAGTGAAGATCGTACACTTTGTACCATAAAGGTAGTGTCGCCAAATCTTCAACGCAAAAACAACTGCGCCAAGCTCGAGGTCGTGTGTGGTGTAGTTCTTCTCGTGGATTTTGAGCTGTCGAGAAGCGTACGCAATAACCTTGTCTCGTTGCATAAGAACATAACCAAGACCAAGGTTCGAGGCATCGCAATAAAGTACGAAATTGTCGTTTTCGTCGGGCAATGAGAGCACGGGAGCATAGCAAAGCATGGTTTTGAGGGTTTGAAAGGCTTCCTCTTGTTTAGATCCCTAAACAAAAGGTTTATCCTTGTGCGTAAGAGAGGTTAACGGACGGCGATCTTGGAGAAACCCTCGATAAACCGGTGATAATAACCTGCCAGTCCGAGGAAAGAACGAACTTCACACGGATTCTTGGGTGTAACCCAACTCTTAACAGCTTCGATCTTCGCAGGGTCAACGTGGATACCTTGACTATTGACAATGTGACCCAAGAATTGGACCTCCTCTAGCTAGAATTCGAACTTGGAGAACTTGGCGTAGAGACAATTTCCCTGGAGTAACTCAAGAACCAAACGTAGATGCTGCGAGTGTTCGGCTTTTGATTTGGAATAGATCAGGATATCGTCGATGAATACGATCACGAAGCGATCAAGAAAGGGTTTGCACACTCGATTCATCAACTCCATGAAGACTGCAGGAGCATTGGTCAAATCAAAAGGCATGACAACGAACTCAGAGTTACCGTAGCGGGTTTGAAAAGCGGTTTTGGGGATATCTTCCTCTTGAATGCATAATTGATGATAGCCTGAGCTTAGATCGATCTTAGAAAAACAAGTAGCACCTTGTAACTGGTCAAATAAATCATCGATTCGAGGCAAGGGGTAACGATTCTTGATTGTCAACTTATTCAACTCCCTATAGTCAATGCACATCCTAAACGATCCATCCTTCTTTTTGATGAAAAGGATTGGCGCGCCCCATGGAGAGGTGCTTGGGCGAATAAAGCCTTTATCAAGAAGTTCCTGGAGCTGACTCGAGAGTTCGCGCATTTCAGAAGGAGCCAGACGATATGGCGCTTAAGCAACAGGGTTGGCTCCAGGAATGAGGTCGATTCGGAAATCGATATCACGAGCGGGTGGTAAACCTGGAAGATCATCAGGGAAAACACGAGGAAATTCACAAACAACAGGAACATCTTTCACTTCTGGGTTTCCTATCTTTTCCTTCTCCGCTACTACGATGTGTGCCAAGAAAGCTTGGTATTCTTTGTGGAGATACTTGCTAGCCTGGACACACGACATGAGTTGGAGTTTCTTCGACACGACTTCACCATAAACACACAACTGATCACCATTAGCGAGCGAGAATCAAATCATCTTATCAAAGCAAACAACTTCAGCATGGTTTTCACGAAGAAAGTCCATGCCTACTATGACGTCAAAACTTCCGAGCTGCATCGGAATGAGGTCGATAGGAAAGACGTGATTGTTGAGCTCGAGAGTACAATCACGAAGAACAGAATTGACGGTGACGGTTCTTCCGGTGGCAACTTCAACATCGAACGTCGAGGGGAGATGAGTGCGCTTACGATTGAGGAGCTTTTCGAATTCAAATGATACAAAACAGTTATCTGCTCCAGTATCAAATAAACACGTAGCATATATACCATCCATGAGAAACGTACCATTGACCACATTGTTATCGGCTTGAGCCTGGCGGGCGTTAATGTTGAGAAACGTAGCACATCCACGGGATGCTGGTTGTTGCTGCTGTTGCTGAGGCTGCTGCTGGGGCTGGAACTGATTGGAGCAGGGCAGCATTGGTTACAGCGCAGTTCTTGTTGCTGGAACTGCTATTGTTCTTTCTCTTGCGTCTTGAAATCTTGGATGACTGAGGAGAGGTGGCGGTTACAGCGGTTAAAGCAGTGGTAGCTTGATGCAGATTCTTGGGAGCTTTAACCCAGACACCAGACTTGACTCGCTTGTCGTTGATCTCAGCAGCAAGCAAGTAGGTTTCTTCAATTGTTGACGTCTTTGCGGATTGAACAAAATCAGGCACGCAATCCGAAAGAGGACGGATATACTTCTTGATGGCGATCTCGGGCGTCTTGACTTGGTCCGGACAGATTATACTCAACTGCTTGAAGCGCGCAGTCAAACCAGTGTTGTCACCATCTTTCTGCTTAATGTGCCAGAATTCATCCTCCAACTTTTGGCGCTCATGGGGAGGGCAGAACTCTTCCATCATCACGTCCTTCAACTCATCCCATGATAGCCCGTTAGCTGCATCATTTCCGCGTTTGTTTCTCTCGGCCATCCACCACTCTAAAGTGCGGGACTGGAAGACGCCAGTTGCGTTGAGAGTACGGAGATTGTCAGGACAGCCACTATGACGCAGGGTGACCTTGATAGAATCAAACCATTGGAACATGGCCGTAGGACCATCTTCACCAGTAAACTCTTTCGGTCCGCAGGCTTTGAACTGCTTGAAGCTAAAAGCAGCTTTGGGAGTATCGGTCCTGGACTCTTCAGAAGACATGCTAGCGTTTTCATTCAATTCACTCACGATCTGGGGGATGAATTTGATGATTTGGCTCGCGACGAGAGAGGCGAGTCGTTTGTCGGCGTGCTTACGCCTAGCAGCTCGTGAGTGTAGGGATCCAGATGACGACATTGTCTGCAACAGACAACGCCATAGGATTCAAAACACTATTCGATCATCCCTAGTATAGTCTAGCGATTCACCATAAAGCTCAGGAACACGTATCCACATAAACACAGAATCACATAGGCACATAAACACGTAATCACCTAATCACGTAGGGCACAGAAACACATAAACACGTAAGGCATAGAAGCACATGAGGCAGTCAGAAAACAGAAACCTAACTATATGTTGCACGTATTCCCTATCCTTCACAGCGTGTATGGCGATTAAATATAGCGATTGCGAGTATCGAGCATCGATGGCGAATAATGACCAGCGATTTGTTCGCGTATTGAGATAGATGTGCAGTGCGAGTTGTGCGTGTTGATCGAAATGAACAGCGAAAACGAATAAATCACCAAAATCGAAACGCGAAATCACATAAAAACACATAAAAGTGACAAATATCAGAGTCAGCAGTTGCGGGCTCAGAATCGAAACACATAGAAATCGAAAATAGATTGTCTGTGGCTGGTAGACGTCGACTACTCAAAGCGATTCGACTATTCACAAGGACTTTAGGTGCACACTTTGGCCTTCGAAACTGTGCTCTCGCTTCGATTCGAGCAGTTGGCACGCATCCCTCCAGTTACAGTGTGACCCAAGTCGTTGGAGTCTGTCGAGGCTTCGGTGGGAGTTTTGTAAAACCACATTAGAGAGTAGAACGAGTCATCAAGGTTTGAATTTCACCCCTAACTTAGCGACTACGTTCCTGCTTGTGTGCTGATATCACGAGATAGATGAGGAGATTTGCGTCGAAGTATGGATTTCACTCCTGATTCAACGCAAATTCCCTTGTTTTGTAGCAAAAATAGCAATTTGAACGGGTAATTTGGTCAAGAGTTTGCGGTTTTCACACCTAATCTTAACCAGATCATTCGTTTGTGTGTGTAATCAGCCTTAGAAAAGGCTGATCTTGCGCGGAACGGTAGTATGCGACGTTCACGTAAGTGTGTAGTGTACAGCGAGTTCGAGCGAGAAATAGCGAGTAAGCTCGTACAAAACCACTACTGGGTATGCACAAGTCGGTCTGTTGGTACTTAGACTATAGTCTAGGTCGTTCTAGGACATTGACCCGGACTAGGTCGAGTGTTGCCTAATTCCCTATAGTTATGGCTCTGATACCAATCTGTCACACCCCAACCGATGACGGAAATATAGGGGATTGGCACTGAGCGAAACAGATTGTTCAAGGGAAATTCCATAACAACTACTTTACCGAATAGTTAAATATTACGTCCCATTTCGTAACCTATTAAGCAAGCAGGTTATTACAGAGATAAGTATCTCCAAAACAAATAAAACTGTTCCGAAAACTCAGATTTTAAATAAAATAAATTGTCTTTGTTTGTTTCTAGACTCTCCTAAGCACGGTTCCATCAAGTAGCAAGCAAAGCAAAGCATCCTAAACACCTGTCACATACGTTAAAATAAAGGTCAATACACATGGTGTAAAGGTGAGCATACAAGTTTGATAATAGCATGTAGAGTTCGAAATCGTTTACGCATAACCAGCATGTTTGACGTATAATGTGAAGCATGTAATTTATCGACAAAGATCCTATCAATACCAATGACTGCGAGTTGACTGTGAGTAGCGAGTGCGCAACACATGTTCACCACTGTGAACACATGAAGTAATTGTCCTTAACAACCCCTGAGTAAACAGGTGCTGAGTCCAAACTATAGTACTATCGTTGCTAAGGCAGGTAGACAGCAATCAATGTGTTAACATAACAAACAGGCATTCATCGAGTCAGGTATAACATGCATTACAGGTCAGCGTATAAATAGTGTTGCGTTGTGTGTTCGAAATGATTTTGAATAAGTAATGTATGTAACACCCAAAAGTGCATAAAGCAAAAAGGGGTCGAGTATACTCACAGATAGCGTTTAACTTAATAAACACTGCCTTGGATTGAAGGGAGCGCTGAGAGAAATTTGCCTTAACAGTTAATGATATCATAACGATGAGCGGTGCGTAAAACGATGCAAGTGTACCAAGGATCGGATGGCAATCCGATCGGATGGCAATCCGATCGGATGGCCAATCGATCGGGTGGCAATCCGTTTAGATGGTCACCGATCGGATGGCCATTCGATTGGATTGACACCTCGTTTGGTGAGGATGTGTTTGTGTATGATGGTTTGTTCTTTGAAGTTTTCGTTGTAGCATTTTGAAAATAGAGAAGTATCTCTACCCTTCAGTTCAGTCGATCGAACGGTCGTTCGATCGGACGTCAATCCGATTGGCGAGTCTTCTTAGTTGAGAACAAGTTCACAGCAGGACGGTCACTCGATCGGATGGCTATCCGATCAGGTGGCAATCCGTTAGTTACTGATGGTCTTTGAAAATTGATTCAAGTACCAAAGTCCGAGATGTCACTCGATCGGACGGCAATCCGTTGGACGTTCAGGACCTTAGAATTTTGAATAAAAAAGTTTAAACGTGGAACCAAGTGCAACCAGATCGGATGGCCGGTCGATCAGATGGCAATCCGATCAGACGGCAATCCATCCCAACGGTCAGATCGTCTTGACACTTGATTTCGTTTGAAGTTTTGTAGTTTTGAATGAGACGTTATGATAACTCGCTTAAACAACAAGAATCCCCATCTCGGCCCAAGTGATCTGACCGAACAGGAATCACCCTAGCCCGACCGATTCACGGTTTGAGTCGGTCGTTCGTGTTCAAACTTGAAATCAATATCTCTCGGATATAATTCAGATCTGGAACTAATACATCACTAAGAATGAGAAGAAGATCAGAACAAGCTCCGATTCTATAGGTTTTGAGTGCATTGAATGTAAAAGAGTTGAAAGAAAGTTGGAAAACCTTCTCTCAATCCTTTTAACCATGAATTTGTGTAGATCTATGTGAAAACATTGATTAATCATGTGGAAATCCTTTAGATCTAAGTTGTTCTTGGTGAAATGAAGCCAAACATTGAAGTTTATAAGAACTCCATGATGACATCATCCTAGAACACCTCAAATCCAGGATTTCACGGTTAGAAGTTAGGATTCAAAGATGAAAATGGTGTAGAAGTGCGTGTAGATCATAGAAGTACAAGATTTAAGTTAGAAACTTACAAGAATCGAGAGAAATAAGGGCTGAAGGTCGGCTGGTCGAACAAGGAAGCTGTCACATCACAAATGATTTGACAGGTAGGTATTTATAGGGTTTCCCAAAAAGGAAAGTGAGGAAAGTGGCTGGTCGATCGGGTGGCAACCCGATCGGGTGGGCTCGATCAGATGACAACCCGATCGGATGGCAATACGATCGGATGGCCACTCGATCGGTTGCCACTCGATCCTTGAGTCCGGCGCGATGAGTTTTGTCGTTTCGATTCGCGTGTTGAGCGTTGCGATGCAATTGAGTGAGCAATGCGATAGTATTACCGATTAGTTACACAAATAACATAACTACTATATCTAACATACAATCACTATAATTAACTTGCGTTTAGCGTTTGTGATTCGATTGCGATGTGATAGATTTGCGATTGCGATTAAAACCTCAACATATACATAACATGCACAAGTAACACATAATTAGCACACACACGTAAAACAATATCCAGAACACATAATTCGAGTTGCGATTGCGATTGCGATAGCGATAAATCGATTAAACTTGCGATTAAATAGCGACTAAACCTCGATTATTAATACATACTCCACATAATACAACTAAAGCAATTAAATAAATAGATTCGATTACAAGTGAAAGAAGTCAAAACAGTAGTTGAGCAAGGAGCGACAGATCGCAATTAGCAATCTTTTCTTCCTTTGAGTTCAGTCTTGACTTTGACTTTGACTTTCGAAACACGGGGTGTTACATCCTCCCCTACTTAAGGGAATTTCGTCCCGAAATTAGGCTTTAGCCTTAACAAACAACTGCGGGTACTTCGCCTTCATGTCGCTTTCGAGTTCCCAGGTAAACTCGGCACCGCGTTTGCCTTCCCAGCGAACCTTCACAATGGGAATGCGTGAGCGTCTGAGTACCTTGGCTTCTCGTCCCAAGATCTCGACAGGCTTTTCCACGAAGTGTAATGTTTCGTCCACTTGCAAGTCCTCAAGAGGGACATGTAATTCCTGGTCAGCTAAGCACTTTCTGAGGTTCGAAACGTGGAAAGTCGGGTGGACGTTACTCAGTTCCTCTGGTAGTTCGAGTCTGTAGGACACTTTTCCAATCCTTTCCAGAATCTTAAAGGGTCCAACATATCGAGGCACGAGCTTTCATTTCTTGCCGAATCTGAATACCCCCTTCCAAGGTGCAACCTTTAGGATTACGTGATCGCCAACGTCAAATTCAAGGGGCTTGCAGCCTCTATCAGCGTAACTTTTCTGTCGGCTCTGAGCTTTCAATAGACTATCTCGAATTTGGAGGATTTTGTCTGTTGTTTCTTGCAACAGCTCGGGACCAGTAATTTGCGCGTCTCCGATCTCGTGCCATACAATAGGCGATCGACATCTCCTTCCGTATAAAGCCTCAAAGGGTGCCATTTGTATGCTAGAATGATAACTGTTATTGTACGAGAATTTGACCAAAGGTAAGTACGCATCCCAATTACCACCGAAATCTATGACACACGAACGGAGCATGTCTTCAAGGGTGCGAATCGTTCTTTCAGTCTGACCGTCGGTTTAGGGATGGAAAGCGGTACTTAGATTGAGAGTAGTACCGAGAGCAGATTGAAACGATTCCCAAAAACGCGAGGTAAACCGACCGTCATGGTCAGAGATGATGTCATGAGGCGTCCCATGTCGACTAATGATCTCGTTGGTGTAGATTCGGGCTAATCTCTCTACCTTAAAGTCTTCTCGTATCGGCAGGAAGTGAGCTGACTTGGTCAAACGGTCAACCACAACCCATATGGTATCATGACCAGATTGAGTACGCGGAAGTTTCGTTATGAAGTCCATGGCTATACTCTCCCATTTCCACATCGGGATCTCGGGTTGGACGAGTAAGCAAGAGGGTCTTTGATGCTCAGCCTTGACCTTGAAACAGGTCAGGCACTTCGAAACATAGATAGCGATATCCTTCTTCATGCTCAGCCACCAGTACTTGTAACGCATGTCCTGGTACATTTTATCGGCACCGGGATGAATGGAATATCGAGATTTGTGGGCTTCGTCCATCAGAAGTTGTCGCAAGTCCGTACGCTTGGGAATCCAGATTCGATCCAAGTAATGAAAAATACCATTGGATTTATTCTCGAGTTGGGCGCCATCGTTTAGAATTCTTTCCTTCTTCAAAGTTCGCTCGGTAAAACAAGCATGCTGCGCGTCACGGATGAGAGCTTCGAGATTATACTGGGCTTGGGAGTTACGAACGCTAAGCAAGTAGCTTCGTCGACTAAGGGCATCGGCAATGACATTTTCTTTGCCTAGATGGTAATGGATCTCGCAGTCATAATCGTTGAGTAGTTCTACCCACCGGCGTTGACGCATATTCAGTTCCTTCTGGTCAAAGATATGTTGTAGGCTCCTATGATCGGTGAAGATCGTACACTTTGTACCATAAAGGTAGTGTAGCCAAATCTTCAACGCAAAAACAACTGCGCCAAGCTCGAGGTCGTGTGTGGTGTAGTTCTTCTCGTGGATTTTGAGCTGTCGAGAAGCGAACGCGATAACCTTGTCTCGTTGCATAAGAACACAACCACGACCAAGGTTTGAGGCATCGCAGTAAACTACGAAATTGTCGTTTCCGTCGGGCAATGAGAGCACGGGAGCATTGCTAAGCATGGTTTTGAGGGTTTGAAAGGCTTCCTCTTGTTTAGATCCCCAAACAAAAGGTTTATCCTTGTGCGTAAGAGAGGGTAACGGCACGGCGATCTTGGAGAAACCCTCCGATAAAACGGCGATAATAACCTGCCAGTCCGAGGAAAGAACGAACTTCACACGGATTCTTGGGTGTAACCCAACTCTTAACAGCTTTGATCTTCGCAGGGTCAACGTGGATCCCTTGAATATTGACAATGTGACCCAATAATTGGACCTCCTCCAGCCAGAATTCGTACTTGGAGAACTTGGCGTAGAGACGGTTTCCCTGGAGTAACTCAAGAACCAAACGTAGATGCCGCGAGTGTTCAGCTTTTGATTTGGAAAAGATCAGGATATCATCGATGAATACGATCACGAAGCGATCAAGAAAGGGTTTGCACACTCGATCATCAAGTCCATGAAGATTGCAGGAGCATTGGTCAAACCAAAAGGCATGACAACGAACTCATAATGACCGTAGCGGGTTCGAAAAGCGGTTTTGGGGATATCTTCCTCTTGAATGCGTAATTGATGATAGCCTGAGTGTAGATCGATCTTAGAAAAACACGTAGCACCTTGTAACTGGTCAAATAAATCATCGATTCGAGGCAAGGGGTAGCGATTCTTTATTGTCAACTTATTCAACTCCCTATAGTCGATGCACATCCTGAACGATCCATCATTCTTTTTGACGAAAAGGACAGGCGCGCCCCATGGAGAGGTGCTTAGGCGAATAAAGCCTTTATCAAGAAGTTCCTGGACCTGACTAAAGAGTTCGCGCATTTCGGAAGGGGCGAGACGATATGGCGCTTTAGCAACAGGGTTGGCTCCAGGAATGAGGTCGATTCGGAAACCGATATCACGAGCGGGTGGTAAACCTGGAAGATCATCAGGGAAAACACGAGGAAATTCACAAACAACAAGAACATCTTTCACTTCTGGGTTTCCTTTCTTTTCCTTCTCCGCTACTACGATGTGTGCCAAGAAAGCTTGGTATTCCTTGCGGAGATACTTGCTAGCCTGGACACACGACATGAGTTGGAGTTTCTTCGACGCGACTTCACCATAAACTCATAACTGATCACCATTAGCGAGCGAGAATCGAATCATCTTATCAAAGCAAACAACTTCAGCATGGTTTTCACGAAGAAAGTCCATGCCTACTATGAGGTCAAAACTTCCGAGCTGCATCAGAATGAGGTCGATAGGAAAGACGTGATTGTTGAGCTCGAGAGTACAATCACGAAGAACGGAATTGATGGCGACGGTTCTTCTGGTGGCAACTTCAACATCGAACGCCGAGGGGAGATGAGCGCCCTTACGATTGAGGAGCTTTTCGAATTCAAACGATACAAAACAGTTATCTGCTCCAGTATCAAATAAACACGTTACCATTCACGAGAAACGTACCATTGACCACATTGTTATCGGCTTGAGCCTGGCGGGCGTTAATGTTGAACGCACATCCACGGGCTGCTGGTTGTTGCTGCTGTTGCTGAGGCTGCTGCTGGGGCTGGAACTGATTGGAGCAGGGCAGCATTGGTTACAGCGCAGTTCTTGTTGCTGGAACTGCTGTTGTTCTTTCTCTTGCGTCTCGAAAGCTTGGATGACTGAGGAGCGGTGGCGGTTTCAGCGGTTAAAGCAGTGGTAGCTTGATGTAAATTCTTGGGAGCTTTATCCCAGACACCAGACTTGACTCTCTTTTCGTTGATCTCAGCAGCAAGCAAGTAGGTTTCTTCAATTGTTGACGTCTTTGCGGCTTGAACAAAATCAGCCACGCAATCCTGAAGAGCACGGATATACTTCTTGATGGCGATCTCGGGCGTCTTGACTTGGTTTGGACAGATTATACTCAACTACTTGAAGCGCGTAGTCAAACCAGCGTTGTCACCATCTTTCTGCTTAATGTGCCAGAATTCATCCTCCAACTTTTGGCGCTCATGGGGAGGGCAAAACTCTTCCATCATCACATCCTTCAACTCATCCCATGATAGCCCGTAAGCTGCATTATTTCCGCGTTTGTTTCTATCGGCCGTCCACCAGTCTAAAGCGCGGGACTGGAAGACGCCAGTTGCGTTGAGAGTATGGAGATTGTCAGGACAGCCACTCTGACGCAGGGTGACCTCGATAGAATCAAACCATTGGAACATGGCCATAGGACCATCTACACCAGTAAACTCTTTCGGTCCGCAGGCTTTGAACTGCTTGAATCTAAAAGCAGCTTTGGTAGTATCGGTCCTGGACTCTTCAGAAGACTTGCTAGCATTTTCATTCAATTCACTCACGATCTGGGGGATGACTTTGACGATTTGGCTCGCGATGAGAGAGGCGGGTCGTTTGTCGGCGTGCTTACGCCTAGCTGCTCGTGAGTGTAGGGATCCAGATGACGACATTGTCTATAACAGACAGCGCCATAGGATTCAAAACACTATTCGATCATCCCTAGTATAGTCTAGCGATTCACCATAAAGCTCAGGAACACGTATCCACATAAACACATAATCACATAGGCACATAAACAGGTAATCACATAATCACGTAGGGCACAGAAACATATAAACACGTAAGGCACAGAAGCACATGAGGCAGTCAGAATACAGAAACCTAACTATATGTTGCACGTATTCCCTATCCTTCACAGCGCGTATGGAGATTAAATATAGTGATTGCGAGCATCGAGCAGCGATGGCGAATAATGACCAGCGACTTGTTAGCGTATTGAGATAGATGTGCAGTGCGAGTTGGGCGTGTTGATCGAAATGAACAGCGAAAACGAATAAATCACCAAAATCGAAACACGTAATCACATAAAAACACATAAAATCCACATAAAAGCGACAAATATCAGAGTCAGCTGTTGCGGGCTCAGAATCGAAACACATAGAAATTGAAAATAGATTGTCTGTGGCTGATAGACGTCGACTACCCAAAGCGATTCAACTATTCACAAGGACTTTAGGTGCACACTTTGGCCTTCGGAACTGTGCTCTCGCTTCGATTCGAGCGGTCGGCACGCATCCCTCCAGTTACAGTGTGACCCAAGTCGTTGGAGTTGATGTGCGATAAAGTGTCGTATATATTAGGTGTATATTTTAAGCCCTTTTTAACACTTATTTTAGCCAAGTTTTAAATTTATAAAACACGATATTTCACTAACACTAAACACACATATGGGCAAGTGCACCCATCGTTGAGTGTAGTATAGCGTTGGTAAGATACCGAGGTCGTCCAAGGACACAAGAGCTTTTAGTACCGGTTTATCCTCAACGTCTAATCAAAATAAAAGTTTAGAAAAAATGTTTTAAGCTAAGAAAAATAAAAACTAACTAAAATGCTGAAAATAAAAATAAAATAAAAACAGATAGACAAGATGAATCACTTGGTTCCGACTCGTATCTAGCATAACCTTTGATTATTTCCGCACTTTTGCACATAATTAAGAGATTATCTTAGTTATTGTAGTAGGCCCCTCTTTTGAAGGTGACGTTACCCTCACCCCAGTAGTTTGAGTCAGCAAGGATACAATCCTAAAAGGGTGGATTATTGGAAGATAATGAATTAAGTTATTAATGCAGTATTGTGGTAGGCCCCGCTTTTGGCGGTGACGTTACCCTCGGCTAAGTAGTCTGAGTCAGCAGGGATACAGTCCTAAATAGCCGGGTTATAGTATTAATAGTAGTTAACTTATGAGGGGATCAAAGAGTTTGGACCCCCGCCATCCAATACCGTGAAGCATTGAAGGAGGTCCTACTAAATTTGACCCAGGTCCATTGCAGGACCTCTAAACGCTGAACAATGGCAAGACCTTTACCAAACCGTTCCCTTAACCCCCGACCAGGTAGCCAACATACCTCCATATAGACCGTGGAGATATGAATGGTGAAAATCCTTTATTTTATATAGACAGTAAAATAATGCCAAGACACCACGGACAAACGATAAGGAAAGATCACCTTCAACATAAGTAACTAGTTATTAAAGTCATTAATACAAAACCAAATAAAAAGTGCAAAAGATTAGAAATAAAAAGTATTATACTAGACACTTTGTCTTCACCAAGTGATGTAAGAGACTTAGGCAAACATGGCATTGATTGTCAAGAACTCTTACGATCAATATTGGATCCCGAGACGACTCACACACTCTACGATGGACAATGGATGATGGTGGTGGATGATGGTGTTGTGATGGTGGTGGGTGGTGGATGAAGTGTGAGAGAGGTGGTGTGCCAAGGGATGAGATGAAATGAATCCAAGCACTCCTATTTATAGGCTGAACAGAGAGCTGGGCACGGCCCCGTGCCTGTCTGACACTCTCTCTCCTCATTAATTGTAATTCGCAATTACAATAAATGCGCCTGCTGTACTTTCGACACGCCCCCGTGTCCGCTGGGCACGCCCCGTGGTGGGCAATAGAAGCTTCTATAGGTTTGTCTTTTCTGCTGCTTCTTGGGCACGGCCCCGTGCTGGCTGAGCACGGGGCGTGTTCAGTCTTCTGCCTTCTCTATTTTGCTTTGGAAGGTGCCGTTGAGGGGTCGGGCAGTCCACTAATGTTCCTTTTCTTGTATTTATGTTGGATTTAGCTGTCTTTTTGCTTCTTTTGCGTTTTTGAGCTCATTTAATCCTGAAAATACAAAAGGAAGACAAAAACACTCTTTTTCCAATATTAGTACTTAAAAAGGGTTAGTTTTATGCCTTATTTGATGTAATTTATATGTTGCATTTTACACACATCAAATACCCCCACACTTGAACTTTTGCTTGTCCTAAAGCAAAACTCTTTAATATGTGGCTTACACTCCCAAATAGAATGGGTAGAAGAGAAGGTTTTGGGCTTGTCGTAGAGTGTCGGGATATCCAAGATCTTTTTGGGTTTTATTTTTATTTATTTACAATCCTATTTGTAATGATTTATTTAGAACGTTTCATAGGAGAAATTACTTATTTGGGCATAACATGCCTTTTTAAAATTCCATTTATATACAGGTTCACATACCTCACGGGAGAAATCACTCACACTTGGCCGAAGGTGTATTTTTAGTGAATCACTCGAGAGCGGCATGGAACTTATTCCTACCATAAGCTTGCCAAGCAATCAATCCTCCTCCTTTTTAACTTTTATACCTTTGTAAATATCAAGAGGACTTTGTGGGTTAAGGGTTAGGCTTGGGTTAAAGGTAGGTGGTTGGGATAGTGGTTAGTAGAAAAAGGGCGAAAAAGCGTAACAAGTGTCGGTTTTCGTAAGATTTACTATTTTTGTAACTTTTTATTTTGATGAAGCTTTTATTCAAACAAAGTTATTTTTGATGAACTTGTTTGTTTATTTTCTTTTTGCTTCATCATCAACACAAAAATTTTTTTTTTTTTTTTTACCTTCATACGAAAAACCGAACTTGTTACTAACAAAGGGTTAAAAATGAAAATGGTTTTGGTGGGTAAAAGGGTTTTTTGTTTGGGTGATGAAATGAAAAGGTTTAGGCTCAAAGGGGCTAACTAGGGGGATTTTTGGGTAGGTGGTAAAAAAAAAAAAAAGAGAGAAAAATAATGGTGTAGAAATAAAAAAGGGTTAGTCCTAATGCCTTCATCATTTACTTACTCGGGTTTAAGTTGATAAGGACCGGGAATGTATCGTCAAGGCAAGTTCTAGAGTTATAAGAACCAAGCGGCTATTCACACAAGAAACGAAAGATGAGCATTTAGTCTAATGATATGTAATTGTATGCTCAATAAAGACTCAAAACTCACTTTTGTGGGAATGGGTTTTTATGTGATCAAGTATATATAATCAAATTTTAACTAAGTTTGTCATGCCTTTTCATAATTTTCTTATGTTGGTTCTTTTTATCACTACGCTGTCGGTTGCAAATTCGTAAAAATATAACCTTTTTGAGAACTTGAATTTCCCGAATTAAACCTAGACAAGTAAAAAAATGAAATTTTTGAAAAAAATTTGGGGTGATTAGCGGTTCCAATAGAGTTTTGTGTAAGGCTTGTATTTAGGACTTGCAAAATTCAAGGTTTTAGCATCCCCCCCCCCCCCACACTTAAATTACACATTGTCCTCAATGTGTCCCAAAAATAAATTTTTAGGTTGATTAGATGTGTAAGATAGTGTTTAGAAAGCAAAAATTTGTGTTACTGGGAACTGAACACGGCCCCGTGTTATCCGGGCACGGCCCCGTGTTCAAGTGCCAGTAACAAAATTGAAATAAGAGAAACAGAAGTCTGGACACGGGGGCGTGTTGGGTGAACACGGCCCGTGTCCAGGTACCTGAACTGGGCGTTTTTCTGCAGGTGGTTCAGCACGGGGCCGTGTTGGTTGGGCACGGCCCGTGTTGAACCTGCTGAACTTGAGAGAATTGTCGGGTTGCCTTGTTCTTGTGCATGAGTTCATTTTTCTCGTTCCCCTTTTCATCCTTTACCACCATGAGTGTGTTTTATTCATTACAAACCATCCAAACCTTAAAACCATCATTTCATTTCATCATAGAGAGAACTTACATAATCCTAAATTAAACTAGATAAAACAAGGAAATAATAAACCATGGAGTCCTAGCCTTTACTTTATTTTAATTAGCAAAATTTCCAAGAAGTAATTAATCTTGGTTAAACAAGGCCTTTTTGAACTCCTTCTTCCGCGTGCGGTTTTCCTCAAATGTCGGCGAGCCACTCTTCCACCTCCCTTGGAAGGAGAAAAGAAGGCTCATCGGCATTAGTTTGAGGAGTTTCAACTTCCACCGGGATCTCTTGTTGGTGTTCCACGGGAGGTTCCGCCGGAAAGTCTTCCCACCCGGTAGGGTTGTTGATTCCGAGTGCCAGGTTCCAATCCTGCTAAGGAAGGATTGGTTCCATTGGGGGTGCTACAAGAATATTTAACCTCTGGTGCAAGAGGTTAATTTCTTGGAAGCTGCTTTCAAGTCCCATCGTAAGATCGTTAATACGGTCGATTAGGACCTCCTCTACTGAAGTAATTTCGTCGAGAGCCTCCCTTAACGCTATCACATAGTGCACAAGTGTAGCTTCAATGGAGGGTCTTCTTCCTCTTCGGCTGTTTGACGAATGCACAGAAGATGTATCGCTGTTTTCACTTGAAATTCTACGAAAAATAAACTGAAAAAGTTTATTTAAGTGAAACAGTTACCGGACACGGCCCCGTGCTCAATGAGCACGGCCCCGTGTTCATCTTTCTGCAGAATTTTGGAGCAAGGAAACTTGGATTTTTAAGTTATTTTCTGAACTTGTGGGGTCTTTTTAGTTGCTAATAACTTAAAACAATGTTACATAACATGTTTTTACCAAGATTCCTTGAACAAAACTCATTAATCCCTACCACAAAGTTGGAAGAATTCAAACTTTTAATGGTAGTTCTTGAAGAAAGATGGAGAAGAAGGAAATGGCTAAAAGAGGAAAGGACAAGATGGGTTGTTGGAACCTTCTTTTAGACTTACCTAGGATAGTTTGAGAGAAGATTCCTGCAAATCTCTGCCCCAAGTTGGTCCAAATGTGCAGAATTCTTGGCTGCATTTATAGAAAACGACAGCATCCTGGACACGGCCCCGTGTCCGCTGGACACGGCCCCGTGTGCAGGTGGAGTTCTGACACAGTTTGTCCGTATTCTGACGTACTAATCAGAATAGAATCTTTTGATGGACACGGGGGCGTGTTGGCTGGACACGGCCCCGTGTCGAGGGACTATTTTATGAAATTGTCTAGTTTTTAAGGAACTTGTTAGTATCGGGTGGCTCCTGACTGGTTGGAACAACCCCAAAGTGCCTAAGATACCTTAATTTTCCTAGACTAAGGCGAGAACGCAAGAGGTTGTCGGTGAGGGTAATTCCTATTTTCATTCTAGGTGGACAAGTCCAACCCTTTCCCGGGCTCTTGTTAAAGAAGGTGTATGCCGAATCGCTCAGGTCTATGTATGCACCGAACGAAGTCGATGGAGAGTCCTTCACGGCACAATCGACACAGGGACGACTATCGTCCAAGTCTTTGCTAGGAACGAAGGTATTTTCGGGAGCAACGAGGTTGTCGGAATGCGGTTCCAACATTTCTTCATGGTTATCGTCTTGGGGTGGATCAATAAAATCCTTCCTAAGCTCTTTTAACCAATTCAGAATTAGCTTTTCTAGTTGAAATAACTCATCAAGGAGCATTTCCCCTAGAATATCTGGCTGGGCGCATTCGAGGGAGAAATAGTGCTTATTTTTACTTTCGCCCCTCTTAAGGTTGTAAGAAGTCGGTGGGTCCATGTAGTGGGGCCTATAATTTAGAAAGTAGCATTTTACTTCTTCATGTTTGCCACCACATAATTGACACCACGCACCATAAGAGTGCCGAAAGTAAAAACAATTACTATCACTCATGTTTATGTCAGAAATTACCAACCGCCGGGATCTTACGGTTCTGTTTTCAGTAACTGAAACTTGGGCACGGGGGCGTGTTGAGTGGACACGGCCCCGTGTTCAGCTTACTGTCTGACGTAAAACAGGATTGCCAGTTCCAATGATTGAGCACGGGGGCGTGTTCAGCGGGCACGGCCCGTGCTGAGCTCTGCAGAAGCTGAAAAACTAAGAAAATCCTAAAAAAATTAAAAAGAAAAATAAAAGATGATTAGGCCGTTGATTCCTAACTTTCTAAAAATCCTTGTGTCCCCGGAAGCGGCGCCAAAAACTTGATGTGCGATAAAGTGTCGTATATATTAGGTGTATATTTTAAGCCCTTTTTAACACTTATTTTAGCCAAGTTTTAAATTTATAAAACACGATATTTCACTAACACTAAACACACATATGGGCAAGTGCACCCATCGTTGAGTGTAGTATAGCGTTGGTAAGATACCGAGGTCGTCCAAGGACACAAGAGCTTTTAGTACCGGTTTATCCTCAACGTCTAATCAAAATAAAAGTTTAGAAAAAATGTTTTAAGCTAAGAAAAATAAAAACTAACTAAAATGCTGAAAATAAAAATAAAATAAAAACAGATAGACAAGATGAATCACTTGGTTCCGACTCGTATCTAGCATAACCTTTGATTATTTCCGCACTTTTGCACATAATTAAGAGATTATCTTAGTTATTGTAGTAGGCCCCTCTTTTGAAGGTGACGTTACCCTCACCCCAGTAGTTTGAGTCAGCAAGGATACAATCCTAAAAGGGTGGATTATTGGAAGATAATGAATTAAGTTATTAATGCAGTATTGTGGTAGGCCCCGCTTTTGGCGGTGACGTTACCCTCGGCTAAGTAGTCTGAGTCAGCAGGGATACAGTCCTAAATAGCCGGGTTATAGTATTAATAGTAGTTAACTTATGAGGGGATCAAAGAGTTTGGACCCCCGCCATCCAATACCGTGAAGCATTGAAGGAGGTCCTACTAAATTTGACCCAGGTCCATTGCAGGACCTCTAAACGCTGAACAATGGCAAGACCTTTACCAAACCGTTCCCTTAACCCCCGACCAGGTAGCCAACATACCTCCATATAGACCGTGGAGATATGAATGGTGAAAATCCTTTATTTTATATAGACAGTAAAATAATGCCAAGACACCACGGACAAACGATAAGGAAAGATCACCTTCAACATAAGTAACTAGTTATTAAAGTCATTAATACAAAACCAAATAAAAAGTGCAAAAGATTAGAAATAAAAAGTATTATACTAGACACTTTGTCTTCACCAAGTGATGTAAGAGACTTAGGCAAACATGGCATTGATTGTCAAGAACTCTTACGATCAATATTGGATCCCGAGACGACTCACACACTCTACGATGGACAATGGATGATGGTGGTGGATGATGGTGTTGTGATGGTGGTGGGTGGTGGATGAAGTGTGAGAGAGGTGGTGTGCCAAGGGATGAGATGAAATGAATCCAAGCACTCCTATTTATAGGCTGAACAGAGAGCTGGGCACGGCCCCGTGCCTGTCTGACACTCTCTCTCCTCATTAATTGTAATTCGCAATTACAATAAATGCGCCTGCTGTACTTTCGACACGCCTCCGTGTCCGCTGGGCACGCCCCGTGGTGGGCAATAGAAGCTTCTATAGGTTTGTCTTTTCTGCTGCTTCTTGGGCACGGCCCCGTGCTGGCTGAGCACGGGGCGTGTTCAGTCTTCTGCCTTCTCTATTTTGCTTTGGAAGGTGCCGTTGAGGGGTCTGGCAGTCCACTAATGTTCCTTTTCTTGTATTTATGTTGGATTTAGCTGTCTTTTTGCTTCTTTTGCGTTTTTGAGCTCATTTAATCCTGAAAATACAAAAGGAACACAAAAACACTCTTTTCCAATATTAGTACTTAAAAAGGGTTAGTTTTATGCCTTATTTGATGTAATTTATATGTTGCATTTTACACACATCAGGAGTCCGTCGAGGCTTTGGTGGAAGTTTTGTAAAACCACATTAGAGAGTAGAACGAGTCATCAAGGTTCGGGTTTCACCTCTAACTTAGCGACTACGTTCCTGCTTGTGTGATGATATCACGAGATAGATTAGGAGATTTGCGTCGAAGTACGGATTTCACTCCTGATTCAACACAAATTCCCTTGTTTTATAGCAAAAATAGTAATTCGAACGGGTAATTTGGTCGAGAGTTTGCGGTTTTCACACCTAATCTTAACCAGATCATTCGTTTGTGTGTGTAATCAGCCTTAGGAAAGGCTGATCTTGCGCGGAACTGTAGTATGCGATGTTCGCGCAAGTTTGTAGTGTACAGTGAGTTCGAGCGAGAAATAGCGAGTAAGCTCGTACAAAACCCCTACTGGGTATGCACAAGTCGGTCTGTTGGTACTTAGACTATAGACTTGGTCGTTCTAAGACATTGACCCGGACTAGGTCGAGTCTTGCCTAATTCCCTATAGTTATGGCTCTGATACCAATCTGTCACACCCCCAACCGATGACGGAAACATCAGGGCATGGCACTAAGCGAAACAGATTGTTCGAGAGAAATTCCATAACAACTACTTTACCGAATAGTTAAATATTACGTCCCATACCTTAATCTATTAAGCAAGCAGGTTATTACAGGCATAAGTATCTCCAAAACAAAAAAAAACTGTTCCGACAACTCAGATTTCAAATAAAATAAATTGTCTTTGTTTGTTTCTAGACTCCCTTAGGCTCGGTTCCATCAAGTAGCAAGCAAAGCACAGCATCCTAAACACCTGTCACATACGTTAAAATAAAGGTCAATACACATAGTGTAAAGGTGAGCATACAAGTTTGATAATAGTATATAGAGTTTAAAATCGTTTACGCATAACCAGCATGTTTGACGTATAATGTGAAGCATGTAAGTTATCGACAAAGATCCTATCAATACCAATGACTGCGGGTTGACTGCGAGTAGCGAGTGCACAACACATGTTCACCACTATGAATACGTGAAGTAATTGTCCTTAACAACCCCTGAGTAAACAGGTGTTGAGTCCAAACTATAGTACTATCGTTGCTAAGGCAGGTAGACAGCAATCAATGTGTTAACATAACAAACAAGCATTCATCGAGTCACGTATAACATGCATTAAAGGTCAACGTATAAATAGTGTTGCGTTGTGTGTTCGAAGTGATTTTGAATAAGTAACGTATGTAACACCCAAAAGTGTATAAAGCAAAAAGGGGTCGAGTATACTCACAGATAGCGTTTAACTTAATACACATTGCCTTGGATTGAAGGGAGCGCTGAGAGAAATTAGCCTGAACAGTTAACGATAGCATAACGATGAGCAGCGCGTAAAACAATGCAAGTGTACCAAGGATCGGATGGTAATCCGATCGGATGGCCAATCGATCGGGTGGCCAATCGATCGGGTGGCAATCCGTTCGGATGGTCATCCAATCGGATGGCCATTTGATTGGATTGACACCTCGTTTGGTGAGGATGTGTTTGTGTATGATGGTTTGTACTTTGAGGTTTTCGTTTTAGCATTTTGAAAAGAGAGAAGTATATCTACCCTTCAGGTCGGTCGATCGAACGGTCGTTCGATCAGACGGCAATCCGATTGGTGAGTCTTCTTAGTTGAGAACAAGTTCACAGCAGGACGGTCACTCAATCGGATGGCTATCCGATCGGGTGGCAATCCGTTAGTTACTGATGGTCTTTGAAAATTGATTCAAGTACCAAAGTCCGAGACGTCACTCGATCGGGTGGTCGTTCGATCGGATGGCCGGTCGATCGGATGGCAATCCGATCGGACGGTAATCCGTCCCAACGGTCAGATCGTCTTGACACTTGATTTCGTTTGAAGTTTTGTAGTTTTGAACGAGACGTTATGATAACTCTTTTAAACAACAGGAATCCCCATCCCCATCTCTACCCAAGTGATCCGACCGAACAGGAATCACCCTAGCCCGACCGGTTCACGGTTCGAGTCGTTCATTCGTGTTCAAACTTGAAATCAATATCTCTCGGATAGAATTCAGATCTGGAACTAATACATCAGTAAGAATGAGTAGAAAATCAGAACAAGCTCTGATTCTATCGGTTTCGAGTGCATTGAGTGTAAAAGAGTTGAAAGAAAGTTGGAAAACCTTCTCTCAATCCTTTTAACCATGAATTTGTGTAGATCTATGCGAAAACATTGATTAATCTTGTGGAAATCCTCTAGATCTAAGCTGTTCTTGGTGGAATGAAGCCAAACATTGAAGTTTATAAGAACTCCATGATGACATCATCCTAGAACACCTCAAATCCGGGGATTTCACGGTTAGAAGTTAAGATTCAAATATGAAAATGGTGTAGAAGTGCGTGTAGATCATAGAAGTACAAGATTTAAGTTAGAAGCTTACAAGAATCGAGAGAAATCGGGTGGTAGCCCGATTGGGTGGCAACTCGATCGGATGATAACCCGATTGGATGGCATCCAATCGGATGGCCACTCGATCGGTTGGCCACTCGATCCATGTCCGGCGCGATGTGTTTTGTCATTTCGATTCGTGTGTTGAGCGTTGCGATGCGATTCAAGTGAGCGATGTGATAGTATTACCCATTAGTTACACAAATAACATAACTACTATATCTAACATACAATCACTATAATTAACTTGCGTTTAGCGTTTGCGATTCGATTGCGATGCGATAGATTTGCGATTGCGATTAACACCTCAACATATACATAACATGCACAAGTAACACATAATTAGCACACACACGTAAAACAATATCCATAACACATAATTCGAGTTGCGATAGCGATAAATCGATTAAACTTGCTATTAAATAGCGATTAAACCTCGATTATTAATAGATACTCCACATAATACAACTAAAGCAATTAAATAAATAGATTCGATTACAAGTCAAAGAAGTTAAAACAGTAGTTGAGCAAGGAGCGACAGATCGCAATTAGCAATCTTTTCTTCCTTTGACTTCAATCTTGACTTTGACTTTGACTTTCGAAACACGGGGTGTTACAACGGTCCTGATGAAAATTTTCGCTGCCAAATAAATAAACACCGATCCCATCTGACTGGCTCGCGGCTCCCGCCCCAGGGTGGGGTTGGGGGTTGTGACAGTATGCCTACACCCTGTGCTTAGGTCGTGGCCACTTGCAGTTAAATGGGCCGAGGATATCTAGGACACGGTCGTATTAACCCCCAATGTTTAAATTCAAGCAATACGAATTAAAACGAATTATTTGGATTCCTGACACATAGGTCTTTGATCCCATACCCGACCATGCGGTAATAATATATCGTATCCCAAGCCCATATAGGGAAAATAGGTTAAGAGTATTTACCTAGCTTAGTAAATCTTACAATGCAAGATATAATAATAAGCACAACCATTATCAAAATTAACTAGCACGGTTTCAATCTACTGGAATATCTTAATCTGGAATGAATGGTATAATAACTAATTAGAATGTTAACGGGTCCTATTCAAGTCATAAACTTGGACCGGTTAACTTAAATTAATGAAAACAGTACGATACGATAAATTAAGCGATGACTGGATAGAATGTAGTTTAATCCCCACAAGTACTAAGACTTGTATAATATGGGTAAACTTATTTACATTCTGTAATTTGAAAGAAATTGAAAATATTTGACCCGATTCGGTAAACTTCCATAAACTAGTTACATAAGCTAACCGTACGCGTATAGGCGGTATCGGGTGATCAGATGAGCCATAAACAAGTTCAATATGCCAAAACATTTTAATTATGTTACCAAGTCAGTAGGTAATTCACTTTATATGTTTATAATGGTTTAAAACCAAGTTATGCACCACAAGGGCATTTTAGTCATAATATGACATAATTTAAGAACTTGTATAAAAACTCAAGAACTGATTATGATCAGGTAGTATAACCACAGAGGGTTATTCTACAGTATCATATGATTATAATTCAACTTAGAATCAGTAGCTAAAGTTGCTAAATCGGGTCAGAATCGGAAGTTAAAGCAGAAGTCAAACTGCTTGACTTTCGGTTACGAACTGACACATAAACTGGAAATGACGGGCTGAACAAGTCTATACACGCTCTAATATTAGTTACCAATTGATTAAGTGTTAAAAAGATGTGTTATAACATTTAGAAGTTCATTTTATCAGTTTTTCGAAAATCTGCCGTTTGACTTTTTATTAATCTTAGACTAAATTACATAGATTGTCCTTTAGTTATGTGTAAAATTGCACCCTATGTCCTTTTTCTTCTATAAGTACACTCCATGTCCTTTATGACAAAATTTTGCACACTCCAAGTCCTTTACACTAACCACCATCCATTTCATCCGTTAAGTAGGTGCATGTGCCCCTCATGTGAGGGGCAAAACAGTCATTTTACACATACCTTTTTGTTGTGTGGTTAGACATGAACCAACTGTGGCTACAAATATGCATACATAAGACTTGAACCAAGTATACATATATTGATCAAGGAACGCACAAGGGACAAGCACTTTGATTCTAGAACTAAAATGGGTACTGGTACCGGTATCGAAAATACCCGTTACGGTACGGCTCGGTGCCAGTACAGACCGGTATTTGAAGGTCCTAATTGGTACCTAGATTAATGGGCAACCATTTATTCCAAAGATTTTGATAAAGAGATCTCTAGCCAGTCTCTTCTTTTGAGAGGACAACTCAATCAACTCGGCCCCTCTAGTCAAAATACTGAAAGCGAGAGTGAAGCATGTGTTTCGTTTACATTCTAACTATTTTCCCATAGTTAAGAGAGTCAAGACGATAACCGGCAAATACCGGTACTGAAAACGCTCAATGTCGGTACCGAAAATCAAGTCATTCGGGAAATCCGGTACCGGTTTCGAACCGGTACCCAGTACCATTTGCTCATCCCTAGTTCAACCTCATATTCAGCGCAAGAACCAGTAGCCTACACATATGCTAGTCTCTAATTTGATACATATAAGTTTCCACCTTTCTAAACCATACGACAACAATATATATCAAACTAATGCATAAATTATGACACTGGCAGTCTCTAACCAGTGATATAATCATTATCTTAAAAAAACATTATACTAAAGATCAAACTGCATAAATCATGCTGCAAATATCAAACTTCATAAATCATGGCTGCAAATCATGGACGCAAACTACATAAATCATGGCTGTAAATGTAAATATCAATTGTCAACATCCAAATGTGGCTCCATACATAGATATAACATCAAACCCATAAATTGACCGTTTTGCCCCTCACACGAGGGGCACATGAACCAGTTTAACGGATGAAATGGATGGTGGTTAGTTTAAAGGACTTGGAGTGTGCAAAATTTAGTCAGAAAGGACATGGAGTGTACTTATCGAAGAAAAAGGACATAGGGTGCAATTTTACGCATAACTAAAGGACAATATGTGTGATTTAGTCTTAAACTTAACTTTGACCCGTCATTTGACCAACTTAACATGATTTCCAGGGGTTCCCTTTTATGGGATTAACACCTACCTTATTACGATCACGTAGCCACGTTCGATTCAAACAATGGTTGGACCATAATGGTCTAAACCGAAAGTCAAAGAAAAAGTCAATTTGCTTGACTTTCGGCTAAAATCTTAGCCTACAAAAAGAAAGAGCAGGAAAGGAACACTTACTTGTGATCCTTAGATGAAAATAGAACTCAAGGGAGGTCCTTTTATGATCAGGAGCTCCAGAGAAGAGATATAGATAAGATCAAGAAGAAATGAGCAATTTGCACATTAGCTCAAGAGACCTATTTAGTGGAAGATGATTCATAGGATTGATACATGTGTCCAGGAGGTTAATAAGATCATGGCAGGTGTTTATAAGGTGTAAAGAACTGAGAAAATGTGGCAGAGTTCGAGCGAAGTGGCAGCAATGCAGAAATATTTGGGCAGCAAACAAAGAAACTGCCAGCTCTGGTCCTTACGGACCTTATGAGCTCAGAGCTTACGTCCGTAAGCCAACTTAAGCGCCCACTTATTTGAAATTCATGCGGACCGTAAGGTATAGGACCTTGCGGTCCGTATCCGTTTCCTAAATACAATATTATTATTTGCTTGTGGTCCGTAAGCACATAGGCTTACGGTCCGTATGGGGTCACTCAGAGGCCATAAAATGGCATGTTGACATATCTGGTCCCTCCACAACATTCTTCCTTTATTTTGCACAAAAATAGTCCCTCTCGCCAAACAACGTGGCATAAAATGAGAGTTATCAGACACGTGTCTTTATATAACTCGAGACTGATTTTACGAGGTGTTACACCACATCGGATAAGAAACAAGGTTTTTAGGGAAAGGCTGGGAGTAACTAGTATATTGGATAAGAGAAAGGAAGGGAGATTGAGATGGTTTAGGCATGTGAAGAGGAGGAAGACGATATAGCCTGTTAGAGTGGTGGAAACCCTCACTATGGAGGGCAAGATGGGTAGAGGCATACCCAGCATTGACATGAGACGAACGAATTAGGCATGATTTACTAGACTTGCACCTCTTTCAGTACATGGTCGAGGATAAGAGTTCGTGGAGACGTAGGATTAAAATTATAGACTTTTAGGGTAGGGTACTTATGTGTTTAGTTGTGTTGTAGGAAATAAGAGTCACCCACACTTCTACGTGGAATATACATATGACTGTTTTCATGTGATGTTTCTAGGTTGTTTCTGATGGTGTATCTGTCTATTTTTGTCATGTGCTATATCACCACCTTTTATGATGTAGATTGCCTTCCTTATATCTCATGTTCTTTTATTTGTCTGTTGTGTGTTTTGGAGTTAAGGGTCTCTCTGAAAGCAGCCTCTCTATTCCCTAGGGGTAGAGGTAAGACTTGCCTACATCCCACCCTTCCCAGACCCTATCAATAGTTGCGCTTGTTGTGGGATTTACTAGGTATATATGGTTATTGTCGTTGTTGTTGCATTTGTGAAAATTGTGTCTTTTGATGAAACGTGTATTTTGAAACTTGTATCGATTTGAACGATGGTTTGTAAAACTATTTTATAAAGCAAGTATCGGATGCCCCTTTCGGGATTTTAACTAAATTTCATTAGTGGTCATTTGGTGTAATAAAGGCTCTGATGTTTCCGCTTTTATTAGGGTATGACAATAAATCATAACAATGTAGTCTGTTAATTGTTGCTAAATCAACCTCCAAATATTATAATGTTAGGTGGTTT
The DNA here is from genome assembly GCA_030545235.1 of Helianthus tuberosus. Classification (NCBI taxonomy): domain Eukaryota; kingdom Viridiplantae; phylum Streptophyta; class Magnoliopsida; order Asterales; family Asteraceae; genus Helianthus; species Helianthus tuberosus. The sequence continues at coordinate 31,073,402 of CM060405.1, forward strand.
ATATCTGTGAGATGAAACATAAACTTAGGTTAATAGAGTTGTACAATCTCCTAAAACGTATCATCTTAACTGGAGTGGTTACTTGGTATAATCTCAACATCTTTCCACGGGCATGGTCATGTGAGTTGAGGCTAGGTAATAATCATCTTGAATAAATTCTGTCTCACCATTTTTAGGGATTCATTGTACTCAATAAAGTTTGCCCTGTCACATTAGATGTCATATGAAACAACTTTGATAACATTTTGTCACACGCTGATCAACATGGTGATTTTGTTCGCAAGTTTCTGAAACATAGGGATGGCAACGGGACAAGTTTGGAAGATGTATTGATAAACTCAGTCTCACGCCCGGTTGTAAAAGAGTGTTACATACCCGACCCAATATATGTTGGGTATATGTCAGGTAATTACCCGTTATGTATCAGTAGGGGTGGCAAAATGGGTGGGTTGGGTAGGTTTGGGTAATGGATTAGGATGGGCATGGGTTAGAATGGGTTTGGGTTAAGATGGGTTTTTTAAGAGATGGGTTAGAATGGGTTTAGGTCAAGATGGGTTTTTGTCAAAAAATTCAAAAAAATTCAAAAAAATCAAAAAAAATCAAAAAATTCAAAAAATTCAAAAACAATTCAAAAAAATTTCAAAAAAATCAAAAAAATAAAAAAATTCAAAAAATTCAAAAAAATTCAAAAAAATCAAAAAAATAAAAAAAATAAAAAAAATTCAAAAAAATAAAAAAAAACTTTGGGATTGCAGGCCATCATCAGAAAATTAAAAAAATTAAGAAAGTCAATGTGTAATAGTTCCAAGATTGAACGGAACTGTACCAAGACTGGAAAAATTAAAACTTTGGGAACCAACTGTTTGTATTTTTTGCACTTTTTTATGCAGTGAAAGATGCATCATACATGATCTCACCTTTAACATGAGACCATGAGTGAGTGAGCACCTCGTGGACCAATGGGTACCTTTAGCTTCAATACCGAATCTGTTTGAACAGAAGTTACATCAGGTACCTTAACATTTTGGTCAATAGCAGTTTGACCTTCAACAGTTTGACCTTGAGCTTCAGGACCTAGTGACTGAACGTGATCTTCAACATTTGGAGTTAACGGATCCTCCTTTTTAATGTCATCATTCGAACACGGTCCGTTGTCATATAAGGACCTCTCGAGATCAACCAACAAATCAGTGGTAACATATTGTAACGCTGGAGTTACTACATTTTCAGGACTACGTTTCAGTTGTCGTTCGTGTGCGTATAACACCTGTTGTGTAATGAAAATCATATTAATTTCTTCATGTGAATAAGCAACTTATGTAACCAATAAGCAAACGTACCGCAAGAACAGTCAACGGGCCGTTATAGGGCTCTATACCACTCCATCTATCTCTAGTTCTCTTCAAGCAAGCTATGATATAACTACACCAATCCATGTTCGGTATGTCGGCTTCATTATTGATTGACGTGAGAAACTTTTGATTAACGGTTGCACTCTTAGTTGTCTCACCCATAACAGAGTTGAAGATAACAAGGAAGTTAAGCTTAAAAAGTATTCAGCCTCGCGGATATAATTTAAGCTTTTCAGTCACATGTTTAACAGTTATACAAGCATTAACGAACTGGGTCTTCCATCGTTCTCTAATAGCGTCTCGTTTTGTCACCTTTGGGTTTTCAGAGACGCTAATTTCCCCCATAGGCACTCCAAGAACATCATGAACATTTGAGGGTGTGATTTTAATTTTACGGTAACTCGTTTGTTTTATGATCATAGTTGAGCAACAACCAATACCCTAAACCCGCGGGTATGTTGTGTATGTTAAAGCACTTGATAGTTTCAAATCCCATATCCCTTATATCAGAATTTTGAGCATGGGTTAACCCTTGTAACGCGCAACACAAACTGTTTGGCGCGTTTCTCTTATCGTTTTCATGTCTGTACAAAATACAAATCGTTGTGTTGTAGGTATATCCATTGTTAATTGGTGTCCGAGAGCCTAGCTACTATCAGAAAGAAAGCATACAAGTATTGAAGTTGCAGAATGCTTTCAAACAAGAAGATTCTTCAAGTGACAAGAAGACAAAAAAGCAATGCAGTAAGGGCTTAGAACTCCAACAGTTTCTTAAATTCAAACTAGGGTAGGGTTTCTACAAAAAAAACTGTTTGTTCATTCACATCTAGCTCAGTTAATAAAGTGAGCAGAGACCATTATGTGTTTCACACTCACTCAAGCATTTCATAGAACACCTGGTAGGCATTCATTCAACACACTACATAAACATCATATCATTCAACACCCCCTACCAAACAGCACAGAAACCCAACAATTAACACATCATTATAATCTATAAAAGCACAGAAACCCAACAATATTTGCAAACAATAACTTAAAAAACTCATTATTTCTAGTACGTACCAAATAGAGGGATCTGATGCTGAAGGTGTAGGCAAATTAGTGGTGAAAACAGGAAGAATCCACGATGATGATGGTGATTTAGGGTTGAATCCACGATGATGGTGATTTAGGATCTGATTGAAATCAGATGATGATGGTGATTTACAGATTTAGGGATCAGATCGATGAGGTTTGACACAAGTTCCCTGATGCGTGTTTTAGTCGTTCTGTTTGTTTTTTGGCCAGAAGTACTTCTGGCCACTTATGTCTGCGCGACGCAGACGCGCGCAGACGTTTGATGTCTGCAGCTTGTTTGTTTTCTCGCAGACCTTTCATTAAAAAAGGTCTGCGAGACCTCTTCTTGGAGCAGACATGGACCAAAGTCTTCTTGGCGCAGACGTTTACCTCTTCTTGGCACCACCTCCACCTCCGACACCACTGCTCTGCCACCACCTCCACTCCGCCACCACCTCCACCTCCGACACCCCTGCTCCGCCACCACCTCCACCTCCGAAACCCTAAATCGAAACCCAACAGAACCTGCAACTAACCTCAGTCTTCATCTTCATCAACATTCATCCATCCCGTTCATCTCCTTTGTCTTCTTCGAACACCACCGAACAACCTGCAACTAACCTCAGTCGCACTCGTTTCATCTCTGTCGACCTGCAAGTCTCTGGTCTTCATCTCAACATCCCCGGTAACCTGCAACATCCCCGGTAACCTGCAAGTCGCCGTCTCCGATTAACCTCCGATCTCTCCACATCCGAGATCTCTCTCTCTCTTCAGAAACCCCCAAATCGAAACCCTTGAAGATGGTGAAATTAGGGTTTCGGTGGAGGTGGTTGACGACGGCTGAAGTGGTGGTGCTTGGCTTCGTGGTGGTGGTTGGTTGTGGTTGACGGCGGCTGAAATTAGGGTTTCGGTGGAGGAAGGAGGAGATGGTGGTGGTGGTGGCGACGGGGTGGTGGTGGTGGCAGCGACGGGGTGGGTGGTGGCTGAAGTGGTGGTGGTTGGTTGTGGTGGAGGTGGAGGTGGACGGTGGTTGTGGTGGTTGAGGGAGGCAGATAGAGAGAGATCAGAGAGACGTTGAATGTGTGTTGTGTGTGTGTGTTGAGTAGAAGAGGTTTTTATATATAAAAAACAAACCCTCTTCTCCTTGCAGACTGCAGACATTTGGTCCACCTCTTCTCTTGCAGATGCCTGCAGATGTGGTCCGCAGACTGCAGACCTTTTCCCGCAGAAAAAACAAACAGCACCTTAGAGAGTAAAAACCCATCTGGCCCATGTTAAAACTTAGATAGGTATTTTAAAACCCATTCTAACCCATCTAGATTAAATCCTCAGCCCATTCTAACTTATTTCCTATTTTAAAAAGGCCCAAAATAACCCAAAATATCATGGTTGGGTTTTTATTACTACCCCTATGTATCAGGTATACCCAGTAGTTTATTGAAAAATACCCATTGACATTTTGAATTACATTTTTTTCTTATCATTCTAATTTTATATAACTTTATTTTGTTAACAATACAATAAATTAAAATATAATTTAATTACATAGACATCATTATCGGTATAAAAGTTTGAAATATCTAAAATATGTATAATCCAGGATAACATAAATCTCAAAAGATAAGTTATTAGTTCATATAATAAAAAAATATAATATTATCAAATACATATTCTAAAATGAGAAATTAATCATTAATAATTAAAAAAAACTAAGGTATATGTATAGAGTATATAGTTCGGGTGAACGAGTAAATATTTTCGGGTAATTAGGTTGGATATCACATTTCACACACCCGTCCCATGCCTGCAATTTTTTTAGAAATTAATCTCATACCTGAATATACGTCGAATTACTCGTCCCAAATGTTTTAGGTTTCGAATTTGGCTTTCAAACTCAGGTTCAATTGTCAATCCTACTAGAACATGTGAACCTAGTTAGATATGTTACTTTAATATCAAGTAGATATCTTTTGAATTCCATTGTCAATCTAAGATTTGTCTAATGTTTTACTTGCATGTAACAAGAACATTAAAAATTAAGCTAATGACCATTAAAATATGACACTTCAACTATCAATAACAGATAATTTAGTCGTTAAACACGTCTCAAGTAACCAACATAAGTCTCATGACCTTTTTGCAAAATAAAAAGGTGCAGTATCCAAATTCTTTTTTTTTTTCCTTTGCTGAATTGCATATAATTTCCAAACATTTACAATTTAACTATTTTTTTCTTGATTTAATAAATGAAGAAGAGCTTCGTTTCAACTTTCAATAGAGATTCGAATATGAAAAGACCATTATTGTATTTAAGCAAATAATGGGTATCATGTGGAAATAAAAATAAAAAAAATAGGTTGAAAGAGACTCCCTTAATTATAATAATTGAATTTACTTAACGTGGCACCATTTAACAAAACCAGTAGCTTGTTCCGATATATGATTTGAAAGTGATTAAATTGACAGTTTTAAATTTATTATATTGGATAATCAAAATCTGTTTTATATGTAGCTGTAAGCCTGTAATTAATATATGTATACACACACAGAGGAATAATTATTCTATTAATATCTATGACGCCTTTTGAAACGTTTATCATGTTTATAGTCAAGATGGTAATAAAATTATATACAGTGGTATTTCTTTTAGTTAAATATAATTTTCCAAACTTTTTTTACTTTAGTAACTTATATACACAATAAAACTGAAAATATTAACGTATTTAATCTAGGTGTATAGTATTACTGTAATTAGTAAAAACAATGGTTTTTTACAATGTTTTAAAAACCGGTTTTTAAATTAAACCGGATTAGGCTAAAAAATGGTTCAACCGGTTGAACCAGTTTGTACCGAGCGGTTCAACCGGGTTAACTAGTTAACTCTATAAGTTCATAAATTACTACATCAACTCAAAAGTTAATCCAAAAATACATGATTACATATTAAAAGATAATCCAAAAGCTAATCCATAATATAAAGAATAATCCAAAAGATAATTGAAATTCATTCGATTTTCCAACAAGCTCTTTTAAATGTAAGTGTACAATATGTTTAAGCCATTTGAGTGTTGATGCCATGTTTTGGATGAGCTTATTTTATCTCCTTATGACTTACTGGTTTTTTGGAAAAGAAGTTTTTTTGTGAAATGATGTTTGGGTGATAAGGTGAAAATGAGCTTTTTAGGCATTGAAAATGAGAAATGAAAAAGTCACTTGGTTGTGACTTTTCTAAAAAGGAGATAAGGATGTTAAAAAGTCAATAAGGAGAAATGGAAAAAGCTCATCCAAACATGCCTTGAATACATCAAGTTCATTATCGCATAAAAGATAAAATCCACTATTATCGTTATCCTCATCAACTAGATGATAACTATTTTCGTTTCATACAATATTAAATAAGAAGTTTAGTTACGAATAATTATAATGTATAAAAATTACGTAAGATAAGTAACATATATAATAAAAATAAGTAAAAACCCAAACTAAAATAACCTTGGGTCGGTACCGGTATTACGTTTCAAACCGGTATACGGATTTTACCGCCGGTACAAACCTTATGTCGTTTCACTTATTTATCGGGGTGTTTCGTATTAGATTTACATCTGGAAACGGTAATACCGGTATAACCGGCCGGTATTTACCGGTTTTTAAAACAATGTTTTTTTAAAGAATATACATTGTTGATTAAAATGATTAGTTTTAAACTAATTACAACGTTGGATGATTGCCTGGATCTAAGTTATCCAATTACAATGGTGGGACTAAACTAGTTATAACATTGCGCTCAACTTTGTAACAACGGTGTGCATCGACAAATTATAATAGTAAACCTAACTTTACAACGGTGCGTCTAAATATCGAGACCTAATGCATGAACAATACAATGGATCATCTGAACTATTATGACGATGCGCCTAAAACTCGTAATTAGACATGTGCATATGCAATCGCCATTAAATACATGTGTTGCATCGTGGAACCTTTGAATACTTGCACAACAAGGGGCATCGGGTACAAAGTGAAAAATAATGCTCAACGTTTCTAATAAAATCGTTATTTAATTACGATGTTGAAAACCCTTTAGAAGTTGCTTATAATTTTTTTTTTTTTTTACTTAACACTGATTTCATTCCAATCATCAGGGCAAATTACATAAGAATAGCAGGTAGACGAGCAACAAACTGCGCCGCCATCCCTTTCTGAATAGAAAACCCTAATCTACTAAAAACAAAGCCTCGCCCCTGAGGGGTCGAAAAGTTGCTGTGGACTACACGCTGAACTCTGGACAAGAAACGAACTGCCTCCGGCGCCAAAGAGCCAAACGTGTCAAACGCTAGGGGGACAAAGGCATGCTGATTATCCTCACAAGCTTTCGCGTGCTTTTCCACCTTCTTCGACTCTGCTTTCAGTACTGCTTGCCCCGCCACAAACCCATTTTCCCGAAACCCGGCTAGGGGGGATACACCTGTGAGATCGACACAAGCATGTTTCCCGCCCTCCCAACCAAAAACTAGCACGTCAGCCGGGCGTAGAGTGGATCTCCCCTCCGACGGGTCTGTAAGAAAATTCACCGGTGCCTCTTTCTTTGCCGAGATCCCTGCTCGTCTGAGAATATCCATTAACGCGTCTCGAACAAAGTCATGGCGATACTTAAACCCCGGCAACTCTCTACAGTGTAACGCATGCTCCCCGTATTTATCCAGGCATGCTTTACGGCAGACTGGGCAAGTTTCATCATTCGGGAACATGGGAATCATCAAACGGTACTTAAGGATTGACCGGTACTCCACCGCTGACATACGTTGACCCAAACCTTCAATAGGAATAACAGTTAAGAAATCTTGAGCGTGAGGCCTCTGTAGGCAATCAATAACGGCTTTCTGGCGGGGGGACAAATGAAAATCTTCTCCCAGACTTTGTGCAATTCGACAACAAAGGGCATTCGCCAAAGTTTTCTGCGGCTTTTTGGGGGCGGTGTCCTTGTTAGAGAAACCGCCGAGATCAAAGTCAGGGAGAGATTCATGCAAGCGTTCCAAGGCGCTGGCATAATCCGGATCCATGTTAGCAACCCCGCTGTTACGTAATATGTGGTCTTGCAACTCACAAGATTGAGACCTGGAAGCCACAAAGGCATAGGCTGCCACATCCCGGGCCGAGAGAAGGCCCAACCCACCAAGCCGCATTGGCAAGGTCGCGATCCGCCACTGTAGTTCACCAAAAAAGGGACCCCCACATACGACAATGTCTTCTATTGCCTCCCGAAGACCTTTATAATATGATTGATGGAAAACTATATGAAAGCGGTAGTAATGAATTATTAGTAGTGAGTGATTATCAATAGTTATTGTCATTAATACCAACTTGGTCCATCAGTGCCAAGTAACAAGTGGCAACTTATAACAATCCGATTTTTTGGGTGTAAAATATAAGATAAACAATAAATATTAGTTTATGATGTGTTGGTATAACATCATCATAATTATTATAGAAATGGAGTAAAAATGTAAAATATTGATGTTGGTTATTTTGTGTAAGAAGTGGACTAAAAAGATTGTCTATTGGTTTATTAATTTGAGGCAGCAATGGTTTTGGCATGTTTAGACTTTAGAATACTTATTCAAGCATTGGAAGGAAAACCTTGCATGAAAAGTGATTGAACTATTTTTAAGAGGCAAACGGATCCATATTCCATTCTAAGGGTTCAAACTGAGTTCCACTACTTAAGTAAGTATAATTAGAGTGAGATTAGAAGTTAAAGTAGTTACGAGACAATACAGAGACGACAGTTGGAACACGGTGCGTAGCAAAGCTGAAGTCAGAATAGAAAAAATCTTCGTTAATGTTATACCGACTCCGAAACACAACCTCGTTCTTTATCTCCAATATGCCCGAGTATTGTACTAAATCAATGGTGTGGAAGGCCTTTGAACATTTTGAAAATTTGGAAGATGTATTTGTCCCGTTTAAAAGAGATAGAGCGGGGAACAAATTTGGTTTCATAAGGTTGTCTAATGTTTCTAACCCTACTAGCTGGGTTGAGAAACTGAAAGAGGTCAGGATCAAGGGTGCGGTGATTGGTGTTGGTCTAGCCAAATTTAATAGAGATGGATATAAGATTGAGAACCAAAAACCGGGGGAAAGAGTATCGGTATTCTCAAGACTCAAGGTGGTGGAACCTAATGTTGACACGGCTATTCCCCCGGGTAAGACAGGAGCACAGCTTCATGAGAAAAGATCATATAGCTCAGTTGTCTGTTCGAATCCTGGTGCTTCATCAGATATTGTAATTGATCTACCCCCAATGAACGTGGAGACAAAGAAAAAATGGGAGTATAAGTCTTTGATCGGAGAAGCAAAGGACATTAACATCCTAAACGAGCTAAAATCTCATCTGTCAGGGATCATGGAGGAAGGTATTGAGTTAAGATATTTGGGTGGACTTATAGTGTTATTATGCTTTAGCAACCCAGAGGCAGCCGAAGAATTCCATGTCCTAAAGGTGGAGGAATGGGAAAAATGGTTTTCCAGGCTCTATTTGTGGGAGGGCATCCCTCCTATCTTCGAGAGAGTGGCGTGGATTAAAATTCTGGGAGTGCCGATCTCTCTTTGGGACAGACACGTCTTTAACAGAATAGGCGAAAGATGTGGTCGTCTTCTAGTAAAATCGGAAGTGGAGGCTTTAGATGGAAAGATGGCAGAAGAACGGTTGGCGATTCTTGTTCGAACCGGGAGAAGAGTTGCCGAAGAAATGCCATAAAATGGAAAGATCAAGTGTTCAAGGTTTGGGTGGAAGAAATCTCGGGTCAGTGGTATCCGAGTTTTTTAGAGACAAAAGAATCGGAGATGAGCTCTCCCGGAGTTTCTTCGGTGTTTGGTAAGTCTCCGGCTACCGGAAGTGTAGAAACGAACTGTCACTTGGCTGGCTCCCCAAGCTCCTGCATGGGAAATTCAAAAGACAACTCTTTTTTGTTCGAGGAGAATGTGCAAATGATGATGCATGGGAAACATGTGCAGCAGTCGGCTGCATTAAATGAGGAGAGAGAAAATAGGGGGACAGAAGTGAATTTGGGAGATAATAATTTACTGTTTGTGGAGCCCAATTTTGAGGAGCCCAACATCACCTCTCCACGGCCCAGTTACATAACAACAAGGCCCAAGAGAGTGGGCAATCCAGTCCAAGTGCACATTCCTGACTTAAATCAATCTATGGAAAACTCGAACACCTCAAACCCTTTTAACATTGAGGAGATATTCAGGTTGGAGAAAGAGGGGAACTTAGGTGAAAAGGACACGAATGCGGCGAACAGAACCCACACGGGTAATACGAATGAAGGGAATAAAAATTCTTTGGAGAATCTACTCTCAATGAGGAGGAAGAACAGATCCGAAGTAATTTCGAGGAAGAAGTGGCTCGGACGTTGGAATTTGGGCTCAGTCTGGGAATTGAAGTATGTGGATTCGACAATCACGTTAGAAAATTAGTAAATGGGGAGATGGCGAACAACGTTGTACCATGAATTTTATTTCAATCAATATGAATGGAGTCTCTGACCTACGTAAAAGTGGGTGGGTTAGAAGGTTGAAAGGCAATATCAAGGCAGATTTCATTGGTATCAAAGAATCCCATATGGGGGGTTTAGTTGAGTCTGATCTTCGGCGTTTCTGGGACAATTCCAGTTTCAAAGCGGCCTCTGTTGATTCGGTTGGCAGATCGAGTGGCCTAATTTCCTTGTGGAACCCGATGGTTTTTTCGGCCTATTTGATCTCCAAAAACCAAAGGTATTTACTTATCTCTGGATTTCTCTCGGGGGTTGATGAAAGACTCAACATTCTCAATATTCATGCCCCTAACGAAGCGAGCCGAAGGAGAATATTGTGGGGGAATATCGCTGAGTTGCTTAATCAACACAGTGGCTTATGGGTGCTTCTTGGCGACTTTAACGACGTTCGATCCGAAGAAGAAAGGGTTAACTCAAGATTTGATAACGGAGCTTCCGCTGCCTTCAATGGTTTCATCGTTAATACGGGTATGATGGAATATTCTATGATCGGAGGTATGTTTACTTATGTCTCCGGCCATAACAATGTTAAAATGAGTAAACTTGATAGATTCCTTGTCAATATTCCTTTTTTGAGTCGATGGCTTGACGCGAAATTGGAGGTTCACAATAGGGGTTTTTCGGATCACCGACCAATTTCGTTGTCTTGTTCGGTAGCCGATTTCGGACCCATTCCCTTTAAATTTTTTAATTCTTGGATTGGTGACCCTAGTCTTGTAAATATCGTTGATGCTGAGTTATCAAGTAGGCTGGTATCTGGAAATAAGGATGTTGTTCTGGCTGACTGGCTGAAACGTATTAAAGTGGGAATAAAAAAGTGGAGAATGGAAGTGAAATTGAATGATAATAAGGTTCAGAAGGACATTGAAGCGGTTATAGAGAACTTAGAAAGCAAAGCTGCTTGTGGGGCTTTAACAGAAGAAGAAAAGAAAGTCAGAGTTGAATTATGTACCAAAGTGAATAAATTGGAGAGGAAGAAGCTAGTTGATCTCCAACAAAAAGCCAGGTTTAAATGGATTAAAAATGGAGATGAAAACAGTTCGTTTTTTCACAAAATAATCTCGCTTAATTTAGCCAGAAACAGGATAAATGGGTTGGCTTTTCAGAACATATTTGTTTCGGATCCAGGGGAATTAAAAGAAGAAATAAGGGTATGGTTCAAAAAGCAATTTTCTAAACCAATTAGGCGCAGACCCGACTTTAATATGCCGGATTTCCCAAGACTTTCGGACTATAATGGCTCGATGCTTTGTCAACAATTCACGGATAAGGAGATTTTCATGGTTGTGAAATAGTGCGATGGTGGGAAAGCTCCGGGTCCGGATGGGTTTTCTTTGAAATTTTTTAAGGTTTTCTGGGATAGATTGAAAGTGTTAATACAGGAGATGATGTACGAGTTTCACATGAGCGGCAAGATAAGTAAAGGTTGCAATTCTTCTTTTGTTGCTCTAATTCCAAAGACGAAGGACCCTCAAGATATTTCTAACTTCCGCCCGATTTCGTTGGTTGGCTCGGTGTATAAAATTTTAGCCAAAAATCTTGCCAATAGATTAAAGTCGGTTGTTAATGAAATCTCTTCTCCGGTACAATCAGCCTTTGTTGGTGGTAGAAACATTTTGGATAATCCTCTTATTGTTGGTGAAACGTTGGCTTGGGCAAAAAAAATCGAAGACTAAGCTTCTCATTTTCAAAGTGGATTTCGAAAAGGCCTACGATTCTCTCAATTGGAAATTCCTTTTCAGGATGATGGAGAAAATGTCGTTCCCCGAAAAATGGATTATGTGGATCAAAGGGTGTCTCGAATCAGGTATAGGGTCGGTGCTTGTGAACGGGTCGCCTACTAAAGAGTTTAAGTACAAAAGAGGATTAAGACAGGGCGACCCGTTATCCCCTTTTCTATTCGTTATTGCTTCGGAGATAATCAGTATGCTAATGAATCAGGCAAGCAGGCTGGTCTTTTTTAAGGGTGCCAACTTTCTAATGGTGGTCCAAACATTACACACCTGAGCTATGCGGATGATGTTCTTTTTATAGGGCTTTGGTCAGATGAGAATGCTCTTGCTTTAAATAGGATGCTAAGATGGCTTAACCTGGTGTCCGGCCTTAAAGTGAACCGACAAAAAAGTAAAGTCTATGGTATTGGAGTCAACACCGACGAAGTGTCCCGTATTGCGAAGTTGCTAAATTGTGAGGTAGGGTCTTTCCCGTTTATGTATATTGGGATCCCGATTGGAGTAAATATGAAGAGAGCAAAATTATGGCAACCGACTATTGATAGATTCGCCTCTAAACTATCAAATTGGAAAGCTAGATATTTATCTTTCGTCGGACGAGTGACTTTGGCTAAATCTGTTCTCGGAAGCTTACCTGCATACTTCCTGTCGTTATTTGCGGCTCCAAAATGCATCATTAAGAAACTAGAGAATATCAGAAGAGAATTTATTTGGGGAAAGACAAACTCTGGTCACAAACTTAGATGGATTCGATGGGAGTATATGCTAAAGTCCAGAAAAGCGGGCGGTATAGGAATTGGGGATATACAAGGTTTTAACCAGGCTATGCTTATTAAGTGGTGGTGGAGGTTAAAAGATAACCCAGACCAGTTACGGGCTAAAGTAATTGATGTTATACATGGAGGAAATAGTATTTCAACAACTACCAGTGCTATCCCTTTAAAAAAATCAATTACTGGGATGTGGAAAGATATCGGATCGATCGAGGCGGCATTTTCAAAAATTGGTTTAGATATTAAAGATAACCTGGTTAAAGATGGACCAAGGTGGAAATGGCGAGATAATACAGAGGGTTCCTTCTCGGTGAAACAGGTGCGGTCCGACATTGAGAGGGCAACGATGAATGACGAGTCTGTCGGCTTTGTGTATAGATGGAATAATTGGTTTGTCCCAAAATCAAATTATTTACTGTGGAGAGCGTGTTTGGGGAAAATCGCTTCTAAAATGGATTTAGCTCAAAGGGGCATACTGGTTGGTGACACTATGCCACACCCCGACTTTCCACGTATCACCGGTGGGCCCGGTGGGGAGTAACGTGACGTGGTTGGCAACATAATAGTCAAACAACACAATATTTAAATGCACAGCGGAAGCAAATGAAAGATATATTTCAACTAAATATAATTGTAATATCATGTATCACAAACAGTTGAAAGAATCCACAGAAGGATCAAAAATAAATAGGAACAGTAGTTCAATAGACGTTAGGCATCTTAAGCTTGCGAGACTCTTTATTGATGCTAAGGAGAAATCCAGCCTATTACGAATAGTACCTGCATTTAATCTTTTTGGGAAAATACGTCAGTTTACACTGGTAAATACAATTAACCGACTCATTTTAAAAATGATTAAAAATTGATTTGGATGCACGTGGCACAAACATTTTATAACTTGGGATAATTATTTAAATATATAAACTTGTAAAAGGATTACATGTTCCTTATGCGTTCAGTAGCCCGGATCGTGCCGGGTTAAAGATCAATAGACACACCACATTATTTATTTATGCACTGACGGGTGTACGCCTACACCCCGCGCTTAGGTCGTGGCCATTTCGTAAAATGATGCCAAGGATATCTGGGACATGGTCATTAACCCCCCAAAGGCGTTAAGCAAACAAAAAATATTTAAACGGGTCATCTCGATAATACTTAACCACCAATCGGTTAAGGTCGAATGCCCGACCAAGCGGTATTTTATATACCGTACCCCAAGCCCGTATAAGGGAAAATAAGTTAAAAGTATTTACCTTTGCAAGTATAATTCACAAACAGCAAATGCAAGTAGCTTTTACTGGTCCTCCTATTCTGGAACGAAGGTTTATAATAACCTATTAGAATCCTAACGGGTCTTTAATTAAGCCTAAACTTAGACCGGTTAGTTTTAAAGATACGGTTCGTATGCACGATTAAGAGAAGACCGGAATAGAATGTGATTTAGACCCGACAAGTTTGAAGACTTGCTTAATATGGGTATATTACACACATTCTGGATTTTGAGATAAAACCGAACCGAACGCGCAAGAAGCGTAACGGGTAACCGTAAGAGCCATATATAGGTTTCCTAAGTTAATATGCCTTAAATATGTTGTGACATCAGTAAGATATCTTTTATTATGCCCGAAACGAGTTTAAACTCAAACTATGCCCCGTAGGGGTAGTTTGGTCATTTACAAGGTTATAAAAGAGTTTAAGTAGTAATCTGAGTTACAGGTCTGATATAATCAGAAAAAATACTTAATTTACTAAGTTATAACAGTAGGGTAAAGTATATATGTGAAATTTATCAATTATAACCAAACTATGCACCGTAGGGGCATTTTGGTAATTTCACATAAGCCGAAAAGCTCAAAACTGAAGTCTGAGTTAAACAACTTTTGCTTACTATTAAAATATTATAATTTACCTAAAATATCAGTAGGTATCAACCCTTGTATGTTTAAAATAGTTTTAGTACATACTATGCGTTAAAAACGCTTAAAAAGGCGATTAGAAGCCATTTCCGGGTTCTATAAATAAAGCTGATATTTTATTATTCCAGAAGGCTTAAAATAATTTATTTATCATATGAAATCAGTAGCAAAGGTTTGGGGTCAAAAAGATATGTAAAACTCATTTTATAACCCAAAAGGGCAAAACCGACAATTACCGAATCAAGCCTATGACTCTAAGTTATGCTCAGCCTAAAATTAATTAAAAATCTTCAAAAATCCCAAAATAATATATTACATTAGTGGGTAAAAAGTTTGATATCAAAAAGTGGGTTTAAATGGGCTATATGCTAATTATGTCGTTTAATCGCTAAAAAGCTTTCTAATTACGCTAATGAGCATAACTCTCAATCTACACCTCAAACTGATGTCAAATTTTGGGTGCAAGTTTATAAATCAGTAACTAAGGTTTCTACTCTTTTATATTTTCAAAAATCACGTTTTATGGTGAAAAGGGCATAATGGTCAACATATAGGCAATTAACGGAATTATGCATATTAATTGGATAACTAATGAACCAAGGTGTATAATCACAGAGGGTCACTAGCATGTAACCTGGTCCAATTAGAGCTCTAAGCCATTTTTAAAACATGCTTAAACGGGTCAGAACTGAAAGTCAAAGCAAAAGTCAATTTATGCGACTTTCGGTTCCGAACCGGGTCTCTACTGAAAATTGTCGGGTTGAACATGTTTAGACATGTTCTTACATTAATTACCAAGTTATATTAATGATCAAACAGGTTGTATGGGTTCTACATTGCTAATTATGCATAAATTGAAAATTAAGCATTCTGTTGACTTTTTAATAACAAGTTTGACCCGACATTTGACCTAGTTAGAGTGGGAATCAGAGGGTGCCCTTTTAAGGGTTTATTGCCCACATAATTACCAACTTATAACTACTTTCAATTCGACTAATCACTGGACCAACTATGATTAATCGCTAAGTCAACCGTTAATTACGACGGTTTGACTTTTAAGCTAAAACTAAGTAAAAACTCAACTAAGAAAGGTTAAGCATACTTACTGAAGTCCTATGCACGATTTGTGATCACTTGGGTCTGATTTGGAGCTCCAGAAATGATCAGATATGCAGATGGAAGGTGTGGTTACAATGGTTGCAACAAGGCCTTTATATAGTGCTCAAACTCACTTAGATCATTGACAACAAGTGCTAGCAATGGCCATGGATCATCAACAGATGTCCCTAAGTGCCTAGGACTGTTTAGGGGTCACCCATGTAGTGAAAATATCTGATTAAAGTCGGTTATAGCGTGAAATCAGGCTACTGTCCAACTTTCTGCATCTGGGCGTTTGACGCGGCCCGCCTAAGCCTCGTTTTTCAGGTTTTCACATTTTCAAGTTGTTGCATCTTGTCTCTTGGCCTTTCGAAGGGTCAACCAACTTATTTCTTGCAATTTGACCCCTTCACATTTACTTACAAGGGCTTCAAGACTTATACCCACTTTGCTAAGTCCTTGGTCACTTCATGTTAACCCGAAAAGTCATAATTTTCAATGTTAACGCTTTAACCCCTCGATATGAAACTTTATGAAATTTTTGTCAAGCATTCTAGTGAGCACAATTAATCGTTACAAAGCTTCGGGTTTACTAAAAGGTCACTCAGAGGTATAACTTAAACATGTTGACACATTTAACCCCTGTAGTTTGTAATCTATCACTTTCTTTCATATTTAGCTTCGTATGATCCATGATTTATTCGTTTGATGGTATAAACATCATGTAGGGTTATTGTAAAGTATATTTATTCACTGTTAACATTTTGAACCCGTATATTCATATACTTTTCATGTTTGTCAATTTTAGTCCCTCTAGAGTATTCTTTCACACGTTCAAACTTATGACACGTGTCAACACATTATAGGACGTGAATTTTCGAGGTGTTACACACTATGTGTCCGCGATGTGGAATTCAAGATGAAAATCCGGATCATAGTTCACGGTGAACTGCTTATGGGTGCGAAGTATTTGGTGGAACATATTGGTGTAGTTTCGGATCCCATATATAAACAGGAACAATCTGAAAGATCTTGTGCTTCATATTATTGAGAGCCCGGGCGACAAAAATTGGAAAAAAAATTTCCACACGGTAGCGATTGCAACAGTTTGGAGAATATGGTGGGCTAGAAATCAAAAGGCGTTTGAAAACATCTTCATTCCAGTAAGTAAGACGGTGGAGCAGGTGAAAGAGGATGCCTTCCAGTGGATTTGTAACCGATCATGTCACGACCCCCGACCCACCCTGGATGGAATCGGGAGCCGCGAACAGCCAAGTGGTACCGGTGATTATTTTGAAAAATATTGCAGCGGAAATTTCATCAGGACCGTGGGTTAGGAAAAATATCAGAGTTTAGAAAACACCGGATTTTATTTATTAAATAGATGGGATAAACCCATGTTTTACAAAGGTAGCTTTAATAAGGGATAAACCCAATTACATAAAACAATATTTCTTAATTTGATTTAATTAATAAAATAAGCCACTTCTTGAAGCCTTTCAGTGCCGTATCCATCTCTTACTCCAATCTACTGTAATTACCTGAAACGCGTTTTAAAAAGGTTTTGTCAGCAGGAAATACTGGTGAGTTCATTCATTTTGCTAAAACGACACGTTTGTTATAATTTACAGCATTAAGGGTGATTACATTGTTTCCATATATCAACCAACTACCCACAGTATTTGTCACTCGACCGGATCTGTGACTATGGTCATATCACCATTGGCCACCCATTTGTCCAATGGCAAAGATTATCAAGTAATGTATACAAAACCCCACATACTGGCTGTAATTTGGTGATTACAAAGACTTAATCCCTGTAATTATAACCTTGACTAGGGATGAGCATGTCGGTATTCCGTCCCGTACCGATACCGATACCGACTAATACCGATACCGATTTTCACCCAAACTAGGTACCGATACCGATACCGAAACATGTCGGTTAGGTATCGGTACGGTACGGTATCGGTATTATACCGTATTTTGAGGGTCGGTATCGGTATAATACCGATACCGTACCGATACCGAAATCGCCAAAATGTGGATACCGATCGGGATACCGATACCGATCGGTACGGGATCGGTACGGGATCGGTATGGGATCGGTATTGGTATTCATATGCTCATCCCTAACCTTGACAATAAACATGCTTATGTAAACAAATTTGATAAAAAGAGAATGACTCACATTATAAGCATGCAGATTCATACGGCAAAGTTTAGTCTATAGATAAGCCTTGATATATTGCAGATACAGGCAGAGCTTAGCCTATTGATTAGTCTTATAACCTAGTGCACACGAACTAGGTAAGTAACTAATACAGCATTTACGATAACTCACGAGATTAAAACCCTCACGACAAATGACAAAGTGCAATCACTTAAACATCCATCGGATTCACAACGAATGACAGAGTATTCCCTGAGTTCGGGTGGTACTCAAACATCCTGTCGGAATCACGACTAATGACAAAGGATAGCGCTTAAACATCCGGTCGGATAGTTTCAATCGATCGGACATTGAATCGTAGCAGCGATCGAGTTATTACCCTGTTTTGTGGCAGCGTTTAGTGATGTGTGTGTTTGGTAGTAATCAGATGATAACTTGGTGTACGAATTGAATTTGAACGTCGTTCCAACTCCAGAAATCAAATCCCAAAGCCCTCTATTTATACTGAAAGTTTGACCCCCTCGCGTGACGCGAGGGGTCACCCTGGGGGCTTCGCGTGACGCGAAGGGCAACATCTCATCATATGGTTGCCACGTGTATTTGTAGTTCGGCTAAGTCGACGGAAATGATAAATTCGAATTTGACAGCGAATTATTAGGATAATCGTCAATAGGGAATAACCCCCCCCCTCCCCCTGAGTTTTAGGGGCCCTGATCCTGATTCTGATTGTTCTGAAAATTTTAGGGTTTATGTAGGATTATTTAAGGGTCTTAATTAAGGTTTCCTTGTGAACAAAATATAATAATAAATAATAGTTTTGGTGAGAGTTGTTATGGTTTGGGACAAAAAGGGAATAAAATGATGAGAAAAGAGAATGGACCCATTTTGTAACTTTAGGGTTCAACTAGAAAGTCTCCGGGTAGAATATTGGGTATAACTTCTGAGCTATTAAATATATATATATATATTTGCACTCGTGTTAAGTATAGTACCCCTAATTCAACCTTGTCCCGATGTCCCGAGACCGAATCCCAACAACTTAGTCGGGCAGAGCCCTGACATACGTTATGAGGCTCAGATCAATCGGAAAGGGTAGCGGTGATCGGGAGTTAAAACACTTAAAACAGGGCAGAGCCTTATTATTATTATAGGGGAAAAATAAAATAAAAGGGAATATTGATGAGAGGGAGTTCGAGAGAGATGGTCGACACAGGTAGTCAAAAAGAAAAGAATTTTGAACAACTGAGTGTTTTTGGTTGATGCCTCTATTTATACTTGATTTGGAAAACTTTGAGTTCACTCAAACATTCTGATGTGCCCACGTACACCATTAGTTGTCATGTTTTAGTTAATTTATTATTTTCTTATTTTCTTTTCTTACAACACGTATACATCTCGAATTTATCTAATAGTTTTGATTTTATATTAAATATATTTTGATTTTCGATTTCTGATATACGTAGACAATTCAAACAATTGAATTGTAAATTAAGGTTTATTATTATTATTTTATTATATATATTATAATTAATTTAACTGTTTAACTTATTTGTATCGTATAACTTCTAAAATATAACGTTTTATAAAATAATAAATATGTTATTAGAACGAGAATATTTTTGTCTACATTTGGGTCTAAGTTTCATTAAAAATAGAGTAAGTTCAAAATACAATGTATTTTTATAATTTAATTATTATACGGTTCCTATGCTCGTCTAGGAATTTCATATTTCTAATAGTCAACTTACCCGTAGACTACCCGTCTAATAATATAAATTTATATAGACTTTTATTTTATTATAAATGTCACCCATATACAGGCCAATTAATTAGAATAATATTTCAACCAACTATATAAAATAGTGTTTAAAACTATTTGGGTTGAATATTTATATTAAAAATAAACTAGTTACTAGTGGTTAATAAATTTAACCAGACTCATAATTCTTATATAAAAATAGGAATGTTACAGATCAAATCTCAAATCGCCTAACTGGGAGAACTGGCTAGATTTCAATATTTTAGATATGAGGTAGTTTGGTTGGTTTTTGTTGTTTTCGTTTTTCGTTTTGTATTCAGTCGCTAGCTGGCACTTTATATATATATATATATATATATATATATATAGGGTAGGGTTCCAGCGTGAACAACCTCCCAAGAGTGAACTGTGTGAACAGATATGGACCCTTGATTTCATTTTTAGTTGTTAAGGGTATGATTGTAATTATATAAAAAATTAGATTTAAATCATTATTTTAATAATTGAATTAAGTTACATCTTTCCTAATTTAAATTCATTATCCACATTATGTTTATTTATTAATAAGATAATTATCAAAAACAAACAACAAATCACCAGATTTCAATTTTAATTTTTATTTCAGATTTAATCACCAGAATTCAAATTTTGATTTTTAAGATCCACGTAGCCTTCATATTTCAACGGTATACACAAGTGTACTTGGATATAAATAGAACAGTACACATATGTACTCAGCATCGTACATATGTGTACAGTAATTCACAGGAGTACATCAACATTCAATACAAAAAAAAAATCCTTTGATATCACAAAAACAGACGATATACACATGTGTACATCGCATTAAAAAGAGGGCAAAATCAGAATACACATGTGTACATCGCATTTAAACAAATAATTGTTTTAATAATTGAATTAAGTTACATCTTTCTTAATCCTTGATTTGATTTGTGAGAGATTTATGCAATCAATTTAAGAGGATAATTGATTACTTGATTTGTGAGAGATTTATGCAATCAATTTAAGATTGAAATTACACATATACCCTTTTTGTATTTAATTAAATGAAAAAAATTAACCAAATAATTACCATCATGCCACTCACTTTAATCTCAAGATCATAAAAATCAAGGGCCCAGATCAGTTCACGCAGTTCACTCTTGGAATTTTGTTCACGTTTGAACCTAATCCTATATATATATATATATAAAGTGAGTTTGCTGTTAAAAAAAAGTTAAAGTAGTTGAATTTACCAATTGGTGAGTTAGTTGTATATAATGCTATGTGAAGCACACATTAATGATATTGAGTTGACTTATTGGAAGTCAACAAAAATTGACTAGGAACATGCAATTTTGGAGCTCTAAAGATTAGGGTGAGTTCATTCTACTTCTCAATTTGTGTATGTTTTTCCAATTAAAGGATAATGCATGTATGTGGATTGTTAAATATTTAATTTGTGTTTCAAGACAGTAATGTGTAAGTATGTGGATTATTATGCAAATTATGTCTTGACTTGTTATATATATAATTTGAATTACATGAAAATTACTTAGAAGTATGTGTGTTATTACTATTACATATTTACATTTACATAAGAACTTGCCATTTATGTTTTGTTGAAAGATGGTAATATATACTATATATGTAATTGCATAATACAAAGGTATTTTAAAATACCCAAAAATAAGAAAAAAAAATTTTACTTTAATGTATAAGGTACAACCTAAAATGAGAGTAAATTAGTCTTTTAAACACTAATTACATTTTAATTCTTTATCTTTAATAAAATTATAGATAATTAATTAGTAGTTACATTTTATCATCTTATAAAAAACTAACTGCCTCACAATTTTTAATGATCATAACATTTTTCTACGTTAATGTTTTTTTTTATAAAAATTCCACCATAAAAAAGAGTATTTTATTCTCATTAATTTGAGTACAATATCGCTATAGTTTTTTTCTAGTTAAAAAATTGATATGCTACTTGATTAACAATATCTAAAAGTGACCAATAACTGAATTGTTTACCGAAACCGAACTGAAAACAGACGAAATCGAACTGAAATCAACCAAAAAATGAATTAACCGAAAACCAATTAACCAAAACCCAAGTTAACTAAAACTGGTTATCGATTTTTTTGTACCATCATTTAACCAAAATTAAGCGAACCGAACCATTCATATTTTCAAATATTTCTAGCTTTAATACCTTCAATTCATGTATTTCATATTTATACATCCATTTAATTCATTTATACATCCATTTCATGTATTTATAACTCAATTTCTTGTATTTCTAATCAAAAGTTTTAGCCCAAGTTTGGTTTTGGTTATTAACCAAAATTAAACGAGTCAAAACAAAAACCGTCAATCTAACCCAATAAACCAATATATTAACCGAAACCAATTGATTAATAAAATAGACTAATCGGTGACTTCGGTTTCGGTTGAGGATAATAACCGAACAATACATACCCTGGTAGTGTCTGTGTTTCCCGTCGCATTGCGCGGTAAGTCTTCGAGTAGCTTTTAATTGATGTCAAGTAAATGTTCATATTGAGATTACAAATCTCACACAAAGGATTGTGAATTCAACTTGTAGGTTTGAGGTCAATGAATCTCACTTGAAACATAAACAACTCTATACTTACAAATGTATGGTTTTTAAGCATCAGCATAATTGTTTGATAGGTTTACATCCTTTACAAACACAATGGATTTTATTTTCGAATGTTTAAGGTAAACAGATGATTCATGGCATGACATTCGGCATGTATAAATAACATTTTATATGCATAAAATCATGTTTGATGACTAGAAATAATTATAGTTCATTAGTTCCATTTACATGTTGAAGTCAAAAAATCAGTTTTGAGGCTTTGGTGAATCTTGAGTCTTGACCTAAATTCCTATATTCCTAAATTCTTGTGTGGTGCTTATTAGATAGAAAACATCACAAACAATGTTAAGGAACTATCAAAATTTATCAGTCATGAAAAGGATGTCTATATCAAGATATTATTGAAGAGTTTAACCAAATTTGACCTAAAAGGGGATGTCTATATCAAGAATGAATGAGTTTTAGAATGAAACCAACCATGTACATCTTCGTAAGAATGATGTTATATACTATTTTGACCTCAAATGGTGAATTGGCATAATTATATGACCCAGAGTTAGATTTAGAATATCACTTGCACCTATCCTAATGTGTCTGAAGCGTTAGATGTCCAAAAGGATATGATCTAAGTGAATTATACAAATTTTAGTTTCAAACGGGTAAACTAAAGAACTGAGTAGTTCATATCATTTAATAAAGAGTAAAATGCCAAAATCGTCCCTAAGGTTTAGGTAATTTTGCCTGTTACATTTGAAATAAGGTTTTTTTTTTTTTTTTTTTTTTTGTAATTGGACTTCTAGCGTTTCAGTTTTTGTCATTTCCATCCAAATGACTAACTCAATTTAGGACTTTGTTAACAAACAAAGTCTTTTAACTGAGTTAGTCATTTGGATGGAAATGACAACATCAGGGGGCTCGTTACAAAAGCTTCTTATTTTGGATGTAATAAGCAAAAGTGCCCGAATTCCTAAATTTCAAACCCAAATTAAAAAACATCTATACTTAATTAAATATACCAATTATCTTCTTATTATGAGTTTTTACCTTTTTATATTTGTGACTGGTGAGTTTATATTATAGGACATGTAGGCTTCGGTTTTAATCTCGCCAAGGGTCCAAAACATTTTAACATTTTTTGGGGATAGGCTTGCTCCAACAAATGAAATTTATATTAAACCGAGATCTGGAGGTGATGTTTAGTGATACTTTAACCCTTCAATAATCACCCTACTTAAAAGAAAAGAAAAAATAGAAGAGGAGAAGGTATTGTAACCGTTATATTCTTTTCTCGGTGGGTTGCGGTTAGACTTTGTAGTTGTTACTTGTTAGGTTTGGAAGATGAACACAGAAACAAAAGTAACAACGTATCATTTAGAGTTAAATGTCATTTTAGTCCCTATGGTTTGAGTCATTTTGTCAGTTTAGTCAAAAGGTTTGAAACGTTGACATTTTAGTCCAAATAGTTCAAACGTTGCCATTTTAGTCCACTGGGCTAACTTCATACATTTTTTCTGTTAACGAGAAGGGCAATTCGGTCATTTTATATGTAATTCTGTTAACTAGAAGGGCAATTCGGCCATATAAAATGACTGAATTGCCCTTCTCGTTAACAGAAAACGAATGAAGTTAACCCAGTGGACTAAAATGACAACGGTTGAAACTATTAGGACTAAAATGACAACGTCTCAAACCTTTAGACTAAACTTGTAAAATGGCCAAACCACATGGACTAAAATGACATTTAACTCTATTATTTAATTACATTGGGCTTTTTATAATTCAATTCATGGCCCAATTGAAAACTTAATAAAACATTTAATGTTTTTTGAAATGCTTGTTTTGGGCTTTGAAGACTACTTGCTGAACACTCGACATCAGCTGATCAGCTTAAAAATTATATAAAATTGTTAAATAAGTCTTTTTATTTATTTATTTATTTATCTATTAGTTTCTTTGATTAAGCATTATTTTTTTTTTAAATTCTTAAGTTTCGGTATTGTTTTATTTTTTCTAATTACTTTATAATTACCGTTTCTATTTAATATATTATTTGATTTAATTAATGTAGAGATCTATTTTCTTATAATAAACTCTCATTAAAAGAAAACTCAAAACCAATATTAATCGGTAAAATGTCTAGCTCGTTAGCAATATAAAATCGATATATATGAGAAAGTCCATCATTGGAAAACATAAATAAATAACTTTTGTGAATATAAAAGTTACACTGTGAACCTCAACATAAAAGTCTGATTTCGCGACTGATGTTATTTTAAATTTTATATAAACAATATTTAAAGAACATAAAGTCTCTTCTCTATATATATTTACACTAGGTTATAACCCGGAAACTTTTCGGGTAGGAAAATTTAATTTACAATAAATAAAAGTATATAAATAACATTTTTAACCTCTAAAGTATTCTCTTTCCCTTATCTCCACCACAAATTTTTAATTCGGTTTCTTGAAGTTTTTCTAGTTGTAAAGAGCCATAAAAACATACAAAAGCAAGATGAGTATATGTATTATTTTTTTTTGTATACATAAAGGATAGGTTATAACCCGGGAACTTCCCGGGCAGGAAAATTTAATTTAAACTAATCATAAATGTATAAATGAAATAACAATAACAATACTAATAAAAAAACGAATAACGATATAGGTTCCGATTATAACAATACCGATAGCGATCTCAGTATCTATTTAACTTGGTTCATGTAACATCTCAAAAATTCGCGTCCTATAATGTATTGACACGTGTCATAAACTTTAAACGTGCAAAGGATTACATTAGAAGGACTAAAGTTGACAAACATAGAAACTATGTGAATTTAAGGATTAAAAATGTCAACAATGAATAAATACACTTTACAGTAACCCTACATGATGTTTATAACCTTAAACGAATAAATCATGGATCATACGAAGCAAACTGTGGAAGAAAGTGAGAGATTACAAACTACATGGGGTTAAATGTGTCAACATGTTTAAGATATACCTCTGAGTGACCGTTTAGCAAACCCGAAGTTTTGTAACGATTAATTATACTCACTAGAATGCGTGATAAAAATTTCACCAAGTTTCGTTATCGTATGAGAAAGTTATGATAAAATTCGTATTCGAGGGGTTAGATGCGTCAACGATGAAAGTTATGACTTTTCGGGTAAACACAAAGTGACCAAGGATCTCACAAAGTTGGTATAAGTCTTGGAGCCCTTATAAATCAATTTAGAGGGCTTATAATGCAAGAAACAAAGTGAAAACGACGTTTAGGAGGACCGGGGACCAAAAATGCAATAAAGGAAAACTTGGTAACCTGATCAGGAGTCTCAGGCGGGGCGCGTAAGGTTTCTCAGAACCTTACGCGGGGCGCCTCAGCCTCCCAGATGCAGAAAACACGGACAGCTGTCTGTACAGCCTTGTAACCGACTCCAATGGCCTTGATTCAATACCATGGTTTTCCTAAACTGGTATTTAGGCCTTAGGGACACTTGTGGATGATCAAGGGTCCATGGTAGCATGATTTGTCAACAATCTAGTGAGTTTTAATCACTATATAAAGCACCATGAGTTGCAACATTTGATCATCCCTTCACAACTCAACATCTGAAGAATTCTGGAGCTCAAGGCCATCTTCTAAGCTTCCCTAATCGTTCATAGGACTCTTGTAAGTATCCTCAACCTTTCTTAATCAAGTTTTGCTTAGTTTATAGCCTTAAAGTCAAACCGTCGTAATTAACGGTTGACTTATTGATTAATCGCTAATGGTCCAGCGATTAGTCAAACTTAGGGTCGTTATAAGTTGGTAATTATGTGGGCAATAAACCCTTAAAAGGACACCCTCTGATTCCCGCTCTAACTAGATCATTTGTCGAGTCAAAGTGTATTATAAAAAGTCAACGGAATGCTAATTTTCACATTAACGCATAATTAACAATATAGAAGACTTGTAACCTATTTTATCGCTCATATAACTTGGTAATTAGTATGAAAACATGTCTAGGCATGTCCGACTCGACAATTTCCAGTTAAGGATTGTTTCGGAACCGAAAGTCGCAAAACTTTGACTTTTGCTTTGACCTCAGTTCTGACCCGATTTTGATAGGTTTAGAAATGCCTTAAAGTTCCATTAGGACCTAGTTACATGGTAGTATAACCCTCTGCGTTTATACTACTTGAATCATTGATTGTCCGATGTTTCCGTTAAATGCCTAATGTTGACCAATATGCCCTTTTGACCTTAAAACGTGAATTTTGGAAATGTAAAAGAATAGAAACCTTAGTTACTGATTTATAAACATGTCCCTAAGATTTCACATCAGTTGGAGGTCTAGGTTAGGAGTTATGCTCAATGACATAATTATAACGCTTTTTAGTAATTAAACGGCGTCATTAGCATAAAGCCTATCTAAACCCAATTTTTGACACCAACCATTTTACCCACTGATGTAATATAATATTTTGAGATTTTTAAAGATTTTTAATTATTTTAACTGATTAAAACCTAGGGTTATCGCCTAAATTCGGTAAATACCGATTATGCCCTTTTAGGCCATAAAATGAGTTTTACAAGCCCTTTTGATACCAATCCAATTGCTACTGATTTTATATAATAAATAAAGTATTTTGAACTTTATAACCTGATCAGAAAACTCAGATTTCCGGTATAACCCGGAAATCGCTTAAAATGACTTTTTACGCGTATTAAACGCATAGTTTGGGTCTAAGACCATTCTGTCACATAAGACTTATTACCAACTGATATAACATGATAAATTAAGTCATTTTACTGATGTATTCAGACCCGAACCTCAGAAGTTCATTAAATCTCTTTTATAATCTTTAAAATGACCAAAATACCCCTACGGGGCTTATTTTGAGATGAAACTCGTTTTGGGCATAATGGAAGGTATCCTACTGATATCATAACATATTTAAGGCATATTAACTTAGGAAACTTGTACATGACTCATTGGTTACTCGTTACGCACTTTTCGCGTTCGGATCGGCCTATGTAACTAGTTTGCATATATTAGCCGAAACGGGTCAAACCATATCGTTTAAGTCTCAAAATCCAGAATATGTTTAAGTTACCCATATTAAACAAGCATACAAGCTTTTCGGGTCAAAACCACATTCTAAACCGGTCTTCGCTTTATCACGCGTTCGAACCGTATATTCCTTTTGAAAACTAACCGGTCTAAGTTTAAGCTTAATTAAAGACCCGTTAGGATTCTAATAGGTTATTTAAACCTTCGTTCCAGATTAGGAGCCCAGTAAAAGATACGTGCACTTGCTGTATTTGATTTATACTTTGCTCAGGTAAATACTCTTAACTTATTTCCCTATACGGGCTTGGGATACGGTACTATAAAAGTACCGCGTGGTCGGGTGTGTGTAGTCATTTAAATCGGATTGTGATTAATGTATTTGCATGACCCGTTTAATATGTATTATTTGGTGTATGGCTTTTGGGGGTTAAATGACCATGTCCCGGATATCCTTGGCATCATTTTACGAAATGGCCACGACCTAAGCACGGGATGTAGGCGTACACCTGACAGATGCATTATGTAAAAACTGGTAATCCACTAAAGGAATCAACCTTGTGGGCATTATACCTGTGGCGTGTCAGTTAATCTTGTCCGGCTCTTCTAACCGGCCCTGATGGACGACAAATAAGTAAAACTGTATACATGATTATTTTAATAATTGTCCCAAGTTATAAAAGATATTTTTGCCGAAGTGCATTCAAATCAATTTTCAAACTCTTTTCAAAATGAGTCAGTTAAGTTGTATTTACCAGTGTAAACTGACGTATTTTCCAAAAAGGCTAAGTGCAGGTACTAGACGAAATAGGCTGGCTACTCCAGGCATCATTACTCAAGTTTCGCAAGCTCTAGATATCAAAGTCTGTTGAACAGTTTTCATTTTATTTTGATCCGCCTGTGGATCCTTTACTTTCCGTTGTAATACTGGATATTACTTTATATTCGGATTGTAATATATTTATCTTTTGCTTCCGCTGTGCATTTGTATACATATTGTGTTGTTTGACTATGATGTTACCAACCACGTCACGATACTCCCCACCGGGCCCACCAGTGACACGTGGAATTCGGGGTGTGACAGGTTGGTATCAGAGCCAACACTGAGTGAATTAAACACTAGCCTTT
Source organism: Helianthus tuberosus (assembly GCA_030545235.1). Lineage (NCBI taxonomy): Eukaryota > Viridiplantae > Streptophyta > Magnoliopsida > Asterales > Asteraceae > Helianthus > Helianthus tuberosus. The sequence goes on from CM060405.1 coordinate 31,101,632, forward strand.
TGTGTTTAATCTCAGTTACACAGTTGCACATTCTTGAGTCTAGACAAGAACATAGGACTAATCCTAATTCGTTTCATTATCTTTTAATTGCTTCTTTTGTTATTTTACTGATTATCCCTTGCATGGGCAAGTCATTTTATTAGAAGTCCCGCTTAGGGCAACCATATACTTGTTTAAATTTTAATGGAACGATTATATTTAAAATATCATTCCTATATTATAAGATCTACCATTATAATAAAAATGGCAAAATCTAAAAAGGACAAGACCTAGCCATATGTCACCTTAAGACAGGGCCAAGATGGTAGTTCCACAATTAGGTTCAGATCCTTGTTAACATTTCAATTTATGATTGTTCTGCGTTAATTACTAAAAAGAATCTTAAAGGTAAAACCTAGCCTAAATGTCACTGCAGACAAGGCCAAGATGGTAGAACCTATTCAAGAGATTCAAATCCTTAATAAACATCTGAAAGCATATTAACATGCTTGACAAAGTGTGATACGATAAAATCACATAAGTCATTTTTAAATGGGTTATTCTAAATTCCCTTACTTATATAATCATCCCTTATGGATGAAGTGCCCACGGGCTATAATTAACGTCCTCTGGACTAAAGACAGTGGTAACCTACAACTCCCTGTCAAGAAAAGGTAATGAACTTTGATTCAAACCTTAATGCCTCGATTCCGTAAAATCAAGGCCTATAAATTAAACTTGTCTACGTGACTAGGCCTTTTGTGCTATTATTAACTTATAATTTAGGATTATGATAAAGATCCTGAACAATTATATATTTAACAAATTAACTAAAGTGTGTATTAAAAACATGGTTAATAAATCGTTTAAAACGATAGTACTGTATGGGCTTCTAAATAAACTTTGCCCTTATTTTTCTTTTGTAGCAATTAAGACTACATGGGTGACTCTGATGAGATAAACAGTCATCCTCTGGAAAACCACGATGATGATAAGATTAATATAACCAGAGGAGAACTTCGTACACTGATTGATACGGCTATATCTAAAGCTGTAGAGGAGCAATTCAGGGAGTATAGTGGGACTCATAGTAAAGCTTCATATGTACCCCACTCTAAGTCTGTCCCTAAGACTCAAACGGAGGCTCATAGCAAGCCGCCCTCCAAAAAGGAAGAATCAAAGAAGGATGATGATCGAAATTCATCTAATCAACATAGTGTTCCATACAAGAGGATAGTGTTTGATGATAAACCACGTACCAAGTCTTGTACCTATAAGTATTGTGTTTCCTGCAAACCCCGGGATTTCACTGGGGAGAAAGGGGCAATTGATTGTATGACCTGGTTGGATGAAATGGACACAGTTGTCGATATCAGCGGTTGTGCTGAAAGGGATGTAGTGAAGTATGTATCCCAATCGTTCAAAGGAGAGGCACTGGCATGGTGGAAGTCTCTCATTCAAGCTGCTGGGAAGATCCCGCTCTACAATATGTCATGGGAACAGTTTGTTGCTCTCATTAGGGAAAATTATTGCCCACAGCATGAGGTCGAAAGAATTGAATCGGATTTCTTATCGTTGGTGATGGGGAATTTAGATTGTCAAGCTTACCTCACCAGTTTCAAATAATACCCTGTCCAGACTGGTTCCTTACTTAGTAACACCAGAACCCAAGTGAATTGCTTGCTTCATTGGGGGTTTGGCCCCAGAAATCAAAGCCAGTGTTAAGGCTTCAAGACCTGCTACGTTTAGGTCAGCAGCTGATCTCTCTCTGTCCCTTACTTTAGATGCGGTCAGGTTGAGATCGCTAAAGAAATCTGAAGAAAGTAAGAGGAAACGTGAGGATGATAGCTCACGAGGGTCAGAGAAGAAGCACAAGGGAAACACTGATTCTAAGAAGTTTGGGTCTGGAAAGAATAGTCAGCGAACAGAGGAAAAGCCAAAGTGCACGACTTGCCAAAAACGCCACTTTGGAAAGTGCAGACTTGAGTCCAATTCTAATTCAGGATCGCCTGCATGTGGGATATGCAAGTCTAAAGAGCACAGGACGATAGAGTGCAAGAAGATAAGAGATGCCACATGCTACAACTGCAATGAGAAAGGGCATATTAAAACCAACTGCCCTAAGTACGCCAAGAAGCCTGAAGAGGCCAAGAAGACCAATGCAAGGGTCTTTCGAATGGATGCAAAGGAAGCAGTCCAGGATGACAACGTAATCACAGGTACCTTTCTCATCAATGATGTCTATGCAAGGGTACTTTTTAATTCAGGCGCTGATAAGCCATTTGTAGATAATAAGTTTTGTGAATTGTTGAAATTGCCTGTTAAAACCCTAAGCGTGAAATATGAGGTGGAATTAGCTGATGGAACCATAGAAACCGCATCAACCGTGTTAGATGGATGTGTTATATCCATTAGGAACCACTCATTTCCATTGTCTTTACTTCCCTTGAAGTTAGCTGGTTTCGACATAGTTATAGGCATGGATTGGTTATCTCGTAACCAAGCGCAGATAGTGTGCAATAAGAAGCAAGTAGTGATCAAGACTTCGTCTGGTGAATCACTTACCATTCAGGGAGATACCCAGTATGGTCTGCCTGAGCAAGTGTCTATGCTCAAGGCATCTAGGTGTTTGAAGAAGGGTTGTGTCATTTATATGGCACAGGTAACTATTGATGAGCAGAAACCCAAGATTGAAGATATTCCAGTTATTTCTGAATACCCTGAAGTATTTCCTGAAGAACTACCTGGTCTACCACCAGATAGGCAAGTAGAATTCAGAATCGATATCATCCCCGGAGCAGCTCCTGTTGCGAGAGCACCTTATAGGTTGGCACCAACAAAGATGAAGGAATTGAGGACGCAGCTAGATGATTTGCTAGCCAAAGGTTTTATTAGACCTAGTTCATCTCCATGGGGAGCGCCAATCCTGTTTGTCAAAAAGAAGGATGGATCGATGCGTCTATGCATCGATTACCGCGAACTTAACAAAGTCACTATCAAGAATAGGTATCCATTGCCCAGGATCGACGATCTGTTCGATCAACTGCAAGGGGCAAGTTACTTCTCCAAGATCGATTTGAGGTCAGGCTATCATCAATTGAAAGTTAAAGATGAAGATGTACACAAGACTGCATTTAGGACTCGTTATGGTCATTACGAGTTCCTAGTGATGCCTTTTGGGCTCACTAATGCACCTGCCGCATTCATGGATCTCATGAATCGCATCTGTAAGCCTTACTTGGATAAATTTGTCATCGTCTTCATCGATGACATTCTCATTTATTCGAAGAACCAAGCTGACCATGAGAAGCATCTTCGATGTATTCTGAAACTACTTCATCAAGAGAAGCTCTATGCCAAGTTCTCGAAGTGTGAATTCTGGCTTCGAGAAGTCCAATTCCTTGGACATGTTGTTAGTGAGCGTGGTATCCAAGTAGATCCCACTAAAGTTGAAGTTGTCATGAATTGGCAAGAGCCAAAGACACCTACAGAGATTCATAGCTTTCTAGGTTTGGCAGGATACTATAGGCGATTCATAGAAAACTTCTCAAGGATTGCTGCACCCCTGACTTCGCTGACGCGTAAAAAGATTAAGTTTGACTGGGGTCCTAAGCAGCAGTAATCCTTTGATATTCTGAAACAGAAGTTGAGCAATGCTCCAGTACTGACATTGCCTGAGGGAATCGAGGAGTTTGTGGTATATTGTGATGCATCACACACCGGGATGGGGTGTGTGCTTATGCAAAAAGGCAAAGTCATTGCCTATGCTTCACGCCAGTTGAAGGTGCACGAAAAGAATTACACCACCCATGACTTGGAATTGGGTGCCGTTGTATTCGCACTAAAACTTTGGAGGCACTACTTATATGGAATCAAATGTGTGATCTATTCTGATCACAAAATCCTTCAACACTTGTTCAATCAGAAGGACTTAAATATGAGGCAGCGACGGTGGATGGAAACTTTGAATGACTATGATTGTGAAATAAGATACCATCCAGGCAAGGCAAATGTAGTCGCTGATGCCTTAAGTAGAAAAGAAAGAGTGAGGCCAATAAGAATCAATGCCAAGAGCATTGAGATAAAGAACAGTCTGAACGAAAGGTTGTTAGCTGCACAGAAGGAAGCTGTGTTGGAAGCTAACTATCCTAGTGAAAAGCTAGGAGTGACTGAAGAGCAATTATCTCAGGGCAAGGACGGAATCCTGAGATTAAATGGACGAATATGGGTTCCAATTTATGGAGGACTTCGAGATGTTATCCTCCAGGAAGCCCACAGTTCTAAATATTCCGTTCATCCTGGAGCTGATAAGATGTACCAGGATTTGAAAGCAAACTTTTGGTGGATAGGCTTGAAAAAGTCTGTAGCTACCTATGTAGCTAAATGTTTGACGTGCGCACAAGTCAAAGCTGAACACCAGAAGCCGTCAGGTTTACTACAACAACCTGAACTTCCCACATGGAAGTGGGAAATGGTGACAATGGATTTCATCACCAAGTTGCCAAGAACAAGGAAAGGAAATGACACTATATGGGTGATTGTAGATAGACTGACTAAGTCAGCACATTTCCTACCCATTAAGGAGACGTATAGCTCCAACATGTTAGCCCAACTGTACGTAGATAAGATTGTAGCTCTACATGGCGTACCAGTGTCTATTATCTCTGACAGAGATACTAGATACACATCACATTTTTGGAAAAGTTTCCAACAATCTTTGGGCACGCGCTTAAATTTCAGTACGGCTTACCATCCTCAGACGGACGGACAGAGTGAGCGTACCATCCAAACTTTGGAAGACATGCTTCGAGCATGTGTGATCGACTTAGGTGGTAGTTGGGATAATCACCTGCCATTAGTCGAGTTCTCCTATAACAATAGCTACCATACAAGCATCAAGGTTGCACCTTTCGAGGCCTTGTACGGTAGAAAGTGCAGAACGCCCGTTTGTTGGGCGGAAGTGGGAGATGTCCAATTATCAGGACCAGAATTAGTCTTTGAAACGACGGACAAAATTGTCCAAATTCGTGACCGTCTGAAAGCTGCCAGGGATAGGCAGAAGAGTTACGCAGATCCAAAGCGTAAACCTCGGAAATTCGAGGTTGGTGATAAAGTTTTGCTTAAGGTATCACCCTGGAAGGGGGTGATGCGATTCGGTAAGAAAGGTAAGTTAAGTCCAAGGTATAACGGACCATTCGAGATCATCTAATGTGTAGGTTCAGTGGCTTATAAGCTAAACTTACCTGAAGAGCTCAGCGGTATTCATAATGTTTTCCATATCTGCAACTTAAAGAAATGTCTAGCTGATGAATCGCTAGTCATACCGCATACGGATGTGCACATCGACGAGAGCTTAAAGTTTGTTGAAAAAACTTTGTCGATTGAGGATCGACGGGTTAAGAAGCTTCGGAGGAAGCATGTACCGATCGTAAAGGTTAAATGGGATGACCGTAGAGGTCCCGAGTACACATGGGAGGTAGAGTCCACAGTGAAAGAAAGGTACCCTCAATTATTTTAGTAAATCTCGAGGTCGAGATTTCTTTTAAGGGGGTGAGGATGTAACACCTCGAAAATTCACGTCCTATAATGTATTGACACGTGTCATAAACTTTAAACGTGCAAAGGATTACATTAGAAGGACTAAAGTTGACAAACATAGAAACTATGTGAATTTAAGGATTAAAAATGTCAACAATGAATAAATGCACTTTACAGTAACCCTACATGATGTTTATAACCTTAAACGAATAAATCATGGATCATACGAAGCTAACTATGGAAGAAAGTGAGAGATTACAAACTACAGGGGTTAAATGTGTCAACATGTTTAAGATATACCTCTGAGTGACCGTTTAGAAAACCCGAAGCTTTGTAACGATTAATTATGCTCACTAGAATGCGTGATAAAAATTTCACCAAGTTTCGTTATCGTATGAGAAAGTTATGATAAAATTCGTATTCGAGGGGTTAGATGCGTCAACGATGAAAGTTATGACTTTTCGGGTAAACACAAAGTGACCAAGGACCTCACAAAGTTGGTATAAGTCTTGGAGCCCTTATAAATCAATTTAGATGGCTTATAATGCAAGAAACAAAGTGAAAACGACGTTTAGGAGGACCGGGGACCAAAAATGCAATAAAGGAAAACTTGGTAACCTGATCAGGAGTCTCAGGCGTGGCGCGTAAGGTTTCTCAGAACCTTACGCGGGGCGCCTCAGCCTCCCAGATGCAGAAAACATGGACAGCTATCTGTACATCCTTGTAACCAACTCCAATGGCCTTGATTCAATACCATGGGCTTCCTAAACTGGTATTTAGGCCTTAGGGACACTTGTGGATGATCAAGGGTCCATGGTAGCATGATTTGTCAACAATCTAGTGAGTTTTAATCACTATATAAAGCACCATGAGTTGCAACATTTGATCATCCCTTCACAACTCAACATCTGAAGAATTCTGGAGCTCAAGGCCATCTTCTAAGCTTCCCTAATCGTTCATAGGACTCTTGTAAGTATCCTCAACCTTTCTTAATCAAGTTTTGCTTAGTTTATAGCCTTAAAGTCAAACCGTCGTAATTAACGGTTTACTTATTGATTAATCGCTAATGGTCCAGCGATTAGTCAAACTTAGGGTCGTTATAAGTTGGTAATTATGTGGGCAATAAACCCTTAAAAGAGCACCCTCTAATTCCCGCTCTAACTAGATCATTTGTCGAGTCAAAGTGTATTATAAAAAGTCAACGGAATGCTAATTTTCACATTAACGCATAATTAACAATATAGAAGACTTGTAACCTATTTTATCGCTCATATAACTTGGTAATTAGTATGAAAACATGTCTAGGCATGTCCGACTCGACAATTTCCAGTTAAGGATCGTTTCGAAACCGAAAGTCGCAAAACTTTGACTTTTGCTTTCACCTCAGTTCTGACCCGATTTTGATAGGTTTAGACATGCCTTAAAGTTACATTAGGACCTAGTTACATGGTAGTATAACCCTCTGCGTTTATACTACTTGAATCATTGATTGTCCGGTGTTTCCGTTAAATGCCTAATGTTGACCAATATGCCCTTTTGACCTTAAAACGTGAATTTTGGAAATGTAAAAGAATAGAAACCTTAGTTACTGATTTATAAACATGTCCCTAAGATTTCACATCAGTTGGAGGTCTAGGTTAGGAGTTATGCTCAATGACATAATTATAACGCTTTTTAGTAATTAAACGGCGTCATTAGCATAAAGCCTATCTAAACCCAATTTTTGACACCAACCCTTTTACCCACTGATGTAATATAATATTTTGAGATTTTTAAAGATTTTTAATTATTTTAACTAATTAAAACCTAGGGTTATCGCCTAAATTCGGTAAATACCGATTATGCCCTTTTAGGCCATAAAATGAGTTTTACAAGCCCTTTTGATACCAATCCAATTGCTACTGATTTTATACAATAAATAAAGTATTTTAAACTTTATAACCTGATCAGAAAACTCAGATTTCCGGTATAACCCGGAAATCGCTTAAAATGACTTTTTACGCGTATTAAACGCATAGTTTGGGTCTAAGACCATTCTGTCACATAAGACTTATTACCAACTGATATAACATGATAAATTAAGTCATTTTACTGATGTATTCAGACCCGAACCTCAGAAGTTCATTAAATCTCTTTTATAATCTTTAAAATGACCAAAATACCCCTACGGGGCTTATTTTGAGATGAAACTCGTTTTGGGCATAATGGAAGGTATCCTACTGATATCACAACATATTTAAGGCATATTAACTTAGGAAACTTGTACATGACTCATTGGTTACTCGTTACGCACTTTTCGCGTTCGGATCGGCTTATGTAACTAGTTTGCATATATTAGCCAAAACGGGTCAAACCATATCGTTTAAGTCTCAAAATCTAGAATGTGTTTAAGTTACCCATATTAAACAAGCATACAAGCTTGTCGGGTCAAAACCACATTCTAAACCGGTCTTCGCTTTATCACGCGTTCGAACCGTATATTCCTTTTGAAAACTAACCGGTCTAAGTTTAAGCTTAATTAAAGTGTCACGGCCCATGACCCGGTTTGACCCGTTTCAAGAGCCGCGGCAGAAAATACTGCGGTATTTATTTAATTGAGTTTTACAGCGGAAACAGGATCGTTTAAAGCTAAAATTTTTCCCCGATTATTTTATTTCACAATTCGGGATAAAACCCCGATAATTTACAATAGTATGTTTTTACTATAAAAGCGTGATATTACAAAATTTATTTCTTTATTTTTATACTGAGCCACTATCTTAAGCTTGAAATGCTCCACAGCACTTTTCCTGATTTACAACAGATCACCTGAAACATGTTTGAAAAAGATTTTGTCAGCGGGAAATACTGAGTGAATCATTCTATTTTGCATAATGATGCATAATTATAAATTACAGCATAAGAGCGATTAAAATGGCTTCTATCTTATTTTTATCTGGCATTCTGTCACAATGGTGACAAGTCACAATGGTGACGATGGTCATACCACTATTTAGATCAATGAACCTAAATAGTGACGATTATCCCTGTAGGTCAATGAACCCAACTGGGAGAAATTAGTAATGTGCACAATACCCCACTAACCAGTAATTCAAGATATCCACGACTTAGTCCCTGTAATTATAATCTTGAAAAATAATTTGGAGTATTGTAAAATATTTGATAGAAAATAATGACTCACAAACGGTGAGAATAGTTGTATAAATCAATTTGATAAAAAGAGAATAACTCACAAACTGTGAGAAAAGAAGAATGACTCACATTTGCAGATTTATACGGGCAGAGTCTAGCCTACTGATTAGCCTTTTATCCTAATTTCAATAACAATCACACAATTTGGAATTAGTAATCAATCCAGCATTTACGATAACTCACGAGATCAAATTCTCACAATGAATGTCAAAATGCAATACTTTGTCCATCGAATTAACGATGATCCATTGAATTAACAATGAACGACAAGGTATAATACTTTACCCATCGAATTAACGATAATCCGTTGAATTAACAACGAACGATAAAGTATAATACTTTACCTATCGAATTAACGACAATCCGTCAAATTAATGACGAATGATAAAGTATAACCCTAGTGTGGGCGGCACTTAAACATTCATTGGATATTTAGATCAATCGGACAATGAATCGTAGCAGCGATTGAGCTAATACCCTGATTGCGGCGTCGATTAGTGATCCGTGTGTGTTAATTGAGGTAAATAGAGCATAACTTCGTGTAGGATTAGAATTTTTCCGTCGTTCTTGCGCCCAATTTCAAGTCCCAACCTCCTCTATTTATACTGGAAATTTTACTCAGTAGCGTAGCGCGACTGCCTACCCCTTAGTCGTCGCGCTACGCGACTGCCAACCTATTTTTCATAGGGTAGCCACGTGTAGGAGTAGGCTTGCTGAGTTGACGGATTTCTTAAATTCGATTTCTACAGCTCACAATTTGGATAATCGTCAATAGGGTTTAACCCCCCTTGAGTTTTAGGGGCCCTAATCCTGATTCTGAAAATTCTGAAAATTTTAGGGTTTGTTCAGAATCACTTGGGTGTCTCAATTAGGATTTCCTATTGGTCAAATTAATTTAATAATTATGACTTTTGATGAGAGTCGTTACATTCTCCCCACCTTAAGAAAAATCTCGTCCTCGAGATTTACTTGGAATAATTGAGGATACTTTTTCTTCCTTTTTGGATTCCAGTTCCTAAGTATATTAGGATCCTGTCTTTGAATCTTACATTACTTAACACTATTTGTTTACCTTTATATCTTGGAAAGGTATTACCAAAGATTCGTCTGATAGACATTTCTTGAGATTGGATATATAAAATATATCATGTGTTTCAACTAACCTTCCTGGTAGTTGTAAGTAACTGGTCAAATATGTTGAATTACTGGAAATGATCCTATATACTTTGGTTTTAGCTTTCCTTTCTTACCGAATCTAACAACTCCTTTCCAAGGAGATACTTTTAATAGTATTTTGTCTCCAACTCGAACTCCAACGGCTTTTATCTTTTATTTGTATAATTCTTATGACTATCTCTTGTTGTTTCCATCCTTTCCTTCGTGATACTGAATATCATAGTTGTAGTCATTTAGGATTTTCATCCATCTTCTTTGCCTCAAATTCTTTTTGCCCAATTATATATATCTTAACTTCTTATAATCTGTATAGATAGTATCCTTACTTTCATACAGACAATATCTCCAAATCTTAAGGCAAAAATTATGGTTCTAAATTTCTAAATTATGCGTGATAAAATTTTCTTCATACTTTTTCCAATTGCCTTGAGGCATACGCAATTACCTTTTTGCGTTGTATTATCATATATCCAAATCATAGCTTTGAAGTATTACCTTATACTTCAAAAATCTTCAATTTCTTAATGTCTATAATACTAAACCTACAAAATTCCTAATTCCCATTGCGGTTTACAGAATCTTCCATTTGGTAATCACTGCTATCTTAGTAAGATCTAAGTGAATACCTTCATGGTTCACCATATGACCTAAAATTGCACTTTATCCAAAATTTATTCTTCAAAAATTTTGGAGTAAAGCTTTTCTTTTTCTTAACAACCAATATTGTGCTAACCGATAAGGTTCCTTGGCTTATCGGTAAAATTCCTGGAATTAGATAAATTTTAAATTCTATCTTTATGTAATCCAGGTAAATCTTCTGGAAATACATCTGGGTATTCGGATTTTACAGAAATTTCCTGAAATTCTGTATCTTTAGTATTAATGATTACTAAATCATATATACTATTCCTTTGCCTTCGTTCATAATTAGCAATTTCCATTATTGATATGAACTTCATAAACTTACCTGGTTTATCTCTGGTAATTCTAATTACTTCTCTGATGGTTAATTGAATTTCTAAGAAATTCTGATCACAGATAATGATCACAACATCGAACTCAACTAATTTCATAGACAATAGGTTTGCAGAAAACTTATAACTTATTTTTAGGTTCTGCATAACCTTATCTATTTTAACTGAATTTCCATCTGCCATTTCTAAATATAGAAATTTATCTAATGCTGGTTAATGGTAAGTTAAGAGTTTGGCAGGGTAAAGTATTTATAAAACTTTGGTTTGTACCAGAGTCAAATAATACTTTTATGGAAATGTTGTAAGCTAAGAACATACCGGCTATCACATCTGGAATCATCTCGGCTTCATGAGTAGTCAGCTGAAAGGTTCTCGCATTCCTTTTTGCTCCTTCTGCTGGTTTGACTTGATTGTCAAATGGTTTATTCAGTTTTGGACAATCTGGCCTAAGATGTCCAGTTTCTCTACAGTTGTAGCAAACTGAAAATTTCTTCCTCCTACAATCTTCTTCTTGATGCCCCGGAATTTTGCAAAAATTGCAATATCCTTTGCATCTTCCAAAATGCTTTCTTTTGCATAAATTGCAAAATGGACTAGTAGAAGATTGCCCATTCCCTCCTTTCTTGAAATGGTTATGGTTACCCGAACTGAATTCTTGGGTAATCTTTTGGGCTACTTCCTTCCTTCTATTTTCTTCTCTTGTCCGTACTAGCTCATCAGTCATAGTATTAGCTAATTCTACTGCATCATCAATCGTGCGAGGTTTCGCAGCTTTGACAATATTACGGATCTCGGAAATTAATCCCCAAATATATCGAGAAATAAGTACCGGTTCTGGCGAAGCCAGGGTTGGTACCACTCGAGCATATTCGAAGAATGTCGTAGTATATCCTCGACAATCTACATCCATCATCCGATGGGTTAGAAACTTATTTGCCATTTGATCTTTTTCATATTCAGGACAGAATTTTCTTTCTACAAGACTCTTAAATTCTTCCCAATTCATGGCATAGGCCCTATTTCTTCCTTTAGCCTGTAACATCGTATTCCACCATTCTAGCGCCACTTCTTTGAAAAGATTTGATGCATACATGACCTGATCATCCTGATCACATTTACTTATGGCAATTACTGCCTCGGTTTTCTCTAACCAACGCAGTGCCGCAGTTGCTCCTTCATTGCCTGCAAACTCAGTGGGTTTACAAGCAAGAAATTCTTTGTAAGTGCAACCAGGTGTTGCAACTTTCCTTTTCTTAGGGAGCGGAGCTTGCCGTGGTTCATTATCATGATTAACATCATTACCGCCTCCATTTACGCTATTACTGAAATTATCTTCAGAAATGCGTTTACTAGGAACAACTTGTTGCGGTTCGATTGGATTTTTAACAGCAGCAATGATTGCTGGAATAGCATTGGCTATCCCTTGAGCAACTATTCCTGGAATAGTGTTGGCTATCTCTTGAGCAATGATATTTTCTATATCTTGCCTAGTCACATATTGATTCCCTGATTGTTGCTCAGATTGATTACCCTCATTAACTGGTTCATTATTAGCGTTTTCCATTTGATATCTAATTTATAGATACATAATTAGTATAAAGGAAATAATCCAATGTCACAATTTAGCTGCACATAATCACATAATCGAATATACAAACAAAATTGTAATTTTTTTTAATATTTCCTTATATTATTCTTCTATATACGCCCGTTTTATTATTTATTTTACACATACTGATTTTACTGTTACTATTATACAACCACAGTTTCATAATCCCCTATCCTTTGTCAGATGATGTTCTAGTAACGGCGTTTCTTCTCATCGTATTTCCAGGAAATCTGTCCCAAAGTCTCTTGGATCCTATTCCCAGCATCCATGTTGTCAAAATGATGAAGTTCAGTCCTATTCTCGTTACTTATTGGTAAATTTGGTAAAGGTTCTGGTTTGAACTTAGGAAAAAGCCTATAGGGATGGTTTTGTAACAGTATTTCATTATTCAACCATTCGTCTATATTCCAGTGATTAGAAGAGTTTGGAATAGATGGTTCTAAGTTCATAAAATTATTTTCATTAACAGGCTCAATATTATCATCGGTTGCCATTATAAAATCTAGTTCTTCTTGAGATGGTAGTCCCTCCATTTGCCTAGAACTTTCCCCAATTTCCATTTTCTTATGCTTAGGTTTTTCAAGAGATAAAGCATTGAATTCTATAGGTTCTTCTATGTCTGGTATATACCTATTGAAATCTCTGGAAACTTCTATTCTTACTGGATAGAGATTTAAATTCTGAAGGGCTTCCGACAGATCACTCATGCTGTTTTAGCAAAATACACCCAATTACTAAGTCATAATAAAATTTTATAGAACAACTTGTTAAATAGTATTTTATACTACCAAAACAACTAAAAATTAAAACATACTAGGTTTTATTTATAATTTATTTATAAATTTTCTTGACTGTAGGTAATAAAAATACTATATAAAAATCTATATACTAAATAAATATGATGACTTAATTTATATATATTAACTAGTCATTATCATTGTGGATATTGGTTAGTGCTGCCTTGTTTAAGCATAGGTGATCAGTCCATGCCTAACTAAGGCTAGGTTATCCAATATCTGCCTTTGATAATAACCTTAGTATTTAAAAATAATCTTAATACCACTATTATTAATATATTATTATTAATAATAAAATTATTAATAATAATTAACTAAACAATAATTTTAAATAAAAATATACTTCAAATATAAAAATATAATTTCTTTACCACAATATAGTAATACTATATTAGGTAATTCCATATATTAATCAAATATATAATGTTTTTCAATTAACAATAATAGAGCAACAAAATAAAAATATGCCTATATTAACAAATAGCCAGTTAATAAAACACATAATTACCTAATAGTAATCAGGAAAAAAAAATTAAGTATTTCTAAATACTTAATTAGCTTAACCCAGTGGCTCTGATACCACCTTTTTCTGTCACGGCCCATGACCCGGTTTGACCCGTTTCAAGAGCCGCGGCAGAAAATACTGCGGTATTTATTTAATTGAGTTTTACAGCGGAAACAGGATCGTTTAAAGCTAAAATTTTTCCCCGATTATTTTATTTCACAATTCGGGATAAAACCCCGATAATTTACAATAGTATGTTTTTACTATAAAAGCGTGATATTACAAAATTTATTTCTTTATTTTTATACTGAGCCACTATCTTAAGCTTGAAATGCTCCACAGCACTTTTCCTGATTTACAACAGATCACCTGAAACATGTTTGAAAAAGATTTTGTCAGCGGGAAATACTGAGTGAATCATTCTATTTTGCATAATGATGCATAATTATAAATTACAGCATAAGAGCGATTACAATGGCTTCTATCTTATTTTTATCTGGCATTCTGTCACAATGGTGACAAGTCACAATGGTGACGATGGTCATACCACTATTTAGATCAATGAACCTAAATAGTGACGATTATCCCTGTAGGTCAATGAACCCAACTGGGAGAAATTAGTAATGTGCACAATACCCCACTAACCAGTAATTCAAGATATCCACGACTTAGTCCCTGTAATTATAATCTTGAAAAATAATTTGGAGTATTGTAAAATATTTGATAGAAAATAATGACTCACAAACGGTGAGAATAGTTGTATAAATCAATTTGATAAAAAGAGAATAACTCACAAACTGTGAGAAAAGAAGAATGACTCACATTTGCAGATTTATACGGGCAGAGTCTAGCCTACTGATTAGCCTTTTATCCTAATTTCAATAACAATCACACAATTTGGAATTAGTAATCAATCCAGCATTTACGATAACTCACGAGATCAAATTCTCACAATGAATGTCAAAATGCAATACTTTGTCCATCGAATTAACGATGATCCATTGAATTAACAATGAACGACAAGGTATAATACTTTACCCATCGAATTAACGATAATCCGTTGAATTAACAACGAACGATAAAGTATAATACTTTACCTATCGAATTAACGACAATCCGTCAAATTAATGACGAATGATAAAGTATAACCCTAGTGTGGGCGGCACTTAAACATTCATTGGATATTTAGATCAATCGGACAATGAATCGTAGCAGCGATTGAGCTAATACCCTGATTGCGGCGTCGATTAGTGATCCGTGTGTGTTAATTGAGGTAAATAGAGCATAACTTCGTGTAGGATTAGAATTTTTCCGTCGTTCTTGCGCCCAATTTCAAGTCCCAACCTCCTCTATTTATACTGGAAATTTTACTCAGTAGCGTAGCGCGACTGCCTACCCCTTAGTCGTCGCGCTACGCGACTGCCAACCTATTTTTCATAGGGTAGCCACGTGTAGGAGTAGGCTTGCTGAGTTGACGGATTTCTTAAATTCGATTTCTACAGCTCACAATTTGGATAATCGTCAATAGGGTTTAACCCCCCTTGAGTTTTAGGGGCCCTAATCCTGATTCTGAAAATTCTGAAAATTTTAGGGTTTGTTCAGAATCACTTGGGTGTCTCAATTAGGGTTTCCTATTGGTCAAATTAATTTAATAATTATGACTTTTGATGAGAGTCGTTACATAAAGACCCGTTAGGATTCTAATAGGTTATTAAAACCTTCGTTCCAGATTAGGAGCCCAGTAAAAGATACGTGCACTTGCTGTATTTGATTTATACTTTGCTCAGGTAAATACTCTTAACTTATTTCCCTATACGGGCTTGGGATACGGTACTATAAAAGTACCGCTTGGTCGGGTATGTGTAGTCATTTAAATCGGATTGTGATTAATGTATTTGCATGACCCATTTAATATGTATTATTTGGTGTATGGCTTTTGGGGGTTAAATGACCATGTCCCGGATATCCTTGGCATCATTTTACGAAATGGCCACGACCTAAGCACGGGGTGTAGGCGTACACCTGACAGATGCATTATGTAAAAACTGGTAATCCACTAAAGGAATCAACCTTGTGGGCATTATACCTGTGGCGTGTCAGTTAATCTTGTCCGGCTCTTCTAACCGGCCCTGATGGACGACAAATAAGTAAAACTGTATACATGATTATTTTAATAATTGTCCCAAGTTATAAAAGATATTTTTGCCGAAGTGCATTCAAATCAATTTTCAAACTCTTTTCAAAATGAGTCAGTTAAGTTGTATTTACCAGTGTAAACTGACGTATTTTCCAAAAAGGCTAAGTGCAGGTACTAGACGAAATAGGCTGGCTACTCCGGGCATCATTACTCAAGTTTCGCAAGCTCTAGATGTCAAAGTCTATTGAACAATTTTCATTTTATTTTGATCCCCCTGTGGATCCTTTACTTTCCGTTGTAATACTGGATATTACTTTATATTCGGATTGTAATATATTTATCTTTTGCTTCCGCTGTGCATTTATATATATATTGTGTTGTTTGACTATGATGTTACCAACCACGTCACGATACTCCCCACCGGGCCCACCGGTGACACGTGGAATTCGGGGTGTGACCGTTCATCACGCTATTATCTTGAATAAAACTAATTTTTAACAAAGTTTATACAGAACCATGGAGAAAAAATTACCAGATAGAAAGACGGTGACCAGTATCCGATGACAAATTTGAAGTGCGCCAAAACCATAACTGAGTTTAGTCGGACAGTATATAAATCGGCAAACAATGTATAATGTATAAACATCTCATATAATAAACATAAACATAACCTTGTTAGGAAATTTATTCTTAAATGAAGTTGTTATGTCAGGTATTACACTTGAATACATCACTTACAAAACAAAAAATATGAGACCGCAACTCCAATTAACTATAACATATTATAAATTTAAAGCCTATACTTGATTTCATCATTTACTAAAAAGATAACAATATAAAAAAACTACACATACCATCGCTCCCGTAGTGGGAACTTGGAATTAATAGTCAAAGGGCGGATTGGGAATTCATGCTCTTTGAGAAGCTTCTTCATGAGTTTAACAGCGTCGCCTTAGCGGTTGTAGAGCCGACCCATAGATTTAATAAACCATCACATATACAATTAAAATTAAAAGTTGATTTTTAAAGAACACAGTGATAAAAATCGGAAATTGAAAGCTTTGATTCTGAAAGAACGATTCCAATTAGCGTCAATATAGGCTTGATCTCCAATGTTTAGGAAAGAACCCTAATTTGATAATAAAACATCGCCACCCTAATCTAACAACGTATATTAAATAAAACCATGTCTAACTGATTACCCCATTTAACAACCTTCCCCACTAATACGGTTTCCCATGTCGCTAACTTCTAATTGACTGGGTTATCTGGGTTAGTTGGATTATTTGTCAAATCCTTTAAAATTTCAGATCCACGTTATGGGCTCCTCCAATTCGGCCCAAACAGATTCAACCCATTATGATTTGAAGTGGTGAGGTTTCTATCACACAACTTAGGCCTTTTTCTTAGGTTTTAATTTTAAAACTACTTACCTATCATCTAACAAACTTAAATAAACAGTATCCCCATTAAAACATGAAAATCAATCTAAAAAAAAAAGAATTTCAAACATGTCATTATTAAAATAATTCTAAAAATATTGAAGTTTCAAAAGAAACAGTCTTAATTTCATAAACTTTGCATCTGTATTACTTTAATTAAAAGCAATAATAACTCATATAGATATCCGGAATTGTTATCATCCATATTTGAACCTAAAAAGATGAAAGAATACCGACATATTGTAAGAATAACGAATATAAAGTGAAGCTGTGAGAACTTTTCTAAAATAACAGAAAAACGCACAGATCTGATCACAATAATTCGACTACATCAAAGACAACCCACTTTTCCCATGACGTAGTGGGAACCTTAGCCCTATTCGACACACAAATAATAGCATCTTCCTTGATTAGATCCACTATTCTTGAGACGGATGTTGCTTTTCCTTCAAAAATATTAAAGTTCCTTGCTATCCATGTGGTAGTCGACGGACCACGCCCAGCTCCAAACCATTTTATCCCCAGCCATCTCTATTTAAACACCCATTGTTCCATCTTTATTTTGGGCAATCCAAAACAAATTGGAAAGACTTTCGAGAGTTGGTAGTAAATTGTGCTTATGTTTAGATGTAATAACAATAAAAAATTTTTGAATTAGGTACTTAAATCTTTTAAAAGGGGTTACTTTGTCTCTAATTATAGTTGCATTCCAACTGGAACCAAGAACATATTACCGATCTGATTTGCTTGTCCAAATCCATTTCATCCTCCAGAGTCCTCGTTATCAAACCATCACTACTTCCACCCCAAAACATTCTTGCACTTCACATGCAATGCATCCTCAACAATCAGTTGAAAGATCACTCTGAGACAAAATCTACAAACTCCAAGATGTGATCAAAAGAATCAAGTAAAAACATATAATTTAAATGCCCAAATGTTAGATTTAAACACATCATTAAAAAATCATGCATGTTCTCAAATATCAAGCACACAAAAACGCAAGTACCGAAAAAAATGCATAGTTTGGACTTGTAAAGGCTAAGTGATATGAGCAGTTTAGATGGAAAGAAGTAAGAAGAAATATGTATCATCAACTCACGTTAAGTAACAAAAACCGCATCCCACCCTTTTGTCGAAAAAAACCCGGTCAAAAACGGACCTAAAGCAACCCCAATGGAACCAGTACCATCAATAATAGTCGTTACATATGAGCTACCAAGGCATTCAGATCGTTGTCACGGTAGAATCCAATTATATAAAAAGTACATGTTCATAACTTTAGATGCATAAGAGTATATCCTAAAAGCAAGAAGTGAAATTTCATAAATACACCCCTAACATATAGAAAAGTGTGAATATACTTGATAATCACCTGGTGCAAACACCCATCTAATAAGCCAATCAATATCACTTTTGTTTTAGCTATACAAAGAACATGCTCCTTACCTGTAGTCATAGTTAATAACCGATATAAGATACATATTATTTGTACCGATTAGAAAAAAAACATTAGTACCTCTATCTTACCCACCATTTCTAATGTCTCTGAATCTGCGTACACTTGAACCAGCAGAACTTGCACCAAATGATAGTACATATTGATTATAAATTAAAAACAATTTGTGAAAAAAAATTGGTTGTGATTTTTCAATAGATGATAGTTCATTTATAAAATATTTTAGGCTATCAAATTGGTTGTGATTTTTCAATAGATGGTAGTTCATTTATACCATACAATGTTTCACAAGTTCAACCAAAATAGCAAATTGTATTTACCTCAACCGGCGTTTTAGCCTCTTCCTTCAATCATGTCATCTCTAACATCGCAGTCACCTGCAATCGCTCCCAGTGTTCTGTACCATCTAGCCCATATCAAAAGCCTCTCTCTTTGGCATTGCATTGAACATGTGTCATGCCATGTAAAATGCACATAATATATCAATAACAATGAAATCCTCTACAAACACATATTAACTTCTAATACATAAACACAAAAATCAAAGATGTGCATTGTAATTATCCTCCACCTCCAATTTTGGCGCGCATCCATCGTTGTCATCACCATCGCTAATAACACTTGCTTCCCGGGTCACTTGTACCTTATCAACCTATACAATTAGACATTATAAATGTTCAAAACAATACATTTTCTTGGAAAAATGATCTATCATTCTTTGTAAATGGTAAAATGATAGTGAAAAACAAATGACAGTGATAAACAAATAATAAACAAATGAATTGACAATGGTAAAATGTGTTGTGGCATGGGAATGAGCAAATGTTACCGGGTACCGGATTTGAATTTCCCGAACCGATTCGATTTTTGGTGTACCCACATTAAGCGTTTTCGGTACCGGATTTTACCTTAAAAAAGCGGTCGGTACCGGTACCGACCATACCGGGTATTTCGGTACCCGTACCCATTTTTTCGAATTTTTGGTACCGGTTGGTACTGAGCTCATCCTTATTGTGGCATATCTTTTATTAAAAGAAATAAATAATCTATCTAATGAGAGAATTTGAACTCAGTTCCCAACAATTATGTTGTTCTTTTAAAAATCAATAGTGGATAACATTTGCTATTTGAATATGAACTAGGGTTAAGACCCGCCCGCGTTACGGCGCGGGTACATCGTAAACATTGAATGGATTAGTCCAAACGTTATATGATGCATTAACCATATGAAAACACACATTTCGACGTATCCAGTTGAACTCAATGTAACCAGTATAAGCATTGTGATTGGATCATACGTAAAGTAAATCAAATTCATATCGAATAATCATAACGTATTATATGTGACCCAACTCATATATAGAAAACGTAACGCGTATGAAGGAAAATATGCACATGTAATCGAAATGGATTAATTAGATCTTTCGAAAAAATGGGAGAAAAAGAAACCATAATTTGACTTCACTCGGTTCGAAACAAACTTTACGAAACATACATAAAATAAACACGAAAACATATTATATTTGACATGAATCATTTCCCAAAAAAGTTTACGTCGAAACGTTGAACAACTTGAATTTATACGAAAATGTACACAAAATTATGCACGTAAAAATGGTTTCTTTAAACAAAAACGTATTATATTTGACCTGACTCGTCTATAAAAAGATGTTGAACAAATCATATTTATACATACCCGTATATAAAATATGCACGTAAAAAATAGTTTTTAAGTAAACGAAGTAGAGGGGTAAACCGAAACAAAATATTAGTAAAAGATTTAATAGGTAAAAAACGTTCGTAAAACCGAGCCAAGTAGCACCAATGCCACAACCACGTCTACTCTCAACATCGTAAAAATAAAATAGATAAAATGGTAAAAATTACACTAAACGAAAAGCAGACTAAAATCGTTGAACCACGAACACCCGTTACAGTGTGTTAATGCGAAGAAATTAACCAGAAATGTAAAACGTAGAAAATAATAACTTAGTCGATCTAGGACCCGCCCGTTGCGGCAAACTTTTCTAAAGGGAAAAAATGGACGCGTTGCGACGGGTCTGTCAAATATGAAAAAATAGAGCAAAAAACGTTGAACCTCACATGCACGCTACGACATGTTAACTCGCAAAATTTAGAACGAAATGTAAAACGAAAAACTTGTGAAAGATAAAAAGTATGGGTGACCAAAGTTGTAAATAATAAAGTGTTGTGTTAAATTACAAAAGATGAAAAACTTTGAGTTAAAAGTAAAAAATTCAAATGGGTTAAAATGTAAAAGATAAAACTTCTAGGTTGAAAGTGAAATATCAAATTTTTTTTTGAAAAACTCCCCAAGCTTGGGGTACAACTCCTAATACACAAAGAACTTGGTAATTTATATATGGAATAATAAGTAGACAAACTATAATTGACAATTATAAGAAATATCATATACCTGCACTCGTGTAAAAAGAAAGACAAGCTTATTTAAAACATATATGCTTTGAAGTTTCAAAACACAACCATTTCAAAATTCAAATCCAGCATCCTAAAGTTATTAACTCAAATTATATTGATTTTAGTAAATACAAAAAACACATAAAAAATAATATATAACTTTAATATTTGAAAACTACCAAATCGTCTGCATTGGATTTTTGTTTCTATTTCAAGATAAGTGGAAGTGCAGAACTATATACAAAAGCAAGGAATGATTTGTGGTAACCATCAACCTTGACCATGTTGGTTTGGGTCAACAAAAAAAACTATAATAAAACTAATACGGGTCATAACGAATATACCTTAAGCTAGGTAACGGTTTGAAAAGTTTCGATTGTTAATGCGATACCAGCTCCTGTAGCATGTCCATGACACCAGCTACTGTAGCAAATGCGATACCAGCTCCTGCAGCATTGTCGATCAGGTATTCTTTCTTCTCTCAACTATCAGTAGAATATATGCTACTTTTAAAGAAGCCTAATTATGTATTATTCTTGTATAATGAAATCGTTCATCATCTCCCCGATCGTGCTTGCATCTAACATAACCAATATATTCAGTAAAAAATTAAGTACAATCAGCCATTGTAAGCATGAATAAGAAAAAGATTGTTCAAGAAACTTACCCACAATTAAATCTTCCTACAATTACAGCAAAATAAATCCATTTTTTATGGCAATAGTAAAAAGAACACAACCAAACAATTTGTTGGTTCAAATAAACCAATAATAAATACGTATTTCAGTATAAAGAAAGATGGTATAAGAAACAATTTGTAACCTTCAAAGAAATAAAATAATAAAATTTGACACACTCATTTTGAAAAAAAAAAAGCTCGCCTAAAACAGATCCTTACATGTCTGGCTCAATGCTCTACTATAAATCTATAACACAATAAGCTTGTGTAGATTGTCATTGTGATCATGGTCATGATCAATGAGTCACAACTCGACCACTTCTGCACAAATAATATGTCAATCTCATTCAAACTCCGAGCTTATCATGAAACACGTAAATGCAGTAAATTTTTTTCCAGTGCTGATGTTATTTGAAAGTCGTGAACCCACAACCAGCGGTTACAGGGCTCAGTTGGTCCAAATGCAGTTTAATTCCGTAGGTTTGAAAAATTATTATAGATTATGACATGTTAGAAATATAGCACTATACAAAAAAATCTGCCTGAACTCAAACGAAAGAAACATGAGACATGATACAAGATAATGAATCAATGTCAACCTCACGAATATTCAATCGGAAAAAAGTAAGAATGAAAACAAACCACTGAATGCATACATGGATCACATTACATGTGAATCCTCAACGGTTGTCTTTGTCACTGAGGAGACGCGGCAACAGCGTGTCCTTGAAGACGAAAATCCACGAAAAACGCGACATGATTATACATTTATAATTTATATATTGCATGCAAGATCATCGATACGAAAGACAATTGAAGCTGATTTGAAACTATATCTACTTCACTCGAATTTGTATCTGAATCATATCAGCCACTCATAGTGAAAAAAAAAAGATGTTAAAAACTAAAACTTGTGAGTGCATACTACAAAAGTGTTGGGTCTAGCAACACAGTGTTGACAATTGGATCTGGCTGCTTTCTTGGCTTGCGCAATGGAACAAACTTGGCACCAATAGCCAACCCAATTGGAGGACCAAATATAAAATCGGTTGTTCTTCGTCTGCAACAAACAATTATCTGATGAGAATGAAAATCAATCTACACACATATATGACACGAAAAGTAAGAATCAAATTCAGTTAGATTAAAGGGACTTAAAATAACACCAAATCAATAAGAAAAAGAACCTGCTTACAATAAACTGAATGAACTATAAAGAAGACTCAAAATAACACCAAATCTATGGAAAAGGAACCTGCTTGGGATCGATTGGAAGAACGATCAGAGCTCTCTAAAGTACCTATTGTCAACAAAGACATCACAATTTTAAGGATTCAAATAGAGAATGATGGATGGAACATTGCCAAAGCATAAACAATAATTTGAACTATAACCTTTCTGGTATGCCAAATCATCACTCCCAATTGTAGACCTGTAGCAGTGTCAGCAAACAATGTCACCTCTAACAATTGCTGAAAATCTACTTCAATAAGTGAATTTAATCGGAAAACCTAACAGATCATATGTTTTCAAATTCTTTGAACACTCACCTGATCGAAAGAGAACTCAATCGATGAATTTCTAATACAAAAAAGCCAAAACATGTCAGATAGTGAAATCAGAAGGAATAAACTGAAAAAAAAACATGAACATATGACAGAGAACATTAAACAGGAAGCGATATTATCAAACATGAATCGATATTTGGAGAATTGTTAAAAAAAATGTAAAGTATCAGATATCAATACAACCAACAAAAGAGCATAATAAGATGATAAGAAAAAACATAAACATATAAAACCCTAATTCAAAAACTTTTACATCAAAATTAAGTATTAAATTGAGTTCATCATAACACATAAAACACAACTAATTACATCAGCAAAGTATCAAAAAAACATTATATCAAACTCCTCTCTTCTCCAACTGAAGAACACAATGAAGACTCGACATTCCACCACCAATAATTGTGACATCAGGGTCGTCAAATACAGGGGCATTGAAAGCAAATAAAACCTGAGTGAATTTAGAAAACCTCAATGATGATTGAATCGTTGCAAACCCTAATTACTCACAAATCCTGATTAGAAAACTTGTAGGTTTACATACCTGATGGATTGTATTGTCTGGATCGTAGATGATTCAATCAGAAGGAAATGCCGTCATCTTGTGATCTTGAGGAACTGATGGAGGATCTTGGCGGTGGCGATAGGAGGGAGAGAGAGCTGCAACTATCTTTTTAGGGTTCGTAGATGAGTAGTGTGAAAGAAAAATGAGAAAAAAAGAAATATAAAGGATCCGAATAACATACCACTGTGTATTTGGAAACCATTAACCCGACCCAAATCCATTCGGATCCCGCGTCCATTTGTGAACAAATTAGTCAATTTAGAATTCTTTTATGAATTCCCTCCTAAACTCACAATCCACCTCCACCATAGGCATCATTAAAAAGCTCCAAAATCACATGCCACATGGCCCAAATCCATCTCATTTATATATATATATATATATAGATATAGATGTTTATACTCCACGTTAAACACGCATCTGACTATTTCATCACTGCCACGCGCTCTCTTCCAGAACCAAATGTTAAAATTCCTCCAAAAATTTTTTCCCCTAAAAGATAATAAACAGAGGCGTCTCCGAGAATTCACGTAACCTGTTCGAGCTTAAAAAATATGCACTTCCGTACAGTGGCGAAGCTCGAGATTTCTGACCGGGGAGTCGAAAATGTATATACCTAATAAGATTATAAAATCGAGGGGTCGAAAACGTATATACGTAAAAAATTATATACGAAAACTACATACCGGACACTGCTGTGCGAAAAGTTCGGGGGGTCGGGCGCCCCTGGCCCCTACAAAGTTGCGCCCCCCGCTTCCGTAATGTTTTATTATTATTTTAAAAAATAATAATCAAATTAGTATTGGGCTTAATAAACCTAATGCCAAGTGGACTAAATTCTAAACCATAAAATATAAAAAGTAATAATCAAATTAGTATTGATCTCAATAAATCTAATGCCAAGTGGGCTAAATTCTAAACCATAAAAAATTATTTGTAAATGGGCCTATATTGGAATTGGTATATGTTTATTATTTAAAAAAATAACATATACATATCGAATTTTTTTTTTAAATCGCATGCCCCTCGAAATCACGGGCCTTGTGCGGAGGTCCTCCCGGCACACCTTCAAAGCCGGCACTGATAATAAATGTATATTTATAACATTGTTTCAAGGGTTGGAGACATAGGTGGTGGCGATGCTTGATCAAAAGTTTCCATGGGGCCAGAAAGTCATGGGATCAATTTTTTTTTTCCTATTGCAATGTTTTGAGTTATATGTTCGGGTCGGCTATTGATTCAGGTCGGGTCAAACAATAATAACTCCAAATAAAACTAAATAATCTTCATTCATTCAAAAGAACTGTTCTTACATATAAAAAAAATAAATTTGAAAAGAACCGTTCTTACACATAAAAAAACTAAATTTGAACCTTCAAGTTTCATTTATATAAAAACTCACGTTAAATTTAAAAACAATTATAAAAAATTATTAATAGCCCCATTCTTTACGTTTTTTTAACTCAATACGAATATTTGTATAATTTTTTTAAACAATAAACTTGGTAGGTGCAGGGAATTTTAGACAAAACAATTGGCGGAGATGAACCGAGTTTTTTTTCCAAACTAGTGTTGGTGGAAAAACTAATTACCAAAATGGTGTTCCTTGAAAACTATTTACCAAAATAGTGTTTCTTGTTTATTTTTTATTTGTCTTTTATTTTTTAATCAACATATTAAATTTTGATTTAATATTTCTATTGAATTAATCAAGTATTTATTTTTTATTCTTTATCATTAATATTTTTTCAATCAACCCAACAATTTTTTATTTCTTTCATTTTATGTTTTCTTTTCAATCGACACTAGCTCTTTAAATGAATTATACGATCAATAAACCATCAATGGCATGAAGTTCATTTATGTTCGTAGACACACGTTTTGTTCGTTTAGTTACGTTTATGAACATTTGCTTATTTTTGTTCATTTACATTTGTTTGTGTCCATTAATTTAAACAAACGAGTATGAAACTTACGAATATGAATAAATTGCCATTTAAATCGAATGAGTTTTCCATTTAGACATTTATGTCTAATAATACATGAACTTGACATCCGTTAAACGTTACACCCGCTAATATTGCATTCCTTCGATACACAAGTATTTCGTGTGATTATTGAAAACATATGAAAATATTCTAATATTAAATTAGCATGTACATATTTGAATGCAAAAGAAATGTGACCAAAAAAAAAAAAAAACGAGAACGAAGAATTAAACTTTTTGACGATAGGGTTAAATGGCAATTTATTCCTGTTGTTCATTTTGAAAAAGAAAAATATAAATAAGTAAAAAAATAAAATAGATACTTGAATAGAAATAATTTTTTTAACATGTTGGTTAAAAAAGAAAAGGCAAATACAAACAAGAAAACACTATTTTGGTAAATAGTTTTCAAAGAACACCATTTTGGTAAATAGTTTTAAACTTATCACTAGTTTAGAAAAAAACTTAGATGAACCTATATAATTTTAAATTTTTCAAATAAAAAATTGAAAAAATAAAGAGTTAATTACTGTTTTCGTCCCTGTGGTTTGTCAAAAATCACTATTTCAGTCCATTAAAAATTGCGATTTCGGTCCCTGTGGTTTCACTTTCGTAACCATTTCAGTCTATGTGGTTTCACTTTTGTAACCATTTCAATTCATTTATTCTGTTAGTACAGGGACTGAAATGGTTACGAAAGTGAAACCACAGGGACTGAAATCGTAATTTTTAAACTAATGGACTGAAATAGTGATTTTTGACAAACCACTGTGACGGAAACAGTAATTAACTCAAAAATAAAATACTAACCGAAATATTGGTAGGGACGTCTACACCCCTTACCGCATAAAAGCTCTGCCTGGGGATTGTTGATAGAAATCACGAGATGGTGATGTGATTTCACATAATAATGTTATCGTCACATGAGAGCTCAGACAGATATATTGTTGGAAAATTTTAATTTACATTTATTTACATTTACAATTACATTTTCAACAACTACAAAAAGGACTGTCAGCGGGAACAGTGCTTGCCGGCTATTGGGCTAAATGGGCTGTAAGGAAACAGTGTCAGGTAGGGGTGTAAACGATGCGCAACGGCTCGAGAGCTACTCGGGATCGGATCGGTAAAAAGCTCGAACGAGTCGAGCTTTAACGAGCCCGAGCTCGAGCCTGAAATATGACTCGTTTAGCTATCGAGCCCGAGCTCGAGCTTTGCATACAAAGATCGTTTAGGCTCGCGAGCCTAAACGAGCCTAAACATAATTTTATATTAATTATATATATATATATATTACATAACATTGGTGGGCCGAGCTCGAGCCGAGCTTTATTGAAACGAGCCGAGCTTTGAACTCGTTTAAGATTGTTCTCAAATCATCTCGAGCCGAGCCGAGTCGGACTCGAGCTTTGGATTTTACTTACGAGCCGAGCTCGAGCTCAAACTTTTAGGCTCGAACCGAGCCGAGCTCGAGCTCGAGCTTCACTGAAACATCACGAGCCGAGTTCGAGTAGTGGAAAGCTCGGGCTCGGCTCGTTTACACCCCTAGTGTCAGGCAGTTGTCTGGCACTCCCTTATTGGCCCAACAAATTTACGATTTTATCCTGCTTTAAAATTACGATTTTGCCATCAGTTCAAAATTATGTTTTTATCCATACTTAAAAATAAATTTACGCTTTTGCTCCCATCTAAATATTTCAAGTTTGCCCCCGGTTAAAAATTACGATTTTGCCATTAGTTTTTTCCCCTTAAAATTACGGTTTTGCCATCAGTTCAAAGTTATGTTCTTACCCCCACTTAAAAATAAATTTACGGTTTTGCTCCCAGCTAAAAATTTCAATTTTGCCCTTGGGTCAAAATTACGATTTTGCCCTGTATAAATTTATAGTTTTGCCATTATTTTTTTCCTCATAGCCAACTTACGATTTTGCCCTCAATTTAAATTTACATTTTGCCCATCGTTTTTGTTTGTTTTCCATGTGAAATTACAATTTTGGCCCCAGTGTAAAGTTACAGTCATGCCGGCAGCTGCCTAGCACTCCTTCATTGGTCCATTTTATTTACGATTATCACTGAAATAAAATTATGATTTCGCCCTCAGTTAAAAATTATGTTTTTTCCCATCATTTTAGTTTTTTTAGCAAAACTATAAAGGTTTTTTTTGTTTTAATTGGTTTACTCGATTCAATTTTTTTGCGTGTCAAGGAGCTGCCTAACACTGGTTCATTAGCCCTGAAAAATTACACTTTTGCCCTGAGCCCAAAATTACGGTCTTATCGTCGGTTTTTTTTTTCCTAGCAAAATTATAGTAATCTTTTTTTAATTGATTGAGAATTATTCAGCCATCGCCCCGCAACGCGGGCGGGGCATCAACTAGTTACATTACAACACATACAAATTTCATGGCCGGCGGGAATAGTTATGTTTGGTGGTTGGCCAAAAGTGGCGGCCACCCTTTTTTTTTAATATAATAGTGATAGTAATTTATAGGTAATGACAACTTACAGTGGTATCCTAAGTTTAAAATTACGATTATGCCCCTGGTTCAAATTAAAATTTCTCTTTTGCCCCTGCCTAAATTTATGTTTTTCCCCTCGGTTAAAAAAAATACGCTTTTGCCCCTGTTCAAAATAAAATAATGCTTTATGCCCCAGCTAGAGTCCTGCTAAATTACGATTTGGTTCTCAGTTTAAAATTACGAGTTCGCCCCTTGTTCAAAATAAAACTTTGGTTGGCGGGAATAGTTGTGTTATGTGGTTGGCCAAAAGTGGCGGCCACTTTGGGTTTTTTTTTTCATATAATAGTTATTTATAGGTCCTGTCAAATTACAATTTTATCCAAAGTTTAAAATTATGGTTTTGTCCCCAGTTCAAATTAAAATTTTGGTTTTGCCCCTGCTTAAATTTACGCTTTTGTTCTCAGTTAAAAAATACGCTTTTTCCCCAAGTTGAAATAAAATTATGGTTTTGTCCCCAGCTAGAGTCCTGCCAAATTATGATTTAGTTCCCGGTTTAAAATTACGATTTGGCCCCCAGTTCAAAATAAAACTTTGGTTTTGCCCCAAGCTAAAAATTACGATTTCGCCCGCAGTTAAAAAATTAGGATTTTGCCCCCAATTCAAAATAAAAAATTGGTTTTGCCCTCAGTTAAAAATATTATTTTACCTCCATTATAAAATTATGATTTGACCTCAGCTAAAAATTGCAATCTTGCCATCGTTTTTTTTTTGGGCAAAACCATTGTAGTGTTTTATTTTACTTGGTTGAGTCAATTTTGTTTTTATTCGTGCGAAACAGCTGCCTAACACTCGCTAATTGGTCCTGACAAATTATTCTTTTGCCCCCAACTCTAAATTACACGCTTGCCATCGTTTTAGTTATTATTTTTTTATCATAACTATGATACTGTTTTTCTTTAATTGGTTAACTCGATGTAACTTTTTTGATATCGTGTTATAAGTAGCATGTATACCTAACCGACATAAAGACGTACATGTTATTAAACTCTGAAATATTCGGTTTAGCGCCCCGCAACGCGGGCGGCGCATTACTCTAGTTATATAACAAATTATAATATGTAACACGTGTTAGCTCAATGAGCATTCGTAATCCACGTATATGTCTATGGGGCTGTTTGGCAACATCTGAATGGTTAAGTGCTGAATCAGCAAGAGGTCTAAACCATTAAGTGCTGAATCAGTAAGATATCTGAACCACTAAGAGCCTGTATAATGCTTAACCGTTCAGAGGCAAATGTCTGACCAATTCAGATTAGAGGTCTTAACCATTCAGAATTCAGACTTTGTATAAATCTTAACCATTCAGAGGCAAATGTCTGAACCATTCAGACATCTGCACGTGAAACAAACAGTCTGAACCATTAAGTGTTGAACTAGTTAAAGGTCTGAACCATTAAAAACCTTATTAAAAGGTAAACAAACATCCCCTATGATTGGTGCCAGATACTAGTACGTAGTGTTTATCTTTTAGTTTTAAGAGGCCTACTCTTAAATCTAGAGTGCCCAATTTACAGTTTTTTGGGTTCTAGTCAAGGTTTTAAAAGTCGGTTTAAATCGGCCAATTAAACCGGTAAAATCGGATGTTGGAAGTTTGTCTGGCACAAATTATGTCGGTAAACTAAGGGAACGGTAAAGAAGTTTTATCGGCGGTAAATTGAGTTATACTAGTTTATATCACCAAGGTTAAAATTTGGACTTTTAATATTTTGTGGGCCAAAAAGGATACGATTTACCCTCTTAGTAAAACCTAACCCCACAATCCATATCTATCAAACTTCATCCACAATCCACATTGATCAACCAATGGGTTATTGTTTTATTATGGATCAAGTTTTGGAATATATTTTTATTATGGAACTAGTTTAAGTACCCTTATGTTACACGGGTTAATCAAAGTAAATTACATAACATTTAACCATGTTGAAATAACCACGTAATTAAATTGCGTGTATACTTTAATTTGGTTCTCATATGTCTTTCAAACACATGGGATTGCCACTAAAAATTTATACCTATATATTGGGCATTACTATTGTAGTTATACTAACACAATTTATAATATTTGAAGTTATAAGAATAAGGTTTGTAATTAAAAGAGTTAGTGTGAGCTCATCTAAAACTAAACCAACCAGACATAGGCAAATGTGCTATAGATCCAACTTAAAAGGCATTTCTTAAATAGTAAGTTGACATACAAGTGTGCTACATGGGTTTACATAATGTCAAATATTTAAAATGATAAGTTACATGTAATATTTCGAAATGAAACAAATATTGCATTTCTCTTATACTTCTCTCGATTGATGCTTGAGATAGGTATAAAGTATGAAAGAGCTACTTGTTCTTTGTTATACCACTTGGTGAAAGAGTAGACCGACAATTAGTAACTGCAAGAAGTCTCTATCTCCCATGGTTAGTGGCGTTGCCACATGACATGATGGTTTACTGTAGAAAAGTTTGATAATAAACGGCACAATAGTCAACAACCAAGTTATTATGCCAATAAAATGACCACATATGTGAAGTTACACAAAAACAACCACCAAGTTATTATGCCAATAAAATGACCACATACATGAAGTTACACAAAAACAATAGAAACATGTAGGGCTACACATCCAACCCATGGTTTGTAAAATGTTAAACTCTAAAATCATCTTGATCAAATTATATGACACCATAAGAAAACAAAAGCTTATTAAAATGAAGCAAGTTTAGGCAGTTTTTCTTTCAAACACGTTTTGCTTCAAAAAACCCAAAAGGTGGAACTAATTAATAAATCAAATGTTTATATTTAAAACGTTACATTTATTTCGATAAATTTGAAAATAAGTTACAACGTTGATCATTTTAATAATTATCCATATATGTAATATGAGATTACAAAAATTCAATACTGACATAATAATCTAAAACAATAATTTAGCTTGTTATATAACTAAACTAGGTTAGAACCCCGTGTATTACACGGGTTGAATAAATATAATTTTATATACTAAGTAATAAAATAATTACATCTTTTAAAAACTTGTGTACTGCACGATTTGAATAAACACATGTCTTACACGAATAATGTAATCCGTTAACACATTTAGTCATCAAGATGTGTTTTCTACAAATTGAACTTTGAGGTACTATTTAATTATTGTAGCATCTCACTTTGTTTTTTATTAGGTTAGAGAGTTGTGTATTACATGGTTTATATTTTACTTTGTTTTTTTATTTATTATTAGGTTAGAAACTTATGCATTGCCTGATGTTGGATAATCAGCAGAAAAAAAATATTTTAGTAAAAAATATTAAATATACAAGAGATAACCTTGATATTATGATTTAATACTATTATTTCATTAGAGTGTAAAACGCGATAATATGATCCTTTATTAAAAGTAAGATTCTAAATATACCACATGTATAAAAAATATATATGCTCTACATGTATCTAATAAATCCTTTTAGCGAAACAGTTGATTAAAATAAAAAATTTTATTTTTATTTTAATATGTGATTATCAGTTATCCTTGCCCTTATTATCAAAATATAAAAACAATTAAAACTACCAATTAAATAAAATCTTTATCTTTATAAATATTTAAAACACTAATATATTTTTTAGACTTTAATAATTAATATATGATTATAATAATTAATATATTATTATTAGTTATTTTTATCTTTATCATTAAAATCTCTTCTACAAATTTTAAATTTAATATTATCAATAACTGATTTTTCATAATAAATATTTAGAAAAATAGTTAAGACCGCCTCATAGAGCGTCATGTGTTCATTACATGGTTTCTTTTATTATAGAGTAAGTATAGATTCAAATATTCAAATTGGTATATAAAACTCAATTTCATGTGAAGATGGGGGATAGTTTCATACCCGTCATAATCCAGGTTTTTCAAAATAATAAAACTAATTTTAATAATTAAATTGTTCTTAAAAAAATTACTACTAAAAGCCCATAACTGTCAAAACTCTGGCAATAAAGGCCCAGAACATTCATAATAACACATGAGAGAAGGTAATTTGAATGTGTGATCTAAAAGGACTATTTTGTGACTTAAAAAAGTCAAGATCAAGCTATTTCCTTACAGCAACAATTCATTCATCTTGACTATAAAAAACAACATACTCATAATGTGTTAAAGCAAACACCACCGTATATAAAAGAACATAATCATAATCTTGTTTATTCTTACGAGCTAAGTTCCAAATCTCCCAACAAAATATTCACAAGCCTACCAAAGGCGTATAAATAAAAATATTAACTACAAAGAAAGCGGGTCAAATGGGTCGAAAGTCGCACAAAGTTTATTTTTTATTGCATACAACCTACCAAAAGCATTTTTATTTAAAATTAAGGTTACCATTGAAATAAAATTTGCATGTATTGTATTGGACACACTAGTTACTATATAAAAAGATCGATAAATGGTGTTCAGGCCAACCCAATTTGACAATATTTACCTGTTTGGTCTCACTACCCAAATTGCTTGACCCATCACTTTACTTGCGAATGGGTTGATATAAACTGTGTTTTATATCAAAAAATATCTATATACTTTTATTAAGGAAACTGGGTTTTTTTACCTTTTTCGTAATTTTACCATTCGTACACATTTTAATGCATTATGTACAAGAGAGCCAAACTATTTTAGAGGGGTTAAACTTGCACATTATCCAAAGATTTAAAACACTTTAGAGGCATTTTAGGGATTTAAACAACTTTGTAACCTAAATACAAATAAACACCAAGAACCCTGAGAAGGCCTTTCAACTTTCGTCCATTAATTGGCGACAATTGAAGTGCTCTTGTAACGAACTGTGAATGTCTTCAAACATACTACATTTCTCTCTAATCTGCTAATCGTGTATGGAATTTGTAATCCGAGCCACAAATCGATGTAATCGGAGACATTTATTTAACTCTATTATATATTACACATTACACAATAGACACAAAAATCTAACATAATCGGCCATCACGCACGCTTACGCACCATCGTTGTTGAGCTTGGGACGAAAGGTAGGGTTTTTGGTTACCTATTCTTTGATTCTTGTTAGTTTTTGTTTCGACTCGGTGTTTTTGTATAAATCTGTTTACCTGCCTGCTGATTATTTCTCAAAATCAAGTTATTAGGGTCTAATTGGATTATTATTTCTCAAAATCAAGTTATTAGGGTTTAAATACGGGGGATTATATGTTTTATGTTTTTTTTTTGTGAAATTTAATATATATATATATCCACACGAAAAAGGGCAATTACAAAGCAATGGCAGGTAGTCGGGCAACAAGTTGCGCCGCCACCCCCTTTTGAATAGAAAAACCAATTCTACTAAATACAAAGTTTGAAACCTTTAGCGACGAAGAATTACTATTAACGACTTTTTGAACCCGATTCAAAAGTTGCACAGCGTCAGGAGCAAGACCACCAAATGTATCAAACGCAAACGGGACAAACACATGTTGATTCTCCAGGCAGGCTTTCTCATGTTTTGCCACTTTGTTTGCCTCTGCCTTGAGCACCGCTTGCCCTACGACAAAGCCCTTGTCCTTGAGCCCGACAAGGGGGAGACTCCAGTTAGATCTACACAAGCGTGTTTCCCCCCTTCCCATCCAAACACAAGGATGTCCGCCCGGCGTAAAGTGGACCTCCCCTCTAAGGGGTCAGTCAGGAAATTTACTAGAGCCTCCTTTTGGCAGAGATCCCGGCCCGTTTAAAAACATCACATAACACATCTCTCACCCAATCATGCCGATATTTAAACCCCGGTAGCTCTTTACAGTGGATCGCGTGCTCGCCGAAAGAATCCAAACACGCTTTGCGGCATACCGGACATGGCTCGTCAACTGGGAACAAAGGAATCACCAGTCGGTATCTAAGGATAGCACGGTGTTCCACAGCCGACATGTGTTGCCCCAAGCCTTCAATAGGTGTGACAGACAGAAAATCCTGAGCATGTGGGGCACGTAGACATTCAAACACAGCTCTTTGCCGAGGGGATAAAACAAACTTCTCTTCAAACCTCTTGACAATTTCTCCATATAAGGCATTCGCCAGAATTTTCTGGGATTTTGGAGGGGCGGTGTCTTTAATGTAGAAACTGCCAATATCAAGGTCCGGAAGAGAACTATGCAAAAGGTCCAACGCACTCCTGTAATCGTAGTCTAAAACATCCCCACCACATTCTCGGAGTATATGGTCTTGTAAACCCCAAGATTGGGCCCTTGAAGCCACGAAAGCATATGAAGAGGCATCCTCAGCCGTACAAATCCCTAAGCCTCCGAACCGGGTCGGGAGAGAAGCCAACCTCCACTGGAGATCTCCAAAAAAGGCACCCCCACAAACAACAATATCCTCTAATGCTCCCCGGAGGCCTTCATAAAAAACAGAGACAGCTCCCCCGACCAAAGAAGGTTGACACGTTTGAAGACCAAACAGTAATTTAGCAACACCCATACAAGAACGAACGAAGCAAGAGGAGCTTGCTCTGAGGGTCCCGTAGGTGTTTAAGGCACCTCATCAGCTCGACTGCATAGTTCGCTCTTTTAAAGGTTATAAGAACCTGCCTGCTAATAATTTCGATTATCAAGAACCTGCCTGCTAATAATTTCTTCTTAAAGGTTATAATTAGGGTTTGATCGGATTGTTTTATAGGTTACGTATGCCTCTGCTTTGATTCTTGTTAAGTTAATGGACCACTATGCCATGTATGTAGGAACTGTAAGGCTGTTGATGGGAATACTTGACGACATTAACTCTCTATTAGCCTAACAGAATTTGATCCAGATGATTGTCCAATCGACTGCTCAAGACCATGTGAAAATATATGTCCTGCTAATGCAATCTCCAGCCAAGGTCCTTTCCTTCTTCAACTTAAATATATTGATTTTATTACTTGTAAGTTTGTTAATAAGTTGTAACATACGAAGCCAGGAGTACAAAATACGCTTCTGATTTTGAGGGCTTTGGGTGTATTTGCATTTGTTGATTTTACGTGCAGTGGTCAATTAGACTTACATTGACATTCAGGCTGGTTGATTTCCACCCACATTGCCATCCTGTGTATTAGCAGAAAGCCACAGTTTGTAAACTCGATTATCCATCTCGTATTTGTGTTCTCTCGGTATTTTGATCTCTTTATTTAATCTTCTATTGTTTTGGACTGCCAAATTATTTTGTAGATTATGAACCACTGCTTATATTTAGGTACGGGGGACCATAGTTTTGTGCAAAGGTTGCGTCTTGGTGGGCCACTTTTGAAGGAAAATATAGCAACCATGGAGCTGAGGACATTTCGACTATTAAGACATTACTAGAGCATAATGCTGATTGTAGTCCCGAAGATAAGGTTTTTAGTCATTCTTTCTAAAATTTGTTGTCATGTTAATATAAAGGCTGGCATGATTATAATTTTTGTTGCTTTTGAAGGAAGGCATGCCCCCATTGGATCATCTTACACAAGGACTAGAACATGACAAATTGCTGGCTCCTCTCACTTTGTATCTTACGTTAAAGTTTCCAGTTGGTGAATTGTTTGTAATATTTCTGTGTAGGGGTGCTTCTATATGCTCGGGTGATTATCATCTTGATGCCATTCTTCGTCAAGAACAGCGTAACAAGGCTAATAAAGTAGCATTTTATTCAGAATTGCAGGAATACCACACTAAGTATGCCTTCTTATATTATAAGATATATTTTTTTTACGATTCTTTTAAGGTTTAGTCATTTTCTTTATTGTTTGATAGAATGATAGGGAGTCTGCAATTGTGGAAGGAAAGATGGACAATATGCATGAATCCCGATAATTTTATGCAAAAAGTTCCAAGGTTAATTATTATTATTTTTTTACTTCTTTCAGTTTTATTTTAGAATCTTTTCATCATCATCATCATCATCTGTATGTTTGTTTTGTTTCATTAGATCGTAAAAAAAACTTAAATCGTCCTTCCGGTCGGCTCCGCTCCACAATCGAGGTACCAAACCTGAACCTTTGTTTGTTCAAGATAGATGTTCAAGTTCTGGTTCTTGCTGTTGTGATTAAAACAGGGAAGTGATCTGCAAACCATGATCATTATCAACTTCTTTTCACATAAATAGGTTGGGTAATGGGTCAAACGGGTAATTTATGGTGTGGATTGAGACGGGAATGGTTGACCCGAAACACTTTCTTATCCCAACATTTTAATCTTTTATGTAGATGATTAAAGTAAAATACAATTATAAAAAGTATTTGACTTCTATAATCATCTAATTTTTAAATTAAATAATTGAAGGTGCACGTTGGGAAACTTTTGACCCGTTTCCCTTTTAATCTACCTCTTTTTTTTAGTTGCAAGCGTTCATTTTGAGTATCCCTAGGCGTAAAATAATGGAGGAGACACAAGAAACCTTGAGAACATCCGCCTTCCCGAGTACCCATGTGAAGGTAGAACCGTAATAGTAAAATCCGTAATTGCTGGGATTTTTTTTTTGTTTACTTTTTTTTATGAAGATTTTTGTTTGTATGTTCATTCTACAGGAAAAATGGTCAAAGAACCTTTATATTGCATCCATGTGTTATGGTCGAACCGTATGCTGACTCATGCTGGTAACAGATGCTACATTTTACTGAAAACCCCCACTAACAACTATGTTTTTGTATTCATATGTAACGGGTCAAATCAAATAATTTAAGATAAAATTGGTTATTAAAAGTTAGCTAAAGTGTAATTTAAAAGTGTTTACAGTCCTACATTGTTTATTTGTAAAAGGTAGCTTATTAATGTATTCATATTTGTTACGATGGGTACAAATGTTTGTCGGTCAACCTGACCCGGCCCGTTTCAACCAGTTCTAAAACAACATATGGGCTTTCCAATGACTGTTACAGATTTCACGGGCTGTCAGAATTTGATGGGAAGAAGCGGAGATGTCGCCAGAGGCTTTCTGACCACAATGCCCGTCGCCGAAAGCCACAAAAAGAAAAAGAAACTATCCACTTTAACTCAAGAAGTTAATCTTCATCATTTTATGGTATTCAAATTATTCAGGAGCCAATTTCTTATCATAACTTATTCTCAGTTCTTTTATAACTTATTATGCTTTTGTATTTGCAGATGGGCAACATCAAATACATTTTGTGCCTAACAATGTTCCTGATCTGGTTCAAACCGAACCTGCTTTGAACTCTATTTGGGAAACCACATGCAATTCCCAGCACACAGCGGTGTTTTTCATCAAGGTTTGTTTTCTTAATTACTCTACAGACAGTAGTTTTGATAAATTATTGTATAGTTAGTTACTTTCGTATGCATGTTCCAATGCAGAACCATACCGTGATCTCTCTCTTCTGTCAAACAATTCATGGGGTTCATGTGAGTCGGACTTCAGCACGCTTGACCAACCCATGCATGCAAATGGTACCACTATTGCGCAACATGGGATGCATTCCGCTCACCACAATTTGTCACCTGAGTACTGGCAAGTTGACCCCCACATTCAAGAATCTCATATTCTCAAAGAACCGTATGGATATTATTAATATGTGAATCAAATTGATGAAATTTTGGGACTTGCCAAAATCACAAGGTAGGTAAGTTGTTTAGATTGTGTTATGTTTTATTTTCAACCGTTAGGTAAGTTGTTTAGATTATGTTATATTTTATTTTCAACCTTTGAGTTTTGATAATTAACACTTAAAATGGTTGAGGGTTTGGCATATTAATTCTTGTTATCATCCAATAGAAACAAATGGTTTCCAAAATGTTTTTAAGAGCATTAAGCCCCTTTTGTATTAGGCGTGTTCATGAACCAAGTTGGGCAACGGTCAACTTGAACTCGGCTTATTTACAAGCCAAGCCAAGCCTGCTCATTTACATCTAAGTCGATTTCAACCCAAGCTATTTCCGTGTGAGCTTGAAACTATTTAAACAACCCTAATTCAACATATCATTACTTGGAGTCTCGGCTCCAATTGATTCTATGTCAACGGAAAATTTTGGCGTAATGTAAAGATGGTCGTGCTCTATTTCTATGTAACATTATAATAGAGTTGATAAAGATAAGAAAGAAACCCCCCAAAAAAAAGAGAAAAAGAGAGTATATAAACTATAAAGAGAAATGTGTGTCAAATATGAATTAGGGTGCAGATGAACAGAACATTTGGTTTGTCATCAGGTCTTGTTCATAACTATTGTGTACCCTTCCAAGATTTTATCAATTGCCAAAATGAAATTTTTATAAAACTTTGAATATTGGTTGTTTGTTAAGTTAGGGTGCAGACGAAAGAGTTGGTCTCCGTCTTCTCGGTAGGGGTGTTTCTTTAACCGAAACCCGGAAACCGACCCGAATAAAACTAACATGAACCCGATTATGGTGTTACCCAATTAATAAACTATCAAACTATTAGTTCCTATAGTTACTTGACTCAAATCAAATTGAGTTTTTATGGAAGCAAGCTACCTAACTATTAGCGGTTGATTGACAACGGTCCCAACTTCAAAAAATAAGCGGTGATGGTTCCACCTTTTCACATATTGTCAACTAATAAACCTTTACCAATAGAACCTTAATTTATTTTTGTCCCCTTATCCTTTCCGGTTTAGTAAAGGTTCATTGGTTTATAATATATGAAAAGGTGAGGCAACCACCTGTTATTTTTTAAGTTGGGACCATTGCCAGCAAACGACTTCGGAACACCCGCTGCAACGTGCAGGCCTTCCCACTAGTATATATATAATTCAATATGATTTATCAATATTCTTTTAACAATTGTTTCGTATAATTTATAAATTTATAAACGTACATGTTTTACTATTTGTCATTCAGTTACTTGGTTAGGTTTACCGGTTACTTCTATGTAGTGATCATTCATCACTTATTTCATTTGTGACACACACTTGTTAATGAATTAAACGCCTATCTCCCATGGGGCTAACCCAATGTGACACACACTTGTTAATGAATTAAACGCCTATCTCCCATGGGGCTAACCCAAATATTATGTGTTATGTACCATCTATATAACCGAAACCCGAGACAACTATAAAAGAATTAGCGAAGAGTAAACCAAAATTAACATTCTCTTGGTGGTCAAGGATTAAAGGGTGATGGTCCATTGTTTAAAGGCAAAGCCTTTAAACGCCTTTAAACACCTGGGTTTGGAAGAAGAAGGTCTTGTGTTCAAGTCCTACAGACGATAGTAATTAAAAGAAATTTGCCGTTAAAAAAAGGTCAAGGATTAAACCTAAGTTTTTTTTTCCTTTTGGTTTTTTTATGTTGAGAGACTATTTTGATACTAATTTTTCAGCTACGGGTAGTATTTCGACCTTTATATGTTTGATGCTCGTATATGTTATGGTCTCTATTGTTCATATGGGTTTTAAGTACCGACCAAAGGGTCTTTTACTTTCTTTAATTTTCCTGCACAACTCTATGTTTAAATCAACAAAGGCATGCATACATGATTTCCATCAACATGTTATGTGTTTCTATTTTCTTAACTTCAATAATAGTTTTGTGTGAATTAAAATGGGTGCTTTCATTTCTGGTTTGAAAAGGAAGTACCCACCACATAAATATCCTTCTACTGTTCTAATTATTGGCTTACCAAACTTTGGTGTTACCGATGTTGTTTGGAGGTTTTGGATGATGCTTCGGATAAATTGACAAAACACGAGAAAGCGTGCCTTGAAAACCAGCACGTGTTTACCTCATTTGCTTTTAAGACTTTTGGTTTTCTTGCGTCAGAACCTGTGAACCTACTACTTAGTTAAGTTCAAAGGGTCCTGCACAGTGCACAGTGACGTTATGACCCCGAAATCTATGTATGTAGTTTTTAAAAGACTTAGTTTTGTTATTTAAAAAGGGGTAACGACATAACAACGTTTGTCAAAAAAAATATATATATATACAATATCCGATACCATTAATCTAATTCCTACACATGTATTGAATTTCCAAGATAGCCCGATCTGACTCGAAACAACCCAAAGATCATATAATCTGATCCAACTCAAAACACCCCGAAAAACATATAATCATGTATGCCAGAACACCTAATGTTAGACCATGGGGTATACTTTCATGCCCCGTTAACTATATGTAGGCACAACATCACCAAGCGTTACATCCTATTTAATCATATTTATACACTTTGATTTTTCGTAATAATTTGATAAGTTTGGTAAATTAGCAAAAGTAAGAAACTATACAAGTCACATATGTCATATTTTCAAAGGAATCACTGAACCTTGAACAATCTACAAGGCTACAATGGTTCACTTTTGACTATTAGTCAAAACAAATTTTCACAAGCCAAAGTTGAATTTACTACTTTAAACTTTTAAAGTTTTAACAGTTGGTTCAAACATATATAATCTGAAATCCATAAAGAGAAACAAAAGCAACATTTAGTTTTCAAAATATTATCATCCATACAAACATAACTAACACAAAATAAAAATAAAGATCTTACAATCATAACATAGTTGATTGTTAAGCTATATACTCTGCATATAACCGAACGAAATCGACACACCATGCTTATTTGTCCGCCCATCGCCACCAAACCTGGAACAACAAACAAAGATTAATATAAGAAACACATCATCAAAGTACAAACATCTAAAAAGATATATTTTCAAGTGAACGACGAAAAGATTTACTATAGCTTAGAACGATCCGTCCAAGATGGCGGGAAGATCGCTGAAGCTCCAAAGATCCACCTCATTTCCACCATCTTGAGTAGCATCCGCATTCAGAAACGCATCAACCGAAGAAGCATCCCAGCTCTCTTCGAAAATCGGCATCTGAAACAGCGGTTCATCAGCAGAAACCATGTTTACAGGGTCTTGTTTCAGTTTCTTTGCAGGATTCATGTTAGCCATGAAGCTGACATCATCACTCTCGGAGAAAACAGACGTGATTTCAGGAGTTGTTGCGCAGTGATCCCAACCGAAGTCAGCAGAACAACCAAACGAGTTGCTCCCCTGATCAGAACTTAAATTAAAAACCCCTGAACCGTTTAACGGACTAAACTGTTTCAAACCCATATCCTCAACAGTTGCAGGAACGTTAACTTGAGGCTTCGGTTCAAAGTACCCAAACGAACCATTACAGTCAGCAGTGGTCTTTTTGTTCACTTTCAGGTTAACCTTTTGGCGGTTAGTGTTCATGGGTACATCAGGAAAGTTAACCTTGGCCTTATCGCCTCGGATCCTTCTTGCCTCAACATCATAGGCCCTAGCAGCTTCCTCAGCAGTATTGAAAGTTCCGAGCCACACACGGACCCCCTTTCGCGGGTCACGGATCTCAGCAGCCCATTTGCCCCACGGGCGCTGTCGGATGCCTCTGTACTGGTTTTTCCTTTTTCGTGAAGTCGATTTCTCAGATACATCATCAGACTTCACAGATTTTGAGCCTAAATCATGTGGTAAATCAAGATTAATCTTTAGTTTTATATAAAATAATCCAGTATAGAAATATTCCCATATGCATATAATTTACAGATCAGAAGCAATCCTAAAGTCAGATAATTCACCTAATTTTTTCTTCTAACAGGTAATGAATCAGATAAAGCTTCAAATCCCCTAAACTACACATAATAAAATAAGCATTTAATTAATTAAAAATTAAAAGGTAAGAATATATGTTCATGTATGCTTCAAAAAGCTTAAACAGACAAAAAGCAGGTTAGCAATCAAAAAGATAATCTTTTTTCCGTGTTCAAAAATAGAATCTTTCTTCATCATGATCATCACCCAACAACTATTATTAATAACAATAATAAATAAATAAATAAACAAATAATAACAAACAAATAATCCTATAAAAAAAAATAAAAAAAAATATCATCCACTCAGAAAAATCAAAACTTTCTTACCAAACAAAACAGGAATTTAATCCAAATAAATCACAACTTAAAAAAAAAAAAAAAAAAAAAAAAAAAAAAAACTATTACCAAGAGAAGAAATAGCAGAGCCTTTGGAGGCAGAGAAATTGTAGGGATTAACACGATGTTCAGCCTCAACTTCATCTTTAAACCCTCGAAAATCAGCTTCAAACTCATCTTCAAGATCATAGATCTCAGATCTCAAGGGTTTGGAGTAGCATTTGCTAGGGTTTTTAAAAAAGTCGGATTGGGTCAAAAGAAGATCAGTAGCAGTCAAACGGCGAGACTTGTTCACCGAAGGTGCTATGATATCGGAGATAATCGCACCACCACACATACCTAAATTTGATATTTGATTTCACACAGAAGAAGAAGGAGAAATTGATTGTTGTGAAGAATTTGGGGGAAAATGATGAACACAATGAAGAAAGAGATTAGGTCTTGAAGATTGTACCTCAAAGGGTGTGTTTTTATACCATCGAGGTGTTATGGGGGTGATGTGGAATTACTTTCTTGTCCTTGTAGGTGGTGTGTTATTACGTGATAGTCGGCTGGTGTCCGTACATATGGGTAAGTAGAGTTTGCTTTTTTGAGGGTAGATATGGTATTGTTTAATGATTATGTTACGCGTATAGTACAATCATGTACTTCAAGTTTTATCTTCTTAACCGATAAAAGTCCGATTACTCGGGTAAACCGTTTAAATGGGTCGAGTCCGAGCTCCTATTTGAGTTCGAACTTGATTAAATTATGAGAGTTCGACCAGACTTGAGCTCGACTTTGTTCGAGCTTCCTCAGCTTGTTGGTAGTTTCTCAAGCTTGAGATGGCTTGTTTATGGTCTATTAATTAATTTATTTATTAAGTAAAAAAATATAAATAAAAGATTTGTTTAGCCTCACGAGTTTGATAAGTGAAGGTCGGGCTAGGTCTCGTTTACTAAACAAGTTTACTTTTAGGTTCGGGCCCAGCTCGTAAAAAAGTTTAAATAAGCTCGGCTCGGTTTGTTTAGAGGACAACTTTAAATCAGGGGTAAATGTCATTAAATAATAATAAAACTAATATTACACTAAGGTTCGATAAGGCTCTACGAGCATGACGAGCTTCACATGCCAGGCTCAAGCTCGATAAATAAACGACCTTTATTTTAGGCTCAGCTTGTTTCGAGCTTTTTCTCGAGCCGATCTCAAATAGCTCGTGAGTCGCTCGGCTTGTTTGCACTTTTAACTAAACCAAATGCTGGTGACCCGGCTCATCACCAATCTAGAAAAAAAACTAATCGCTCAAAGGCCCACTGTGATGCACCCATGGTTCAACCCAGAGCATTTTTGCTCCAGAAGAGACTTGAACCCAAAACCTCCACTTTGGATGAAGGAGATAGAGCTGCCAATGCAGTAAAAGGTTATCGACAGTTCAAGTTTTATTGAATTTATTTACATATAATAATAATAATGTACCCTAAAAAAAGCATGTAACAAAATTTAATGGAATGTGAAATTTGTAAACCATGACCTATTTTTGTTGTGGCTTGCAATTTGCATCTTGTACATTTGCTTTTTTTTTTTAAACAAATACGACACGCGATATCAACGAGAATGAAGTTATGGGTTGGAGTAAGTTGTAAAGCAGAAAAAAAGGGTGATACAAGGAAGATACATAAGAGATACGAGTTTCGTATGCTATAAGTGTAAATACTTGTCATCTTTTTGTAACATAAAAAGGTAATTTGTAAATGAATTTAACCTATAAGATGATACTTTGTGGTGTGTTTGGTAGCTAAAAGTACACTCATAATGCTCTTTTATGATTATTTACTTGTAAAGTGGTTTATTATATAATAACTTAGTGTGTGTGCCTTTTCCATCTTCAACAAAAAGATACACATTCTTATAATAGCAATTGTAATTTGAATAAATGACGTTTCTTGTATGGGTGTGTGTATATATAGCAAATGTATATATTAATACACGGTCATTTGAAGGTTTTTTTAATTAATAATATGTATATTATGGTTCAAAATATATTATCTTTTCCCAAACATGACGGACAAGTATTTTTTATACTATTAATATCTAAGAAATTTATCCATAACTAGAATTACGACCCGCCGCAATGCGGCGGGGATTCTTTAGTTATAACTAAGTCGATTTAAGACGCGCACGTTATGTTGAACCTGTCAAACGGGAAAAAGTAGACGATGTAAAAACGTTCACCCACACACGCACGT
Organism: Helianthus tuberosus; assembly: GCA_030545235.1. NCBI lineage: Eukaryota > Viridiplantae > Streptophyta > Magnoliopsida > Asterales > Asteraceae > Helianthus > Helianthus tuberosus. The sequence goes on from CM060405.1 coordinate 31,146,302, forward strand.
TGCGTCGTGTTAACTCGTAAAATTTAGAACGAAACGTAAAAACGTTAAACCAAAGACGCACGTTCCGATGTGTTAAGTCACAAAATTTAGAACGAAGTATAAAGCGAAAAATTTGCGGAAAACAAAAACTATAAAGGACCAAAGCTGAAAATAAAAAAAAGTTGTGAGGATAGATTGCAAAAGATAAAAAGTTTTGTGTTAAAAGTAAAAAAACAAATAGTTTTGGATTAATAGTAATTTATGAAATACTTTTGGGGTGAAAAGTAAAACATTAATTTTTTTTTAAAAACCCCCAAAAGCCAAAGTTTTAACAACCATATGCATAACCATTTTTTGTTTAAAAAACCCCAAAGCCAAGATTACCACACATAAGTGAAAAAAAATCAAAGTGGTTAAATTGCAAAAGATGAAAACTTTTGAATTAGAAGTGAAAAATCAAATTAATCAAAGTGGTTAAATCGTATAAGATAGAAACATTTGAATTAGAAGTGAAAAATCAAATTAATCAAAAGGGTTAAATTACCAAAGATTAAAACTTTAAACTTAAATTGACAAATATTAAAACTTTAGGGTTAAAAGGAAACAAAGACTAACTTTAAACTTAAATTGTTAAAGATAAAAACTTTAGGGTTACAAAGTAAAATTCTAGTTTTTTTTTTGAAAAACCCCCTAAGCACATTTTACAACACATGTATGCATATTCAAATTGCTTCTTTATATAGGTTTAAATATTGCAAATTAGAATGGATGGGGTATCCTAGGCCTAGGGTAGTACCCTATAATTCTGCAGCGTCATGTCGATTCAACAAGTACCCTAGAACTATGGCTGTTCTTTTTTATCCGAAACCCGAAAACCGACCCAAATTCGAAGTCACCCGAACCCGAACTAGAGAATAACCCAAAAACCCTAACCCGAACAACCCAAACCCGACCAACCCGAACCTTAAATGGGTAGGTTATCGGGTCACTTTTTCCCAACCAAAAACCCGAACAATCCGACCCGAATAACCCGAAACTTGAAACCCGAATAAAAACCTGAACATTAGTTTTCTTTTTTTATAGATGCGATTTGGTTTGGAGTTCTTTGTATTTTAAACATTAGGTTTTGAGACTTTTGAATATTATCATACCATATTGTTAAATGATGTTTGAATATGTGATGATATTTTTTTAACAACATGATATATATGATGAAAATTTTAGCAAACCCGAAGCTTTGTAACGGTTAATTATGCTCACTAGAATACATGATAAAAATTTCATAAAGTTTCGTTATCGTATGAGAAAGTTATGATCAAATTCGTATGCGAGGGGTTAAAGCGTAAACGTTGAAAATTATGACTTTTCGGGTAATAACAAAGTGACCAAGGACTTAACAAAGTGGGTATAAGTCTTGAAGCCCTTGTAAGTAAATGTGAAGGGGTCAAAATGCAAGAAATAAAGTTCGGTTGACCTTTCGAAGGGCCAAGAGACAAGTATGCAATAATGGAAAAGATTGGAATCTGACAACATGACTCAAGCGGGCCGCGTAAGACTTAACAACATCTTACGCGGGCCGCGTCCGATCCCCAGTTACAGAAAAGTTAAACAGCAGCCTGTTTATGCGCTATAACCGACTTAAAATCGATTTTCCACTTCTTTGGACGACCCCTACATGCTTTTTCGACCTAGGGGACATTTGTGGATGATCCATGGCCATTGCTAGGCTTGTGTGTCAATGATCTATGAGATCAAAAGCACTATAAAAGGCCTCTTGTTGCAACCATTGTGATCACTCATTCCTTCTGCATTTCTGGAGCTTTTGGGAGTTCAAGAGCAGACCCTAAGCCTTCCTAATCGTGCATAGGACTTCTGTAAGTATGCTTAACCTTTCTTAGTTGAGTTTTTACTTAGTTTTAGCTTAAAAGTCAAACCGTCGTAATTAACGGTTGACTTCGCGATTAATCATTAATGGTCCAGTGATTAGTCGAATTGAAGGTAGTTATAAGTTGGTAATTATGTGGGCATTAAACCCTTAAAAGGGCACCCTCTGATTCCCATTCTATCTAGACCATTTGTCGGGTCAAAGTTGATTAGAAAAAGTCAACAGAATGTTAATCTTCGAATTAACGCATAATTAACAATGCAGAAGGAGTGTAACCTATTTTATCACTCATATAACTTGGTAATAAGTATTATAACTGGTCTAAGCTTGTTTGATCCTACAATTTTCTGTTTAGACCCGGTTCGGAACCGAAAGTCGCAGAACTTTGACTTTTGCTTTGAATTCAGTTCTGACCCGATTTAGTATGATTTGGAAATGCCTTAGAGCTTCCTTAGGACCAGGTTACATGCTAGTATAACCCTCTGTGATTGTACACCTTGGTTCATTAGTTATCCAATTAATATGCATGATCCCGTTAATTGCCTATATGTTGACTAGTATGCCCTTTTCACCATAAAACGTGATTTTTAGAAATGTAAAAGAGTAGAAACCTTAGTTACTGAATTATAAACTCGTACCCAAAATTTGACATCAGTTTGTGGTGTAGATTGAGAGTTATGCTCATTAGTGTAATTAGAAAGCTTTTTAGCGATTAAACGACATAATTAGCATATAGCCAATTTAAACCCACTTTTTGATATCAAAATTTTATTGGGATTTTTAAAGATTTTTAATTAATTTTAGGCTGAGCATAACTTAGAGTTATAAGCTTGAGTCGGTAATTGTCGGTTTTGCCCTTTTGGGCTATAAAATGAGTTTTACATATCTTTTTGACCCCAAACCTTTTGCTACTGATTTTGTATGATAAATAAATTATTTTAGACCTTCTGGAATAATAAAAAATATCAGCTTTCTATATAGAACCCGGAAACGGCTCCTAATCGCCTTTTTAAGCGTTTTTAACGCATAGTATGTACTAAAACTATTTTAAACATACAAGGGTTGATACCTACTGATATTTTAGGTAAATTATAATAATTTAACAGTAAGCAAAAGTTGTTTAACTCAGACTTCAGTTTTGAGCTTTTCGGCTTATGTGAAATTACCAAAATGCCCCTACGGTGCATAGTTTGGTTATAATTGATAAAATTCACATATATGTGATACCCTACTGTTATAACTTAGTAAATTAAGTATTTTTGCTGACTATATCAGACCTGTAACTCAGTTTAATACTTAAACTCTTTTATAACCTTGTAAATGACCAAAATACCCCTACGGGGCATAGTTTGTGTTTAAATTCGTTTCGGGCATAATAAAAGATATCTTACTGATGTCACAACATATTTGAGGCATATTAACTTAGGAAACCTGTAAATGACTCTCATGATTACCCGTTACGCCTCTTGCGCGTTCGGTTCGGTTTATGTAACTAGTTTACATAAATTAGCCGAAACGGGTCAAACCTTATCGGTTTTATCTCAAAATTCAGAATGTGCTTAGATTACCCATATAAGACAAGTCTTCAAACTTGTCGGGTCTAAATCACATTCTATTCCGGTCTTCGCCTAATCGCGCATTCGACCCGTGTCTTCCTTTAAAACTAACCGGTCTAAGCTTAAGCTTAAATAAAGACCGCTAGGATTCTAATAGGTTATTATAAACCTTCGTTCCAGAATAGGAGCCCAGTAAAAGCTATCTGTACTTGCTGATTTGATACGGCTGGGATTGAATATTATATTTAGCTCAGGTAAATACTTTTAACTTATTTTCCCTTATACGGGCTTGGGGTACGGTATATAAAATACCGCTTGGTCGGGCATTCGACCTTAATCGATTGGTGGTTAAGTATTATCGAGATGACCCGCTTAAATATGTTTTGTTTGCTTAACGCCTTTGGGGGGTTAATGACCATGTCCCGGATATCCTTGGCATCATTTTACGAAATGGCCACGACCTAAGCGCGGGGTGTAGGCGTACACCCGTCAGTGCATAAATAAATAATGTGGTGTGTCTATTGATCTTTAACCCGGCACGAACCGGGCTACTGAACGCATAAGGAACATGTAATCCTTTTACAAGTTTATATATTCAAATAATTATCCCAAGTTATAAAAGTTTGTGCCACGTGCATTCAAATCAATTTTTATTAAACCTTTTCAAAATGAGTCAGTTAATTGTATTTACCAGTGTAAACTGACGTATTTTCCCCAAAAGGTTAAGTGCAGGTACTACGCGAACTAGGCTGGCTACTCCTAGCATCAATAAAGAGTCTCGAAAGCTTAAGATGCCTAAAGTCTGTTGAACTACTGTTTCCATTTTATTTTGATCCACATGTGGATAAACTTTCGACTGTTGTGATACTTGATATTACAATCTATTAAAGTTGAAATACATCTATTTTTTGCTTCCGCTGTGCATTTAAATATTGTGTTGTTTGACTATTATGTTACCAACCACGTCACGATACTCCCCACCGGGCCCACCGGTCAAACGTGGAAATATCGGGGTGTGACAGGTTGGTATCAGAGCCAACATTGAGTGAATTAAACACTAGCCTTTTGTGTTTAATCTCAATGACACAATTGCACATTCCTAAACTTTCGAGTCTAGACAAAGAACATAGGAATAATCCAAAATGTTTTTGTTTTTATCTTAACTTTGTCCTTTACATTATGTTGTTATCTTATGTTATATTGACAGGTCTAAATATGCCACCAAGATTTTTCAGACGAAGAGGACGAGGCAAGGGGCCAATCACCATTCCTTCGGGCCACATTCGGAAAACGAGCCCGATAACCCACAGCCTTCATATATACCTCTCCAGAGATCTCTCTCGCACAACTCCTTTGGCAACCCTACTCCTGTTTTTCGGGGCCGGTTTAACCCGGCAGATTATATTCAAGAACCAGTGGGTTTTAACCCATTGGGACCAGAGGACCACTTCTCCGAAGACAATGCGATGGACATGGACGAGGACACGGATCCCGTCGAACCTGCAAGCGGTACACCCAACCACCCCATCGAGATCTCTGATGGATCTTCTTTTCACGGGTCACCCTACGGTGGTCCGGACAGTTACCAAGCACGGTTTAACCAACATGAATTGTACTTCACACCTTCTCACCATTCATCACCTCACCAGCAGTAGCAGCAGCAGGATCCCTCTGGGGATTCACGATTCGTGGCAGTCACGCCACCGCCTCCACCGCCGCCAGTTCATCAAGCACCTACAGAACCGCCAAGGCGTAGGAGGACAGGCGCACGGATGTCCGCGCGAGGATGGGATTTTCACTTTAGCTCCCCTCATCACTCAAGTGGCTGTCATCATCCGCCACTTCATGAAGACCCGCAAATGGGTGGGCCTTCAAACCCAGTTGCACCACAGCCACCACCGATGGGTTTTGATAACCTGATTCCTGCATACACTGGTTCAATGGCATACAACCCGTTTGAGCAGCCGGCTCACACCAACTATAATTACGCTGAGGCCGACCCATACTTGGTAGCGGCCAACTATAACGCCCTTCATCCTGAAGGACCGTATGGAGCTCCTTGGGGAGTAGGGTACCCAACTCATGGGTACCAAATACCTGCTAGACCTATAATTCGGCAACAATCGCAGCCGCCATGGTTTTCCCCACCCGAACGGGAAGAAATTCTTCAAAGATTGGACCAAGTCGAGCGAGATTTTCACAGAGATCGCAGGGAGCGACAAAGTTTCTTCCAGGGATTGACAAGTTTAATAAAAGGGAAGAGCAAGAAGGACCATTGAATCCTTCAATTATTGATTGTATTTTCCTTGTTTCAGTTGAGCCCCTGCGTGGGTATGGTTGTCTTTTGAGCCCCTGCGTGGGCCTATCTTTCTGTTAACCCCTACGAGGGTATGTTGTTTGTTTAAGTCCCTGCGTGGACTAGTATTTCAGTTTGACCACTGCGTGGGTATGTTGTTCTGTTAAAAAGTCCCGTTTAGGGCGATGTGTAATCTTTTTAATAATTAATGGAATGTTAAGTTTATAAATTTCATTTTTGCCATTATATGCATAAATAAATTATATATGAAATAAATGAATCAAAATCATTCCTTTTAAAAAAAAATATATCTGCCTATTTAAATATTAATTAAGGATCTTAAAGGTATAACCTAGCCTCCGTGTCATTATAAGACCTGGCCAAGATGGTAAGGCATGTTTAAAAAGATTCAAATTCCTGTTAACATCTGAAAACATGTTAACGCTCCTGGCAGAAGTGATTCGTTAAAATCACACACGTCATTCTTAATGGGATTCTTCAAAAGATTCCTAACTTAAACTAATGATATATAAATCATGGGTTTAAATCATCAATTAAGATGATCATATGTTAACCATCCATTGGTAATATAGTGGCTACGGGCCCTGCTCATTTTCATATGAGACAAAAGACAGTAGTAGTCTGCGACCCTGTCTGAAAAAGGTAAAGAACTATGTTCAAACCTTAATGCCTTGATTCTCTGAAATCATGGCTTATAATTTAAAATGTCCCTGTGACTAGGCCTTGTGTGCTAATAATACTGTTATTTTTATAATTAGGATAAATTATAATAGAAATCCTAAATAAATGTGAGTAACAAATTAACCAAATATGGTCTATGTTTACCATGGTTATTGAATTACCCTAAGGGGCAATTCCATAATAAACTCCCAAATAAATTATTGTCAATCTTTTATGTAACAGTTCAAATTGCAATGGCTGACTCGGATGAAATTAATAGTCACCCAAGGGAGAATAATGATAATGCCCGAATTAATATAACGGGTGCTGAACTACAAGCGTTAATAGATAACGCTGTTACAAAGGCCATAGAGCGGCAGTATGATGAATATAGTGGGACTCCAAGTAGGACCCTATCTACACCGCATTCAAAGCCCAAGACTCATTCTGAGGCTCACAGCAAGCCTCCCTCCAAGAAGGAAGAACCCAAGAAAGTTGATGACGATCGTCAGTCCACAAATCAGCAAAGTGTTCCATCTCAAAGGATCATAATGAATCAAGGACCCCGTGATAAGGGTTGCTCCTACAAATACTTTGTTTCATGCAAGCCCAGGGATTTCACTGGGGAGAAAGGGGCTATAGATTGCATGACGTGGTTGGATGAAATGGACACAGTTGTTGATATCAGCGGATGCGCTGAGAAGAATGTGGTAAAGTTTGTGTCTCAATCGTTCAAAGGTGAGGCCTTAGCCTGGTGGAGATAGTTGATTCAAGCTACTGGGAAGATCCCACTGTACAATATGACATGGGAACAATTTGTTACCCTCATCAGGGAGAACTACTGTCCTCAGCACGAGGTCGAAAAGATTGAGTCAGATTTTCTATCATTGGTAATGACAAATCTGGACTGCCAAGCTTACCTTACGAGCTTTAATACCATGTCAAGATTGGTTCCGTATCTGGTAACCCCGGAACCCAAAAGAATAGCTCGTTTCATTGGGGGTTTAGCCCCAGAAATTAAGGCAAGCGTGAAGGCCTCTCGGTTAGCTACTTTCAGATCTGTAGCTGATATATCTTTGTCCCTCACACTGGACGCGGTCAGACAAAGATCGCTGAGGAACAAGGATGCCGAGAAAAGGAAATGTGAAGATGACAATTCACGGAGGTCAAACAAAAAGCACCGAGGAAACAGTGACCACAAGAAGGGGTCTGAGTCAAAGAAGGATGGGCATCAATCTGGAGATAAGCCCAAGTGTAAGATCTGCAAGAAACAGCACTTCGGGAAGTGCAGGTTTGAATCGAACTCGCAGACACAGTCGAGAACTTTTGCATGTGGGATATGCAAGTCCAAGGAACACAAGACCTTGGATTGCAAAAAGTTGAAGGATGCAACGTGCTACAGTTGCAACGAAAAAGGGCATATCAAGTCCAACTGCCCAAAACTCGCAAAGAAAGCTGATGAAGGAAAGAAGACCAATGTTAGGGTCTTTAGGATGGATGCGAAGGAAGCTGTGCAGGACGATAACGTGATCACAGGTACCTTTCTCATAAATGATGTCTATGCAAGAGTACTTTTTGATTCAGGCGCTGATAAATCATTTGTAGATAATAAGTTTTGCAAATTGCTGAATTTACCTGTTAAAACCTTAAGTGTGAAATATGAGGTGGAGCTAGCAGATGGCACCTTAGAAACCGCCTCAACCATATTAGATGGATGTTTCATATCCATTAAGAACCACTCTTTTCCTTTGTCCCTACTTCCTTTGAAGTTAGACGGTTTTGACATCGTTTTAGGCATGGACTGGTTATCTCATAACCAGGCCCAAATTGTCTGCAATAAGAAGCAAGTGGTGATCAAGACTCCGTCTGGTGAATCACTTACCATTCAAGGAGATACCCAGTATGGACTGCCTGAGCAAGTGACTATGCTCAAGGCCTCTAGGTGTTTGAAGAAGGGTTGTGTCATCTACATGGCACAAGTGACTATTGATGAGCCAAAACCCAAGATTGAGGATATCCCCGTCATTTCTGAATACCCTGAAGTTTTTCCTGAAGAACTACTTGGTTTACCACCAAATAGGCAAGTGGAATTCCGAATTGACATCATCCCTGGAGCAGCACCAGTAGCAAGAGCACCTTATAGGTTGGCACCAACAGAGATGAAGGAATTGAGAACACAACTAGATGAATTGCTAGCCAAAGGTTTCATTAGACCTAGTTCGTCTCCTTGGGGAGCGCCAATCTTATTTGTCAAGAAGAAGGATGGATCGATGCGTCTGTGCATCGATTACCGTGAGCTTAATAAGGTCACTATCAAGAATAGGTTTCCATTGCTCAGGATCGACGATCTGTTCGATCAGCTTCAAGGGGCAAGTTACTTCTCTAAGATTGATTTAAGGTCAGGCTATCATCAATTGAAGGTTAAAGATGAAGATGCACACAAGACAGCATTTAGGACTCGTTATAGTCATTAGGAGTTCCTAGTGATGCCTTTTGGGCTCACTAATGCACCTGCCGCGTTCATGGATCTCATGAATCGCGTCTGCAAGCCTTACTTGGATAAATTCGTCATCGTTTTCATCGATGACATTCTCATCTACTCGAAGAACCAAGCTGATCATGAGAAGCATCTTCGATGTATTCTTTCACTACTTCAGCAGGAGAAGCTCTATGCCAAATTCTCTAAGTGTGAATTTTGGCTTCGAGAAGTCCAATACCTTGGACATATGGTTAGTGAATGCGGAATCCAAGTAGATCCCGCTAAGGTTGAAGCTGTCATGAACTGGAAAGAGCCGAAGACGCCCACAAAAATTCGCAGTTTCCTGGGTTGGCAGGATACTACAGACGCTTCATAGAAAAATTTCAAGGATTGCTGCACCCCTAACTTCCTTGACTAGGAAGAATATTAAGTTCAACTGGGGACCCAAGCAACAAGAATCCTTTGATATCCTTAAGCAGAAGCTAAGCAATGCTCCTGTGTTGACATTTCCTGATGGAATAGAAGAATTCGTAGTCTACTGCGATGCATCACACACTGGCATGGGGTGTGTGCTCATGCAGAAAGGCAAGGTTATTGCCTATGCTTCACGACAGTTAAAGGTGCACAAAAAGAACTACACCACCCATGACTTGGAGTTGGGTGCCGTTGTATTTGCACTGAAGCTATGGAGGCACTATTTATATGGTATCAAGTGTGTGATCTATTCTGATCACAAGAGCCTCCAGCACCTGTTTAACCAAAAGGATTTAAACATGAGACAACGACGATGGATGGAGACTTTGAATGATTATGACTGTGAGATCAGATACCATCCTGGCAAGGCGAATGTAGTCGCCGATGCCTTGAGTCGAAAGGAAAGGGTGAAGCCCATCCGAATCAATGCCAAGAGCATTGAAATAAATAATAGTTTGAATGAAAGGTTGTTAGCTGCACAGAAGGAAGCTGTGTTGGAAGCTAACTACCCTAATGAAAAGCTAGGGGTAACTGAGGAGCAGTTATCTCTTGGCAAGGACGGAATTCTAAGATTAAATGGACGAATATGGGTTCCAGTTTATGGAGGACTTCGAGATGTCATCCTCCAGGAAGCCCACAGTTCTAAATACTCCGTTCATCCTGGAGCTGATAAGATGTACCAGGATTTGAAGGCAAATTTTTGGTGGATAGGCTTGAAGAAGTCTATAGCCACCTATGTAGCTAAATGCTTGACATGTGCGCAAGTAAAAGCTGAACATCAAAAGCCGTCAGGTTTGCTACAACAGCCTGAACTTCCCACATGGAAGTGGGAAATGGTGACAATGGATTTCATCACCAAGTTGCCAAAGACAACAACAACAACCATCAACAACCATACCCAGTAAGTCCCACAAATCGCAGAGCTATTTATAGGGTCTGGGGAGGGTGGGATGTAGACAGACCTTGCCTCTATCCATATGGATAGAGAGGCTGCTTCCAGAGAGACCCCCGGCTCGAGACAAGGAAAGGAAATGATACGATATGGGTAATAGTGGATAGACTGACTAAGTCAGCACATTTCCTACCCATTAAGGAGACCTATAGCTCCGACATGTTAGCCCAACTGTACGTAGATAAGATTGTAGCTCTACATGGCGTACCTGTGTCTATTATCTCTGACAGAGATACTAGATACACGTCACATTTTTGGAAAAGTTTCCAACAATCTCTGGGCACGCGTTTAAATTTTAGTACGGCTTACCATCCTCAGACAGACGGCCAGAGTGAGCATACAATTCAAACGTTGGAAGACATGCTTCGTGCATGTGTGATCGACTTAGGTGGTAGTTGGGATAACCACCTACCATTAATCGAGTTTTCATATAACAATAGCTACCATACCAGCATTAAGGCTGCGCCTTTCGAGGCCTTATACGGTAGAAAGTGCAAAATGCCAGTTTGTTGGGCGGAAGTTGGAGATGTCCAACTGTCCGGACCGGAAATAGTCTTTGAAACGACGGACAAGATTTTCCAGATTCGTGACCGTCTGAAAGTTGCACGAGATAGGCAGAAAAGCTACACAGATTTGAAGCGTAAACCTTTTAACTTCGAGGTAGGTGACAAAGTATTGCTTAAAGTATCACCCTAGAAGGGAGTGATGCGATTTGGTAAGAAAGGCAAGTTAAGCCTGAGATACATAGGACCATTCAAAGTCATCGAACGTGTCGGATCAGTTGCCTATAAGTTAAACTTACCTCAAGAGCTCAGTGGTATTCACAATGTATTCCACATCTGCAATCTGAAGAAGTGCTTCGCTGATGAATCACTAGTCATACCACATACAGAAGTGCACATAGAAGAGAGCTTGAAGTTTGTTGAAAAACCTGTGTCGATCGAGGATCGACAGGTTAAGAAGCTTCGAAGGAAGCATGTACCTATTGTAAAGGTTAAATGGGATGCCCGTAGAGGTCCCGAATACACGTGGGAGGTGGAGTCCACAATGAAAGAGAAGTATCCCCATTTATTTCAGTAAATCTCGAGGTCAAGATTTCTTTTAAGGGGGTGAGGATGTAACACCTCGAAAATTCACGTCCTATAATGTATTGACACGTGTCATAGGTTTGAACGTGTGAAAGAATGTTCTAGAAGGACTAAAGTTGACAAACATGTAAAGTATGTGAATATAAGGGTTCAAAATGTCAACAAGGGATAAATATACCTTACAGTAACCCTACATGATGTTTATACCTTCAAACGGATAAATCATGGATCATACGAAGCTAAAAAATGAAAGAAAGTGAGAGATTACAAACTACAGGGGTTAAATGTGTCAACATGTTTAAAGCATACCTCTGAGTGACCTTTTAGCAAACCCGAAGCTTTGTAACGGTTAATTATGCTCACTAGAATATATGATAAAAATTTCATAAAGTTTCGTTATCGTATGAGAAAGTTATGATCAAATTCGTATGCGAGGGGTTAAAGCGTAAACGTTGAAAATTATGACTTTTCGGGTAATAACAAAGTGACCAAGGACTTACCAAAGTGGGTATAAGTCTTGAAGCCCTTGTAAGTAAATGTGAAGGGGTCAAAATGCAAGAAATAAAGTTCGGTTGACCTTTCGAAGGGCCAAGAGACAAGTATGCAATAATGGAAAAGATTGGAATCTGACAACATGACTCAAGCGGGACGCGTAAGACTTAACAACATCTTACGCGGGCCGCGTCCGATCCCCAGTTACAGAAAAGTTAAACAGCAGCCTGTTTATGCGCTATAACCGACTTAAAATCGATTTTCCACTTCTTTGGACGACCCCTACATGCTTTTTAGACCTAGGGGACATCTGTGGATGATCCATGGCCATTGCTAGGCTTGTGTGTCAATGATCTATGCGATCAAAAGCACTATAAAAGGCCTTTTGTTGCAACCATTGTGATAACTCATTCCTTCTGCATTTTTGGAGCTTTTGGGAGTTCAAGAGCAGACCCTAAGCCTTCCTAATCGTGCATAGGACTTTTGTAAGTATGCTTAACCTTTCTTAGTTGAGTTTTTACTTAGTTTTAGCTTAAAAGTCAAACCGTGGTAATTAACGGTTGACTTCGCGATTAATCATTAATGGTCCAGTGATTAGTCGAACTAAAGGTAGTTATAAGTTGGTAATTATGTGGGCATTAAACCCTTAAAAGGGCACCCTCTGATTCCCACTCTATCTAGACCATTTGTCGGGTCAAAGTTGATTAGAAAAAGTCAACAGAATGCTAATATTCGAATTAACGCATAATTAACAATACAGAAGGCGCGTAACCTATTTTATCACTCATATAACTTGGTAATAAGTATTATAACTGGTCTAAGCTTGTTTGATCCGATAATTTTCTGTTTAGACCCGGTTCGGAACCGAAAGTCGCAAAACTTTGACTTTTGCTTTGACTTCAGTTCTGACCCGATTTAGTATGATTTGGAAATGCCTTAGAGCTTCCTTAGGACCATGTTACATGCTAGTATAACCCTCTGTGATTATACACCTTGGTTCATTAGTTATCCAATTAATATGCATGATCCCGTTAATTGCCTATATGTTGACTATTATGCCCTTTTCACCATAAAACGTGATTTTTAAAAATGTAAAAGAGTAGAAACCTTAGTTACTGAATTATAAACTTGTACCCAAAATTTGACATCAGTTTGTGGTGTAGATTGAGAGTTATTGCTCATTAGCGTAATTAGAAAGCTTTTTAGCGATTAAACGACATAATTAGCATATAGCCTATTTAAACCCACTTTTTGATATCAAACTTTTACCCACTGATGTAATATATTATTTTGGGATTTTTGAAGATTTTTAATTAATTTTAGGCTGAGCATAACTTAGAGTTATAAGCTTGAGTCGGTAATTGTCGGTTTTGCCCTTTTGGGCTATAAAATGAGTTTTACATATCTTTTGACCCCAAACGTTTTGCTACTGATTTTTTATGATAAATAAATTATTTTAGACCTTCTGGAATAATAAAAAATATCAGCTTTCTATATAGAACCCGGAAACGGCCCCTAATCGCCTTTTTAAGCGTTTTTAACGCATAGTATGTACTAAAACTATTTTAAACATACAAGGGTTGATACCTACTGATATTTTAGGCAAATTATAATTTTTTAACAGTAAGCAAAAGTTTTTTAACTTAGACTTCAGTTTTGAGCTTTTCGACTTATGTGAAATTACCAAAATGCCCATACGGTGCATAGTTTGGTTATAATTGATAAAATTCAGATATATGCGATACCCTACTGTTATAACTTAGTAAATTAAGTATTTTTGCTGACTATATCAGACCTGTAACTCATGTTAATACTTAAACTCTTTTATAACCTTGTAAATGACCAAAATACCCCTACGGGGCATAGTTTGTGTTTAAATTCGCTTCGGGCATAATAAAAGATATCTTACTGATGTCACAACATATTTGAGGCATATTAACTTAGGAAACCTGTAAATGACTCTCATGATTACCCGTTACGCCTCTTGCGCGTTCGGTTAGGTTTATGTAACTAGTTTACATAAATTAGCTGAAACGGGTCAAACCTTATCGGTTTTATCTCAAAATTCAGAATGTGCTTAGATTACCCATATAAGACAAGTCTTCAAACTTGTCGGGTCTAAATCACATTCTATTCCGGTCTTCACCTAATCGCGCGTTCGAACCGTGTCTTCCTTTAAAACTAACCGGTCTAAGCTTAAGCTTAAATAAAGACCGTTAGGATTCTAATAGGTTATTATAAACCTTCGTTCCAGAATAGGAGCCCAGTAAAAGCTATATGTACTTGCTGATTTGATACGGCTGGGATTGAATATTATATTTAGCTCAGGTAAATACTTTTAACTTATTTTCCCTTATACGGGCTTGGGGTACGGTATATAAAATACCGCTTGGTCGGGCATTCGACCTTAATCGATTGGTGGTTAAGTATTATCGAGATGACCCGTTTAAATATATTTTGTTTGCTTAACGCCTTTGGGGGTTAATGACCATGTCCCGGATATCCTTGGCATCATTTTACGAAATGGCCACGACCTAAGCGCGGGGTGTAGGCGTACACCCGTCAGTGCATAAATAAATAATGTGGTGTGTCTATTGATCTTTAACCCGGCACGAACCGGGCTACTGGACGCATAAGGAACATGTAATCCTTTTACAAGTTTATATATTCAAATAATTATCCCAAGTTATAAAAGTTTGTGCCACGTGCATTCAAATCAATTTTTATTAAACCTTTTCAAAATGAGTCAGTTAATTGTATTTACCAGTGTAAACTGACGTATTTTCCCCAAAAGGTTAAGTTTAGGTACTACGCGAACTAGGCTGGCTACTCCTAGCATCAATAAAGAGTCTCGCAAGCTTAAGATGCCTAAAGTCTGTTGAACTACTGTTTCCATTTTATTTTGATCCACCTGTGGATAAACTTTCGACTGTTGTGATACTTGATATTACAATCTATTAAAGTTGAAATACATCTATCTTTTGCTTCCGCTGTGCATTTAAATATTGTGTTGTTTGACTATTATGTTACCAACCACGTCACAATACTCCCCACCGGGCCCACCGGTCAAACGTGGAAATATCGGGGTGTGACAAGGGATGAGCTCGGTGCCGAAAATACCGGTTACGGTACCGGCATATGAAGGTAAAAATCGGTAGCGAACCGGTACTAGGAATGCCAAAAGTCGGTACCGAATTGGTACTTAGGATCATTCGGTTTGGGAAATTCGGTACCGGTACCCAGTATTATTTGCTCATCTCTGACCACTGGTTTCATACGAACAACATCATTAACATACAACTTTTTTGGTTGATTTTCTTTCGATTAGTTTTTACTGTCTTTTACATTTTCTTTTTATTCTTGTTAGTGGTTCCGCGTGCAACGCGCTCGTATTGATTTCAAAACACATGTAAACACAGACTAAATAACAAAAGAAGTTCGTGGCAACGCGCCTAAGGTGATAAACTTAGTTATCTAAAAAAACATTCTTTTTTTTTCATTTTACATCTAAACTCGAAAACCGAACAACCCGAACCCGAATAACCCATACCCGAACTTTAAATGGGTTGGTTATCGGGTCACCTTTTTCCTAACAAAAAACCCGAACAACCCGACCCGAAAAACCCAAAACCCGAAAAAAATAACCCAAAGAACACCCCTACCTAGAACCACTAAAATACTGGTGGTACGAACCCACAAGTACCCTAGAATTATGGACCCACATTTTACTGCACCCACCAATCACACACACCATAAAGAGATGGCTCCACCTCCTCACACACACCTTAAGCGGCAAACTACCCGTGCAATCCTAGCGGGTGGCGGAGGTGTTGCCGCATGGCTTCGAACCCTGAATGGGTCTGCCGCATCCCCCCCCCCCCCCCCCATTTTGTTCATAATGTGACATTAATGTCTGTAAGAATAAGTCACGTATTTTTATATTTGAACGGAATATGTTATTTTTACTCTTTTTATACCAATAATTTTAAACTACTCAATTACTTAGGTTTGAACCTGAGATTTTCCTCTAAGAGATATATGCATCTACCAAGTGGGCTAGCCCAGTCACGTATTGTACTTTGATGATCTAAGTTGTGGTCCCACTTTGCAATCACTTGGTATACAATTTGATGAGATAAAGACAAAGAACGCTCTATTTGTGAATAGTACAAAACGTTTTGTTGGTCGTGTCGTTAACAACCCCATAGTGATAAGCTTGTTGGATACCATGATGGGTAGGATTTGAACAAACTTTCGCTACTTAAAAATCATAAAAGATATATTCGTAACTTTATCTTAACACAATAAATTTCGTCCTGAGAACGTTATGAAACAAGCCTCATGTTCATTTTAGAAAACATTTCATCTTGTATGTTTAATATCGTTAAATTCATTTCTTATTTGATTTTGCTTTTAAACCAAGTTATTACTACATCATGATTGTTTTGTTACTTTTAATAAATTAATTTTCTGAGTACAATTTGTGAAAGCTTTGTTTACCTCTTGAATTCATCCATAGATATACAATTTACAAAATATGATATTGTAACACTCTAATTAAGTAAATAATTAGTTGATAATTATATGCATTTATATTTTGGTAGGTATGGCATTGATATTTGATAAGCACAAGCCCTAGTACCCATGCCTTAATGCGATTAAATTTACCTTTCATTTTTGACAAGATCTCACAACTCCACCTCTCATTTATTGTGTATGTTTTCTAGATGGAAAACTACCTTTTTTTATTAAATATATAATCGAATGATATGATACTAATACACGTATTTTAAAGATATAGGAAACTATAAAATAAGTTGAACTTGATTTTGCATGTATACATTGGATAGAAATTTTTAAAAGAGGGCACAAACGTTAAGGCATAAGGCGGATGGAAGGGGGGCTGCACTTTGTCAAGTTGTAGGCACTTTAGTGGTCCTTCTATATAGTTTCACGCATCACTCGATATTTATCATCATTTTATCTATACACATAACATATAACTAAAAGATCTATATATTTGGTATATTCGATTGTTTGGTCATATTATTATCTTTAACTTTAGCACTTTCATTGAATATCAAATATTTTTTTAAGACCCCTATGTTATGTCGGAACCGGTAAATAAATAAAGAACGAGCGGAAAAATGTTAAACCACGCACATGTATTGTATCGTGTAAATTTGTCAGATTTAGATTGAAACGCAACTCATTATCGTATATAATTATAATAATAATAAACTTATAAAGTATAAGGTTTATTAAAATTCAAACTAAACTGTAAGAATTATGATATATTATTACTAATACTTTAAAGGAGAAATAAAAAGTCATTAATACCAAGAAAATTAATAATAGTATGTGACTAACGAATCATCACTTCAACGTCTCACTAAAAGTCTAAGATGATAATGATCACCACTTCCAACTTTTTTAATAAGATGGTAGTGATCATAATATTAACTTCGGACTAATGACAATTAATCTTTTCATATTCCGGCCGCTGGAGGCTCGACGATAAGCTGTTTGCTGAGTTAGCGTGTGAGGCCGCTTGGTTCTTAGCTTGACCTCCATTCTAACTCGTCTCCCGTCTTATCCATTCGCTTTTCGGGACCGGTTCTTTCTTCGTTTCTTGCTTTTTTCTTTCTGGACTCCTATCCGCCGGCGGCTCGACGAAGGTGAGGTCTCCTGGATAGCGTCTGAGGTTTCCTGTTTCACAGTTGAGTTGTGGATTCTTCCTTAACCTCTCTCTCTATCCGGGTTGTCCAAAGCTTCCATTCGCTTTCCGGGTATAGGGTGTTCCATCCATGGAGGAAGTAGACGAGGGGTGGGAGGTGCAGAAAAACAAACGCAGAGAAAGAGGGGAGCTCACCAACAACAAGCCAGATATAACTAAGTTCTTTGTTTCTAATATTCCTCAAGGTTGCAGGCCATGGGATTTGGCAGATGCTTTTATGGCTTTCGGAGAGATTGCAGGGGCCTTTATTGCTAAAAAGAAAGACAAAGAAGGTAGAACCTTCGGCTTTGTTAGTTTTAAAGGAGCCAGGGATGTGGATGAGCTCATAGCCAATATGTCGAATATGAAGCTGGGAGGTAACAAGTTACTACCTCCGTCCCACTAAAAGTGTCATATTTTGAATTTTCAAAGTCTTTATTTATAAACTTTGACTTTAATTATATATTTTTGTGTTATATAAAACTTGATGAAAATTAACCCGATAAAAACACTTGTAAAACACACTTAAATCATATAACTTTCATCAAGTATTATCTAACACAAACAAAATTATTTAAGGTCAAAGTTTATAAATAAAGACTTTGAAAATTCAAAATATGACACTTTTAATGGGACGGAGGGAGTATTAATCAATGTCACTTTATTTGCTAGAGAAAACGGGGGATTGAAGTCTTCTGGGAATGGTGGAGGTATTAAACCGGCTGCTGGCGGTCCTGTGGGGGGGGGGGGGGGAAACGAAGGTTAGGGAGTTCAATCCTATTAAGTCCGGGGTCTCCTTTTTGGATATTCTCACTAACAAGTCCCATGCAGTCGACAAGGAGGACGTGGTGGTCATTGATCCTTCTGTTTTCTCCTTGTCTAATCTGATAGGGAGAGTAGTGGTCGGAAGAACATTGGGTTTCAAGGAGCTAAGGTTTCTTAAAACGTCTCTTTCAAAAGCTGGTTATGAGAAGGCCAATCTCCAATACCTTGGAGGGCTCTCGGTGTTAATTTCCTTCGAAAAAGGTGACTTCGTCAAGAGGTTTCTTGAGGATAAGGAGGTATGGATTAAGTGGTTTTCGTGCCTTAACCCTTGGTTGGGTCAGTCCTTACCCTTCGAACGTCTTGCATGAGTAAGTATTATTGGCGTCCCACCGCATCTTGTCTCCAGAGGAGTCTTTGATGCCATAGGAAGCAAATACGGTAAAGTTGTTCATCCTTCTCAGTTTTTAGAGTCGGACGGCGATTTATCGTACGATCGGCTAGGGATATTACTTGGTTCTGGTAATCGAATCAATGGCGCTCTTAGTCTTAGTTGGCAAGATAAAAGGTATAAAGTTTGGGTTATAGAAGAGAACAACCAATGGTTACCGGACTTTCTTGAAGAGGATGAGGTTTTGGCAGGGGTCTCGTCGAAATTGGGGGGTAACATGGAGGTCCCGGAGGGTGCTTCTCAGAGGAGCAGTGGGAACGTAATTTTGGAAGAAGAAAAGGTCGATCAGTTTTACGAGACTGAATTAAATAGGAGAGAGAAAGGAATTTCTTCGAATCAAGGGGGTGGGGTACAGTCTTCAAGGAATGTTTCGGTTGCAGTCCCACTTGTGTTTAATGAAGGTTGTATGGACAATAATAAATCAGTCACGGGAGATAGTGGGCCTTCTTTTAAAGATAATTGGCTCAACCTTGTAGCCCAAATCTCACCTAGGCCCAGGAAACGAAGAAGAGGTGAGGATCTTTTCCAACTTGATGAGCAGAGTGACCCAAACATTATAGACCTAAATACTGACCCGATGGTTAATGAGAAAGAAATAGGTGGATCTCAAAACTTGAAATTCAATCTTAATAATTCTCCGGAAGGTTCTTTGAAGGTGGACTCCGTTAAACCTTCTGTTGAAGGTGGGGCGATGGCACCTGTGGAATAAAACGAAGTTGTTCAGGATTCTCCACAGTTATCGATTGAAGAGGAAGTTCAAGACACCATCAAATTCGGCAAACTGGTGGGAGTAAACTTGGATGGGCTAGCTGACAAAGTCAATGAAGTCATCAGAAGTAAAGGTATTAATGTTGTTCACAAATGAATATGATTTCTATTAATATTAGAGGTTTCGGAGTATTTAAAAAGGGAAGTGGATTAGGAATCTTAGAAGAGCAGAGAAGGTCCAGTTGTTAATGTTTCAAGAGACAGGGAGATCGGGTATTTCGGATGCGGGCGTTTCTTCGTTTTGGGGTAACTCGAATTGGGAAAAAGCGGAGTTTGATCCCTCCGGTAGATCTGGTGGTTTACTTTGTGTGTGGGAGAAGGGGATTTTTACGCTCGATTCGTCGGTTACGGACCCGAAATTTCTCCTCCTTTCAGGTAATTTGAAGGGTAGTTGTGATTTGTTAAATATAGTGAACGTTTATGCTCCTCAGAACCATGTGGGTAAAAGAGAGTTATGGAATAGAATTCTGAGTCTTATGAATTCTCGGTCTGGTTTTTGGTTTTTTGCTAGGGACTTTAACGTCTTTAGAGGTCCGGAAGAGAGAAAAAACTCTAAATTTAAACCTTAGTGCGCCAGAGAGTTCAATGAATTTATTTTCGAGGCTGGCCTCAGTGAATACGAGTTGAAGGGGTCCAAATTTACTTACATGATAGAAGGGGTGAATGGCAGGAAGTTTAGTAAAATTGATCGGGTGTTGGTATGCAACAACTTCCAAAACAAGTGGCCGGAGGCTTGTGTTAGAGTTCTGCCTCGTGGTTTCTCGGACCATAGTCCAATCTTGGTATCGATCAATAACTTGAATTTTGGCCCGAAGACGTTCAGGTTTTACAGTTCGTGGTTGGAAAGGTCGGAGTTTGGGAAGGTGGTGGAGGATGCTTTGTCTGATTTCCGGTTTTCTGGGCCTCTTGACCAAAAACTTCTCAATAAATTCAAAATCCTAAGAGAGAAAATTAGAATACGGAGAGATGAGATAAGATCAAAAGAAGGTGAGGAGGAAATTAAATCTAAAGAGGAACTCGATGAGCTGGATTTTATTATGGAAGAAAGAGACCTAACCGATGAAGAAGAGTGGGTCAGGCTGGAATGTAAGAGAAAAATTCAGTTTCTAGACGACTTGAAATCTAAGGATATCAAACAAAGAGCCAGGACCCGTTGGGCTATGGAAGGGGATGATAACACTTGTAATACCCCGAACCTTAATGTACTGGTTATAAACATATGAATTATGTAATTTATATTTCATATATTGTTAAATGAGTAAGATGATTGTGTAAAAGGTGAAATATCTTGACAAACCTTGGCTAATATATGAGACCGTTTAATATTAATAATTAAATATATTATTTTTGACCTTACTCCGCTTTTAATGAAACTTAGGTTAAAACGTAGATAAAAATATGCTCGTTCTAATGACATATTCGTCGTTTTATAAAATGTCATATTTTAAAAGTTATACGAGAAAAACGAGTGAAGCAGCTGAATTAATATATATAAGCAAGCAAGCTAGCAGGTGAAGCAGGCAGGTAGGCACGTCAATTGAATCCCACATCGACCAGAAAAGGTTTTGAGGTGCTTACTTGCTTGCTTTAAATAAGAGTCTCAGTAGTTTGTTTAGGTACCGGTTTCTTTAATGGAAACGCTCTAGTATAGAGAATCCCGAATATACGATACCCCGTTGGGTGTTGTTAATAGTCGCTTTTGGAGCGCGAGTAGGAGCAGGAGTAGGGAAACTCTACATCAATGTGCCTTAGATAGTTTTAAGGTATGCCCTCGTTTACGTTTATGTTTAGTTATTTATTATTCAATTTTAGTAGTTAACAGGAGTATTATTATTAGTAGTAGTGGTAATGTTAGTATTATTTTTAGGTACTAAGGATATTGTCAGGGGCGGGTATTGGGTAGCCTAACCTTAGTTAAGCATAGACTGATCAACCATGCTTAAACAAGGCAGCACTAACCAATATCCAACCATGATAATTACTAGTTAGGTGTACCATTACCTAACCTAGGATTATGTAATTATGTCAGGACCTTGAGACATAACCCAGTCGTACTAGCGGCTAATAAGCAATTGCTAATCAGGTGAGTCATCATACTTGTCTTTTAAACTGTGATAGTATACTCGTCCATAACTGGTAATAATGAGAATGCTACAGTATGCATGTGTCAGTAGCGGTATATGGGATCCTATTATGCTTAATGAGGTGTGTCACTCTGGGAAGGGTAATAAGGTGTTGTACCCACAGGCACTTCGTGCTTATAAGGTCCAGCAACACACACTCATACCTATGTGACGGCCGTAGGGGGCACAGCTGGAGGACCAGTATGTCTCTTGTACGGTGGTTTGTGACAAGTCAAATGTGACCTATAAGGTTCAATAAGGCCCAACCTGACTATAATGTGGTCACATGCCCATATTGTGTATGCATATAATGTAAACTGTGGTATGTCTTTATAAAAAATTGTATAGTATGAGCTCACCAGTATATATCTGACATCGTTTTGAGTATACTTATCTCAGGTGAGTCATGAGGAAAGCTATAGGAACTACTTGACAGTTGTGGAGTTTTAGAAGATCAAGGAGTTCTTAGTTGCCAAAAGTTTGTAAATAAATAAAGTGTTGTACTCAGACTATTATAAGTTTTAATGAAAGTTTAGTTTGTTTCCGCTGTAAGTGTATCAATTGTGCACAATCACCCGTGTTACGGGGAGGGTGTTACAGTTGGTATCAGAGCCCGAGGTTTTAGCGAATTAGGTATTGCAGGAATGCCTAAGCTTTAACCAGTAGTTCTCTAAAGATTACTAGCACACTCAGACTAGGCCAAATAACATGTTCTCAGGAAAAGTACTTGCATAGTCAATTGAGTGACGCTAGAAGAAGTAAACTATGTTGTGCCTTTTTATGTGCTATATATATATATGTGTGTGTGTGTGTGTGATATATATAGTTGTTATATTATAATGATGTATCATACATACTAGTAACTCTTTATACTCATATTCCTATAGGAAGGAGACAATGTCTGAACATAGAGATGAACAAGGGTCTAGAAATAATCAGAATAACAGAAGGAGAAAGGAAGGCTCTTATAGGACTCGAACTCCCTCTCGCAGTGTCAGGTCCCGGTCTAGTACAAGCATGCATCTAAATACTGAGGATATCCACAATATAGTTGTGGAAGTGGCTAAGGTAATGAAGAATGCACAAACCGGTAATGTTAACCAATCTGGAGAATGACATGAAGAAAGCTCAGCAGCCTCCACGCCAGTATAAAGGGAAGGAATGGGCGAAAGGAAAAACACTATTGCAACCATGCCACTAGAAGGAAAAGGTGAATATTCCAAATCAAAGGAATGTACTTATAAGCACTTCATGTCCTGTAAACCTCAGTCCTTTGACGAAAGAAAGGGAGCACTAGAAGCTCAAGACTGGCTCAACAGAATGGAGTCAGTATTAGACATATGTGAGTGTGATGACCGCAACAAAGTACGGTTCGCCGTACATATGTTTGAAGCTGAAGCCCTTCACTGGTGGAACATTGTGGTCCGAACAGAGGGAAAATAAAAGGTTAAGGAGATGAAGTGGGAGGAGTTTATTCATAAGTTTCTTGCTAAGTATTGTCCTCCCAGTGAGACTGAGCAACTGGAAGTGGAATTCTTTATGTTTCTCGTTTCAACGACATATCTCGACTGGTTTCTTATTTAGCATTGACTGAGGAACAACTGATCAATAGGTTTATTTGGGGTCTACCCTCTGAAATGAGGGTGTTTATTAAATCCAAATCCCCCAAGACTTTTGCAGAAACTGTTGAGGCTGGCGCCGTCATGGCTGCCGAGATGATTCTGCGGCATGCTGAATCTCCCGCACCAAAAAGGAAGTGGGAAGAAATAAAGGGGGACACCCGGAATAACAACTTTAAAAGGCCTAAAACATTTCCTCAATGTCAAAATTGCAAACGCTTTCATACGGGGGAATGTCGTTTTCCTTGTCCATATTGTAAAAAGACGGGTTATGCTCTTCAAGAATGCAAGGAAAAGAAGAAGTGTTTCAAATGTGGAGACCCTAACCACATGAGATCTGAATGTCCCGAACTCAAAAGAAATGACAGGACACAACCAAATCAGCCAAAAGGGCGGGCATTTGTACTCACCACGGAAGAAGCCAAGACCAATACAGACGTTATCACGGGTACGTATCTCGTAAATGATGTATATGCTCGTGTGTTATTTGATACTGGTGCAAATAGAAGTCTAGTGTCGACTACCTTTAGACCTTACTTGTACCAGGCGTCCCAAAACCTAGATCATGCCTTTACAGTAGAAATGGCTGATGGAAGTCAAAGAGAGATAGTTGGCATAGTTAAGAATTGTAAAATAAGCTTAAACAACCATGTTATCCCAATAGACCTAATGCCTATGGAACTTGGAGAATTCGACATAGTCATTGGAATGGACTGGTTGACACCATATCATGCGGAAGTTATATGTGACAAAAGGATCGTCCAACTCCGATTGCCCAACAGCAAACAGCTAACTGTATCGGGAGACCGCACTGACAAGACTAAGAACCTCATCACGATAGCACAAGCACATAAATGCCTAAGGAAAGGGTATGTTGCCTTTTTAGCATATGTCGTAAACACTACAGAAAAGCAGAAGGTCGAGGACGTGCCAGTAGTACGAGAATACCCCGAAGTGTTTCCCGATGAGCTCTCGGGACTACCATCGGATAGACAGGTTGAGTTTCGCATTGACCTAGTTCCCGGTACATCACCGATTGCTAAGTCGCCGTACAGACTAGCCCCGACAGAAATGCAAGAACTCAAGAAGCAACTACAAGAGTTGCTTGACAAGGGGTTTATCCAACCTAGTTCGTCGCCATGGGGAGCTCCCATCTTGTTTGTCAAGAAGAAAGATGGGACGATGCGCATGTGCATCGATTATAGAGACTTGAATAAAGCCATTATAAAGAATAAATACCCTTTGCCCAGAATCGATGACTTATTTGATCAATTTCAAGGGGCAAGCTATTTCTCTAAAATAGACTTGAGGTCTGGATACCACCAAGTGAAAGTTGCACTAGAAGACATACCTAAGACTGCCTTCAGGACTAGGTATGGTCATTATGAATTTTTGGTAATGCCATTTGGATTAACCAACGCACCTGCAGTGTTCATGGACCTCATGAACAGGGTTTGTAAAGCTTACCTCGATAAGTTTGTGATCGTTTTTATTGATGATATCCTTATCTACTCTAAGAATGAGGCAGAACATGAACAACACCTGAGAGCAGTCCTTGAATTGCTCAAGAAAGAAAAACTCTATGCAAAGTTCTCTAAGTGTGAATTTTGGATACGTGAGGAGCAATTCCTAGGCCACGTGATAAATGAATGTGGAATACAAGTTGACCCTGCAAAGATCGAGGCCATCAAGAAATGGGAAGTACCGAAGAATCCCACTGAAATCAGAAGATTTCTGGGGTTAGCAGGATACTATAGAAGGTTTATTCAAGACTTCTCAAAGATTGCAACACCATTAACCACACTAACCCAGAAAGCCTCTAAGTTTAATTGGGGACCTAAACAAGAAGAAGCCTTTAACACGTTAAAGCATAAGTTATGTAGCGCCCCAATACTGTCACTTCCTGAGGGAATAAAAGATTTTGCCGTCTACTGTGATGCATCTCACTATGGTATGGGATGTGTACTCATGCAAAGAGGCAAAGTGATTGACTACGCCTCTAGATAGTTAAAGATTCATGAACGGAACTACACAACCCATGATTTGGAACTTGGTGCCATAGTGTTCGCATTGAAAATTTGGAGGCACTATCTTTACGGTACAAAGTGCACTATCTATACTGACCATAAAAGTTTAAAACATATATTTGAGCAGAAGGAGCTCAATATGCGTCAGAGACGATGGATGGAGTTATTAAGTGATTACGACTGTGAGATCCAATACCATCCAGGTAAGGCAAACATAGTAGCAGATGCTCTAAGTAGAAAAGAGAAACCTCAACCAATAAGAATTCGTGCAACCGGAATAGAGGTTAAAACTAGTCTCTTAGATCAAGTTAAGAATATACAACAAGAAGCCTTAAAAGAGAATCATATTGTAAAAGAAAGAATGATTGGGATACTGAAGCTACTGATAATGGGAAATGATAATATCCTTAGGTTCAACAATAGGATATGGGTTCCTAATTTTGGAGGACTGCAGGATACAATCTTAGAGGAAGCTCATAAGTCTAAGTATTCCATTCACCCTGGCAGTGACAAGATGTATAAGGATTTAAGGATAGATTATTGGTGGCCAGAAATGAAGCGATCTATTGCCCATTATGTGGAAAAGTGCCTTACATGCCTTAAGGTGAAGGCAGAACATCAAAAACCCTCTGGATACTTGCAACAACCAGAGATTCCAGAATGGAAATAGGAGAAAATCACCATGGATTTTATCATGAAGCTCCCAAGGTCAAGTCACGGTTATGATACTATTTGAGTAATAGTGGACAGACTGACCAAGTCTACACACTCCGTGCCAATTCACGAGGACTATAAGATGAACAAGCTAGCTCAAATTTACATCAAAGAAATAGTCTCACGACATGGGGTGCCTGTATCGATCATATCAGACAGAGATAGTCGTTTCACATCTAAATTCTGGCAAAGTTTCCAACAAGAGTTAGGAACCAAGCTTAATCTAAGCACTGCGTATCATCCTTAGACGGATGGGCAGAGTGAACGGACTATTCAGACATTAGAAGATATGCTCCGGGCTTGTGTAATTGATTTTGGTGGAAGTTGGGACACTTATCTACCACTCATCGAATTCGCCTACAATAATAGCTATCACGCCAGCATCAAAGCTGCACCTTATGAAGCTTTATATGGAAGAAGGTGCTGAACTCCTATCTGTTGGACGGAAGTAGGGGAAAGTCAACTATCAGGACCAGAAATCATTGTGGAGACCACAGAAAAGATCCAGCAAATAAAATAAATGATGAAAAGTGCTCAAGATCGACAAAAGAGTTATGCAGATCAGAGGCGTAAACCCCTAGAGTTCCAACTAGGGGATAAAGTAATGCTTAAGGTATCACCTCTAAAAGGAGTGATTCGGTTTGGAAAGAAGGGAAAGTTGAAACCCCGATACATTGGGCCGTTTGAAGTAACAAGCAAAGCAGGACCAGTGGCTTATCGGCTAAAACTTCCTGAACAGCTAGCAGGAATACATAATACTTTTCATGTATCAAATTTAAGGAAGTGCCTAGTAGACGAAGCCCAACAAATACCCTTGGAAGACGTACAGGTTGACGACAAACTCAACTTCATTGAAGAACCACTACAAATCGAAGATAGGAATGTTAAAAAGTTACGCAAGAAGGAAATCCCGTTAGTCAAAGTCAAGTGGAACGAACGTCATGGACCCAACTTTACATGGGAATTAGAAAACATAATGAAAGATAAATACCCTCATCTTTTTAAGTGATGACAAATTTCGAGGACGAAATTTTTGTAAGGAGGGAAGGATGTAATACCCCGAACCTTAATGTACTGGTTATAAACATATGAATTATGTAATTTATATTTCATATATTGTTAAACAAGTAAGATGATTGTATAAAAGGTGAAACATCTTGACAAGCCTTGGCTAATATATGAGACCGTTTAATATTAATAATTAAATATATTATTTTTGACCTTACTCCGTCTTTAATGAAACTTAGGTTAAAACGTAGATAAAAATATGCTCGTTCTAATGACATATTCGTCGTTTTATAAAATGTCATATTTTAAAAGTTATACGAGAAAAACGAGTGAAGCAGCTGAATTAATATATATAAGCAAGCAAGCTAGTAGGTTAAGCAGGCAGGTAGGCACGTCAATTGAATCCCACATCGACCAGAAAAGGTTTTGAGGTGCTTACTTGCTTGCTTTAAATAAAAGTCTCAGTAGTTTGTTTAGGTACCGGTTTCTTTAATGGAAACGCTCTAGTATAGAGAATCCCGAATATACGATACCCCGTTGGGTGTTGTTAATAGTCGCTTTTGGAGCGCGAGTAGGAGCAGGAGTAGGGAAACTCTACATCAACGTGCCTTAGATAGTTTTAAGGTATGCCCTCGTTTACGTTTATGTTTAGTTATTTATTATTCAATTTTAGTAGTTAACAGGAGTATTATTATTAGTAGTAGTGGTAATGTTAGTATTATTTTTAGGTACTAAGGATATTGTCAGGGGCGGGTATTGGGTAGCCTAACCTTAGTTAAGCATAGACTGATCAACTATGCTTAAACAAGGCAGCACTAACCAATATCCAACCATGATAATTACTAGTTAGGTGTACCATTACCTAACCTAGGATTATGTAATTATGTCAGGACCTTGAGACATAACCCAGCACTAACCAATATCTGACGTCGTTTTGAGTATACTTATCTCAGGTGAGTCATGAGGAAAGCTATAGGAACTACTTGACAGTTGTGGAGTTTTAGAAGATCAAGGAGTTCTTAGTTGCCAAAAGTTTGTAAATAAATAGAGTGTTGTACTCAGACTATTATAAGTTTTAATGAAAGTTTAGTTTGTTTCCGCTGTAAGTGTATCAATTGTGCACAATCACCCGAGTTACGGGGAGGGTGTTACAACACTGTTTTCTTTCACGGTCTGGTTCATAAAAGGAAAGTGTTAAATAGTATTCCAGGTCTTATGATAAATGGTGTTTGGGTTACTAAGCCTTCTATTGTAAAAAAAGTGGTTCATGATTTTTTTAGAGATAAATACAAGGAGGAATTGCCGGTCCGTCCCATGTTGGATTGTTCTTTCAGAAATATTCTCTCTGATGATGAGGCTAGCTCCCTTATTGAGAAGTTTTCTAGATAAGAAATTAAATCGGCGGTCTTCGAGTGTGGTAGCGATAAATCTTCGAGTCCGGACGAGTTCAATATGAAGTTCATTAAAAGGGTTTGGGGTTTATTTGAAGCTGACTTTGTTGACATCTTTGACATATTTTTTGACGAGGGTTTGTTTTTAAGAGGATGTTCTTCCTCGTTCATTACAATTATATAATACTCTAATTTTTAACATTTCTATGCATCAATGGTTGTAAATTATGCCTTACATGTTGTACCAGTTGTTATCTCATTATTAAATGGGTTGCAGTTGTGTACCATGCGAGACACAAACCCTCACAAACACAGATAATAGAGAGAGACGTCAAAGAGAGTTTCACATGTTTTAAAGAGAGAAGAGAGATACGGTGGAAGGACCACCGTTTCTGGTGGTGAACCCGGCTGCGCACGACAGCGCCTCCCACTGCCGACGCATAAACGACCGCCATGGCGGCGGTGAGTTGTAGAGTTGTACTTCAGGTGAAGTCCGGCCAGTCTCCGACAAAGATCCGGTAAGTATTGTATTGTACTGCATGTTAAATTTTCAGTTATATCTGCTCTTGACATGTTGTTTGAGACTATTTTTTGGTAATACACAATTCCGGCAAGAATCCGGTCAAGTTACGACCAAGGTCCGATGAACGAAAGTCTACCTTCATGTCTTGGATAATAATCCGGGTATAATTTTGGTAGATCGGGTATGTAGCTCATGGGATGCCTCCGCAAGACTGTGTGGAAAGGATAACACAATCACAGATTTGTTGATTCACACTCAAATTTCACAGATTTGTTGATTGATTTGCAGGCGAATGAGTCTCTGGAGACGGTGGAGTAGCAGCGGTAGACGACGCCGAACCGGCCTCTGCTCGGTGAGTTTATAGTTGTTGTGTAGAAGCTCCTTCAACCTTCATGTTGTTGTTAGGGTTAGGGTTAATTGTGTAACTGTTTGTTGAATTCAGTAAGTTTGTAACAGGTTGTTAAATTTTTTAATATTGTTTCATTTGGTTTCTGCATACCAGGTGTTCGATGAAATGTTTGAGTTTTAATTATGTGATGTGTTTTGTTTTGCAAGGGTTTATCAACGTTCATTTTCTGTACCTAGCATATACTTTGGTTGCTAAAGTTATAAAGGCATGGATATCACCTCACTAGAAAAGTGTTATGAGCGTGTGCCAGGAGTTCCATGTGTATGTGTGTGTCGATCTGTTAGACCCGATAGAAGATAAATGGGATTTCTTTGTATTGTAGGTATGTGTGAAGATTTAGAAATCCTAATTTCAGTTTTGTCCACTTCTTTTTTGATGTTGTTTTAGTTGTCATCCTTGATCTGTTGTTGTAATATGTTTTCTATATGTTTGTAAAGATTGATAAATAAGTTTATAATCATTGTTTTATTTTGCAGAATGATTCATAATTTGATTGTCACTTTTTCTGTAGAATAAAGGTACCAATTTTATGCCTTTTTTATGGAAAGCATGCTTGAGATGGTATTGTTCATGCCGTTGCATTCGTTAATAATTTATACAGTTGCAACAATCCATGTGGAGCCTCAAAGAGCAGTGCAATTTTTGGTTCAACTTAAGAGGGTTAGTTCTATTATTATTCAAGCAATCATGCATCACAAATAATATCCTCCAAATGATTTAAATATAAGAAATATTATAATTTAATCTGACATATGCATATGTAATATATCTGTTGATTTTGTAAAAAAACAAAAAGCATGTTTTAGGAAACTATATATGGAGGGAGTTCTTAAAGATTTAGTGGGCGCGCATGCTTTTTGGCTTGCCCAACATATACATTCTTTCTGAGCTCAAATTTAAAAACCGTATATTTAAAAAAATGTACTTTAGTTTTGGTCAATGGATCAAGAGGTCCAGAATCATGGAACTCGGTACCTACTAAATCTAACAGTCATGATTTGTTTGACTCACTCCGACATTTTGGTATCGCTGATGATTTCTTTGACCAGAGTTAAGAACTTATTCCCAGAAATTATGTAAAAAAAGTTGCAACTGGTTGTCGGTTGTTAATCAAAGTCAACTTAACTTCCACTCTCACAAGTCAAACAAACATGATGGTATAAAGTCTACTGAACATAAAAGGTTGTTCTCAACACTTGGGGATTAATGAGCTTTTGGAGGGTATTTCTGGTACTTCACATGGTGTGTTTTCAGCATCTAAAAGAAGTAAAACAGTGAATTCTACGTGGGAAATGAGCTCATTAAAAATTGTTTTGTATAGATGATAACCTGGTTTGCCATTTGTGGATGACTAAAGGTCATGGAAAGAATCGTTTAAACACAGCTCATTACAAATTGTTTTGATACATGCATGTTTGTGGGATTTACAAAAAAGATAAATTCATGTTTCTTTTTCATTTTTTGGAAGTTAGAATTAGTTAATTTTAATGTTGAAAAAGAGTTTTGTTTATTTTAGTGTTATTGGAGTGGAAGTTCTTGAACTGGTATTGTAGTTTATCATGGCCATGCTCTGTTTGGTTGCAGTAGTTGTAGGAAAATTCATCAGAGCAATACATACTTTAGCAATACATGGTGTCGTCTTGTGGTCAGAAGCTGCAAACCTCGATTCACAATGTGTATGCCTTGGGGAAAGTGAAGATGTGGCATTTGATATAGAAACGACTACGAAGGTGATAAAGAATAGAGATTTATCAAAAACCGCGGAGTGTGGTGGTTTTGTCTTGTGGTAGATAAACCCTGATATGTGGTATGTTGAGCTTACGCTTGGTGCAAGCAAGGTTGATGCCAGTTGCAATGGGAGGCCCGTGTGCGGCACACACCCTGGCTTGGTGCGTATGCTGCCAAATGGTCTGTTAGACCCTTGCGCCGTGCTCTTCAGGTTATTATTAGTCTTTAGCATCATTTCTTGCATATTTTTGTTGCCCCGTTGACAGAGAACTGTAAAGGTGGTAAATTGGCGGGTAGAGTCACTAGCCGAAACACGTTTGGGCAAAAAATAAAGGTTTTTTAGTAATGGTTTAATAAAGGTTCGGGCAAAATAGGTTGTTTTTAGTTATGGGTGGAATCAGGTTTTGGCAAAAAAAGGTTGGTTTTAGTAACGACTCGAATCAGGTTTGGGCCAAAAAGGTGGTTTTTAGTAATGTGTCGAATCAGGTTCGAGCAAAAAGGTTGTTTTTAGCAATGGGTCAAATCAGGTTTGTTTAGGCAAAATAGGTTGTATTGAATAACGAGTGAGGTTGGGTTTACTTAAAACTAGGAAATCTGTTAACTTACTATCAAATGATTGTTGCATTTATCAGGGCATGGAACCCGAATGACAGCAAGCATGTTCACAAATGCAAGATGCATGAGTGAGGAGAAAGTCGACTGATTTTGAGCAATTTTGCTTGAAATTGTTAATATTTATGTGGATTGAGCCTCTGACCTGTTTCTCGGTCAAGAAGAGTTCTATCATCAAGTCGGGAGTTCAAGAAGAGTTCTTGCATCAAGTCATAGTTTTTCTCTTAACATCACTAAACTAACATCGCCGCAACGTGTGGCATTTTGTGCTGCTTACTGATTGAACAAGTTGAAATGTGTTTGGTTTGAATATAAATAGCAATAGCAAATCTAAAAAGTAAAAATTAAAGTTAAAACTCTAATATGATGTCTTTTTCACATAAATAGATGAGATCATTTTCACATAACACGTCTTGACGATGTTGTTTCTTCCTTCGTTGCCCGCGTCGCAACGCGCGCGAAGCAATATTCTAGTTATTCCTAAAACTAAAGATCCGAAAGGCTTAGGTGATTACCGGCCCATCACTCTTGTGGGTATTTTAAATAAGGTGGTGTCCAAAGTCCTAGCTAATAGACTTAAAAAGGTTATCGGTTCGATCATTTCTGATACCCAAATGGCGTTTTTGAAAGATAGGATGATTTTGGACGGTCTGTTGATCCTGAACGAGGTAAGAAGGTTAAATATAAAGCTTTTATCTTCAAAATAGATTTTGCAAAAGCATACGACAACGTCAACTGGGGCTTCGTTGTTTCGGTGATGTCTCAACTAGGTTTTCCGTCTCGTTGGTGCCGATGGGTTTACGAGATCTTATCCTCTGCCCGAACGGCGGTTCTTGTTAACGGGTCCCCGACGTTCGAGTTTAATTGCTTTAAGGGTATGAAATAAGGGGATCCTATCTCCCCTTTCTTGTTTTTATTAGTAATGGAGGCATTTTCAAGTATGATTCGTAAATCGGTTGATATGGGAGCTTTGAAAGGGATTAATCTGCCGAATAACGGTTCGACTCTTTCTCATCTTTTGTATGCAGACGATTGTGTTTTTCTTGGATAATGGTCCGATAACAATTTGAGAGTTGTGTTGAAGCTTCTTAGGTGCTTTTATTTATGTGCTGGCCTCAAAATCAACTTGAATAAGTCTCTCCTCTTTGGTGTTGGAGTTGAGTCTTCTGAAGTGAAAAGGGTGGCGGATTCCTTTTTTTGCACAGCTGGCGAGCTACCGTTAATTCATCTCGGGATCTTAGTTGGAGCGAAGATGCATAAAATCGATAGCTGGAAAGCGGTGTTCGATATTTTTGAGTCTAGACTCGCGATGTGGAAAGCCTCGGTTCTATCCATTGGTGGTAGGTTGACCCTTATAAAATCTGTCCTCGAAAGTATTCCTAATTATTTTCTCTCGCTTTTCAAAGCTCCTATGGGTGTGGTCAATGGTTTGGAAAAGATTATTAGGAGATTCCTTTGGGGAGTAGCAGTGAAGTTTTTAAAATTCCTTGGGTCGCTTGGAGTCGTCTCTCGTTACCCATTGAGATGGGCAGAATCGGAATCTCCAATCTGTCTGATGTGAACACAGCGCTTCTCACCAAATGGTTTTGGAGATATAAATCTGATCTTAAAGGGTTATGGAGGAAAGTTATTGTCTCTATACACTCTAGAAGGAATTGTTGGAGTTCTGTTCCGTATAACTAAAGTATCAACGGCATTTGGAAAAACATTATTGCTTTGGTGGACAAAACGAAGGTTGGGTCTGTAAGTTTATCTCAGAATTTTTTGGGAAAGATCGGAAACGGCGCCTCTATTAATTTTTGGTTGGACCGGTGGGCTGGCAGCTCATCTCTTAGGGACAGGTTTCCTTCTTTATTCCTTCTCGAAACTGATAAAAGATGCAGGGTGTTTGAGAGATATAATGTCGATTCCAACTCCTTTTCTGGTAACTGGTCATGGTCGAGGCCGCTTATCTCTGGGTCCGAGACTGCTGATCTGTGCTTGCTGGAAACCTTGCTGACCGGTATGTCCTTACGTGATACTCATGATATATGGGAGTGGACCGGAGGTAAGAATAGTGAGTTTTCGGTTAAAGAACTAGGATCTTTTCTTAGAAGTGGGATCGATTTTAGTGGGAATTTTATTTTTAATTGGTCAAAGTGGGTGCCGAAGAAGTGTAACATCTTAGTTTGGAGAGCCGAGATGGGGAGTATTGCGACGACAGATGCCCTTATTAAACAGAATTGCTTCAACAGTGATCCTTTGTGCCCTCTGTGTGAAGACGGAGAGGAGTCGGCCACTCATCTTTTTTGTTCGTGCTTTGTTGCTTCAAATATCTGGAGTATGATTAGTCGATGGTGCAAGATTAGTCCTATATATGCTTTCTCTATCCAAGATCTACTTTTAGTTCACGAACACGCCGGTTTGGATAAGACGGCCAGTGAAGCCCTCCAAGGTATCATCATTGTCGGCTGTTGGTGCATTTGGTCGGCCAGGAACGATAGAAGATTCAATAACAAAAGAAAAGAAATCTTAGATATTTTCAAGATATAAAAGTTTTAGGATTCCATTGGTATCATAATAGATCAAAACATAGAGGTATTCTTTGGAGAGATTGGGGTTCTTTCAAATTGATGTAATTGGGTTTTTGTTGTGGGCTTCCCTCGGTTGAGGATTGCTTGTGAATAAAAGTTAACTTTCAAAAAAAAAAAGGGATCAACTCTATTTGATGCAAGTTCATGGAGATGGGTGAAACAATTAATCTAACAAGTAGTTCTTCTCTTGATTAGTTTTTCTCAATCTTTAAAATGGCTTATAATCACTCTTATATGCAAGTCTTTTGTATTTTTAGGGCGTAGAAAGTTTGTTCAAGTGTTCAAACAAGAAACAAATGTTACTTAAACACCCAAGAAGAAACAATGCGAAAACAAGCTAATACACCATCAGTTGATGTCCCTTTTTTTATTCGAAAATAAATCCATCCAAATTTGTCTATAACTAATTTTAAACATTTGATCATATGTGAACCATTGAGGAAATCGGTTATAATTAAATGGAATTGGTCTTGAATCTTGATGAAGTGGAAAAAACCTCAAAGCTTGACTTGTTAAGCGTCTTTGATTATATATCATTGACTCTTTTTTTATATAATATATTGCTTCTAAATTTTTATAATCAAAATTTTATTAACCAATTTGTTTGAAGATTCCTTACGAATCATCTTTGACTCATGCATTTTGTAAAGCCAACTTTCATAAAGCTAAGCATTTTCACAATTATTTAGTGGTTTTAAAAAGTAATTTTTCATGCACAAGTATATTCGTTGGTATATATATTTATGTCATATCCACTTTAGTAAGGAAATCTGTAAGTACAACTAGTTTGGCGACATGAGTATATTGTTGAAGGCTGAAATTCGTTTAGAAGCCTTATGGTTGACCTATGGTCAAACGTATCGACTATGAATAATGATATTGATCCAGTTTATGAGACTTAGTGTCTACTTGTACGGTTGATGCATAATCCAACTGTAACATCGATCCTAGCCTTAATGTTTGTCTGTTGGGCAATCCACCATTATTAGTTTGTGACATCGACCGTGTAGCTTCAATAGTTCAATGGATTCTTGATTTTTGCTTGTGATGTTGTGTTGTGTTGGTGATCCAACAAATGGGAGGCCAGTTATATGAACACATCATTGTTGTAGGTGATGGTGTGCGTGGGTCGGTTTTGACCTAAAACCATAACCATAACCGCAATGTCGATTAATGGATCATCATAACTAGGGGTGTGTATGGGTCGGTTTTTACTATTAACCATAACTATAACCGCTAGTTCGGTTATGGAGTTTTGGTAACCATAACCATAACCAAACTTCGGTTATGGTTAATCGGTTATGAAGTCGGTTATGGTTCGGTTTTGGTTAATTTCGGTTAAGTAACCAAGCAAGGTTTGAAATAAATAAGGTTGTGCACGATTTGAACTTAGCTTGAGCCTATTTTATAAGACAACGAAGACTAAACTTTTTGGTTAAACTACCGATTTAGAGTTCTTTTTAATAAGGTAATTCTCAAACAAAAACATTTATGGCCATAACACCTTAATTCTTTATCAAAATAAATGACATCTACATCAAGATCATTTTGTTACTAAATACTTTTATCTCAGCAAAAACCCTCTATATGGTTTTGTAAAACACAAATCTATTATATAAAGTTAACATCACAACTTCGGTTCGGTTTCGGTTATATTAGGTTAACCAAAGTTTCATAACCATAACCATAACCGATTGAGCGGTTATACAAAGTTTCATAACCATAACCATTGGTTATATTGGTTATCGGTTATTAGTGGTTCGGTTATCGGTTATGGTGGTTAATTTGCTCACCCCTAATCATAACCATAGTCTACAACCGATCAGTTATGGTGGTTGTGGTTAATCGGTTTTGAAGGTTATAGCGAGTCAGTTATAGGTAGTTCACCGTTAATTTAGGCCTAGCTAAAAATAGCTTAATTTTTTTGAACATTGAATAAATTGTTATTACATACTTCTATATATTAGCATATTATATAGTATTAAAAAATACATATAATATATAATATTAATACCGGTTATATTGCCGAATATTCAAACAAAGTGATATGATATATTCTATGAATTCATATAAACATTCAACTCAAACGATATGAAATTACCAATAACTACTAAAATCGTTCAACCAAAAACATCAAATATTAAAAAATGGTGAAAAGTCCTAAATCTAACAAAGATTTTACTACATGTCGGTTTGGTTCGGTTATGGTGGGTATAGAAACATTGATAACCATAACCAACCTGTTACTTTCGGTTTTCAGAAAAATCATTAACCGACCCACCGATTTATTATTTGGTCTAGTTTTATCGGTTAATTCGGTTATGAGTCGGTTAATTCGGTTTTTTACTCACCCTAATAGGTGATATTTAACCTATATGTTTGTAATACTAACATCATTAAAATAAATACTTTATAAAGGGAATACAAGCATCAACATATATGTTCACACACATAAGTATATGAGGTTCTTGATGGTGGTTGTATCTAAGTGTATAAGTTATTTACCTTTTGTTATGTTGGTAACTAGTAGATGCCCCGTCTGCGTTACTGGGCGATGGCCGAATAATTCTCAACCAATTAAAAAAAGACTACTATAATTTTGCTAGGAAAAAAAACAAAAACGATGATAAGACCGTAATTTTGGACTCAGGGTAAAACGGTAATTTTTCCGGACTAATGAACTAGTGTTAGGTAACTCCTTGACACGAAAAAAAATTTAATCGAGTAAACCAATTAAAACACAAAACCTTTATAGTTATGGTAAAAAAAACTAAAACGATGGGAAAAACGTAATTTTTAACTGAGGGCCAAATCATAATTTTAATTCGGGGATAAATTGTAAACTAAATGGACCAACGGGGGAGTGCCAGGAAGTTGTCGGCACGACTGTAATTTTACACTGGGGGAAAACTTGTAATGTCACCAGGAAAACAAACAAAAACGATTGGGAAATGTAAATTTAAGGTGAGGGTAAAATCGTAACTTGGCTGTGAGAAAAAAAAAACTAATGGCAAAACTATAAATTTATACCGGGCAAAATCGTAATTTTGAACCGAGGGCAAAGCTGGAATTTTTAGCTGGGAGCGAAAGCGTAAATTTATTTTTAAGTGGGGGTAAAAACATAATTTTGAACTGATGGGAAAATCGTATTTTTAAGGGGAAAAAACTAATGGCAACACTATAAATTGAAACAGGGCAAAATCGTAATTTTTAACGGGGGGCAAAATTGAAATATTTGGCTGGGAGCATAAGCGTATTTTATTTTTAAGTGACGGCAAAAACATAATTTTTAACTGATGGCAAAATCATAATTTTAAAATGGGATAAAATCGTAAATATGTTAGGTCAATAGGGGAGTGCCAGGCAGCTGCCTGACACTATTGAAGTTGCCGCCCATTTAGCCCAATAAAGGGGCAGAACTATTGAAGTGTCATCCCGCCCCCTAGCTCACTTGGCAATTCCCATGTGGTTTGGGTTGGACCGGCTTCCTCCTTGGAGGTCGCCGGTTCGATCCCCGGGTGTTGCATACGGGGGGTGGGACGTCCCAATGATGGATCGTATCCTACCGAGGCATGGTGCGGTCTTGAGGGCAACCCGGTTTTACCCAGCTGTTACCCCAGCGAGTCTCTCGTGTGGGGGCAGTATGGTTTCCGGGCGGAAGTCAGCTTGCGCGGCGGCCGGGGCCCGATCGAACATCGCGTCCGAGAGTGCGGGGCTGACGGGGGATTGTCTTCGACATGAACCCGGTGAGCAATAGGTCCTGTACATAGAAAGTCACCTTCAAAAAAAACTATTGAAGTGTCGGCGCCGACACTTATGATTGTAGTAGTTGATAAGATAATGATATTGATAAGATAATGACTAATGGTGTGAACTCTCTTTATCTTTGCTATGTTTTTTTATTTACAACAATTGTTTAACCAATATAGTTTTTTCATTAATATATAAAAGAAACCCTGATACAGGAACCATGTGGTTAATATATGAATTCATCTTCACATAATATGTTAGAAGGTGGTGGCAACCAACACAAATCCCTTCTTATCAACTTTGCGGATTGTTATGGATCGAAACCATTGCAAGGTATGGGACTTGATCACATCGGTTGTATGGGCAATCAATGTGGGGTTTATATACCAAATGGGTTCTCTCACCCATCAGACTAGTCTTTTGGGTTGAGTTCTCTCATTTGGTATGTAATATTGGTATCAAAGCCAAACTCGCAGTGGTGGCCCACGGAGTGGTGGCCTGGAGAGAGCCAGCCGTGACCAACGAGGACGTTGGCCCTTAAGGAGGGTCGATTGTTATGAATCGAAATCATTGCAAGGTATGAGACTTATCCCATATCAGTTATATGGGCAATCAAAATATCGTTACGTTACTCATAGTCTAAGAACTCAATGATTAGATTTGTCACACATGATGGTGTGGCCAGCGTCAAAAGAGGATCTTGACAATGAAGAGCCACTAGGCTCCAATAAAGGATAAATAATTGAATTTGACAATAATGAGACGTCAAATACAACAAAATAGAAGAACGCATTGTTAAAGGTGATATAGCGTTTGATAACAATTAACATTACAAAACAGAAGAATGCATTGTAGTTAATCCGTACCGTATGGCACATGCCATAAGATTACAACTATAAGTCTATAACGACTCATAAATGTTAAGTGTGTACTAGTATGTGTTTGTACATGTTCGTTCTATAATTACCTCATTTCCTCATGAGTTATATAACAACATTTCCTCATAATTTAACTCAATGTGCATCCAAGTATGATCTTGACGTTATTGTCATTGCTGATGTCTAAAGATGTTAGGTTAGATAAGTTACTTGATGATAATTTTCTTTTCTCAAGTTGTAACAATATTTATTGTACTAATTGACAAAAATCAACAAGGTGTTAAAAAAGTGAACGTCCAAAAGTGTTAATCTGAAAACTTAAATCCTTTTATATATGCACGATATTTAGTAACGATACATAATGAAGAAATACCAAGTCTAAACCGAAAGGTTTATCTTTGTAGGAATGTCCTTGTCAAAATGGGTTAATCCTTTAATCTTTACTAGTTTCCTTGGGTTACAACCGGAGTATGTGTTGCAAAACAAAACACCGTGAGACTCGTTACAAGGAGCAGAGGTGAGGGTTCTCATTGTAATCACCATCCGGCGTGAGAATAAGTATCGTATAAGAACAATAAACGAGTGTGTGTTATGTGTGAGAGAATGAGGGAGTTAATCCTTAAACCGGTGGTTGGAGGTTGGTATTTATAGCCGAAGAGTGTGGAGAAGGAAATGGGCTGATGGGCCTTGCGCCAGACGTCGCCATCAAGGAATATCATGTTTGTCTCTTCTAACATGACCGTTAGTTTTTGCAGAGGGTTGAGACGTTGGCGCATGGTGACTGGTGCCACATGGCCTGACGGTTGTCCTTGTTGTCGAGTCTATCACTAGCTGTGAGTGGAGATCATGGAGCAGTATACGGCGCGACCTGATTGGTTACACGTCAGTCCTTTTGTACTTCTTGCGCCCTACACAGTTGTTCATCGTGGGAGTTGTCTGGGCAGAGCCTAGCGCATGCTGATTGGCTGCTGTAACAACCCGCTTTTTGGAAAATCAAAGTACAAGTCAAAGTCAAAGGAAGAAAAGATTGCTAAATGCGATCTGTCACTCCTTGCTTAACTATTGATTGTACGTTAATGACTTGTAATCGAATTATATTATTTATTTGTTTTAGTTGTATTATGTGGAGTATCTATTAATAATCGAGGTTTAATCGCATGTTTATCGCTAATCGACTTATCGCTAATCGTATCGCTATCGCATCGCAACTCGAATTACGTGTTTTGGATATTGTTTTACGTGTGTGTACCATTATGTGTTACTTGTGCATGTTATGTTTATGTTGAGGTGTTTATTCGCAATCGCAATCGCAATTCTATCGCAATCTAATCGCAAACGCTAAACGCAAGTTATTTATAGTGATTGTATGTTAGATATAGTAGTTAGGTTATTTGTGTAACTAATGGGTAATACTATCGCATAGCTCGCTCGAATCGTATCGCAACGCGGAACGCTCAACACGTGAACCGAAACGACAAAACTCAACACGCCGGACACCTGGATCGAATGGCCAACCGATCGAGTGGCCATCCGATTGGATTGCCATCCGATCGAACCGCCATCTGATCGGTGACCAATCCGACACTTATGCACTTTCCTCTTTTGGAAACCCTATAAATACCCACTTATGATGTGACAGCTCTCTCATTCGACCAGCCGCACTCAAGCCCTCTTTCTCTCGATTTCTCGCGATTCTTGTAAGTTTTCAACCCAAATCTTGTACTTCTATGATCTACACGCACTCCTTCATCTTTTTCACCTTTGAATCTTAACTTTTAACCGTGAAATCAACGGATTTGAGGTGTTCTAGGGTGATGTCATCATGGAGTTCTTATGAACTTCAAGATTGGGCTTCATTCCACCAAGAACAACTTAGATCTGAAGGATTTCCACATGAATAAACAATAATTTTGCATAGATCTAAACATTTTCAAAGTTGAAAGGATTGAAAGATGGTTTTCCAACTTTCTTTCAACTATTTTACACTCAATGCACTCAAAACCGATAGAATCGGAGCTCGTTTTGATATTCTACTCTTTCTTAGTGATGAGTTGGTTCAAGATCTGGTTACTATCAAGGAAACAACCGATTTCGGGTTAAACAAGAACAACCGTCACGAACCAGTAAACTGATCGGATTTGGGTGATTCCTGTTCGATCGGACGACTTGGGACTTGACGAGGTTCTGTTGTTTAGTACGTTGTCAAACTGTCTCGAACAAACCGCAAATCTTCAAAATAATCAAGTTCAAAACGATCAGATGCGTTCGGACGGATTGTTTAGTACGTTGTCAAACCGTCTCACCTTTACACTATGTGTATTGACCTCTATTTTAACGTATGTGACAGGTGCTTAGGATGTTGTGCTTTGCTTGCTATTTGATGGAACCAAGTAGGAGAGTCTAGAAACAAAGACAATTTATTTATTTAAATATGAGTTGTCGGAACATGTTTTGTTTGGAGGATATCTATGTCTGTAATAATTTAATTGCTTGGTAGGTTATGGTATGGGACATAATATTAACTATCCGGTAATTTAGTTGTTATGGAATTTCTCTTGACAATCTGTTTCGCTCAGTGCCATGCCCTAATGTTTCCGTCATCGGCTGGGGTGTGACAGATTGGTATCAGAGCCATAACTACAGGGAATTAGGCAAGACTCGACCTAGTCCGGGTCGGTGTCTTAGGAATGACCTAGTCTATAGTCTAAGTACCAACATACCAACTTGTGCATGCCCGGTATGGGTATTGTACGAGCTTACTCGCTATTTCTCACTCGCACTCGCTGTACACTACACACTTGCGCGAACATCGCATACTACAGTTCCGCGTAAGACCAACCTTTCCTAAAGCTGGATACACCCACAAACGAATGATTTGGTTAAGAATAGGTGTGAAAACTGCAAACTCTCGACCAAATCATTTGTTCGATTAACTATTTTCAAGAGAATTTGTGTTGAATCAGGAGTGAAATCCATACTTTGACGCAAATCTCCTTATCTATCTCGTGATTTTATCATACAAGCAGGGATGAAGTCGTTAAGTTAGGGGTGAAACCCGAATCTTGATGACTTATTCCGCTCTTTATTATGGTTTTACAAAACTCTCACCAAAGCCTCGACGGACTCCAACGATTTGGGGTCACGCTGTAACTAGAAGGATGCGTGCCGATCGCTCAAATTGAAGCGAGAGCACAGTCCCGAAGGCCAAAGTGTGCACTTAAAGTCCTTGTGAGTAGTCGAACCACTTTGGGTAGTCAATGTCTACACACCCGAGACAATCTATCCTCGATTTTCGTATTTGATTCTGGAATTGTCGCCGCCGACTCTGTGATTTATCGCTTTTATGATCGATTTTATGTGAAGTCTATGTGTTTATTTGTTAGCGTTTTGAGGTAAACAGTATGGTGGTACTGATGGTTTCAATTCCACGTTTCTCGCTCCGCCAAAACACACAAATTCACACCACGCTGACAAATCGCTTGTCTTACCCACAATCGCTGCTCGCTAATCGCAATCGCTATACTTAATCGCTATACGTACTGAGAAGGATATGTGAATACGTACAAAATATGTGTTTAGGTTAGCTTATGTGCTTATCTTCCTATGTGCTTATGTGTTTATGTGCATATGTGATTCTGTGATTATGTGCCTACGTGATTTGGTGAATCGACGTGTTCCTGAGCTTTATGGTGAATCGCTAGACTATACTAGGGTTAATCGAAATTGTGTTTAAGTCTTATGGCGATGTCTGTTGCAGACAATGTCGTCGTTTGGATCATTCCACTCTCGCGCTGCTCGCCGAAACCATGATGACAAACGCATCGCCGCTCTCGTCTCTAAGAAAATGGCGAAAGTCATCCCACAAATCGTCAGTGAACTGAACGAGAATGCAAGCAAGTCCTCGGAAGAGTCAAGGACTGATGCTCCTAAGGCCGCTTTTAGCTTCAAGCAGTTCAAAGCCTGCGGACCAAAAGAGTTTACCAGCGAAGATGGTCCTACGGCCATGTATCAATGGTTTGATTCTATAAAAGTCACCCTACGCCAGAGTGGCTGTCCAGAAAACCTGCGCACCGTCAATGCTACCGGCGTCTTCCAATCCCGCGCTCTTGATTGGTGGATGGCCGAGAGGAACAAATGAGGAAACGATGTAGCTTTCGGATTGTCTTGGGATGAGTTGAAGAACATAATTATGCAAGAGTTCTGTCCTCCACATGAACTCAAAAAGCTTGAGGATGAATTCTGGCACATAAAGAAGGATTGCGGAGATAACGCTGGTTTAACTGCTCGCTTCAAGCAGTTGAGTATTGTTATGGGTGAAATTCTGAGCCCATATCCTGGGCAAT
The DNA here is from genome assembly GCA_030545235.1 of Helianthus tuberosus. Lineage (NCBI taxonomy): Eukaryota > Viridiplantae > Streptophyta > Magnoliopsida > Asterales > Asteraceae > Helianthus > Helianthus tuberosus. Next base: position 31,189,579 of record CM060405.1, read on the forward strand.
ATCTTAAGTTATATCCTAGTTTCATGATATATGTTCATGCCCGGGATACTCATTCAGGATATTGGTAACATCCTGGATGATATCCTAAGGATCACTAACGGATTATGTGCAGGAATATGAGTCCAAGCTTGCAACGTTCATGAGGACCTCTTCTCCTGAAGACTCGCTCTAAGTTATTCAAAGAAGGACGTTGAACCCGCTTTACCTGGTCTCCAACGGCTACTAAAGAATATTCGAAGGCATCCCAAACTTATAGGAGATTTTGTTTTCGTTTACTAGCTATAAATAGGTGGATAAATCAGATCGAATAGGACACAACAACACTCACTGCTTTCTAACACTTTTCTCTCTCGCAACTTTCACTCTCACAAAAAGTATTGTAACACTTAGCGATCTGATCAATATCCTGCACTGTATCTTGACGTTTAAAGCAATAAGAAGAACAAGGCAACTGCGATTGTCAGCTCCCGAGGTTTTGTGCCGGCGATCCAGATTGATCAAGGGCTTTCCTCGTATACCTCGTGTCACCCCCTTTACTTCTTGCTCATAGTTTGATCGTAGATACAGCTCAATATCCTGAGCCGTATCCTGGAAACTGTTTTTGCAAACAACTTAATCAGCATATTTTCAACATACTTTCCTAGCACACTACCTCACTTAACTAATTTGATCACTTAATTTCTTCGGTAATTTTTGACCAAAACAATTTGACGCCCACCGTGGGGCGAGTGGTGCTATCATTACTAAAAAACTTTTGCGAAATCGTTACTTGGTTTTCTATTCTCAAAGCTTTTTGCCACACTATTTATAATGGCCTCAAGATCAAACATGAGCTCCTCCACCGTGTCTGCTACAACCTCTGCTACCATTGGTTCAACGCTTCCACCACCTCCTCCAAGGATGCAAGCTTCTTCACAACCTCAGGATATTATCCCTACTCGGAACACTCAGGGATCTGGTCCTGTTCTGGCTTCTAATGACGAAATTCTAACCTTGTTTGGTAGTGTACAGGAACAGATGAGGCAACAGCAAGAAACCAACCAAATGCTAATGAGAGAAATACAACTCTTGAAATCTAGCTCAAGCAGGCCCACTGAGGATAATGTCACCCCTTTACTGCCCAGAGCCCTGAACTTCAGTTCGGCCGTATATACTGAGGATAACAGGGGAAGTATTGTGCCTAGCCTCCTCGGTCAAGATGTCAACTGTGAGAAGCTCAGGATATGCTTCAGGATATGGACAGAATCCTCAGACTGGTAACGTGTCAAATAATAATATTCTTGCTGCTAACAATAGTGGATCTTTGTAGGATGCAGGTATGACGTCAACATTTACTAGGGAGCTTTAGAAATTGAAGGACATGATATCCACTGTACCTGGAGTGGTCCAGCCAATTTCGGAGGTGTCCCAAGACAGCCACAGGATATCTCGCTTTGCATATCCTATCCGTGATGCTGAAATCCCAAAAAGATTTCAAACCCCCAACATGAAGCTCTATGATGGGACTACGGATCCTGAAGAGCGTATTGCCCAGTATAGGGAAAGAATGGAGATTAGCCCTATCCCTCCGGAGCTCAAGGAAGCATGCCTATGCAAGGGTTTTGGTTCTACCTTAACAGGATCGGCCTTGAAATGGCTCTTAAATGTCCCTCCTCATTCGATTACATCATTTGCTCACCTAGTGAATTTATTTAATAGTCAATTTTCTTGTAGTCGAAGTTTTGAAAAACTAACAAGTGATCTCTACAGGATAACTCAAGGACCTCAGGAACCCTTAAGAGATTATGTGAACAAGTTTAGCCGAGAATCCTTAGATATTCCACATCTTGATGTTGCAACAGCTGTGCAGGCTTTCAAGATGGGGCTGCAAAAAGACTCTCAATTTTACCAAGATCTTGTAATGAACCCATGCAGGAACTTGGATGAAGCTCGAAACAGGGCCCTAAGATATATTCGACTGGAGGATGACAAAAAGATGCAAGAGAGAATGAACTCGTCCACCACTTATGAGTCAACTAATAGGAAGTCAGAATCCTCATTTAAACCATATCGCTCTAAGCCATATGGCAGAAATGACAACAAGAAAGTGAATGCTGTTGAAGACGAGGATCCTGAAGAATATCCTGAATTATCTGAATATTCCTTTTCTGTTAACATACCTTAATTAATGTATGCTATGCAGGGTTTAGGAGACAAAGCTAGGTGGCCTCGAAAGAATCAACAAAAAGCTGATTGGAAGGATAAGTCCAAATGGTGTGCCTTCCATGAAGATTTTGGACATGTAACTGAGGATTGCATTGCTCTAAGAAAAGAAATAAGTTATCTTCTAAGCAAGGGATATCTGAAGGATCTCCTAGGAAGAAAGAAGAATAAGGGTCAGAATACTGAGAAGGATCCTGAACGAGCAGCATCACCTCCTGCGGATGCCAAGATAATCAACTTTATTTCAGGAGGATCCGACATTTGTGGGACTTCGTATTCTGCGGCCAAGAGACATGCAAAGGAAGCTAAGGCCGAAAGGGGAGATAAACCAGCCAGGATGACTACCCTCACAACTGATAAAGTGATCACTTTCGACAGTGATGACAGGGATACTGTCCAGGATCCTCACTATGATGCTCTCATAATAACATTATATGTGGCTAACCATTTTGTACGCAGGATATTGGTGGATAATGGCAGCTCCGTCAACATAATCCAACTAGAAACTTTGAAAAGAATGAATGTATCTCCAATGGATATCACTTCAAAATCCACCGTGCTTGTTGGGTTCAGTGGAGAGGCTAGGAACACAGTGGGAGAGATAAAGTTACCAGTATATGTTGAAGGGGTCAACTCAATACAACGTTTCTGTGTGATGGACTCCCTATCATGCTATAACATCATACTGGGCAGGCCATGGATCCATGATATGAAGGCTGTGCCATCAACTTATCATCAATGCATCAAGATCCCTACCCCTTGGGGGGTTGTCAAGGTTGATAGTGATCAGCAGGAGGCGAAGGAATGTTACTCATCCTCAATGAAATCCTCAACTAAGCCTAATGCAGCATAGCAATTAAAGATGCGGGCCCAGGATATCGTCGAGGCTTCAGAGCAGGATATGAAGAAAATTATCCTGGATCAGGATAATCCGGATATCTCTGTGCTCGTAGGAACCAATATCCCTCAGGATATTGGAGAACAGTTAGCTAACTTTTTGAAGTGCAGGATGTCGACATTCGCGTGGAAGCACGAGGATATGACAGGCATTTCCAAAGATATTATAACACATAAGCTCGGTATTGACAGATCATTCAAACCTGTCCAACAAAAGAGGAGGAAGTTTACTCCGGAGCGAAATATGATCATTCAGGAAGAAGTAGAGAGGCTATTGAAATCTAAGATGATCAGAGAAGTCAAGTTTCCAAGATGGCTAGCAAATGTAGTCGTGGTACAGAAGAAAAATGGGAAATGGAGAGTCTGTGTAGATTACACAGACTTGAACAAGGCTTGTCCCAAAGACCCATTTCCTCTTCCTCATATTGATGCAATGGTGGATGCTACTGCCGGCCATGAGATGTTAACCTTCATGGATGCATCCTCAGGATTTCAGCAAATTCAAATGGAACCTTCGGACCAGGAGGATACTACCTTCATGACACCAACAGTTATTTATTGTTATACTGCTATGCCTTTTGGTTTGAAAAATGCAGGTGCAACATACCAGAGATTGGTAAACATGATGTTTAAAGACAAGCTGGGGGATACCATGGAGGTATACATCGACGATATGGTGGTAAAATCTAAAAAGGCTGAGGATCACCTCCAGGATATTAAGGGAGCATTTGATATCCTGGATCAGTATAACATGAAACTAAATCCTGCTAAGTGCCATTTCGGAGTGGGGGCAGGAAAGTTTCTAGGGTATATGGTGACCAAAAGAGGAATAGAGGCAAGCCCGAAGCAGATTAAAGCTTTCTTGGATATCAAATCACCTTCAAATATGAAGGATGTTCAACGGTTAACAGGGCGAGTAGCAGCATTGAACATATTTATCTCAAGATCCTTCGAGAAATGCAAGGAATTTTACGATATCCTGAAGAAAAACAAGAAGTTCGAATGGGGAGAGAAGCATGAAGCAGCCCTGCAGGATTTGAAGCAGTATCTTTCAACTGCACCTCTATTGATGAAGCCTGAGAATGGTGAACCACTGTCCCTATACCTCGCAGTATCAGGGAATGCTATAAGTGCCGTCCTTATAAATGATCATGAAGGTCAGCAATATCCTGTCTATTATGTTAGTAAAAGTTTATTAGATGCTGAAACTAGATATTCTCATTTAGAAAAGTTAATATTGGCTCTAGTTATGGCATCAACAAAGCTTAGACATTACTTTGAGACACACAGAATTCATGTTAAAACCAATTATCCTGTTAAAAATGTGCTTAGGAAACCCGAGATGTCAGGCAGGATGGCTAAGTGGTCAATGAAATTAAGTGCTTATGACTTAGTATATGAACCAAGAAATGCCATAAAATCACAGGCTCTAGCTAACTTTGTGGCTGATTTCAGTAGTGATATTCAGGATGAGGTAGATCTAGAAGTCCAACAATTAGGAGAATCCTTAGGATCCTGGACATTGTACACTGATGGAGCATCTAATGTTAGAGGAGTAGGATTGGGAATACTACTAAAATCTCCACAGGGGTACATATTACCCCAGGCTATTAGGTGTGAATATCCTGCTACTAATAACGAAGCAGAATATGAGGCTTTAATTGCAGGATTAGAGTTGGCTAAAAATATGAATATCAAGAATTTGCAAGTATATGTTGATTCCTTGTCAATCACTAATCATTTTAATGGATCCTATGCAGTTAAAGGTGAGAAGTTAATCGAATACCTCGATATTCTCAAAAAATTAGCAGGATATTTCAATGTTTTTACACTTGAACAGGTACCAAGAGAGGATAATGTTGATGCAGATGCCTTGGCAAACTTAGGGTCATCAGTCAGGATACCAGAGGGAACCCATATACCGATACTTCATATCCTGTATCCTGCTATGGATCCCTTCAAAGCTCAGGATAAGGAGGTAACAAGCATTCAGGATCCTGGTCATGATCCTGAGAAGGATACTGAATCCTGGATGGCTCCAATCATAAGATATCTCAAGGAAGGACGCATCCCTAGAGACGAAAATCCTAAGGCATTTAGGATGAAGGTATCGTGATTCACCATTATAAATAATGTTTTGTACAGGAAATCTCTTGCAGGACCATACCTGAGGTGCTTGGAGGATCCTGAAACTAAGGAAGTGCTTCAGGATATACATGAAGGGGATTGTGGTAACCACCCTGGGGGCAGGTCATTATTCTCAAAAGTATTAAGAACAGGATACTATTGGCCGACAATGAAGAAAGATGCTACAGAATATGCTCGAAGATGTGATGCATGTCAAAGGCACAGTAACATACTACATCAACCAGCTGAACCACTATATCCTAGAGCTTCCCCTTGGCCATTCATGAAATGGGGGATGGACATAGTAGGGAAATTACCAAAAGCTCCAGGAGGAAAAGTCTTTATGCTGGCAATGACTGATTATTTCTCTAAGTGGGTTGAAGCTAAAGCATTTGTTCAAGTTAGAGACCAAGAAGTAGTATCCTTCATAAAGAGGAATATCCTGACCAGATTTGGAGTACCAGCTGAAGTCATTTGTGACAATGGATCCCAGTTTATAAGCAAAAGGACTACTGACTTTTGCAAGAGTTAGGGAATCAAAATGATCACGTCTACTCCGGTACATCCTCAAGCAAATGGACAAGCTGAATCCTCAAACAAGATAATTGTCAACAACTTGAAGAAGAGACTAGGGGCTAAGAAAGGAAGATGGGCAGAAGAACTACCCTTTGTTTTGTGGGCGGATAGAACAACAATAAAAAATGCAACTGGCCAAACTCCATTCTCCTTAGTATTTGGGGCAGAAGCAGTGATCCCAACAGAAATGGTGATACCTACGGCAAGATCTATCCTCCGGGATCCTGAGCAGAATCCTGAAGCTATGTGCCAAGAATTAGATACTGTGGATGAGACAAGAGATGAAGCAAAGCTAAGGATGGCAGCATATCAACAGAGGATATCCAGAGCATACAACAAGAATATAAGGACTAGGAGGTTTCAAGTTGGGGATTGGGTGTTAAGAAAAACTTTTCAGAATACTACTAATCCTACCGATGGAAATTTAGCTCCAAAATGGAAAGTGTTTTGGTCAAAAATCAGATAATGATAATGCAACCAAACTTTCTGTTGTGAGGTATGATGCTTGAATTGATGAACAACAATAAGGATCACTATGAAATGTAATGAACAAGTGACACGAAGATTTATACGAGGAAAAAGCCCTTGATCAATGAATGATCTCCGGCATAAAAAACCTCGGGTGATGGAAACTACCGATCACCAACTCAAATTAACCAAGAAATGTAATACAACTTCGGATGATAGCGAGCTAAGTACAAGGATCACTATAGTGTATTGTGTAGAAAAGTGTGTAATCGCCAAGTGAGTTAACGAGAGCTGGTGAGAGCAGTTGTAAGAGTGTGTGTGTAGCAAAAAATAGCCAAGTGTTTTCTAATTAGCTCGCTACCCCTTTAAAAAATGGAAAATATCTACACTAACTAACATTCCGCAAATGGTGCAAGTCTTCCACGACTCCATAACGTCCATTTTCAGCTGACCACGTGCGGAATAAACATAGAATATTCCCCAGGAATATCGCCAAGACCAAGTCCAAGCTCATACTCCTGCAAAACAGTTTCGAATTCAAAGTAGACAACCGTTAGTACAAGGATCCTTATAGTGATCCATGATCCTGATCCTGAAGCACTTCTGAGGATCACTCAATTCAAACAGAAGTGAGGATCACTAGACCCAACAGCAATTAAGGATCACTGATTATTTAGAAATCCACCCCTAACAATTGCCCCCAAAATATATGGAGTAATTATGTAAATAAATGAGTTGTATTTTGTTCTTATCCATAACAAATTAACGAGTAACTAGCCGTTGGAGACGGACTAGCCGTTACGAACATGACGTCACTGAGGTGACTATCCTGCAAAATCATCATTATAAATAGGAGTTAGAGATAGGGATCAATCTGCATTTAAATTCAAGAGTAACTCCCTTTAAATTCATATCCGACGATCAATCAGGTATTTCTCTTCCTCTTCCTTCTTTACGTTTTCTTTCTCTGCTCCTTCTTTCTTCACCTTCTTCAAGATGATGCTAAGATCCTCACCGGCCAAGGATCACAAGAAGGACAGTCCTCTTAAAAGCCAGGGGGTCATCAAGGATTCACCGAAAGAAAGATGCTGTTTTACTGATCCACAAATAGACAGAATTCGACATTGCTTTTCGACGAACACCTATTTCAAACCGTTTGATCCGACTGTTCTAAGTGATTACGTTTCCGAAACTTGGGTAGCTTTCCCTGTCACACCTTTCACAATAGGATACTCGTATCCTTTCCCTGAATTCACCCAATCCTTTTTCTCCCTCACCGGCATCTCCTATATTCAAGCTATGCCAATGATCTGGAGGGTCTTATATACCCTTGAAAGGATCATTGAGCAAGAAGGAATTGACTTGGGAATGTCAGAATTAGCTGAGATGTATGATCTCACAACCTTTGGATCCCACCGATATCTATTCAAGTGTAAACCCGGTGAAGAACATCCCATCTTTAAAGCCACTAAAAATGATACCAACTGGAAATGGAGATTCTCCTTCGTTAGAAGGGATTCTATCCCGGATGGAAAGGATCTGCCAAGGAAGTGGAGCACCCATGGTAGGGTAGAGGATCCTTAGAAGGATCACTGAGTAAGCTCATTTCTGATGATGATTACTAATATGCTTCTGTTTCTTTTGTACAGCTATCACATTCTCGCATATTATTCCTTCAGCTGCCACCAAGGGGAGACTTACTGCTTTTAGAAAACTTGATCCTGCAACAAGGTCATTCAAAACAAACACCCAGGATTCACAGGAAGTATCCTCAGGTTCTGTTACTATGTCAAGTAAGTATCCTGTTCTTTTTATATTCAAATGTTTAAATAAATAATTAAACAGAAATAAGATAAGGATACTTATCTGTTTTGGGTGTGTAGGCGCTGGAAAATCATCAAGATCTGCCTCCAAATTCAGCGTCACTGAGCTTGACACTGTTCGATCCTCCAAGAAAAAATCTGCTGCTAGCCCTTCCATCGTCATCCCCAAGGCAACCGCTTCGAAGGGAAGAGGTGGAAAGAAAAGGAAGACTTCCGAAGCTGACAACCTACAAGGCCTGCCCCTGATCCGCCATCAATTCCTCGAGTACTTCAATGATGTAAGGATCACTGACTCAGCTTAGTTATCCTATCCACTTGAGGATCACCTGACTCTAATCTTTACATTGTCTTCTTTGTAGAAATTTGCTGAGATAGAGGACTATGTGGGGAATGTTGAAGAGCTTGAGGAGAAATACTCCGATCTCCAAAAGGTGGCGGTGCTCAAGAATCACAAGATTGCTTCCCTTGAAAAGGATCTCAACGATGCCAAAGCTCAGATAGTTGCAACCCAAATCAATGCTGACTATGAGAAGCACGAGATCACACAGGATGCTAAGGTCTCCGCTGCCATTTCCATGTACAAGACCAAGCTACAGATGGCTCAAGAAGCTCAGGATCCTGCCTTTGATAGGAGCAGCTGGGACATGGAAGGCTGGAAGGCCAGGCTGGCTGAGTTGGAGGATGAGGATGAGGCTGACGAGGTTCTGGCAATCAAAGCTAGTGGCAGTGGCAAGGATCATGCGAAGGATACTGGAGCTGGAGGGGATGATGATGCAGCGAAGGTGTAGGCTGCTTGAATGGGCGATGAAGGACATTTCTTGCCGGGGAGGATTTTCTAACAATTAGTGATCCTTACTTGTTATCCTAATAAATGATCCTTACTTCTGTGACAGATAGTGATCCTCAGAAGAGCTTCAGGATCAGGATCATGAATCACCTTAAGGATCCTCATACTAACGATTGTTTGTTTATGTTTCGTATTATTTTGCAGGAGTAACAAGCTTGACTTGGTCTTGGCAACGTTACTATGGAATATTCCACGGGTATTTCGCACACGTTTGACTGGAAATGGACGTTGTGGAGAACGTGGGAGCATGGCACAAAAGTCGGATAGTTTGTTAGCATAGTTAACTTCTATTTTTAAAGGGGTGATGAGCTAGTAATTAGAACACTTAGCCATTTTTCAGCTACACACACTCTCGTACAATTTCACTCTTGAAGCTTTCGGCAAGCACTTAACAGTTTTCACTCACTTTTATACATTTCACCATAGTGATCCTTGTACCTAGCTCGTTACTATCCGAAGTTGTAAACATTTACTGATTTATTTGAGCTTGGTGATCGGTAGTTTCCATCACCCGAGGTTTTTTATGCCGGAGATCTTCTAAAGATCAAGGGCTTTTTCCTCGTATAAATCCTTGTGTCGTTTGTGCATTTTACATTGAAGTGATCCTTATCATTGTTCCTCATTTCAAGCATCATTCCCCGTAACTAAGAGTTTGGTTGCATTATCCTCATCAGATTTTTTTACCAAAACAGTTTGGCGCCCACCGTGGGGCAATTGGTGCTTCATTCCTAAGAAGTTTTTCTGTTGGTGATCATTCCGGTTCATTGCATACAAATACATGGCTTCATCATTGAAGAATACCTCTACTGCAATGTCTGCGGTCAATTCATCTCAGGGCATTCCACCTTTGCCTCCACCACCTGCTGGATCTCAGAAAAATGCTGAGAAGAAACCAACTCCCATTTTCTCCAAACCTCCAACTTCTTCTGCTTCTTATACTCCTACTACTAGTGACTTGTTTACTCTGATTTTGCAGATGAAGGAGCATATCCAGCAGCAGGATAAGACCAATGAAAGAATCCTTAGAGAAATTGGAGACATCAAGAAACAAAAGAGATCGGCAGAGGATCATTCCCCACTAATGCCCAGATCTTTGAGTTTTGATACTCCGGTTATAACTTCTCAGCCTTCAGCGGTTCCAGACGTTCAATATGTTGGAGGACCAAAAGGAGTGCATTACGGGTCATCAGCAATGACTCAGGCTTCAGGGTTACACTTTCAACCATCAGGATCCCATCCTCCGCATATAGGATCCTTTGCAAGCTCAGGAGGATACTCGGGAGCGCAACAGATTCAAGGATACTGGCTGTTTCAAGGATCCTCCCAGGTTCAAGGATCCTCCTATGTTCAAGGATCCTCCCAGGTTCAAGGATCCTCCTATGTTCAGGGATCCTCCCAGGTTCAAGGATCCTCCTATGTCCCAGGATCCTCCCAGGTTTAAGGATACTCACAGTTTCAAGGATCCTTCCAGATTCCGGGATCCTTAAGGAGTTTGCAATCAGGAAGTTCCGACGTCCATCAAGGGGATTTCATTCCAATGCAAACCATTGCTTCTACTGGTCCATCGGTCATCCCAGAGCCCCAACAATATGGATTAACATCCATTCTTCCTAATTTGAATCCAATGGGAGGTAACACTTTTAATAATTCTTATACTACTAACCATGGCCTTATGCAGGATCCAGGTATCAATCATGCCATGGCCAGAGAATTGAAAAAGTTAAAGGATATGATATCAAGTGTCCCAGGAGTGGTCAAGCCTATCCCAGAGATTGCAGATGGGAGCCACAAGATATCTCGTTTTGCACCACCAATCTGTGATGCTGAGATACCCAAGAGGTTCCATGTACCAACCATGAAGCTGTATGATGGTTCGACGGATCCTGAAGAACACATAGCACAATACAGGGAGAGGATGGAGATCAATCCGATCCCAGAAAGGTTAAAGGAAGCATGCCTGTGCAAGGGATTCGGATCCACTCTTACTGGATCAGCTCTCAAATGGCTGCTAAGTCTTCCCCCTACTCTATTACCTCATTTTCTAATCTAGTTAACCTATTTAATAACCAATTTTCTTGTAGTAGAAAATTTGAACGATTAACTAGTGATCTATATAGGATAACCCAGGGTCATAAGGAATCATTAAGGGATTGCATTACCAAATTCAGTAAAGAATCCTTAGACATTCCCAACTTGGATATAGCCACGGCTGTTGAGGCCTTCAAAATGGGATTGCTTAGGGATTCATTGTTCTATGATGATCTTGTTATGACACCATGCAGGAACCTAGATGAGGTAAGAACCCGGGCACTCAGGTTCATCCGGCTAGAGGACGATAAGAGGATCCAGGAAAGATTAGCAGGATCCTCAAAACAAGAGAAGCAAGGATCCTCGTTCAAGAACAACAAGTTCAAATCCTATAACAGATCTGATAACCAGAACGTGCATGCTGTTGATCAGGAAGAGGATGATGAGGATTATCCTCCGATTTCTGAATATTGTTTTTCTGTTGATAACAATGAACTAATCCTTGCGATGCAGAATCTAGGTGATAAAGCCAGATGGCCCAGAAAAAATGACAGACCAGCTGCAACCAAAGATAAATCAAAGTGGTGTGCATACCATGAAGATTTTGGGCATCTCACAGAAGAATGCATTGCACTAAGAAAGGAAATTGGATACTTGTTGAGCAAGGGGCATCTAAAAGAATTGTTGGGTAGAAAAAAGTCAAGGACTCAGGATCCTGAAAGGATCCCTGAGAAAGCTCCGGCCCCTCCAGCAGATTCACAAGTAATAAACTTTATTTCTGGAGGATCAGACATTTGTGGCACATCCTTCTCAGCAGCTAAAAGGCATGCAAAGGAAACTAAAATGGATAGTGGAGAAAGACCCGTTCGAACATCAAGTGTCTCCGAAGGAAAAGTCATAACCTTTGATGAGGATGATCGTGTTGATATCCAGGATCCTCATCACGATGGTTTAGTTATTACTCTTTTCATTTCTAACCATTTTGTCCGTAGGATCCTTATAGATGGAGGAAGCTCAGAGAACATTATCCAGCTTGATGTTCTAAAGAAGATGGGTATCCCTGAATCAGATATCATACCAAGATCCTCCGTGCTCGTGGGATTTAGTGGCGAAACTAAGAATACCCTGGGGGACATTAAGCTCCCAATATACATCGAAGGCCTACATTCTTATCAAAAATTTTGTGTTATTGACTGTTTATCTTGTTGTAATGTTATCCTTGGCAGGCCCTGGATACATGATATGAAGGCAGTCCCATCTACTTACCATCAATGTGTGAAGCTCCCTAGTCCTTGGGGAATAGTCAAGATTGATAGTGATCAGCAGGAGGCTAAGAATTGCTATACTTCATCGATGAAACCAGCCTCGAAGTCAAGGGAGCAATAGCAATCAAAGTATCCCCCAAGGGATGTCTTGGAGGCAAGAGAGCAGGATGTGGTAGAAATCCTCATGGATCCTCATGATCCTGAATCCAAAATCTATATCGGATCAGGGATCCTCGGCAAAATGAAAGAAGACCTCGTATCCTTCCTCAAAAGGAGGAAAACTACCTTTGCATGGAAGCATGAGGATATGACAGGTATATCTAAGGATATTATCACTCATAAACTTGGCATCGACAGGTCATTCAAACCAATCCATCAAAAAAGGAGGAAGTTTGCACCGGAAAGAAATGCCATTATCCAGGAAGAGGTAGAGAAATTGCTCCGGGCAGGTATGATTAGAGAGGTCAAGTATCCAAGATGGTTGGCCAATGTGGTTGTTGTTCAAAAGAAAAATGGAAAGTGGAGGGTATGTGTCGATTTCACAGATTTAAATAAGGCATGTCCCAAGGATCCTTTCCCATTACCCCACATTGACTCCATGGTGGATGCAACGGCGGGTCATGAACTGTTGACTTTTATGGATGCTTCATCTGGATTTCAACAAATTCAGATGGAACCATCTGATCAAGAGGATACGGCCTTTATGACTCCAACCGGTATATATTGTTATATTGCTATGCCGTTTGGATTAAGGAATGCAGGTGCAACATATCAAAGGCTGGTGAATATGATGTTCAAGGATCAGATTGGACAAACTATGGAGGTTTACGTAGATGATATGGTGGTAAAATCCATAAAAGCTGAGGATCACCTAAGGGACTTGGAGGAAGCATTCGATATCCTTGACAAATATAACATGAAACTTAATCCTTCAAAATGTCACTTTGGTGTTAAAGCAGGTAAATTCTTAGGAAACATGGTGACCAAGAGAGGCATTGAAGCTAGCCCGGAACAAATCAAAGCCTTAGTGAATATCAAATCTCCGGCCAATGCTAAGGATGTCCAAAGGCTAACAGGCAGGATTGCAGCTTTGAACAGATTTATATCCAAATCCTTAGAGAAGTGCAAAGAATTCTATGATATCCTAAGGAAGAACAAGAAATTCGAGTGGACTGAGAAGCATGAAAGTGCCTTAAGAGCTCTTAAGGATTACCTATCCTCGGCCCCGGCGTTAATGAAACCAGAAAAAGGAGTTGTGTTATCCTTATATCTTGCGGTATCCTCAAAAGCAGTAAGTGCCGTCCTTGTTAAGGATCACGAAGGTACACAACATCCTGTCTATTATGTAAGTAAGAGTTTACTTGATGCTGAATCCAGGTATTCACACTTAGAAAAACTTATCCTTGCATTAATTATGGCATCTACCAAATTAAGACATTATTTTGACACTCATGTTATTGTTGTTAAAACTAATTTTCCAATTAAGAATGTCCTCAGGAAACCAGAGATGTCAGGAAGGATGGCTAAGTGGGCAGTGAAGCTTAGTGCCTATGATATAAGATATGAGCCTAGGACAGCCATCAAATCCCAAGCATTAGCTGACTTTGTGGCTGATTTCAGTAGTGATTTACAAAAAGAAGCTGAGTTAGAAGTCCAGCAGCTAGAGGAGACCAAGGATCCTTGGATACTCTATACTGATGGATCCTCAAATGTCAATGGCACAGGGCTTGGAATACTACTAAAATCGCCACAGGGGGACATAATACCCCACTCTATAGCTTGTGAGTTCCAAACCACTAACAATGAGGCTGAATATGAAGCCTTAATTGCTGGTTTGCAAATTGCTAAGCATATGGGGATCAGGTATCTTGAGGTACATGTAGATTCATTGTTAATTACAAACCACTTTAATGGATCCTATGCTGTTAAAGGTGAAAAGCTAACCAAATATTTAGAGATAGTCAAAGAATTGGCACTCTCTTTTGTTTCCTTTAGTTTGACACAGGTACTAAGGGAAGAAAATACAGAAGCTGATGCATTGGCTAACTTAGGATCATCTTTGAAGATCCCGGAGGATATAAGTATCCCCATTATCCATATCTTGGCTCCTGCCATCGAGGATCATGTGGCCATGGAAATAGGGCAAGATTCTGCAATTATCCCTAGTGAGGATACTCAATCCCATTCAGGATCAGGATCATGGATCTCACCAATCATGAAATACTTACAACATGGAGAGATTCCTACAGGAGAAAACCCTAGGGCTTTCAAAATTAAGGTATCCCAATTCACAATCTTAAATAATATGTTGTATAAGCGATCTCTTGCAGGACCATACCTAAGATGCATTGAGGATCCTGAGACCCAAGAAGTTTTAAAAGACTTCCATGAAGGAGATTGTGGAAACCACACTGGGGGCAGGGCACTGTTCTCAAGGATCCTGAGGACAGGATACTACTGGCCAACTATGAAAAGAGATGCTGTGGAATATGCTAAAAAGTGTGATCCTTGTCAGAGACACAGCAATATCCTTCATCAGCCGGCTGAATTTTTACACCCTATATCCTCCTCTTGGTCATTTATGAGATGGGGGATGGATATAGTTGGTAAGCTTCCTAAGGCACCTGGTGGAAAAGTATTCATGCTAGCTATGACTGATTACTTCTCCAAGTGGATAGAGGCTGAAGCTTTTGCCCAAGTCAGAGAAAAGGAAGTTATATCCTTCATTAAAAGAAATATTATAACTAGATTTGGTATTCCTTCTGAAATTATATGTGATAATGGTTCCCAATTTATTGGGGGCAGAACTACTAACTTTTGTGACAGCTGGGGGATTAAGATGATAACATCAACACCAGTCCACCCACAAGCTAATGGTCAAGCAGAATCATCCAACAAGATCATCATCAACAATTTGAAGAAGAAGCTTGGATCCAAGAAAGGGAAATGGGCAGAAGAACTACCTTATGTGCTTTGGGCTGATAGGACAACCCCTAAGAATGCTACTGGTCAAACGCCATTCTCTTTGGTATTTGGGGCAGAATCAGTGATCCCAACAGAAATGGTGGTTCCAACTGCTAGAACAAGTACCCGTGATCCTGAGGAAAATGATGAGAACTTGGCTCAAGACCTGGATACTATTGAAGAAATCAGGGATCTGGCTAGGATAAGGATGGCCAGTTATCAACAAAGAATGGCTGGTGCTTACAACAAAAATGTCAGGATCAGGAAGTTTTAAGTTGGAGATATGGTATTAAGGAAAGCATTTCAGAATACCACCAATCCTACTGATGGAAAATTGGCTCCAAAATGGGAAGGCCCTTATTTGATTGAAGGTGAAGCAGGAAAGGGGGCATATAGATTGCTAACCATGGAAGGTGATTTGCTACCAAGAGCTTGGAATGCTGTCCACTTGAAGAAATATTTCATGTGAGCAGGATCCTCATGGCACAGATGATCCTTACGTTAGGAGTATCCTTGAAGGATCCTTAAAGTATCGGTGATCCTTACTTTGGTAATGTCCTAATCTTGAACTATTTCATTTCCTTATTTTCTCATATAAGGATAAGGATCATGTGTCCTTTATCCATCTCTCACGTGATTTTAAGTTTTGAAAGTTCAGGTATCCTTAGCAAAATATTGGTTATCTGCAGAAGCAATCCGTTCCTTGGGTTTAACCCCAGTTATTTGGGCTTGACCCCAGTTCCGCCTGTAGCGCATGATGATCCTGGTATAGTTCAAGGCAGTGGGACCAGTACTCGCTTCAGGGGCTGATAATTCCATTGTACTGGCTATACCTAGGATCCTACGTATAATGGTAGACGTACCATACATCCGTTCCTAAGGTTTCTAACGTTTTCACGTTAGCTAAGGTTTTGACATTTTCATGTCACTAAGTTTGGATAGTCGCCAATTAGGGCCATACTCCAGTTTACATACGATCCTTGGGCTTGTCCCCAGTTATCCCTGGGCTTGTCCCCAGTTATCCCTGGGCTTGTCCCCAGTTATCCCTGGGCTTGTCCCCAGTTGTCCTTGGGCTTGTCCCCAGTTGCTAACTCTTATCTTATATTGGCTTAGTCCCAAGTTATGCTCTATTTCAGGTCCTTGAAGATAAGCAACTAGGGATCCTTGATCCTTACTTCTCTCTAAGGTTTATCTTATAGTTATCCTGATTATGGTTAGGATCCTAACTTGGATCCTCAGGTACGATCCTTAACTATTTTTAATTCTATTCATTGTTTATTTGAATAACCCTTAAAATTTGACAACTAAACTTGTGATCCTTAAAATATATTACTTTTTGGGATTCTTCAACTATAGGATATTTGGTCATGGATCATATCCTAAATATTTTCAATCTGACTTATTCAAAATTGCTTATTCAATGAGTGTACATCAAAACAATTGAGAATTAAAGAGACAAAAAGGATAACAATACAAGATAAGTGACAAAAGATCAAGGTTTTATTTATTAACAAAAGATTAACCCTTAAAAGGTTGTCAAAATTACCCACCCCGAGCATCTACCAGCAATACGTGGCCCGTCCGCTGGGGTAGGTAAAGGGTGTCCATGATAATAGGTTCAAAGTAGTGCAGGAATATAAAGGCGGCAGGATCACAATGGCTTCATCTCCTAAACAGAGGATCCCTCCATCATTTGCAATCCCGCCTATTGTCTGAAGGATCCTAGATCCTTAATCCTAAAAACTATTGTTCAGTACAAACCATCAAATTGTTCAACAAAACAACCATCAAACTAAAAAAAATTGGGCTCCGGCTATGTCTAGAAATTTCCATCATCGCCCAATCATGCAGCCTAAACCTTCGCTGCATCACCACCTCCGGCTCCACTTGCTTCACCACCTTCACCCTTGCCTCCAGCCTCGATCGTCAGGATCTCTTCAGCCTCCTCTTCATCATCCAGTTCAGCCAGCCTTGCCTACCAGCCTTCCACATCCCAGGTGCTCTTGTCAAAGGTAGGATCCTGAGCTTCCAAGGCCATTTGCAGCTTGGTCTTGTACATTGCTATGGCGGCAGAGACTTTGGCGTCTTCGGTGATATCATGCTTCTCGTAGTCAGCATTAACCAGCACCTTGACCGTCTCATGTTTGGCATCCTGGAGTTCCTTCTGAAGATCAGCAATTTTGAGGTCCTTTAGCAATGCAACCTGCTGGAGGTCGGTAATCTTCCTATCCTGATCCTCAACGTGGCCAACATAGTCCTCAATCTCAGCGAATTTCTGCAAAGGGGATAAAAGATAAGGTCAGGACCAAGTGATCCTCAAATCAGCAGGATATGTCAGCAGGATATACGAGCTGAGACAGTGATCCTTACATTGTTGAAGTACTCGAGGAATTGGTGGCGGATCAGAGGCAGACCCTGCAGATCCTCAGCCTCGGAGGCCTTTCTTTTCTTGACTCCCTTTCCTTTGAGGGGTGCGTTGGGGATTGAAGCTGTCGGGCTGGTAGGAGCCTTTCTTTTGGAGGATCTGACGGTGGTGAGATCGGTGACACTGAACTTTGAAGCAGACTTGGTGGATTTTCCAGCACCTACACAACCAAAACAAGATAAGTATCTTTATTTCACTTATATTTCACTATTTATTTAAATTTTTAAACAAAGATACTTACTTGACATCGTGACAGAGCCTGAGGATACCTCCTGAGAATCCTGGGTGGTTGTCTTGAAAGATCTTGTTTCAGGATCAAATCTCTCTAAAGCGGCGAGTCTCTCTAAAGCAGCAGGAGACAGTCTGAGGTGTGAGACGGTGATAGCTGCATAACAAGAAAGCAAAAGTATATAAGTGATCCTTATATCAAAAGAAAGTTCTCTGGTGATCCTTCTCAGGATCCTCCATACTACCATGGGTAGCCCATTTCCTGGGTAGATTCTTCCCGCCAGGGATAGAATCTCTCTTGACGAAAAAGAAACGCCGCTTCCAGTTAGTATCATTTTTGGTAGCTTTGAAGATCGGGTGTTCCTCACCAGGTTTACGTTTGAACAAATAACGATGAGAACCAAAGGTAGTAAGATCATACAGCTCTCCCAGCTCTGACATTCCTAGGTCTATCCCTTCCTGCTCGATGATCCTTTCAAGGGTATACAAAACCCTCCAGATCATCGGCATGGCTTGGATATAAGAGATGCCGGTTAGGGAAAAGAAAGATTGGGTGAAGGCTGGAAAAGGATATGTATAGCCTATGGTGAACGGAGTGACAGGAAAAGCAACCCAGTTGTCGGAAATATGATCACTCAGGGCATTGGGATCAAAAGATTTAAACACGGTGTTCGCCGGGAAACAATAACGGATCCTATCAATCTGCGAATCGGTGAAACAGCAGCGTTCTTTTATGGAATCTTCGATGATCCCCTGGCTCTTCAGTGGGCTGTTTTTCGGGTGATCCTTAGCTGGGGAGTTCCGGAGCAACATTTTTGACAGAATGATGGAAAGAGACGGAAAACAGAGCAAAAGAAGGAAGAAGATGAAGAGAGAATACCTGTTTATCTTCGGATGTAGTTATAAAGGGAGTATCTCTGAAATTTAAATGCAAACGATCCTATCTATATCTCCTATTTATAATCATGATTGTGCAGGGTTGTCACTTCTGTGACGTCACAGTTGCAACGGATAGTTCTACATCAACGGCTAGTTATCCGTTAGTTAGTTGCGGATAAGATCAAGAAAATATAATCCGTTCATTTTACATATTACTCCTTATATTTTGGGGGCAATTGTTAGGGGAGGATTTTCTAACAATTAGTGATCCTTACTTGTTATCCTAATAAATGATCCTTACTTCTGTGACAGATAGTGATCCTCAGAAGAGCTTCAGGATCAGGATCATGGATCACCTTAAGGATCCTCATACTAACGATTGTTTGTTTATGTTTCGTATTATTTTGCAGGAGTAACAAGCTTGACTTGGTCTTGGCAACGTTACTATGGAATATTCCACGGGTATTTCGCACACGTTTGACTGGAAATGGACGTTGTGGAGAACGTGGGAGCATGGCACAAAAGTCGGATAGTTTGTTAGCATAGTTAACTTCTATTTTTAAAGGGGTGACGAGCTAGTAATTAGAACACTTAGCCATTTTTCAGCTACACACACTCTCGTACAATTGCACTCTTGAAGCTTTCGGCAAGCACTTAACAGTTTTCACTCACTTTTACACATTTCACCATAGTGATCCTTGTACCTAGCTCGTTACTATCCGAAGTTGTAAACATTTACTGATTTATTTGAGCTTGGTGATCGGTAGTTTCCATCACCCGAGGTTTTTTATGCCGGAGATCTTCTAAAGATCAAGGGCTTTTTCCTCGTATAAATCCTTGTGTCGTTTGTGCAATTTACATTGAAGTGATCCTTATCATTGTTCCTCATTTCAAGCATCATTCCCCGTAACTAAGAGTTTGGTTGCATTATCCTCATCAGATTTTTTGACCAAAACATTTCTATACGTAGCCGGAGCCCATTTTTTTTAAGTTTGGTTATGGTTTTTGTTTTGATGATGTTTTGATGAACAATGGTTGGTCTGTACTTAAACAATAGTAATTAGGGTTGAGGATCATGGATGATCCTTTGAACAATAGGTAGGATAATGGGTGGTGGATGGATCCTCTGTTTGGGGGATGAAGCCACTCGTTATCCTTCCATCTTTAATTTCCTGCACTTGTTAGACCTATGAACAATGGACACCCTTTACCTACCCCAGGGGACGGGCCACGTATTGCTGGTAGATGCTCGGGGTAGGTATTTTTGACAACTTAGAAGGGTTTGCTCTTTTATGAATAAAATAACTCTAACTTTTTGGCTTATCCTGTGTTGATATCCTTGTTAATACTTTACTTTCCAATTGTTGTGATGTTCATTTCGTTTAAACTTATCAAGTAGAGAAAAAATTTAAGAAATGTCCCAAAAAGTTTAGGATATGATCAAGGATCACATAACCCATAATTGATTAGTTCTGAAAAGTAACATAGTTTAAGGATCATAAGTTCAATTGTCAAAGGATAAGGGTCAATCACATAAATGATGAATAAAATCAAAATAGTTAAGGATCATACCTGTTAGGGGTGGATATCTAATTGACCAGTGATCCTTATTTGCTGTTGGATTTAGTGATCCTCAATTCTGTCTGAAGTAGTGATCCTCAGAAGTGTTGCAGGATCAGGATCATGGATCACTATAAGGATCCCAGTACTAATGATTGTCTACTTTGAATTCGTAAATGTTTTGCAGGAATATCAACTTGGACTTAGTCTTGGCGACATTCCTGGAGAATATTCTTAGTCTATTCCGCACGTGCTTGGCCAGAAATGGACGTTGTGGAGTCGTGGATGACTTGCACCATTTGCGGAATGTTAGGTAGGCTTGATGTTTTCTATTTGTAAAGGGGTAGCGAGCTATATTAGAGACACTTAGCAATTTTTGGCTACACACACACTCATACAACCGCTCTCATCAGCTCTCGACAAAACACTTAGCATTTTTCACACATTTCTACACGATACACTATAGTGATCCTTGTACTTAGCTCGCTATCATCCGAAGTTGTAACAGATTGTTTGTTTAATTTGAGTTGGTGATCGGTAGTTTCCATCACCCGGGGTTTTTTTTGTGCCGGAGATCAACTCTTGATCAAGGGCTTTTTCCCCGTATAAATCTTCGTGTCATTTGTTCATTACACTTCATAGTGATCCTTATTATTGTTCATCAATTCAAGCATCATACCTCACAACAGAAAGTTTGGTTACATTGTCATTGCTTGATTTTTGACCAAAATAGTTTGGCGCCCACCGTGGGGCAATTGGTGCTTCATTCTTAGAAAGATTTGTGTTTTCGTGGTTATTTCGGTTCGCTACAACCAAACAGATGGCTTCCTCAGTGAAGAATACTTCAAGCTTGATGCCCTCATTCAGTTCCTCACAAGGCGTTCCTCCTTTGCCTCCACCACCTTCTGGATCCCAGAAGAATGCTGAGAATGCTGCGAAGAAACCAACTCCTATTTTCCAAAAACCACCTACTTCTTCTGTTTCAACTAATCCTACTACTAATGATCTCTATGCCTTGATTTTGCAGATGAGGAATCATGCACAAGAGCAGGATAAGACCAACGAAAGGATCCTCCGGGAGATCAATGAAATCAAGAAACAGAAGAAATCAGTGGAGGATCACTCCCCTCTGATGCCAAGATCGTTGAACTTCGACACTCCGGTCATAACCTCACAATACTCAGCAGTTCCGGACGTGCAATACTTGGGTGAAGTATCAGGAAGGCGTTATGGGACAACAACAATGAGTCAGGCATTTGGCTCTTGCTTCCAGCCTCAGGGATCCTCTTCTCAACCATTAGGATCCTCTTCTCAGAATCAGGGATACTTCACGTCAGGAGGATATATGGGAATGCATGCGGTACAAGGATCCTCCCAGGTACAAGGATCCTCCCAGGTCCAAGGATCCTCCCAGGTCCCAGGATCTTCCCAGGTCCCAGGATCCTCCCAAGTCCAAGGGTCCTCTCTGGTCCCATGATTCTCCCTTGTTCAAGGATCCTCCCTGGTCCCAGGATCCTTTCAGGTTCAAGGATCATCGCAATTCCAAGGATCCAACCCCCTTCAAAATCAAGGATCCTCGAGAAATATGCAACTTCAGAACTCAGACGTCCACCAAGGAGACTTCATACCAATGCAGACCATTGCCTCCTCTGGTCCTTCAATCATGCCAGAGTCTCGACAAGATGGATTCACATCCGCAATTCCAAACTCGAATCCTGTGGGAGGTAACACTTTTAATAATTTATATAACACTAACCATGGCTTTATGCAGGATACAGGTATCAATCAGGCCATGGCTAGGGAACTGCAGAAGCTTAAGGATATGATATCCAGTGTACTAGGAGTGGTTAAACCCATTCCTGAGATTGCGGATGGTAGCCATAGGATATCTCGTTTTGCACCACCTTTGTGTGATGCTGAGATACCTAATAGATTCCAGATACCATCAATGAAGCTATATGATGGTTCAACGGATCCAGAAGAGCATGTAGCTCAATACAGGGAGAGGATGGAGATCAATCCAATTCCGGAAAGGTTGAAAGAAGCATGTCTATGCAAGGGATTTGGGTCCACACTTACAGGACCTGCTCTTAAATGGCTGCTAAGTCTTCCCCCTTACTCTATTACTTCATTTGCTAATTTAGTTAACTTGTTCAATAGTCAATTCTCTTGTAGCAGAAAGTTTGAACGATTAACTAGTGATCTATATAGGGTAACACAAGGCCAAAATGAATCACTTAGAGATTATATCACTAAGTTTAGTAAAGAATCCTTAGATATTCCCAATTTGGATATAGCTACGGCTGTGGAAGCCTTTAAAATGGGATTGCTTAGGGATTCATTGTTCTATGATGATCTTGTTATGACACCTTGCAGGAATCTTGATGAAGTAAGAACTAGGGCCCTTCGGTTCATCCGCCTAGAGGATGACAAAAAGATCCAGGACAGATTGACAGGATCCTCAAAACAGGATAAGCAAGGATCCTACTTCAGGAACAATAAATCCAAGTCCTATAACAGATCTGATAACCAGAATGTGCACGCAGTGGAACAAGAAGAGGATGATGAGAATTATCCTCCTATTTCTGAATATTGTTTCTCTGTTGATAACAATGAACTAATCCTTGCAATGCAGAATCTAGGTGAGAAAGCTAGATGGCCAAGGAAAAGTGATAAACCAGCTGCTACAAAGGATAAATCCAAGTGGTGTGCATATCATGAGGATTTTGGGCATCTCACTGAAGAATGTATTGCACTCAGAAAGGAAATTGGTTATTTGTTGAGCAAGGGGCATTTAAAGGAACTCTTGGGACGAAAGAAGTCAAGAACCCAGGATCCTGAAAGGATCCCGGAAAGGGCTCCTGCTCCTCCGGCAGATGCACAAGTCATTAATTTCATATCCGGTGGATCAGACATCTGTGGTACATCCTTCTCAGCAGCAAAAAGACACGCTAAGGAAACCAAGATGGATAACGGAGACAGACCCGTCAGGACCTCCGTTGTCACCCAGGATAAAGTCATTACTTTTGATGAGGATGATCGTGTTGACATCCAGGATCCTCACCATGACGGTCTCGTAATTACATTGTTTATTTCTAACCACTTTGTTCGCAGGATCCTTATAGATGGAGGAAGCTCTGTGAACATCATTCAGCTGGATGTTCTTAAGAAAATGAATATCCCAGAGTCCGATATTATCCCAAGATCCTCAGTACTTGTGGGATTCAGTGGAGAAACAAAGAATACATTGGGGGACATCAAACTCCCAATCTATATTGAAGGATTGCATTCTTATCAAAAGTTTTGTGTTATTGATTGCTTATCGTGTTGTAACGTTATCCTTGGCAGGCCATGGATACATGATATGAAGGCAGTTCCATCCACCAATCATCAGTGTGTAAAGCTTCCAAGTCCATGGGGAGTGGTGAAAATTGAGAGTGATCAACAGGAGGCTAAGAATTGCTATACCTCATCAATGAAACCAGCCTCAAGACCAAGGGAGCAATAGCAATTAAAGTATCCTTCAAGAGACGTCTTGGAGGCAAGAGAACAGGATTTGAAAGAAATCCTCATGGATCCTGATGATTCTGAATCCAAGATCTTCATAGGGTCAGGGATCCTTAGCGATATCGAACAAGAGCTAGTATCCTTTCTCAAAAGAAGGAAGACCACCTTTGCCTGGAAACATGAAGACATGACAGGTATATCTAAGGATGTAATTACTCACAAACTTGGCATTGACAGGTCATTCAAGCCAATTCATCAAAAGAGGAGGAAGTTTGCACCTGAAAGAAATGCTATTATCCAGGAAGAAGTAGATAAGCTACTTCGAGCAGGTATGATTAGAGAGGTTAAGTATCCAAGATGGTTAGTGTTTTGGTCAAAAAATCTGATGAGGATAATGCAACCAAACTCTCTGTTACGGGGTATGATGCTTGAATTGGTTTATAGTAATAAGGATCACTATGAAAAATAAATAACAAGCGACACAAGGTTTATACGGGGAAAAAGCCCTTGATCAAGAGTTGATCTCCGGCACAAAAAACCCCGGGTGATGGAAACTACCGATCACCAACTCAAATTAAACAAATAATGTGTTACAACTTCGGATGATAGCGAGCTAAATACAAGGATCACTATAGTGTTCTGTGTAAAAAGTGTATGAAATTGCTAAGTGAATGAACGAGAGCTGGTGTGAGCGGTTTTCAGAGTGTGTGTAGCCAAAAAATAGCATAAGTTGTGTCTAATTAGCTCGCTACCCAATTTAAATCAGAAAATAACTAGCTTAACTAACTATCCGCATTTCGTGCCTTCTCCCCACGTTCTCCATAACGTTCACAAATGGTCCAGCACGTGTAGAATTGCAGGGAATATTCTCCAGAAATATCGCCAAGACCAAGTCCCAATTGATATTCCTGCAAAACAGTTACGAATTCAAAACAGACAATCATTAGTATAAGGATCCTTAGGATGATCCATGATCCTGATCCTGAAGCACTTCTGAGGATCACTAACTGACACAGAAGTAAGGATCACCAAACAGGATAATATTTGAGGATCACGGGTCACTTAGAAATCCACCCCTAACAATTGCCCCCAAAATATAAGGAGTTATATCGTAAATAAATGAGTTATATTTTTTCGATCTTATCCCCAACAAACTAACGGATAACTAGCCGTTGGAGACGGACTAGCCGTTGCAAAGCTGACGTCACTGAAGTGACAATCCTGCAAATCATTATTATAAATAGGAGTTAGAGATAGGATCAATATGCATTTAAATTCGAAGAAACTCCCTTTAAATTCTCGGTCAAAGATCAATCAGGTATCTCTTATCTTATCTCTCCTTCTCTTACTCTGTTTTTCTTTCTTTACCAACATCAATGATGCTCCGGTCTTCCCCCGCCAAGGATCACCAGAAGGATAGCCCCTTGAAGAGTCAAGGGATTATCAAAGACTCAATACATGAGAGGTGTTGCTTTAACGATGCTCAAATAGATAAGATCCGTCTCTGCTTTCCGGCGAACACCTTTTTCAAACCCTTCGATCCCACTATTCTGAGCGACTATGTTTCTGAAACATGGGTTGCCTTTCCAGTTACTCCATTCACCATAGGATACACCTATCCTTTTCCAGACTTTACACAATCCTTCTTTTCCCTTACCGGCATCTCTTACATCCAAGCTATGCCGATGATTTGGAGGGTCTTGTATACCTTGGAGAGGATCATAGAGCAGGAAGGGATTGATTTAGGAATGTCAGAGCTGACACAGATGTATGATCTCACGATGTTTGGATCACATCGATATCTGTTTAAGCGAAAACCCGGTGAAGAACACCCCATTTTTAAAGCCACCAAGAATGACACAAATTGGAAACGACGCTTCTTCTTTGTCAGGAGGGATACCATTCCCAACGGAAAGCATTTACCCAGGAAGTGGTCCACCAATGGTAGGACAGAGGATCCTGAGAAGGATCATCAGGTAATCTGGCTCTTGTGAAAGGATCACTAACCCCCTTTTTGTCTTGTGTTATGCAGCTATTTCTGTTTCGCACCTCATCACAACACCCGCAACCAAGGATAGGCTTGCTGCTTTTTGGAAGCTTGATCCTGAAATAAGGTCATTCAAGATAGACACCCAAGACTCACAAGAAGTATCCTCAGGTTCCATCACCATGTCGAGTAAGTATCCTGCTTTTTGTATAGTTAAATATTAAAATAAATAGTTATATTGAAATAGGATAAGGATACTTATCTTGCTGTAAATACGTAGGTGCCGGAAAATCTTCCAAGCCTGCCTCCCAGTTCAACACGGCCGACCTTGATGTTGTTCGATCCAGGAAGAAGAGGGCCACTACCAGTCCTAGCATCTCCATTCCCAAGGCACCCACTAAAGGAAGGGGTGGCAAGAATAGGAAAACTTCTGACACCGAGGACCTACAAGGCCTACCACTGATCCGCCACCAGTTCCTTCAATACTTCAATGATGTGAGGATCATCAATTCTGCCTAGGTATCCTACTCATTTGAGGATCATCTGATCTTGAATTGCTTTGTCTTTTTCTTTGCAGAAATTTGCTGAGATTGAAGATTATGTGGGAAGCGTCGAGGAGTAGGATAAGAAGATTGCTGACCTTCAACAAGTTGCAGTACTTAAGGATCTCAAGATTGCTGATCTTGAAAAGGCCCTTCAAGATGCCAAGACTAAGACGGCTAAAATCCTGATCGACATTGACTATGAGAAGCATGATCTCATAGAAGGTGCGAAGGTCTCTGCTGCCATCACAATGTATCAGACAAAACTAAAGATGGCCTAGGAAGCGCAAGATCCTAACTTCGACAGAAGCAGCTGGGATGTTGAGGGCTGGAAAGCAAGGTTGGCTGATCTTGAAGATGATGAAGAGGCTGAGGAGGTTTTGGCGATCGAGGCTGGAGGTAGCGGGAAGGATCAGGTTAAGGATACCGAAGCTGGAGGGGATGAGGATGCAGCGAAGGTGTAGGCTGCACAATTGGGCGATGATGGACATTCTTAGACGCAACCGGAGCCCAATTTGGTAGTAGTTTTTTGTGGTTGTGATGTTTTTAAAACAATGATGGTCTGTAATAACTAAACAATAGCTATTAGGGTTAAGGATCATGAATGATCCTTTGGACAATAGGTAGGATTACAATTGGTGGAGGGATCCTCTGTTTGGGGGATGAAGCCATTGTGATCCTGCCATCTTTTTAATTCCTGCACTACTAAGACCTTTAGACAATGGACACCCTTTACCTACCCCAGCGGACGGGCCACGTATTGCTGGTAGATGCTCGGGGTAGGTAATTTTGACAACCTTTGATGGTTAAACTTTTGTTAATAAAATAACCTTAATCTTTTTTGGCTTATCTTGTGTTGATATCCTTGTTGTTGTTTTATTTTTCAATTGTTTTGATTTACACTTGTCTGAGTAAGAAAAGTTGAACAACTTAGATAAAAAATTTAGGATATAATGCAGGATCAAATATCCTATAGTTGAAAAATTCCAAAAAGTGGTATATTTTAAGGATCATGAGTTCAGTTGTCAAAGTATTAGGGTTATTCAAATAATCAATGAATAAAATCAAAATAGTTAAGGATCATACCTGAGGATCCAAGTTAGGATCCTAACTCTTAATATTATTATAACCAGGATAATCACACAACAAACCTTAGTAAAAGGTAAGGATCAAGGATCCTTAGTTGTTTAACTTCGAAAACCTGAAATAAAACATAACTTGGGACTAAGCCATTATAAGATAAAGGTTAGCAACTGGGGACAAGCCCAAAGGATAACTGGGGACAAGCCCAAGGATCGTATGTTAACTGGAGTATGGCCCTAACTGGCGACTATCCAAACTTAGTGGCATGAAAATGCCAAAACCTTAGCTAGCATGAAAACGCTAGAAACCTTAAGAACGGATGTATGGTACGTCTACCATTATACGTAGGATCCTAGGTATAGCCAGTACAATGGAATTATCAGCCCCTAAAACGAGTACTGGTCCCACTGCCATGAACTATACTAGGATCATCGTGCGCTACTGGCGGAACTGGGGTCAAACCCAAGGATAACTGGGGTCAAACCCAAGTAACTGGTTGCTTGTGTGGATAATCATGCTTTTGCTAAGAGTACCTGAACCTTCAAAACTCAAAATCTCGTGAAATGGGGATAAAGGATGCAAGATCCTTATCCTTCTGTGAAAAAGTAAGGAAATGAAATAGTTTAAGATTAGAATGTTACCAAAAATGAGGATCATCTGTGCTTTAAGGATCCTTTAAGGATATTTATCATGTGAGGATCATGGATCCTTATCACATGAAATATCTCTTCAAATGGACAGCATTCCAAGCTCTTGGTAGTAAGTCACCTTCCATTGTTAGCAATCGATATGCCCCCTTTCCTGCCCCAGCTTCAATCAAGTAAGGGCCTTCCCATTTTGGTGCCAACTTTCCATCAGCAGGATTGGTGGTATTCTGAAATGCTTTCCTTAGTACCATATCACCAATTTGGAATTTCCTGATCCTCACATTTTTTGTTGTATGCACCGGCCATTCTTTGCTGATAACTGGCCATCCTTATCCTTGCCAAATCTCTGATTTCTTCTATAGTATCCAGGTCTTGAACCAAGTTCTCATCATTTTCCTCAGGATCACGAATACTGGTTCTAGCAGTTGGAACCACCATTTCTGTAGGGATCACTGATTCTGCCCCAAATACCAAAGAGAATGGAGTTTGGCCTGTAGCATTCTTAGGAGTTGTCCTATCAGCCCAAAGCACATAAGGTAATTCTTCTGCCCATTTCCCTTTCTTGGATCCAAGCTTCTTCTTCAAATTGTTGATGATGATCTTATTGGAGGATTCTGCCTGACCATTAGCTTGTGGGTGGACTGGTGTTGATGTTATCATCTTAATCCCCCAGCTGTCACAAAAGTTAGTGGTTCTATTCCCAATAAATTGGGATCCATTATCACAAATAATCTCAGAAGGAATACCGAATCTAGTTATAATATTTCTTTTAATGAAGGATATAACTTCCTTTTCTCTGACTTGGGCAAAAGCTTCAGCCTCTATCCACTTGGAGAAGTAATCAGTCATAGCAAGCATGAATACTTTTCCACCAGGTGCCTTAGGGAGCTTACCAACTATATCCATACCCCATCTCGTAAATGGCCAAGAGGAGGATATAGGATGCAAAAATTCAGCTGGTTGATGAAGGATATTGCTGTGTCTCTGACAAGGATCACATCTCTTAGCATACTCCACAGCATCTCTCTTCATGGTTGGCCAGTAGTATCCTGTCCTCAGGATCCTTGAGAATAACGCCCTGCCCCCAGTGTGGGGATTCCACAATCTCCTTCATGGAAGTCTTTTAAAACTTCTTGGATTTCAGGATCCTCAATGCATCTTAAGTATGGTCCTGCAAGAGATCGTCTATACAACATATTATTTAAAATTGTGAATTGAGATACCTTAATTTTGAAAGCCCTAGGGTTTTCTCCTGTAGGAATCTCTCCATGTTGTAAATATCTCATGATTGGGAGGATCCATGATCCTGAATGAGTTTGAGTATCCTCACTAGGGATAATTGCAGAATCCTCTCCTATCTCCATAGCCACATGATCCTCGATAGCCGGGGTCAGGATATGGATAATAGGGATCTTGATATCCTCCGGGATCTTCAAGGATGATCCTAAATTGGCTAGTGCATCTGCCTCTGCATTCTCTTCCCTTGGTACCTGTGTCAAACTAAAGGATACAAAAGAGAGTGCCAATTCTTTGACTAACTCCAAATATTTGATTAGCTTTTCACCTTTAACAGCATAGGATCCATTAAAGTGATTAGTGATTAACAAAGAATCTACATGTACCTCAAGATACCTGATCCTCATATGCTTAGCAATTTGCAAACCAGCTATCAAGGCTTCGTATTCAGCCTCATTGTTAGTGGTTTGGAACTCACAAGCTATAGAGTGGGGTATTATGTCCCCCTGTGGCGATTTTAGTAGTATTCCAAGCCCTGTTCCCTTGATGTTTGAGGATCCATCAGTGTAGAGTATCCAAGGATCCTTGGTCTCTTCTAGCTGCTGGACTTCTAATTCAGCTTCCTTTTGCAAATCACTACTGAAATCTGCCACAAAGTCAGCTAATGCTTGGGATTTAATGGCTGTCCTGGGCTCATATCTTATATTATATGCACTAAGCTTCACTGCCCACTTAGCCATCCTTCCTGACATTTCAGGTTTCCTGAGGACATTCTTGATTGGAAAATTAGTTTTAACGATAATAACATGAGTTTCAAAATAATGTCTTAATTTGGTAGATGCCATAATTAATGCAAGGATAAGTTTTTCTAAGTGTGAATACCTGGATTCAGCATCAAGTAAACTCTTACTTACATAATAGACGGGATGTTGTGTACCTTCGTGATCCTTAACAAGGACGGCACTTACTGCTTTTGAGGATACCGCAAGATATAAGGATAACACATCTCCTTTTTCTGGTTTCATTAAAGCCGGGGCCGAGGATAGGTAATCCTTAAGAGCTCTTAAGGCACTTTCATGCTTCTCAGTCCACTCGAACTTCTTGTTCTTCCTTAGGATATCATAGAATTCCTTGCACTTTTCTGAGGATTTGGATATGAAATTGTTTAAAGCTGCAATCCTGCCTGTTAATCTCTGAACATCCTTAGCATTGGTAGGGGACTTGATGTTCACTATTGCTTTGATTTGTTCTGGACTGGCTTCAATGCCTCTCTTTGTCACCATATATCCTAAGAATTTACCTGCTTTAACACCGAAGTGACATTTTGAAGGATTAAGCTTCATATTGTATTTATCAAGGATATTGAATGCTTCCTCCAAGTCTCTTAGGTGATCCTCAGCCTTTATTGATTTTACCACCATATCGTCTATGTAAACTTCCATAGTTTGTCCAATCTGATCCTTGAACATCATATTCACTAGCCTTTGATAAGTTGCACCTGCATTTCTTAGTCCGAACGGCATAGCAATATAGCAGTATATACCAGTTGGAGTCATGAAGGCTGTATCCTCTTGATCGGATGGTTCTATTTGAATTTGTTGAAATCCAGATGAAGCATCCATGAAAGTTAACAGTTCATGACCCGCAGTTGCATCCACCATGGAGTCAATGTGGGGTAATGGGAAAGGATCCTTGGGACATGCCTTATTTAAATCGGTAAAATCGACACATACCCTCCACTTTCTGTTTTTCTTTTGAACAACAACCACATTGGCCAACCATCTTGGATACATGACCTCTCTAATCATACCTGCTTGGAGTAATTTCTCTACCTCCTCCTGGATAATGGCATTCCTTTCTGGTGCAAATTTCCTTCTCCTTTGATGGATTGGTTTGAAGGACCTATCGATGCCAAGTTTGTGAGTGATTACATCTTTAGATATGCCTGTCATGTCTTCGTGTTTCCATGCAAAGGTAGTCTTTCTCCTTTTGAGGAAGGATATGAGGTTTTCCTTCATTTCGCCAAGGATCCCTGATCCTATATAAACTATAGATTCAGGATCATCAGGATCCATAAGGATTTCTACTATATCATGTTCTCTTGCCTCCAAGACATCCCTTGGAGGATACTTTGATTGCTATTGCTCCCTAGACTTTGATGCTGGTTTCATTGATGAGGTGTAGCAGTTCTTAGCCTCTTGCTGATCACTATCAATCTTCACTATTCCCCAAGGGCTAGGAAGCTTCACACATTGATGATAAGTGGATGGGACTGCCTTCATATCGTGTATCCAAGGCCTGCCAAGGATCACATTACAACAAGATAAACAGTCAATAACACAAAACTTTTGGTAAGAATGTAGGCCTTCGATATAGATTGGGAGTTTAATGTCCCCCAGAGTATTCTTAGTCTCGCCACTGAATCCCACGAGCACGGAGGATCTTGGTATGATGTCGGATTCAGGTATGTTCATCTTCTTGAGAACATCAAGCTGGATAATGTTCACAGAGCTCCCTCCATCTATAAGGATCCTGCGAACAAAATGGTTAGAAATAAAAAGAGTGATAACCAAACCATCATGATGAGGATCCTGGATGTCAACATGATCATCCTCATCAAAAGTTATAACTTTTCCTTCGGAGACGCTGGATGTTCGAATGGGTCTGTCTCCATTATCCATCTTGGTTTCCTTCGCATGTCTTTTGGCTGCAGAGAAGGATGTTCCACAAATGTCTGATCCTCCAGATATAAAGTTTATAATTTGTGCATCTGCTGGAGGGGCTGGAGCTTTCTCTGGGATCCTTTCAGGATCCTGAGTTCTTGACTTCTTTCTCCCCAATAGTTCTTTCAAGTGCCCCTTGCTCAACAAGTATCCAATTTCTTTTCTCAATGCGATGCATTCTTCTGTGAGATGCCCAAAATCTTCATGGTATGCACACCACTTTGATTTATCCTTAGTTGCAGCTGGTCTATCATTTTTTCTGGGCCATCTAGCTTTGTCACCTAAACTCTGCATCGCAAGGATTAGTTCATTGTTATCAACAGAAAAACAATATTCAGAGATTGGAGGATAATCCTCATCATCCTCTTCTTGTTCAACAGCATGCACATTCTGGTTATCAGATCTATTATAGGATCTGAACTTGTTCTTGAATGAGGATCCTTGCTTTTCTTGCTTTGAGGATCCTGCTAACCTCTCCTGGATCCTTTTGTCATCCTCTAGCCGGATGAACCTAAGGGCCCGGGTCCTTACCTCATCTAGGTTCCTGCATGGTGTCATAACAAGATCATCATAGAATAACGAATCCCTAAGCAATCCCATTTAAAGGCTTCAACAGCCGTAGCTATATCCAGATTAGGAATATCTAAGGATTCTTTACTAAATTTAGTGATATAATCCCTTAATGATTCATTATGACCCTGGGTTATCCTATATAGATCACTAGTTAAACGCTCAAATTTTCTACTACAAGAAAACTGATTATTAAATAGATTAACTAGGTTAGCAAATGAGGTAATAGAGTAGGGGGAAGACTTAGCAGCCATTTAAGAGCCAATCCAGTAAGAGTGGATCCAAATCCCTTGCACAGACATGCTTCCTTTAACCTTTCTGGGATGGGGTTGATCTCCATCCTTTCCTTGTATTGAGCTATGTGTTCCTCAGGATCCGTTGAACCATCATACAACTTCATGGTAGGTACATGGAACCTCTTGGGTATCTCAGCATCACAGATTGGGGGTGCAAAACGAGATATCTTGTGGCTCCCATCCGCAATCTCTGGGATAGGCTTGACCACTCCTGGGACACTTGATATAATATCCTTTAACTTTTGCAATTCTCTGGCCATGGCATGATTGATACCTGGATCCTGCATAAGGCCATGGTTAGTAGTATAAGAATTATTAAAAGTGTTACCTCCCATTGGATTCAAATTAGGAAGAGTGGATGTTAATCCATATTGTTGGGGCTCTGGAATGACCGACGGACCAGTAGAAGCAATGGTTTGCATTGGAATGAAATCTCCCTGATGGATGTCGGAACTTCCTGATTGCAAACTCCTTAAGGATCCTGGAATCTGGAAGGATCCTTGAAACTGTGAGTATCCTTGGACCTGGGAGGATCCTGGAACATAGGAGGATCCTTGAACTTGGGAGGATCCTTGAACCTGGGAGGATCCTTGAACATAGGAGGATCCTTGAACCTGGGAGGATCCTTGAAATGGCCAGTACCCTTGAATCTGCTGCGCTCCCGAGTATCCTCCTGAGCTTGCAAAGGATCCTATATGCTGAGGATGGGATCCTGATGGCTGAAAGTGTAACCCAGAAGCCTGAGTCATTGCTGATGACCCGTAATGCACTCCTTTTGGTCCTCCAACATATTGAACGTCTGGAACCAGTGAAGGCTGAGAAGTTATAACCGGAGTGTCAAAATTCAAAGATCTGGGCATTAGTGGGGAATGATCCTCTGCCGATCTCTTTTGTTTCTTGATGTCTCCAATTTCTCTAAGGATTCTTTCATTGGTCTTGTCCTGCTGCTGGATATGCTCCTTCATCTGCAAAATTAGAGTAAACAAGTCACTAGTAGTAGGAGTATAAGAAGAAGAAGAAGTTGGAGGTTTTGAGAAAATGGGAGTTGGTTTCTTCTCGGCATTTTTCTGAGGTCCAGAAGGTGGTGGAGGCAAAGGTGGAATGCCCTGGGATGAATTGACTGCAGACATCGCACTGGAGGTATTCTTTGATGATGAAGCCATCTGCTCGTATGCAATGAACTGGAATGATCACAAAGATGAGAATTTCTTAGAAATGAAGCACTAATTGCCCCATGGTGGGCGCCAAACTGTTTTGGTTAAAAAATCTGATGAGGATAATGCAACCAAACTCTCTGTTACGGGGTATGATGCTTGAATTGGTTTATAGTAATAAGGATCACTATGAAAAATAAATAACAAGCGACACAAGGTTTATACGGGGAAAAAGCCCTTGATCAAGAGTTGATCTCCGGCACAAAAAACCCCGGGTGATGGAAACTACCGATCACCAACTCAAATTAAACAAATAATGTGTTACAACTTCGGATGATAGCGAGCTAAATACAAGGATCACTATAGTGTTCTGTGTAAAAAGTGTATGAAATTGCTAAGTGAATGAACGAGAGCTGGTGTGAGCGGTTTTCAGAGTGTGTGTAGCCAAAAAATAGCATAAGTTGTGTCTAATTAGCTCGCTACCCCATTTAAATCAGAAAATAACTAGCTTAACTAACTATCCGCATTTCGTGCCTTCTCCCCACGTTCTCCATAACGTTCACAAATGGTCCAGCACGTGTAGAATTGCAGGGAATATTCTCCAGAAATATCGCCAAGACCAAGTCCCAATTGATATTCCTGCAAAACAGTTACGAATTCAAAACAGACAATCATTAGTATAAGGATCCTTAGGATGATCCATGATCCTGATCCTGAAGCACTTCTGAGGATCACTAACTGACACAGAAGTAAGGATCACCAAACAGGATAATATTTGAGGATCACGGGTCACTTAGAAATCCACCCCTAACAGTTAGCCAATGTGGTTGTTGTTTAAAAGAAAAATGGAAAGTGGAGGGTATGTGTCGATTTTACAGATTTAAACAAGGCATGTCCCAAGGATCCTTTCCCATTACCCCACATTGACTCCATGGTGGATGCTACCGCGGGTCATGAGTTGTTAACTTTTATGGATGCTTCATCTGGATTTCAACAAATTCAGATGGAACCATCCGATCAAGAGGATACAGCCTTTATGACCCCAACTGGTATATACTGTTATATTGCTATGCCATTTGGATTAAGGAATGCAGGTGCTACTTACCAAAGGCTTGTCAATATGACGTTCAAGGAACAAATTGGATACACTATGGAAGTCTATATTGATGACATGGTGGTTAAGTCCAAAAGAGCTGAGGATCACCTTAAAGACTTGGAGGAAGCATTCAATATCCTTGATAAATTTAATATGAAACTAAATCCTTCTAAGTGTCATTTTGGTGTAAAGGCAGGTAAATTCTTAGGATATATGGTAACAAAGAGGGGCATTGAAGCAAGTCCAGAGCAAATTAAGGCTATCGTGAATATCAAATCTCCTGCCAATGCTAAGGATGTGTAAAGGTTGACTGGCAGGATCGCAGCCTTGAACAGATTCATATCCAAATCCTCAGAAAAGTGCAAGGAGTTCTATGACATCCTGAGGAAAAACAAGAAATTTGAATGGACTGAGAAGTATGAAAGTGCCCTTAAAGCTCTTAAAGATTACCTATCCTTAGCCCCAGCCTTAATGAAACCAGAAAAGGGAGATGTGTTATCCTTATATTTGGCGGTATCCTCAAAAGCAGTAAGTGCGGTCCTTGTTAAGGATCACCAAGGTACACAACATCCTGTTTATTATGTAAGTAAGAGCTTACTTGATGCTGAATCCAGGTATTCACATTTAGAAAAACTTATCCTTGCATTAATTATGGCATCTACCAAATTAAGTCATTATTTTTAGACTCATGCCATTATTGTTAAAACTAATTTCCCAATTAAGAATGTTCTCAGGAAACCTGAAATGTCAGGAAGGATGGCTAAGTGGGCAGTGAAGTTGAGTGCATATGATATAAGATATGAGCCTAGGACAGCCATTAAATCCCAAGCATTAGCTGACTTTGTGGCAGATTTCAGTAGTGATTTGCAAAAGGAAGCTGAACTAGAAGTCCAACAGCTTGAAGAAACCAAGGATCCTTGGATACTGTTTACTGATGGATCCTCCAATGTGAATGGAACAGGGCTTGGAATACTACTAAAATCTCCACAGGGGGACATAATACCCCACTCCATAGCTTGTGAATTTCAAACTACCAACAATGAGGCTGAATATGAAGCCTTGATAGCTGGTTTGCAAATTGCAAAGCATATGAGTATCAGGTATCTTGAGGTACATGTAGATTCTTTATTGATCACTAATCACTTTAATGGGTCCTATGCTGTTAAAGGTGAAAAGCTAATCAAATATTTGGAGATAGTCAAAGAATTGGCACTCTCTTTTGTATCCTTTAGTTTAACACAGGTACCTAGGGAAGAGAATGCAGAAGGTGATGCCTTAGCCAATCTAGGATCATCTTTGAAGATTCCTGAGGATATTGAGATCCCTATTATCCATATCCTGACCCCTGCTATCAAGGATCATGTAGCTATGGAGATTGGAGAGGACTCTGCAATCATCCCTAGTAATGATACCCAATCTCATTCAGGGTCATGGATACTCCCAATCATGAGATACATACAACATGGAGAAATTCCTACAGGAGAAAACCCAAGGGCCTTTAAAATTAAGGTATCTCAATTTACAATATTAAACAATATGTTGTATAAACGATCTCTTGCAGGACCATATTTGAGATGCATTGAGCATCCTGAAATTCAAGAAGTCCTAAAGGATTTCCATGAAGGAGATTGTGGAAACCATACTGGGGGCAGGGCATTATTCTCAAGGATCCTGAGAACAGGATACTATTGGCCCACTATGAAGAAGGACGCTGTGGAGTATGCCAAGAAGTGTGATCCTTGTCAGAGGCATAGTAATATCCTTCACCAACCAGCAGAGCTCTTGCATCCTATATCTTCTTCTTGGCCATTCATGAGATGGGGAATGGATATAGTTGGAAAGCTTCCTAAGGCACCAGGTGGAAAAGTATTCATGCTTGCTATGACTGATTACTTCTCTAAGTGGATAGAGGCTGAAGCCTTTGCTCAAGTCAGAGAAAAGGAAGTTATATCCTTTATTAAAAGGAATATTATTACTAGATTTGGCATTCCTTCTGAAATTATTTGTGATAATGGATCCCAATTTATTGGGAATAGAACCACTAACTTTTGTGACAGTTGGGGAATTAAGATGATAACATCAACACCAGTCCATCCACAAGCTAATGGTCAGGCAGAATCATCCAACAAGATCATCATCAACAATTTGAAGAAGAAGCTTGGATCCAAGAAAGGAAAATGGGCAGAAGAACTACCTTATGTGCTGTGGGCTGATAGAACAACTCCCAAGAATGCTACAGGCCAAACTCCATTTTCTTTGGTATTTGGGGCAGAGTCAGTGATCCCTACAGAGATGGTGGTTCCAACTACAAGAACAAGCGTTCGTGATCCTGAAGAAAATGCTGAAAACTTGATTCAAGACTTGGATACTATAGAAGAAATCAGGGATTTAGCAAGGATAAGGATGGCCAGTTATCAACAAAGGATGGCTAGAGCTTACAACAAAAATGTCAGGCTCAGGAAATTCCAAGTTGGGGATATGGTATTAAGGAAAGCATTTCAAAACACCACCAATCCTGCTGATGGAAAGCTAGCACCAAAGTGGGAAGGACCCTATTTGATTGAAGCTGAAGCAGGAAAGGGGGCATATCGATTGCTAACAATGGAGGGTGATTTGCTACCTAGAGCTTGGAATGCTGTCCATTTGAAGAAATATTTCATGTGATCATGATCCATGATCCTTACCAGACAAGTATCCTTGAAGGATCCCCGCTGATAGATGATCCTCTTT
The DNA here is from genome assembly GCA_030545235.1 of Helianthus tuberosus. Lineage (NCBI taxonomy): Eukaryota > Viridiplantae > Streptophyta > Magnoliopsida > Asterales > Asteraceae > Helianthus > Helianthus tuberosus. The sequence continues at coordinate 31,227,439 of CM060405.1, forward strand.
CTGGTAACATTCCAATCTTAAACTATTTCATTCTTTTTATTCTTACAGGGATAAGGATCCTGCGTCCTTTACCCTCCTTTTACTTGATTTCTGAGTTTTGAAGGTTCAGGTATCTTTAACTAAGCATTGAGTATCCACAGAAGTATCCAGTTGTTTGGGCTAGTCCCCAGTCTGGGCCTGTCCCCAGTTTCGCCAGTAGCGCACGATGATCCTGGTATAGTTCATGGCAATGGGTCCAGTACCCGCTTTAGGGGCTGACAATTTTGTTGTACTGGCTATATTCAGGATCCTACGTATAATGGTAGACGTACCATACATCCGTTCCTAAGGTTTCTAACGTTTTCACGTTAGCTAAGGTTTTGGCATTTTCATGTCACTAAGCTTGGATAGTCGCCAGTATGGGCCATACTCCAGTTTACATACGATCCTTTGGGCTTGTCCCCAGTTATCCTTTGGGCTTGTCCCCAGTTATCCTTTGGGCTTGTCCCCAGTATATTGGGCTTGTCCCCAGAATTGTTGGGCTTGTCCCCAGTCACTAACAATCATCTTATGATGGCTCAGTTCCAAGTAATATCTTATTTCAGGTTTGTGAAGATAAATGGCCAAAGATTCTTGACCCTTACTTTCAACTAAGGTTTGTATCTTGGGTTATCCTAATTTTAAGTGTTGAAGAATAGGATCCTAACTTGGGTTCTCAGGTATGATCCTGAACTGTTTTGATTTTATTCATTATGTACTTAAGTGACACTTATCTTTGACAACTGAAATGGTGATCCTTAAATTATTTTTTGTGATCCTTGATCATATCCTTAACTCTTAAGTGATATTTTTAAAATTTTTCCTTACTTGATAAGTTTAAACGACATGAACATCACAATAGATTGAAAAATAAAATAACAATAAGGATATCAACACAGGATATAGCCAAAAAGTTAAAGTCATTTTATTCACAAAAGCTTAAACCCTTTTAAGGTTGTCAAAATTGCCAACCCACGTTTCTACCAGCAAAACGTGGCCCGTCCACATGGGTTGGCAAAGGGTGTCCATTGTTTGTAGGTCTAACAAGTGCAGGAAATTAAAGACGGTAGGATCACAATGGCTTCATCCCCCAAACAGAGGATCCCTCCACCATTTGTAATCCTACCTATTGTTCAAAGGATCATCCATGATCCTCAACCCTAGTTACTATTGTTCAAATACAGACCAACCATTGTTTACCAAAACATCATCAAAACAAAAAAAAACCATAACCCAACTAAAAAAAATGGGCTCCGGCTACGTCTAGAAATATCCATCATCGCCCATTGTTGCAGCCTACACCTTCGCTGCATCACCACCTCCAGCTCCACTAGCTTCACCACCATGATCCTTGCCACTACCACTAGCCTCAATCGCCAGAACCTCCTCAGCCTCCTCCTCGTCATCCAGTTCAGCCAGTCTTGCCTTCCAGCCTTCTACATCCCAGTTGCTCCTGTCAAAGGTAGGATCCTGAGCTTCTTGAGCCATTTGTAGCTTGGTCTTGTACATGGCTATTGTTAGGGGAGGATTTTCTAACAATTAGTGATCCTTACTTGTTATCCTAATAAATGATCCTTACTTCTGTGACAGATAGTGATCCTCAGAAGAGCTTCAGGATCAGGATCATGGATCACCTTAAGGATCCTCATACTAACGATTGTTTGTTTATGTTTCGTATTATTTTGCAGGAGTAACAAGCTTGACTTGGTCTTGGCAACGTTACTATGGAATATTCCACGGGTATTTCGCACACGTTTGACTGGAAATGGACGTTGTGGAGAACGTGGGAGCATGGCACAAAAGTCGGATAGTTTGTTAGCATAGTTAACTTCTATTTTTAAAGGGGTGACGAGCTAGTAATTAGAAAACTTAGCCATTTTTCAGCTACACACACTCTCGTACAATTGCACTCTTGAAGCTTTCGGCAAGCACTTAACAGTTTTCACTCACTTTTACACATTTCACCATAGTGATCCTTGTACCTAGCTCGTTACTATCCGAAGTTGTAAACATTTACTGATTTATTTGAGCTTGGTGATCGGTAGTTTCCATCACCCGAGGTTTTTTATGCCGGAGATCTTCTAAAGATCAAGGGCTTTTTCCTCGTATAAATCCTTGTGTCGTTTGTGCAATTTACATTGAAGTGATCCTTATCATTGTTCCTCATTTCAAGCATCATTCCCCGTAACTAAGAGTTTGGTTGCATTATCCTCATCAGATTTTTTGACCAAAACAGTTTGGCGCCCACCGTGGGGCAATTGGTGCTTCATTCCTAAGAAGTTTTTCTGTTGGTGATCATTCCGGTTCATTGCATACAAATACATGGCTTCATCATTGAAGAATACCTCTACTGCAATGTCTGCGGTCAATTCATCTCAGGGCATTCCACCTTTGCCTCCACCACCTGCTGGATCTCAGAAAAATGCTGAGAAGAAACCAACTCCCATTTTCTCCAAACCTCCAACTTCTTCTGCTTCTTATACTCCTACTACTAGTGACTTGTTTACTCTGATTTTGCAGATGAAGGAGCATATCCAGCAGCAGGATAAGACCAATGAAAGAATCCTTAGAGAAATTGGAGACATCAAGAAACAAAAGAGATCGGCAGAGGATCATTCCCCACTAATGCCCAGATCTTTGAGTTTTGATACTCCGGTTATAACTTCTCAGCCTTCAGCGGTTCCAGACGTTCAATATGTTGGAGGACCAAAAGGAGTGCATTACGGGTCATCAGCAATGACTCAGGCTTCAGGGTTACACTTTCAACCATCAGGATCCCATCCTCAGCATATAGGATCCTTTGCAAGCTCAGGAGGATACTCGGGAGCGCAGCAGATTCAAGGATACTGGCCGTTTCAAGGATCCTCCCAGGTTCAAGGATCCTCCTATGTTCAAGGATCCTCCCAGGTTCAAGGATCCTCCTATGTTCAGGGATCCTCCCAGGTTCAAGGATCCTCCTATGTTCAGGGATCCTCCCAGGTTCAAGGATCCTCCTATGTCCCAGGATCCTCCTAGGTTCAAGGATACTCACAGTTTCAAGGATCCTTCCAGATTCCGGGATCCTTAAGGAGTTTGCAATCAGGAAGTTCCGACGTCCATCAAGGGGATTTCATTCCAATGCAAACCATTGCTTCTACTGGTCCATCGGTCATCCCAGAGCCCCAACAATATGGATTAACATCCATTCTTCCTAATTTGAATCAAATGGGAGGTAACACTTTTAATAATTCTTATACTACTAACCATGGCCTTATGCAGGATCCAGGTATCAATCATGCCATGGCCAGAGAATTGAAAAAGTTAAAGGATATGATATCAAGTGTCCCAGGAGTGGTCAAGCCTATCCCAGAGATTGCATATGGGAGCCACAAGATATCTCGTTTTGCACCACCAATCTGTGATGCTGAGATACCCAAGAGGTTCCATGTACCAACCATGAAGCTGTATAATGGTTCGACGGATCCTGAAGAACACATAGCACAATACAGGGAGAGGATGGAGATCAATCCGATCCCAGAAAGGTTAAAGGACGCATGCCTGTGCAAGGGATTCGGATCCACTCTTACTGGATCAGCTCTCAAATGGCTGCTAAGTCTTCCCCCTACTCTATTACCTAATTTGCTAATCTAGTTAACCTATTTAATAACCAATTTTCTTGTAGTAGAAAATTTGAACGATTAACTAGTGATCTATATAGGATAACCCAGGGTCATAAGGAATCATTAAGGGATTGCATTACCAAATTCAGTAAAGAATCCTTAGACATTCCCAACTTGGATATAGCCACGGCTGTTGAGGCCTTCAAAATGGGATTGCTTAGGGATTCATTGTTCTATGATGATCTTGTTATGACACCATGCAGGAACCTAGATGAGGTAAGAACCCGGGCACTCAGGTTCATCCGGCTAGAGGACGATAAGAGGATCCAGGAAAGATTAGCAGGATCCTCAAAACAAGAGAAGCAAGGATCCTCGTTCAAGAACAACAAGTTCAAATCCTATAACAGATCTGATAACCAGAACGTGCATGCTGTTGATCAGGAAGAGGATGATGAGGATTATCCTCCGATTTCTGAATATTGTTTTTCTGTTGATAACAATGAACTAATCCTTGCGATGCAGAATCTAGGTGATAAAGCCAGATGGCCCAGAAAAAATGACAGACCAGCTGCAACCAAAGATAAATCAAAGTGGTGTGCATACCATGAAGATTTTGGGCATCTCACAGAAGAATGCATTGCACTAAGAAAGGAAATTGGATACTTGTTGAGCAAGGGGCATCTAAAAGAATTGTTGGGTAGAAAAAAGTCAAGGACTCAGGATCCTGAAAGGATCCCTGAGAAAGCTCCGGCCCCTCCAGCAGATGCACAAGTAATAAACTTTATTTCTGGAGGATCAGATATTTGTGGCACATCCTTCTCAGCAGCTAAAAGGCATGCAAAGGAAACTAAAATGGATAGTGGAGAAAGACCCGTTCGAACATCAAGTGTCTCCGAAGGAAAAGTCATAACCTTTGATGAGGATGATCGTGTTGATATCCAGGATCCTCATCACGATGGTTTAGTTATTACTCTTTTCATTTCTAACCATTTTGTCCACAGGATCCTTATAGACGGAGGAAGCTCAGTGAACATTATCCAGCTTGATGTTCTAAAGAAGATGGGTATCCCTGAATCAGATATCATACCAAGATCCTCCGTGCTCGTGGGATTTAGTGGCGAAACTAAGAATACCCTGGGGGACATTAAGCTCCCAATATACATCGAAGGCCTACATTCTTATAAAAAATTTTGTGTTATTGACTGTTTATCTTGTTGTAATGTTATCCTTGGCAGGCCCTGGATACACGATATGAAGGCAGTCCCATCTACTTACCATCAATGTGTGAAGCTCCCTAGTCCTTGGGGAATAGTCAAGATTGATAGTGATCAGCAGGAGGCTAAGAATTGCTATACTTCATCGATGAAACCAGCCTCGAAGTCAAGGGAGCAATAGCAATCAAAGTATCCTCCAAGGGATGTCTTGGAGGCAAGAGAGCAGGATGTGGTAGAAATCCTCATGGATCCTCATGATCCTGAATCCAAAATCTATATCGGATCAGGGATCCTCGGCAAAATGAAAGAAGACCTCGTATCCTTCCTCAAAAGGAGGAAAACTACCTTTGCATGGAAGCATGAGGATATGACAGGTATATCTAAGGATATTATCACTCATAAACTTGGCATCGACAGGTCATTCAAACCAATCCATCAAAAAAGGAGGAAGTTTGCACCGGAAAGAAATGCCATTATCCAGGAAGAGGTAGAGAAATTGCTCCGGGCAGGTATGATTAGAGAGGTCAAGTATCCAAGATGGTTGGCCAATGTGGTTGTTGTTCAAAAGAAAAATGGAAAGTGGAGGGTATGTGTCGATTTCACAGAATTAAATAAGGCATGTCCCAAGGATCCTTTCCCATTACCCCACATTGACTCCATGGTGGATGCAATGGCGGGTCATGAACTGTTGACTTTTATGGATGCTTCATCTGGATTTCAACAAATTCAGATGGAACCATCTGATCAAGAGGATACGGCCTTTATGACTCCAACCGGTATATATTGTTATATTGCTATGCCGTTTGGATTAAGGAATGCAGGTGCAACATATCAAAGGCTGGTGAATATGATGTTCAAGGATCAGATTGGACAAACTATGGAGGTTTACATAGATGATATGGTGGTAAAATCCATAAAAGCTGAGGATCACCTAAGGGACTTGGAGGAAGCATTCGATATCCTTGACAAATATAACATGAAACTTAATCCTTCAAAATGTCACTTTGGTGTTAAAGCAGGCAAATTCTTAGGATACATGGTGACCAAGAGAGGCATTGAAGCTAGCCCGGAACAAATCAAAGCCTTAGTGAATATCAAATCTCCGGCCAATGCTAAGGATGTCCAAAGGCTAACAGGCAGGATTGCAGCTTTGAACAGATTTATATCCAAATCCTCAGAGAAGTGCAAAGAATTCTATGATATCCTAAGGAAGAACAAGAAATTCGAGTGGACTGAGAAGCATGAAAGTGCCTTAAGAGCTCTTAAGGATTACCTATCCTCGGCCCCGGCGTTAATGAAACCAGAAAAAGGAGATGTGTTATCCTCAAAAGCAGTAAGTGCCGTCCTTGTTAAGGATCACGAAGGTACACAACATCCTGTCTATTATGTAAGTAAGAGTTTACTTGATGCTGAATCCAGGTATTCACACTTAGAAAAACTTATCCTTGCATTAATTATGGCATCTACCAAATTAAGACATTATTTTGAAACTCATGTTATTGTTGTTAAAACTAATTTTCCAATTAAGAATGTCCTCAGGAAACCAGAGATGTCAGGAAGGATGGCTAAGTGGGCAGTGAAGCTTAGTGCCTATGATATAAGATATGAGCCTAGGACAGCCATCAAATCCCAAGCATTAGCTGACTTTGTGGCTGATTTCAGTAGTGATTTACAAAAAGAAGCTGAGTTAGAAGTCCAGCAGCTAGAGGAGACCAAGGATCCTTGGATACTCTATACTGATGGATCCTCAAATGTCAAAGGCACAGGGCTTGGAATACTACTAAAATCGCCACAGGGGGGCATAATACCCCACTCTATAGCTTGTGAGTTCCAAACCACTAACAATGACGCTGAATATGAAGCCTTAATTGCTGGTTTGCAAATTGCTAAGCATATGGGGATCAGGTATCTTGAGGTACATGTAGATTCATTGTTAATTACAAACCACTTTAATGGATCCTATGCTGTTAAAGGTGAAAAGCCAACCAAATATTTAGAGATAGTCAAAGAATTGGCACTCTCTTTTGTTTCCTTTAGTTTGACACAGGTACCAAGGGAAGAAAATACAGAAGCTGATGCATTGGCTAACTTAGGATCATCTTTGAAGATCCCGGAGGATATAAGTATCCCCATTATCCATATCTTGGCTCCTGCCATCGAGGATCATGTGGCCATGGAAATAGGGCAAGATTCTGCAATTATCCCAAGTGAGGATACTCAATCCCATTCAGGATCAGGATCATGGATCTCACCAATCATGAAATACTTACAACACGGAGAGATTCCTACAGGAGAAAACCCTAGGGCTTTCAAAATTAAGGTATCCCAATTCACAATCTTAAATAATATGTTGTATAAGCGATATCTTGCAGGACCATACCTAAGATGCATTGAGGATCCTGAGACCCAAGAAGTTTTAAAAGACTTCCATGAAGGAGATTGTGGAAATCACACTGGGGGCAGGGCACTGTTCTCAAGGATCCTGAGGACAGGATACTACTGGCCAACTATGAAAAGAGATGCTGTGGAATATGCTAAAAAGTGTGATCCTTGTCAGAGACACAGCAATATCCTTCATCAGCCGGCTGAATTTTTACACCCTATATCCTCCTCTTGGCCATTTATGAGATGGGGGATGGATATAGTTGGTAAGCTTCCTAAGGCACCTGGTGGAAAAGTATTCATGCTAGCTATGACTGATTACTTCACCAAGTGGATAGAGGCTGAAGCTTTTGCCCAAGTCAGAGAAAAGGAAGTTATATCCTTCATTAAAAGAAATATTATAACTAGATTTGGTATTCCTTCTGAAATTATATGTGATAATGGTTCCCAATTTATTGGGGGCAGAACTACTAACTTTTGTGACAGCTGGGGGATTAAGATGATAACATCAACACCAGTCCACCCACAAGCTAATGGTCAAGTAGAATCATCCAACAAGATCATCATCAACAATTTGAAGAAGAAGCTTGGATCCAAGAAAGGGAAATGGGCAGAAGAACTACCTTATATGCTTTGGGCTGATAGGACAACCCCTAAGAATGCTACTGGTCAAACGCCATTCTCTTTGGTATTTGGGGCAGAATCAGTGATCCCAACAGAAATGGTGGTTCCAACTGCTAGAACAAGTACCCGTGATCCTGAGGAAAATGATGAGAACTTGGCTCAAGACCTGGATACTATTGAAGAAATCAGGGATCTGGCTAGGATAAGGATGGCCAGTTATCAACAAAGAATGGCTGGTGCTTACAACAAAAATGTCAGGATCAGGAAGTTTCAAGTTGGAGATATGGAATTAAGGAAAACATTTCAGAATACCACCAATCCTACTGATGGAAAATTGGCTCCAAAATGGGAAGGCCCTTATTTGATTGAAGCTGAAGCAGGAAAGGGGGCATATAGATTGCTAACCATGGAAGGTGATTTGCTACCAAGAGCTTGGAATGATGTCCACTTGAAGAAATATTTCATGTGAGCAGGATCCTCATGGCACAGATGATCCTTACGTTAGGAGTATCCTTGAAGGATCCTTAAAGTATCGGTGATCCTTACTTTGGTAATGTCCTAATCTTGAACTATTTCATTTCCTTATTTTCTCATATAAGGATAAGGATCATGTGTCCTTTATCCATCTCTCACGTGATTTTAAGTTTTGAAAGTTCAGGTATCCTTAGCAAAATATTGGTTATCTGCAGAAGCAATCCGTTCCTTGGGTTTAACCCCAGTTATTTGGGCTTGACCCCAGTTCCGCCTGTAGCGCATGATGATCCTGGTATAGTTCAAGGCAGTGGGACCAGTACTCGCTTCAGGGGCTGATAATTCCATTGTACTGGCTATACCTAGGATCCTACGTATAATGGTAGACGTACCATACATCCGTTCCTAAGGTTTCTAACGTTTTCACGTTAGCTAAGGTTTTGACATTTTCATGTCACTAAGTTTGGATAGTCGCCAGTTAGGGCCATACTCCAGTTTACATACGATCCTTGGGCTTGTCCCCAGTTATCCCTGGGCTTGTCCCCAGTTATCCCTGGGCTTGTCCCCAGTTATCCCTGGGCTTGTCCCCAGTTGTCCTTGGGCTTGTCCCCAGTTGCTAACTCTTATCTTATATTGGCTTAGTCCCAAGTTATGCTCTATTTCAGGTCCTTGAAGATAAGCAACTAGGGATCCTTGATCCTTACTTCTCTCTAAGGTTTATCTTATAGTTATCCTGATTATGGTTAGGATCCTAACTTGGATCCTCAGGTATGATCCTTAACTATTTTTAATTCTATTCATTGTTTATTTGAATAACCCTTAAAATTTGACAACTAAACTTGTGATCCTTAAAATATATTACTTTTTGGGATTCTTCAACTATAGGATATTTGGTCATGGATCATATCCTAAATATTTTCAATCTGACTTATTCAAAATTGCTTATTCAATGAGTGTACATCAAAACAATTGAGAATTAAAGAGACAAAAAGGATAACAATACAAGATAAGCGACAAAAGATTAAGGTTTTATTTATTAACAAAAGATTAACCCTTAAAAGGTTGTCAAAATTACCTACCCCGAGCATCTACCAGCAATACGTGGCCCGTCCGGTGGGGTAGGTAAAGGGTGTCCATGATAATATGTTCAAAGTAGTGCAGGAATATAAAGGCGGCAGGATCACAATGGCTTCATCCCCCAAACAGAGGATCCCTCCACCATTTGCAATCCCGCCTATTGTCTGAAGGATCCTAGATCCTTAATCCTAAAAACTATTGTTCAGTACAAACCATCAAATTGTTCAACAAAACAACCATCAAACTAAAACAAATTGGGCTCTGGCTATGTCTAGAAATTTCCATCATCGCCCAATCATGCAGCCTAAACCTTCGCTGCATCACCACCTCCGGCTCCACTTGCTTCACCACCTTCACCCTTGCCTCCAGCCTCGATCGTCAGGATCTCTTAAGCCTCCTCTTCATCATCCAGTTCAGCCAGCCTTGCCTTCCAGCCTTCCACATCCCAGGTGCTCTTGTCAAAGGCAGGATCCTGAGCTTCCAAGGCCATTTGCAGCTTGGTCTTGTACATTGCTATGGCGGCAGAGACTTTGGCGTCTTCGGTGATATCATGCTTCTCGTAGTCAGCATTAACCAGCACCTTGGCTGTCTCATGTTTGGCATCCTGGAGTTCCTTCTGAAGATCAGCAATTTTGAGGTCCTTTAGCAATGCAACCTGCTGGAGGTCGGCAATCTTCCTATCCTGATCCTCAACGTGGCCAACATAGTCCTCAATCTCAGCGAATTTCTGCAAAGGGGATAAAAGATAAGGTCAGGACCAAGTGATCCTCAAATCAGCAGGATATGTCAGCAGGATATATGAGCAGAGACAGTGATCCTTACATTGTTGAAGTACTCGAGGAATTGGTGGCGGATCAGAGGCAGACCCTGCAGATCCTCAGCCTCGGAGGCCTTTCTTTTCTTGACTCCCTTTCCTTTGAGGGGTGCCTTGGGGATTGAAGCTATCGGGCTGGTAGGAGCCTTTCTTTTGGAGGATCTGACGGTGGTGAGATCGGTGACACTGAACTTTGAAGCAGACTTGGTGGATTTTCCAGCACCTACACAACCAAAACAAGATAAGTATCTTTATTTCACTTATATTTCACTATTTATTTAAATTTTTAAACAAAGATACTTACTTGACATCGTGACAGAGCCTGAGGATACCTCCTGAGAATCCTGGGTGGTTGTCTTGAAAGATCTTGTTTCAGGATCAAGTCTCTTGAAAGTGGCGAGTCTCTCTTTGGCAGCAGGAGACAGTCTGAGGTGTGAGACGGTGATAGCTGCATAACAAGAAAGCAAAAGTATATAAGTGATCCTTATATCAAAAGAAAGTTCTCTGGTGATCCTTCTCAGGATCCTCCATCCTACCATGGGTAGCCCATTTCCTGGGTAGAATCTTCCCGTCAGGGATAGAATCTCTCTTGACGAAAAAGAAACGCCGCTTCCAGTTAGTATCATTCTTGGTAGCTTTGAAGATCGGGTGTTCCTCACCAGGTTTACGTTTGAACAAATAACGATGAGAACCAAAGGTAGTAAGATCATACAGCTCTCCCAGCTCTGACATTCCTAGGTCTATCCCTTCCTGCTCGATGATCCTTTCAAGGGTGTATGTTGGTGCATGTTTGCGACAACAACTTAGATTTGGTCTTTGGATATCTTGTAATTAGTTAAACGATAAACAGTTAGCGGGTTTAGCTTTGTATTAGTGAGATAATAGAGTTTGGGGTAAACAAAACCCACATTGGGTGATGGGGGACGAAATGGGCCTAGCCATGCCTAAAGTTGAAACCTTGTGTTATATAAACAAGGTTAGGCTTTAGGGTTTAGGTTAATCAGCCAAAATAGAGTTTGAGAGATAGAATTTCGTGAGAGCTTGTGCTTGGACGAAATTGAGAGTTGGTTAGGGATCTTGATTGATTGTAATCAGTTTGATAGTTAATCAATAAAGATCCGGTTTGAAAGTGATTTGCTGTTTCTGTTTCCTACACGTTTTCTGCTTATTCTGATCAAGAGGATTCCGCACTCTTGATCGGATTGACAATTCTGTGAAGATTCATACACATCAAGGGGACCTACAATTGGTATCAGAGCCTTAGGCTCTTGAAGGCTCGGTTCAGAATTGTTCTTGGAGAAACAAGGAGAATTTCGAAATTTTTGAAATCTGATAAAATTAGGGTTTCGAAAATTTTTTGTTGGTTTGATAAAATTTTCGAATTTGTTGGCTGTTTTGATATTCTGGTTGTCTGTTTGGTGTTTTGCAGGATTTCTGGAAAGATTTTGTTGATTTGCAGGTTTTCGGGACAGTTTTTGGTTGATTGTTGAGGAATTCTGGCTGAAAGACTTGAAGATTGGAAGACTGTTTCTTTGTGTTTTTCGTAATTTTTGAAATTTTTTGCTGATTTGGTTTTCTGATTTTGCAGATTTGTGTTGGAGAGAATCTGGAAAATCTCAGAAATTTGAAAAAGATTGAATTTCCTTATTACTGGCTGGCGAATTTAATAATTTCGCAGACTGATCCAGCATAATTAAACTGATCAGCGAATTTGAGACCTCATATCTCGGTGAATGGCGAAGTTAAATCCAAAGGCGACTTTGGTAATCGTATAATTTTCCACAGCGAAATTATTACGGTTTTCGGCGACTATACTAGTCGTCGTAATAAGCGAAATTAACCAGCGATTTTAGAAGCGAAATTGATCAGCGAAGTTGGCAGCAAAATTGACCTGTACTCGAACTAGACCAGCGAAATTTCAGTGTTTTGCAAATAGAAATTGATCCGTAGCTCGTTAGACAGAACCGTTTGGACCATTGAATTCCTTGGATTTTTAGGGTAAAAAAATGATGAAGGTGTAATTTGGTAACCACTGTTATCGGAGATATTTTGTACGGTTTTAACAGTCTGTTACGTTAAAATGTCAAACATGATGAATTTGAAAGCACCTAAGATGATGAAGGTGGAGAATTATCTTACATGGAAGGACAATTTCAAATCTTTCATTGAATCTCAGGATGCACGCATGTGGATCTGTATAGAAGATGGGTACACAAACCCAACACACGATTTTGAGGGCAGACCACGTCGAACAGACTATGTGAACATGCAAGAGGATGATAAAAGGAAGTATGACGCTGAAAAGAGAGCATTGGCTGCAATTAAAATGTCCTTACCTGATAGCATCAAGCATACCTTCAACAAGTACAATAATTCAAAGGATATGTGGGATGCATTACAAAAGCGATATCAGGGAAATGAGAGTGCCACTCAGGCATTCATGGCAGAGATAGTGCCAGTTGATGAGGCTGAAACTAGTGTGAGTGATGCTGAATCTGAAGTGAAAAATGCTGAAGCTCAAGTGGAGAATGCTGAAGCAAAAGTGGATGCTGAAGTAGGGAAAGAGAGTGAAGCTGAACAGGTTGTTGCTAATGAAAACTCAGAAGTTCATGAGAAAGAGGTACAATCTATTTCTGTGTGTTTGAGATGTCGTGAACTACAGGGTGAGGTTGACAGGTTGTCAACACAAAACCAAAGTCTGGTAAGTGAGATGTCTAACATAAAAGAAGCAAACTTTTTTGCTAAAAGAAATGAATCTACATACTTGAAGAAGATAAAAGGTTATGAAGCTGAAATTGAAGCTTTAACTTGCAAACTAAATGAAAAACTTCAAGTTATAGACTTAGCTCATGACATGATGGCTGAGAAAACAAAAGAGATTTCTGAAAAATGCAAAGAGTTGTCAGATGCACAACTCAAAATTGTTGAACTTGAAAAGAAATTGAGTCAATTCAGAGATTCGTCTTTTGTAATGAAACACATGATGGGTGGGTTAAAGAAGAGTAATGACAAGACCAGTGTGGGCTTCCAGGGCTTTAATGAAGTTCCACCTCCTCTTAGTCATGACTATTCATTCCTGCCTAGTGAAGATGAGCTAGCAAACTTTATGGCATCTACACCTAGTAGTTTTGCATCCACATCAAGTCAAGGTGATGGATCTGAGAGTGATGAGGCTAAGGAAAACAATAACAGGGAACCTTTGAAAAAGAAAAATTCACCACCTAAGAATAAAAATCAAGCTTTTGTTAAAAAGATTAATTTTGTTCAAGGTAGTGATATGAAAAACGAAACTGCTGTTATTGAAAATGAATCGAATGTAGAGTTTGCAAAAAATAAGAACATAGAAAAATCTGAAATCAAGCAAACTAAACAAGGTTCATCAAAGAGATCATCACCATCTGATAAGGGATCTACCTCAGAGACTCCAGCTAAGAAGTCTTCAAAAAAGAGATCGTGCTTCAAATGTCACGTCAAGGGACATGTAGCAAGCTGCTGTCCTAACAAAAAGAGTGAGGCACAACTTAGTGAAAAACAGAGAGGGAAATTACCAGTGAAGGAAGGTGATAGTGAGGAGAAAGGCTCAAATTCTCCAAAGAAATCTGCTCCTAAGCAACCAGAGAATGTTGCTGTTGGTGTAGATAAGGCTGGAAAAGGAACTCCACAAGTTCCTCATTTTCAACGAAATCAACCAAGATTTCAGCCTAAATCTCCACCAGGCAGATTTGAGAGACCTAGAAGCAGTTCACCAAGAGTGAACAATTATAATGCTAATAATTTCAGAAGTCAAGGTCAATATCAAAATCGATACCAAAATAATGGTGGTCGAACTTTTTATAACAATGGCTTTAGAAATTACAACAATAATGCTTCTTGGAATCAAAATTCAAGATACCCAAATCAAAATTTCCAAAGGTCAAACACATATAGGAACCCTCAGGACCAAAGACCTTATGGAAATCAAAACCCATTTCCATCAACAGGTCTGAGATCCAAGACTCCAGTTAGGAGTAATGGATATTGGATGGATGTTCCAGTGGTTGGTGAATTTGGACGACCCAAGACCGTTAAGGCTTGGGTCCCCCAATCTAACTAAAATCTTAGTTGGTGTGTGCAGGAGCTGCTAAGGAGGATTATCAACTTATGTTGATAATGGCTGCTCTAGGCACATGACAAGGGGATGTGAGATTGTTGATATATTTATATTGATTGATTAAAATTGAAGTTCAAAGTGCTGAGTCGACACACTAGATAACCTGGCAAATCTTTATACTAAAGCATTTGACAGGGCTCGCTTTGAACATTTAGTCGAACTCAACGGGATGAGGAATCCTGAATAACTGGTTTTTCATAAGAATTTTTGTAAATAGTTTACTGCTTTTCTTAAAAATCAAAAATACAAAAACATTGAAAAATCAAAAACATAAAAAAATAGAAAAATCAAAAAATGAGTTATCACTGTGTGAAAAAGGAGAAATGATAGTACATCAGCAAGTTAGACTGTCACACTGAAACTGAATTAAATTGCTTAAGTGTGATAGCAGCTTCATCATATGATGTACCAGTAGGCAAAAAGCATGAAATAATCAACTTACCAATGTGATATAAACTAAAATGAACTGTGTATGAGTGGGGAACACATCAGTGGTGTATGGTTTAATGACCTTAAATCTTGTGTTGATAGATTGCCAAAATCTGAAGTTTTGGGTCTTTATACTGTTATTTCATCTGGGGATATCTTGACTGTCTTTCTGTTCAGAACTAATATTGTACATGACCACAGGAAAGAAAGTCACTTGGAATTAGCTCATTTCTATTTGAATGTCTGTATGTTATCCCGATACACACAATTTTGATCTGATTCTGAAATCTTCTCTGAAAAAAGTCGTGTACCTCCTCTGCTGCATCCAGATATATGCTGACCTGGAGGTGCTAGGCAACGACAGCTTCTGCTGCATCCAGATACATGCTGACCTAGCTGTACGTTGTCGTGCTATAGATCTAATACACCCGAAAGAGGCCCTCAAGTGCCCAAATGAAACCCAAGAAACCTATATCAAATTGAGACAAACTCATTTGATCTGTATATTATACCATCTCTGCTAAAGATCTATTCTGTTCTCTTCTCAACCTATTCCCAGTTAAGATTTCAGAAATCTGGATTGGACTTGTGAAATATGTGGTAGGGAAGATACTTGCATGATAGAGTGTGTTGTTTATATTTCCAGGATTTGATTAGTATTTATTTGGGTGTTCATTGTTAAGAAATCAAAACATGATAAAACAGATTATATGCAGACCTAGGCACTGTCAGGATATCTTAAAGGATGAATTCGGTATACTCACCTACTACGATGAATCTTTGTGCATACCTTGATCGCGGGGGTATATCCTGAAATGGGACACACTAATATATCAGTAATTAATATTACCTTAACGTATCATACGGTAATGGTACTTGAAATGTTCATGCATTTTGTTTAAGTGGACATACATACTGGTAATCGTCTTGGACTGCTTTTCACGAAAAATTAAATAAAGAATTATCTAATAGTGTGAAACAGTTCGATTTTGTTGATATGATCTTCTTACCAGTGATTCTCACAAAAACAGAGTGTTTTTTTGCTTTTGTTATTTACTTGCTTTCAGAAAATATAAAAATCCAAAAATAGTGTCTTTTTCTGTTTAAAATTCTTAACGTACGGAAAACTGTTATTCATGGAGGAATTGTTACTGATAGGGGGAGACGGTGTTAGAAAGTGAGTTCAAAATTTTAAATCATGCGGGTTATAGGGTGTGTGATTAAAAAGTTTTGAGTGTTGGTGATAAATTGAAAATGTTTAATCTGTGATACAGTTTTACTATCTCTTGAAAAAATAATAATTTATTTAACTTTGTTGAAAAATTCTTATGGTTTCTCGAGTTGTTTGTTTTATAGTATACAGATTGAAGCAGTGTGTTGCTGAGAAGTTAAAGTGAAGAGTTGCTGTGAAGAGATGAGAGTTTGATTGGATGCATGGTAGAACCTCCTTTCTACATTGCAGACAAAGTTGAAGAGTTTGAAGATTGCTTTTCAAATGCTGAACTGGAGTTTACTCAAACTGGTGATTGGATGCATCAGCTTAGGGGGAGTCTGTTGCTGACAGAGCTATTGAAGCTGAAGCTATCCAAAGACCAAAGACAGTGCAAGACTACATGAAGATTGCAAGAAGACTGAAGACAAAGTTATTTTATGAAGCTATTGTCAAGGGGGAGTTTGTTGGTGCATGTTTGTGACAACAGCTTAGATTTGGTCTTTGGATATCTTGTAATTAGTTAAACGATAAACAGTTAGCGGGTTTAGCTTTGTATTAGTGAGATAATAGAGTTTGGGGTAAACAAAACCCACATTGGGTGATGGGGGACGAAATGGGCCTAGCCATGCCTAAAGTTGAAACCTTGTGTTATATAAACAAGGTTAGGCTTTAGGGTTTAGGTTAATCAGCCAAAACAGAGTTTGAGAGATAGAATTTCGTGAGAGCTTGTGCTTGGACGAAATTGAGAGTTGGTTAGGGATCTTGATTGATTGTAATCAGTTTGATAGTTAATCAATAAAGATCCGGTTTGAAAGTGATTTGCTGTTTCTGTTTCCTACACGTTTTCTGCTTATTCTGATCAAGAGGATTCCGCACTCTTGATCGGATTGACAATTCTGTGAAGATTCATACACATCAAGGGGACCTACAGTATACAAAACCCTCCAGATCATCGGCATGGCTTGGATATAAGAGATGCCGATTAGGGAAAAGAAAGATTAGGTGAAGGCTGGAAAAGGATATGTATAGCCTATGGTGAACGGAGTGATAGGAAAAGCAACCCAGTTGTCGGAAATATGATCACTCAGGGCATTGGGATCAAAAGATTTAAACACGGTGTTCGCCGGGAAACAATAGCGGATCCTATCAATCTGCGGATCGGTGAAACAGCAGCGTTCTTTTATGGAATCTTCGATGATCCCCTGGCTCTTCAGTGGGCTGTTTTTCGGGTGATCCTTAGCTGGGGAGTTCCGGAGCAACATTTTTGACAGAATGATGGAAAGAGACGGAAAACAGAGCAAAAGAAGGAAGAAGATGAAGAGAGAATACCTGTTTATCTTCGGATGTAGTTATAAAGGGAGTATCTCTGAAATTTAAATGCAAACGATCCTATCTATATCTCCTATTTATAATCATGATTGTGCAGGGTTGTCACTTCTGTGACGTCACAGTTGCAACGGATAGTTCTACATCAACGGCTAGTTATCCGTTAGTTAGTTGCGGATAAGATCAAGAAAATATAATCCGTTCATTTTACATATTACTCCTTATATTTTGGGGGCAATTGTTAGGGGAGGATTTTCTAACAATTAGTGATCCTTACTTGTTATCCTAATAAATGATCCTTACTTCTGTGACAGATAGTGATCCTCAGAAGAGCTTCAGGATCAGGATCATGGATCACCTTAAGGATCCTCATACTAACGATTGTTTGTTTATGTTTCGTATTATTTTGCAGGAGTAACAAGCTTGACTTGGTCTTGGCAACGTTACTATGGAATATTCCACGGGTATTTCGCACACGTTTGACTGGAAATGGACGTTGTGGAGAACGTGGGAGCATGGCACAAAAGTCGGATAGTTTGTTAGCATAGTTAACTTCTATTTTTAAAGGGGTGACGAGCTAGTAGTTAGAACAATTAGCCATTTTTCAGCTACACACACTCTCGTACAATTGCACTCTTGAAGCTTTCGGCAAGCACTTAACAGTTTTCACTCACTTTTACACATTTCACCATAGTGATCCTTGTACCTAGCTCGTTACTATCCGAAGTTGTAAACATTTACTGATTTATTTGAGCTTGGTGATCGGTAGTTTCCATCACCCGAGGTTTTTTATGCCGGAGATCTTCTAAAGATCAAGGGCTTTTTCCTCGTATAAATCCTTGTGTCGTTTGTGCAATTTACATTGAAGTGATCCTTATCATTGTTCCTCATTTCAAGCATCATTCCCCGTAACTAAGAGTTTGGTTGCATTATCCTCATCAGATTTTTTGACCAAAACAGTTTGGCGCCCACCGTGGGGCAATTGGTGCTTCATTCCTAAGAAGTTTTTCTGTTGGTGATCATTCCGGTTCATTGCATACAAATACATGGCTTCATCATTGAAGAATACCTCTACTGCAATGTCTGCGGTCAATTCATCTCAGGGCATTCCACCTTTGCCTCCACCACCTGCTGGATCTCAGAAAAATGCTGAGAAGAAACCAACTCCCATTTTCTCCAAACCTCCAACTTCTTCTGCTTCTTATACTCCTACTACTAGTGACTTGTTTACTCTGATTTTGCAGATGAAGGAGCATATCCAGCAGCAGGATAAGACCAATGAAAGAATCCTTAGAGAAATTGGAGACATCAAGAAACAAAAGAGATCGGCAGAGGATCATTCCCCACTAATGCCCAGATCTTTGAGTTTTGATACTCCGGTTATAACTTCTCAGCCTTCAGCGGTTCCAGACGTTCAATATGTTGGAGGACCAAAAGGAGTGCATTACGGGTCATCAGCAATGACTCAGGCTTCAGGGTTACACTTTCAACCATCAGGATCCCATCCTCAGCATATAGGATCCTTTGCAAGCTCAGGAGGATACTCGGGAGCGCAGCAGATTCAAGGATACTGGCCGTTTCAAGGATCCTCCCAGGTTCAAGGATCCTTCTATGTTCAAGGATCCTCCCAGGTTCAAGGATCCTCCTATGTTCAGGGATCCTCCCAGGTTCAAGGATCCTCCTATGTTCAGGGATCCTCCCAGGTTCAAGGATCCTCCTATGTCCCAGGATCCTCCTAGGTTCAAGGATACTCACAGTTTCAAGGATCCTTCCAGATTCCGGGATCCTTAAGGAGTTTGCAATCAGGAAGTTCCGACGTCCATCAAGGGGATTTCATTCCAATGCAAACCATTGCTTCTACTGGTCCATCGGTCATCCCAGAGCCCCAACAATATGGATTAACATCCATTCTTCCTAATTTGAATCAAATGGGAGGTAACACTTTTAATAATTCTTATACTACTAACCATGGCCTTATGCAGGATCCAGGTATCAATCATGCCATGGCCAGAGAATTGAAAAAGTTAAAGGATATGATATCAAGTGTCCCAGGAGTGGTCAAGCCTATCCCAGAGATTGCATATGGGAGCCACAAGATATCTCGTTTTGCACCACCAATCTGTGATGCTGAGATACCCAAGAGGTTCCATGTACCAACCATGAAGCTGTATAATGGTTCGACGGATCCTGAAGAACACATAGCACAATACAGGGAGAGGATGGAGATCAATCCGATCCCAGAAAGGTTAAAGGAAGTGTTTTGGTCAAAAAATCTGATGAGGATATTGCAACCAAACTCTTTGTTTAGGGGAATGATGCTTTAAACATGTAACAGCAATGAGGATCGCTTCAATGTAGAATGCAAAAACAACACAAGGATTTATACGGGGAAAAAGCCCTTGATCAAGAGTTGATCTCCGGCACAAAAAACCCCGGGTGATGGAAACTACCGATCACCAAGCTAAAATAAATGGTTAAATGTTTACAACTTCGGATAGTAACGAGCTAGGTACAAGGATCACTACGGTGAAGTGTGTAAAAAGTGTATGAAATCGCTAAGTGTTTGAACAAGAGCTTGTATGAGCGCTTGTATGAGTGTGTGTAACTGCCAAAAATGACTAAGTGTCACTAACTCTCTAACTTAGCTCGTTACTCCCTTTAAAATAAGAAAAATATCTAGCTAACAAACTCTCCGACTTTCGGGCCAAGCCTCCACGTTCCCCATAACGTCTAGTTTTGATCTAGCACGTGCAGAATACTTCGGGAATATTCTCCAAGAATGTCGCTAAGACTTGGTCAAGCTTGTTATACCTGCGAGATGTTATAAAACATAAGTAAACAATCGTCAGTATGAGGATCCTTGAAGTGATCCATGATCCTGATCCTAAGGCCCTTCTGAGGATCACCACCTGTCACAGAAGTAAGGATCACTAATTAGGATAAAGAATAAGGATCACTAATTGTTAGAAAATCCTCCCCTAACAATTGCCCCCAAAATATAAGGAGTGAAATTGTAAAATTAGCGAGTTATGTTTTCTTGATCTTATCCGTAACAAACTAACGGATATATAGCCGTTAATTTTGAACTAGCCGTTGCGATGATGATGTCACGGAAGTGACAACCTGCAAGATCATGATTATAAATAGAGATATAGATAGGATCAAATGCATTCAAATTTTCAGAGAAACTCCCTTTATAATCCACATTCCGAAGACGTTCAGGTATTCTCTCTCTCTATCCTCTTCCCTCTCTTGCTCTGTTTTTATCTTTCCATCAAAGATGTTGCTCCGAAGTTCTCCGGGCAAAGATCACAAGAAGGATAGCCCTTTGAAAAGTCAGAAAATCATCAAGGACTCATCGAATGAAAAGTGTTGTTTTAACGACGCACAGATAGACAAAATCCGTTGCTGTTTTCCGGCTAATGCCTTTTTCAGACCCTTTGATCCTTCTACCCTTAGCGACTGTGTTTCAGAAACATGGGTTGCATTTCCAGCCACTCCATTCACCATAGGATACACCTATCCTTTCCCAGAGTTTACACAATCCTTCTTTTCCCTTACCGGCATCTCTTATATCCAAGCCATGCCGATGATTTGGAGGGTCTTGTATACCCTAGAGAGGATCATCGAACAGGAAGGCATTGCTTTGGGCATGTCAGAGTTGGCGGAACTGTATGATCTTACTACTTTTGGTTCCCATCGTTATTTGCTTAAGCGAAAACCCGGTGCAGATCATCCTCTTCTGAAAGTCACCAAGAATGACAAAGACTGGAAACGTCGCTTTTTCTTTGTCAAGAGGGATTCCATTCTAAACGGTCAAGATCTCCCTAAGGCATGGTCCACCCATGGTAGGCTGGAGGATCATAAGAAGGATCACCAGGCAATCTTGTTTTCGTATAAGGATTACTGACCCCTTTCTGTCTTATGTTATGCAGCTATCTCTGTCTCACATATCCGCACATCACCTGAAACCAAGGATAGGCTCGCTGCTTTTTGGAAGCTTGATCCTGAAACAAGGACATTCAAGATAGACACCCAAGACTCACAAGAAGTATCCTCAGGTTCCATTACCATGTCGAGTAAGTATCCTGTCTTTTGCATAGTTTAAATATTAAAATAAATAGATAAATTGAAATAGGATAAGGATACTCATCTTGCTTTGAATGTGTAGGCGCTGGAAAACCTGTCAAGCCTGTTTCCCAATTCAACACAGCTGACCTTGATCTCGTACGACCCAGGAAGAAGAGGTCCACTACCAGTCCTAGCATCTCCATTCCAAGGGCACCCACTAAAGGAAAGGGTGTCAAGAAGAGGAAAACTTCTGATGCTGAGGATCTTCAAGGGCTGCCACTGATCCGCCACCAATTCCTTGAATACTTCAATGATGTAAGGATCCTTAACTTTGCCTAGGTATCCTGCTCTTATGAGGATCACTTGACCTTGAACTGCCTTATCTTCTTTCTGCAGAAATTTGCTGAGATCGAGGATTACGTGGGCAATGTTGAGGAGCTGGACAAGAAAATAGCTGATCTCCAACAGGTTGCCGTGCTCAAAGATCTTGCACTTGCTGATGCTCGGAAGGAACTCCAGGATACCAAGCAGGAAATGGCCAAGGTGCTGGTTAACTTTGATTATGAAAAGCATGACCTCATCGAAAATGCCAAGCTCTCTGCTGCCATCACAATGTATCAGACTAAGTTGAAGATGGCCCAGGAAGCTCAAGACCCTGCTTTTGACAAAGACAGCTGGGATGTTGAAGGCTGGAAGGCAAGGTTGGCTGATCTTGAGGATGATGAGGAGGAGGCAGCTGATGTCCTGGCAATTGAGGCAAGTGGCAGTGGGAAGGATCAGGCTGGTGGTGATGCAGCCAAGGTGTGAGCTGCATGAATGGGCGATGAAGGACATTTCTAGACGTAGCCGGAGCCCATTTTTTTAGTTTGATGGTTTGTTTTGGTTATGGTGTTTTTTGTTGAACAATGATGGTCTGTACTGAACAATAGGTTTTTAGGATTAAGGATCATGTATGATCCTTTGGATAATAGGCAGGATAGCAATTGGTGGAGGGATCCTCTGTTTGGGGGATGAAGCCATTGTGATCCTGCCGCCTTTATATTCCTGCACTATCTTTGAACTCATTATCATGGACACCCTTTACCTACCCCAGCGGACGGGCCACGTTTTGCTGGTAGATGCTCGGGTAGGTAATTTTGACAACCTTCAAAGGGTTAGTCTTATGTTAATAAATAAAAACTTAACCTTTTGTCGCTTATCTTGTGTTGTTATCCTTTTTAGTATGTTATTTTCCAACTGTTATAATGTTCAATTTGTTTATACTTATCAAGCCTTCAAAAACTAGAAAAGATATCCAAAAAGTTTAAGATATGAACAAGGATCACATATCCCATAACCGATAAGTTTTAAAAAATGGTATAGTTTAAGAAACACAAGTTCAGTTGTCAAGTATAGGGGTTATTCAAATGAATAATGAATAAAACCAAAAAAGTTAAGGATCATACCTGAGGATCCAAGTTAGAATCCTAACCATAATAAGGATAACTATAAGATAAACCTTAGAGTGAAATAAGGATCAAGGATCCCTAGCTGCCTATCTTCAAGGACCTGAAATAGAGCATAACTTGGGACTAAGCCGATATAAGAAAAGAGTTAGCAACTGGGGACAAGCCCAAGGATAACTGGGGACAAGCCCAAGGATAACTGGGGACAAGCCCAAGGATAACTGGGGACAAGCCCAAGGATCGTATGTAAACTGGAGTATGGCCCTAACTGGCGACTATCCAAACTTAGTGACATGAAGATGCCAAAACCTTAGCTAACGTGAAAACGTTAGAAACCTTAGCTAATGTGAAAACGTTAGAAACCTTATGAACGGATGTATGGTACGTCTACCATTATACGTAGGATCCTAAGCATAGCCAGAACAATGGAATTATCAGCCCCTAGAACGAGTACTGGTCCCAAGGCCTTGAACTATACCAGGATCATCGTGCGCTACAGGCAAAATCTGGGGACAAGCCCAAATAACTGGGGTTAAACCCAAAGACGGATTGCTTTTGTGGATAACCAACGTTGTGCTAAAGATACCTGAACTTTCAAAACTTAAACTCACGTGAGAGATGGATAAAGGATACATGATCCTTATCCTTATAAGAGAAAATAATAAAATGAAATAGCTTAATTTTAGGATATTACCTAAGTAAGGATCATCGGTACTTTGAGGATCCTTTAAGGATATATCTTTCCTAAGGATCACCTATGTCATAAGGATCCTGCTTATATGAAATATTTCTTCAAGTGGACAGCATTCCAAGCTCTTGGTAGCAAATCACCTTCCATGGTTAGCAATCTATATGCCCCCTTTCCTGCTTCAGCTTCAATCAAATAAGGGCCTTCCCATTTTGGAGCCAACTTCCCATCAGCAGGATTGGTAGTATTCTGGAATGCTTTCCTTAATACCATATCTCCAACTTGAAACCTCCTGATCCTGACATTTTTGTTGTAAGCACCAGCCATTCTTTGTTGATAACTGGCCATCCTGATCCTAGCCATATCCCTGATTTCTTCAATAGTATCCAGGTCTTGAGCCAAGTTTTCATTATTTTCCTCAGGATCACGGGTACTTGTTCTAGCAGTAGGAACCACCATTTCTGTTGGGATCACTGATTCTGCCCCAAACACCAAAGAGAATGGTGTTTGACCAGTAGCATTCTTAGGGGTTGTCCTGTCAGCCCAGAGCACATAGGGTAGTTCTTCTGCCCATTTCCCTTTCTTGGATCCAAGCTTCTTCTTCAAGTTGTTGATGATGATCTTGTTGGATGATTCTGCTTGACCATTAGCTTGTGGGTGGACTGGTGTTGATGTTATCATCTTAATCCCCCAGCTGTCACAAAAGTTAGTGGTTCTGCCCCCAATAAATTGGGAACCATTATCACATATAATCTCAGAAGGAATTCCAAATCTAGTTATAATATTTCTTTTAATGAAGGATATAACTTCCTTTTCTCTAACTTGAGCAAAAGCTTCAGCCTCTATCCACTTGGAGAAGTAATCAGTCATAGCTAGCATGAATACTTTCCCACCAGGTGCCTTAGGGAGCTTTCCAACTATATCCATACCCCATCTCATAAATGGCCAAGAGGAGGATATAGGATTCAATAATTCAGCTGGTTGATGAAGGATATTGCTGTGTCTCTGGCAAGGATCACATCTTCTGGCATACTCCACAGCATCTTTCTTCATGGTTGGCCAGTAATATCCTGTCCTCAGGATCCTTGAGAATAACGCCCTGCCCCCAGTGTGGTTTCCACAATCTCCTTCATGGAAGTCTTTTAAAACTTCTTGAACTTCAGGATCCTCAATGTATCTCAAGTATGGTCCTGCAAGAGATCGCCTATACAACATATTATTCATAATTGTGAATTGAGATACCTTAGATTTGAAAGCCCTAGGGTTTTCTCCTGTAGGAATCTCTCCATGTTGTAAGTATCTCATAATTGGTGAGATCCATGATCCGGATCCTGAATAGGATTGAGTATCCTCACTAGGGATAACTGCAGAATCATCTCCTATCTCCATAGTCTGGTGATCCTCGATAGCCGGGGTCAGGATATGGATAATGGGAATCCTGATATCCTCTGGGATCTTCAAAGATGATCCTAAGTTAGCCAACGCATCAGCTTCCGTATTTTCTTCCCTTGGTACCTGTGACAAACTAAAGGAAACAAAAGAGAGTGCCAAACTTTTGACTATCTCCAAATATTTGGTTAGCTTTTCACCTTTAACAGCATATGATCCATTAAAGTGATTTGTAATCAACAAAGAGTCTACGTATACCTCAAGATACCTGATCCCCATATGTTTTGCAATTTGCAAACCAGCAATTAAGGCTTCATATTCAGCCTCATTATTGGTGGTTTGGAACTCACAAGCTATAGAATGGGGTATTATGTCCCCCTGTGGCGATTTTAGTAGTATTCCGAGCCCTGTGCCTTTGACATTTGAGGATCCATCAGTATAAAGTATCCAAGGATCCTTGGTCTCTTCTAGCTGCTGGACTTCTAGCTCAGCTTCTTCTTGTAAATCACTACTGAAATCAGCCACAAAGTCAGCTAATGCTTGGGATTTGATGGCTGTCCTAGGCTCATATCTTATATCATATGCACTCAATTTCACTGCCCACTTAGCCATTCTTCCCGACATCTCTGGTTTCCTGAGGACATTCTTAATTGGAAAATTAGTTTTAACAATGATAACATGAGTTTCAAAATAATGTCTTAACTTGGTAGATGCCATTATTAATGCAAGGATAAGCTTTTCAAGGTGTGAGTACCTGGATTCGGCATCAAGTAAACTTTTACTTACATAATAAACAGGATGTTGTGTACCTTGATGATCCTTAACAAGGACCGCACTTACTACTTTTGAGGATACTGCAAGATACAAGGATAACACATCACCTTTTTCTGGTTTCATCAAAGCCGGGGCCGAGGATAGGTAATCTTTGAGGGCTTTTAAAGCATTTTCATGCTTCTCCGTCCACTCAAATTTCTTGTTCTTCCTTAGGATATCATAGAATTCTTTACACTTCTCGGAGGACTTGGATATGAATCTGTTCAAGGCTGCTATCCTTCCTGTTAACCTTTGAACATCCTTAGCATTGGCCGGAGATTTGATGTTCACTATTGCTTTGATTTGTTCCGGGCTAGCTTCGATGCCTTTCTTAGTCACCATGTATCCTAAGAATTTACCTGCTTTAACACCAAAATGACATTTTGAAGGATTAAGCTTCATGTTATATTTGTCAAGGATATCGAATGCTTCCTCCAAGTCTCTTAGGTGATCCTCAGATTTTAAGGATTTTACCACCATATCATCTATGTAAACCTCCATAGTTTGTCCAATCTGATCCTTGAACATCATATTCACCAGCCTTTGGTACGTTGCACCTGCATTTCTCAATCCGAACGGCATAGCAATATAGCAATATATACCAGTTGGAGTCATGAAGGCTGTATCCTCTTGGTCGGATGGTTCCATTTGGATTTGTTGGAATCCAGATGAAGCATCCATAAAAGTTAACAGTTCATGACCCGCAGTTGCATCCACCATGGAGTCAATGTGGGGTAAAGGGAAAGGATCCTTGGGACATGCCTTATTTAAATCGGTAAAATCGACACATACCCTCCACTTTCCGTTTTTCTTTTGAACAACAACCACATTGGCCAACCATCTTGGATACTTGACCTCTCTAATCATACCTGCCCGGAGCAATTTCTCTACCTCTTCCTGGATAATGGCATTCCTTTCTGGTGCAAACTTCCTTCTCCTTTGATGGATTGGTTTGAAGGATCTGTCGATGCCGAGCTTGTGAGTGATAACATCCTTGGATATACCAGTCATGTCTTCGTGTTTCCATGCAAAGGTAGTCTTTCTCCTTTTGAGGAAGGATATGAGGTCTTCTTTCATTTCGCCAAGGATCCCTGACCCGATATAGATTTTGGATTCAGGATCATCAGGATCCATGAGGAATGCTACCACATCCTGCTCTCTGGCCTCCAAGACACTCCTTGGAGGATACCTTGATTGCTATTGCTCCCTTGACTTCGAAGCTGGTTTCATCGATGAAGTGTAGCAATTCTTAGCTTCCTGCTGATCGCTATAAATCTTTACTATTCCCCAAGGACTAGGGAGCTTCACACATTGATGGTAAGTAGATGGGACTGCTTTCATATCGTGTATCCAGGGCCTGCCAAGGATAACATTACAACAAGATAAACAGTCAATAACACAAAACTTTTGATAAGAGTGTAAGCCTTCAATATATATTGGGAGTTTAATGTCCCCCAGGGTGTTCTTGGTTTCGCCACTAAATCCCACGAGCACGGAGGATCTTGGTATGATCTCTGATTCAGGGATACCCATCTTCTTTAGAACATCAAGCTGGATAATGTTCACTGAACTTCCTCCGTCTATTAGGATCCTGCGGACAAAATAGTTAGATATAAAAAGAGTAATAACTAAACCATCGTGATGAGGATCCTGGATATCAATACGATCCTCTTCATCAAAGGTTATGACTTTTCCTTCGTAGACACTCGATGTTCGAACTGGTCTTTCTCCATTATCCATTTTAGTTTCCTTTGCATGCCTCTTAGCTGCTGAGAAGGATGTGCCACAAATGTCGGATCCCCCAGAAATAAAGTTTATCACTTGTGCGTCTGCTGGAGGGGCTGGAGCCTTCTCAGGGATCCTTTCAGGATCCTGAGTCCTTGACTTTTTTCTTCCCAACAACTCTTTTAGATGCCCTTTGCTCAACAAGTATCCAATTTCCTTTCTTAATGCAATGCATTCTTCTGTGAGGTGCCCAAAATCTTCATGATATGCACACCACTTTGATTTATCCTTAATTGCAGCTGGCCTGTCATTCTTTCTTGGCCATCTAGCTTTATCACCTAGGTTCTGCATGGCAAGGATTAGTTCATTGTTATCAACACTAAAGCAATATTCAGAAATTGGAGGATAATCCTCATCATCCTCTTCTTGATCAATAGAATGCACGTTCTGATTATCAGATTTGTTGTAGGATCTGAACTTGTTGTTTCTGAATGAGGATCCTTGCTTATCCTGCTTTGAGGATCCTGTTATCCTCTCCTGAATCCTCTTATCATCCTCTAGCCGGATGAACCTGAGGGCCCGGGTTCTTACCTCATCTAGGTTCCTGCACGGTGTCGTAACAAGATCATCATAAAATAAGGAATCCCTAAGTAATCCCATTTTGAAGGCTTCAACAGCCGTGGCTATATCTAAGTTGGGAATGTCTAAGGATTCTTTACTAAATTTGGTAATGTAATCCCTTAATGATTCATTATGACCCTGGGTTATCCTATATAAATCACTAGTTAATCGTTCAAATTTTCTACTACAGGAAAACTGAGTATTAAACAAGTTAACTAGGTTTGCAAATGAGGTAATAGAATAGGGAGGAAGACTTAGCAGCCATTTGAGAGCTGATCCAGTAAGAGTGGATCCGAATCCTTTGCATAGGCATGCTTCCTTTAACTTTTTTGGGATTGGATTGATCTCCATCCTCTCCCTGTATTGTGCTATGTGTTCTTCAGGATCCGTCGAACCATCATACAGTTTCATTGTAGGCACATGGAACCTCTTGGGTATCTCAGCATCACAGATTGGTGGTGCAAAGCGAGATATCTTGTGGCTCCCATCTGCAATCTCTGGAATAGGTTTGACTACTCCCGGAACACTCGAGATCATATCCTTTAGCTTTTGCAACTCTCTGGCCATGGCATGATTGATACCTGGATCCTGCATAAGACCATGGTTAGTAGTATGAGAATTATTAAAAGTGTTACCTCCCATTGGATTCAAGTTAGGAAGTATGGAGGTTAATCCATATTGTTGAGACTCTGGAATGATCGAGGGTCCAGCAGAGGCATTGGTCTGCATTGGAATAAAATCTCCTTGATGGACATCTGAACTTCCTGTTTGCAAACTCCTCAAGGATCCTGGCATCTGGAAGGATCCCTGAAACGGGGATGATCCTGGAACAAAGGAGGATCCTTGAACCTGGGATGATCCTGGAACGAAGGAGGATCCTTGAACCTGGGATGATCCTGGAACGAAGGAGGATCTTTGAACCTGGGATGATCCTGGAACGAAGGAGGATCCTTGAACCTGGGATGATCCTGGAACGAAGGAGGATCCTTGAACCTGGGATGATCCTGGAACGAAGGAGGATCCTTGAACCTGGGATGATCCTGGAACGAAGGAGGATCCTTGAAACTGCTGCATTCCTGAATATCCTCCTGTACTCGTGAGGGATCCCATATGCTGGGGATAGGATCCTGCTGGCTGGAAATATGAACCTAGTGCCTGGGTCATAGCTGTTGTTCCGTAGTGCACTCCTTTTGGTCCACCCGCATATTGAATGTTTGGAACCACTGACGGCTGAGAAGTAACCACCGGAGTGTCAAAATTCAAAGATCTGGGCATCAGTGGAGAATGATCCTCTGCCGTTTTCTTCTGTTTCTTAATTTCATCAATCTCCCGGAGGATCCTTTCGTTGGTCTTATCCTGCTCTTGTGCATGATTCCTCATCTGCAAAATCAAGGCATAGAGATCATTAGTAGTAGGATTAGTTGAAACAGAAGAAGTAGGTGGTTTTGAGAAAATGGGAGTCGGTTTCTTCGCAGCATTCTCTGTATTCTTCTGGGATCCAGAAGGTGGTGGAGGCAAAGGAGGAACGCCTTGTGAGGAAGTGAATGAGGGCATCAAGTTTGAAGCATTCTTCGATGAGGAAGCCATCTGCTTGGTTGTAGTGAGCCGAATTAAGCACAAAAATGCGTATTTTCTTAAGGACGAAGCACCAATTGCCCCACGGTGGGCGCCAAACTGTTTTGGTCAAAAAATCTGATGAGGATATTGCAACCAAACTCTTTGTTTAGGGGAATGATGCTTTAAACATGTAACAGCAATGAGGATCGCTTCAATGTAGAATGCAAAAACAACACAAGGATTTATACGGGGAAAAAGCCCTTGATCAAGAGTTGATCTCCGGCACAAAAAACCCCGGGTGATGGAAACTACCGATCACCAAGCTAAAATAAATGGTTAAATGTTTACAACTTCGGATAGTAACGAGCTAGGTACAAGGATCACTACGGTGAAGTGTGTAAAAAGTGTATGAAATCGCTAAGTGTTTGAACAAGAGCTTGTATGAGCGCTTGTATGAGTGTGTGTAACTGCCAAAAATGACTAAGTGTCACTAACTCTCTAACTTAGCTCGTTACTCCCTTTAAAATAAGAAAAATATCTAGCTAACAAACTCTCCGACTTTCGGGCCAAGCCTCCACGTTCCCCATAACGTCTAGTTTTGATCTAGCACGTGCAGAATACTTCGGGAATATTCTCCAAGAATGTCGCTAAGACTTGGTCAAGCTTGTTATACCTGCGAGATGTTATAAAACATAAGTAAACAATCGTCAGTATGAGGATCCTTGAAGTGATCCATGATCCTGATCCTAAGGCCCTTCTGAGGATCACCACCTGTCACAGAAGTAAGGATCACTAATTAGGATAAAGAATAAGGATCACTAATTGTTAGAAAATCCTCCCCTAACAGGAAGCATGCCTGTGCAAGGGATTCGGATCCACTCTTACTGGATCAGCTCTCAAATGGCTGCTAAGTCTTCCCCCTACTCTATTACCTCATTTGCTAATCTAGTTAACCTATTTAATAACCGATTTTCTTGTAGTAGAAAATTTGAACGATTAACTAGTGATCTATATAGGATAACCCAGGGTCATAAGGAATCATTAAGGGATTGCACTACCAAATTCAGTAAAGAATCCTTAGACATTCCCAACTTGGATATAGCCACGGCTGTTGAGGCCTTCAAAATGGGATTGCTTAGGGATTCATTGTTCTATGATGATCTTGTTATGACACCATGCAGGAACCTAGATGAGGTAAGAACCCGGGCACTCAGGTTCATCCGGCTAGAGGATGATAAGAGGATCCAGGAAAGATTAGCAGGATCCTCAAAACAAGAGAAGCAAGGATCCTCGTTCAAGAACAACAAGTTCAAATCCTATAACAGATCTGATAACCAGAACGTGCATGTTGTTGATCAGGAAGAGGATGATGAGGATTATCCTCCAATTTCTGAATATTGTTTTTCTGTTGATAACAATGAACTAATCCTTGTGATGCAGAATCTAGGTGATAAAGCCAGATGGCCCAGAAAAAATGACAGACCAGCTGCAACCAAAGATAAATCAAAGTGGTGTGCATACCATGAAGATTTTGGGCATCTCACAGAAGAATGCATTGCACTAAGAAAGGAAATTGGATACTTGTTGAGCAAGGGGCATCTAAAAGAATTGTTGGGTAGAAAAAAGTCAAGGACTCAGGATCCTGAAAGGATCCCTGAGAAAGCTCCGGCCCCTCCAGCAGATGCACAAGTAATAAACTTTATTTCTGGAGGATCAGATATTTGTGGCACATCCTTCTCAGCAGCTAAAAGGCATGCAAAGGAAACTAAAATGGATAGTGGAGAAAGACCCGTTCGAACATCAAGTGTCTCCGAAGGAAAAGTCATAACCTTTGATGAGGATGATCGTGTTGATATCCAGGATCCTCATCACGATGGTTTAGTTATTACTCTTTTCATTTCTAACCATTTTGTCCACAGGATCCTTATAGACGGAGGAAGCTCAGTGAACATTATCCAGCTTGATGTTCTAAAGAAGATAGGTATCCCTGAATCAGATATCATACCAAGATCCTCCGTGCTCGTGGGATTTAGTGGCGAAACTAAGAATACCCTGGGGGACATTAAGCTCCCAATATACATCGAAGGCCTACATTCTTATAAAAAATTTTGTGTTATTGACTGTTTATCTTGTTGTAATGTTATCCTTGGCAGGCCCTGGATACACGATATGAAGGCAGTCCCATCTACTTACCATCAATGTGTGAAGCTCCCTAGTCCTTGGGGAATAGTCAAGATTGATAGTGATCAGCAGGAGGCTAAGAATTGCTATACTTCATCGATGAAACCAGCCTCGAAGTCAAGGGAGCAATAGCAATCAAAGTATCCTCCAAGGGATGTCTTGGAGGCAAGAGAGCAGGATGTGGTAGAAATCCTCATGGATCCTCATGATCCTGAATCCAAAATCTATATCGGATCAGGGATCCTCGGCAAAATGAAAGAAGACCTCGTATCCTTCCTCAAAAGGAGGAAAACTACCTTTGCATGGAAGCATGAGGATATGACAGGTATATCTAAGGATATTATCACTCATAAACTTGGCATCGACAGGTCATTCAAACCAATCCATCAAAAAAGGAGGAAGTTTGCACCGGAAAGAAATGCCATTATCCAGGAAGAGGTAGAGAAATTGCTCCGGGCAGGTATGATTAGAGAGGTCAAGTATCCAAGATGGTTGGCCAATGTGGTTGTTGTTCAAAAGAAAAATGGAAAGTGGAGGGTATGTGTCGATTTCACAGAATTAAATAAGGCATGTCCCAAGGATCCTTTCCCATTACCCCACATTGACTCCATGGTGGATGCAATGGCGGGTCATGAACTGTTGACTTTTATGGATGCTTCATCTGGATTTCAACAAATTCAGATGGAACCATCTGATCAAGAGGATACGGCCTTTATGACTCCAACCGGTATATATTGTTATATTGCTATGCCGTTTGGATTAAGGAATGCAGGTGCAACATATCAAAGGCTGGTGAATATGATGTTCAAGGATCAGATTGGACAAACTATGGAGGTTTACATAGATGATATGGTGGTAAAATCCATAAAAGCTGAGGATCACCTAAGGGACTTGGAGGAAGCATTCGATATCCTTGACAAATATAACATGAAACTTAATCCTTCAAAATGTCACTTTGGTGTTAAAGCAGGCAAATTCTTAGGATACATGGTGACCAAGAGAGGCATTGAAGCTAGCCCGGAACAAATCAAAGCCTTAGTGAATATCAAATCTCCGGCCAATGCTAAGGATGTCCAAAGGCTAACAGGCAGGATTGCAGCTTTGAACAG
Source organism: Helianthus tuberosus (assembly GCA_030545235.1). Classification (NCBI taxonomy): domain Eukaryota; kingdom Viridiplantae; phylum Streptophyta; class Magnoliopsida; order Asterales; family Asteraceae; genus Helianthus; species Helianthus tuberosus. The sequence goes on from CM060405.1 coordinate 31,260,355, forward strand.
ATTTATATCCAAATCCTCAGAGAAGTGCAAAGAATTCTATGATATCCTAAGGAAGAACAAGAAATTCGAGTGGACTGAGAAGCATGAAAGTGCCTTAAGAGCGCTTAAGGATTACCTATCCTCGGCCCCGGCGTTAATGAAACCAGAAAAAGGAGATGTGTTATCCTCAAAAGCAGTAAGTGCCGTCCTTGTTAAGGATCACGAAGGTACACAACATCCTGTCTATTATGTAAGTTAGAGTTTACTTGATGCTGAATCCAGGTATTCACACTTAGAAAAACTTATCCTTGCATTAATTATGGCATCTACCAAATTAAGACATTATTTTGAAACTCATGTTATTGTTGTTAAAACTAATTTTCCAATTAAGAATGTCCTCAGGAAACCAGAGATGTCAGGAAGGATGGCTAAGTGGGCAGTGAAGCTTAGTGCCTATGATATAAGATATGAGCCTAGGACAGCCATCAAATCCCAAGCATTAGCTGACTTTGTGGCTGATTTCAGTAGTGATTTACAAAAAGAAGCTGAGTTAGAAGTCCAGCAGCTAGAGGAGACCAAGGATCCTTGGATACTCTATACTGATGGATCCTCAAATGTCAAAGGCACAGGGCTTGGAATACTACTAAAATCGCCACAGGGGGGCATAATACCCCACTCTATAGCTTGTGAGTTCCAAACCACTAACAATGACGCTGAATATGAAGCCTTAATTGCTGGTTTGCAAATTGCTAAGCATATGGGGATCAGGTATCTTGAGGTACATGTAGATTCATTGTTAATTACAAACCACTTTAATGGATCCTATGCTGTTAAAGGTGAAAAGCCAACCAAATATTTAGAGATAGTCAAAGAATTGGCACTCTCTTTTGTTTCCTTTAGTTTGACACAGGTACCAAGGGAAGAAAATACAGAAGCTGATGCATTGGCTAACTTAGGATCATCTTTGAAGATCCCGGAGGATATAAGTATCCCCATTATCCATATCTTGGCTCCTGCCATCGAGGATCATGTGGCCATGGAAATAGGGCAAGATTCTGCAATTATCCCAAGTGAGGATACTCAATCCCATTCAGGATCAGGATCATGGATCTCACCAATCATGAAATACTTACAACACGGAGAGATTCCTACAGGAGAAAACCCTAGGGCTTTCAAAATTAAGGTATCCCAATTCACAATCTTAAATAATATGTTGTATAAGCGATCTCTTGCAGGACCATACCTAAGATGCATTGAGGATCCTGAGACCCAAGAAGTTTTAAAAGACTTCCATGAAGGAGATTGTGGAAACCACACTGGGGGCAGGGCACTGTTCTCAAGGATCCTGAGGACAGGATACTACTGGCCAACTAGGAAAAGAGATGCTGTGGAATATGCTAAAAAGTGTGATCCTTGTCAGAGACACAGCAATATCCTTCATCAGCCGGCTGAATTTTTACACCCTATATCCTCCTCTTGGCCATTTATGAGATGGGGGATGGATATAGTTGGTAAGCTTCCTAAGGCACCTGGTGGAAAAGTATTCATGCTAGCTATGACTGATTACTTCACCAAGTGGATAGAGGCTGAAGCTTTTGCCCAAGTCAGAGAAAAGGAAGTTATATCCTTCATTAAAAGAAATATTATAACTAGATTTGGTATTCCTTCTGAAATTATATGTGATAATGGTTCCCAATTTATTGGGGGCAGAACTACTAACTTTTGTGACAGCTGGGGGATTAAGATGATAACATCAACACCAGTCCACCCACAAGCTAATGGTCAAGTAGAATCATCCAACAAGATCATCATCAACAATTTGAAGAAGAAGCTTGGATCCAAGAAAGGGAAATGGGCAGAAGAACTACCTTATGTGCTTTGGGCTGATAGGACAACCCCTAAGAATGCTACTGGTCAAACGCCATTCTCTTTGGTATTTGGGGCAGAATCAGTGATCCCAACAGAAATGGTGGTTCCAACTGCTAGAACAAGTACCCGTGATCCTGAGGAAAATGATGAGAACTTGGCTCAAGACCTGGATACTATTGAAGAAATCAGGGATCTGGCTAGGATAAGGATGGCCAGTTATCAACAAAGAATGGCTGGTGCTTACAACAAAAATGTCAGGATCAGGAAGTTTCAAGTTGGAGATATGGAATTAAGGAAAACATTTCAGAATACCACCAATCCTACTGATGGAAAATTGGCTCCAAAATGGGAAGGCCCTTATTTGATTGAAGCTGAAGCAGGAAAGGGGGCATATAGATTGCTAACCATGGAAGGTGATTTGCTACCAAGAGCTTGGAATGCTGTCCACTTGAAGAAATATTTCATGTGAGCAGGATCCTCATGGCACAGATGATCCTTACGTTAGGAGTATCCTTGAAGGATCCTTAAAGTATCGGTGATCCTTACTTTGGTAATGTCCTAATCTTGAACTATTTCATTTCCTTATTTTCTCATATAAGGATAAGGATCATGTGTCCTTTATCCATCTCTCACGTGATTTTAAGTTTTGAAAGTTCAGGTATCCTTAGCAAAATATTGGTTATCTGCAGAAGCAATCCGTTCCTTGGGTTTAACCCCAGTTATTTGGGCTTGACCCCAGTTCCGCCTGTAGCGCATGATGATCCTGGTATAGTTCAAGGCAGTGGGACCAGTACTCGCTTCAGGGGCTGATAATTCCATTGTACTGGCTATACCTAGGATCCTACGTATAATGGTAGACGTACCATACATCCGTTCCTAAGGTTTCTAACGTTTTCACGTTAGCTAAGGTTTTGACATTTTCATGTCACTAAGTTTGGATAGTCGCCAGTTAGGGCCATACTCCAGTTTACATACGATCCTTGGGCTTGTCCCCAGTTATCCCTGGGCTTGTCCCCAGTTATCCCTGGGCTTGTCCCCAGTTATCCCTGGGCTTGTCCCCAGTTGTCCTTGGGCTTGTCCCCAGTTGCTAACTCTTATCTTATATTGGCTTAGTCCCAAGTTATGCTCTATTTCAGGTCCTTGAAGATAAGCAACTAGGGATCCTTGATCCTTACTTCTCTCTAAGGTTTATCTTATAGTTATCCTGATTATGGTTAGGATCCTAACTTGGATCCTCAGGTATGATCCTTAACTATTTTTAATTCTATTCATTGTTTATTTGAATAACCCTTAAAATTTGACAACTAAACTTGTGATCCTTAAAATATATTACTTTTTGGGATTCTTCAACTATAGGATATTTGGTCATGGATCATATCCTAAATATTTTCAATCTGACTTATTCAAAATTGCTTATTCAATGAGTGTACATCAAAACAATTGAGAATTAAAGAGACAAAAAGGATAACAATACAAGATAAGCGACAAAAGATTAAGGTTTTATTTATTAACAAAAGATTAACCCTTAAAAGGTTGTCAAAATTACCTACCCCGAGCATCTACCAGCAATACGTGGCCCGTCCGCTGGGGTAGGTAAAGGGTGTCCATGATAATAGGTTCAAAGTAGTGCAGGAATATAAAGGCGGCAGGATCACAATGGCTTCATCCCCCAAACAGAGGATCCCTCCACCATTTGCAATCCCGCCTATTGTCTGAAGGATCCTAGATCCTTAATCCTAAAAACTATTGTTCAGTACAAACCATCAAATTGTTCAACAAAACAACCATCAAACTAAAACAAATTGGGCTCCGGCTATGTCTAGAAATTTCCATCATCGCCCAATCATGCAGCCTAAACCTTCGCTGCATCACCACCTCCGGCTCCACTTGCTTCACCACCTTCACCCTTGCCTCCAGCCTCGATCGTCAGGATCTCTTAAGCCTCCTCTTCATCATCCAGTTCAGCCAGCCTTGCCTTCCAGCCTTCCACATCCCAGGTGCTCTTGTCAAAGGCAGGATCCTGAGCTTCCAAGGCCATTTGCAGCTTGGTCTTGTACATTGCTATGGCGGCAGAGACTTTGGCGTCTTCGGTGATATCATGCTTCTCGTAGTCAGCATTAACCAGCACCTTGGCCGTCTCATGTTTGGCATCCTGGAGTTCCTTCTGAAGATCAGCAATTTTGAGGTCCTTTAGCAATGCAACCTGCTGGAGGTCGGCAATCTTCCTATCCTGATCCTCAACGTGGCCAACATAGTCCTCAATCTCAGCGAATTTCTGCAAAGGGGATAAAAGATAAGGTCAGGACCAAGTGATCCTCAAATCAGCAGGATATGTCAGCAGGATATATGAGCAGAGACAGTGATCCTTACATTGTTGAAGTACTCGAGGAATTGGTGGCGGATCAGAGGCAGACCCTGCAGATCCTCAGCCTCGGAGGCCTTTCTTTTCTTGACTCCCTTTCCTTTGAGGGGTGCCTTGGGGATTGAAGCTATCGGGCTGGTAGGAGCCTTTCTTTTGGAGGATCTGACGGTGGTGAGATCGGTGACACTGAACTTTGAAGCAGACTTGGTGGATTTTCCAGCACCTACACAACCAAAACAAGATAAGTATCTTTATTTCACTTATATTTCACTATTTATTTAAATTTTTAAACAAAGATACTTACTTGACATCGTGACAGAGCCTGAGGATACCTCCTGAGAATCCTGGGTGGTTGTCTTGAAAGATCTTGTTTCAGGATCAAGTCTCTTGAAAGTGGCGAGTCTCTCTTTGGCAGCAGGAGACAGTCTGAGGTGTGAGACGGTGATAGCTGCATAACAAGAAAGCAAAAGTATATAAGTGATCCTTATATCAAAAGAAAGTTCTCTGGTGATCCTTCTCAGGATCCTCCATCCTACCATGGGTAGCCCATTTCCTGGGTAGAATCTTCCCGTCAGGGATAGAATCTCTCTTGACGAAAAAGAAACGCCGCTTCCAGTTAGTATCATTCTTGGTAGCTTTGAAGATCGGGTGTTCCTCACCAGGTTTACGTTTGAACAAATAACGATGAGAACCAAAGGTAGTAAGATCATACAGCTCTCCCAGCTCTGACATTCCTAGGTCTATCCCTTCCTGCTCGATGATCCTTTCAAGGGTATATGTTGGTGCATGTTTGTGACAACAACTTAGATTTGGTCTTTGGATATCTTGTAATTAGTTAAACGATAAACAGTTAGCGGGTTTAGCTTTGTATTAGTGAGATAATAGAGTTTGGGGTAAACAAAACCCACATTGGGTGATGGGGGACGAAATGGGCCTAGCCATGCCTAAAGTTGAAACCTTGTGTTATATAAACAAGGTTAGGCTTTAGGGTTTAGGTTAATCAGCCAAAACAGAGTTTGAGAGATAGAATTTCGTGAGAGCTTGTGCTTGGACGAAATTGAGAGTTGGTTAGGGATCTTGATTGATTGTAATCAGTTTGATAGTTAATCAATAAAGATCCGGTTTGAAAGTGATTTGCTGTTTCTGTTTCCTACACGTTTTCTGCTTATTCTGATCAAGAGGATTCCGCACTCTTGATCGGATTGACAATTCTGTGAAGATTCATACACATCAAGGGGACCTACAATTGGTATCAGAGCCTTAGGCTCTTGAAGGCTCGGTTCAGAATTGTTCTTGGAGAAACAAGGAGAATTTCGAAATTTTTGAAATCTGATAAAATTAGGGTTTCGAAAATTTTTTGTTGGTTTGATAAAATTTTCGAATTTGTTGGCTGTTTTGATATTCTGGTTGTCTGTTTGGTGTTTTGCAGGATTTCTGGAAAGATTTTGTTGATTTGCAGGTTTTCGGGACAGTTTTTGGTTGATTGTTTGAGGAATTCTGGCTGAAAGACTTGAAGATTGGAAGACTGTTTCTTTGTGTTTTTCATAATTTTTGAAATTTTTTGCTGATTTGGTTTTCTGATTTTGCAGATTTGTGTTGGAGAGAATCTGGAAAATCTCAGAAATTTGAAAAAGATTGAATTTCCTTATTACTGGCTGGCGAATTTAATAATTTCGCAGACTGATCCAGCATAATTAAACTGATCAGCGAATTTGAGACCTCATATCTCGGTGAATGGCGAAGTTAAATCCAAAGGCGACTTTGGTAATCGTATAATTTTCCACAGCGAAATTATTACGGTCTTCGGCGACTATACTAGTCGTCGTAATAAGCGAAATTAACCAGCGATTTTAGAAGCGAAATTGGCAGCAAAATTGACCTGTACTCGAACTAGACCAGCGAAATTGAACAACTTACTGAGCAGCGAAATTAATCACTAATCCAGCGAAATTACCAGCAAACTTAAAATCAGCAAACTTAAAAAGGTGGAATTTCAGTTGGCAAGCGTCGATAAAATTTCAGTGTTTTGCAAATAGAAATTGATCCGTAGCTCGTTAGACAGAACCGTTTGGACCGTTGAATTCCTTGGATTTTTAGGGTAAAAAAATGATGAAGGTGTAATTTGGTAACCACTGTTATCGGAGATATTTTGTACGGTTTTAACAGTCTGTTACGTTAAAATGTCAAACATGATGAATTTGAAAGCACCTAAGATGATGAAGGTGGAGAATTATCTTACATGGAAGGACAATTTCAAATCTTTCATTGAATCTCAGGATGCACGCATGTGGATCTGTATAGAAGATGGGTACACAAACCCAACACACGATTTTGAGGGCAGACCACGTCGAACAGACTATGTGAACATGCAAGAGGATGATAAAAGGAAGTATGACGCTGAAAAGAGAGCATTGGCTGCAATTAAAATGTCCTTACCTGATAGCATCAAGCATACCTTCAACAAGTACAATAATTCAAAGGATATGTGGGATGCATTACAAAAGCGATATCAGGGAAATGAGAGTGCCACTCAGGCATTCATGGCAGAGATAGTGCCAGTTGATGAGGCTGAAACTAGTGTGAGTGATGCTGAATCTGAAGTGAAAAATGCTGAAGCTCAAGTGGAGAATGCTGAAGCAAAAGTGGATGCTGAAGTAGGGAAAGAGAGTGAAGCTGAACAGGTTGTTGCTAATGAAAACTCAGAAGTTCATGAGAAAGAGGTACAATCTATTTCTTTGTGTTTGAGATGTCGTGAACTACAGGGTGAGGTTGACAGGTTGTCAACACAAAACCAAAGTCTGGTAAGTGAGATGTCTAACATAAAAGAAGCAAACTTTTTTGCTAAAAGAAATGAATCTACACACTTGAAGAAGATAAAAGGTTATGAAGCTGAAATTGAAGCTTTAACTTGCAAACTAAATGAAAAACTTCAAGTTATAGACTTAGCTCATGACATGATGGCTGAGAAAACAAAAGAGATTTCTGAAAAATGCAAAGAGTTGTCAGATGCACAACTCAAAATTGTTGAACTTGAAAAGAAATTGAGTCAATTCAGAGATTCATCTTTTGTAATGAAACACATGATGGGTGGGTTAAAGAAGAGTAATGACAAGACCAGTGTGGGCTTCCAGGGCTTTAATGAAGTTCCACCTCCTCTTAGTCATGACTATTCATTCCTGCCTAGTGAAGATGAGCTAGCAAACTTTATGGCATCTACACCTAGTAGTTTTGCATCCACATCAAGTCAAGGTGATGGATCTGAGAGTGATGAGGCTAAGGAAAACAATAACAGGGAACCTTTGAAAAAGAAAAATTCACCACCTAAGAATAAAAATCAAGCTTTTGTTAAAAAGATTAATTTTGTTCAAGGTAGTGATATGAAAAACGAAACTGCTGTTATTGAAAATGAATCGAATGTAGAGTTTGCAAAAAATAAGAACATAGAAAAATCTGAAATCAAGCAAACTAAACAAGGTTCATCAAAGAGATCATCACCATCTGATAAGGGATCTACCTCAGAGACTCCAGCTAAGAAGTCTTCGAAAAAGAGATCGTGCTTCAAATGTCACGTCAAGGGACATGTAGCAAGCTGCTGTCCTAACAAAAAGAGTGAGGCACAACTTAGTGAAAAACAGAGAGGGAAATTACCAGTGAAGGAAGGTGATAGTGAGGAGAAAGGCTCAAATTCTCCAAAGAAATCTGCTCCTAAGCAACCAGAGAATGTTGCTGTTGGTGTAGATAAGGCTGGAAAAGGAACTCCACAAGTTCCTCATTTTCAACGAAATCAACCAAGATTTCAGCCTAAATCTCCACCAGGCAGATTTGAGAGACCTAGAAGCAGTTCACCAAGAGTGAACAATTATAATGCTAATAATTTCAGAAGTCAAGGTCAATATCAAAATCGATACCAAAATAATGGTGGTCGAACTTTTTATAACAATGGCTTTAGAAATTACAACAATAATGCTTCTTGGAATCAAAATTCAAGATACCCAAATCAAAATTTCCAAAGGTCAAACACATATAGGAACCCTCAGGACCAAAGACCTTATGGAAATCAAAACCCATTTCCATCAACAGGTCTGAGATCCAAGACTCCAGTTAGGAGTAATGGATATTGGATGGATGTTCCAGTGGTTGGTGAATTTGGACGACCCAAGACCGTTAAGGCTTGGGTCCCCCAATCTAACTAAAATCTTAGTTGGTGTGTGCAGGAGCTGCTAAGGAGGATTATCAACTTATGTTGATAATGGCTGCTCTAGGCACATGACAAGGGGATGTGAGATTGTTGATATATTTATATTGATTGATTAAAATTGAAGTTCAAAGTGCTGAGTCGACACACTAGATAACCTGGCAGATCTTTATACTAAAGCATTTGACAGGGCTCGCTTTGAACATTTAGTCGAACTCAACGGGATGAGGAATCCTGAATAACTGGTTTTTCATAAGAATTTTTGTAAATAGTTTACTGCTTTTCTTAAAAATAAAAAATACAGAAACATTGAAAAATCAAAAACATAAAAAAATAGAAAAATCAAAAAATGAGTTATCACTGTGTGAAAAAGGAGAAATGATAGTACATCAGCAAGTTAGACTGTCACACTGAAACTGAATTAAATTGCTTAAGTGTGATAGCAGCTTCATCATATGATGTACCAGTAGGCAAAAAGCATGAAATAATCAACTTACCAATGTGATATAAACTAAAATGAACTGTGTATGAGTGGGGAACACATCAGTGGTGTATGGTTTAATGACCTTAAATCTTGTGTTGATAGATTGCCAAAATCTGAAGTTTTGGGTCTTTATACTGTTATTTCATCTGGGGATATCTTGACTGTCTTTCTGTTCAGAACTAATATTGTACATGACCACAGGAAAGAAAGTCACTTGGAATTAGCTCATTTCTATTTGAATGTCTGTATGTTATCCCGATACACACAATTTTGATCTGATTCTGAAATCTTCTCTGAAAAAAGTCGTGTACCTCCTCTGCTGCATCCAGATATATGCTGACCTGGAGGTGCTAGGCAACGACAGCTTCTGCTGCATCCAGATACATGCTGACCTACCTGTACGTTGTCGTGCTATAGATCTAATACACCCGAAAGAGGCCCTCAAGTGCCCAAATGAAACCCAAGAAACCTATATCAAATTGAGACAAACTCATTTGATCTGTATATTATACCATCTCTGCTAAAGATCTATTCTGTTCTCTTCTCAACCTATTCCCAGTTAAGATTTCAGAAATCTGGATTGGACTTGTGAAATATGTGGTAGGGAAGATACTTGCATGATAGAGTGTGTTGTTTATATTTCCAGGATTTGATTAGTATTTATTTGGGTGTTCATTGTTAAGAAATCAAAACATGATAAAACAGATTATATGCAGACCTAGGCACTGTCAGGATATCTTAAAGGATGAATTCGGTATACTCACCTACTACGATGAATCTTTGTGCATACCTTGATCGCGGGGGTATATCCTGAAATGGGACACACTAATATATCAGTAATTAATATTACCTTAACGTATCATACGGTAATGGTACTTGAAATGTTCATGCATTTTGTTTAAGTGGACATACATACTGGTAATCGTCTTGGACTGCTTTTCACGAAAAATTAAATAAAGAATTATCTAATAGTGTGAAACAGTTCGATTTTGTTGATATGATCTTCTTACCAGTGATTCTCACAAAAACAGAGTGTTTTTTTGCTTTTGTTATTTACTTGCTTTCAGAAAATATAAAAATCCAAAAATAGTGTCTTTTTCTGTTTAAAATTCTTAACGTACGGAAAACTGTTATTCTTGGAGGAATTGTTACTGATAGGGGGAGACGGTGTTAGAAAGTGAGTTCAAAATTTTAAATCATGCGGGTTATAGGGTGTGTGATTAAAAAGTTTTGAGTGTTGGTGATAAATTGAAAATGTTTAATCTGTGATACAGTTTTACTATCTCTTGAAAAAATAATAATTTATTTAACTTTGTTGAAAAATTCTTATGGTTTCTCGAGATGTTTGTTTTATAGTATACAGATTGAAGCAGTGTGTTGCTGAGAAGTTAAAGTGAAGAGTTGCTGTGAAGAGATGAGAGTTTGATTGGATGCATGGTAGAACCTCCTTTCTACATTGCAGACAAAGTTGAAGAGTTTGAAGATTGCTTTTCAAATGCTGAACTGGAGTTTACTCAAACTGGTGATTGGATGCATCAGCTTAGGGGGAGTCTGTTGCTGACAGAGCTATTGAAGCTGAAGCTATCCAAAGACCAAAGACAGTGCAAGACTACATGAAGATTGCAAGAAGACTGAAGACAAAGTTATTTTATGAAGCTATTGTCAAGGGGGAGTTTGTTGGTGCATGTTTGTGACAACAGCTTAGATTTGGTCTTTGGATATCTTGTAATTAGTTAAACGATAAACAGTTAGCGGGTTTAGCTTTGTATTAGTGAGATAATAGAGTTTGGGGTAAACAAAACCCACATTGGGTGATGGGGGACGAAATGGGCCTAGCCATGCCTAAAGTTGAAACCTTGTGTTATATAAACAAGGTTAGGCTTTAGGGTTTAGGTTAATCAGCCAAAACAGAGTTTGAGAGATAGAATTTCGTGAGAGCTTGTGCTTGGACGAAATTGAGAGTTGGTTAGGGATCTTGATTGATTGTAATCAGTTTGATAGTTAATCAATAAAGATCCGGTTTGAAAGTGATTTGCTGTTTCTGTTTCCTACACGTTTTCTGCTTATTCTGATCAAGAGGATTCCGCACTCTTGATCGGATTGACAATTCTGTGAAGATTCATACACATCAAGGGGACCTACAGTATACAAAACCCTCCAGATCATCGGCATGGCTTGGATATAAGAGATGCCGATTAGGGAAAAGAAAGATTGGGTGAAAGCTGGAAAAGGATATGTATAGCCTATGGTGAACGGAGTGACAGGAAAAGCAACCCAGATGTCGGAAATATGATCACTCAGGGCATTGGGATCAAAAGATTTAAACACGGTGTTCGCCGGGAAACAATAGCGGATCCTATCAATCTGCGGATCGGTGAAACAGCAGCGTTCTTTTATGGAATCTTCGATGATCCCCTGGCTCTTCAGTGGGCTGTTTTTCGGGTGATCCTTAGCTGGGGAGTTCCGGAGCAACATTTTTGACAGAATGATGGAAAGAGACGGAAAACAGAGCAAAAGAAGGAAGAAGATGAAGAGAGAATACCTGTTTATCTTCGGATGTAGTTATAAAGGGAGTATCTCTGAAATTTAAATGCAAACGATCCTATCGATATCTCCTATTTATAATCATGATTGTGCAGGGTTGTCACTTCTGTGACGTCACAGTTGCGACGGATAGTTCTACATCAACGGCTAGTTATCCGTTAGTTAGTTGCGGATAAGATCAAGAAAATATAATCCGTTCATTTTACATATTACTCCTTATATTTTGGGGGCAATTGTTAGGGGAGGATTTTCTAACAATTAGTGATCCTTACTTGTTATCCTAATAAATGATCCTTACTTCTGTGACAGATAGTGATCCTCAGAAGAGCTTCAGGATCAGGATCATGGATCACCTTAAGGATCCTCATACTAACGATTGTTTGTTTATGTTTCGTATTATTTTGTAGGAGTAACAAGCTTGACTTGGTCTTGGCAACGTTACTATGGAATATTCCACGGGTATTTCGCACACGTTTGACTGGAAATGGACGTTGTGGAGAACGTGGGAGCATGGCACAAAAGTCGGACAGTTTGTTAGCATAGTTAACTTCTATTTTTAAAGGGGTGACGAGCTAGTAATTAGAACAATTAGCCATTTTTCAGCTACACACACTCTCGTACAATTGCACTCTTGAAGCTTTCGGCAAGCACTTAACAGTTTTCACTCACTTTTACACATTTCACCATAGTGATCCTTGTACCTAGCTCGTTACTATCCGAAGTTGTAAACATTTACTGATTTATTTGAGCTTGGTGATCGGTAGTTTCCATCACCCGAGGTTTTTTATGCCGGAGATCTTCTAAAGATCAAGGGCTTTTTCCTCGTATAAATCCTTGTGTCGTTTGTGCAATTTACATTGAAGTGATCCTTATCATTGTTCCTCATTTCAAGCATCATTCCCCGTAACTAAGAGTTTGATTGCATTATCCTCATCAGATTTTTTGACCAAAACAGCTATGGCAGCAGAGACCTTGGCATCCTCTGTGATTTCGCTCCTCTCATAATCAAAATTAATCAGGATTGTGGCTGTCTGAGCTTTGGCATCTTTGAGATCCTTTTGGAGGTCAGCAATCTTGAGATCCTTAAGCAATGCGACTTGTTGGAGGTCAGCAATCTTCTTGTCCTGCTCCTCGACATGCCCAACATAGTCTTCAATCTCAGCAAATTTCTGCAAAGAAGATAAAGAATAGTTTAGGAACAAGTGGCCCTCAAATAAGTTGGATACCTAAAGCAGGGATAAGGATCCTTACCTCATTGAAGTATTCAAGGAACTGGTGGCGGATCAGGGGCAGACCTTGCAGATCCTCAGCTTCGGAGGCTTTTCTTTTCTTGCCACCCCTTCCTTTAGCGGGTGCCTTGGGGATCGAAGCAGTTGGGCTGGCAGGAAGCTTCTTCTTGGAGGATCGGACGGTGTCAAGCTCAGTGACACTAAATTTGGAAGCAGATCTTGATGATTTTCCAGCGCCTACACACCCAAAACAGATAAGTGTCCTAATTCTAGTCATATATAATTATTTATTTAAACATTTGAATATATAAAGAACAGGATACTTACTTGACATGGTGACAGAGCCTGAGGATACCTCTTGTGAATCTTGGGTGATTGTCTTGAATGATCTTGTTTCAGGATCAAGCTTTCTAAAGGCAGCAAGTCTCCCCTTGGTGGCAGCAGAAGGAATGATATGCGAGAATGTGATAGCTGTACAAAAAGAAACAAAAGCATATTAGTAAGCATTATCAGAATGAGCTTACTTAGTGATCCTTCTAAGGATCCTCCAATCCTACCATCAGTGCTCCATTTCTTCGGCAAATCCTTTCCATCCGGGATAGAATCCCTTCTGACGAAGAAGAACCGCCGTTTCCAGTTGGTATCGTTTTTAGTAGCCTTAAAGATGGGATGTTCTTCTCCGGGTTTACGTTTGAACAAATATCGGTGGGATCCAAACATTGTGAGATCATACATCTCAGCCAACTCCGACATTCCTAGGTCAATTCTTTCCTGCTCGATGATCCTTTCAAGGGTATATAGGACCCTCCAGATCATCGGCATAGCTTGGATATAGCAGATGCCGGTAAGGGAGAAAAAGGATTGGGTAAAGTTTGGAAAAGGATAGGTGTATCCTATGGTGAAAGGTGTAACCGGGAAAGCTACCCAAGTTTCAGAGATGTTGTCACTAAGAGCAGTGGGATCAAAGGATCTGATAACAGTATTTGCTGGAAAACAGTGGCGAATTCTATCAATTTGTGCATCGGTGAAACAACAGCGTTCTTTTCCGGAATCTTTGATGATCCCTTGACTTTTTAAGGGGCTGTTCTTCTTGTGATCCTTGCCCGGTGAGCTTCGGAGCATCATTTTTGAACAAGATGATGGTAAAGAAAGAAGAGCAGAATACGAGAAAGGAGAAAGGAGAAAGGAAAAGAATTACCTGTTTGATCGTCGAAGCAGAATTTAAAGGGAGTTCTCTTGAACTTAAATGTGAAATGATCCCTATCTCTAACTCTTATTTATAATGATGATTCTGCAGGGTAGTCATCTCACTGACGTCATGATCGTAACGGCTAGACCGCTTATAACGGCTAGTTATCCGTTGGTTAAATACGGATAAGATCGACAAAATATAACTCATTTATTTACATATTTACTCCTTATATTTTGGGGGCAATTGTTAGGGGTGGATTTCTAAATGACCAGTGATCCTTATTTGCTGTTGGATTTAGTGATCCTCAATTCTGTCTGAAGTAGTGATCCTCAGAAGTGTTGCAGGATCAGGATCATGGATCACTATAAGGATCCCAGTACTAATGATTGTCTACTTTGAATTCGTAAATGTTTTGCAGGAATATCAACTTGGACTTAGTCTTGGCGACATTCCTGGAGAATATTCTTAGTCTATTCCGCACGTGCTTGGCCAGAAATGGACGTTGTGGAGTCGTGGAAGACTTGCACCATTTGCGGAATGTTAGTTAGGCTTGATATTTTCTATTTGTAAAGGGGTAGCGAGCTATATTAGAGACACTTAGCTATTTTTGGCTACACACACACTCATACAACCGCTCTCATCAGCTCTCGACAAAACACTTAGCATTTTTCACACATTTCTACACGATACACTATAGTGATCCTTGTACTTAGCTCGCTATCATCCGAAGTTGTAACAGATTGTTTGTTTAATTTGAGTTGGTGATCGGTAGTTTCCATCACCCGGGGTTTTTTGTGCCGGAGATCAACTCTTGATCAAGGGCTTTTTCCCCGTATAAATCTTCGTGTCATTTGTTCATTACACTTCATAGTGATCCTTATGATTGTTCATCAATTCAAGCATCATACCTCACAACAGAAAGTTTGGTTACATTGTCATTGCTTGATTTTTGACCAAAACAATACCTGAGAATCCAAGTTAGGATCCTAACCTTTAATACTTATAATCAGGATAACCAAAATACAAACCTTAGTTGAAAGTAAGGATCAAGAATCCTTGGTCATCTATGTAACGACTCTCATCAAAAGTCATAATTATTAAATTAATTTGACCAATAGGAAACCCTAATTGAGACACCCAAGTGATTCTGAACAAACCCTAAAATTTTCAGAATTTTCAGAATCAGGATTAGGGCCCCTAAAACTCAAGGGGGGTTAAACCCTATTGACGATTATCCAAATTGTGAGCTGTAGAAATCGAATTTAAGAAATCCGTCAACTCAGCAAGCCTACTCCTACACGTGGCTACCCTATGAAAAATAGGTTGGCAGTCGCGTAGCGCGACGACTAAGGGGTAGGCAGTCGCGCTACGCTACTGAGTAAAATTTCCAGTATAAATAGAGGAGGTTGGGACTTGAAATTGGGCGCAGGAACGACGGAAAAATTCTAATCCTACACGAAGTTATGCTCTATTTACCTCAATTAACACACACGGATCACTAATCGACGCCACAATCAGGGTATTAGCTCAATCGCTGCTACGATTCATTGTCCGATTGATCTAAATATCCAATGAATGTTTAAGTGCCGCCCACATAAGGGTTATACTTTATCATTCGTCATTAATTTGACGGATTGTCGTTAATTCGATAGGTAAAGTATTATACTTTATCGTTCGTTGTTAATTCAATGGATTATCGTTAATTCGATGGGTAAAGTATTATACCTTGTCATTCATTGTTAATTCAATGGATCATCGTTAATTCGATGGACAAAGTATTGCATTTTGACATTCATTGTGAGAATTTGATCTCGTGAATTATCGTAAATGCTGGATTGATTACTAATTCCAAATTGTGTAATTGTTATTGAAATTAGGATAAAAGGCTAATCAGTAGGCTAGACTCTGCCCGTATAAATCTGCAAAAGTGAGTCATTCTTCTTTTCTCACAGTTTGTGAGTCATTATTTTCTATCAAATATTTTACAATACTCCAAATTATTTTTCAAGATTATAATTACAGGGACTAAGTCGTGGATATCTTGAATTACTGGTTAGTGGGGTATTGTGCACATTACTAATTTCTCCCAGTTAGGTTCATTGACCTACTCGGGATAATCACTGTTAGGTTCATTGACCTACAGGGATAATCGTCACTATTTAGGTTCATTGATCTAAATAGTGGTATGACCATCGTCACCATTGTGACTTGTCACCATTGTGACAGAATGCCAGATAAAAATAAGATAGAAGCCATTGTAATCGCTCTTATGCTGTAATTAATAACTATGCATCATTATGCAAAATAGAATGATTCACTCAGTATTTCCGCTGACAAAACTTTTTTCAAACATGTTTCAGGTGATCTGTTGTAAATCATGAAAAGTGCTGTGGAGCATTTCAAGCTTAAGATAGTGGCTCATTATAAAATAAAGCAATAAGTTTTGTAACATAACGATTTCCTAGAAAAATCATACTATTGTAAATTATCGGGGTTTTATCCCGAATTATGAAATAAAATAATCGGGAAAAATTTTAGCTTTAAACGATCCTGTTTCCGCTGTAAAACTCAATTAAATAAATACCGCAGTATTTTCTGCCGCGGCTCTTGATACGGGTCAAACCGGGTCATGGGCCGTGACAGAAAAAGGTGGTATCAGAGCCACTGGGTCAAGCTGATTAAGTATTTAGAAATACTTAATTTTTCCTGATTACAGCCACTGGGTTAAGCTAATTAAGTATTTAGAAATACTTAATTTTTCCTGATTACTATTATGTGATTATGTGTTTTATTAACTGGCTAATTGTTAATTTTAATATGGGCATATTTTTATATATATTGTAATATTTGTTGCTCTATCATCGTTAATCGAAAAACATTATATAAATTTATTTGATTAATATATGGAATTACCTAATATAGTATTACTATATTATGGTAAAGAAATTATATTTTTATATACTCTTATTTAAAATTTTGCTAGTTATTTATTATTAATAATTGTATTATTAATAATAATATATTAATAGTAGTAGTAGTATTAAGATTATTTTTAAATACTATGGTTATTATCAAAGGCAGATATTGGATAACCTAGCCTTAGTTATGCATGGACTGATCACCTATGCTTAAACAAGGCAGCACTAACCAATATCCACCATGATAATGACTAGTTAATATATGTAAATTAAGTCATCATACTTATTTAGTATATAGATTTCTATAGGTTGATTACTGTAAATAGTAAATATAAATCTTTAAATATTCTGATTTAAAATTTAGTATTTTTATTATCTACAGTCAAGAAAATTTAGTATGTTTTAATTTGTATTTGTTTTGGTAGTATGAAATACTATTTTTGTTCTATAAAATTTTGTTATGACTTAATAATTGTATGTATGTTACTAAACAGCATGAGTGATTTGTCGGAAGCCCTTCAGAATTTAAATCTCTATCCAGTAAGAATAGAAGTTTCCAGAGATTTCAATAAGTATATACCAGATATAGAAGAACCTATAGAATTCAATGCTTTACCTTTCGAGAAACCTAAGCCTAATGGAAATTGGGGAAAGCTCTAGGCAAATTGAAGAGTTACCATCTCAAGAAGAAATAGATTATATAATGGCAACCGATGATACTATTGAGCCTGTTAATAAAAATAATTTTATAAATTTAGAACCATCTATTCCAAACTCTTCTAATCACTGGAATATAGACGAATGGTTGGACAATGAAATACTGTTACAAAACCATCCCTATAGGCTTTTTCCTAAGTTCAAACCAGAACCTTTACCAAATTTACCAATAAGTAACGAGAATAGGACTGAACTTCATCATTTTGACAACATGGATGCTGGGAATAGGATCCAAGAGACTTTGGGACAGATTTCCTGGAAATACGATGAGAAGAAACGCCGTTACTAGAACATCATCTGACAAAGGATAGGGGATTATGAAACTATGGTTGTATAATAGTAACAGTAAAATCAGTATGTGTAAAATAAATAATAAAACGGGCGTATATAGAAGCATAATATAAGGAAATATTAGAAAAAAAATTACAATTTTGTTTGTATATTCGATTATGTGATTATGTGCAACTAAATTGTGACATTGGATTATTTCCTTTATACTAATTATGTATCTATAAATTAGATATCAAATGGAAAACGCTAATAATGAACCAGTTAATGAGGGTAATCAATCTGAGCAACAATCAGGGAATCAATATGTGACTAGGCAAGATATAGAAAATATCATTGCTCAAGAGATAGCCAACACTATTCCAGGAATAGTTGCTCAAGGGATAGCCAATGCTATTCCAGCAATCCTTGCTGCTGTTAAAAATCCAATCGAACCGCAACAAGTTGTTCCTAGTAAACGCATTTCTGAAGATAATTTCAGTAAAAGCGTAAATGGAGGCAGTAATCATGTTAATCATGATAATGAACCACGGCAAGCTCCGCTCCCTAAGAAAAGGAAAGTTGCAACGCCTGGTTGCACTTATAAAGAATTTCTTGCTTGTAAACCCACTGAGTTTGCAGGCAATGAAGGAGCGACTGCAGCACTGCGTTGGTTAGAGAAAACCGAGGCAGTAATTGCCATAAGTAAATGTGCTCAGGATGATCAGGTTATGTATGCATCAAACCTTTTCAAAGAAGTAGCGCTAGAGTGGTGGAATACGATGTTGCAAGCAAAAGGAAGAAGGATGGCGTATGCTATGAACTGGGAAGAATTTAAGAGTCTTGTAGAAAGAAAATTCTGTCCTGAGTACGAAAAAGATCAAATGGCAAATAAGTTTCTAACCCATAGGATGGTAGATGTAGATTGTCGAGGGTATACTACGATATTCTTCGAGTATGCTAGAGTAGTACCAACCCTGGCTTCGCCAGAACCGGTACTTATTTCTCGTTACATTTGGGGATTAATTGGTGAAATCCGTAATATCGTCAAAGCTGCGAAACCTCGCACGATTGATGATGCAGTAGAATTAGCCAATACTATGACTGACGAGCTAGTACGGACAAGAGAAGAAAATAGAAGGAAGGAAGTAGCCCAAAAGATTACCCAAGAATTTCGTTCGGGTAACCATAACAATTTCAAGAAAGGATGGAATGGGCAATCTTCTATTAGTCCATTTTGCAATTTTTGCAAAAGGAAGCATTTTGGAAGATGCAAAGGATATTGCAATTTTTGCAGGATCCCAGGGCATCAAGAAGAAGATTGTAGGAGGAAGAAATTTTCAGTTTGTTACAACTGTAGAGAAACTGGACATCTTAGGCCAGATTGTCCAAAACTGAATAAATCATTTGACAATCAAGTCAAACCAGCAGAAGGAGCAAAAAGGAATGCGAGAGCCTTTCAGCTGACTACTCATAAAGCCGAAATGATTCCAGATGTGATAGCCGGTATGTTCTTAGCTTACAACGTTTACATAAAAGTATTATTTGACTCTGGTGCAAACCAAAGTTCTATAAATACTTTACTCTGCCAAACTCTTAACTTACCATTAACCAGCATTAGATAAATTTCTATAAACGGCAGATGGGAATTCAGTTAGAATAAATAAGGTTATGCAGAACATAGAAATAAGTTATAAGTTTTCTGCAACCCTATTATCTATGAAATTAGTTGAATTCAATGTTGTGATCATTATCTGTGATCAGAATTTCTTAGAAATTCAATCAACCTTCGGAGAAGTAATTATGATTACAGGAGATAAACCATGTAAGTTTATGAAGTTCATATCAGTAATGGAAATTGCTAATTATGAACGAAGGCAAAGGAATAGTATATATGATTTTAAATATCATTAATACTAAAGATACAGAATTTAAGGAAATTTCTGTAAATTTCGAATACCCAGATATAGTTCCAGAAGATTTACCTGGATTACCACCAGATATAAAGATAGAATTTAGGATTTATCAAATTTCAGGAATTTTTACCGATAAAACCAGGAAACCTTATCGGTTAGTATAATATTGGTTGTTAAGAAAAAGAAAAGCTTTACGCCAAATTTTCGAAGAATAAATTTTGGCTGAAGTGCAATTTTAGGTCATATAATGAATCATGAAGGTATTCACTTAGATCTTACTAAGATAGCAGTGATTACCAAATGGAAGATTCTGTAAACCTCAATGGGAATTAGGAATTTTGTAGGTTTAGTATTATAGACATTAAAGAATTGAAGATTTTTGAAGTATAAGGTAATACTTCAAAGCTATGATTTGGATATATGATAATACAACGCAAAAAGGTAATTGCGTATTCCTCAAGGCAATTGGAAAAAGTATGAAGAAAATTTTATCACGCATAATTTAGAAATTTAGAACCATAATTTTTGCCTTAAGATTTGGAGATATTGTCTGTATGGAAGTAAGGATACTATCTATACAGATTATAAGAAGTTAAGATATATATAATTGGGCAAAAAGAATTTGAGGCAAAGAAGATGGATGAAAATCCTAAATGACTACAACTATGATATTCAGTATCACGAAGGAAAGGATGGAAACAACAAGAGATAGTCATAAAAATTATACAAATAATAGATAAAAGCCGTTGGAGTTCGAGTTGGAGACAAAATACTATTAAAAGTATCTCCTTGGAAAGGAGTTGTTAGATTCGGTAAGAAAGGAAAGCTAAAACCTAATTATATAGGATCATTTCCAGTAATTCAACATAGTTGACCAGTTACTTACAACTACCAGGAAGGTTAGTTGAAACACATGATATATTTTATATATCCAATCTCAAGAAATGTCTATCAGACGAATCTTTGGTAATACCTTTCCAAGATATAAAGGTAAACAAATAGTGTTAAGTAATGTAAGATTCAAAGACAGGATCCTAATATACTTAGGAACTGGAATCCAAAAAGGAAGAAAAAGTATCCTCAATTATTCCAAGTAAATCTCGAGGACGAGATTTTTCTTAAGGTGGGGAGAATGTAACGACTCTCATCAAAAGTCATAATTATTAAATTAATTTGACCAATAGGAAACCCTAATTGAGACACCCAAGTGATTCTGAACAAACCCTAAAATTTTCAGAATTTTCAGAATCAGGATTAGGGCCCCTAAAACTCAAGGGGGGTTAAACCCTATTGACGATTATCCAAATTGTGAGCTGTAGAAATCGAATTTAAGAAATCCGTCAACTCAGCAAGCCTACTCCTACACGTGGCTACCCTATGAAAAATAGGTTGGCAGTCGCGTAGCGCGACGACTAAGGGGTAGGCAGTCGCGCTACGCTACTGAGTAAAATTTCCAGTATAAATAGAGGAGGTTGGGACTTGAAATTGGGCGCAGGAACGACGGAAAAATTCTAATCCTACACGAAGTTATGCTCTATTTACCTCAATTAACACACACGGATCACTAATCGACGCCGCAATCAGGGTATTAGCTCAATCGCTGCTACGATTCATTGTCTGATTGATCTAAATATCCAATGAATGTTTAAGTGCCGCCCACATAAGGGTTATACTTTATCATTCGTCATTAATTTGACGGATTGTCGTTAATTCGATAGGTAAAGTATTATACTTTATCGTTCGTTGTTAATTCAACGGATTATCGTTAATTCGATGGGTAAAGTATTATACCTTGTCATTCATTGTTAATTCAATGGATCATCGTTAATTCGATGGACAAAGTATTGCATTTTGACATTCATTGTGAGAATTTGATCTCGTGAATTATCGTAAATGCTGGATTGATTACTAATTCCAAATTGTGTAATTGTTATTGAAATTAGGATAAAAGGCTAATCAGTAGGCTAGACTCTGCCCGTATAAATCTGCAAAAGTGAGTCATTCTTCTTTTCTCACAGTTTGTGAGTCATTATTTTCTATCAAATATTTTACAATACTCCAAATTATTTTTCAAGATTATAATTACAGGGACTAAGTCGTGGATATCTTGAATTACTGGTTAGTGGGGTATTGTGCACATTACTAATTTCTCCCAGTTAGGTTCATTGACCTACTCGGGATAATCACTGTTAGGTTCATTGACCTACAGGGATAATCGTCACTATTTAGGTTCATTGATCTAAATAGTGGTATGACCATCGTCACCATTGTGACTTGTCACCATTGTGACAGAATGCCAGATAAAAATAAGATAGAAGCCATTGTAATCGCTCTTATGCTGTAATTAATAACTATGCATCATTATGCAAAATAGAATGATTCACTCAGTATTTCCGCTGACAAAACCTTTTTCAAACATGTTTCAGGTGATCTGTTGTAAATCAGGAAAAGTGCTGTGGAGCATTTCAAGCTTAAGATAGTGGCTCATTATAAAATAAAGCAATAAGTTTTGTAACATAACGATTTCCTAGAAAAATCATACTATTGTAAATTATCGGGGTTTTATCCCGAATTGTGAAATAAAATAATCGGGAAAAATTTTAGCTTTAAACGATCCTGTTTCCGCTGTAAAACTCAATTAAATAAATACCGCAGTATTTTCTGCCGCGGCTCTTGAAACGGGTCAAACCGGGTCATGGGCCGTGACAATCTATCTTCACAATCCTGAAATAAGATATAACTTGGGACTAAGCCAATATAAAATGAAAGTTAGTAACTGGGGACAAGCCCAACAATTCTGGGGACAAGCCCAATATACCGGGGACAAGCCCAAAGGATAACTGGGGACAAGCCCAAAGGATAACTGGGGACAAGCCCAAAGATCGTGTGTAAACTGGAGTATGGCCCTCACTGGCGACTATCCAAACTTAGTGACATGAAAATGCCAAAACCTTAGCTAACGTGAAAACGCTAGAAACCTTAGGAACGGATGTATGGTACGTCTACCATTATACGTAGGATCCTGAATATAGCCAGTACAATGAAATTGTCAGCCCCTAAAGCGGGTACTGGTCCCATTGCCATGAACTATACCAGGATCATCGTGCGCTACTGGCGAAACTGGGGTCAGGCCCATACTGGGGACTAGCCCAAATAACTGGGGTAAATCCCAAATAACTGGGGTCAAGCCCAAATAACTGTGGTCAAGCCCAAATAACTGGATACTTCTGTGGATACTCAATCTTTAGTTAAGGACACCTGAACCTTCAAAACTCAGAATCAAGTGAAAGGAGTGTGACACCTGTGTCACTTCAACCATCAAACAAATTCCAAAACCAATGAAATATTGTATTTCATACTTGGGATTTGTAAAAATATGTGTATCGTTTGCACATATCAACTCTTGTTCGATTTCAAGCTTTAAATCGCTTTCTGAAGGGTTATACGCGCTCTAATGCATAGATATAACCAGTTTTGATGGCTTTGGTATGGCAAAATCGAGTCAAATCGCTTACAGGGACTAAAGTTGACAAACTGCGAAAGTATGCCAATTTGAACTGTAATAGACATTATGGAACATGACCATAAGTTAAACATACCATAAATATCCTTTACATAGCTTAGAAATAGGCTTTGAGGGGTTCGGTGTGCTAAAATAAACTTTTGGGTCATTCAGGGACTAAAAGCGTCAAAAAGTGCACAAGTTTGCACTTTCGCGCATATCTTACGTTCTGAATACATCCGGACATCCAAAAATTTATTTGAGCACTAAAATATTTTATTTTAGTGTTTGGCATAAGAAAAATCCATTCGTCACGCATTTTGGATCGTTTTTCGCGCTTATGCGCATTCCGTCGTAATTAAGCGAACATCGCGTTCGTACGACCAAACGTACCAACATCCGACATATTTTTGAGCATGTTTCATGTCCACAATGTTTATGCATCATTTTAAGGCCTTAACGTTGGCTTAACGGGCCTTAAACATGTCGGAAATGGACTTTAACAACAACAGGGACCAAAACTGTCATTTCTGAAACTTGGTTTCTGATCAGAGGACCCAGGTGGCCCGCATAAAGCCTGGGGTGTCCCTTACGCAGCCCGCGTCAGGCTCCCAGACCAGATTCAGTGTTTTAACAGGCTGTTAACAGCTTTGTTACCCACAAAACCCACTTGCACATGGAAATTCTGATACTAGGGGCTGGTTTTGGATGTGCACATGGTATTACAATACCATGTGTGCAAGTGTATGGCCAAGATCAAAGCACGTTTCCCGATAAACGATCCTAACGGTGCTAGCATTCCTATAAATACCCCTTGCCTTCACTTGCAAAAACCCACTAGAATCTTGATTTGAGAAGCTCTAAGTTGAAACCTTTGTTTCATACCTGAGCTACTTGGATCGAGGTTAGCATTCGGGGACCCTTTGTAAGTATTCCTTCGTTCTTTTATTGATTTTCAAGTCCGAAAGTCAAACTTTGTTTGACTTTCTGCGTTGACCAGTTTATGGTCAATGCGAAGTTCGTTTGAACTTCGCAACGTGATTGTAATCACGATGGTTATAGTCCCTTGGGACTATGCCTACTGATTACCACGTTGTCTAGGGTCGTAAGGGTAAGCGATCTAATAAATCGCTTATACCTTCGAACCCGACCCATTTGGTCGATCATTAGGATCCGACCAAATACCTTAGGTGACCATAGTGTATAGGGAATAACCTTCCGAGGTTATACCCTATGGTCACATCGTTTGAGTAGTTGTATGATAGGTAGTTTATATGCCTTAGGTAAATTACCAGAATACCCTTTTCATGTATAATTGGTAATTAAGCATATGTAACCTAAACTTTTGTCACATAACTGATTATGTAACATGTTTAGGCATATAACACTTGTCATAGGGCTAGTTAGACGTCTCGAGTGCGCTTTTGCGCGCACGATGCGTTAAAGTAGCATAAGCTACCTTAATGGGTCGCGATGGGTCGAAAGCACTTAGGTTAGGTTTCATTTAGTATGAAGGCTTTGTTAAACCATATGACACGAGTCTCTATACTCGTTTGGTTTACGAACCCTCATTCTATCTAAATCCCCCGATTTATGTCCGGTTTATTAACATAGTTACCTATATTAGGTGCCGTTTGATATCCGTGATCTCTAGCATTGTTTGGTTGTTACTCAAGGACTACTAAGCAATCTCAAGTGAGTACATAGACCCCTCTTTTACTGTTTTCCAAACTGTTTTGGGGTGAAACACATGTGCCTACTTGTTACTTTCATGTTTTCCTGTTTTCACATCATATACTCGCTATGTTCATTAGTACATTTATAGTACATGATTTCATTACATTTTATGTTATGTATGCCCATTGTGTGCGTACTTAGTACATTGCCTTACATTACATACTATGTATGCCTATTGTGTGCGTACTTAGTACATTGTTTTACATTACATTTTATGCTATGTATGTCCTTTGTTGCATACTTAGTACATTTGTTATTCATCACATGCTTACATTTTGGATACAGATTACATGATTTACATTAGACATGAACATTTTACTTTGGTAGTTTGGTTTGAGTAAGTGATTAAGTAACGAGGCGTGTGTAATATGGTACAAGCATGGTGGATACGCCGCTGGTACTTCCTATATATAAGTGTTTGTATGGTATTACATATCGTAGCGTTATTTGAATCATTTCAGTTTGAGACATATAACATTTTATACAAATAACATACTTTTCACAAGACATTGATTTACAAACAACTTATCTTATACAAACGCATCTTACATGGTTATTCATTTAACCATACATTATTCTCTTATTTATACATATCATCTTATCTTATCGTTTTTCAAATGATTTACAAGACAAAGCAAATTACAAGGTTCATGACAAAACATTTTCTCAAACATAAGTCATGAATCCTATTTTCACAAAACCTATGTATCTCACGGGCATTTTTATGCTGACGTACCTATTTTCACATGTGTTTTCAGGAGATGATGCATAGGACTTATCAAGACATACTTAGGCGGACCTGTGCCTTAGTGACTTAAAACGAGACAAGAACTAGTTAATTTATGTTATGTACTCTTTGGTTCTTGTTTAAAACAATGTAAACTTTCATGTTTGTTTAATAAAACGAAACTTCAATTGCCATGGATTTGAAACAATTAATTCTATTACAACACTCCCCGATGTTTCCGCCACGTTTCGTTTTCTCACGTGGTCGGGGTGTGACAGAAAAGATGGTATCAGAGCCAATGGTTATAGGAAAATAGGTTATTAGTAATACTTTGACCTAGTCTAAAACCTTTCTAGGACCCTAACGCGAGTTTACTTGCGTTTAGTCATAAAACAATACCGTCACCTATCCTTAGGCGACGACCACAACAAGAACATAAATTTCAAAACCGCTTTGAAAACTAATCATCTGTTCTAGGATGATTGATTACTAGGTTTTGAACCCTCTATTGTTAGGTTTTGAACCCCTTTGAGTTTTCAAAATCTCGTCAAAGTTTTGGGTCCTAAATAGTGTGAACACGTGCAAACTGGAAGAGTGAATGCCTGTACCCTGAGTTTTCTGTCTAAGGCTAGAGTGTTCGTACAAATCCACATAATCGGACCAGTCACTCTTACCTGGGAACTCTTGGGGTGAGTGTCCACTTATAGGCGAGCATGTCTTCGCGATACACTATGAGGATCTATTTGCTTTGATTCAGCCTTTGTGTTGTTTGTTTGCTTCGTGGTTCAAACAAATGACCATCAACCATGATTATGGTCGGTAATTGTAACATCCTATTCTTACCCAATGCCATTTCATTTGTTTTCTCTCTTGTTTCCCCTTTTAGAATGCCTCCACGACGCGAAAATCCGGTATCTATTGAAGAGCTGGCAGCTGTCATTACACAGCAAATGACTGCTGCAATCCCGAACATCGTTGCTCAATGTCACCAAGCTCTCAACAACAATAATGCCCTCTGCAACTTCAAGACGTTCAACTCGGCTAAGCCATCAAAGTTTTCTGGGTCTCAAGGAGCGACTGCACTTCTGCAATGGTTCGAGAGTCTAGAGAGCACCTTCAGGCATGTTCAATGTCCAAACGAGCGAAAGGTAGATTTCGCATCTAGTGTCTTTGAGAAACGAGCTTTAACGTGGTGGAACGGTGTGGTGAGAGATAGGGGTGCCGAAGTGGCACTGGCTCAAACGTGGGAAGAACTTAGAACACCGATGATGAAGGAATTCTGTCCTCGTCACGAGATCAGGGCCTTGGAAAGGGAATTCGACGATCTTAAGCAAGACAGCGGTGAACATCGAGCCTACACTGATCGATATGAGGAGCTGAGCCTGTTGTGTCCTACTATGGTTACGCCTTTGGATAAGGCGATCGAAAAATACATTGATGGTCTCCCTGACTCAGTTCAGGACATTGTTACTGGTAGTAACCCCACTACGGTTAGGCAGGCCATTGAGCTAGCTGCAACCTTGACTGAATCTCAGATCAGAAAGAACAAACTTTTTCGGAAAGGCGACAAGAAACAAGCAGCTAATGTTCAGGAGGAAACCAAGGAAAGCAAAACAGAACCTTCTAAGAAGCGTAAGGCTTCGCAGAATTTTGCGATTGCTGCTCAACCCATCCAAAACACCCACAACCAACCAACTCAACCTCCTGCAAGGAAACCTTATGCCGGTACTGCACCGATATGCAACAAATGTAATGCACACCACTTAGCTCACCTACAGTGTCGTTTATGTGCATCATGTGGGTGACTCGGTCACCTGGCAAATGCTTGTCGATTTACCCCAAACCAAGGTGGTCCAAACCAACCTCAAGTAAATCCTGCTCAAGCTCGTTGTCCACCGGGTCCTTGCTTCAACTGTGGCGAGATGGGCCATTTCCGAAGAAATTGCCCAAAGATTGCTAATGCAAATCCAGCGCAGGGATGAGCAACAGACCAACTAGAAGACAATGTTGTTTAGAAATAATCAAGCCTTATGTATTATTTTCTTTTGTTGTCAAGGTCCATGAAACAGTTGTTGTTGTTTATAAATAAATCTTTTTATTTTACATTGTAATGTACAAATGTGATGGCATGTATAAACAACGTATCCCCTACAATACCGATAATCAAGGAGCCGTATTCCTTGAAGAACAGATTACCCCCCCCCCCAAATATTTCCATTTTATAATCTCTTGCGATTTCCCACAAAAATCCTAAGTACCCGTTTCTTCCAAGGAAACGAAGTACAAGGCGCAAGTTGCAACTCTGTACGAATACCCAAAGTACCACTATAAATTCTTAATAGGGTACCTAAGGGTATTTCTGTATATTCTAAAAATTATTGTACCTTAATTCGAATATTGCGTTTTCTTGAAAACGAAATCGAATTTTTTGTAGATCATTCTATCTTTATAGATAGATTCTTGAAAATGTTTAAAGTACCAAATGAAATCCACGGAATGGATTCCTAGTGTGCTTCAAATACATGTACGCAATCAACAAAACAAATTAACAAATTAAAGATCTAGATAAACAATTTTGCGGTTGTGTGACTATGTGTATATGCATTTTGCGTTTTCTTTTATGCATTTGTGTGTTTTTGTATACTCTGGATATTCGTTATCCAAATACTCATAGAATCTTTCTTATCTTCATATGAAGGATTCGTAGTAGGATATTTAAAAATGTACTATCTTAAATCCTTAATGGACTTCTACGTTGTAGTTAAGTCCCTTGGATTATAAAGTACTGTTCCAAAGTCTAAGGACATCATGTGTTGATGTAGTTGAATATTCCTCTTGGGTAGTTAAGTTAAATAGATTGGTTCGACAATCTAGTTAAATATATCATGCGTTGATATAGTTAAATAGGCCCTCTGGTGGTCTAGTTAAAGAGATCCTACGTCGATCTAAGTTAAATAGATTGGTTCGACAATCTAGTTAAATATATCATGCGTTGATATAGTTAAATAGGCCCTCTGGTGGTCTAGTTAAAGAGATCCTACGTCGATCTAAGTTAAATAGATTGGTTCGACAATCTAGTTAAATATATCATGCGTTGATATAGTTAAATAGGCCCTCTGGTGGTCTAATTAAAGAGATCCTACGTCGATCTAAGTTAAATAGATTGGTTCGACAATCTAGTTAAATATATCATGTGTTTATGTAGTTAAATAGGCCCTCGGGTGGTCTAGTTCAAGAGATTGTTCGTTGATCTAATCCTTTGGTGACCTAGTTAAAGAGACTCTATTGCAGTCAACTTAAATCACCACCGGATTATTCGTTTGATTTTTCCCCATACGCATTATGAAACGAACTGTGCGGACTGTGCAAGGAACTACGTAATTATGGAGGCCTACATAATTATGGAATTCAGCGCACAGAAACCACAGGAAGTTTTGTCATGTGTTAAGACCTACAGTGACAAGAGTAATGATACAGGAGAAGTCTTGGACTTTGACCAATGTCATTTATTCTTACACTCCCCAATTCTGATCTCAATCACACACCAAGTTTCCTATGATGAGTCTTCATAAGAAACATTTTTCAGCCCGTAGTTCGAAACTCCACGTTTTGTTACTACAAGGACTTCACTTTGAGGGTTGACATTTTCACTAAGAATCCTAACATGGCCCAGAGTTTTACTTAAGGGTTCAATGGATTTTTCTGAAAGCGAAACCGTCACAGCTGTCTTCACAAGTTTCCTCTAAAACTAAATTTCGGGACGAAATTTCCTAAAGTAGGGGAGACTGTGACACCTGTGTCACTTCAACCATCAAAAAAATGGCAAAACCAATGAAATATTGTATTTGTTACTTGGGATTTGTAAAAATATGTGTATCGTTTGCACATATCAACTCTTGTTCGATTTCAAGCTTTAAATCGCTTTCTGAAGGGTTATACGCGCTCTAATGCATAGATATAACCAGTTTAATGCAACGAACACTCCGGAATAGTAAATAGGCTTAACATACCTTAAATAACCTTTACATAACTTAGAAATAAGTTTTGAAGGCTTTGGTATGGCAAAATCGAGTCAAATCGCTTACAGGGACTAAAGTTGACAAACTGCGAAAGTATGCCAATTTGAACTGTAACAGACATTCTGGAACATGACCATAAGTTAAACATACCATAAATATCCTTTACATAGCTTAGAAATAGGCTTTGAGGGGTTCGGTGTGCTAAAATAAACTTTTGGGTCATTCAGGGACTAAAAGCTTCAAAAAGTGCACAAGTTTGCACTTTCGCGCATATCTTACGTTCTGAATACATCCGGACATCCAAAAATTTATGTAAGCACTAAAATATTTTATTTTAGTGTTTGGCATAAGAAAAATCCATTCGTCACGCATTTTGGATCGTTTTTCGCGCTTATGCGCATTCCGTCGTAATTAAGCGAACATCGCGTTCGTACGACCAAACGAACCAACATCCGACATATTTTTGAGCATGTTTCATGTCCACAATGTTTATGCATCATTTTAGGGCCTTAACGTTGGCTTAACGGGCCTTAAACATGTCGGAAATGGCCTTTAACACCAACAGGGACCAAAACTGTCATTTCTGAAACTTGGTTTCTGATCAGAGGACCCAGGCGGCCCGCGTAAAACCTGGGGTGTCCCTTACACGGCCCGCGTCAGGCTCCCAGACCAGATTCAGTGTTTTAATAGGCTGTTAACAGCTTTGTTACCCACAAAACCCACTTGCACATGGAAATTCTGATACTAGGGGCTGGTTTTGGATGTGCACATGGTATTACAATACCATGTGTGCAAGTGTATGGCCAAGATCAAAGCACGTTTCCCGATAAACGATCCTAACGGTGCTAGCATTCCTATAAATACCCCTTGCCTTCACTTGCAAAAACCCACTAGAATCTTGATTTGAGAAGCTCTAAGTTGAAACCTTTGTTTCATACCTGAGCTACTTGGATCGAGGTTAGCATTCGGGGACCCTTTGTAAGTATTCCTTCGTTCTTTTATTGCTTTTCGAGTCCGAAAGTCAAACTTTGTTTGACTTTCTGCGTTGACTAGTTTATGGTCAATGCGAAGTTCGTTTGAACTTCGCAACGTGATTGTAATCACGATGGTTATAGTCCCTTGGGACTATGCCTACTGATTACCACGTTGTCTAGGGTCGTAAGGGTAAGCGATCTAATAAATCGCTTATACCTTCCAACCCGACCCATTTGGTCGATCATTAGGATCCGACCAAATACCTTAGGTGACCATAGTGTATAGGGAATAACCTTCCGAGGTTATACCCTATGGTCACATCGTTTGAGTAGTTGTATGATAGGTAGTTTATATGCCTTAGGTAAATTACCAGAATACCCTTTTCATGTATAATTGGTAATTAAGAATATGTAACCTAAACTTTTGTCACATAACTAATTATGTAACATGTTTAGGCATATAACACTTGTCATAGGGCTAGTTAGACGTCTCGAGTGCGCTTTTGCGCGCACGACGCGTTAAAGTAGCATAAGCTACCTTAATGGGTCGCGATGGGTCGAAAGCACTTAGGTTAGGTTTCATTTAGTATGAAGGCTTTGTTAAACCATATGACACGAGTCTCTATACTCGTTTGGTTTACGAACCCTCATTCTAACTAAATCCCCCGATTTAGGTCCGGTTTATTAACATAGTTACCTATATTAGGTTCCGTTTGATATCCGTGATCTCTAGCATTGTTTGGTTGTTACTCAAGGACTACTAAGCAATCTCAAGTGAGTACATAGACCCCTCTTTTACGGTTTTCCAAACTGTTTTGGGGTGAAACACATGTGCCTACTTGTTACTTTCATGTTTTCCTGTTTTCACATCATATACTCGCTATGTTCATTAGTACATTTATAGTACATGATTTCATTACATTTTATGCTATGTATGCCCATTGTGTGCGTACTTAGTACATTGCCTTACATTACATACTATGTATGCCTATTGTGTGCGTGCTTAGTACATTGTTTTACATTACATTTTATGCTATGTATGTCCTTTGTTGCATACTTAGTACATTTGTTATTCATCACATGCTTACATTTTGGATACACATTACATGATTTACATTAGACATGAACATTTTACTTTGGTAGTTTGGTTTGAGTAAGTGATTAAGTAACGAGGCGTGTGTAATATGGTACAAGCATGGTGGATACGCCGCTGTTACTTCCTATATATAAGTGTTTGTATGGTATTACATATCGTAGCGTTATTTGAATCATTTCAGTTTGAGACATATAACATTTTATACAAATAACATACTTTTCACAAGACATTGATTTACAAACAACTTATCTTATTCAAACTCATCTTACATGGTTATTCATTTAACCATACATTATTCTCTTATTTATACATATCATCTGATCTTATCGTTTTTCAAATGATTTACAAGACAAAGCAAATTACAAGGTTCATGACTAAACATTTTCTCAAACATAAGTCATGAATCCTATTTTCACAAAACCTATGTATCTCACGGGCATATTTATGTTGACGTACCTATTTTCACATGTGTTTTCAGGAGATGATGCATAGGACTTATCAAGACATACTTAGGCGGACCTGTGCCTTAGTGACTTAAAACGAGACAAGAACTAGTTAATTTATGTTATGTACTCTTTGGTTCTTGTTTAAAACAATGTAAACTTTCATGTTTGTTTAATAAAACGAAACTTCAATTGCCATGGATTTGAAACAATTAATTATGTTACAACACTCCCCGATGTTTCGGCCACGTTTCGTTGTCTCACGTGGTCGGGGTGTGACAAGGAGGATAAAGGACGTAGGATCCTTATCCTTGTAAGAGAATAAAAGAACGAAATAGTTTAAGATTAGAATGTTACCAGAAAGAGGATCATCTGTCAGTGGGGATCCTTCAAGGATATTTGTCTGGTAAGGATCACGGATCATGGTCACATGAAATATTTCTTCAAATGGACAGCATTCCAAGCTCTTGGTAGCAAATCACCTTCAATTGTTAGCAATCGATATGCCCCCTTTCCTGCTTCAGCTTCAATCAAATAGGGGCCTTCCCACTTTGGTGCTAGCTTCCCATCAACAGGATTGGTGGTATTTTGAAATGCTTTCCTTAATACTGTCACACCCCAATTTCCACGTGTCACCGGTGGGGGAGTATCGTGACGTGGTTGGCAACATAATAGTCAAACAACACAATATTTAATAATGCACAGCGGAAGCGATTGAAAATGTAATACAACCGAATTTATTATTGTAATATCAAATGTCACAATATTCGGAAGTTTTTCCACAGAAGGATCGAACATAAAATGGAAACAATAGTTCAACAGACTTTAGGCATCTTAAGCTTGCGAGACTTCTATTGATGCTAAGGAGAATATATCCAGCCAATTTCGTATAGTACCTGCATTTAGCCTTTTTGGAAAATACGTCAGTTTACACTGGTAAATACAATCAACTGACTCATTTTGGAAAATGATTAAAAATTGGTTTGGATGCACATGGCATGAACATTTTATAATTTGATTAAAATGCACAGAGGCAAGATTAATCTTTTTATTAACTTGGGAGAATTATTTAATATTATAATCTTGTGAACGAATTACATGTTACTTATGCGTTCAGTAGCCCGGATCTAGTCCGGGTTAAAGATCAATAGACACACAACATCATTGAGTTATACAGTGATAGGTGTACGCCTACACCCCGTGCTCAGGTCGTGGCCATCTCGTAAGATGATGCCAAGGATATCCGGGACATGGTCATTAACCCCCCAAAGGCTGTAAAGTAAACAAGACTGTTTAAACGAGCCGATAAAATTATTCAACTACCCACTTTAACGGTGGAGATTTGATGCCCGATCAAGCGGTACGCTATATACCGTAACCCAAGCCCGTATAGGGAAAATAAGTTAAAAGTATTTACCTGAGCAATGTATAAATCACAATAAGCAAAATGCACGTAGCTTTTACTGGTTCTCCTAATCTGGAACGAAGGTTTTATAATAACCTATTAGAATTCTAACGGGCCTTTAATTAAGCTTAAGCTTAGACCGGCTAGTTTCAAAGATACGGTTCGTACGCACGATTAAGCGAAGACCGGATAGAATGTGATTTAGACCCGACAAGTTCCGAGACTTGTTTAATATGGGTTTATTATTCACATTCTGGATTTTGAGATAAAACCGTTAAGGTTTAACCCGTTTCGGCTAATTTATGTAAACTTGTTACATAAACCTAACCGTACGCGTAATAAGTGTGACGGGTATTCATGAGAGCTATATACAGGTTCCCTAAGTTAATTATGCCTCAAATATGTTGTGACATCAGTAAGATGTCTTTCGTTATGCCCGAAACGTGTTTAAACACAAACTAGACCCCGTAGGGGTAGTTTGGTCATTTAAAAGTTTATAAAAGAGTTTACGTGACAACCTGAGTTACAGGCCTGATGTAATCAGTAAATATACTCAATTTTCTAAGTTATATCAGTAGGTTAAAGCATGTATGTGAAATTTATCATTTTTAACCAACTATGCCCCGTAGGGGTATTTTGGTAATTTCACATAAGCCGGAAAAACTCAAAACTGAAGTCTGAGTTTGTCAACCTTTGCTTACTGTTAAAATATAATAATTTGCCTCTTATATCAGTAGGTATCAACCCGGGTATGTCCAATATGATTTTAAAACATACTATGCGTTAAAAACGCTAATTAAGGCGATTAAAGGCCATTTCCGGGTTCGATACTTAAATCTGATATTTTTATATTTCCAGAAGGCTTAAAATAATTTATTTATCATATGTGATCAGTAGCAAAAGGTTTGGAGTCGTTTAGATATGTAAAACTCATTTTATGGCCCGTAAGGGCAAAACCGACATTTACCGAATTAAGCCTACGACTATGAGTTATGCTCAGCCTAAAATTAATTAAAAATCTTTAAAAATCCCAAAATAATATATTACATCAGTGGGTAAAAGATTTGATACCAAAAAGTATGTTTAAGTAGGCTATACGCTAATTACGCCATTTTATTAACATAAAGCATTAATTTTGCGATAATGAGCATAACTCTTAATCTATATGTCAAACTTTGCATACAAGTCTATATATCAGTAACTAAGGTTTCTACACTTTTACATTTTCATAAATCACGTTTTAAGGTAATAAGGGCATAACGGTCAACATATGAGCAATTAACGGAAACATGCATATTAATTGGATAACTAATGAACCAAGGTGTATAATCACAGAGGGTTGTTCTAACATGTAACCTAGTCCAATTAAAGCTCTGAGGCATTTCTAAAATATGCCTAAACGGGTCAGAACTGAAAGTCAAAGTGAAAGTCAAACTATGTGACTTTCGGTTCCGAACCGGGTCTAAACAGGAAATTGTCGGGTTGAACATGTTTAGACATGTTCTTACACTTATTACTAAGTTATAACAATGATCCAACAGGTTGTATATGATCTACAATGTTAATTATGCATAAATGGCATTTTAGACTTCCTGTTGACTTTTTAAGTAAAGGTTTGACCCGACTTTTGACCTGGTTAGAGTGATGATCAGGGGAAACCCTTTGAAGGTTTTATTACCCACATAAATACCATCTTATATCTACTTTTGATTTGAGAATTGACTGAGCCATTATTGACTAATCTTGAAGTCAAACCGTAATTACGACGGTTTGACTTTTAGCCTAAATACTAAGCTAAACTCAATTAAAGAAGGACTAGTAGACTTACAAGAGTCCTATGCACGAGATAAGATCAGTTGAGGCTGCTTGGGAGCTCCAGAATTGATCCAAATGGGCAGATGAAGGTGTGAGGAATGAATTGAAAGTCATGGCCTTTATATAGTGAAATTTTCACCACAAGAACTTGACACACAACTCTATAATCGACCACAACCATCCAACATGTGTCTCTAGGGTCTAGGAACATTTTAGGGGTCGCCCATGAGTGAAAAATACCAACAAGATCGGTCAGAATCGTGCAAAACGGGCTGTAGCAGGTTTTTCTGCATCTGGGCTCCTGAGGCGGCCCGCCTCCCACTTAACAAAACCGTACGCGGGCCGCTTGAGCCTGCGTTTCAGATTTTTTTTTTTTTTTTTATTGTTTTGTATCTTGACCTTTGGCTTCACGAAGGGGCAACTAAGATTATTTCTTGCAATTTGCCCCCTTATCTTTACCCACAAGGGCTTTAGGACTTATACCCACTTTGCCAAGTCCCTGAACACTTCCGGTTAACCCGAAGAGTCTTAACTTTCAATGTTTGCACTTTAACCCCTCGCATACGAATTTGGTCATAACTTTCTCATACGATAACGAAACTTAATGAAATTTTAATTGTGCATTCAAGTGAGTATAATTAACATTTACAAAGCTTCGGGTTTGTCAAAAGGTCACTCAGAGGTATATCTTTAAACATGTTGACACATTTAACCCCTGTAGTTTGTAATCTCTCACTTTTAGCTTCGTATGATCCATGATTTATTCGTTTGATGTTATAAACATCATGTAGGGTTATTATGAAGTATATTTATTCACAGTTGACACTTAGAATACGTACAATCACGTACTTTCCATGTTTGCTAACTTTAGTCCTTTTATAACATTTTTTCACACGTTCAAACTTTATGACACGTGTCAACACATTATAGGACGTGAATTTTCGAGGTGTTACATCCTCACCCCCTTAAAATAAATCTCGACCCGAGATTTACTGAAATAAGTAAGAGTACTTTTCTTTCATCGTGGATTCAACCTCTCACGTGAATTCGGGACCTCTACGGGCATCCCATTTGACCTTCACAATAGGTACATGCTTCCTTCGAAGCTTCTTTACCTGTCGATCTTCAATCGACAAAGGTTTTTCAACAAATTTCAAGCTCTCGTCTATATGCATGTCTGTATGTGGTATAACCAGTGATTCCTCAGCGAAGCACTTCTTCAGATTGCAGATGTGGAACACATTGTGAATTCCACTGAGCTCTTCCGGTAAGTTTAACTTATAGGCAACTGACCCGATACGTCCGATAACCTCGAAAGGTCCTATGTATCTCGGGCTTAGCTTGCCTTTCTTACCAAACCGCATCACTCCCTTCCAGGGTGATACTTTAAGCAACACTTTATCACCTACTTCGAAGTGAAAAGCTTTACGCTTCGGATCTGCGTGGCTCTTCTGCCTATCTTGGGCAGCTTTGAGACGGTCACGAATCTAGATAATCTTGTCTGTCGTTTCTAAGACTATCTCTGGTCCTGACAATTAGACATCCCCAACTTCCGCCCAACAAAGGGCGATCTACACTTTCTACCGTATAATGCCTCGAAAGGTGCAGTCTTAATGCTGGTATGGTAGCTATTGTTGTAGAAGAATTTGATTAATGGTAGGTTCTTATCCCAACTACCTCCCAACTCGATCGCACATGCGCGTAGCATGTCTTCCAACGTTTGAATAGTACGCTCATTCTGATCGTCAGTCTGAGGATGATAGGCCGTACTAAAATTCAAACGTGTGCCCAAAGATTGTTGGAACTCTTCCAAAAATGTGACGTGTATCTAGTATCTCTATCAGAGATAATAGACACAGGTATGCCATGTAAGGCTACAATCTTATCCACGTATTACTGGGCTAACATATCGGAGCTATAAGTCTCCTTGATGGGTAAGAATTGTGCTGACTTAGTCAGTCTATCACTATAACCCATATTGTATCATTGCCTTTCCTTGTCTTGGGTAACTTGGTAATAAAATCCATAGTTACCATTTCCCACTCCCACGTAGGAAGTTCCAGCTGTTGTAGCAAACCTGACGGTTTCTGACGCTCAGCTTTGACTTACGCATACGTCAAGCATTTAGCTACATAGGTGGCTACAGACTTCTTCAAGCCTATCCACCAATAATTTTCCCTTAGATCCTGGTAATTGAACTTACCAATCCATCGCCCTTACAATAGATGTTTATCATTCTATCTTTACAGGGTCTCCAAGGGGCAGCCTTGATGCTTACATAGCAATTATCATAGGCAAGCTTATCTTAAGGTGAGATGGTTATTCCAACCACTTCTTAACAAATTTTAAGGATTACTTGATCCTTGTAGTAGTCAAACAAATCAACGCTTCAGAACAGCTGATGGCGATTTCTTAATGGTTGCCTAATTAGGGTTGCGGTAACTAATGCATAAGCAAAATGAACCGTCTTTCTTATTTAATAATATAAAACCCTCAGAAGATTGAGTCAGGCTATATGAGCCTATGTCTTAAAACCTACTTAATCAAGGTTTCGATTTTTCCAGAATCAATATGGAGTTTTCATAATACTCCAGCCCACAGCGGGATGCTAATCTTAATTATACCTGCCTTCCAGGAGGTAAGCAGGGAAAAACTTATGAGGAAATAATCAAGATGTAAGGAGGTTACAGAGATTTCCATATCTCAGGCTCCAGTTCACTCATCAACGCTTGTGTCTAATAAGTGACACATTCGTGTTATGAGTCCTCATATTCCGTTACCAGGGAATATTTATTTGGATAATTCTATTATGGATATCTTCTCTGAATACTACTAGTCGACTTTAGTACAATATGACTGTTGGGATATCTTAGGGGTTCCATGTATTAAACCTCCATACGGATCAGGCATGGAAATAATCTATGGGACACCCTATGATACGCCAATTCCTCATATGGCACTTTTATCAGACATAGTTTGGCATTCGCAGGCGATAGAAAACAATGAGAAAATAATTAAAATAACATATGTTGTCATACTCTATGCAAAGAAAGAGTACTCTTAGATTTTTCGGAAGGATTCATTGCCGATACTAGAAGAATCGGTTACTATGGTTTCCTTGGTAAGTTATACCTTGTGAATAATATAGAAGTTTGCTAAGCTTATGGTTTATGAAGATTTATTATTGCCTGTATTAAAAACAGGACACTTAGCAGATATTATCATTGGTAAATGATAAGGAATGTATTTGATGACATCGTGAACTGCCTCTTGGCATTCATCAGGTGAGTTCAGGCATTTCTTCCTTTAGCCTTTCCAGGCTTAGCTATAAAATCTTGGATTCTAATACTTAGTTACCATAATGAGGATAAGTAGGTGACTTATAGAAGAAATAAGGAAATTATTGTACATGTGCTTATATTTAACCAAACATGGAAATTTCACAAACTAGGCACCTAGCTCGGTTGGCTAGGCGCGCGAAAGGGTGCGGCCTAGACCCAGGTTCGATTCCGGGGACGGCCAATTCCACCATTTTTTTGTTGCTTTTTTTTAAGCCTGTTCTTGCTCTTTTTTCTTAGATTTCTAGGAGTTATCTTCCTCCTTTGGTTCATCCTTCGTGTACGAAGTGTGAACAAAACTCTCCTCATGAGCAATTGAACATGGTTTTGAATGAAATTTAGAGCGAGGAGCATTCGGCTCTTCGGATCGTTTCATGATCTTCCTATGGTCCCTCCAACTGCTGCGTCAACCACAGCCTGGAGATTAACTCCATTAATATTGAGGTTTACGTTTGTAGTTTTTATTAACATTCGTCGCATTAATAGTATTGCGACTGTCGTCTACCTCCTCCGAGTTCTCCATACTCGAAACTTGGTACCAATCACCAAGATTTAACAATTATTAGTCATCATCCTGATGACCTGACTTAGATTAGCCACGACATTCATAAACCGCATGGGCTATTCTATTTCGAACATTCATAGTGAATGTTATTTAAACGTATTTCCATTATATTTAGCCTAGGTCACGAAAGGACCATCAATGGCATTCTAAGTTTGGAACGAGTCCAATATTTGCTTGACAGGGGATCATAATGTCACACTGTCTTTGGCACACGAACGATCATGAATAGCTCAAAGGCTAGCCTTACAAGACTTTTATTATATGTATACATATATGGCATAGAAGCCTGTCTCGATGGACGTAGAAAAATATGGCATAAAGCCCAGTCATGAAGGACATAAATAATTTATACGGCACGAAGGCCTTGTCGCAAAGGACATTTAGATATGGCACAAGGCATGTCACTAGGAATGTTAACATTTAATATGTTAGCTTGTCACGAATGACAAATTATGGCACATAGGCTTGTCATGAATGACTTTAAAACATAACTCGATGGTCTACCACCAAGATCCTTAATTTATTAGCCGCAATCTTATTAGATTAGGGCTTCAAGGTTTGAACGTGGTTCTTCACCTTTGGACAGGGAGTCATAGACTACAACTGTTTTCGTCTTTAAAGACGATTCATTTGGCAGAAAAATAAGCCAGTCAACATCACTAATGGATGTTTATATATAACCATCGTATCTAATGATATTAGTCATGATCACATCGATCATATTGACTATTAGGTTTGGGTATAATCACACCATTTTTAACAGGGGATCATAAAGATCACTACTATCCCTGTCTTACCGTCATTAGAATAAAGTATAGCCCGTAGGCATTTCATCACGAGGGATGTTAATATTATGATCATCATACCGATGATACTAGTCGGGATCGCAATGATAGTATAGACTATGGGATCTGAGTATAGCTCACCCCCTTGGGCAAGAATCACAAAAGATTACAATTGCCTTGTCTCAATTGGATAATATAATATAGCCCTTAGGCAAAACATCATTAAGGATGTTAAAATTTTTAATCATCGTATTGATGATTTTCGTCATGATGGCATTGATCAAATAGACTATTAGGCTCGAGCATAGCTCACTACCTTGGACAGGGAATCGTAAAGATCACACTGTTTTTGTCACACATGGACGATATAATATGGCCCATAGGCGAAACATCTCTAATGGATGTTTATAATAGGTTCATCCTATTAGATGCTATAAGTCATGATTGTATTAATCATATTGACTATTTTGGCTTGAGCATAGCTCACCACCTCAGACAAGGAATCATAAAGATAACAATGTCAATGTCTCAAATGGACAATATATTATAGCCCGTAGGCAAAACATCACCTAGGGATGTTAAATAATACTATCATCGCATTAGATGATATTAGTCATGATCGCATTGATCATATAGACTATTATGTTTGGACATAGTCCAATATTTTAGACAGGAGGTCAAAGACCATCACTGTCGTTGTCTTATCGGACAACAAGTTTAGCCCGTAGGCACTTTATCATTAACGGATGTTTATAATATGATCGTGTTATGAGATGATATAAGCCGTGATTTCTAAATCACCAGGCTAGATAAGGGAATTGGAAGAATCCAATATAAGGATGATTGTTGTGATTTTCTCGGATCACATTTCTCAAGAGTGCTAACACGTTCTTAAGTGTTAACAAGGATCTGAATCCCTTGAGTAGGTTTCACCATCTTGGCCGCGTAGGCTAGGTTTCACCTTTAAGATTCTTTTTTTTAATGCATACTGATAGGGAAGGGAGTATATTTATTTCATTCAGGATTTTTTATCATAAATCCTAATTCATAAGTTAATAATAGCACAAATGGCCTAGTCGCGTAGACAAGTTTAATTTATAAGCCATGATTCCAGAGAATCGCGGCATTAAGGTTTGAATCAAAGTTCATTACCTCTTTCTGACAGGGAGCTGTAGGCTACCACTGTCTTTAGTCTCAGAGGACATTAACTATAGCCCGTAGGCACTTCCCTTCTAAGGGATGTTTATTACGGAATTGCCCCTTAGGGAAATTCATTAACCATGGTAAGCAGAGACCATATTTGGTTAATTTATTAATCATATAGATTTAGGATTTCTATTATAATTTATCCTAATTATAAAACATTAACAGTTTTATTAGTGGCACCCAATGGCCTGGTCACATGGACAATTATAAATTATAAGCTTATGATTTCAGAGAATCAAAGCATGAAAGTATATTGGCACAATAGGCCTAGTCACAAAGGACATTTATAAATTTTTAAGCTATGATTTCAGAGGATCAAAGCATTTGAGGTTTGAACCTAGTTCATTACCTTTATCTGACAGGGAGTCATAGCTACCACTGTATTTTGGCTCATGTAGAAATGAGCAAGGCCCGTAGGCACTATATTACCACGTATGGTTAAAATATGATCATCTTAATTGATGATGTAACCCAGGATTCAGCGATCATTAAACTGGGTTAGGAATCTTTTAAAGAATCCTTAATAACGTGTGTGATTTCTAACGAATCACATCTGCCGGGAGTGTTAACATGTTTTCAGATGTTAACTGGGATACGAATCTTTTTAAACAGGTCTTACCATCTTGGCCAGGTCTTATAATCGACCCGTAGGCTAGGTTTCACTCTTAAGATTCTTAGTTAATGATTAACGCAGAACAATTTTAAATTGAAATGTTAATAAGGATCTGAATCTAAATTGAGGAACTGCCATCTTGGCCGGTCTTAATATGACCCGAAGCTAGGTCTTGTCCTTTTTAGATTTTTGCCATTTTATTATAATGGTAGATCTTGTAAAAGGAAATGTTATTTTCCATTTATTTAATATTCTTGTTTAGAACGAAAGTTTAAACTTAATTATTCCACTATATAAAAATAAAAGTATAAAGTTGCCCTAAGCGGGACTTGAAAGGAACAGTGTTGTCCTCGAAGGGACTAAAAAGATAAATATGTCCTTATAAGGACTATTGAGGAAACGATTTTTAGCAAAGGAGTTTCTTCTTCATTCAATTCCTGAATGCCCTCTCCTTGGTTGCACGTCTCATCTTGGTCGCTGTACGAAGCTCAGCATTTCAAGGCTCCGGGTGTGGAGAGTCCCTAGTTCAGCTTCCTCGCTTGGCGACATATCCAATAAAAAAAATTTGGAAGCAAAAATTTCCATATTAGGATTAAGATTATTCCTATGTTAAGTCTAGACTCAGAAGTTTAGAATTGTGCAATTGTGTAACTGAGATTAAACACAAAAAGGCTAGTGTTTAATTCACTCAGTGTTGGCTCTGATACCAACCTGTCACACCCCAATTTCCACGTGTCACCGGTGGGCCTGGTGGGGGAGTATCGTGACGTGGTTGGCAACATAATAGTCAAACAACACAATATTTAATAATGCACAGCGGAAGCGATTGAAAATGTAATACAACCGAATTTATTATTGTAATATCAAATGTCACAATATTCGGAAGTTTTTCCACAGAAGGATCGAACATAAAATGGAAACAATAGTTCAACAGACTTTAGGCATCTTAAGCTTGCGAGACTTCTATTGATGCTAAGGAGAATATATCCAGCCAATTTCGTATAGTACCTGCATTTAGCCTTTTTGGAAAATACGTCAGTTTACACTGGTAAATACAATCAACTGACTCATTTTGGAAAATGATTAAAAATTGGTTTGGATGCACATGGCATGAACATTTTATAATTTGATTAAAATGCACAGAGGCAAGATTAATCTTTTTATTAACTTGGGAGAATTATTTAATATTATAATCTTGTGAACGAATTACATGTTACTTATGCGTTCAGTAGCCCGGATCTAGTCCGGGTTAAAGATCAATAGACACACCACATCATTGAGTTATACAGTGATAGGTGTACGCCTACACCCCGTGCTCAGGTCGTGGCCATCTCGTAAGATGATGCCAAGGATATCCGGGACATGGTCATTAACCCCCCAAAGGCTGTAAAGTAAACAAGACTGTTTAAACGAGCCGATAAAATTATTCAACTACCCACTTTAACGGTGGAGATTTGATGCCCGATCAAGCGGTACGCTATATACCGTAACCCAAGCCCGTATAGGGAAAATAAGTTAAAAGTATTTACCTGAGCAATGTATAAATCACAATAAGCAAAATGCACGTAGCTTTTACTGGTTCTCCTAATCTGGAACGAAGGTTTTATAATAACCTATTAGAATTCTAACGGGCCTTTAATTAAGCTTAAGCTTAGACCGGCTAGTTTCAAAGATACGGTTCGTACGCACGATTAAGCGAAGACCGGATAGAATGTGATTTAGACCCGACAAGTTCCGAGACTTGTTTAATATGGGTTTATTATTCACATTCTGGATTTTGAGATAAAACCGTTAAGGTTTAACCCGTTTCGGCTAATTTATGTAAACTTGTTACATAAACCTAACCGTACGCGTAATAAGTGTGACGGGTATTCATGAGAGCTATATACAGGTTCCCTAAGTTAATTATGCCTCAAATATGTTGTGACATCAGTAAGATGTCTTTCGTTATGCCCGAAACGTGTTTAAACACAAACTAGGCCCCGTAGGGGTAGTTTGGTCATTTAAAAGTTTATAAAAGAGTTTACGTGACAACCTGAGTTACAGGCCTGATGTAATCAGTAAATATACTCAATTTGCTAAGTTATATCAGTAGGTTAAAGCATGTATGTGAAATTTATCATTTTTAACCAACTATGCCCCGTAGGGGTATTTTGGTAATTTCACATAAGCCGGAAAAACTCAAAACTGAAGTCTGAGTTTGTCAACCTTTGCTTACTGTTAAAATATAATAATTTGCCTCTTATATCAGTAGGTATCAACCCGGGTATGTCCAATATGATTTTAAAACATACTATGCGTTAAAAACGCTAATTAAGGCGATTAAAGGCCATTTCCGGGTTCGATACTTAAATCTGATATTTTTATATTTCCAGAAGGCTTAAAATAATTTATTTATCATATGTGATCAGTAGCAAAAGGTTTGGAGTCGTTTAGATATGTAAAACTCATTTTATGGCCCGTAAGGGCAAAACCGACATTTACCGAATTAAGCCTACGACTATGAGTTATGCTCAGCCTAAAATTAATTAAAAATCTTTAAAAATCCCAAAATAATATATTACATCAGTGGGTAAAAGATTTGATACCAAAAAGTATGTTTAAGTAGGCTATACGCTAATTACGCCATTTTATTAACATAAAGCATTAATTTTGCGATAATGAGCATAACTCTTAATCTATATGTCAAACTTTGCATACAAGTCTATATATCAGTAACTAAGGTTTCTACACTTTTA
Source organism: Helianthus tuberosus (assembly GCA_030545235.1). Classification (NCBI taxonomy): domain Eukaryota; kingdom Viridiplantae; phylum Streptophyta; class Magnoliopsida; order Asterales; family Asteraceae; genus Helianthus; species Helianthus tuberosus. The sequence goes on from CM060405.1 coordinate 31,304,990, forward strand.
CATTTTCATAAATCACGTTTTAAGGTAATAAGGGCATAACGGTCAACATATGAGCAATTAACGGAAACATGCATATTAATTGGATAACTAATGAACCAAGGTGTATAATCACAGAGGGTTGTTCTAACATGTAACCTAGTCCAATTAAAGCTCTGAGGCATTTCTAAAATATGCCTAAACGGGTCAGAACTGAAAGTCAAAGTGAAAGTCAAACTATGTGACTTTCGGTTCCGAACCGGGTCTAAACAGGAAATTGTCGGGTTGAACATGTTTAGACATGTTCTTACACTTATTACTAAGTTATAACAATGATCCAACAGGTTGTATATGATCTACAATGTTAATTATGCATAAATGGCATTTTAGACTTCCTGTTGACTTTTTAAGTAAAGGTTTGACCCGACTTTTGACCTGGTTAGAGTGATGATCAGGGGAAACCCTTTGAAGGTTTTATTACCCACATAAATACCATCTTATATCTACTTTTGATTCGAGAATTGACTGAGCCATTATTGACTAATCTTGAAGTCAAACCGTAATTACGACGGTTTGACTTTTAGCCTAAATACTAAGCTAAACTCAATTAAAGAAGGACTAGTAGACTTACAAGAGTCCTATGCACGAGATAAGATCAGTTGAGGCTGCTTGGGAGCTCCAGAATTGATCCAAATGGGCAGATGAAGGTGTGAGGAATGAATTGAAAGTCATGGCCTTTATATAGTGAAATTTTCACCACAAGAACTTGACACACAACTCTATAATCGACCACAACCATCCAACATGTGTCTCTAGGGTCTAGGAACATTTTAGGGGTCGCCCATGAGTGAAAAATACCAACAAGATCGGTCAGAATCGTGCAAAACGGGCTGTAGCAGGTTTTTCTGCATCTGGGCTCCTGAGGCGGCCCGCCTCCCACTTAACAAAACCGTACGCGGGCCGCTTGAGCCTGCGTTTCAGATTTTTTTTTTTTTATTGTTTTGTATCTTGACCTTTGGCTTCACGAAGGGGCAACTAAGATTATTTCTTGCAATTTGACCCCCTTATCTTTACCCACAAGGGCTTTAGGACTTATACCCACTTTGCCAAGTCCCTGAACACTTCCGGTTAACCCGAAGAGTCTTAACTTTCAATGTTTGCATTTTAACCCCTCGCATACGAATTTGGTCATAACTTTCTCATACGATAACGAAACTTAATGAAATTTTAATCGTGCATTCAAGTGAGTATAATTAACATTTACAAAGCTTCGGGTTTGTCAAAAGGTCACTCAGAGGTATATCTTTAAACATGTTGACACATTTAACCCCTGTAGTTTGTAATCTCTCACTTTTAGCTTCGTATGATCCATGATTTATTCGTTTGATGTTATAAACATCATGTAGGGTTATTATGAAGTATATTTATTCACAGTTGACACTTAGAATACGTACAATCACGTACTTTCCATGTTTGTCAACTTTAGTCCTTTTATAACATTTTTTTCACACGTTCAAACTTTATGACACGTGTCAACACATTATAGGACGTGAATTTTCGAGGTGTTACAAATACCATATCCCCAACTTGGAATTTCCTGATCCTGACATTTTTGTTGTAAGCTACAGCCATCCTTTGTTGATAACTGGCCATCCTTATCCTTGCTAAATCCCTGATTTCTTCTATAGTATCCAAGTCTTGAATTAAGTTTTCAGCATTTCCTTCAGGATCACGAATGCTTGTTCTTGCAGTTGGAACCACCATCTCTATAGGGATCACTGATTCTGCCCCAAACACCAAAGAAAATGGAGTTTGGCCAGTAGCATTCTTGGGAGTCGTCCTATCAGCCCAAAGCACATAAGGTAGTTCTTCTGCCCATTTTCCTTTCTTGGATCCAAGCATCTTCTTCATATTGTTGATGATGATCTTGTTGGATGATTCTGCCTAACCATTAGCTTGTGGATGGACTGGTGTTGATGTTATCATCTTAATCCCCCAGCTGTCACAAAAGTTGGTGGTTCTATTCCCAATAAATTGGGATCCATTATCACAAATAATCTCAGAAGGGATACCAAATCTAGTAATAATGATTCTTTTAATAAAGGATATAACTTCCTTTTCTCTGACTTGAGCAAAGGCTTCAGCCTCTATCCACTTAGAGAAGTAATCAGTCATAGCAAGCATGAATACTTTTCCACCAGGTGCCTTAGGAAGCTTTCCAACTATATCCATTCCCCATCTCATGAATGGCCAGGAAGAGGATATAGGATGCAAGAGCTCTGCTGGTTGATGAAGGATATTACTATGCCTCTGACAAGGATCACACTTCTTGGCATACTCTACAGCATCCTTCTTCATAGTGGGCCAATAGTATCCTGTCCTCAGGATCCTTGAGAATAATGCCATGCCCCCAGTGTGGTTTCCACAATCTCCTTCATGGAAATCCTTTAGGACTTCTTGGATTTCAGGATCCTCAATGCACCTTAGATATGGTCCTGCAAGAGATCGTTTATACAACATGTTATTTAATATTGTAAATTGAGATACCTTAGTTTTGAAAGCCCTTGGATTTTCTCCTGTAGGAATTTCTCCATGTTGTATTTATCTCATGATTGGGAGGATCCACGATCCTGAATGAGATTGAGTATCATCACTAGGGATGATTGCAGAATCTTCTCCTATCTCCATAGCCACATGATCCTCGATAGCAGGGGTCAGGATATGGACAATAGGGATCTTGATATCCTCACGAATCTTCAAAGATGATCCTAGATTGGCTAATGCATCAGCTTCTGCATTCTCTTCCCTTGGTACCTATGTCAAACTAAAGGATACAAAAGAGAGTGCCAATTCTTTGACTATCTCCAAATATTTGATTAGCTTTTCACCTTTAACAGCATAGGATCCATTAAAGTGATTAGTGATCAGTAAAGAATCTACATGTACCTCAAGATACCTGATCCTCATATGCTTAGCAATTTGCAAACCAGCTATCAAGGCTTCATACTCAGCCTCATTGTTGGTAGTTTGAAATTCACAAGCTATGGAGTTGGGTATTATGTCCCCCTGTGGCGATTTTAGTAGTATTCCAAGCCCTGTTCCTTTCACATTAGAGGCTCCATCAGTGAAGAGTATCTAAGGATCCTTAGTCTCTTCAAGTTGTTGGACTTCTAACTCAGCTTCCTTTTGCAAATCACTACTAAAATCTGCCACAAAGTCAGCTAAGGCTTGGGATTTGATGGCAGTCCTTGGTTCATATCTTATATCGTATGCACTAAGCTTCACTGCCCATTTAGCCATCCTCCCTGACATTTCAGGTTTCCTGAGAACACTCTTAATTGGAAAATTAGTCTTAACAACAATTTAGTAGATGCCATAATTAATGCAAGGATAAGTTTTTCTAAGTGTGAATACCTGGATTCAGCATCAAGTAAACTCTTACTTACATAGTAAACAGGATGTTGTGTACCTTGGTGATCCTTAACAAGGACCGCACTTACTGCTTTTGAGGATACCGCCAAGTATAAGGATAACACATCTCCCTTTTCTGGTTTCATCAAGGCTGGGGCTGAGGATAGGCAATCCTTAAGAGCTTTAAGGGCACTTTCATGCTTCTCAGTCCATTCAAATTTCTTGTTCTTCCTCAGGATGTCATAGAATTCCTTGCACTTTTCTGAGGATTTGGATATGAATCTGTTCAAGGCTGCGATCCTGCCTGTCAATCTCTGTACATCCTTAGCATTGGCAGGAGATTTGATATTCACAATAGCCTTGATTTGCTCTGGACTTGCTTCAATGCCCCTCTTTGTGACCATATAGCCTAAGAATTTACATGCCTTAACACCAAAATGACACTTGGAAGGATTAAGTTTCATATTATATTTATTAAGGATATTGAATGCTTCCTCCATGTCTTTAAGGTGATCCTCAGCTTTCTTGGACTTAACCACTATGTCGTCTATATAGACTTCCATAGTGTGTCCAATTTGTTCCTTGAACATCATATTAACTAGCCTTTGATAAGTGGCACCTGCATTCCTTAATCCAAACGGCATAGCAATATAACAGTATATACCAGTTGGGGTCATGAAGGCCGTATCCTCTTGATCAGATGGTTCCATCTGAATTTGTTGAAATCCAGATGAAGCATCCATAAAAGTCAACAACTCATGACCCGCGGTAGCATCCACCATGGAGTCAATGTGGGGTAATGGGAAAGGATCCTTGGGACATGCCTTGTTTAAATCTGTAAAATCGACACATACCCTCCACTTTCCATTTTTCTTTTGAACAACAACCACATTGGCTAACCATCTTGGATACTTAACCTCTCTTATCATACCTGCCCGAAGTAGTTTGTCTACCTCTTCCTGGATAATAGCATTCCTTTCAGGTGCAAACTTCCTCCTCTTTTGATGAATAGGCTTGAATGACCTGTCAATGCCAAGTTTATGAGTAATTATATCCTTAGATATACCTGTCATGTCTTCATGTTTCCAGGCAAAGGTGGATTTCCTTCTCCTAAGGAAGGATACTAGCTCTTTAATTGCTATTGCTCCCTTGGTCTTGAGGCCGGCTTCATTGATGAGGTATAGCAGTTTTTAGCCTCCTGTTGATCACTCTCAATTTTCACCACTCCCCAAGGACTTGGAAGCTTTACACATTGATGATAAGTGGATGGGACTGCCTTCATGTCATGTATCCATGGCCTGCCAAGGATAACATTACAACATGATAAGCAATCTATAACACAAAACTTTTGATAAGAATGCAATCCTTCAATATAGATTGGGAGTTTGATGTCCCCCAATGTATTCTTTGTTTCCCCACTGAATCCCACAAGTACTGAGGATCTAGGGATGATATCAGACTCCGGGATATTCATCTTCTTGAGAACATCAAGCTGAATGATGTTCACAGAGCTTCCTCCATCTATAAGGATCCTGCGAACAAAGTGGTTAGAAATAAATAATGTAATTACAAGACCATCATGATGAGGATCCTGAATGTCAACACGATCATCCTCATCAAAAGTTATGACTTTATCCTGGGTAACAACAGAGGTCCGGACAGGTCTGTCTCCATTGTCCATCTTGGTTTCCTTAGCATGTCTTTTTACTGCCGAAAAGGATGTACCATAGATGTCTGATCCACCGGATATGAAATTTATGACTTGTGCATCTGTTGGAGGAGCAGGAGCCCTTTCCGGAATCCTTTCAGGATCCTGGACCCTTGACTTCTTTCGTCCCAAGAGCTCTTTCAAATGCCCCTTGCTCAGCAAGTAACCAATTTCCTTTCTAAGTGCAATGCATTCTTCAGTGAGATGCACGAAATCCTCATGATATGCGCACCACTTGGACTTATCCTTTGTAGCAGCTGGTTTATCACTTTTCCTTGGCCACCTAGCTTTCTCACCTAGATTCTGCATTGCAAGGATTAGTTCGTTGTTATCAACAGAAAAACAGTATTCAGAAATAGGAGGATAATCCTCATCATCTTCTTCTTGTTCCACTGCATGCACATTCTGGTTGTCAGATTCGTTGTAGGACTTGGATTTGTTGTTCCTGAAGTATGATCCTTGCTTATCCTGTTTTGAGGATCCTGTCAATCTATCCTGGATCCTTTTGTCATCCTCTAGGCGGATGAACCTAAGGGCCCTAGTCCTTACTTCATCAAGATTCCTGCAAGGTGTCATAACAAGATCATCATAGAATAACGAATCCCTAAGTAAACCCATTTTAAAGGCTTCTACAGCCGTAGCAATATCCAGGTTAGGAATATCTAAGGATTCTTTACTAAATTTAGTGATATAATCTCTAAGTGATTCATTCTGACCTTGTGTTACCCTATATAAATCACTAGTTAACCGTTCAAATTTTCTACTACAGGAGAATTGACTATTAAACAAGTTAACTAAATTAGCAAATGAAGTAATAGAATAAGGGGGAAGACTTAGCAGCCATTTAAGAGCAGATCCTGTAATTGTGGATCCAAATCCCTTGCATAGACATGCTTCTTTCAACCTTTCAGGAATTGGATTGATCTCCATCCTCTCCCTGTACTGAGCTACATGCTCTTCTGGATCCGTTGAACCATCATACAGCTTCTGTTAGGGGAGGATTTTCTAACAATTAGTGATCCTTATTCGTTATCCTAATTAATGATCCTTACTTCTGTGACAGGTGGTGATCCTCAGAAGAGCTTCAGGATCAGGATCATGGATCACTTTAAGGATCCTCATACTGACGATTGTTTGTTTATGTTTTGTGTTGCTTCGCAGGAGTAACAAGCTTGACTTGGTCTTGGCAACGGTACTATGGAATATTCCACGGGTATTTCGTACACGATTGACCAGAAATGGACGTTGTGGAGAACGTGGGAGCTTGGCACGAAAGTCGGATAGTTAGTTATTGTAGTTAACTTCTATTTTAAAAGGAGTAACGAGCTAGAATTAGAACACTTAGTCATTTTTTCAGCTACACACACTCTCATATACTCGCACTCTTGAAGCTCTCGACGAACACTCATTAGTTTCCACTCACTTTTACACATTTCACGATAGTGATCCTTGTACCTAGCTCGTTACTATCCGAAGTTGTAAACTTTTATTGATTTATTTGAGCTTGGTGATCGGTAGTTTCCATCACCCGGGGTTTTTTGTGCCGGAGATCAACTCTTGATCAAGGGCTTTTTCCCCGTATAAATCCTTGTGTCATTTGTGCAATTTACATTGAAGTGATCCTTGTTATTGTTCTAAACTATAAGCATCATACCCCGTAACAGAGAGTTTGGTTGCAATATCCTCATCAGATTTTTTGACCAAAACAGTTTGGCGCCCACCGTGGGGCAATTGGTGCTTCATCCTTAGAAAAATTCGCATTTATGTGCTCATTTCAGTTCACTACAACCAAGCAAATGGCTTCCTCAGCGAAGAATGCTTCAGATTTGATGCCCTCATTCACTTCTTCACAAGGCGTTCCCCCTTTGCCTCCACCACCTTCTGGATCCCAGAAGAATGCTGAGAATGCTGCGAAGAAACCAACTCCCATTTTCTCAAAACCTCCAACTTCTTCTGCTTCTTACACTCCCACTACTAGTGACATGTTTACTTTGATTTTGCAGATGAAGGATCAGATACGGCAACAGGATAAGACCAATGAAAGGATTCTCAAAGAAATCGGAGATCTCAAGAAGCAAAAGAAAACAGCAGAGGATCATTCCCCACTGGTGCCAAAATCTTTGAATTTTGATACTCCGGTGATTACTTCCCAGCCATCAGTGGTTCCAGATGTTCAGTATGTGGGTGGACCAAAAGGAGTGCACTACAGAACAACAACAGTGACCCAGGCATCAGGTTCATATTTCCAGCCAGCGGGATCCTATCCTCAGCATATGGGATCCCTCACGAATTCAGGAGGATATTCAGGAGTGCACCCAGTTCAAGGATCCTCCTTTGTTCCAGGATCATCCCAGGTTCAAGGATCCTCCTTTGTTCTAGGATCATCCCAGGTTCAAGGATCCTCCTTTGTTCCAGGATCATCCCAGGTTCAAGGATCCTCCTTTGTTCCAGGATCATCCCAGGTTCAAGGATCCTCCTTTGGTCCAGGATCATCCTAGCTTCAAGGATCCTCCTTTGTTCCAGGATCGTCCCAGTTTCAGGGATCCTTCCAGATGCCAGGATCCTTGAGGAGTTTGCAAACAGGAAGTTCAGATGTCCATCAGGGAGATTTTATTCCGATGCAGCCCAATGCTTCTACTGGTCCCTCGATCATTCCAGAGCCCCAACAATATGGATTAACATCCATTCTTCCTAATTCGAATCCGATGGGAGGTAACACTTTTAATAATTCTTATACTACTAACCATGGTCTTATGCAGGATCCAGGTATCAATCATGCCATGGCCAGAGAATTGCAAAAGCTAAAGGATATGATATCAAGTGTTCCAGGAGTGGTCAAACCTATCCCAGAGATTGCAGATGGGAGCCACAAGATATCTCGTTTTGCACCACCAATCTGTGATGCTGAGATACCCAAGAGGTTCCATGTGCCAACAATGAAGCTGTATGATGGTTCGACGGATCCTGAAGAACACATAGCACAATACAGGGAGAGGATGGAGATCAATCCAATCCCAGAAAGGTTAAAGGAAGCGTGCCTGTGCAAGGGATTCGGATCCACTCTTACTGGATCAGCTCTCAAATGGCTGCTAAGTCTTCCCCCTACTCTATTACCTCATTTGCTAATCTAGTTAACCTGTTTAATAATCAGTTTTCTTGTAGTAGAAAATTTGAACGATTAACTAGTGATCTATATAGGATAACCCAGGGTCATAATGAATCATTAAGGGATTACATTACCAAATTCAGTAAAGAATCCTTAGACATTCCCAACTTAGATATAGCTACGGCTGTTGAGGCCTTTAAAATGGGACTGCTTAGGGATTCGTCGTTCTATGATGATCTTGTTATGACACCATGCAGGAACTTAGATGAGGTAAGAACACGAGCACTTAGGTTCATTCGGCTAGAAGACGACAAGAGGATCCAGGAGAGGTTAGCAGGATCCTCAAAGCAGGATAAGCAAGGATCCTCATTCAGGAACAACAAGTTCAGATCCTACAACAGATCTGATAACCAGAACGTGCATTCTGTTGATCAAGAAGAGGATGATGAGGATTATCCTCCAATTTCTGAATATTATTTTTGTGTTGATAATAATGAACTAATCCTTGCGATGCAGAATCTAGGTGATAAAGCTAGATGGCCCAGAAAAAATGATAGGCCAGCTGCAACTAAGGATAAATCAAAGTGGTGTGCATACCATGAAGATTTTGGGCATCTTACAGAAGAATGCATTGCACTAAGAAAGGAAATTGGATACTTGTTGAGCAAGGGGCATCTAAAAGAATTGTTGGGAAGAAAAAAGTCAAGGACTCAGGATCCTGAAAGGACCCCTGAGAAGGCTCCAGCCCCTCCAGCAGATGCACAAGTAATAAACTTTATTTCTGGAGGATCAGACATTTGTGGCACATCCTTCTCAGTAGCTAAAAAGCATGCAAAGGAAACTAAAATGGATAATGGAGAAAGACCTGTTCGAACATCAAGTGTCTCCGAAGGAAAAGTCATAACCTTTGATGAGGATGATCGTGTTGATATCCAGGATCCTCATCACGATGGCTTAGTTATTACTCTTTTTATTTCTAACCATTTTGTCCGCAGGATCCTTATAGACGGAGGAAGTTCAGTGAACATTATCCAGCTTGATGTTCTAAAGAAGATGGGTATCCCTAAATCAGACATCATACCAAGATCCTCCGTGCTCGTGGGATTTAGTGGCGAAACTAAGAATACCCTGGGGGACATTAAACTCCCAATATATATCGAAGGCCTACACTCTTATCAAAAATTTTGTGTTATTGACTGTTTATCTTGTTGTAATGTTATCCTTGGCAGGCCCTGGATACACGATATGAAGGCAATCCCATCTACCTACCATCAATGTGTGAAGCTCCCTAGTCCTTGGGGAATAGTGAAGATTGATAGTGATCAGCAGGAGGCTAAGAATTGCTATACTTCATCGATAAAACCAGCCTCGAAGTCAAGGGAGCAATAGCAATCAAAGTATCCTCCAAGGGATGTCTTGGAGGCAAGAGAGCAGGATGTGGTAGAAGTCCTCATGGATCCTGTTGATCCTGAATCCAAAATCTATATCGGATCAGGGATCCTTGGCGATATGAAGGAAGACCTCATATCCTTCCTCAAAAGGAGAAAGACTACCTTTGCATGGAAACACGAAGACATGACTGGTATATCTAAAGATGTAATCACTCACAAACTTGGCATTGACAGGTCCTTCAAACCAATCCATCAAAGGAGAAGAAAGTTTGCACCGGAAAGGAATGCCATTATCCAAGAAGAGGTAGAGAAATTGCTCCGGGCAGGTATGATTAGAGAGGTCAAGTATCCAAGATGGTTGGCCAATGTGGTTGTTGTTCAAAAGAAAAACGGAAAGTGGAGGGTATGTGTCGATTTTACTGATTTAAATAAGGCATGTCCCAAGGATCCTTTCCCATTACCCCACATTGACTCCATGGTGGATGCAACTGCGGGTCATGAACTGTTAACTTTTATGGATGCTTCATCTGGATTTCAACAAATCCAAATGGAACCATCCGACCAAGAGGATACAGCCTTCATGACTCCAACTGGTATATACTACTATATTGCTATGTCATTCGGATTAAGAAATGCAGGTGCAACATATCAAAGGCTGGTGAATATGATGTTCAAGGATCAGATTGGACAAACTATGGAGGTTTACATAGATGATATGGTGGTAAAATCCATAAAAGCTGAGGATCACCTGAGGGACTTGGAGGAAGCATTCGATATCCTTGACAAATATAACATGAAACTTAATCCTTCAAAATGTCACTTCGGTGTTAAAACAGGTAAATTCTTAGGATATATGGTGACCAAGAGAGGCATTGAAGCTAGCCCGGAACAAATCAAAGCAATAATAAACATCAAATCTCCGGCCAATGCTAAGGATGTTCAAAGGCTAACAGGCAGGATAGCAGCTTTGAACAGATTTATATCCAAATCCTCAGAGAAGTGCAAAGAATTCTATGATATCCTAAGGAAGAACAAGAAATTTGAGTGGACTGAGAAGCATGAAAATGCTTTAAGAGCCCTCAAAGATTACCTATCCTCAGCCCCGGCCTTGATGAAACCAGAAAAAGGCGATGTGCTATCCTTGTATCTTGCAGTATCCTCAAAAGCAGTAAGTGCGGTCCTTGTTAAGGATCATGAAGGTACACAACATCCTGTCTATTATGTAAGTAAAAGTTTACTTGATGCCGAATCCAGGTATTCACACCTTGAAAAGCTTATTCTTGCATTGATTATGGCATCTACTAAGTTGAGACATTATTTTGAAACTCATGTTATTGTTGTTAAAACTAATTTTCCAATTAAGAATGTCCTCAGGAAACCAGAGATGTCAGGAAGGATGGCTAAGTGGGCAGTGAAGCTAAGTGCATATGATATAAGATATGAGCCTAGGACAGCCATCAAATCCCAAGCATTAGCTGACTTTGTGGCTGATTTCAGTAGTGATTTACAAAAAGAAGCCGAGTTAGAAGTCCAGCAGCTAGAGGAGACCAAGGATCCTTGGATACTCTATACTGATGGATCCTCAAATGTCAAAGGCACAGGGCTTGGAATACTACTAAAATCGCCACAAGGGGACATAATACCCCACTCTATATCTTGTGAGTTCCAAACCACTAACAATGAGGCTGAATATGAAGCCTTAATTGCTGGTTTGCAAATTGCAAAGCATATGGGGATCAGGTATCTTGAGGTACATGTAGATTCATTGTTAATTACAAACCACTTTAATGGATCCTATGCTGTTAAAGGTGAAAAGCTAACCAAATATTTAGAGATAGTCAAAAGTTTGGCACTCTCTTTTGTTTCCTTTAGTTTGACGCAGGTACCAAGGGAAGAAAATACAGAAGCTGATGCATTGGCTAACTTAGGATCATCCTTGAAGATCCCGGAGGATATCAAGATCCCTATTATCCATATCCTGACCCCGGCTATCGAGGATCATGTGGCTATGGAGATAGGAAATGATTCTGCAATTATCCCTAGTGAGGATACTCAATCCCATTCAGGATCAGGATCATGGATCTCACCAATTATGAGATACTTACAACATGAAGAGATTCCTACAGGAGAAAACCCTAGGGCTTTCAAATCTAAGGTATCTCAATTCACAATTTTAAATAATATGTTGTATAGACGATCTCTTGCAGGACCATACTTGAGATGCATTGAGGATCCTGAAATCCAAGAAGTTTTAAAAGACTTCCATGAAGGAGATTGTGGAAACCACACTGGGGGCAGGGCATTATTCTCAAGGATCCTGAGGACAGGATACTACTGGCCAACCATGAAAAGAGATGTTGTGGAGTATGCTAAGAGATGTGATCCTTGTCAGAGACACAACAATATCCTTCATCAACCAGCTGAATTATTGCATCCTATATCCTCCTCTTGGCCATTTATGAGATGGGGTATGGATATAGTTGGTAAGCTCCCTAAGGCACCTGGTGGAAAAGTATTCATGCTTGCTATGACTGATTACTTCTCCAAGTGGATAGAGGCTGAAGCTTTTGCCCAAGTCAGAGAAAAGGAAGTTATATCCTTCATTAAAAGAAATATTATAACTAGATTTGGAATTCCTTCTGAGATTATATGTGATAATGGTTCCCAATTTATTGGGGGCAGAACCACTAACTTTTGTGACAGCTGGGGGATTAAGATGATAACATCAACACCAGTCCACCCACAAGCTAATGGTCAAGCAGAATCATCCAACAAGATCATCATCAACAATTTGAAGAAGAAGCTTGGATCCAAGAAAGGGAAATGGGCAGAAGAACTACCCTATGTGCTTTGGGCTGATAGGACAACCCCTAAGAATGCTACTGGTCAAACACCATTCTCTTTGGTATTTGGGGCAGAATCAGTGATCCCAACAGAAATGGTGGTTCCAACTGCTAGAACAAGTACCCGTGATCCTGAGGAGAATAATGAGAACTTGGCTCAAGACCTGGATACCATTGAAGAAATCAGGGATATGGCTAGGATAAGGATGGCCAGTTATCAACAAAGAATGGCTGGTGCCTACAACAAAAATGTCAGGATCAGGAAGTTTCAAGTTGGAGATATGGTATTGAGGAAAGCATTTCAGAATACCACCAATCCTGCTGATGGAAAATTGGCTCCAAAATGGGAAGGCCCTTATTTGATTGAAGCTGAAGCAGGAAAGGGGGCATATAGATTGCTAACCATGGAAGGTGATTTGTTACCAAGAGCTTGGAATGCTATCCACTTGAAGAAATATTTCATGTGAGCAGGATCCTCATGGCACAGATGATCCTTACGATAGGGATATCCTTAAAGGATCCTTAAAGTATCGGTGATCCTTACTTAGGTATCCTTTGCATAACATTGGTTATCTGCAGAAGCAATCCGTTCCTTGGCTTTAACCCCAGTTATCCTTGGGCTTGACCCCAGTTCCGCATGTAGCGCATGATGATCCTGGTATAGTTCAAGGCAGTACTCGTTTTAGGGGCTGATAATTCCATTGTACTGGCTATGCCTAGGATCCTACGTATAATGGTAGACGTACCATACATCCGTTCCTAAGGTTTCTAACGTTTTCACGTTAGCTAAGGTTTCTAACGTTTTCACGTTAGCTAAGGCTTTGGCATTTTCATGTCACTAAGTTTGGATAGTCGCCAGTTAGGGCCATACTCCAGTTTACATACGATCCTTGGGCTTGTCCCCAGTTATCCTTGGGCTTGTCCCCAGTTATCCTTGGGCTTGTCCCCAGTTATCCTTGGGCTTGTCCCCAGTTATCCTTGGGCTTGTCCCCATTTGCTAACTCTTATCTTATATTGGCTTAGTCCCAAGTTATGATCTATTTCAGGTCCTTGAAGACAAGCAACTAGGGATCCTTGATCCTTACTTCTCTCTAAGGTTTATCTTATTGTTATCCTTATTATGGTTAGGATCCTTACTTGGACCCTCAGGTATGATCCTTAACTATTTTGAATTCTGTTCATTATTTATTTGAATAACCCTTAAAATTTGACAACTAGACTTGTGATCCTTAAAACATATTGCTTTTTGGGATTCTTTAACTATAGGATATTTGATCATGGATCATGTCCTAAATATTTTCAATATGACTTATTCAAAATTGTTTATTCAGTAAATGTGCATCAAAACAAAGGAGAATTAAAGAAGTAAAAGGATAACAACACAAGATAAGCGACAAAAGATTAAAGTTTTATTTATTAACAAAGGATTAACCCTTAAAAGGTTGTCAAAATTACCTACCCCGAGCATCTACCAGCAAAACGTGGCCCGTCCGCTGGGGTAGGTAAAGGGTGTCCGTGATAATAAGTTCAAAAGTAGTGCAGGAATATAAAGGCGGCAGGATCACAATGGCTTCATCCCCCAAACAGAGGATCCCTCCACCATTTGCAATCCTGCCTATTGTCCAAAGGATCATACATGATCCTTAATCCTAAAAACTATTGTTCAGTACAAACCATTAAATTGTTCAACATCACAACCACAGAAAACTACTACCAAATTTAAAAATTGGGCTCCGGCTGCGTCTAGGAATGTCCATCATCGCCCAATTGTGCAGCCTACACCTTTGCTGCATCCTCTTCCCCTCCAGCTGCGGTATCCTTCATCAGATCCTTTCCACTGCCACTTGCCTCAATCGCCAAGACCTCAGTAGCCTCCTCCTCATCATCCTCAAGATCAGCCAACCTTGCTTTCCAGCCCTCAACATCCCAGCTGCTTTTATCGAAGTTAGGATCTTGAGCTTCCTGAGCCATCTTTAATTTAGTCTGATACATTGTGATGGCAGCAGAAACCTTAGCATTTTCTATGAGATCATGCTTCTCATAGTCAAGGTCAATCAGAAGTTTAGCCGTCTTAGTCTTGGCATCTTGGAGTTCCTTCTGAAGGTCAGCAATTGCAAGGTCCTTGAGCACTGCAACCTGTTGGAGGTCAGCGATCTTCTTGTCCTGCTCCTCGATGTTCCCCACATAATCTTCAATCTCAGCAAATTTCTGCAAAGAAAAGGATAAAGCAGTTCAAGATCAGGTGATCCTCATACGAGTAGGATACCTAAGCAGACTTGGTGATCCTTACATCATTGAAGTATTCAAGGAACTGGTGGCGGATCAGTGGGAGGCCTTGAAGGTCCTCAGTATCAGAAGTTTTCCTCTTCTTGACACCCTTTCCTTTGGTGGGTGCCTTGGGAATGGAGATGCTAGGACTGGTAGTGGCTCTCTTCTTCCTGGATCGAACAACATCAAGGTCAGCTGTGTTGAACTGGGATACAGGCTTGGCAGATTTTCCGGCACCTACACATTCAAAGCAAGATAAGTGTCCTAATCCTATTTCAATTTAATTATTTATTTTAATATTCAAATTATAAATCAAGCAGGATACTTACTTGACATGGTGATGGAACCTGAGGATGTCTATTTTAAATGTCCTTATTTCAGGATCAAGCTTCCAAAAAGCAGCAAGCCTCTCCTTGGTTGCGGGTGTTGTGATGATGTGTGAAACAGAAATAGCTGCATAACACAAGACAAAAAGGGGTTAGTGATCCTTATACAAAAACAAGACTACCTGGTGATCCTTCTCAGGATCCTCTGGCCTACCATGGGTGGACCATGTCCTAGGTAGATCCTTTCCGTTTAGAATGGTATCCCTCCTGACAAAGAAGAAGCGACGTTTCCAATTTGTGTCATTCTTGGTAACTTTAAGAAGGGGGTGTTCTCCGCCGGGTTTTCGTTTGAACAAATAACGATGAGAGCCAAAGGTAGTAAGATCATACAATTGTGTCAGCTCTGACATTCCTAAATCAATGCCCTCCTGCTCGATGATCCTCTCTAGGTATACAAAACCCTCCAAATCATCGGCATGGCTTGGATATAAGAAATGTCGGTAAGGGAAAAGAAGGATTGTGTAAATTCTGGGAAAGGATAGGTGTACCCAATGGCGAATGGAGTAACTGGAAAGGCAACCCATGTTTCTGAAACATAATCGCTCAGAATAGTAGGATCGAAGGGTTTGAAAAAGGCACTCGCCGGAAAGCAGTGACGAATCTTGTCTATCTGAGCATCGTTAAAGTAACACCTCTCATTTGTGGAGTCTTTGATGATCTTTTGACTCTTCAAGGGACTATCCTTCTGGTGATCCTTGGCGGGGGAGGACCGAAGCATCATTCTTGAAGAGATAACAGAAAGAAATAAAAACAGAGCAAGAGAAGGAAGAAGATGAAGAGGGAATACCTGTTTATCTTCGGAATGCAGTTATAAAGGGAGTCTTTCTGAAATTTTAAATGCATTTGATCCTATCTCTATCTCCTATTTATAATCATGATCGTGCAGGGTTGTCACTTCTGTGACGTCACGATTGCAACGGATAGTTCAACAATAACGGCTATATTTACGATAGTTAGTTGCGGATAAGATCAAGAAAACATAACTCGCTCATTTTACATATCACTCCTTATATTTTGGGGGCAATTGTTAGGGGAGGATTTTCTAACAATTAGTGATCCTTATTCGTTATCCTAATTAATGATCCTTACTTCTGTGACAGGTGGTGATCCTCAGAAGAGCTTCAGGATCAGGATCATGGATCACTTTAAGGATCCTCATACTGACGATTGTTTGTTTATGTTTTGTGTTGCTTCGTAGGAGTAACAAGCTTGACTTGGTCTTGGCAACGGTACTATGGAATATTCCACGGGTATTTCGTACACGATTGACCAGAAATGGACGTTGTGGAGAACGTGGGAGCTTGGCATGAAAGTCGGATAGTTAGTTATTGTAGTTAACTTCTATTTTAAAAGGAGTAACGAGCTAGAATTAGAACACTTAGTCATTTTTTCAGCTACACGCACTCTCATATACTCGCACTCTTGAAGCTCTCGACGAACACTCATTAGTTTCCACTCACTTTTACACATTTCACGATAGTGATCCTTGTACCTAGCTCGTTACTATCCGAAGTTGTAAACTTTTATTGATTTATTTGAGCTTGGTGATCGGTAGTTTCCATCACCCGGGGTTTTTTGTGCCGGAGATCAACTCTTGATCAAGGGCTTTTTCCCCGTATAAATCCTTGTGTCATTTGTGCAATTTACATTGAAGTGATCCTTGTTATTGTTCTAAACTATAAGCATCATACCCCGTAACAGAGAGTTTGGTTGCAATATCCTCATCAGATTTTTTGACCAAAACAGCTTCATTGATGGTATCTGGAATCTTTTAGGTATCTCAGCATCACATAAAGGTGGTGCAAAACGAGATATCCTATGGCTACCATCCGCAATTTCAGGAATGGGTTTAACCACTCCTGGTACACTGGGTATCATATCCTTAAGCTTCTGTAGCTCCCTAGCCATGGCCTGATTGATACCTATATCCTGCATAAAGCCATGGTTAGTGTTATATGAATTATTAAAAATGTTACCTCCCGGAGGATTCATGTTTGGAATCGCGGATGTGAATCCATATTGACGAGACTCTGGCATGGTTGAAGGACCAGAGGGAGCAATGGTCTGCATTGGTATGAAGTCTCCTTGATGAACGTCCGAGTTTTGAGGCTGCATACTTCTCAAGAGTCCTTGATCCTGAAGGACGTTGGATCCTTGGAGTTGAGATGATCCTTGAACCTGACAGGATCCTGGAACCAGAGAGGATCCCGGGACAAGGGAGAAGCCTGGGACCAGAGAGGATCCTGGTACTAGAGAGGATCCTGGGGCCAGAGAGGATCCTGGGGCAAGGGAGGATCCTTGGACCTGGGAGGATCCTTGGACCTGGGAGGATCCTTGTACTTGGGAGGATCCTTGTACCTGGGAGGATCCTTGTACTGCATGCATTCCCAAATATCCTCCTGACGTGAAGTATCCCTGATGCTGAGATGAGGATCTTGATGGTTGAGAAGAGGATCCCTGAGGCTGGAAGTAAGAGCCAAATGCCTGACTCATAGTTGCTGTTCCATAACGTCTTCCTGGCAATTCACCCAAGTATTGCACGTCCGGAACTGCTGAGTGTTGGGAAGTTATGACCGGAGTGTCGAAGTTCAGCAACCTTGGCATCAGAGGGGAGTGATCCTCCACTGATTTCTTCTGTTTCTTGATTTCATCGATCTCCCAGGGGATCCTTTCGTTGGTTTTATCCTGCTCTTGTGCATGATTCCTCATCTACAAAATCAGAGTGTAAAGATCATTAGTAGTAGGATTAGTTGAAACAGAAGAAGTTGGTGGTTTTTGGAAAACGGGGGTTGGTTTCTTCGCAGCATTCTCAGCATTCTTCTGGGACCCAGAAGGTGGTGGAGGCAAAGGAGGAACGCCTTGTGAAGAGCTGAATGACGACATCGAGTTTGAAGTATTTTTCGCCGAGGAAGCCATCTGCTTGGTTGTAACGAACCAAAATGAGCACGAAAACACGAATCTTTCTAGGAATGAAGCACCAATTGCCCCACGGTGGGCGCCAAACTGTTTTGGTCAAAAATCAGATAATGATAATGCAACCAAACTTTCTGTTGTGAGGTATGATGCTTGAATTGATGAACAACAATAAGGATCACTATGAAATGTAATGAACAAGTGACACGAAGATTTATACGAGGAAAAAGCCCTTGATCAATGAATGATCTCCGGCATAAAAAACCTCGGGTGATGGAAACTACCGATCACCAACTCAAATTAACCAAGAAATGTAATACAACTTCGGATGATAGCGAGCTAAGTACAAGGATCACTATAGTGTATTGTGTAGAAAAGTGTGTAATCGCCAAGTGAGTTAACGAGAGCTGGTGAGAGCAGTTGTAAGAGTGTGTGTGTAGCCAAAAATAGCCAAGTGTTTTCTAATTAGCTCGCTACCCCTTTAAAAAATGGAAAATATCTACACTAACTAACATTCCGCAAATGGTGCAAGTCTTCCACGACTCCATAACGTCCATTTTCAGCTGAGCACGTGCGGAATAAACATAGAATATTCCCCAGGAATATCGCCAAGACCAAGTCCAAGCTCATACTCCTGCAAAACAGTTTCGAATTCAAAGTAGACAACCGTTAGTACAAGGATCCTTATAGTGATCCATGATCCTGATCCTGAAACACTTCTGAGGATCACTCAATTCAAATAGAAGTGAGGATCACTAGACCCAACAGCAATTAAGGATCACTGATTATTTAGAAATCCACCCCTAACAGAAAGGACCCTATGAGATTGAATCAGAAGCAGGAAAAGGAGCATATCGACTCAAGAATATGGAAGGGGACATGCTACCAAGATCCTGGAATGCTATACATCTAAAGCTCTATTTCAAGTGAGTTTAGAATTTAATTTCTAACTCAGGATGGTATGAATTCTATCTCTTTTCAATATATTTGAGTTTATTTATTCTTTTGAACCCAATACTGACTTAAGCATCGGAGGGGTGTTAGCCAAGCTAACACCCACCTTAGTTTAAGGTTGTTTTGCAGGATATACCCCAGGATATACACTCAGAATAACTCGAAAGATTAGAGGATTGGCCCCCTCTCTCACGATTAAGGGATCCTGATCCCTTCACAGGTTTAAAGGTATTCACCTTTCTCTCAAATTGGGTTTAAACACCCCGCCTGGAGCGCAAGTTATCCAGGGATAGTTCAAGATAGCGGGACCAGTCCATGTAAAAGTGGCTGACAATTTCGTTATTGTTGGCTATATCCTGGATCCTCAAGGTATATGAGGATTGATCACCCTCTCTCACAAAAGAGTGTTTTCATACTCTCTAAGGTTTAAAGGTTTTCACCTTTTTAAGTCTTGGAGTTTATACACTCCCGCTTGTAGCGCATGAAAATTAGGGTTTATCCCCAGGATATTAAGGGTTTATCCCCAGGATATCTGGGTTTATCCCCAGGATATTAAGGGTTTATCCCCAAGATATTAAGGGTTCATCCCAGGATATTAAGGGTTTACCCCAGGATATTCAGGATTTATTCAGTAAAGCTAATGTATGGCTATGTTTACATTCCTATGTTGAACACAGGGACATACATTATACAATTTAAAGGATGGATTCAAACTTATAAGTGTGCACTGGGGACATCCCTGTGATTGAAGATTGGAATTGACTCTCTGGGAATATTTGGTATGATCCCTCCTTTTTATTTGGATAACTTGAGGCAGTATCCTGGGTAGGATATCTCTCAGGATATTCTTACAATGTGTTCCCAAAATTGTCCAAACTAAACTATTTTCATAAGTAAGATTTATGCACTAAAATAGTAACAACAGAAATAAAGCCAAAAGAAAGTTATATTATTAACATATCAAAAGTTGTGCTTCTGGTTTCACCTCAAACCAAGGTCCATCCACCAAAAGCACGATTAGTCCCATACCATATGTACTTAACAGTTGAAGGTTTTGTCTCAAACTAAGACCGATCCACCTCCAACTGTTATATTGTCCAAAAGTAAAGCATACTAACATTGATGACCAAGGGCTTCGTCCTGAAACTCAGGATCCCTCCACCTTTGGCCATCATATTGTTCAAATGCAGGAAAAGTAAAGTGCAGAAAAAGTAAATTGTTTTGGGGTTACAGACCAACGATCAAATTTAAAAAAGTGGGCTCCGTCCTAGGCATCAATATCCATCATCGCCCACTTAAATGCCCTCACACAGCAGCATCTTCACCAGCCTTCTCTGTCTTCTCAGCCCCAGCATCCTGAGCAGCATCCTGACCAGCATCCGTCCCAACATCCTTTTCTTCTCCAGCCTTGTCCACCACCTCTGCTGACTTAGAGGATTCACCAGCTTCAGCAGGATATGGCACAGCCTTGCCTCCAAGCTCCTTCAGCTTTGCCACCCAGGATTCAACCAGCCAAGATGGGCACTCAAGGCCTGTCTCCTTGGCCTCATAAGCCATCTTAATGCGAGCTTGTAGCAGAGAGACGATGGCAGAGGCTTTGATCCCTTCCCGGAAAGAGACCATGGCCTGTTCATGCTCCATTTGGACGGTAGCCAGTTTGATTTCAGCATCCTGGGTGACCTTCTTCAGCTTGTCCTCGTAATGCCGAGTCTTCACCTCGGCAATGGCCCTTTGGTCGGCAACAGTGGTCTCGAGCTGTTTGATCCTGGCCTCTTGGAACGCGTTCGTGCTGCAAGCATCGGTGTAAAGGTGGAGCAGATGTTGAAGGCCCTGAACGTCAAAATTCAGGTATGAGTTAAAATATATTAACCAGGATATCCTGTCAGGATATCCTATCAGGATATATATGCAGGATATAGTCGCAGGATATTACCTTGTTGAGGAGGGATGTCATCAGCTCCAAGGAGTCAGAAAAGCTGAGTTCTTCATAGGAGAACCCTTCAGAGCCTGGGGCACTAACTTCGGAACCTTTCCTCTTTTTTTGCGGTGGAAGCACGAGTCCTCGTGTTGGGCTTAGGAGCCGGGAGCGGCTTGGAGCTGATAGCGGCAGGAGTCTCTTTCTTGACAATAACTGGAGTGGGGTAACTGTCGAGCTCGTCAAGATCAAGGAGGATTGGAACTTTGCTGGAGTCTGCATACAGGGAGTGAAATTCTTTCCTAAATATATCAACTAAAAACATGTATGAAGGATATCGTGCAGGATCATTACCAGACATGTTTGCACTGGAAAGAGGGCTTGGAGATGGTGGAGACGGATTAAAACTTCTTTCAGCCTCTGGGAGGAGTCTGATAGCGTCAATTCTCTTCTGTGAATCAGCTAGGGGAGGTGCAAGCTTCCTAAAATCAGCTGTGTACAAGACAATAAAAAAGTTGATTAGCTTAAGATATAAAGCAGGATACAAGACAGGATCATCCTAGAACCCTAAATCCTACCCTTTCTCAACCACTTCACCGGATATTCCGTTCCACCAGGGATTGAGTCTCTTTTTACAAAGAAGAATTTGGATTGCCATTTCTCCTCATTCCTGGTGGCACGAAGTATCAGCGGATCGCCGGAGGTAGAACAGAACAAGTATCTACAGGAACCATGGCATCTAAGCCGATATGCTAGGGGGGAGGTCATGAACGGAGAGGTCAGGAATATGATTTCTCTTGATCTGGTCAAGAACAGACAAAACTCGCCAGAGCATCGGCATTGTCTGACTAAAGAAGATTTTGGTAACATTAAAGAACTCGGTGATAAAGTCCGAGAAAGGAAATTGTAACCCTAAGGTAAAAGGAAAAGCATTGAAGCATAACCACTCATCGGAAACCATATCTGGTCGGATTTCCCGATCAAATGGCCAGAACACCGTCCCTTTCGGGAAAATGCCGGAGGTTTTAAGGGCTGACAAGTGTGCACTATCAAAGGTGCATATTTCCTTCTCCGGATCTTGGAGAATATTTTGGTGGATAAACGTGGGAGCAGAATCGCCGGAGCCGGATCTTGTCTGCCTTGCCATATTGTCGCCGGAATATTGAGCAGAATGAAAGAAGAAGCTGGAATTGAGAGAGAGAAGTATTTACCTTTTTTCTCTTCGGTAAAGGTTAAATGGGGATAAGCATGAGAAGATATAGGGGAGCAATGAGTAAATATAGGCTGCACGGTTACAAGCGGTCACATCATGAGTCTAATCTCTTAATTGCCTCGTTTATCGTGAAAAAATGTAACCGTTAGTATCAGGATACCTAACGGTAACATTTTTGGGGACAATTGTTATGGATGAAATTCTGAGCCCATATCCTGGGCAATATCTTAAGTTATATCTTAGTTTCATGATATATGTTCATGCCCGGGATACTCATTCAGGATATTGGTAACATCCTGGATGATATCCTGAGAATCACTAACGGATTATGTGCAGGAATATGAGTCCAAGCTTGCAACGTTCATGAGGACCTCTTCTCCTGAAGACTCGCTCTAAGTTGTTCAAAGAAGGACGTTGAACCCGCTTTACCTGGTCTCCAACGGCTACTAAAGAATATTCGAAGGCATCCCATACTTATAGGAGATTTTGTTTTCGTTTACTAGCTATAAATAGGTGGATAAATCAGATCGAATAGGACACAACAACACTCACTGTTTTCTAACACTTTTCTCTCTCGCAACTTTCACTCTCACAAAAAGTATTGTAACACTTAGCGATTTGATCAATATCCTGCACTGTATCCTGACGTTTAAAACAATAAGAAGAACAAGGCAGCTGCGATTGTCAGCTCCCGAGGTTTTGTGCCGGCGATCCAGATTGATCAAGGGCTTTCCTCGTATATCTCTGTCACCCCCTTTACTTTTTGCTCATAGTTTGATCGTAGATACAGCTCAATATCCTGAGCCGTATCCTAGAAACTGTTTTTGAAAACAACTTAATCAGCATATTTTCAACTTACTTTCTTAGCACACTACCTCACTTAACTAATTTGATCACTTAATTGCTTCGGTAATTTTTTACCAAAACAAGTATTATCTGCCCTGGTCAGGTTACTACCCCAGATATCACAATCAAGAAGTATATCCGTGCTCTTCCGGATTGCGTTGCAGACTTTGTTCAGGCTGCAAAGACGACAACAATTGAGGAAACCTACCTGCTCGCCGCTGAGATCAACGATAAGCGAGTCAGGGCTGGTTATTTTGACAAAGCTGCCAAGAATCTACATCAAGTCACAGCTGCTTCAACTGCTAAAACCACCACGCACCGCAATCTTCAAAGCTCTCACGTCGCAAGAGGAGGAACAACAGTAGTTCCAGCAACAAGAACTGTGCAGTTACTGCTGACCCGCTCTAAACAGTACCTGCCCAACCGCAACCTCAACACCGCCAAGTAGCGGCACCCATGGTTAATGCACTGCCTGCCAAGCGTGCATACACTGGGCCACACCCGCTTTGCCCTACTTGTACTTATCATCACCCGGTGGGTCTCGCATGCCGGTTCTGTGTAACGCCCACTTTTTCACATTCGAAAAATAATAACAACATCCTAATTTTAACAAAAATTGGGCATGACCCGTTCGTACTATAAGCAATTCCCTGTTTTTAACAATCACCATTCAAACTAAATTCTATGACACGTTTCAAAAGACATAAAATTTGTAACCATACAAGATTCCATTAATAGTGCTTTGTCCGAACTACCAAAATAAGATTTAAAATCCTAATTTACTTATGAAACATCCTAGACATAAACTTAGCATTTATATTATGAAAGTGTTTTGACCCATTTACAAAGACGACTTAAACCGGAAGCGCATAAAGGGCGATGTGGTGTGTTCGATCCAAGCTCGCCATTATCAAGAGTGAGATTCACCTACATCCATAACATAAACTTACAAGTTAGTTCGGTTCAAACATATTACTAATACAGATTGATTTTCATCATTATTTGACCCGTTACCGGGTCATTATATCTTTACATCTTTTCATTTGAACTTCTCATATAACAATTCCGTTTAACGGTTATAGCACCATCTTAGTCTCCTTCATCATCAATCATCCTATTTTATCCGACCCGATCTCATAGATCATACATATTCTTGCTTTTCCAATTTTCCATACTTCACTAGCTTGGCTTATAAAAGTCATCGCTAGCTATCTTAATTTCATAACAAATTCATCTTACTTGACCTGTTTAACTGCGGGTCAATACATCACCAAGAACACGTCATTCTCATACTTTAGACCCATTTGTACGGGTCGTCAATAGACTTTTCCCTTTTTCTACTAACAATTCGCATTAAGACGTTTTACAATAAATTTCCGCATAAAACATCGAACAATTATTTATATGAGAACTAACACAAAAATCTACATTCTACATGAGCGAAGTTCATATGAACTTACCGAAGTCGTGCGCTCCTATTGCCTTTGCTTGGTTTGATTCCCCTCCTTTCTTCGACCCTATAAGGCGCATTACATACGCGTTATTCATCACTTACGCACATTTACATCATTTACCATAACGTTCATTATTCACATTTATTTTTCATACCATCATTAGATCATCAACACTTCAATTCCTCATGTTTATACATAACAAATTCAACTCAAACATTTCATCGAACACCTTATGTGCGTACTACTTAACTAGCACAATATATAAGCATATTAAGCACATTCCTACCAAGTCTTTCTAAAATCATGGCAATACATCATAAACACATAAATTCATCGAATATTCAGATTTCTTTAACATCAATAAGCATAATTCAAGTTCATAAATCATACTACATCTATCATCACTTCAAAACCATCATAAATTTCATGTGGGTTTCATACATAAATGAGTTTACATTAAAACATCAATATAATTCGAATTTCATACTTCATTCTAGTCTTATGGACTAATTATAACCTTCTATCATCAATATTTTTACATACATTCACGGATTTCACAAAACCCACCAAATCAAACATCACTAAATCACAAATTTCGACTTACTTGATGTTGGAGATACTCAAGTGATTAACATTCCTAGTTCATGCATACGATTAACCTTCAATTTCCCTTTCAATTTGATGAATTTTGAGTTGTTAGGGTTTTGATTCTTCTGGCTCTTTCCCTCTCTCGATCGTACGCCCCAAAACCAAAACACTGACCTTTTTTTTTATTAAGTGTTTTAATTCCACACTTTTCATTTCCACCCCCTCATTCTTTTAGAACATGCCACTTTCATCACATTTACATACTAACTTAGTTAACTTTCAGGTATACATAAAATCTAGACTTACTAAAACTTATAAAACTTTTTATATTTACCATTTCTTTTTCGTCAAAATATTGCGATTGTAGTTTTTTTATAATATGACATACGAAAATTGGGATGTTACATTCTGTGTTCATTGCAATATGTACGGCCACTTCACCGCAAACTGCCATACTGGTCCACGTCAAGCTCCTGCTCCAGCTCAAGGTCAAGCTCCTACTCAACAAGCTCTACTTCCTGCTCCTCAAGGCCATCAAGCAGCTCCTGCACCCGCAGCACACGCTCGAGCTTGCTTTGCATGTGGTGATCCCAACCATTTTGCAAACATGAGCCCCAACAGGGTAGTGAAACGAGAGCCCCAGCAGCAGCAGCAGCAACAACAACAGCAGCAGCAGCAACAGCAACAGTCAGCAGCCCACAGACGTGCTTTCAACATCAACGCCCGTCAGGATCAAGCAGACAACAATGTGATCAATGGTACGTTCCTTGTGAATGGTATATATGCTTCGTGTTTATTTGATACTGGAGCAGATAACTGTTTTGTATCGTTTGAATTCGAAAAGCTCCTAAATCGTAAACGCGCCCATCTCCCCTCGACGTTCGATGTTGAAGTTGCCACTGGAAGAACCGTCGCCGTCAATTCTGTTCTACGTGATTGTACGCTTGAACTCAACAATCATGTCTTCCCTATCGACCTTATTCCGATGCAGCTTGGTACTTTTGACATCAAAGTAGGCATGGATTTTCTTCGCGAAAATCGTGCTGAAGTTGTTTGCTTCAATAAGATGATTTGTTTCACGCTCGCTAATGGTGATCTACTTTGTGTGTATGGTGAAACTCCCTCGAAAGGACTTAAACTCAAGTCATGTGTCCAAGCTAGTAAGTATCTCCGTAAGGAATACCAAGCTTCCTTGGCACACATTGTAGTAGCGGAGAAAAAGGAAGTTAAGGAGGTAGACCAGGTGCCCGTAGTTCGTGATTTTCCCCTTGTATTCCCTAACGATCTTCCGGGGTTACCTCCCACTGGTGATATTGATTTCCGAATCGACCTCATTCCTAGAGCAAATCCTGTTGCTAAAGCGCCTTATCGTCTCGCTCCTTCTGAAATGCGCGAACTCTCGAGTCATCTCCAGGAACTACTTGATAAAGGCTTCATTCACCCTAGCACCTCTCCTTAGGGCGCGCCTGTCCTTTTCGTCAAAAAGAAGGATGGATCGTTCTGGATGTGCATCAACTATAGGGAGTTGAATAAGTTGACAATCAAGAATCGCTATCCTTTGCCCTGAATCGATGATTTGTTTGATCAGTTACAAGGTGCTACGTGTTTCTCGAAGATCAATCTGCGCTCAGGCTACCACCAATTACGTATTCAAGATGATGATATACCCAAAACCGCTTTTCGAACCCGATACGGTCTCTATGAGTTTGTTGTTATGCCTTTTGGTTTGACTAACGCTCCCGCAGTTTTCATGGATCTAATAAATCGAGTGTGCAAACCCTTTCTTGACCGCTTCGTCATCGTATTCATTGATGATATCCTGATCTATTCCAAGTCAAAAACCGAACACTCGCAGCATCTACGTTTGGTTCTTGAGTTACTCCAGGGAAACCATCTCTATGCCAAGTTCTCCAAGTGTGAATTTTGGCTGGAGGAGGTCCAATTCCTGGGTCACATTGTTAATAGTCAAGGAATTCATGTCGATCCCGTGAAGATCGGGGCTGTTAAGAATTGGGTTACACCCAAGAACCTGTCTGAAGTCCGTTCTTTTCTCGGACTGGCAGGCTATTACCGCCGATTTATCGAAGGTTTCTCTAAAATCGCTGTGTCGCTTACTTCTCTTACGCATAAGGATAAACCTTTTGTTTGGGGAACTAATATAAAAACCCTCCAAAATAATTTTCGACACCCCTAATATATTTAAATATCCCTATATGTCCTAAAATATACCCCGTATGTGAAAACCGAGCCCCAAAATACAATATATAATTAAAAATAAAACAAAAACAAGATTTAGTGGTCTCTCGCGGGGCGCGTAGCCTTTGGTTACCTTCTACGCGGGCCGCGACCGCCAAGACACCAGGCTAGCCCCTGAGCTGCCACGTGTCCCAGTCGTGTGGTGTCGTGCCTAGTGATCAACTCAGCAACCCTAGGGCCTACCCTAGGGAGCCTCGCGGGCCGCGAAGGCCTTGGCCGAGTTCTACGCGGGGCGCGATGAAGACGAAATCAGGCCCTATAAATAGAGACCTTCGGCCTTCAGTCCCAACTCGCACCACATTTCTTTCTCTCTCGAAAATTTACATATTATAAGCTATTCTCGGGCATAATACCCCCCTAAAAAACGAAGTTACTGCCTCGTTGTAAGTATCATAACCCCCGGTTACGTATTAGATACACTGCCCGATTGATCCAGGGTTCCGTAACGGCTGTCGTGGTTCTGCCCGACGTAGTCGTTGGAATGCCGTCTCGGGGAGGGTATTACTATTGTAAATATTGGGTTATTATACTAACGCGTGTGCATTTGTGTATTTAATAGATAATCACCAGGAAATCCTTAAGGAAAACCCTAAGACAGCAATGTGAGTAATCTCTTTTTTGCAAATTGTTTTTAAAAACCTCACTTAATTAATACTATATTAAACAGTGATTGAGTATTTGTATTCTACAATTATCGTCGGTATGTTGGGGTTTTGTATACAAAATCTGTTACTACCTTGCGAGGAGTAACATGACCACAAGTCGGGTTGACAGTACCGTGGGTGGTAATTAAGTAGATGGAAACAAATGTAATTGCGTGACCGCCCTCAATACTGTACAATGGTTTTACTTAACTTGATTAAACTGAGATTCACTCACCAGTATTTCCCACTGACAAAATGTTTTTAAACGCGTTTCAGGTAACAAAATGTGAAAGCCAAATAGAAACCAGCTGGACAGCACTGAAGGCTTGGAAAAGTGACTATAACGTTACCTAAAATAAAGAGATGTTTTATTAAATAAAATAGGATTTACTCCTATGAAAATGTGTGTACTTAAAACTTGAGATTATTCCCACGTGTTTAAAATTATGAAAGTGTGGTATTTTACTCTGATAAAATATTTCCTAACTACGGTCCTGATGTGATTCTGCTGCCAAAATGATAAACACCCGGATACCACAGAAACTGGCCGCGGGCGCCCGTTCCCGGGTTGTTAGGGGACGGGGTTTGCGACAGAAGGTGGTATCAGAGCTAAGCCACTGATTCAGCCACAGAAGTGTTCTGCTGACACCAAGATATTGTTCAAATCGTTAGGAAATTAATTATGGAAATACGTGCACATCTGTATTTTATTGTTGTGTGTTATTTAACTATTTGTTAGTTTACAGTATGAGCGATCATGGACCCTCCGACGCTTATCGTCAGTTGTCCGGCTCACCTAGGAGCGAAGGCACCTCTTCACAGCCTGCCCTCTCAGGGTATTCAGCTGACAATGAAGATGGGATATTCGTGTTTAAGGCTCAGTCTAAAGAGCCATTCCCTCCTAAAAAGAGAGAATGGTTCAGCAGGCGAGCACATGAGCGTAGGAAGAGAATGAAAAGTTACAACAACAGCGAGTTCTAGCAGCCTCTAAGAGAGAAACAGATGCCCACACCCAAGACATGCTAAAATAGGAGTTTAGCAAACTTCCATATCTTAGCAACCACAGCTGCCGACCCAAACCTGGAGCAACTCATAACCTCTCAACCATTACCCTTATTTCCCACTCAGCCAATGGAAATTGAAAACAACCCAGAAAATCAAATCCAAATGCATGATTTTAACCCAGAAGAGATACCTAGGATACCAGCACCCAATCCCTTAGACCCAGACTACGACCCGTGGTTTGATGATCATAGGGATTATGTGCAACGTTACCACCTATCAATAGAATCCATGCCGAACCTAGCAGCTTACCCAGGTCTGGACCCTCTAGATCCCTATTATGATAATGATGAATACATTAGGGAAATCCTAGAGAATCCATATCCCCAGGAAGAACCCATGCCACAATACCCAAATCCAGTACCAGCACCTACACCGCCAATGAGTGTAGAGAATGTGCAAGAACTCCGAACCTTCGGTGAGGAGATTTTAGAAAACAGTGACAGGATGAGGCAGATCGGAAAACGACTCGTCTGGAAGTACGACGAGCGTAACATGGAGTTCTAGATGAACCCATATCAGTAATGGTGATAGTAATAATAATATAATAATAATATATCTATCGTAGTATAGACCACTTTGTGGTTAGTGACGCATATTAGTATTGTAATTTTAGATTCCAGTTTGTATTTGGTGTATAATATATAAGAAAGAGTAAGTCGTAATGTTCGACATTTTTTTATCAATATGTGTTATGTGATATTTTGCCTTAAACATTATTTTGTGATATTAATAAGTGGCAAATTTTTAAAATTCAGATGGACAACGAAGTGAACCAGGAAAACCAGAATAATGAAAACCAGAGTAACAATAACCCGGATAACGATAACCCGAACAACAACAATAATGAAAACCAAGTGGATAACAGTGCCATCCAACACATAGTGGCACAAGGAATTCTAGATGCAATGCCATATATTATCAAAACGGTTAAGGAAGCAGATAATAAAAGTAAACGTGATAGTAAACGACCCACTGAACCTGAACACAGCGTAAACAATGGACCCATACTTCAAGTGCCCATTCCCAAAAGAAGAAGAACCATGTCTTATGATTGTTCTTATAAAGAATTTTGTTCTTGTAACCAATGGAATTCTCGGGCAATGAAGGGGCCGTTGCAGCTTTACGTTGGATAGAAAAGACTGAGGCTGTCTTAAAAATAAGCAAGTGCGCGGAAGAAGATAAGATAATGTTTGCTTCCAATCTGTTTAAGAATTCAGCCTTAGAATGGTGGAACACTATCCTCTAGTCTATGGGAAGTGATAAAATCTACAACATGGAATGGGAGGAATTTAAGAATATGGTAGAAAGAAAATTCTGCCCTCCCAATGAAAAAGAACAGATAGCAAATAAGTTTCTAAACCTTAGGATAACTGGAGTGGATAGTAAAGGGTACACTACATTATTCTTTGAATATGCTAGGATAGTGCCAACCCTTGCATCCCCTGAACCAGTATTAATCTCCCGTTATATCTGGGGATCAATCAGTGAAATTAGGCATGTAGTCAAGGCAGCTAGACCTCAAACCATAGAAGAAGATGTAGAACTAGCAAACACCTTGACTGATGAATTAGTGCGTACAAGAGAAGAAGACCAGAGGAGGAACTTAGCTTAGAGGCTTACCCAAGAATTCCGTTATGGAAATTCCAAGCGTGGGAAAAATATAGGTTCTACCTCTACACCGTACTGCAAAGCTTGTAAGAAGAAGCATTCAGGAAAATGCTCTACTTACTGCAACTTCTGCAAGATACCAGGGCACAAGGAAGAAGATTGTAGGAAGAAACCTAATAATGGAATGTGCTTCAACTGTGGAGAAAAAGGTCACATCAAGCCAAACTGTCCAAAACTAGCTCCAGCCGCGAACATCAAGAATACTAAAAATGCTAGGGCATTTGTTCTGACTGCAGAAGAAGCAAAGATGATCCCGGACGTGATCGCCGGTACGTTTTTAGTTAATGATATTTTTGCTAAAGTATTATTTGACTCTTGTGTGAACCAAAGTTTTATTAATACTTCATTTTGCAAACTTCTCAATCGACCATTAACTAAACTCCCACAAGAATGTCTAGTAGAGACAGCAAATGGAAAAACCATTAAGATTTCTGAAATCTTGCAGGGAGCAAGAATAGAATTTCTAAATCAAAAATTTATCGCAAACCTTTACCCAATGAATCTGGCAGGATTTGATGCTGTATTAGGAATGGATTGGTTAATCGCCAATAAAGCCATTATTTTATGTGATCAAAAGTCAATCCAAGTAAATTCACCAAAGGGTAAAAAGATCACAATTAAAGGAGATAAACCATCTAGATCCACAAAATTCATCTCTGTGATGAAAACAGCTAGTTATATAAGAAAAGGGTCATTAGTGTATTTGATTTCAATAATCACTAACACTAAAGGAAAAGAACTGAAAGATATTCCAGTAGTATCCCAATTTCCAGATGTGTTTTCAGAAGAATTACCAGGACTACCTCCAGACAGAGAAGTTGAATTCAGAATCCATCTGCTACCAGGGATAGCACCTATTGCCAAAGCACCCTACCGTCTGGCACCCGCAGAAATGTAAGAACTAAAGAAACAACTAGATGAATTATTGGAAAAGGAATTCATACAGCCCAGCTCATCACCATGGGGAGCACCAATCTTATTCGTTAAAAAGAAAGACGGATCAATGCGTATGTGCATTGACTACCGTGAATTGAACAAAGTCACGATTAAGAATCAGTATCCATTACCGAGAATAGATGACATGTTCGACGAGCTACAAGGAGCTCGATTTTTCTCAAAATCGATTTATGGTCAGGATATCATCAATTAAAGGTACAGGAAGAGGACATTCCTAAGACCGGTTTCAGAACAAGGTATGGCCATTATGAATTTAATGTCATGCCATTTGGTCTAACTAATGCCCCAGCCGCATTTATGGACATGATGAACCGAATATGTAAGCCATATTTGGATAAATTCATAATTGTCTTTATAGATGATATTCTCATTTACTCTAAGAGTAAAAAGGAACATGCAAAGCATTTGCATGCACTTCTAAGTTTATTGAGAAAAGAAAGGCTTTATGCTAAGTTCTCGAAGTGTGAATTTTGGTTAGAACAGGTACAGTTTCTTGGACATTTAGTCAATCGTGAAGGAATTTATGTAGATCCCACAAAGATCGAGGCGATTACTAAGTGGAAAACCCCTGAGTCACCAACCGAGGTTAGAAGTTTCTTAGGATTGGCCGGTTATTATAGAAGATTTATTCGAGATTTTTCTAGAATAGCCATTCCCTTGACTAAGCTAACCTGTAAATCTGTTAAGTTTGATTGGGGACCAAAACAAGAAGAAGCCTTTAAAATTCTTAAGCAAAGACTAACCAACGCACCCATACTAGCGTTACCAGAAGGAACTGAAGACTTTGTAGTCTATTGTGACGCTTCTAAGTTAGGTTATGGATGTGTATTGATGCAACGTCAAAAGGTTATAACTTACGCCTCTAGACAACTTAAGAATCATGAAGAGAATTATTCAACCCATGATCTAGAACTAGGAGCTATAATTTTTTCCCTTAAAATTTGGAGACATTACCTTTACGGTAGTAAGTTCACCATTTTCACCGACCATAAGAGTTTAAGGTATTTTTTCGGACAAGAGGAATTAAATATGAGACAAAGATGCTGGATGGAGATACTTAGTGATTATGATTGTAATATCCAGTACCATGCAGGAAAGGCAAACGTAGTAGCGGATGCTTTAAGTCGAAAATATCATGAAAAGCCAAAAAGAGTACGTTCACTTAAACTAAATCTGCAGGTAGATTTAAATGAACAAATTAGAAAGGCACAAGAATCAGTAATCAAGGATGATACTGAAAAATTAAAAGGAATAATTAAAGAATTAGAACAAGGAACAGATGGAATTTGGAGATTCCATAAGAAAAGAATGTGGATACCTAAATTAGGAAACCTACGCCACCGTATATTAGAAGAAGCCCATAAGTCTAAGTATACGATGCATCCTGGAAGTGATAAGATATATCAGGACTTAAGAAAGAATTTCTGGTGGATAGGAATGAAAAAGGATATAGCAGCATATGTTGCAAAGTGTTTACCCTGTTCACAAGTTAAAGCTGAACACCAGAAACCCTCAGGTTTGCTGCAATAGTTAGAAATGCCAGTTTGGAAATGGGAATTGATAACAATGGATTTTGTTACCAAATTACCCAAAACGAGAAAAGGTAATGATACAATCTGGGTGATTGTAGACAGGCTAACTAAGTCAGCTCATTTCCTACCCATGAAAGAAACTTTTAGTATGGAACAATTAGCTAAATTATATGTAAATAAAATAGTTTCATTACATGGAATTCCTCTATCAATTGTTTCTGACAGAGATAGTCGTTTTACCTCTCATTTTTGGACAAGTTTCCAAAAAGCAATGGGAACCAAGTTAAATCTAAGCACCGCTTATCATCCTCAAATGGACGGACAAAGTGAAAGGACAATTCAGACAATGGAAGACATGCTTAGAGCTTGTGTAATTGATTTCGGAGGTAATTGGGATGATCACTTACCATTGATAGAATTTTCTTATAATAACAGTTATCACACAAGTATCAATGTTGCACCATTCGAAGCACTTTATGGACGAAAATGCCAAACGCCAGTCTGTTGGGCAGAAATTGGAGAAAAGCAACTATCCGGACCTGAGATCGTACAAGAAACAACAGACAAGATCATTCAAGTCAAGGAACGATTGAAAGCAGCACGTGATCGACAAAAGAGTTATGCAGTTAACAGACGAAAGCCATTGGAATTTCAGGTAGGAGATAAAGTGTTGTTGAAAGTCTCTCCTTGGAAAGGAGTGGTGAGATTTATCAAAAGGGGAAAGCTCAGCCCCAGGTATGTTGGACCTTTTGAGATAATTAGAAGAATAGGACATGTAGCCTATCAGCTACAACTGCCAGAGGAAATGGCAGGAATACATGATGTATTTCATGTATCAAATCTCAAGAAATGCTTAGCTGATGAATCACTGGTAGTACCTCTTAAGGATATAGAGGTAATGAACAGTTAAAATTTGTAGAAAGGCATCTACAGATTGAAGACAGAAAGGTCAAGAACCTCAAGCACAAAAGATTGGTTCTAGTCAAAGTGAAATGGGACTCCAAAAGAGGACCAGAATACACATGGGAGCTTGAATCAGAAATGCAAAGGAAATATCCACACTTGTTCCAGTAGATCTCGAGGACGAGCTCTAAAACAAGGTGGGGAGGATATAACAACCCTCCAAAATAATTTTCGACACCCTAATATATTTAAATATCCCTATATGTCCTAAAATATACCCCGTATGTGAAAACCGAGCCCCAAAATACAATATATAATTAAAAATAAAACAAAAACAAGATTTAGTGGTCTCTCGTGGGGCGCGTAGGCTTTGGTTACCTTCTCCGCGGGTCGCGACCGCCAAGACACCAGGCGAGCCCCTGAGCTGCCACGTGTCCCAGTCGTGTCGTGCCTAGTGGTCGACTCAGCATCCCTAGGGCCTACTCTAGGGAGCCTTGCGGGCCGCAAAGGCCTTGGCCGAGTTCTAAGCGGGGCGCGACGAAGACGAAATCAGACCCTATAAATAGAGACCTTCGGCCTTCAGTCCCAACTCGCACCACATTTCTTTCTCTCTCGAAAATTTACATAGTATAAGCTATTTTGGGGCATAATACCCCCCCTAAATAACGAAGTTCTGCCTCGTTTTAAGTATCATAACCCCCGGTTACGTATTAGATACGCTGCCCGATTGATCCAGGGTTCCGTAACGGCTGTCGTGGTTCTGCCCGACGTAGTCGTTGGAATGCCGTCTCGGGGAGGGTATTACTAATGTAAATATTGGGTTATTATACTAACGCGTGTGCATTTGTGTATTTAATAGATAATCACCAGGAAATCCTTAAGGAAAACCCTAAGACAACAATGTGAGTAATCTCCTTTTTGCAAATTGTTTTTACAAAACCTCACTTAATTAATACTATATTAAACAGTGATTGAGTATTTGTATTCTATAATTATCGTCGGTATGTTGGGGTTTTGTATACAAAATTTGTTACTACCTTGCGAGGAGTAACATGACCACAAGTCGGGTTGACAGTACCGTGAGTGGTAATTAAGTAGATGGAAACAAATGTAATTACGCGACCGCCCTCAATACTGTACAATGGTTTTACTTAACTTGATTAAACTGAGATTCACTCACCAGTATTTCTCACTGACAAAATGTTTTTAAACGCGTTTCAGGTAACAAAATGTGAAATCCAAATAGAAGCCAGCTGGACAGCACTGAAGGCTTAGAAAAGTGGCTATAACGTTACCTAAAGTAAAGAGATGTTTTATAAAATAAAATAGGATTTACTCCTATGAAAATGTGTGTACTTAAAACTTGGGATTATTCCCACGTGTTTAATATTATGAAAGTGTGGTATTTTACTCTGATAAAATATTTCCTAACTACGGTCCTGATGTGATTCCGCTGCCAAAATGATAAACACCCGGATACCACCGAAACTGGCCACGGCCGCCCGTTCCCGGGTTGTTAGGGGACGGGGGTTGCGACAACTAAACATGAGGAAGCCTTTCAAACTCTCAAAGTTATGCTTTGCAATGCTCCCGTGCTCTCACTGCCCGACGGAAACGACGATTTTGTAGTCTACTGCGATGCCTCGAACCTTGGTCTTGGTTGTGTTCTCATGCAACGAGACAAGGTTATCGCGTACGCTTCTCGACAGCTCAAGATCCACGAGAAGAATTATACAACCCACGACCTCCAGCTCGATGCAGTTATTTTTTCGTTAAAGATTTGGCGACACTACCTTTATGGTACCAAGTGTACGATCTTCACCGATCATAGGAGCCTACAACACATCTTTAACCAGAAAGAACTGAACATGCGCCAACGCCGCTGGGTTGAACTACTCAATGATTACGACTGTGAGATTCGTTACCATCCAGGCAAAGCAAACGTCGTTGCCGATGATCTCAGTCGACGAAGCTATTTACATAGCGTTCGTAATTCCCAAGCCCAGTTTAATCTCGAAGCTCTCATCCGTGACGCGCAACATGCTTGAAGAAGGAAAGGATTCTAAACGATGGCTCCCAACTCGAGAATAAGTCGAATGGTATCTTTCATTACTTGGACCGAATTTAGATTCCCAAGCGTACAAATTTGCGACAACTTCTGATGGTCGAAGCCCACAAATCTCGGTATTTTATTCATCCCGGTGCTGACAAGATGTACCAGGACATGCGCTACAAGTACTGGTGGCCGGGCATGAAGAAGGATATCGCTATCTATGTTTCGAAATGCCTGACTTGTTCCAAAGTCAAGGCTGAGCAGCAAAGACCCTCTGGCTTACTCGTTCAACCCGAGATCCCTATGTGGAAATGGGAGAGTATAGCTATGGATTTTGTAACGAAACTCCCGCGTACTGAATCAGGTCATGACAGCATTTGGGTTGTCGTCGACCGTTTGACCAAATCAGCTCATTTCCTGCTGATACAAGAAGACTTTAAGGTAGAAAAATTAGCCCGAATCTACACCGATGAGATCATTTGTAGACACGGGACGCCTCGTAACATCATCTCTGACCACGATGGTCGGTTTACCTCACGTCTTTGGGAAACGTTTCAATCTGCTCTCGATACTACTCTTAATCTAAGTACCGCTTTCCATCCCCAAACCGACGGTCAGACTGAAAGAACGATTCGCACCCTTGAAGACATGCTCCGCTCGTGTGTCATAGATTTCGGTGGTAATTGGGACGTGCACTTACCTTTGGTCGAATTCTCGTACAATAACAGTTATCATTCTAGCATACAAATGGCACCATTTGAGGCATTATATTGAAGGAGATGTTGATCGCCTATTGTATGGCACGAGATCGGAGACACGCAAATTACCGGTCCTGAGCTATTGCAAGAAACGACTGACAAAATCCTCCAAATTCGAGACAATCTGCTGAAAGCTCGGAGTCGTCAGAAAAGTTACGCCAATAGACGCCGCAAGCCCCTTGAATATGACATTGGCGATCACGTACTCCTAAAGGTTGCACCGTGGAAGGGGTGATCAGATTCGGCAAGAAAGGAAAGCTCGCGCCTCGATATGTTGGACCCTTTAAAATTCTGGAAAGGATTGGAAAAGTGGCCTACAGACTCGAACTACCGGATGAACTTAGTAATGTCCACCCGACTTTCCACGTTTCGAACCTCAGAAAGTGCTTAGCCGACCAGGAATTACATGTCCCTCTCGAAGATTTACAAGTGGACGAAACATTACACTTCGGGGAAAAGCCTGTCGAGATCATGGGACGAGAAACCAAGGTGCTCAGACGCTCACGTATTCCCATTGTGAAGGTTCGCTAGGAAGGCAAACACGGTGCCGAGTTTACCTGGGAACTCGAAAGTGACATGAAGGCGAAGTACCCGCAACTGTTTGTTACGCCTACTACTTAAATTTCGGGACGAAATTTCCTAAAGTAGGGGAGGCTGTAAAAACCCGCTTTTTGGAAAGTCAAAGTCAAAGGAAGAAAAGATTGCTAAATGCGATCTGTCACTCCTTGCTTAACTATTGATTGTACGTTAAAGACTTGTAATCGAATTATATTATTTATTTGTTTTAGTTGCATTATGTGGAGTATCTATTAATAATCGAGGTTTAATCTCATGTTTATCGCTAATCGACTTATCGCTAATCGCATCGCAACTCGAATTATGTGTTTTGGATATTGTTTTACGTGTGCGTGCCATTATGTGTTACTTGTGCATGTTATGTTTATGTTGAGGTGTTTAATCGCAATCGCAATTCTATCGCAATCGCAATCTAATCGCAAACGCTAAACGCAAGTTATTTATAGTGATTGTATGTTAGATATAGTAGTTAGGTTATTTGTGTAACTAATGGGTAATACTATCGCATCGCTTGCTCGAATCGCATCGCAACGCTCAACACGCGAACCGAAATGACAAAACTCAACACGCCGGACACCTGGATCGAATGGCCAACCGATCGAGTGGCCATCCAATCAGATTGCCATCCGATCGAACCGCCATCCGATCGGTGGCCAATCCGACACTTATGCACTTTCCTCTTTTGGAAACCCTATAAATACCCTCTTGTCACATCACTTGTGATGTGACAGCTCTCTCATTCGACCAGCCGCACTCAAGCCCTCTTTCTCTCGATTTCTCGCGATTCTTGTAAGTTTTCAACCCAAATCTTGTACTTCTATGATCTACACGCACTCCTTCATCTTTTTCACCTTTGAATCTTAACTTTTAACCGTGAAATCAACGGATTTTAGGTGTTCTAGGGTGATGTCATCATGGAGTTCTTATGAACTTCAAGATTTGGCTTCATTCCACCAAGAACAACTTAGATCTGAAGGATTTCCACATGAATAAACAATGATTTTGCATAGATCTAAACATTTTCAAAGTTGAAAGGATTGAAAGATGGTTTTCCAACTTTCTTTCAACTCTTTTACACTCAATGCACTCAAAACCGATAGAATCGGAGCTCGTTCTGATCTTCTACTTTTTTCTTAGTGATGAGTTGGTTCAAGATCTGGTTACTATCAAGGAGACAACTGAGGTTAAACAAGAACAACCGTCACGAACCAGTAAACTGGTCGGATTTGGGTGATTCCTGTTCGATCGGACGACTTGGGACTTGACGAGGTTCTGTTGTTTAGTACGTTGTCAAACCATCTCGAACAAACCGCAAATCTTCAAATAATCAAGTTTAAAACGATCAGATGCGTTGGGACGGATTGTCGTCCGATCGGATTGCCATCCGATCGAACTGCCATCCGATCGAACTGCACTTGAGGTTCAACACTTAAACAATTTTCAACACGTTCAACGGATTGCTATCCGATCGGATTGCCATCCGATCGAGTGACCATCCTGCTGTGAACTTGTTCTCACTAAGTGTCATGCCAATCTGATCGCTATCTAATCGAACGACCGTTCGATCGATCAATCGACCTGAAGGGTAGAGATACTTCTCTGTTTTCAAAATGCTACAACAAAAACTTCAAAGCCATCATACACAAACACATCCTTACCAAACGAATGTCAATCTGACCGAATGGCCATCCGATCGGATGACCATCCGAACGGATTGACATCCGATCGAATGACCATCCGATCGGATTGCCATCCGATCGGATTATCTTTCGACACTTGGTCACTTTTCACCACTTTACGCACCGCTCTTCGCTTATGTTATCGTTAACTGTTCAGGCTAATCACTCTAGCGCTCCCTTCAATCCATTTCCATCGTTGTGAGTATACTCGATCCCTTTTTGCTTTATGCACTTTTGGGTGTTACATACGTTACTTATTCTAAATCACATCAATCACACCATGTAAACACTATTTATACGCTGACCGTTACTGCATGATACGTGTTACTCGATGAATGCTTGTATGTTATGTTAACACAGTGATTGTTGCCTGACGCCTTAGCAACGATAGTACTATTTGTTTGGACTCAGCACCTGTCGCAGACGGGGGTTGTTAAGGTTACCTCTCACATGTCGCAGTGGTGATATGTGTTGCGTATTCTATAACTCGCAGTCTAGTCTGTGCATATTTCATTGTTGATAACCTACTAGCTTCGCATTATACATGTTATATGCTGGTTACGCGTAGACGCTTTCGAACTCTATTATATCTATCAAACTTGTATGCTCACCTTTACACTATGTGTATTGACCTCTATTTTAACGTATGTGACAGGTGCTTAGGATGCTGTGCTTTGCTTGCTATTTGATGGAACCAAGTAGGAGAGTCTAGAAACAAAGACAATTTATTTAATTAAATCTGAGTTGTCGGAACATGTTTTGTTTGGAGGATATCTATGTCTGTAATAATTTGATTGCTTGGTAGGTTATGGTATGGGACATAATATTAACTATCTGGTAATCTAGTTGTTATGGAATTTCTCTTGACAATCTGTTTCGCTCAGTGGCATGCCCTGATGTTTCCGTCATCGGTTGAGGTGTGACAGCTACAGCCCCTGCCATCTGTACTATTTGTACTTGTATTAGCCGTCACCATGCTGGATGCATGGATAAGAGCTTGCATGCATGCTCTGTTTATAGTTGGGTATTGTATTGTTAAGTCTGGGTATGGCTCTCTGCGTGCATATCTTGCAATGTTGTATGCACGATTTAGGACCATACTCATTCAATACATATTAATGGTATTTACTATATATACAATCACAAGATAGGGAATACTGTCAGGCAGACAGGCAGTTGCCTGACACTTCCCCATTGGTCTAGCCAAATTACGATTTTCCCCATTTAAATTTACAATTTTGCCATCAATTTTGTTTTTTTTCTTATCCTAGCTAAATTATGATTTTGTCCTTAGTTCAAATTTACAGTTTCGCCATTGTTTTTATTTTTTCCTTTCAAAGGGTATGTTTGGTATGGAGCTTTTAGGAGCTTCTAGCTTTAAGCTTTTAATAAAATGCTATCACTCAATAAAAAGTCTTGTTTGGTTGAAGGAGCTTGAAGCTTTTAGTTTAGGAGCTTGAAGTTTTTGGTTGAACGCTCATACTGGTAGCGTTTAGAAGGAGCTACAAGCTTTTAGGAAAAAAAATGACTATTTTAACCTCTAAAGATAATAAACTTTTTAATGCACAAACTTTTAAAATTTTTAGTTATGTCCATTTTGGTCATTTTATACATTTTATTAAAAGCTCCAGCTACTCTGCCAAACACCAAATATATCTAAAAAGTTACAGCTACTAGCTACCTACCAGCTTCCAGCCACCAACCG
The DNA here is from genome assembly GCA_030545235.1 of Helianthus tuberosus. Classification (NCBI taxonomy): domain Eukaryota; kingdom Viridiplantae; phylum Streptophyta; class Magnoliopsida; order Asterales; family Asteraceae; genus Helianthus; species Helianthus tuberosus. The sequence continues at coordinate 31,345,758 of CM060405.1, forward strand.
TCAGCCAGCAGCTATTTTTGCCAAACATACCCAAATTACGATTTTCCACCGGTGTAAAATTACAATTATGCCATCGTTTTATTTTTTTGACAAAATTATGGTAGTGTTTTGTTTTAATTGGTTGATTTGGTGTAATTTTTATTCGTGCCAGGCGGGCTGCCTGGCACACGCTCATATGTCCTAAAAATTACAATTTTGCCCCCAGTTTAAAATTGTAGTTTTTTCATCGTTTTAGTTTTTTTAGTAAAAGTATGATATCGTTTATTTTCATTGCTGGACTCGATGTAATTTTTTTAAATCGTGTTATGAGTAGTAACCGAAACAAGACGTACATGTTATGAGAAAAAATAATTTGGCTTAGTGCCCGCAACGCGGCCGGGGCAAAACCTAGTGGACATACAATTAACCAAGTATCTTTCTAGTTGGCTTAAATTAACTATGACTAACCTACTAAAATTATTTAAATAATGAGTCGGGGTTCTGTTTTGTTTGTCCTTTTGCCCGTTTGGGTTGGAGGTGTATTCTACTATTACTTAAAGAACAATGTCGGTGGAAACCCCACCGGCTTTGCCTTCCCCTCCCCCTACTTTCACGATATTTTAATTTTAACCCCTTAATTTTGGTACATTCAAAGTTTCATAAAATGACAAATTTAGTCTCTAAACTACTACTCCATTTTACAAATAGTTTGCGTTTGACACCCCAACTTTATGACAGTTTCCTTTTCAGCCCCAACTTTATTATAGTTTTCTTTTTACCTCAAAAATTTATCAAATTTTATCTTTAACCTTTTTTAGCCCTTAAGTTTAGGAACTGAAATTTTTAACCACTTAACTTTTTATGAACTTTGTAAATGCTACTTTGACTCCCCCATACTTTGACGATGTTGCAATTTTAGCCCATTGACTTTGGTATCTTCAAAGTTTCATAAAATGGAAAATTTAGTCCCTAAACTACTACCCCATTTTACAAATAGTTTGCTTTTGACACCCCAACTTTGTAGTAATTTCCTTTTCAGTCCCAACTTTGTTATAGTTTGCTTCTTACTCCAAAACTTTATCAAATTTTATCTTTACCCTTTCTTAGCCCTTAAGTTTAAGAAATACAATTTTTAACCACTTGACTTTTTATGAACTTTGTAAATGCCACTTTGACCCCCTCGATAGTTTTTGGCTTGACGATATAAATTCGAGTTAGTCGGGTCGAGTATAATACGTTATAATTGCACGATATAAATTCGATTTACGTTACGTTTTGATCCAATCGCAATGCAACTATAGGATGCATTGAGTTCAATCGGATATGTCAAAACGTGCTTTTTCATATGGTTAATACATCACATAATGCTTGAACTAATCCATTCGATATTTGCGAAGTACCCTATTACTAGTTTTAATAAAGTTTTATTTTAAAAAAATAAATAATGAGTATAAATATACAACACTCAATAATATCCATATGAATACTCATTATTACAAGGTGTACATTATTAGACAAGCTACAAAAATAAAGGAAGAGGACGAATTATGATTGACATCACAACCACCAACTTTTTCCCTAAATTATTTTTGTATGACACAAATAAAACGACAAAAGGGGTTAGAATCAATCATATTCATATCAACGGTACTAAATCCTCGCGAGTCATATGATCAGAACTCGGATACTATCCAGCCCGGCCTGCTCTGTTCGGACCAGCTTTCTCTTTTCTGGTCCTGGCCCAATTTCTTTACTTTTTTGTTCCTAATTTTTTTTCAAATTGTTTTATAAACATTTTGACTTTTTTTTTTTTTTTGAATATTTTCCGCTTCTTAATTTCTTAGTTACGAGATTAAAATAAATTCGTAAACATACTTGTTATATCACTTTTTATATTTTAGTGACTAAATTAAGTTATTTTTTAGAACATACTTTTTCAATAAAATCATGTTAATTCTCTATTTTATTTTATTTTCTTCTATAAGGACTAAGTGCTTTAATATACTTTTTCAATAAAATCATGTTACTTCTCTATTTTTTTTTTATTTTCTTCTATAAGGACTAAGTGCTTTAATATAAAAACATGCACGTGTATACTTTTTAAAAACTGAACTGAAAAATGGTTGTTTTTGGGTACAAATCAAATTCTTTTTTTAACGGCAAATTTGGATCACTGGCGGATAACTGGAATATCATCGTGTCATCAGCGGAACCACCCGATCATATTCGTCTTCACTTGGCAATAATGCCTATACACTAATTCCGGAAGAAACCCAATGAATCTGGGAAAAACCCCCCTTATGAGAATCGATCTCATGGCCTAATAGTTTCTAAAACTTATCTCACCTCTAAAATACCAATAGGCTATAATGACATGGGCAATACAAATCAAATCCTAGTTATCTATCTCTTGAACTGAAAGAACACATCAATATTAATGATAAATGGCAATTTAAAACTTGTAGTCTACATTTCTCCCTCAGTTTCTTTCAGTAACAACACATTGTTATATTTGTGTGCATCATGTTCTAATATTTGTGTGTTTCATTTTGTATGGTACCATCACTATCACTAGGGTGCAAACAAGTCGAGCCGAGCCCGAGCTCGTTTAACATATGAAAGCTCGAGCTCTGCTAGATTCGAGCTTTATTTCTAAAGCTCGAGCTCTGCTCGAAGGTAATTTTTCAAGCTCGAGCTCGGCTCGGGCTCGACTTATTTAGTATTTATTAATTATAATTATTATTACACATATAATTTCGTTATTTTTTTATATTTATATAAATGGTAATTATTATTATATAAATATATGTTTAATACATTAATAAAAATATATAAACAGAAAGCTCGTTTAGGCTTGCGAGCCGGCTCAAGCTCGATAAGCGAAGCTCGGGCTCGGGCTCGTTTACTAAACGTGCTTGTTTTTATGCTCGGGGTCGAGCTTGAGCTCGTTTAAGCTCGGCTCATTCGAGCTTTTTTTCGAACCGAGCTCGAGTAGCTCTCGAGTAGCTCGGCTCGTTTGCACCCCTATCACCACTGCGTGGTCACAACCTATGGTTTATGTACATCATGCATTTGTTACATTTGGCTGAATGAGCCAAGGTTTGTCTACATCATGCATTTGTTACATTTGGCCGAAATAAGCCAAAGTTGTATTTAGTGGTGTTAACGTAATATAGACACCATGACATACACTTACAAATATTTTATTTAGATTTTGAGTAGCTATTAAATTATAAAGAAAATACTTTTAACATTAATATTAACAAAATACAGGCATATGGTATATATGCACATACACACGCAACTATGTCACACATGTGTATGTAGTACATTTGTTATACCACTTTGTTGCCATATGTCTTCGTATGCCATTGTACCAACCATAGACTATGTATCTTAGTTTATGGATAAAAACAAAACCAATGTTACTATAAATTCACTTATCATAATGTTGTAAATTTGGAGGAAACCCGACCATGTATAAGTATGATGCACGAACCAATCAAGTAGACATGCATCTTTGGTTGTCGTTGAACACAACAAAAGACTAAAGTTGTATTGTTTGCTACCACATATATCCCCCCTCTAGTTGGGTATCGTCGTCAATGTGAGGCTAGTATTGGCTTTGCGTATAAAATGACCATCCATAACATTTCATGTACAAAGTAGTTTAATAAGCTGAAAGATAAACGTAGACACATCAACTTCTAACAGAGATAACCCCCGCATTCTCGTGGTTCAGCTGCCATTGTCTTAGAATTGTTTAATATTTGACCACACCTCAAAAGGGATTCATTCATCTACTAATATAGACAGACGCATACATGGAAGGTACAAATAAAAAAGGAATTTACAACAATATTATTTACTACATATCAATCAATGGGATTTTCTTTTAAGGAGGTTGACTATGTTGATTATTTCCAATACCCCCCCTCAAGCGAATAGGTGGAGGGCATACACGAAGCTGTTCTCGAAATGATTCAAATAATGGTCTTGGTAACGGCTTCGTGAAGATGTCAGCAACTTGAAGCTTGGTAGGAATGAATTTAGTGTGAAGTTTGCCGGCAGATACAAGCTCTCGAACAAAACGATAGTCAATGTCAATGTGCTTGGCTCTTTGGTGAGCAACAGGATTTTGACTGAGAAATATGGCACTTAGGTTGTCACATAACAAGGTTGGCCGTTCAGATGGTAGAGCATTGAGATCACGTAATAAGTGTGTAATCCATATAAGTTCAGCTGCAGTGTTGGCCATTGCTCTATATTCGGACTCACAACTAGAGCGGGAAACCGTAGGTTGTTTCTTTGCACTCCAAGAGATGAGATTGCCGCCAAGAAAAATGGAATAACCATAAGTGGAGCGCCGAGTTTCAATACACCTTGCCCAATCTGCATCCGAGTAGCCGATAAGAGATGACTTAGTCGGATAGGAAAAACACATACCAAACATAATAGTGCCTTTGACATAACGCATAATGCGCTTGACCATTTGAAAGTGATGCTCCGTTGGATTATGAAGAAACTGGCTGGCTTGGTTAACAGCATATGATAAGTCAGGACGCGTGATGGTAAGATACTGTAATGCACCAACCAAGGAGCGATATAGAGTAATATCATGAAACGGTTTTCCAATACTGGAGAAAACATCGCTAGTGGCAAGAGGAGTTGCCACGGGTTTGGAATCAAGTAATCCTGCTCGAGTAAGAATATCACGAGCATACTTAGGTGCTGTTTGTTTTTTCAGATGTAAAATGTCTGTAGTCTGCGGCCCACATCTGCAGGCATCTGCAAGAGAAGATGTGGCCCAAATGTCTGCAGTCTGCAAGGAGAAGAGAGTTTGTTTTTTTTTCTTCAAAAACAACTTCACAGTTCACACACACACAAAGGTCTCTCTCTGCTCTCTCTCTCTCTACAAACTCTCTCTCTCTCTACAACCACCACCACCTTCACCACCACCATAACAATCATCCGCCACCACTCCTCCACCGTCCTCCACCGTCCACCTGCCACCACCACAACCAAGAACCCACCGCAAACCCTAGCCCCCTGTCTCCTGCCGCGAAACCACCACCACCACCACCAAGAACCCACCGCAAACCCTAGCCCCCTGTCTCCTGTCTCCTCCACCGTCCACCTGCTACATCAGATCAAACCACACCCGACCGCACCCCCATCTCTCTCTCTCTCTCTCTCGTTTTTCTGGTGGCTGCCGACGGATCTGATGATGATGATGACGATGTAACTGCTATGGATGATGTCAGTGGTGGTGGAACGACGGTAATCAGGCGGCGGAGCCGTCCTCCGACAGAACCAGGTAAGATGTCGCCTCCTAGTTTCGTTTCACCTCAGATCTTTTAGATCCCCTTTTTTTCCGGTCGTTTTGGTGTTGTTTCAGGAAGAGAGAGAGAAAACCGGCGGCGCCGGCGTCGATCGCCGGCGACGACTGTTGTTGTTGTAGTGATGATGATGTTGCAGGAAGAGAGATGGCAGGTGAAGATGTTTTGTGAAGATTGTGAAGCAAATGTTCTAAGCTTTTTTTTTAAGAAGAAAGAAGCTATTTGTAGATCTGTTTAAAAAAAACAAACACTCTTCAACATCTTATGTCTGCCCGCCTGCAGACATAAGCAATTTTCAGATGTTTGAAGCAAAAACAAACAGAACCTTAGTTTGGCTAAGAAATAGACCATCCTTAGTATATGAAACTTCTAAACCCAAAAAATAACTCAATCGGCCCAAATCTTTGATAGCAAACTCCTTTTGTAATCGATTAATGAACCGACGAATAAAAGGCTCATCGGACCCGGTAAGAATGAGATCATCAACATAAACCAATAAATATAGTAAAGAAGAGCCACGATGCAATATAAAAAGAGAGGTGTCGGCTTGACTACACACAAAACCTTGTTGGAAAAGAAAGGTACTCAAGCGTTGAAACCAAGCTCGAGGAGCTTGTTTAAGGCCATAGAGTGCCTTATTAAGCCGACACACATAATCTGGACAACGAGAATCAACATAACCCGGTGGTTGCTCCATGTAAACGGTTTCACGAAGATTGCCGTTTAGAAATGCATTTTTTACATCTAATTGATGCAAGTTCCATCGATTTGTAACCGCAAGAGAAAGTACCAATCGAACCGTGGTGGCCTTAACAACTGGGCTAAAAGTATGGGAGAAATCAAATCCCGGGACTTGTGAAAATCCCTGAGCTACAAGGCGTGCTTTATAGCGATCTATAGAACCATCCGCATGATACTTGGTACGAAAAACCCATTTTGAGCCAACCACATTTGCATTTGAAGGACGGGGAACCAAATTCCATGTATGATTTTGATGAAGAGCATTAAGTTCTTCCATCATGGCATCACACCAATGCTTATGTTTAGAGGCAGACTTAAACCCTTTTGGTTCTTGAGTTGCAAGTAAGGCAGTATGAAGATGACTAGGAGAGATGGCTACTAAGTCAAGAATATGTTTTGGCTTCATCACACAAACTTTACCTCTGGTGACCATTGGATGAACCGAAGTGGTTGGCGGTTGATCTTGAAGATCAAAAGTGTTTGTGGTGGTAATAGAGGAAGGAGCCGAGGAGTGCTCAGTTTGAGAAGGGTCATCAGATGACGGAATTGAGGAGTTCTCAGTGTGGGCATCGGAGGGTCCCGATGGTGGTGGTGGAATGGGTGTAGCGGAAACGGGAATGGTTTGTGTAGGTCCGGGCGGTGGTCGTGAATGGTCATCAATGCATGAAGGGCACTGAATTGTAGTGTGAGGTGAGGAAGACATGGTAAGTTGGTTAGTAGCGGGTATTGTAGGAGAGCCATCAGTGTAGGTACTCAAGAACAAGGATGAAATATTAACAAGTGAGGTATCACCTGTGAAGGGTAAACAAGCCTCGTCAAACTTCGCATGTCGGGTTATATAAATCCTAGAAGACTTTGGATCGAGACACTCAAAACCTTTGTATTGAGTTGAATAGCCGATGAAAATACACTCAATACTTCGTGGAGCAAGCTTGTGAGATGCATAAGGTCGTAAGTACGGATAAACGCGACACCCAAAAACTTTAAAATTGTTGTAATGAGGTACCGTTTTAAACAGAAGCTCATAAGGAGACTTGTAGTCTAAAAGTTTTGTGGGTAGGCGATTAATTATATATGCCGCCGAAGAGAAGGCATCGACCCAAAACTTAGCGGGTGCATGAGCACCAAAAAGCATTGCAAGTCCGGTTTCTGTTAAATGGCGATGCTTTCGTTCGGCTCGTCCATTTTGTTCCGGAGTATAAGGACAAGACATTTGATGATGTGTCCCGTTTTCAAGAAATAACCGGCGCACTTGATGATTTTGAAACTCCGTACCCCCGTCACTTTGAAACACTTTAAGTTTAGTAGCAAATTGTGTTTGAACAAAATTTAGAAAAATTTTAAGCACTTCAACAAATTCCGATTTCGCCTTTAATGGATAAAGCCATATAAAATGAGAGAAATCGTCAATAAAAAGAGCATAATATCTATAACCATCACGTGAAGTAACCCGCGTCGGTCCCCATAAATCACAATGCACTAAATCAAGAACATGTAACGAACGTTTTTCATTCAAAGTAAAAGGTAACCGATGTTGCTTAGAAAGTTCACAAGAAGAACAAACATGCGGTTTAGGCAAAATAGAAGTAAGATGCAAACAACCTAAACGTTTTAAAACATTAATAATATCAAAAGCAACATGTCCGAGGCGTTTATGCCATAATTCAAAAGAAGCTTTCAAAGGAGAAGTAATTGTGGCCATGTAAGCAAGAGAGTCGTTGCTAAGAATATAAAGCCCATCTTTATGTCTTCCTTTGGCCAGAATTTCTTTGGTTTCCGAATCCTGAATTGTAAAATAAGACCGTGAAAACAAGAAATCAACCGGATAATCGGTGGTTAGTTTACTAATCGATAATAACTTCTTTGTGATATGAGGAACAATAAGAACATCCTTTAACCGCAACTTAGGATGAATAGATAAACTACCAATACGAGAGATAGGAAGCGTATTACCGTTACCAAAGGCGACCTTTTCTTGTCCATGATAAGGAACAGAGGTATCAACATGGGTTGATGATGGTGCCATGTGATCGGTAGCACCTGTATCCGCGCACCAATCTGGAGAAATGTTACAATCTGCATGAAAGGCTTGTGCTAAATGTGTGGCTGAGTAAGAAGATTGATTTGCATACGTTCCCAAATCTGGGAAATTATTGGCATAATGACCGTCTCGACGACACAATTGACAATGCGGAGAACGGCGGCCTATTCCACGAGACCCAGAGGCACCTCGAGAATGAGATTGTCTATGACAACTCGAGTTTTCGACTTTCACTTTCGTATTTATTGCACGTTGACTTTGACTGTTTGGTTGGTTGACTTGTTTGACTTGTAATTGTACATGTACGTGTTATAATGAAACGTATTGTATTGTGATTGTTGCATGTATGGGATTGATTTTATGACATGAGACTTGTTATATTAGAAAAACATAAACTGTTTAACACATGAGAGGACCCGACGAAACAGACTGTTTCGCCATATACATCTCGACGAAAAAGAAGTCTGTTTCGCCAAGCCCAAATACGCCGAAGCCCAGTTAAGGGCCCAACCCTGTTACGTGAGTTATATCTCACAAAACTGTTTCATTCGTGAAACTCATCACCACAACCGAAAACCCTAGAGATCTTTCCCTGTGTGACGGCTGTTTGAAGTCCCGAAGCTTTCCTTAGCGATTAATCCATTATTTATCTTCCACCTCGGTTAGTGCGTAATAATCAGATGTGATTTCTTAAGTTGCTTACTTGATTGTTATGTGAATACTTGTGAGTTTGAAAGGGTGAATCTGAATGAATGATATGGTTCTATTATGTGCATGCCGTAAATGATTATATTAACCTGCAAATGTTGAATAACGGTTTTGATGATGATGAGCACATGACTTGCATAATGTGGTCGGCCATTATATTCTTGTTTACATGTGTGTGTTGTCAGTACATGTTAGTCAAGATTCAAACATGAGTTGTTTGTTTATATGTTATCGAATTGTAAGTGAAGGAAAGGTCCAATCAGTTGAATGATATTAGAGGTCCAATGAAAATAAAACCTTGACTATGTATTTCGGTCCAATAAGGTTGGACGGTGGTGGATAGATGTCGGCCACTAGGGCATTAAGATTCTGTGATATTGTTTATTATTGCTGAAACAGTTATGGGTTCGACGAAACAAAGGCATCGGCGAAACACATTCTTAGGACGAAACCGACATGGCGAAACACAATGTGTTTCGCCGAGATTAGTTATGACGAAACTAAAGTGTTTCGCCGATGGGGTAAATTCACACAGTAACTTAGTTTATTTCTGTTAAGAGTTAACTGGATTAATTAACTGCCGTTAAATGATAAGCATGACTTGTATGATCATTGAATACGTGTAATGTGCTACTCGATGAAAATTAATGCATTGTCCACTGTGATTATACTTATACGTGAACTTCGTAATTACAAACTGATTATGTATACGTGCGTACTTTAGGACGAGATTGATTAACTGTGAGCATACTTTAGCATACCGAGCAAACCAAGGTGAGTTCACACTTTTACTAAGGCATGGGATTCCCAGGGTATGGGAATGGGGATTGAAGGAATGAGATTTGAATAGATACTCGTACTTACACTGTTACTAGACTATCTACCATCGTCCTCGGATGCGCAGGATACATACGTAAAACCTACGTATACTTGTACTCATCACTGTCCTCAGGTTGCGAAGGACACTCACGTAAAACCTACGTGAACTTATACTCAATACTGCCTCGGTTGTGTCAGGCACTTACGTAAAACCTACGTAAACCCCCGCGTACCCCTGTCCTCGGTTGTGAAGGACACTTACGTAAAACCTACGTAAACTTTGTACGTACTACTGTTCTCGGTAAGAAGAACACTTATGGTTACAAATAGTCTAGTGTATATGCAAACATGGGAAGCCCCCACTAATAGAACATACTATCGGCCTAGTAGCGCCACATGTTACGAAACAAACTTACTATTACGAACTTACTTACTGTGAACTCGCTCAACTAGTCGTTGACTCTCTGTTACATGCCTTGCAGGTCGTTAGGTATACATGGAGCTTGCACTGGGAGGCGCGTTCGTTGTGGACAAGGATCGTGAATGATTGATTAGACATTATGTCACTACATACTTTATTTATGTTGGGCTTTTACTCATATGCTTCCGCTAAACGTTGAATTTATACTTATGTTTTGAACACCTTTCATATGGATTGGTTTGGTTACTTTTACTGTTACTATTACAATGTTCTACATGATTGGTGGCTTGATCCTGGTCAGTCACGCCTCCAAGCGGTGATACTCCGCGTGTGGATTTTGGGGGTGTGACAGATTGGTATCAGAGCCATTGGTTATAGAGAACTTGGTTTTAATATGGGGAAAATGTTTTAATTAAAACCAGACTATAACCAGTACAGTGCTCAATGATCCACAACGACGCCTCGCTCCACGTGCAAGACTCAACATCTTAGGTAATATGGTACATGTTTTATTGCTTACTTGTTAGAATTACATAGAACTTTGCTCATGGTATGCTTAGATATACATAACCCTTATTGCTTGAGAATACTTATCTGCTCACTCTCTTCTGTCATCGCACCATTCGTGAACCTCTCTTACTTATGTTATCTTTGCTATGAAGATCATGGCTGGACGTATTAACATGACACAAGCCCTGTTGACGGCTCTCATTAACGAACAAGTTGCTGCGGCGGTTGCAGCCGCACAAGCAGGAGGTATACCCTGCAGTTGTAACTCACACTAGGATCATTAGATCCTACATTCCTAAACCAACTCTCGTATTTAACCTTGTCCTGATTCTTATACACAACAGGTCAACCACCTGTTTGCACCTTCAAGACTTTCATGGACTGTCGTCCAACTACTTTCAGCGGCACTGAAGGAGCCGTAGGTCTCCTCCACTGGTTTGAGAAACTAGAATCTGTGATCGAAATGTGTGAATGCCCTGAGGCACGCAGGGTGAAGTATGCTACCGGTACTCTCGAGGGTTTAGCCCTCACATGGTGGAAAGCTCAGGTCCAAATGCTGGGGTTGGTTGCTGCAAACGCCACCCCATGGAACAATTTTAAGGAGATGATCAAGGAAGAATACTGCAGTCGTGACGACATTCATAAGCTGGAGGTCGAGTTCTTCAACCTCAAGATGACGGGGTCAGAAATTGAGGCGTTTACAAAGAGATCAAATGAGCTTGCATTACTGTGTCCCACTATGGTGGACCCTCCAATTAAGCGTATCGAACTTTATCTTAAGGGTCTAGTGCCAGAGATCCAAAGTCATGTAACTTCAGCAAACCTTGCCACCTACCAGCAGGTTGTTCAGTTGGCTCACCGTCTCACTGATCAGGCGGTGGAGCAGAACAGGTTGCCTAAACGTCTCAGCGCTACTACTACCGCTACCACTTCAGCTACTCCTGCTACTCCTAGTGATAACAAGAGAAAATGGGAGGGGGATTCCAACAAAGGTTCAGCTTCAGTTCAGTCCCAAGTTCAGCAGCGAAAGACTGACAACTATTAGAGCCCTAGTCAGCAATCTTCGGGCAATCACAGGCAGGGTGGTTATCGAGGGAACCTCCCAAGGTGCAACAACTGTAACAGACACCACAGTGGCCAGTGCAACAAGGGTCGCTGTCAGAGGTGCCTCAGGATGGGTCATGAGGCCAAGGATTGTAGGAGCCTGCGGCCTGCTAATCAGAATCAGCAGCAACAACAAACACCGCAGAATCAACAACAGGACAACAAAGGATGTTTTCATTGTGGCGCTGAAGGTCACTTCAAAAGACACTGCCCTCAGTTAAACCGGAACCAGAACAATAACAACAACAACAATAACCAAGGCAACGGAAACAACAATGGGGGAAACAACAACAACAATGGTGCTAGGGGTCATGCTTTTGTGATTGGTCAAGGTGACGCGAGGAATGATCCCAACGTAGTTATGGGTAAGTTTCTTCTCGACAACTTTTATGTTACTGTATTGTTTGATTCGGGTGCGGATACAAGTTATATGTCTCTAAAAGTTAGTCAAATGCTTAAACGCGTGCCAACACTTTTGAACACCAAGCATGTCGTAGAGTTAGCTAACGGTAAAAGTCTAGAGGCCACACACGTAGTTCAGGGTTGTAATCTTATCCTCGCTGGTCAGACTTTCTCTATCGATCTCATTCCTATCACTCTGGGTAGTTTCGACATCGTCATTGGTATGGATTGGTTATCCCAACAGCAAGCAGAGATTCTATGCAAGGAGAAGATCATTCGTATTCCCCGTTCTGGTAAAGAACCTCTCGAAGTTCAAGGTGACAAGAGTGGTGTCGTGAGTGGCATCATCTCCTTCTTGAAGGCTCAGAAGTGTTTGCGAAAGGGCCACACAGCTGTTTTAGCCCTCGTCACAGATACATCGAAGAAAGAGAAAAAGATTGAGGATATTCCTGTGGTACGCGACTTTCCTCAAGTGTTTCCTGAAGAGTTACCTGGGTTACCGCCTCATCGCCAGGTCGAATTTCAGATCGAGCTAGCTCCAGGAGCAGCACCCATAGCTCGAGCACCTTATCGCTTAGCTCCAACGGAACTGGAAGAACTGTCTAAGCAATTGCAAGAACTTTTGGAAAAGGGTTTCATACGTCCTAGCTCTTCGCCTTGGGGAGCTCCAGTACTATTTGTAAAGAAGAAGGACGGTACCTTCCGCATGTGTATAGACTACCGCGAGCTGAACAAGGTGACCGTGAAGAATCGCTATCCTCTTCCACGAATCGACGACTTGTTCGACCAGTTGCAAGGGTCAAGCTATTACTCGAAGATTGATCTGAGGTCAGGCTACCATCAACTGAGAGTCCGGGATGAGGACGTCTCCAAAACAGCATTCAGAACTCGCTACGGCCATTACGAGTTTCTGGTCATGCCATTCGGGCTAACGAACGCGCCTGTGGTTTTCATGGATCTTATGAACAGGGTGTGCAAACCTTACCTTGACAAGTTCGTCATTGTTTTCATCGACGACATCCTGATCTACTCGAAGAATCAGGAGGAACACGAGCATCATTTACGACTCATTTTGGAACTTCTTCGAACGGAACAGCTATACGCCAAGTTTTCAAAATGCGACTTTTGGCTTCGTGAAGTCCACTTCCTAGGCCACGTGGTAAACAAGGATGGGATTCATGTTGATCCGTCCAAGGTAGATTCGATCAAGAACTGGCCTGCACCTCGCACACCAACAGAAATACGCCAATTCTTGGGTTTGGCGGGTTATTACAGACGGTTCATCAAAGACTTCTCAAAGATTGCACAGCCGCTTACACTACTGACGCAGAAAGGTATTGTTTATCGTTGGGGTAATGCATAGGAAACAGCGTTTCAGCACTTAAAGGATAGACTTTGTAGCGCACCTATCCTCTCATTGCCGGAAGGCACCGATGATTTTGTGGTTTACTGCGACGCATCCATTCAGGGTCTGGGTTGTGTATTGATGCAGCGGGATAAAGTCATAGCCTACGCCTCACGCCAACTCAAAGTTCATGAAAAGAACTACACTACTCACAATTTAGAGCTGGGAGCGGTTGTTTTTGCACTTAAGATATGGAGACACTACCTGTACGGTACCAAATGTGCTATCTACACTGACCACAGAAGCCTTGAACATATCTTCAAACAGAAGGAACTGAATATGCGACAACGACGATGGGTCGAACTGCTAAATGACTACGAATGCTCGATCAGGTACCACCCAGGCAAAGCCAATGTTGTGGCTGACGCCCTCAGTCGAAAGGACACCGCGCCTAAGCGCGTGCGAGCTTTACAACTCACTATACAGTCTAGTCTTCCTTCCCAGATACGAGATGCTCAGGTAGAAGCATTGAAACCAGAAAACGTCAGGGCTGAAGCTCTACGCGGCTCAAGGCAACGGCTAGAACAAAAGGCAGACGGCGCCTACTATGTAACAGGACGCATTTGGGTCCCACTTTACGGCAACTTACGCGAGCTTGTAATGGATGAAGCTCATAAGTCTCGTTACTCGGTACATCCTGGTTCGGATAAAATGTACCACGATATCAAAACTACATATTGGTGGCCTAGCATGAAAGCTCACATAGCAGCGTACGTTAGCAAGTGTTTGACTTGTGCGAGAGTCAAAGTGGAATATCAGAAACCTTCAGGCCCACTCCAACAACCTGAGATACCACAATGGAAATGGGAACAAATTTCCATGGATTTTGTTACTGGCCTACCTAGATCTCAGCGTGGGAATGATACTATTTGGGTGATCGTGGATCGACTCACAAAGTCTGCACACTTCCTGGCTATTAAGGAAACAGACAAGTTCTCTACCTTAGCAGACATCTATTTAAAAGAAGTGGTTTCAAGGCATGGGGTGCCAACCTCTATTATCTCTGATCGTGACGCACGTTTTACTTCGGAACTGTGGCAAGCAATGCACAAATCTTTTGGTTCTCGTTTAGACATGAGCACAGCTTATCACCCTCAGACGGATGGGCAGTCTGAGCGCACTATTCAAACCTTAGAAGACATGCTTCGTGCATGTGTAATCGATTTCGGCAACGGCTGGGAAAAACATCTTCCGTTAGTGGAGTTCTCGTACAACAACAGCTACCACACCAGCATTAAAGCTGCTCCATTCGAGGCATTGTACGGACGTAAATGCTGGTCACCTCTTTGTTGGGCAGAGGTGGGTGATAGTCAGATCACAGGTCCAGAAATGGTAGTCGATACTACTGAAAAGATTGCTCAAATACGACAACGCATGGCGGCAGCTCGTGACCGTCAGAAAGCATACGCCGATAAAGACAGAAAACTACTCGAGTTCCAGGTTGGGGACCGAGTGCTACTCAAAGTTTCACCCTGGAAGGGTGTTGTTCGTTTTGGCAAACGAGGCAAGCTCAATCCACGATACGTCAGACCTTTCGAAGTCATAGAGAAAATAGGCAAAGTGGCCTACAGACTGAACTTACCAGCTGAACTCAGTGCAGTTCACAACGTCTTTCACGTGTCGAATCTGAAGAAGTGTCTGTCAGATGAGACCCTTATAGTTCCTTTGAAGGAACTCATTATCGACGAGCGGTTGCAGTTCGTCGAGGAACCAGTTGAAATCACGGACCGGGATGTTAAGATCCTCAAGAACATGAGAATCCCTCTTGTACGAGTTCGTTGGAACTCCCGCCGCGGCCCAGAGTTCACCTGGGAACGTGAAGACCAAATGGAACTCAAGTATCCCCAGTTATTCGGAAACAATGCAACCACTACTGAGGCTGAAGCTACTACAGAATTTCGGGACGAAATTCCAAATCAACGGGGGGATGATGTGACACCCCAGGAAAACCAGTAAACGATACAACTTACCTAGCTTCCTCAGTGACCGCATGCTAAATTTCGGGACGAAATTTCTTTCAAGTTGGGGATAATGTGACAACTCGAGTTTCCGACTTTCACTTTCGTATTTATTGCACGTTGACTTTGACTGTTTGGTTGGTTGACTTGTTTGACTTGTAACTGTACATGTACGTGTTATAATGAAACGTATTGTATTGTAATTGTTGCATGTATGGGATTGATTTTATGACATGAGACTTGTTATATTAGAAAAACATAAACTGTTTAACACATGAGAGGACCCGACGAAACAGACTGTTTCGCCATATACATCTCGACGAAAAAGAAGTCTGTTTCGCCAAGCCCAAATACGCCGAAGCCCAGTTAAGGGCCCAACCCTGTTACGTGAGTTATATCTCACAAAACTGTTTCATTCGTGAAACTCATCACCACAACCGAAAACCCTAGAGATCTTTCCCTGTGTGACGGCTGTTTGAAGTCCCGAAGCTTTCCTTAGCGATTAATCCATTATTTATCTTCCACCTCGGTTAGTGCGTAATAATCAGATGTGATTTCTTAAGTTGCTTACTTGATTGTTATGTGAATACTTGTGAGTTTGAAAGGGTGAATCTGAATGAATGATATGGTTCTATTATGTGCATGCCGTAAATGATTATATTAACCTGCAAATGTTGAATAACGGTTTTGATGATGATGAGCACATGACTTGCATAATGTGGTCGGCCATTATATTCTTGTTTACATGTGTGTGTTGTCAGTACATGTTAGTCAAGATTCAAACATGAGTTGTTTGTTTATATGTTATCGAATTGTAAGTGAAGGAAAGGTCCAATCGGTTGAATGATATTAGAGGTCCAATGAAAATAAAACCTTGACTATGTATTTCGGTCCAATAAGGTTGGACGGTGGTGGATAGATGTCGGCCACTAGGGCATTAAGATTCTGTGATATTGTTTATTATTGCTGAAACAGTTATGGGTTCGACGAAACAAAGGCATCGGCGAAACACATTCTTAGGACGAAACCGACATGGCGAAACACAATGTGTTTCGCCGAGATTAGTTATGACGAAACTAAAGTGTTTCGCCGATGGGGTAAATTCACACAGTAACTTAGTTTATTCTGTTAAGAGTTAACTGGATTAATTAACTGCCGTTAAATGATAAGCATGACTTGTATGATCATTGAATACGTGTAATGTGCTACTCGATGAAAATTAATGCATTGTCCACTGTGATTATACTTATACGTGAACTTCGTAATTACAAACTGATTATGTATACATGCGTACTTTAGGACGAGATTGATTAACTGTGAGCATACTTTAGCATACCGAGCAAACCAAGGTGAGTTCACACTTTTACTAAGGCATGGGATTCCCAGGGTATGGGAATGGGGATTGAAGGAATGAGATTTGAATAGATACTCATACTTACACTGTTACTAGACTATCTACCATCGTCCTCGGATGCGCAGGATACATACGTAAAACCTACGTATACTTGTACTCATCACTGTCCTCAGGTTGCGAAGGACACTCACGTAAAACCTACGTGAACTTATACTCAATACTGCCTCGGTTGTGTCAGGCACTTACGTAAAACCTACGTAAACCCCCGCGTACCCCTGTCCTCGGTTGTGAAGGACACTTACGTAAAACCTACGTAAACTTTGTACGTACTACTGTTCTCGGTAAGAAGAACACTTATGGTTACAAATAGTCTAGTGTATATGCAAACATGGGAAGCCCCCACTAATAGAACATACTATCGGCCTAGTAGCGCCACATGTTACGAAACAAACTTACTATTACGAACTTACTTGCTGTGAACTCGCTCAACTAGTCGTTGACTCTCTGTTACATGCCTTGCAGGTCGTTAGGTATACATGGAGCTTGCACTGGGAGGCGCGTTCGTTGTGGACAAGGATCATGAATGCTTGATTAGACATTATGTCACTACATACTTTATTTATGTTGGGCTTTTACTCATATGCTTCCGCTAAACGTTGAATTTATACTTATGTTTTGAACACCTTTCATATGGATTGGTTTGGTTACTTTTACTGTTACTATTACATTGTTCTACATGATTGGTGGCTTGATCCTGGTCAGTCACGCCTCCAAGCGGTGATACTCCGCGTGTGGATTTTGGGGGTGTGACATTGTCTTCCTGAATACCCACAGCCACGAGTAGAATATTGTTTAGACTGTTGATGATTAGCAACAAATGCAACAGGAGAGTTAGAAGATGAATCTTGTAATGAGGAGACAAAGATTTCATGACCTTCAGCCTGTGCAAGAAGATCTCGAAACAATGGACGTGGCTGAACAGCCCGATGCGCGGTTGAGAATGTTTCAAACGAAGATCCTAAACCACAAAGAAACCAATGACACTTGTCGTCTTCCGGAACCGGCTTTCCAATGGCGGCGAGTTGATCACAAAGTGATTTAAATTTTCTGCCATAGTCAGTGACAGAGAGAGTTCCCTTTTTTAATTGGCGAAGGGAGTCTTTGAGGGTCTGTGCACGCTCCATTGAATCATGACTATAAGCAGATTCAAGGGCCTGCCAAACCGCAAAGGAGGTCGAAAAACCAAGAACTTCGGACATCGCTTCCTCGGTGAGAGAAGACTGAATAAGGAGCAGTACTCGTTGATCGGTTTCAAACCAAGACGAGTAGTCGGGATTGGGTTGTTCTTTGTTGTCAACGGTCCGAGTTTTGGGTGGTTCGGGTATAGAGCCATCAACGTATCCAAACCACTTTTGAAGAATCAGCAGTGGTTTTATTTGATTTCGCCACATCAAATAATTGGAGGAGGATAGTTTTAGGGTAAGCATATGCAACAAGGTATTCATGGGTAGATCAGAAGAGTCAGATGAAGAAGAAGAACCAGTCATGATGAAGTTCTGGAAAAGAAGAATAGTGGGAATTGAGATTTTGGGTGGGAAGGTAAAAGAAAAAAAAGGATCGATGGGATTTTTAGGCTGATACCATCTTAGAATTGTTTAATATTTGACCACACCTCACAAGGGATTCATTCATCTACTAATATAGACAGACGCATACATGGAAGGTACAAATAAAAAAGGAATTTACAACAATATTATTTACTACATATCAATCAATGGGATTTTCTTTTAAGGAGGTTGACTATGTTGATTATTTCCAATACATTGCCTTCAAGGTTCTCACCTATTCATGTAACGCGCCACTACAAGTTAATATTGACGACGTCTTTACCCACATTGTGGTTTTGAAACGGGGAGAACAGGGTTCGGTTGGAGCCGGCTATGACATTGGTGCTACATAGGAGTCAGCAGTGGCGGATCCAGGATTTTTTTTTCAGTGGGTTCATTGTTTTTAGATGCTCTAATTTCATATAACCGAACGTAAAAAATTCGGGTCGGTTCGACGGTTCGGGTCAGGTAAATTTCATATAACCGGACGTAAAAATTTCGGGTCGGTGCAACTGAGTTGTGATTCTTAAATCGTGGGGTTATCCTGAAGTATGTTTAGGAGAATCAAGTTCTGAGCTATTTTTGAATTTTCTTAATCATGAATGACTTTAACCATCATCAAGAATAGATACAACCTTCTTGAATAAAACAACAGTTTCATAAGATACAGAACTAATTTGAAAAGCAAAAATCCAAAAAATAAAAGATGTCTAAATTATGTAAAAGTTGGAACTCATTACCTGGTTTCAGATGGGTGTGGGGGTAATTTTAAAAAACCAAAAAAAAAGAGCCACAAACAAGATTCGAACTTATTATGTCAGCTCTAGAAGGAGACAACTTACCGATTGCGCCAGTCATCAATTTTTCTAATGGGTTAATCCCCAAATGTTATTTATGGGTTCATCCCTTATTATTTTAATAGCATTTCTATTAACAATTTAAAATCGAGTGGGTTCATGTGAACCCCGTTGAACCCAACCTAGATCCGCCCCTGGGAGTCAGGTCTTCTTATCAATAAAAAAAACAATTTAGTTATTTAAAAATATAATAAAACAAATACGTATTATTCCGTGACATTAGCTTTTTTTCTTAGTATTGATGAACATTGAATGGGAATCAATATCAAATGTGAAATTTTCAAATGGTCGATTAACTATACAAGTTAAAATTAACAATTACGATTTATACAAATCTTTTAAGATAACCATTTGAAATTTTCAAATGGTCGATTAGCTTTTTTTCTTAGTTTTGTGGGACGATGGAATCTAAACCGATCCTGACGGTTTAAATTTCTAAACATGTTTCATTTTCAAGGGTGGAGATCAAATAGGAAGTTTATATTCGCTAGGAAGTGTAGGAAGCAATCTTAGCCGTTCATCTGTTATTTTTAAAATTTTGGACGCGTGGGCTTTTTCGTCATTTTACATTATCATATTTTCTTTCTAATATTATACTAGATTTTGTTACCTCTTCTCTTAGTTCATCAATTTCATAACAGAATTGAGATTCCTTAACCCTAAATCGCAATCGATCGCAAATTCACCTTTTTTTCAAGCAATAATCTTGTTTCGTTCGTCAACTCGATAACGTTAATGTCTTCTGCAGACTTTGTTGGTAAGTTTAGCTTCAATTTTGAGTAACTTTTTGTTATTTTGCCGAAATTCAATCTTTTACGTTTTATAATTCGTCTTTCTGTTATTAATATTTGATTTTTCATATGTTTAATTGTTATTGTTGTATAATTTAACTTAATTTTTCGTTTTGTTTGTTCATCAGTTATTTCGTTTTAATGAACTTGTTGCGTTTTATGATTCTATTCTCATTATATGCATACAGACTTTAAATTCGTAATTGTTCTAATATAAAGCACATAACTGTCATTGATGTACAATTTAACAGTTTTTTTTATTGTTTTATACATTGTTTTGTTTGTTTATCATTTGTTACGTTTTATTGAACTTATTGCGTTTTATGCTTTTAACCACATTAGATGATATACAAACTTTAAAGGTTTGTATTTTTTCAATTTTGAATAACATATTTTGAGATTTAACACTAAAAACATGATTATATAAGAGGTATTGCATTTTATAATTATTTGTTAATTGTTTCAGATCACATTTCCAAATGGGAGGAACGTGTATGCTTAAACAGTGGAAAAAGTTTTTCAAACCTAAAGTCAGTGGATCCATTAGACCTTCTGTTGGAATGTTTTTTAAATCATTTGATGAGGCTTTTGCGTTTTATCAGAGATATGCACTTGTTGCAGGTTTTTCTGCAAGGAAAAAAAAACCTCTTGGAAAAATGGTGGTGGTTTAGTGAAAATAAGATATATTGTCTGCTCAAAAGAAGGATTTCATGTTAGCAAAGAAATAGATTCTGGTTCAGTTGATGAGAATAGTAAAAAGATTGTTAGACGTAATAGAGGTTCAAAAAGAGTTGGATGCAATGCTCATGTGAAATTAATATTAGAGAACAATAATATGTATAAAATCTACTACTTTGAATAAGAACATAATCATATCTTTGTTGAAGATGAAGATATTCATTTATTGCCTGCTGCCAGAAGTATTGATTATGTTAAAGAAAGTTTTATATCTGGATTGTCTGCAATCAATATTGGACCTGTTAAAGCATTCAATATTATGAAAACAATGTATGGTGGTTTTGGTGAAGTTGGTGCTAGTAAAGTTGATTATAAGAACTATAGAAGGGATTTGAATCTTTACATAGGAGAGTATGATGCAGAAATGGTGGTTAGGCGCCTTATTAGGAAGAAAGAATGTTCTCCTGGTTTCACATGTGATTATGTTATTGGTGATGATAGAAGATTGAAAGGACTTTTCTGGGCTGATGAGCAATCAAAAACAAATTATACAGTATTTGTGACATAGTAGGTTTTGATGCTACTTATAAATCAAACAAGTAAGTTTTTTTCATTTATTGCGTTATATATCCTATTGCGTTATATATTCCTATTTTCTTTTTTTTCTAATGCTTTATTAATTTGTTTTATGTAGATATGATTTGATTTTTGTACCATTTACTGGGATTGATAATAATTTTAGGAATGTCACATTTAGTGGTGCATTACTTGGTTCTGAGACTGCAGATTCTTATCGATGGCTTTTAAGGTTCTTTGTTAACGCTTTTGGAAATGAGCCTAAAGTTGTTGTTACTGATCAAGATGCTGCAATGAAGAGAGCTATTAAGGATGTTCTTTCAAGAAGTAGACATAGGTTATGCATGTGGCATATATGGGAGAAATTGAAGACAAATGTATTAAACTGCGTTTTATGATCTATTAAACTGCAATTTTTATATAGGTTTTTTTGTTGTGTTTTATGTATTATACAATAAGATCCCCAAACATTTTTATCAATATAATTGCGTTTTAGTATAACAATACAATTGCGTTTTATCAATAATGTATTAGTTTTATCATTTTCATGATATTGCGTTTTATTAGAAGAATAAATGAAAACATGTTATGATATTATAAACTGTAACTTTTTATATAGTTTAAATTATTGCGTTTTATGTTTAATAATTTTATTGCTTTTTATGCAGGTTGGTCCTGTTTTGTCATCCAACATTGAGTTTAATACAAGAATGACTCGTGTTGTTTGGAATGATACTATTATTCCAGAAGATTTTGAAACTGGGTGGCATTCAATAATGTCAACTTTTGGATTGGAATATCATGAATGGTTAAAAGATATGTACGATCTTCGATTTGATTGGATACCCTCTTATTACCATGGAGAGAATTTGGCTGGTCTTATGCGTACTACGTCTAGATGTGAAAGCGAGAATTACTTCTTTGGTTAGTTTTGTAATCCAAGATGTACACTTGTTGAATTTTTCACTCATTTTGAGACTGCAATGGATTTTCAAAGGCATGAATATAGGAGGAATGATCATGATACAAGGTATATTCAGTCTAAGACCTGGAGTGACTTTGTATTGGAGAAACAAGCATCAGAAATATATACCAAAACAATTTTTAAAGATATTTAGATTGAAATTGATGCTGCCATTACAAAGTGTATGTCAAAGTCTCATGATACTATGGGTGATGTTCAATATTATGAAATAAAGGATTTCAAACAGTCATGCACATCTTTATTCAAGGTAATTTTTTAAATTAATATTGTTTTAAACATCTATTACGTTTTATCATTAAGTTTATTGCGTTTTAACATTATATGATCATATACTTAATTTCTTTATTGTATTTATTATTCATTGCGTTTTATATTACATTTCACTAATTTTATATAGTTTTTTAATTTTATTTACAGGTTCAATACAGTAAACAAGAAGATGGTTTAAGTATAAGTTGTTCTTGCAAACGGTTTGAACAATTTGGTATATTGTATCGGCATATATCTTATGTTCTACGGTATGATGATATAACTGAGTTTCCTAGAAGATATGTTCTTAGAAGATGGATGAGAGATGTTGTTTCGAATGGCTCAATTAATTGCAATATTCGGTTTGATGAAATTGGTAGGAATAGTGAAATTGATAAAGTTTTTAGAGAAATCGTTGTAGCAAATGAATATGTGGTTAATAGGTTGGTTGGGGATTTCGATGAGTTGTGTCATTACAGAGATCATATTAAAGGTTATATTGATAAAGCGGATGAGGTTATGGTTGCTGCGCCGCCTCCTAGTCGCAAAGATAGGTTTGCTGATATTGGAGGGAACTTAGAAAAGTCTGATTCTATGATTCGTGTCCCGATAAAAATAAGGACAAAGGATGCGGTGTACAAAAAAGGATTAAGTCTAATCGTGAGATTGCAATTCAGAAATCATCAAAGATCCAGAAATCATGTCGTATATGTGGTGGAAAAGGACATAACAGTCGCACATGTAAAGAGAAGGTTTCTTCTAATGCTATAGGTTCTAGCAATACAATGTAAGTATGTATAAAAATTATGATAAGAATAAAAAAGAAAAAAAAATTATTGCGTTTTATGGTGTATAGGTTTCAGCTCTTATTGTTATTGCGTTTTTTTTTATATCCTACATAAATATCAGCTATTTTTGGTTAATTGCGTTTTATGATAACAACAATCTATTGTTATTGCGTTTTATACATACAACATTATAATGCAAATGGAATTTTTTGATTATTGCGTTTTATGATAACACAGATCAAATTAAAAAATGAACATCAAGTGGATATCTTAAATATTGCGTTTTATAGATGATGAAAATTTAAAACAAAGATGATGTTTACAAACCATAAAATTAAATAAAAATTACAAGCAAGATCAACATCATGGATCAAAGTTTGTTTCTTCTTTAGATGAGTACCCTAAGCTTCCATTAGGGATTTCCTCATCACTTTCAGATTCCGTCCAAAGGTCAACCTGTGAGACTACTGCCTTTTGAAGCTTCTCTGCAAATTTGCTTGCAGAGTTGTTGATGATTGGTATTTTAGATAACTGCTACAAAAAGGTTATATCCTCACTGGAAGATGTGTCCTTTGGGTCATATATCTCCACATCACCATCGTCCCAAGTCACTGAAATTTTGAAAGTTTTCTCAATGAACTCCCAAGATGTAACTTTGGTTTCTTCAACTGCAGTTTGATTCGGATTTCCATATCTTTTGTGTAGAATTCTGAATAGTGCTGCTGTCTGATTTGTGTAATAAGCAGGTGGTATTCCTATTTCATTCATCCTTCTCAACACATTCTCATTGCAGTTTTGAAGAACAAACACAATGGAATGGTATTTTATTTTTTTGCCATCAAGAAATTGAAGAACGATATGTTCTCTTTGAACCCACCAAACTGAGAGTTGTTGATTAGCCATTTAAGGTTTTTTGTGTGTGTTTGTGGTTGGGTATTTTGGTGTATGAGGAATATGAATATAATTTAGGGTTTTCGAGGAATATGAATATAATTTAGGGTTTTTGTTCTTATATAATGGATTGGTAGAGGGATTGGTATCAAGTGTCGTAATAATAAAAATGATTATATTTTTAGTTTTTCCTTTGAATTGATTGTTCAATCATGTAACATATCCATTTTTTTTATCATATAAGAATTATAGGTTTGTTTAAATTTATTAACCACTAGTGACTAGTTTTATTTTTAAAACAATTATTCAACCCATATAGTTTTAAAAACTATTTTATATATATTTGGTTGGAATGTTATACTAATTAATTGGCTTATATATGCGTGTGACATTTCTATTTTCTATAAAGTATATAAAACCTATATTATTAAACGGGTAGATTACGGGTAAGTTGACTGTTAGAAATATGAAGTACCTAGACGGGCATAGTGACCGTCTAATAATTAAATTATAAAAATACATTATATTTGAACATACTCCGTTTTTAATGAAACTTGGTTCAAAATGTAGATACAAATATTGTCGTTCTAATGACATATTTATTGTTTTATAAAACGTTATATTTTATAAGTTATAAGCGCCAAATAAGTAAAGCAGTTAAATTAATTATAATATATATATATATAATAAAATAAGAATAAATTTAACATTTGAGATTTTGTTTGAATTGTGTGTGTACGTGTCGAGATAATGAGAAAAGAATCAAAACAAAATATAAAATTATAATATAATAATAATATTTTCAACTAAACATATCAATTCAAGATATGGTTGATACGTGGAGAGGAGTAGCCTCCAAGGCATTCCAAATTATAAATAGGGAGAGAAGGAATTGCATACCTTCGTTGCAATCTGTCGCAGTCTCTCTCTCTCTCTAAATTTCTATTTTATTTTTCTTATTTTCACCTATAATAATAATAATAAAGCCCTGCCCCGTTTTAAGTGTTTTAACTCCCGATCACCGATACCTTTTCCGATTGATCTTGAGCCCCATAACGCATGTCAAGGCTCTGCCCGACTAAGTTCGTTGGGGTTCTGTCTCGTGACATAGGGATAAGGTTGAATTAGGGTTACTATACTTAACACGAGTGCAAATATATATAAATATATATATATATATATATATATATATTTTTAAATAGCTCAGAAGTTATACCCAAGATTTATACCAGAAGGCTTTCTAGTTGAACCCTAAAGTTACAAGGTGAGTCATTCTCTTTTTACCAAATTGTTTCCAAAACCCTATTTATTTTCAAAAGTTATAATTACAGGGCTTAAGTCGTGGTTATCTTGAATCACTGGCTAGTGGGGTATTGTGCACATTACTAATCTCTCACGGTTAGGTTCATCAACCTAACAGTGATAATAATCACTACTTGGGTGAAAGGACCCAATAGTGGTATGACCATCGTCACCAGGAGGTGACACGGCGCCAGATAAAAATAAGATAGTAGCCATTGTAATCGCTCTTATGTTGTAATCTATAACAACGTGTCTTTTTGTACAAACTGAATGAACTCACCAGTATTTCCTGCTGACAAAATCTTTTTAAAACGCGTTTCAGATAATTACAGTAGATCGGAATAAGAGTTAGATACAGCACCAAAAGGCTTACAGAAGTGGCTTAATTTATCAATTAAATTAAATTAAGAAAAGTTGTTTTATGTATTCGGGTTTATCCCATATTAAAACTACCTTTCAGAACATGGTTTTATCTCATCTATTTAATAAATAAAATCCGGTGTTTTCTAAACTCTGATAATTTTTCCTAACTCACGGTCCTGATGAAATTTCCGCTGCACTATTTTTTTTAAATAACCACCAGTACCACTTGGCTGCTCGCGGCTCCCGATTCTGTCCAGGGTGGGGTCGGAGGTCGTGACAGAAGGTGGTATCAGAGCCACTTGTTTAAGCTATTTAGGTGTTCTTTTAATACCTAATCTGAAACAATAAAGTTAGGAAATTAATACAAAGTAACCTATGTGTTATTTTTGTAGATTTAAATATATGAATATATATATGTAGATAGGCACATATGATTCCTGGAAGTATTGTTTTGTTTTAATTATTCTGTGATATTAATAATTGAAAATGTTTGACATTCAGATGTCGAATGGAGTATCACATAATCCAGAAGTTCATGCTAATAATGAAAATCCTTTTGATAAAAATGCTATAGAAAATCTAATAGCCCAAGGAATAGCTAATGTTTTACCTTTAATAATTAAAGCTGTTAAAAACCCCGTAGAACCCACCAAAGTTGTGAGTAGCAAGCATACTCGTGACGACAGTTTTAGCCATAGTGTCAATGGAGATAATGATGATATTATCAAAACCCCATTTCCCAAGAAAATGAAGGCGGTGACTCTCGGGTGTACCTACAAAGAATTTCTAGCTTGTAAACCAACTGAGTTCGCGGGCAGTGAAGGAGCCACGGCTGCTCTGCGATGGTTGGAAAAGACGGAAGCGGTTCTTAAAATCAGCAAATGTGCCAAAGAAGATAAGGTGATGTACGCTTCCAACCTCTTCAAGGAAGAAGCCTTAGAATGGTGGAATACAATTCTTCAAGCAAAAGGAAGTGACATGGCTTATGCCATGAACTGGGAAAATTCAAGGAAATGGCAGAAAGGAAATTTTGTCCTCCTTATGAAATGGAACGAATGGCTAACGAGTTTCTAAATCATAAAATGATAGATGTAAATTGTCGGGAATTTACTACAACGTTCTTCGAATACGCAAGAATGGTACCAACTCTGGCTTCGCCAGAACCCGTACTAATTTCTCGTTATATTTGGGGATTAGTTAGCGAAATTCGAGACATGGTCAAGGCCGCCAGACTACAGACTATTGATGAAGCAGTTGAACTAGCTAACATCCTGACAGATGGACTAATCCGCACAAGAGAAGAAAACAAGAAGAAAGAGTTAGCCCAGAAAATTTCCCAAGAATTCAAGAAGAGAGGAAGTGAACCGTCACTGGAGCAACCTACCTGCAGAAGATGTAACAAAAAGCATTCAGGAAGATGCCGTTTTAGGAGAACACCCTACTGTGACTTTTGCAAGATGACCGGGCATATAGAAGAAGAATGTAGAAGGAAGACTAATATTTGTTACAATTGCGGAGAGACGGGACACATCAAACCATATTGCCCGAAACTGACTAAAGCACCCGACAACAAGGCCAGAACAATAGACGGAGCTAAGAGGAGCGTGCGAACATTCGTACTTACTGCGCAAGAAGCAGAAATGATTCCAGACATTATCACCAATATGTAACATCTAAGTTAAGTTATTATTTGACCCTAGTACAAATAAAAGTTATTAAATAAATTCATCCTGTCAAATACTTCATCTGTTCAAAACCATAACAGACTTGTTTGGTCTTCACTTTCATTGAGTCATTTGATTGGTTACGACACCTTGTGGTGGCGTTTTCATTTACTTGAAGCTTGAGCTAATCTCATTTGCCCAACTGATGTACGGATTTATCTAATTTATGTTGGTTCATTATCTTAAACAGTCTTAATACAATTACGTGTTAAGATAAGAGTACACAAATTCGTATTATATTCTGTTGTACCTCTAAAGATTCTTTCATGGTTGATCGAAAATTCTATAATATTCATTTGGTCTTTTCATCATCAATTGAAAATCCTATTCGAAATGAATATCCAGATTTACTTCATTAAAACTTTTAGTTGATTTCAAAAACGGTGAATTTGTTCGGTCACCGTAATCATGAATCCACTTCAATCATTACGACACCTTGCGGCGTCGGTATAAACTTGTAGCTTGGGCTAATCATAATCGTACGAAGCATGCAAAATCACGTATGTCTTTCGTTTGACTCTTCATTAAAAGTAGTGTTGATGCAATTATTTATTAAGACAATAATACACTAACTCTGTGGTATTTCGGTGTATCCTTGCAATTCAATAAATGTCAACATATTGATTTTTCTCATGTTATGGTTCGATAATTGACGTTTCATTTTCGTGCTTCTATTTCATTTGAGCTTGTTGATTCTGAGTCTTCCTCAGTTAACAATCAAAGTAAGTTTTCTTTTGACCGTAAATTCTATTGTTTCTAAGAGTCATTTACAACATATAAACAGTCAATTTAATCATATATCTCTTTTGGCTTGAACCTAGTCACCTTGGATATTATATCATTTCATCTCATTCGTTTGACATCGATTTCTTGAATTAATTCAGTTGAACCATTGAGTCCTATTTATTGTACAACTCGTATTCACAAAATTTGATGCTTTGATTCTATATCATTTACCTTAATAATGTTCTTAATGACTAAGACATAACCTAACTCTAGAGGAGACATTATAACCCAAATCTCGAGGACGAGATTTAAAACAAGGTGGGGAGGATGTAACATATCCATTTTTTTATCATATAAGAATTATAGGTTTGTTTAAATTTATTAACCACTAGTGACTAGTTTTATTTTTAAAACAATTATTCAACCCATATAGTTTTAAAAACTATTTTATATATATTTGGTTGGAATGTTATACTAATTAATTGGCTTATATATGTGTGTGACATTTCTATTTTTTATAAAGTATATAAAACCTATATTATTAAACTGGTAGATTACGGGTAAGTTGACTGTTAGAAATATGAAGTACCTAGACGGGCATAGTGACCGTCTAATAATTAAATTATAAAAATACATTATATTTGAACCTACTCCGTTTTTAATGAAACTTGGTTCAAAATGTAGATACAAATATTGTCGTTCTAATGACATATTTATTGTTTTATAAAACGTTATATTTTATAAGTTATAAGTGCCAAATAAGTAAAGCAGTTAAATTAATTATAATATATATATATATATATATATATATATATAAATAATAAAATAAGAATAAATTTAACATTTGAGATTTTGTTTGAATTGTGTGTGTACGTGTCGAGATAATGAGAAAAGAATCAAAACAAAATATAAAATAATAATATAATAATAATATTTTCAACTAAACATATCAATTCAAGATATGGTTGATACGTAGAGAGGAGTAGCCTCCAATGCATTCCAAATTATAAATAGGGAGAGAAGGAATTGCATCCCTTCGTTGCAATCTGTCGCAGTCTCTCTCTCTCTCTAAATTTCTATTTTATTTTTCTTATTCTCACCTATAATAATAATAAAGCCCTGCCCCGTTTTAAGTGTTTTAACTCCCGATCACCGATACCCTTTCCGATTGATCTTGGGCCCCATAACGCATGTCAAGGCTCTGCCCGACTAAGTTCGTTGGGGTTCTGTCTCGTGACATAGGGATAAGGTTGAATTAGGGTTACTATACTTAACACGAGTGCAAATATATATAAATATATATATATATATATATATATATTTTAAATAGCTCAGAAGTTATACCCAAGATTTATACCAGAAGGCTTTCTAGTTGAACCCTAAAGTTACAAGGTGAGTCATTCTCTTTTTACCAAATTGTTTCCAAAACCCTATTTATTTTCAAAAGTTATAATTACAGGGATTAAGTCGTGGTTATCTTGAATCACTAGCTAGTGGGGTATTGTGCACATTACTAATCTCTCACGGTTAGGTTCATCAACCTAACAGTGATAATCATCACTACTTGGGTGAAAGGACCCAATAGTGGTATGACCATCGTCACCAGGAGGTGACACGGCGCCAGATAAAAATAAGATAGTAGCCATTGTAATCGCTCTTATGCTGTAATCTATAACAACGTGTCTTTTTGTACAAACTGAATGAACTCACCAGTATATCCTGCTGACCAAATCTTTTTAAAACGCTTTTCAGGTAATTACAGTAGATCGGAATAAGAGTTGGATACGGCACCAAAAGGCTTACAGAAGTGGCTTAAATCAATTAAATTAAATTAAGAAAAGTTGTTTTATGTATTCGGGTTTATCCCATATTAAAGCTACCTTTCAGAACATGGTTTTATCCCATCTATTTAATAAATAAAATCCGGTGTTTTCTAAACTCTGATAATTTTTCCTAACTCACGGTTCTGATGAAATTTCCGCTGCACTATTTGTTTTAAATAACCACCGGTACCACTTGGCTGCTCGCGGCTCCCGATTCCGTCCAGGGTGGGGTCGGAGGTCGTGACAAACCATACAGTATTTTATCAGGAATCCAAAAGGCTTTTTACGGCTTTTTAAGGCTTTTTGTCTTATCAATTTCTTTTGTCATTAAGCTATCAGTTTTTTTTGTCTTATCGTTTCCCCATTTATTATTATTTTATTTTATAACATTGCGTTTTAGAAAGAGTATAAAATAGTAGTTTTTTTATTGTCATTATTGTCATTAAGTCTTTATTATTATTTTTTTTTTTTTTTGCGTTATAAAAACAGTAAAAAACATTTATTGCGTTATAAAGATGTATTGCATTATATGTTTTGGACATGAATAATTAGGAAACAGTTTGTATTGCGTTTTAGGTTAAATAACTTAAGTCAAACAACAAATAAAGAGATAATGTTGACTTATAGCATATTATTAAAATGTTGTGTTTTATAATATGACAAAAAGAAAAACAAGTGTATAAAATAAAATATTGCCTTTTAGCATAATAGCATTTCAATATATATGCACCCTTTCTTTTAAACATATTATTTAAAATTTTTATTGATAAATTGTACAAATTTTTAAAATATCAATCGAATCTTGAAGCATTGCGTTATATGACAATACATGAAAAATAAAGACATTGCATTGCGTTTTAAAATAACAAACAATAAGTAGCATTTGTAACTCTAATTATATGTTTTAAACAAAATATACACCGCCTATATTAGTTCCCTCCAATGACAGTGGATGTAACAATCTCCTAAACATTAGCACTGTTCTACCTAACAACTGTTGCTGACAAAGACTGTTAAACACAACAACTGGTGAAGACCATCCACTGTTTGTAAACCAAAGTGCTGATGAAGACAAGCCCTGTTGAAGACAAGCACTGATATAACCAAAGGCCTGATCAACCCAAGGTGAACCACTGCTCATCAACAACAGTGGTTCAGTATCAACAGCAGATTCAACATCAGTAGTTTGTACCAACAAAATATTGCGTTATATGATAAATTAGAATAAAAGACAAAATATTGCGTTTTATATTAAGTAGCTTTCTAAATCAAAGTAAACCAGCAAGAGCAAGCCTCTCTTTAATCCTCTCTAAACTAGTGTCATAAGAATGTTTTTTAAGTTTTGCACTGAGGTTGCGAAACTTCTTTGAATCCTCAACAACAAAATCTTTGTGTTCGTTGATATCGTGCAATAATATCTTTGTGATAAACTTTCTTCTTAAATCTTCAAGTTGTGCGTTCTGCTTGCTCACATGTGTTTTACCCTTGTCGATAATTGCAGGTTCTTCATATTCCTCATGAAACCCACAATCCCATTTTTCGACTTCTTCACCGTTATAACATTCCATATGACGCATACAGAATATACCACAGTCAATGCCTTTATCTTTTGTCCTCCATTTCATCTCCATTCTAACAGGTTTTATGCCCTTTATATCATCTGCATTTTTATGACCAACAGATTTGAGGTAACCTGCTAAAGCATTCCTCTACAAAAAAAAAAGATTAGGTGGCGTATATTGTGTTTTAAAAGCATAAGTCGGAAAACTTATTGTCTTTAAAGGCATATCACCATATTTTTGTTTATTTGTGACCGCTTTCGCACTGTTGTCAATGATGAATATTTGTTTATCTTCAAGATTGAATGAGATCACATAGAAATGCTCTACATAAAGAATCGGGACAAGGATAATTTTAAAATTGTTTATGTTTTTTAACTTTGCACCTTGAAGAATTTTTTGTATGTTCTCTGTGAACTCTTCTATCATTTTTTCTTTCTTTTCATTCAATGATAAAGTCTGCATAACAATAAACAAATTAAATTATTAATTGCGTTTTATGAAGGTAATAAAACATACAGTTGCATTTTATAAAACATCATTCAAACAAATTACACATTGCGTTTTATGAAAGAAATAAAAATGACAATTGTGTTTTATATAACTTTATTCAATCAAACTTCAAAAAACTTCATTAAACATATATTATTTGTATAAAACAGACAAATTGCGTTTTATAGATCTTACCAGCATTCGAATAGTACAGAAAAATCTTTGAGTTTTGTTGTCTTTTGATCTTCTTTTTTCTTCTTCATTCAAAATATATGCCCAACAATTGATTACTTCTCCTGTTATTTCCAATCCTGGCCTCATTGTTTCTGCAGCATATCTCGACAGAAATACATGATCTTTAATTTCAAAGAGAGTGTCCCTGCAAAAAAAAAACTAAATTATAATATTATGATTTTTTGTTTTGTGTTAGTGTATATAAATGATTTTGTACGTTTTTTCTCCTTCTGCATGGAAAGCATATCCCGATATGTTGTTTTCGTGTGCCGTTCTTGCTTCGTTCATTGTTATTTGTCTTTGATAGTATGGTGAACATAATACTTCTGCTACATTTTTCGGTCGATCTGGTCGTACTATCTTTGTGATTATTTGTTCTGTTTTGTTGATATCACTTGCTGGTTGTTCTTCCTGAACAGGTTTTGCAGGTGTTTTATACGGATCTTCTTGTGGGTTGAGGAATGATGTGTTTTGAATCAGATCACTGATTTCTTTTTCAGTATTCTATTCTTCAATTCTAGCTAAAATTGTTTGTATCCCAGTAATTTGAATAGAAGTTTCAACTTCTTTTTCGCTTGTTTTATTTTTAGATTCCGTTTGATTTTCGGATTGTGTAGCGTGGCGAGTAGTATCATCTTTCACTTCATTTTCATCCTCATTTGAAGACAACTGAGAAATTTTCAAATCAAATGATGGTACCTCATCACTTTGAATTTTTTTTATTTGATTTTTTTCTGCTTCATCTGTCTTTTCGATTATCTCCAACATTAATGATGGAGTTCCTTCGCTAAAAGATGATTGTACCAATAAAAGGTTTTCAATGTGTGTTTGCTGACTTGATGTAGGTTCTTTATCAATGATTTTTTCTGGATTTGAGGATTGGACTACAACTGTGTTATCTTCATTGCGTTTTGTAGCATCATCATTGCGTTTTACAGTCAATGGAGATGAAATGAGTTGATTTTCTGTGTCTTCATTTTGGCTCAAATTTAGAAATCTTGATGGTGTTTCGATCAGAGTTGAATCAATACTAACTTTCTTGTGCTTTTTAGCTTGATCGTTGAATTTTTCAATCAATGAAGCCCATTTGTTTACTTTGTTATGAACAATTTCACTATTTGGATATTCTTCAATGATCTCATCTATGCGTGATTGGATGCTTTCGAAAACTTCTTCAAATCCTTTAAAATGATAATCTAAGGCAGTCACAACATATTCTTCATTGGATTTTTTACCTTCAATGTTCTTCATATTTTCATCGCCACTTTTTGTTGAATGAATGTCAGAAAGACTTTCACTTTGATTTTGTGATGGCATGAAATTATGCAATCGGCATTGACTGTCTACCCACAATTTATCTTTATTTCCTTTTGATGGTTTTATGAAGAATTGCCCCCATGATCCTCCACTTTCTGTTTGTGTTTTTTCAGTTTCATTGGTTTTAAGTTGGCTGTTTTGAGCATCCTCTTGTTCAATCCAGTCTATTGCAGCTTTAAGTAAGGTGTTTCCATCTTTTATCTCTTCTGAGTTGATTTGGATGTCTGGTTGTTCTTCAACATCATCTTCATCTTTTTCTTCAGATTCATCTTGACAAATTTCTTCATTTTCATTGTCGGATTCAGATGGATAAACATAAAATTCATCCTCCTCCTCCTCATCTTTCTTTTTTTGTTTATTCTTTCTGACATTTTTCTCTTTTTTCTTTTTATCCTTTACAAGATCTCTCCCCTCATTTAGCGCAGCAATTTCCAATTCATCTTCAAATTCTTGTAATCTTGTAGAGTCAATTTTATCTAGAGAGAACTCTTCAGTATGTTCAGCATCTTCAAATCCTTTTTTTGTAAGCAAATAGAATCTGTATGAATCATTGCGTTTTAAAATAATACTCAATACTAATTTTGTTGCGTTTTATAATATAAATCATTGTAAACAACTTACACAACTAATTTTTTGTAACTTTATATATATTGCGTTTTAAACAAGCATTGCGTTTTAATCAAGCATATTTTGAACAAAGCATATAAACATGTCATTGCGTTTTAAACAAACCAACAAATAATATAAACAAGTCATTGCGTTTTGTAACTTTATATACATTGCGTTTTAATCAAACATATTTTAAACAAAGAATATAAACAAGCAGCCTAAACAAGCATTCAGCATAATATGTAGCAATAATGCAAGATCATATTTCATACCGCTAACAATCCAATAGGTCCATTGAAGAGCTTGTCATTTCCAGGCCATTGTCTTCTTGTACGCCTTAAAACACTCAGAATATATTCACACCAATTAAAATCTTGGGGTTTTTTTGTCATTTTTCATCGATGGCAAGAATCTTTGGTTAACATTACTACTTTGCATTGCCTCTGCCATGACCGTAAAAAATATAACCAAGAAGTTTAGTTTGAACAGACTTCCAAGCTCATTTCTTGATTTTAAATATTTAATCAAGTTGACAGCATACATTCTTTTCAAAATATCTTTGCTGAATTGACCGCGCCAGAATTTAATTATAAGATCAGTTTCTTTTGGTCTCAATTTTTCCTCAATCTTTGTTTTTCCATTTGGTATTTGAAATACCTTTTGGATCAATTCAGCTGTGATCTTAATCTTTTCATCTCCAGTATTTATCTCATCATTTTCAGCTTCAAAGTTTTTTACCAGCCAATATCCGAATTTGCGTGGAACTGAATGCAACTTGAATGATAGTATGCTGCCAAACCCTATTTCTCTAACAACTTTCTTTTGCTCTTTTGACAAATTTTCAATATAATCTGTGAGATTATTGACTGCACATCTTATGTTGATTTTTTTCCGTCGTAATCATAATATGGTTGTTCTTCTGGCTGTTCTTCTGTTTTATCTTTCCTCAATGATCTCTTTGGTTTTGATTCTGCCTTTTCCTTCTTTTGATATTTTGTCTGTTTCACTCTTGGTGGTGGATCAACAAAATCATCATCTGATACATTCAAGTGTTTTAGAAACATATATTTTTTCATGAAATTATGTTTAATGCGTTTTATGTTACCTGAATTTACTTGTTGTTGTTCAGAAGTATGCAGAACTATAGCTCGACTAGTATTTTCATCTTTTGAAATAGAATCTGTATTTTCTGAAGATTCTATCACCACTTTCTTTCTTCTCCTTTTTTGTTTTTCCTCTTGTTTTTTATCTTTAAACAGAATAATGAAACAATTTCAATTAACAAATTTAAGATAAAACGCATTAGCTAACACTATAAAGATAAAAAACAGTAGTTCACAGTTTTAAGATAAAACACAATACTTTACATCATATTAAATTAATTCAGAAAATTAACATTACATAATCTCATTTTATTTTTTATAATATTTTAAAATAAAACGCATTAGTCAAGAAATAAAAATGCATTTGATACAGTATTAAGATAAAACGCAATAGTTAACAACACATGTATCTCATCAAATACAAAGATAAGATAAAACGCAATGTTTTAATATTCGATTACAAGGGTTACAATTATCATAATAATAATCTCTTTGTTTCTGCTAATTTTTTTAAGATAAAACGCATTAGTTCACAATATATAAATCCCATAAAAAGCATTAGCACCTTAGGTCATAGTTTTAACATAAAACGCAACGCAGTATCTAATTAAGCACTTTCAATGATAAGAAAGGGATAAGATATCACTCATTAACAATTTTTGGGAAGGGATAAGGTATATTAGGTCTATTGCGCTTCATAAAACGTAACTTGAATACAGTTAAAAAGCAAAAATATACCATTATCAGAAATCTCTTTGCGTTTTCTACTAGTTTGTTGTTTCATTGTTGATTTTCGGCTAATATTTCCTTGTTGATCGATGTTTTCTTCAATTGTTGATGTTTTTGGCTTCTTTGATGATTTAGGGTTTTCAGATACAGATTTCTTTTCAGAAACTCGTAGGTAAACCTTCAAATTATCTCTCGATCACGCCATGAACTTCAATGGAGTTTGATTTTCTCAAATTTCTGTATGTGTGTGTTCGTTCAATGGAAGTGTAAAACGTAATGAACTTTTTTTCGAAGCGTTTGTGTGTATATTGAACAGCGGTTATATTTGGAATTTGACGATAATACCCTTGAATGCCCGGAGAACGTGTTTAAATGACAGTTTTTAATTTGATTTTAATCTCGACCGTTAATTGTGCAATTGGACGATCATGATTGCTTCCTATCCTTCCTAGTGAAATAAACTTCCTATTATATCCTAACCCTCATTTTCAATTAATGTTTATTTAACATTATCATTTGTTTTGTTTAACTGCAACGCGTGACGTAAACAAACCTAGTTATTAATTAAAAAGACCATGATATTTTATAAGCAAATTATGTCAATGGTCCCAGTCAACATTATTAAAACCCTCACTGTCCAGTCCACTAATTTGTTGAACTAGCATTCAACATTTCCGTTAAAAGATAATAAATATGACGATTAAACAATAATCTCTGATTCTAATTTTAGTTATTCTTTTATATAGATAGGGAATAGAAACAGGGAATATGTTTATTTTTGTGTAATCTTAAAGCAACAAGAGTATTGCCAGAGAGTATGACAGGGGAAGGTATAGGATCAACTCTGAAGAAACACGTAACTAATTTTAGGGGTTGATTAGTTTGGTTTATGTTCCTATCATAGTGGTTAATCTTCTTATGGCTTTCTGAGCTTCGTAATGATCCGTTAATCCTGCAAAACAGAACACCGTTACTCGTTAAGAGGGGAATATGGGAGTTTCCCTCTTAACCGGGCTCCGGCGTGAGAATAAGCGACTGCTTTGAGGAGATAAGTATGTATTAAGAGTGAGAGTAGATGGAATAGAATGTTTAACCTGTGAAGGGAGGTCTCTATTTATAGCCGGAGAGGTGTAAGAGGATGTGGGCTGATGGGCCTTGGGCCGGAAGGCGACAACATAGGGGATATGCTCCTTGTCTCACTGGTGTCGACCGTTAGTGGCTTCTAGAAGTTCTCCGGTGCTGGCGCACCGTGATTGGAGCCACGTGTCACCGTTGTCGGCCTGGCCGTCCTTCTGCCATCAGCAGGAAAGTGGAGATCGTGGGGCAGGTGTCTCTGCCCTGTGATTGGTGCCACGTAGGCGTCCTTCAGTACTCTCTGTCTCTTGCACGTCAGACGATCGTGGGGCACGATTGAGCAGAACCTGGAGGACGCGGATTGGCCCTTTTCTTCTGCCATTTGTACCTTGTGTTCCTTCTGAAGTAGCCGTGCGCCATAGACCTGCGCGGCTCTTGCTGAGCACATAACTAGCCCGCGTAGGGTTTGGGTGGTTGAAGACTCCTATTCAGAATGCTAAGTGTTAAATGTGGTGTTTTCTTTTGTTGAGACCTCGCGCTAGATCAATACACGACGATGTAACGCGCGCGAGGTTGGCAGTAAACAAGTTGATGAATAAGGAGTATGGTCCTGCGCGCGACGTGAATGAGGTCTGCGCGGCCTTTTTGGGACCATAACCCTTCAAGTCCCCCCAGTCCAGTGCTGCACCATGCGCGAGGCAAGTGGTTGGAGCTCTGGACTTAGAAAAAGAAAAGTGCTGAAAATGCTTGCTTTGTGTTGGGTAGGCGCGCGCGTGTAAATGTTTGACAGTTGCTACGGCGCGACTACTATGCCTGGCTGTTGGTGATTCTTTGCTTCCCAGTGTAAGCGCGCAGGTTCGTTGGATAACCATGAATCCTGCGCGGCCTGAGTGACTTCTGCCTGAAGCTTTTGGTAATTTTGGGCGGCGAAATCCTCGAATTTTGAAATCTGACAGGTTGGTAAGAAACGTCGTCGATGGCGACGTTTGAGTTGACCGCTGACACGGTTGTCATCAAGTTGTCTCTGACGGTTTGGCTTTCCGTCAGGAGAGTGAGGTCCACGCGCGCGTGGTAACCGTCGCTCCGGGATTTGCGATCGATGTGGCAGTCGCTGATTGGGTACGCGCGCGGTGAATCCTGCACGTCTACTCATCGTATTAAATGCGATGAGTATATATATCCGTGAAGATGAGAGGATATATCATTCCTTCTTCCACTGTTGCTATCTTCTCTCTATCTCTTCTTCAGACCTTCAAATCTTCAAGTGATCCGTAGCAGATCTTCAAGATTCTTCATCACATCTTCAAGCTTTTTCCAGAATATTCAAAGTTTATACTCAGAATCCATGGCTGAATAACATCAGGAAGAGAATCCCGGTGAAGAAGGTCTCGTTCCTATTCTTAAATGGGACTTAGGGTTGTTCGAGCAGATTACACGGAGTTTCCGGTTTCCACAAGAATGGGATGCACGATAGCCCGGTCAGAATCAAACGGCCGCCGATGCACCCCGGGGTATATCACCTTGTTTGAAGATTTCTTTTTACAGGGTAACTTCCGGTTGCCGACGACGGATTTCTTGGCCCACATACTTCAGTTCTATGGGTTCCATATTTCTCAAATGAGTCCACCTGGAATGGTTAGAGTTCGACACTTCGAATTTCTCTGTCGATCCCATGATGTTGCGCAACTTGTATGCCCCTTTCCCTAGCACCTCGTGTATTAAGTATGGGCCTTCCCATTTGGGTGCTAGCTTTCCTTGGCGTTCAGCGTTTGAAGCTTCATTGTCTCTGAAGACATACTCTCCTGGAGTGAAGGTACAGATGCGCACTCTTGCATTGTAATACCTTTCCAGTTGCGTCTTGTACTTGGCTTCTTTAATTCGCGCAATTTCGCGCCTTTCTTCTAGTAAATCCAAGTCAAGACGACGCTCTGCCTCGTTATCGATTGTGTTGACTGCTGTCAAGCGCGGCGAGGGCAGGCCAATTTCTGCTGGGATAACCACCTCTGAGCCGTAGACTAGGCTGAAAGGGGTTTCGCCAGTGCTCGTTTTCGGCATGGTTCGATGAGCCCACAGGATACTCGGGAGCTCATCTACCCAGCCTCTTCGCTTTGTGCCCAGTCGGGCCTTTATCCCATCGACGATACTTTTGTTTACACTTTCAATTTGGCCGTTGCCTTGGGGGTGCGCAACGGAAGAGAAAGTGTGTTCGATCTTCATCTCTTTCATCCACTTTTGGAGGTCGTCATACGCGAAGTTGGTGCCATTGTCGGTTACAATCTTGAGTGGCAAGCCAAACCTGCAAATGATGTGTTCCCAAATAAACTTGCGCACCATCATTGCAGTAGTTGAGGCAAGGGCTTTAGCCTCCACCCATTTTGTAAAGTAGTCGACGGCCACAATTATGAATTTGACGGTGCCATGAGCTTTTGGGAAAGGTCCCACCATATCAATCCCCCACTGCTGAAAAGGCCAAGCAGTGGATACAGTGATAAGATCGTTTTTTGGGCGCAGGGTTTTCGGGGAGTGCTTTTGACAAGAGTCGCATTTGCGCAACTCCTTTAGAGTGTCTACGTGCATCCCTGGCCAGTAGTATCCAGCGTTCATTATTTTCGCAACGACCATGCGTGGCCCTGCATGTATGCCGCAAATTCCTTCGTGAATCTCCCTGATCAAGTAATTTGCATCTTGGGGGTCTACGCAGCGCAAGAGTGGCCCCAAGAAGGATTTTCTATACAAGATACCGCCATTCATCTCATAATGCAAGGCCTTGTTCTGTATCTTCCTTGCCTCTGCCTTGTTGTCAGGGAAGGTTCCTTCTTGCAAATATTTGATTATAGGGCTCATCCAGGATGGTTGCCCTATCTCTATCACATTCACTTGACGCAACAAAACCGGCGGGTTCTTTAATACTTCGATTCTTACATCCTTGGCGAGATGTTGAAAAGAAGTTGAAGCAAGCTTGCTTAAGGCGTCTGCTGGTTTGTTTTCTGAGCGATTGATATGAACCACCTTGTAGGACTTGAACTGCTGAAGCAACTCCTTTGCCTGATCTAGGTACAAAGCCATAACTTCGCCCTTCGCGCCGTATAGTCCGTTGATTTGGCTGGCGATCAAGAGTGAATCAACATGCGCTCGCAGATTTTGAGCTCCCATTTTTATGGCGAGGCGCAAGCCTGCCAAGAATGCCTCATATTCCGCCTCGTTGTTGGTATTCTTGAAGTCCAACTTGATGGCGTATGTAAATTCATGTTTCTCAGGGCTCACAAGGCGCAATCCAGCTCCTGCGCCATCTTCGTTTGAGGCACCATCCGTGTACAACAACCATAACTCATTGGATGTGTCTTTTACAGGAGTCTCAACAATCTCACATTCTTTGACTTTATCAACCGGGACTTCTGTGATGAAGTCCGCTAGAACTTGACCCTTGATGGCCGGGCGCGGCTTGTACAAAATGTTGTGGCCTCCTAGCTCGATCGCCCACTTTGCTAACCGCCCAGATGTCTCTGGCTTTTGCAATATCGTGCCAATGTGGAAGTTGGTAAGCACGGTGATGACGTGACCTGTAAAGTATCTGTGCAGCCTCCTGGAGGCATGTAGCAGCGCAAGTACTAATTTCTCCATCGTTGAATATCTTGTTTCTGGATCTGTAAGCACTCTACTGACGTAATAAATTGGAGTCTGTACTCCGTTTCTCTCCACAAGCAATACCGACCCCACTGCCTTATCCGAAGAAGATAAGTACAGTATGAGTGGTTCCTTTTCGAACGGCGCAGTCAGAGTAGGGAGCTTTATCAAAATTCTTTCATTTGCTGAAAAGCGACTTCTGCTTCAGGCGTCCACTTGAATTCTTGCTTTTTTACGCAGTTGCGCAGGGTGCTGATAAAGGGATATGATTTTGCGGCGTGGTTTGATAGCAGTGTTGTAAAAGTCGCTAGGCGGTTTCTAGTCGGCCGACCGGGGAGTTGGGAGTAATCGGAGTACTCGGAGAGTACTCGGGGAGTACGCGGACATGGTAACTATAAAGAAAATTAATTGTTATATATTATACATATGTTAAAATAAACATAATTCATGTCAACTGAGTATAATTTAAAATGAAACATGTTTAAAGTTCAAATATTCTGAATACAAGTCCGAGTAGTCCAAATACAAGGCCGAGTAGGCCGATTTTGACCGATTTTGACTAATTAAAAGTCAACAAACCACGTTGACCGCCTAGACCGACTAGGCTGACTCTTTCCGACTACGTCCGACTAGGCGCCGAGTTTGACCGAGGCCGACTAATTGAGTCCGCCTAGGAGGAAGTCGCCTCGGAGGGGTTCCGAGGATCGAGTACTCGCCGAGTACTCGGCCTTGGAATCCGACTTTTACAACACTGTTTGATAGAAACCGATTAAGCGCGGCTAGGCGGCCGGCCAATCGTTGCATTTCTTTGATTGTTCGTGGTGACGACATCCGCTCTATGGCTTGCACTTTTTCTGGATTAACTTTAAAGCCGCCATTTGTGACCACGAAACCCAAGAACTTTCCCTCTTCCATACCAAAAGAACATTTGGCTGGATTTAATTTCATATTCACGCTTCGCAGGGAGTGAAAAGTATTCTTTATATCCTTTAACATCTGATCTTCTTCGGGACTTTTAATTACGAGATCATCAATGTAGACCTCGATGTGTTTCCCAATATCTTCGGCGAAGATTTTATCCATCAGACGCTGGTATGTTGCGCTAGCGTTTTTGAGGCCGAACGACATCTTTGTATAACAGAAGATCCCGAGATCGTTCCGAAAAGTTGTCTTGTCTTCGTCCTCAAGCTTCATTTGAACCTGGTGATACCCCCTGTAACAATCTAAGAAGCACTTCCATCTGTATGGTGCGAGAGAGTCTATCTTTTTGTCGATCTCAGGCAAAGAGTAGCAGTCTTTAGGGCATGCCTTGTTGAGATCAGTATAATCGACGCACATTCTCCATCCTCCGTTCGACTTCTCCACCATCACGGGGTTTTCCACCCAACTCTGATAACGCACCTCTCTTAAGATTCCTGCTTTTAACAACTCACAAACTTGCTCGTTCATTGCTTTGGTCTTATCCGCCCCTAAGCTGCGCCTTCTTTGAACTTTTGGTTCAACGGAGGGATAAGTGTTCAGACAATGCTCGGTAACGTCGCGCGGGACACTGGTCATGTCTGCCGGAGTCCAGGCGAAAATGTCCATATTCCTGAACAAGAGTTGTTTGAGGTGTGTTCTGATGCTTGGTGAGATCGCGTGGCCTATCGTCACCGTTTGCTCTGGGTATTTGCGATTTAAAACCCACTTTTCTGGCTCGGTCGCTGAAACCTTTGCCGCTTTGGTCGGGCGCACATCATCTGCTGACATTACTTCCTTCTTTGCATATATAATTTCTACCCCCGTCTCGGTTAGGAACCCGATCCCTGAGTGGGGCGTGGACGTTACCATGTTTAGCTCTCCTTGGGTTTCTCTCCCAATCAAAACATCATGCCTTGATTTGACAGGCATCACCATGAAGTTGACAGTTGTGGTTCTTGAATGCTTCCCGTTAGACAGCGTGACGGGGAAGCTGATTTGGCCTAGTGGGAAGACCATTTCGTTGCAGAATCCTGACAGAGGGTAGTCGACTAGCTCAAGTCTCGCTTTATCTTCATCGTCAAACTGATTAAAGCATTGCTTATAGATGATATCCGCTGTACTTCCCGGATCAATAAATACGTATTCTGTCTCGTAATGACCGATAATACCGGTAATGACGACGGGGCGTGTGGCGCGTGGACCCCCTCGCACTACCGGGAAGATGACCTGTTGTTCTTGCCAAGCCGGTTCAAAAGGTCGCTTGCCTTTATCTCTTGCGCTATATCTTGGTCCGTTGACCATGTGTGTCTCCAAGCGTCTAACCTTTTTCTCTCTTCCATCATCGTTGCGTTGAATCTGACGTGTCTCTTTGCGCACGTTCTTTACCAGATGGCTTAGCTTTCCACTTTTCAATGCTTTTTAGATTTCTTGCCTTAAGCTGATACAGTCATCTGTCAGATGACCTGTATCCTTGTGGAAGTCACAGTACAGGTTGGGGTCCTGCCCCTTCTTGTTCGTCATTGGCCTTGGAGCCTTGAAATCATGGTTCTCCGTCATAAGCACCTCCTTTGGTGTCTTGATGAGCGGATTCCAATGTTTTTCTCGATTGTCGTTCCTGACTGCCTTTCGATAACCGATGCGATCAATAGTGTCTCGCGCGTCTTCCCTGT
This sequence comes from Helianthus tuberosus, assembly GCA_030545235.1. Classification (NCBI taxonomy): domain Eukaryota; kingdom Viridiplantae; phylum Streptophyta; class Magnoliopsida; order Asterales; family Asteraceae; genus Helianthus; species Helianthus tuberosus. The sequence continues at coordinate 31,389,270 of CM060405.1, forward strand.
ATCGAGGTCGCTCGTCATAACCGCTGGAATGGCTGGCTTTCCATCCAGGGTTTTTGCCTTTATTGTGCCTGTTGTTATCGCGTTAGCTTCCTTTGGAAAATCTATCTTCGGTGTAAGAGTTCTTGTGACCGGCCAATGACTCTTCAGTTTGCGCAACTATTTTTGCAGCTTCCATGAGCTTATCCCATTCCTTGGGCATTCCATATTTTCCCGTGATAGTCCTGATGAGGCTATCACAGCGAATAGCTTTCTTGAAGTGAGCGCGCATGAGCTGTTCGCTTACACCACCGATTTCCAAACACTCCTTATTAAAGCGAGTGATGAAATCTTCTAAACCATCGTTCTCTCTTCGCCAAATGTCTGTTACCTCCGCTGTGTCGCGCTGGTAACGTCTTTGCTGACTGAAGTGGTTTACAAACTGTGTTCGGAAATCAACCCACGACTTGATCTTTCCCGATGGGAGGCTTTCGAACCAGGCGCGAGCAGCCCCCGTGAAAGTTTGGATAAACAAATGGCACCACATAGGCATATTCCATCCTCCCATGCAACCGACGCTTGTGAATACTCTGACATGATCATCCGGGTCGGTTAAACCATTAAACTTCCCGACTGTTGGAGGCAATTTCTCTCTTGATAGCGGCGCTAGAGCAATCTTTGGGATGAACTTTGAATGTTCTACAGCTTCAGCTGGTCGATATGCGAGGCAGAAGTCTCGCTCTGCCTCCTCGCTGTATCCGACGTGCTGCCTCGGTTTGTAATATTCATGGTTCCTCTGTAAACGATTGAAGACTGAAGACCCTTCATCATCTTGCCAAGTTGGGTCGTTTGGGTCTGTGTCATCCCATTCATTGTTCAAGTTGCGTGGCCCAAGCCGGGTCTGAACTGGGCCTCTTTGGACATTCGACGGATAGTCATAATAGCTTTCTGTCTCTCCCCGTGTGTCGCGCGTGTCATGCACGCGTGGTCGTCTCTGGGGAGGGGGCCTGTTGATTCTTCCTTGGAGGTTTTATTGTGGGGGTATCTGGCGCGCCCCCTGACTCGGACCCGAAGGTGTGACCAAAGATGGTTCTGCTTGCAAAACCGCTTGCTGTGCGCTCAAAGACTGATACGCAGCATTGATGGTAGCGATTTGCTTGGCGTACCAAGAGGCTGGAGTTTCGCCTTCTGGTAGCCCTAATAGCGCCGAAATGTTCTGAGGTGGAGGTGGATTTGAGGGTCCAGCACCATTGTTTCCTGGGGTTACTGTCTGAGTGATGCAAGTGATGCCGGCGCGGGGTCCCCCAGTGTTGGTTACTTCGATTTCACCGATTTCTTCTACATGTTGAGCTTGGATGTTTTGAATGTCCTCCCCCAACACTACATTAGTGTTTATTCCAAAACCGAAATCAGGAATGACTCCTTGACCAGCCATGATCGAAGAAAAAACTTGGAAAACTCAGAAAAAGAAGATGAAAGTGATTTGCAAAAAACCGGTGGGCGCCAATGAAGAAACACGTAACTAATTTTAGGGGTTGATTAGTTTGGTCTATGTTCCTATCATAGTGGTTAATCTTCTTATGGCTTTCTGAGCTTCGTAATGATCCATTAATCCTGCAAAACAGAACACCGTTACTCGTTAAGAGGGGAATATGGGGGTTTCCCTCTTAACCGGGCTTCGGCGTGAGAATAAGCGACTGTTTTGAGGAGATAAGTATGTATTAAGAGTGAGAGTAGAGGGAATAGAATGTTTAACCTGTGAAGGGAGGTCTCTATTTATAGCCGGAGAGGTGTAAGAGGATGTGGGCTGATGGACCTTGGGCCGGAAGGCGACAACATAGGGGATATGCTCCTTGTCTCACTGGTGTCGACCGTTAGTGGCTTCTAGAAGTTCTCCGGTGCTGGCGCACCGTGATTGGAGCCACATGTCACCGTTGTTGGCCTGGCCGTCCTTCTGCCATCAGCAGGTAAGTGGAGATCGTGGGGCAGGTGTCTCTGCCCTGTGATTGGTGCCACGTAGGCGTCCTTCAGTACTCTCTGTCTCCTGCACGTCAGACGATCGTGGGACACGATTGAGCAGAACCTGGAGGACGCGGATTGGCCTTTTTCTTCTGCCATTTGTACCTTGTGTTCCTTCTGAAGTAGCCCTGCGCCATAGACCTGCGCGGCTCTTGCTGAGCACGTAACTAGCCCGCGCAGGGTCTGGGTGGTTGAAGACTCCTATTCAGAATGCTAAGTGTTGAATGTGGTGTTTTCTTTTGTTGAGACCTCGCGCTAGATCAATACATGACGATGTAACACGTGCGAGGTTGGCAGTAAACAAGTTGATGAATAAGGAGTATGGTCCTGCGCGCGACGTGAATGAGGTCTGCGCGGCCTTTTTGGGACCATACCCTTCAAACTCCAAAAGATAGCTTCTTGATCGGAATCTGCAACCAAAGAACACCGTTAGACTTAACGCGAGAAATGGCCTCCCGCGTTTGGACTCCGGAAAGAGTATGGCAGGGGGAAGGTCCAGGATCAACTCCAAAAGATAGCTCCTTGATTGGAATCTGCAACCAAAGAACACCGTTAGCCTTAACACGAAAGGTGGCCTCTCGCGTTTGGACTCCGGCGTGATAATCAGTAGAGTGATCTTGAGAGTCTTAGCAAAGAAAATGGATAAGAGTTTTAGAGTGAGAGGGTGAGAGATTAACTTACTTCCGGCTGGAACAAGACTCTCCTTTTATAGGCAGATTGTTCTGCCCAAGGAGCCTCATGCCAGCTTTACACCTTTTAGTCTTGTTAAGCTTATCTTGCCCTGATGTTGCTTGCAGGGTTGACATTGCCTCTTTGTGTATGTTTCAGGTTTTGTGTGTCTCGAGGACACCTTTATGCTTTATAGAGATTTGTCTTATCAGTTTGACTTATTCAATTCAAGTCCCAAGGTTGTATAGTAACCTTAGCTTCCTGTCACCAGCTGTGGGTGTGTCAGCTCCTGGTCAGGAGCTTCCAGCTTCTGACTTTTAGCTTTTTTTTCTGGTTTATGCTTAACGCTCTTTATTTTATTTTTATGATTGTCGTTGACTTTGAAATTCCGGGTACCCAAATCATCATGTAATGTTTGCCTTTTATTAGCTTCTAGCTAATTGTTTTTTTCATAAAATTTTGTTGTTCGAGAAAGAAAGAAGATTGAACGATATTATAAATTTTGATGTTATAATACAATATGAAATTGGAAATTACCTACATATACAATTCCAAGTTAAAGGAATAGTGTCAGGCACCTTGCCTATTAGACCAAATCAATTTTTAATTTAATTTTATTCCTAGCTTAAAATTACGGTTTCGCCCTTTGTTTAAAATTAACAATTCCAAGTTAAATGAATAGTGCCAGGCACTCCCCTATTGGACCAAATCAATTTTTAATTTAATTTTATTCCTAGCTTAAAATTACGGTTTCGTCCTTTGTTTAAAATAACGTTTTCGCCCCTAATTTAAAATAAAATTATATTTTCGTCCTGGCTCAAAATTTACGCTTTTGCCCTCAGTTCAAAAACTCATTTCTAATTCTATTCCCAGTTTAAATTTACGGTTTCACCCTCGGTCTAAAATTACGCTTTTGCCCCCTTCAAAATAAAAATATGCTGCCCCTAGCTAAAAATTATGATTTTGCCCCCAACTCAAATTTACGTTTTTGCCCGCAGTTCAAAATAAAATTATGTTTTCCTCCATAGCTTAAAATTATGATTTTGCCCTCAGTTTAAAATTATGATTTCGTCCCTAGTTCAAAATATTTTACGATTTTGCCCTCTGTTCAAAATTATGATTTTGCTCCCATTTCAAAAATTACGATTTCTCCCCCAGTTAAAAATTATGATCTTGCCAGCGTTTTACTTTTTTTTTTCTGCAAAACTATAGTACTGTTTTATTTTGCTTGGTTGACTCAATGTAACTTTTATTGTGTCAAGCAGTTGTCTAACACTCGCTCATTGGTCCAGAAAAATTAGTATTTTATCCCCATCTCAAAATTACAGACCTGTTATTGTTTTAATTTTTTTTAGCAAAACTATGGTAGTGTTTTCGTTTAATTGGTTGTTTCGGTGTATTTTTTTAGATCGTGTTATAAGTAGTATGTACAAGTAACCTAAATACATGCATACATGTTATGAAACTAAGAAATATTTGATTTAACGTCCTGCAACGCGGGCGGGCATAGGTGTAATTTTTATTCGTCCAGGCATGCCTGGTACATGCTCATTTGTCCTGAAAAATTACAATTTTGCTCCCAGTTTAAAATTATAGTATTTTCATCGTTTTAGTTTTTTTAAGTAAAAGTATGATAGTGTTTTTGTTTTAATTGGTTGACTCGATGTATTTTTTTTTTTAGATCGTGTTATGAGTAGTATGTACAAGTAACCGAAACACAGACATACATGTTATGAGAGAGAAATATTCGGCTTATTGCCCCGCAACGCGGGCGGGGCAAAAACTAGTTACATTACAAATTACAATTTACAATTACAAAAGAAAATTAAAAAGGAACATGATTTACTTATGTTTTAATGATGCATATTCTTTTCCTTTTTCAGATTTTGGCTTTTTGCATAAGTTTGAAAAGCATGTTCTAGCATTTTGTTCACGTGTACGCGTTCAAGTTGTACTTTCCACCGTCTAAAAATATTTTTTTTACGGCCAATATCTGATACACTCGCATTCGAACCGGATAAAACCCTCACTTAGGCCATGTGTAGTCATAACGCCCCTTTGTGGGCGTTATGCGACACGTGGCGCGCCACGTCAGCGTGGGGCGTTATGGGGCGTTATGCATTTTAAGTCCGTAGTCATAAAGCCCCCGTCTAATCATTACTCAATTATTAATTTCTAATTTTTTATAATTATTTTCTAACTTTATAAAATTAAAATTCATTTCATTAAATTAAAAAACATTACACTACAATAAAAAAAAAACATTACACATAAAAAAAAAATACAGTAACCTAAAAAAAAAAAAAAAAAACGGTTCCAAAAAAAAAAAAAAGTTGGACCAAAAAAATAAAAAAAACAACACTTCAAAGATTAATCTTCTTCGTCTTCGTTGTCTCCTTCTTCCTCTTCGTTTTCTCCAGCATCCAAACCTACGTCTTCAAAGTTCCCGTCTTCGAATTCCTCAACCTCTTCTTCCTCGGAATCTTCTTCGTCTTCATTGTTGTATCCAATTGGCCGAATCGCCCAAGCATGCTCAACCAAATCTGCCTTCAACGTGTTATGTATGTCCCTAGATCGCAATAGTTGAGCATTTGCGAGTCTCTCTTCCATTGTTGCTTGGGTTCCTTCGACTAAATCTTCCGGAATGTAGTTTTGGCATATCGCTTTTCCATCATCCTCAATGATCATATTATGCAAAATGATGCAAGCATACATGGTCATTCGTATTCTATCCTTATGCCACATGCGACAAGGATTTCTGAGAAAATGCCATCGTTGCTGTAGAACCCCAAAACACCTCTCGATATCCTTTCTCGAAGACTCTTGTAATTTTTTAAAATACTTTCTTTTTTCATCGAACGTTTCAGAAAACGTTTTAACAATAATCGAATACTCCGGGTAGATACCATCGGCCAAGTAGTAGCCATGCTCGTAGTCGTTCCCGTTTGCATGAAAACCGGCCTTTGGTATAGTTCCAGAAATGTAGCCCTCTATTAATGGTGAAGCCTCTAACGTATTAATATCGTTAAAACACCCGGCTACACCAAAGAAGGCCGACCAAACCCAAAGGTCGTATGACGCAACAGCTTGTAATACCAAAGTTGGCCCTTTTTGATCACCCCGTGTATGTTGACCTCGCCATGCGGTTGGACAATTATACCAACGCCATTGACGACAATCCAAGCTACCAATCATGCCGGGTATTCCATGCTTTTCTAGATGCACCTCATATATTTGTTGAAGGTCGTTCCAAGTGGGATTTCTCAAATAACGTTTTCCATATAACTGGCATATACCTAAAATATAATTTAATATATAAAAGTTTTACTAGTAAGCTACTAAAAATCAATATATAAAAGTAAGTAAATAAATAAATAAAAGTCAATAAAAAATACCATAGCAAAAATGTTCCACGCAATCTCGGGTTGTTTTCTCCGCCATCTTCAAGTACTCGTCGTTGATGTCGTACGTGTTTCCGTATGCTAATATGCGTAACGCGGATGTGACCTTTTGAATTGAGGTGAAGCCTAAATATCCTCGCGCGTCCATTCTTTGCTTAAAGAAATCATACGTATTTTCCAAATCATTAGAAATGCGCAAAAATAACCTTTGGCTCATACGAAAACGCCGTCTAAAAACATTGGGTCCGTGAACCGGTGTCGCATCAAAATAGTCTCTCATCAAACGCTCGTTCGCGCCTTCACGATCTCGCAAGATATAGGTGCGCCGCAAGATGGGTCGTGGAGGGGGAGTAGGCCGAACGTGCTCAAGTGCTTGTATCATAAAACTACACACACTCGTAACCGCTTCTTCCTCCTCCGCGTCTTCTTCGGGCGAAAAAAATCTTCGGTAAATATCGGTGAACGAGTCTTCCGACGGGGAACCCATTTTTTTGAATAAGGTGAGAGTAGCTTCAACACTTTTTAAAAAATATAGAGAGAATGAGAGTTGGAATGTATTGATTTGTAAAAAAAATGGTAGAGTTGGAATGTATTTATAGTGTGAAAATAAAAAAAAAATTGAATTTTTTTTTTTTTTTTTAAACATGACCGTTGTCAAACGGTCAAAAGTCATAAGGTTCCATCGAATAGCGCCGCGATAAATATAGCGCCTTTAATTTTTTTTTGGGCATAGCGCCCTCCGTGTTGGTGTGGCCGGCGCCATCTCGGCGCTATGGGGGCATTTCGCGCCCCACTACGCAAGGTCTTAGAGCTGAAGTCCGTGAACACTTGCCCGAGGGCACGACAATACGATGAGGTAAAACCCGCTCAGTTCAAGGATCGAAGTAGCAATTAACTATGTCCCTAAGTGTGTTATTTTATGCAAACCACAGGGACTAACTATATAATTAACTCTATTATATATGGCTGTAAAACAATAACACTAAAAAATAACACTAATGATGATAAAACTGTAAGTATTTTTAAAATAAATTGTAAGTTGTAAGGTTGTTAAATGACTTGCAGTTAAATTCTACTACGTATATTAATGAAATAATGGTATAATAAATACTTTGGCATAAATATTATTTTATGAAATAAGGATAATGAGACGAGATACGGATAATATCCTAGTACAGAAAAATATTACATATTAAAAAAAATTACACCATAAATAAAATATGTGTTTAAAAAATATGATTAAAGTTTTTAAAACTGAGTGTCAAGACACCACTTTAACTAGTAGTAAGCATTTAACTAGTAGTAAGCATTTAGATTTTTTTTTTTTTTGAAAGGCAGTAGTAAGCATTTAGATATTCAAGTTAAATGTTATATTATTATATAAGTCTTTTGTTTAGGATGATGATAAGATACTTAAAATTGATTAAAATTAGAGTAAATTACGATTTTGGCCCCTATGGTTATATCACTTTTACCCTTTTTGTCCAAAAATTTTTTTTTACATCTGAGCCCCAAACGTCTTTTTTTAACCCTTTTGGCCCCTAATGTTTTTTTTCTAACCCTTTTGGCCCCTCATTTAATGGATGAGGTTAGTATAAGGGGCCAAAAGGGTTAGAAAAAAAGACGTTGGGGGCTTAGATGTTAACAAATTTTTTTTGGGCTAAAAGGGTAAAAGTGATATAACCACAGGGGCCGAAATCGTAATTTACTCTTAAAATTAAGTTTAATACTTTAATCATTAATCTTTTTATAAAATTTGACCAATTTTTTAAAGGTGAAAATTTATATATTAAAATTGGAAAAGGATCTTTGAGGCTGATAAAGGACATGGTTTGAAATCAAGAAAGATTTGAACCAAAAAAACCATTATACATAAACAGTGATTCGGAATTTATGGTAGTTAAAAGTGGTGGTGTCACATGCAATTTTTGGTTGAATCTCTTGCTCTACATGGCCTGAAATGTTTAAGAAGGTACATAATGTCATGTGCTAAGCTTCAACTGTAAGCTAAGTTTATTTCATGCTTTTATTGTTTATGAACAAGTTTCGTGTTTAGGAATATTAATATAATTATGTAATTTGAATACTTTTAGGTGCATCAACACCTATATATAGTCTAAAACATACAAGAAGTTGTAAGCAAGTGGCTAATGCAAGATCTTAAGAATATGAAACGAACCACAATCTTAAGACTATGAAATGAAACAAGGTTGAAAGATTCATTTTTATGATATCAAAACCTTACTCTTTGCTTTTGTATAAGGATATGTATGTGATGGAAGGGAGGTTGTTGGTTTTATGGATAAATAAGGATGGCATGTATTAAACATATAGAATAGAAATAAAGCATAAAGGAATGGGATTAGTGAGTTTTTAGATGATTTATGAAATGAAGATAAGAATAAAGAATGAAATGTGAATGTTATAAGCCTGGTTTAAAAAAGGGCGTGTTTTTTTTTTTGCCAAATACTTGACCTTGAGACGCACGCCTTATGTATTTCCAACAATTTTTGTGCAACAAGTTGTTGCACAACATGCTTTTCAGGGTGTACATGTATGTAAATTCCATATAAAAAGCTTACAATGTCTAAATATTGGATTAATGATTCTATAAAAATATAGAAAATTTACAAAAAAATTATATAACTATTTGTGCATCGGGTACGAAACACGGTGTGGTTTTACGCTTGGCTCTTCACACCCTTGGTTTTAGATCTTGTCACTTTTGTACGCTTCTCGCTCTTTAGAACCACGCTATAAGGTTTAAGTTAGGCTATCTATATACTTAATAAAAAAATAACCGGTTACTCACGTGCCGTGAGCCTAATTATTTCCGGTTTTCTTATTTCATCCCACGTCCTATTTATTAAATTATCAGTAAGTATGAAATCCACTCCAAAAATATTTAACAAAAACTCCAAATTAGGTTATAAGGTACTAGGTTATAACCCCATGTATTACACGGGTTGAATAAAAAAATTTTATATATTAAATAATAAAATAATATATATTTAAAAACTTTCTTTATTGCACGAGTTAAGTAAATATAACTTTATATATTAAATAATAAAAAGTTATATATATAAGAACAATATTGTATGGGTTGAATAAATGTAATTTTATATACCATATAAAAAGTTATATCTTTAAAACCACGTGTATTACACGAGTTGAATAAATATAATATTTGTTTACCAAATAATAAAATAATACATCTTTAAAAAAACCTCATTTATTACATGGGTTGAATAAATATAATTTTATATACCAAATAATAAAACAATTACATCTTTAAAAATATGCGTATTACACGGTTTGAATAAATGTAATTTTCTGTACTAAATAATAAAAAAATATATATATTCTTAAAAAACCTCGTGTATTATACTAATTGAATAAATCTAATTTTATACATCAAATAATAAAATTACGATTTTGGCCTCCGTGGTTATATCACTTTTACCCCAAAAAAGAATTTTTTAACATATAAGCCCCCAACGTCTTTTTTTCTAACATTTTTGGCCCCTAATGTCTTTTTTAACCTTTTTGGCCCCTAACATTTAATGGATAGGGTTAGTGTTAGGGCCCAAAAGGGTTAGAAAAGAAGACGTTGGGGCCTCAGATGTTAAAAAAAATAGGCTAAAAGGGTAAAAGTGATATAACCACAGGGGCTAAAATCGCAATTTACTCTAAATAATATTATAAATGAGAAGAAGATTAAACTAAATAATAATTATCTATAAGATATTAAACTAAATAATATTTAATATGAGGGTTATATATAATTAATTAGAAAAGATTAAATTAAAATAATAATTATCTATAAGAGATGCCCTAATATGATGACAAGTGTCTCCAAAGTGGTTTCTTTTATTATATAGTATAGATAAGTTGGGTTATCTATATACTTAATAGATAGGTATCTGGTTACTCATGTGTTTTCCGGTTCTCTTATTTCATTTGCATGTATTTTTTTTTTTTTTTTGAACCGCCAACAAATCAATCCTGAGCAGTCTTGGCCTCTTGGGCACCCACTGGACAAACATAGTACTCCGAGAGAGTTGTCCACCACAAATTCCGGGAAAAACCGGGTAACCCATCCACCCGTAGGCATGCCGGTGAAATTACCAGTGAAACTTGTTTGGATCAAGGATCGAACATAGGTTTCCCTAGGGCTCCTATAATTTCCCACCAACGCCTCACTCATTTTTACACCAAACAGGAATCAAACTTGAGTCTTCAACCCAAGTGCTCGTACCACTTGAGTTGAGTTGAAGGTCATTGACGATTTGCATGTATTCTATTTATTAAATTATTGTTAAGTATGAAATCCACTCTAAAAATATAACAAAAACTTCAAATTAATTCTAATAATAATAATAATAATATCTTTTCATAATTCCTAAATATTTATCACTAACCATTATATATTTCCTTTAACCACCAACGAGATGACGGTCCATTAACAAAAGCAAAACTTTTAAACATCTGAGTTTAGCAGACACATCTTTTGGGTTCAACTCCGACATACGACATAGATTAAAAAAAAATTGCTGTTAAAAAAAAATATATTTCCTATAACCAAAATTTAATAACAATATTATCATAAATTATGGGCACTACTATACACACCCCCCCTATTACTAACTACACCCCCCTCCTCTCACATAACTTACAGGTGGGGCCTGCGTGGAACCGACAGTTTCCTCACACAAGGGGGGTGTGGTTAGTAATAGGGGGGGGGGGGGGGGGTGTATATAGAATGCCCCTAAATTATACTTAAACTTTACAGTGAACCTAGGGATCATGTTTATCATGATTCATGATCATTATTATTATCACATGAAAACGAAGAGACGTAAATGAGATTATCCATCGTTGCCGGAAACGCCAATGGAACCTGACATTCACCTTCACAATACGCTTACCAACACCATAATCATCATAATCACTAAATCACCAATAATCTCCACATCAACATCAATCCCCCTCACAGATCGTTTACGGTGAGAGATTGCCGGAGGATAACAACAATATCTCAAACATCCTTCATTCTCATGCTCCTTCTTCCCTAAAAATCTAACGGTACATCTTTTATTCTTTCTTTTTCTTTCTTTGTTTTTTTTTTTAATTAATAAATCTCATCGGATTTATTGATTGTTACTCATGATATACAACACACCTGCATCACGCTTTCTCTGTCATCATCATTTTATTCATTTATTATAATTCAATTTGCTGATTCACCGTTGGTCCTTTGTCGATGCATGTGATTTCTTCTTTTCTTTATATATTTTTTATTAATTTACTATTATTCTATATGTTTGTTTAATTATTTTGTACAATTCTTAATCTATTTGCTTAATTGTTTTGTAGAATTCAATTTGATTCAGCCATTGAGGTTTTCGGAGTGGAATTAATCGATTACACGGTAAATTTTCGGATTCCGGTTGGTGATTTCGAGTATAATTTGTATAAAAAAGGTTAGGTTGTTCTCTAAGTGTTTAATTTGTGGATATTATTGGTTTAGGGTTAGGGTTTCATATGCACAAGTTGAATTGATTGATTGATTGAGTTTTTATATAAGTGGTGGCCTCATTGAGCAAATGAGAATATCATTATCATGATGAGTGTGATAACTGATAAGGATTTTGTTTGGTCATGGATTCGCCGGATAAGTTAAGTAATCTGATTGGTAATTTGAAGAATTGGATCCCTCGACGGTCTGAGGCTAATGTGTCGAGGGACTTTTGGATGCCCGATCAGAGCTGCAGGGTATGCTACGAGTGTGATTCGCAGTTCACTTTGTTTAACCGAAGACACCATTGCCGACTTTGCGGTCGAGTTTTCTGTGCCAAGTGTACGCATAACTGGATTCCTGCTAGGCCTAGTAATCATATTATTATCAATGAGGAAACGGAAAAGATTAGGGCTTGTAATTACTGCTTTAAGCAATGGCAGCAGGGTAGATTAGTTGCCTCTGCGGTTGCGGATCATGGAGTTCAGGATCCGAATCAGGATCTTAGTACGTCACCGTCAGCTGCTAGTCTTGTCAGCACTAAATCTAGCTGTACTGCTGACAGTAGCAGCATTACTTTTGCTTCTGTCCCGCAATCGATCTGTTCGTATAATCAGTCTGCAGTAATGGAAGCGAATTTGGATGAACAGAACGAACTTGCATCGAGGAGCAATGAGTTATTGTTCGATGTAGCCGCTCAATCTCCAACCCACTATGGATACGTGAACAGGTTCCTTTTTCTTTTTCTTCTTCTTGTTATCAGTTATCACCTAATTACTTTGTATTATAAATTTATAATTAGTTAATTTATAATGTGGTCGATTGATACCAGGGGTGATGATGAATTTGATGAAGAATTTGCTTATCGGTTAGCTTCTGGTGGAAGACATATGTTGCCAATGGATGACGGATATTACGATGAATTACAAATGGATGATACAGATAACGATTACGAATCTTGTAAAGCTGTCGATACAAAAAGTGCGAGCAGCTGTTCGTTACAAGCTAGCTTTGACGCATCGCAACAGCTTGAGAAAAAAGAGGATGCGAATGATGTTAGTGATGAATGTGAAGGGTCATCATCTATGTATGCAAATGATGTCGTACAAGACGTACCTGAACCTGTGGATTTCGAGAACAACGGGGTCCTATGGTTGCCACCTGAGCCCGAAGACGAAGAAGATGAACGAGAAGCTCTGTTATTTGACGACGACGATGACGGTGATGATGGTGACGATGCTGTTGGAGAATGGGGATACTTGCGGTCTTCAAGCAATCCCGGAAGCGGGGAGTGTAGACACAGGGATAGATCAAACGAAGAGCATAAAAAGGCCATGAAGACTGTTGTTGATGGACATTTTAGGGCTTTAGTATCTCAACTGTTGCAGGTTGACAATCTTGTTGACAATGAGGAAGAATACAATAAAGATAGTTGGTTAGAGATAATAACATCTTTGTCGTGGGAGGCTGCGTCTTTGCTAAAACCTGACACAAGCAAAGGTGGCGGGATGGACCCGGGTGGATACGTTAAGATAAAATGTTTAGCTTCTGGGAGTCGTTCCGACAGGTCAGGAATTTCCGTCGTCTATAATTCCATTTTTCTGTTTTTTTTTCCGAAATTAAATTATTGTTTCTTTTTTCAAGTATTGTGGTGAAAGGAGTTGTCTGTAAGAAAAACGTAGCTCATAGACGGATGACATCGAAAATAGAGAAGCCTCGTTTCTTAATCCTCGGAGGGGCTCTCGAGTATCAACGTGTTTCTAACCACCTGTCAAGTTTCGATACTTTGTTGCAACAGGTTGGATTTAAATTTTAAAAACAATCTAAACAGGCGTTTTACATTATGAAACATTGAATTTACCTTTACATTTACATATATCGTAATTTTTTTTATAAGGAAATGGATCATTTAAAGATGGCTGTAGCAAAGATAGATGCACACCAGCCTGATGTTCTTTTAGTGGAGAAATCAGTTTCGAGATATGCACAAGAATATCTTCTTGCAAAGGACATATCTCTTGTTCTGAACATCAAAAGGCCACTTTTGGAACGTATAGCTCGGTGCACTGGCGCCCAGATAGTTCCGTCAATCGATCATCTTTCTTCTCAGAAATTGGGATGTTGTGACATGTTTCATGTTCAACGGTTCCAAGAAGAACACGGAACTGCCGGACAGGGTGGCAAGAAGCTGGTCAAGACACTCATGTACTTTGAAGGCTGTCCAAAACCATTCGGTTGCACTGTGAGTGATTCCCATTTAGTATTTTTTTTATTTTATATATTGAGTAAAACGCCATGTCGTCCTTGAAGATTGACCAATTTTCCGACTTTCATCCAAAGGTTTGTTTTTTTTGCATCTGGATCCAAAAGGTTTGAAATCTTGCAATTTTCATCCGGCTCGTTAACTCCATCCATCTGTCTCCATTAAGTCAGGGGTATTTTCGTCATTTTTGTTAACTTAAAGGGCAATTCGGTCTTTTTCATTTTATGTAAAAAGACTGAATACCCCTGAAAAAGACCAAACAAAAAAAGACGAAAATACCCCTGACTCTACGGAGAAAAATGCATGGAGTTAACGAGCCGGATGAAAATGGCAAGATTTCAAACCTTTTGGATTCTGATGCAAAAAACAAACCTTTGGACGAAAGTCGCAAAACTTACCAAACCTCAGGGACGAAAATGACATTTTACTCTTAAAATATTAGTTGTTTGATTATAAATATACTTATTATATTGGGGTTTTCAGATATTACTAAGGGGTGCGAGCGGCGATGAATTAAAGAAAGTAAAACATGTTGTTCAGTATGGAGTTTTTGCTGCTTATCATTTGGCTTTGGAAACTTCTTTTCTTGCTGACGAAGGCGCCTCACTGCCCGAACTGCCCTTAAACGCTGCCCTAACCGTTGCACTGCCTGACAAACCATCAAACATTGACCGGTCAATTTCAACGATTCCCGGTTTTACCACCCCCACGAATGAAAAACCTCAGACCATCGAGACACACAGTGTCTCCATGTCAGAAATGTTCTCCATCATCAGCAACAAGCCCGAAATCGGCCCAATTGGCCCAAATGATCCAAAGGCTAGTCCATACTTGCACTCTGTAGCTTCTTTGAAACTGAACATTCCAGAAGGTACATGTGGCGATCTGAATTCTTTGAAGACACCGAGAGACTTAGGTACCATAGTTACAAACGGTTTTGAGCCTAGTGTGGACCATACCACTTCAGACGGAGCGTTTCTCCAGTTGGATGGAAAAAACGGCAAAGAGGAATTTCCGCCTTCACCGTCTGATAACCAAAGTATTTTGGTGTCACTGTCGTCGCGTTGCGTGTGGAAGGGAACCGTCTGCGAGCGGTCCCACCTGTTTCGTATAAAGTATTATGGCAACTTTGATAAACCACTCGGCCGCTTTCTCCGTGATGATTTGTTTGATCAAGTATGTCAACACACACACTATCCATACACATACACTATATATGTATATATATATAGTGGAAGGTTTAAATACAAAAGGCTCTTAACGTGTGACGGTACGCGACCACCATATAACGTGCGTAATTAGGGATTAACCCAACCCATGCGTAATTATGCAAATAACGTGGGTAATTATGTAGTATAACCTGCGTAATTATGCAAAGTTAATTACTATTGGGCCACAACGTTCAATTGAAGGTCTAGATTAGATCAGATGTGCGGTTGAGATGCTCGCGTACACATCGCACGATAAGGTGGTCTTGTACGTTAACCGGCCTCTATGTATATATATATATATATATATATGTTTTGGATGACTGACATTACTTTTGTTGGACAGGGTTACCGATGCAGATCATGTGAGATGCCATCTGAGGCACATGTACAGTGTTACACACATAGACAAGGAACCCTAACCATATCTGTTAAGAAGCTACCGGAAATTCTCTTACCGGGAGAAAAAGAGGGTAAGATTTGGATGTGGCACAGATGTTTGAGATGTCCACGCACTAGCGGTTTCCCTCCGACAACTCGAAGAATAGTGATGTCAGATGCTGCTTGGGGTTTATCGTTCGGGAAGTTTCTAGAACTCAGTTTCTCAAACCATGCTGCCGCCAGCCGCGTTGCAAGCTGTGGTCATTCTCTCCATCGTGACTGTCTTCGCTTCTATGGGTACTTAACTACTTATACAGTTATACTTAAGAATAAGAGTAAAATGTCATTTTCGTCCCTGAGGTTTGGCGACAGTTGCGACTTTCGTTCAAAGGTTTGTTTTTCCGCATCTGGGTCCAAAAGGTTTGAAAACTTGGCATTTTCATCCGACTCGTTAACTCCATCCATTTTTCTCCGTTTAATGAGGGGCATTTCCGTCTTTTTAGACATTTAAAAAAAAATAAAAAACATTATAAGAAATAAAGATCCACCTTTGTTGACTTTCTCTCCACCCAAACCCTTTAATCATCACAAAAAAATGTCTAAAAAGACGAAAATACCCATGACTTAACGTTAAAAAATCGATGGAGTTAACGAGTCGGATGAAAATGGCAAGATTTCAAATCCTTTGGATCCAGATGCGGAAAAACAAACTTTTGAATGAAAGTCGCAAAAGTGGCCAAACCTCAGGGACGAAAATAGCATTTTACTTCAACAATAATTCTTAATATCTTTTTCTTTTCAGTTTTTTTCTTTATTATAAAAGTAATGATTATGTGTGCAGTTTTGGGAAAATGGTAGCCTGCTTTCGTTATGCATCTATTGATGTCCATTCGGTCTACCTTCCACCTCATAAACTTGATTTCAAATACGAGAATCAGCTGTGGATTCAACATGAAGTAGATGAGGTTCGGTTATTAAGTTATTCATTTTAGCTGGTGAAATTACTGATTACATCATTCTAATGTTATGATGCTATTGACAGGTTGTTCATCGCTCAGAGCTATTATTTTCAGAAATTTTTACAGCTTTAAGCCAGATGGCAGAAAAGCGAGAGGTGAAAGTGCCACAATCGAGACGACAGATAGCAGATTTGGAAGCTGTGTTACGGAATGAAAAAACAGAGTTTAAGGTGAATCCCATTGTTTTATTTGGAACTAGTATTTTGAGCCGCGCGTTGCGGCGGTGTTGAAACTAACTCGAATTATATTGTCAAACATCTGACATGACTAGTTTTCAAACAAAATTTACGTCAAAACGTAGACCAATTGAAACGCATATTAAAATAATCACGAAAACGTATTATATGACCTGACTCATTACCGAGAAAAATTTACGTCGAAATGTAAACCAATTTGGATTTATACCGAAACGTACATAAGTCGAAATGTAAACCAACTTGGATTTATATCGAAACGTACATAAAAATAAGCAAGTAAGAAAATAGTGTTTTTTGAAGTTAAATAATGGTACCGCGCGTTGCGGCGGGGTCGAAACGTAAAGTAACTCGAATTTATACTGCCTAGTGAAAACGTATTATATTTGACCCAACTCGTTTCCGAACAAAATTTTTGTCAAAACGTAGACTAACTGAAAAACGTACATATAAATAAGCACAAAAACGTATTATATTTGACCCACGTACATAAACATGTCATTACCAAAGTTGAGAGGCGTTATGATCAATCTATTCCTAAGTCACCCTTAAATATTAATAATATCATTTTCCATTACTTACGCTTAAATGCTATATTAATAATATCATATTCCATTACTTATATTTCTTAAAATTGTGATATGATTGCAGGGGTCATTGCAAAAGATTTTAAATCGAGAAGTGAAAAAAGGGCAGCCGATGATTGATATCCTGGAGATCAATCGCTTACGTAGGCAGCTTCTTTTCCAATCTTACATGTGGGACCATCGTTTAGTGTATGCATCTAGTGTCGATACCAATAACCCACAACTCGACCCGAATTATCCGGGATCAGAACACGGTGATAAACTGAATGAAACGGTCCCCGACTCGAAATCTGTTGCGGATTCATGTAAAGTCTCCGACGTTGGTGAAAATGAAACGAGTGTTGTTTCAAGTCCAGTGGAAGAACACGAATGGTCTGATCCGTTAATATCGAATGTATCGGTCCGTAGGGCCATATCCGAAGGGCAGTTTCCGGTTCTAACGAGTTTGTCCGACACTCTAGAAGCTGCATGGACCGGTAACCATCCGAATTCTTCTGGATTATCCGATTTAGATCTGAACGTTCCAGATAAGCTGGAAAAAGGAGACCGTATCGAAGAATCCAAAACGTCATCGGCTTTATCTCCTGTATTATCTACCAAAGGCTCTGAAACCATGGAAGATTCAACCGGCTGGTTAGGTGTACCGTTTTTAAACTTTTACCGCTCCTTGAACAAAAACTTTTCAACGACCGCTCAAAAACTCGACACGCTCAACGGTTATAACCCTGTCTACATCTCATCTTTTCGGGAATCGGAACTCCAGGGTGGGGCCCGCTTGCTTCTAGCTGTCGGCATCAACGACACCGTAATTCCCGTTTATGACGACGAGCCCACAAGTATCATATCCTACACGTTGCTTTCACGTGATTATATTTCGCAAGTGTCCGAGTTTGACGCGGGTGAGTCATCAACGTTACAGTCTAGTAATTTTGATGGGATGTCCCTTGAATCGTTTAAAAGTTTCGCGGATGATGGTATTTTATCAATGAGTGGACCTCGTACCGCTTTGATGTCGGATCCTTCCTCGCAAACAAAATTTTTGCATTCCCGAGTTGAATTTACGGATGATAGTCCTTCTGGTAAAATGAAGTACACGGTGACTGTGTATTATGCGAAGAGATTTGAAGCGTTAAGGAGGATATGTTGTCCTTCTGAAATGGATTATATACGGTCTCTTAGCCGTTGCAAAAAATGGGGAGCCCAAGGTGGTAAAAGTAACGTTTTCTTTGCGAAAACGTTAGATGATCGGTTCATAATCAAACAAGTTACAAAGACCGAGCTCGAGTCGTTTATTAAATTTGCTCCGGCTTACTTTAAGTATTTATCTGAATCCATTGGTACCGGGAGTCCTACATGTCTGGCAAAGATTTTGGGAATTTATCAGGTATTTTGTTTTTATATTATTTTTTTAGAGTAAAATGCTATTTTCGTCCCTGAGGTTTGACCAGTTTTTGCGACTTTCGTCCAAAAGTTTGTTTTTCCGAATCTGGATCCAAAAGATACGAAATCTTGCCATTTTCATCCGGCTCGTTAACACCATCCATTTTTCTCCGTTAAGTCGGGTATTTTTGTCGTTTTTGTCAACTTAAAGGGTAATTCAGTCTTTTTCACTTTATGGACAAGTATTTAAAATACCCCTGACTGAATCCGTTAGACCGAATGGCCCTTTAAGTTAGAAAAGACAGAGATACCTCTTACTTAACGGAGAAAAATGGATGAAGTTAATGAGCCGGATGAAAATTGCAAGATTTCAAATCTTCTGGATGAAAGTCGCAAATTGGCCAAACCCCAGGGACAAATATGGCATTTTACTCTTTTTAAATTTATAATTTATATCCCTAATTCCCTATTTGGTTTGAAGGTTGTGATTAAGCATATGAAAGGTGGGAAGGAAACGAAAATGGATGTGTTGATTATGGAGAATCTTTTGTATGGAAGGAATCTATCGCGACTTTATGATCTTAAAGGATCATCAAGATCACGATATAATTCTGATTCTACTGGAAGCAACAAGGTTTTATTAGATCAAAATTTGATAGAAGCCATGCCAACTTCTCCTATTTTTGTTGGTAATAAGGCCAAAAGATTGTTGGAACGAGCTGTCTGGAACGATACTGCTTTTCTTGCTGTAAGTTTCCTTTTTTTTAACAAAAAAATGGGTTGTTTATAAATGTTTATAGCTGTTTGCTATGATTCGTATGGGGTAATACCATCAAAAGCCAATATACTTTCTAATATTTCACGAAAATTGTTAATTTTTGTATATCAAAGTTACGGCTGCAAACGAACCGAACGTTCAGTGAACTGTTCGTAAACCGTTCGACGGGAAGTTTGTTTGTGTTCGTTTATTTAATAAATGAACGAACACATTCGTTCATTTAGTTAAATGAACGAGCATGAACAAAGGTCATGTGTGAACATTCGGTAACGTGTTCGTTTGTGTTTGATAGTTCATTAATGTTTTTAATTTCTAAATTTTATTTAAATACTTCAAAATTTCGAAAAATAAAATAAGTAATGAGTATCGGTGTATTATATATTCTGTTCATGAATGCTTGTTTGTGTTCGTTTGTTATCATTTGTGTTCATGGACATTAGTTTGTGTTCATTTGTTTTCATTTGTGTTCATAAACATTAGTTTGTGTCCGTTTGTGTTAATAAATGTTCGTTTGCGTTCGTTACCTAAAATTAACAAAGGAACACGAACATGAACTCGTTCATTTCTTTAATGAATGAACACAAACAGAAAATATCTTTTGATTAGCGTTCATGAATAGTTTGTGAACACGTATATTTCCTTAACAAACGGACACGAAGTCCCTTGACTTTAAAAAAATAAACCAAAAAGTCACCGAACTTATTTTTGTATAATAAAGTCTCTAAACGTGTCTAAAATGCACATACTTTTGAATTTTTTTTAAGTAATTACTTCTTAATTCTTGAATTGGTGAAAATAATCTCAAAGTTGTTGAATTTATGGTTGCAGTCGGTTGATGTAATGGACTATTCCTTATTGGTCGGGGTAGACGAAGAAAAACACGAACTTGTACTTGGGATTATCGACTTCATGAGACAATATACATGGGACAAACATCTTGAAACATGGGTGAAGGCTTCGGGTATTTTAGGTGGGCCGAAGAACGCGTCTCCAACAGTAATTTCACCAAAACAGTACAAGAAAAGATTCAGGAAAGCAATGACAACTTATTTTTTAATGGTTCCTGATCAATGGTCTCCGCCAACAGTTATACGTAGCAAGTCCCAAACTGATTTGTCTGAAGATTATTGCCAAATTGGAACTTCTGCAGCTGCTGATTGATTCCGAAAATTAGCTTTGCATTGTATATTCTCAAAACGGTATCGTTTTGCCCCATTGTAAATCTATTTATCTCTTTTTTGAATTCAGGGTTCATTTTTGAGCATTGGAGCTAATTCTGGGGTGTTATATTGTTTTATTATTTAACCAACTTGCAAATATAGTTTTTTTTTATTTTTTTTTTATTTTGGGGCCTTTGAAGTATTCCTATTAATGGTTATTTATTTTATATATTTTATTTTATCTGCATTCCTATAGGCCATTGTTTTGCTTATGTTCTCCAATGAAAAGAAATGTAAGTGCCATACATGGGCCGTTAAATGTGCATTTAGTGCTCTATAGTCTATAGTGGGGTTATTGCTATGTTGTCGTGTGGTTTGGCATATTATAAAGTAAAAAATGAGATGCTATTAAATTTACATACCAAATTAGGTTGTTTGTATTTGTGATCCTAACTATGTAGTTAATATCGGTGGGATATCGGTTATTAGTCATATACAACATATCGGTTTTGATATTATTGGCGATATTGATTGATGTTTGAATGTTGTTTTGGATGCCTTGGTTGATGTGGATTCGAGGAAGATTTCATGACTTTCGAGTTTTGTCTTTTGGTATTACTATTAATATTATATATGTTTTACATTTTATATATGTATATATATAAATTATGCTTGATATTAAAATTGCCAATATCCCGACATGATAACTATCTCTCAAATATCAGCCTTTGACCGAGATTTGATTTTGGATCGCTATAACCGCATAGGATCCTAATCAAGTTCAATTTATAGAATTTGAATGTAAGCTCTTTTATTGAATGAATTCTATTTTAGGATTGAGATCGGTAAACTTCTAGTTTATTCGAGCTTTGAGCAAGTTGATTACAAGTACCTCACGAGCAACTTAACGCATCCAAGTACACTATTTCATTCTTCAAATCACAATGCCAAACATTTTTTTATAAACCAAGGAATTGATTTTATTTCATTATTCACACACACACAGAAGTATACATATATAAATTCTTTTGGGTGTCTGCATATATATTTCACAAGCATGATTGTTCCTCTCAGATCAATTATTCAACGGCTAGGATGGATTCTCCCTCCATCTCTACATATACATGAGTTAGAACTTAAAAGTTTGTCAACCATGGTTAGTTGAGTTTACCACCATCAGTAACTTGAAGCAAACTCCTTTCAAGAAGATCAACAATATCTTGTTTTCCTCTGTAAAATTCAACCAAAACTTAATGAAAATCACTTTTTTTTATAAATAAATAATTAAATAAAACATTCTTAAAGACAATTTACCTAGGATAACAAGAAAATCTTGAAGAACCTTGATGCAGGCGAGGTCCTTCATCAAATCCTTCACATGTTATCTCCCCATTATCATCCAAATAACAAACTATGCCTCTAGATTTGTCTTCAAAAACCTATTAAATAAAAACATATATATATGTATATTTGTTTGTATGATATGGAGCGAGATCAAAGATGAAAGAAATAAAAAGAAAAAGAAAGCATACCTTTTTTATCTTGATGGATGATCCGACCCGAATGAGAGATGAAGAAGATGTGTTTGGGGAGTCTTTATTTGCAAGCATTAATACTGGTTTGGATGTTTTCTTGATGGGATTATGGTTTGGATGGCTGAAGAAGGATGATGATGAAGTGATATTTGCAGACATTTTGATGTTGGTACAAATTATTGGAAGGAAGAGAGTGTTAAGGAGACAAAAGGAGTATGTGTTGGTGTTGTACTATATATCATAGGAAAATAGTGTTATGTAAACTATTAAAAACAGAAGTTTCTAACTATTAAAATAATTTTAATTTTAGTTTGAGTAAAATGCAATTTGCGTCCATGTGGTATGTCCCAAACATCAACTTGAGCCCCTAAAAATAATTTTTTGCATTTTGAGCCCCTGTGGTATGTATTTCATAACAGTATGAGTCCTTCCGTCTAAGTTCCGTCAGTTTGACTGTTTGACTATTGTTAAATGTCCAATATACCCTTATCCCCTAATTATGAAAAGAATTATTGTTTGATTTTTATTTGGTTGATTTATTTGTCATTTCACATTTCATAATTATTTTTGTTCAAGTTAATTTTCTTTTCATTTGTATATGGCATTAATTCTTCTGGACATTTAACAATAGTCAAACATTTGTATACTCTCTGCAATTAAATCTCCTTCCAAACCCACCACACCACCACCCACCACACCTTCAATTTGTATACTCTCTGCAATTAAATCTCCTTCCAAACCTTCAATCTCTAGAAAACAAAAATTTCTCTCTCTAGAAACTTACATATAGAGACAGAGCACCAAAGACATCTCCCTCCCTCCATTTCTTGTCCACATTAATCCACCCATCCCAGATCAGATCAGTGGGTTTTTGTGAAAGTAGGGCTAATGACAGGGGTGAATGTGTTTGGAAGATGTTTTGATATGGATTTTGGATTGTGGGGAGGGGGAGATTTGGGTTTTAAGTTTTTTAGGTATATGTTGGAAGATGAAGATGATGAAGATGAAGATCTGGGATGATGAAGATGAAGATCTGGGTTTTGGGGTTTTTGGAAGATGAAGATGATGAAGATGAAGATGATGAAGATCTGGAATGATGAAGATGAAGATGATGAACTGGGTTTTGGGACTTGATAATGAATTTAATGATTTTATTGAGAATATATGCAAAAAGACGGTCTTACCCCTGGATCAAACAGTCAAACAAACGGAACCTTGACAGAAGGACTCAGAGTGTTATGAAATACATACCACAGGGGCTCAAAATGCAAAAAATTATTTTTAAGGGCTCAAGTTGATGTTTGGGAGATACCACAGGGACTCAAATTGCATTTTACTCTTTTAGTTTTATTATACTTATATATGAATTATGTACACAAATTTAATAAACCAGTTATAAAAACTATGAAAAAACAGATGTGTGAGATCATTTTTATATTTGTTAAAACTATCTAAGAAAGTAAATGAACTTGGTGAAGAGAGTATAGTTTGATATAGAGTTTTTTTTTACAATAGGTTTCGGGTGGTTTTGACGGGATTTTTGGACTGAACTAGTAGGTACAGTTTTTTTATGAGTATTTTCAACCGAAGCATCCAAAGCAGTTTGGTCTTTGAAGGAGATACGTTTTTTTGAGTATTTTCAACTGAATCATCCAAAGCGGTTCGGTCTTTGCAAGAGATAATTTTTTCATGATTTTTGCTGCTACTTTCCATTTTTAAGTATTTTTTTGTTCTCATGTAGGAGATACGTTCATATAGGCAACACCTGTATGAAGGAGAGAAGAAAGTGTTTAAATTTGGTGAAGAACAACCAAAAAAACGAATTATGTGAGTGAAGGAGGAGAGAGAGTTGAGTTTAGAGGATTGTGAGTAGGACAAGAGAGAAAAATGACAGATTGATTTGGATAGCGCCGTGTGGCACTCTAAAACCAACAAAAACCTTTGTTAAGGTCTTCACGAACCCACCTTTAGCGATCGTGTTTGACTCCCATAGAGCGATGTTTAAAGCGTTGAAGAGCTACGGGCGCCAGATAGTCTTATTGAAGCTTATTGGACACCGTGTAGATATTAAGAACGATCAGATTTATGATTTTTCATGGTATAAAATACATTATACAATGTAAAAGTAGGTTTTCGAATTATTGGGTATGAAACATTATTAGTGATATATTAGGAATATTAGGTGGGGTATGGGTGGCTTATCTTCATGCTGTTGATTTGACATTTTAACTTTTAATAATAACCTTGGTTTGTTTGTGGTTCTAAGGACGTGGGGTATGGGGCGGTGGTTTGGGCGTGGGTTGGGGTAAAACGCCCAAGTCACCACCCCGGGTGGGCTTGGGTTGGGGCGTGGCCCCTTGGGGCTTGGCTTTCAAGCCGGGCGTGGGGCGGGGGACATGCTAGCTAGCTTGCTCTTATTGGCTTGCTCTTTTTGTATTATTATTTTTTTTAACAATCTGCCACAACCCAAGCCCCACCATACCCCATGGGCGTGGGTTTTGGTGGTGGGGGGGCTCCCATTCCACGTGTCAACAAATGCCCCAACCCAAGCCCCCCATACCCCACGGTCTAAGACCGGTGGGTATGGAGAGGTTGAAGCTTATCCGCCACGTAAGCGTCACGTAATCACGGGAGAAGGAGCATCCTCTTGGGGACTACCCACTTTAATAAAAAAATAATATATATTCAAGGAGAGAGAGAGAAACAATGAAGGGGGCCCACCACACTTTAATAAAAAAACCCAAACAGTCCCGTCTCCTCTGTCTCTCTTCCGACGGAAGTGCCGCTGACGTGCCCAGGGGGCGGTGTGGGACGATCCACCGGGACGGCGCCGATCTGGGGACGACCCCATACCGGACGGTCTAATGTTCTATCGAGTGGCTCTAAATTGATTCTCTTTTAATAATATCTACTTGTCTTTTTTTAATCAATTAAACTCAAGTCTCACAAATCAAGACTGTTACCATTATTAATAGAATAAATTAAAACGAATATAGAAAAAATGTCCGGATAATCCCTTTGTTTTGCCCAGTTTCACCTCCACTTAACTGAGAAAATTAACCCCCCATCCACACTAGGGACTATCCGAGAACGAATTTGCAAAACTTAGGGACTACAGCTATAATTTTAAAAATGTAGGGACTATAGGTGAAAACGAAGCAAACCACATGAACTATCCAAACGCTTTTCTCAAACGAATAAAAACATATTATCTATCTTTATCATTCTGTACTCTCATGTGGGGTTCATTTGGTCAGATTTAACCACAAAAAATTAACTGAGTTAGGACTAAAGGACATAACTTGCAAGGGTTTGCAAACATCGAGTACGTTTTCTGTAATTATTGAAGATAAATGACACAGTTTGCAATAAGTGACATACATAAAAGGACGATTTTTGTAATTTACTCAAATAAAAATGTTAAATAAAGAATCATCACCGATGATAGTATCAAATACAAACTTAAAGAAAAACGTATCAGAAATTCGACCCTCAACCAAAGTATTTTTCCCTTTTCAAGTCACAAACAGAGTAAACTTTAAAACTATGAAATGTTCGATCTTTGCTATGTCATATTGAAAATTATGAAATCACAAACAATGTCAACATTACAACTATGGAATTCTGCTTTTGGAACTCTCTGTTTAGAGCACCGTTTCAAAATAAGTTTTACATCAATCGACTCGTATCATCGTTTTGATCAAAAGCCCCAAAACATCTAATTGTAATTAGGAAAAAAATTAACTCCATTAAGTTTTTTTTAACGGGGGACCGGTGGAGGAAAAATAAGTGAAAGGTTGCAATGGCATGGGGAATATTCAAAAGTGGGACTGCCAATGGCCGATGATGTCTACTAAGGATTATTAGAGGCCAATTTCCCTATATATAATACACACATATAAAATTAATTTGGCCTATAGTATAAATTAAATCTAAGTCCTAAAATAGCCCATTACCAAGCCCAAATAGCTCATAATAAATTTACCTATTTTAAATCAATTTGAAACAAATCGAATTTATTCGAATCGAATTGACCAATTCATAATCGAATTTAAATCCAAGCAAAAAAATATTCGAAATATTCGATTTCAAAAATTCAAAAGTTCGTTATTTGATTCGATGAACACCATTGCTTCCGTCTAAGGCTGTTCACGAGCCGAGCGAACATTTGCTCGTGCTTGGCTGATTTACAAACCTAGTCAAAAATAGAAAGAACATTTTTCAAGCAGTAAATTTCTCATCGAACATCAAGTGAGCGATGAATGGTTTAGTCTACCCTAGCGTCTAGTGTACCATTTGGTATAAGTTTGCATAGAGAGACTGAGAGAGACAATGACAATGTTGGGTCTCAAGTTTTTATACTTAAAAAATAGTCACATTTCTAATAATAATATTTTTTCATGAATGACAATGTTATAGCCGATGATGAGGCTAAGGTTGTAGTCGATGAGGCGATGGGTCGTATGTAGAGAACCATGACCGTGAAAGGGGGAGATGACCGACTTAGGGTGAGAGCTGGAGACAATGAAGCGATGGACAGACTATCTGGGTGAAAGAGTGGCGCTTAGCGCCTTAGGGTCTTACTATTATTTGTATATAGTGGGTCAAAGTCCAATAGAGTGGTCAATGATACATTATAAATACCACTAGAATTGAGACCCGCTGCAATGCGGCGGGGATACTTTAGTTATAAATAAGTCGATCTAGGACCCGTACGTTATGTTAAACCTGTCAAACGGGAAAAAAAATAGACGATGTTCACCCACATACGCACGTTGCGTCGTGTTAACTCGTAAAATTTAGAACGAAATGTAAAAACGTTAAATCAAAGACGCACGTTGCGATTTGTTAAGTCACAAAATTTAGAACAAAGCATAAAGCGAAAAATTTGCGAAAAATGAAAACTATAAAGGACCAAAGTTGAAAGTAAAAAAAGTTGTGAGGATAGATTGCCAAAGATAAAAAGTTTTGGGTTAAAAGTAAAAAAACAAATAGTTTTGGGTTAAAAGTAATTTATGAAATACTTTTGGGTGAAAAGTAAAAAAAAATCAATTTATTTTTAAAAAACCCCCAAGGCCAAGCTTACGACATCCATATGCACAACCATTTTTTCTTTGGAAAACCCCCAAAGCACACCCCGCGTTGCGGCGGGGCGTAAAACGGTGTCAAATAGTACTAATGTCACACAACCGTTATCGACCACCAACACTGACTCGACCTAGGATTTTGCGTATTGCGACGAACCTGTCAAACATGAAAAAATAGAGGTAAAAACGTTGAACCACACATGTACGTTGAACCACACTTGTATGAAAAAATTATTTCATAAAAGTAATTTATGAAATACTTTTGGATGAAAAGTAAAAAAATCATTTTTTTTTTGGAAAACCCGCAAAGCCAAGTTTACGACAACCATATGCATAACCATTTTTTCTTTGGAAAACCCCCAAAGCACACCCCGCGTTGTGGCGGGGCGTAAAACGGTGTCAATTAGTACTAATGTCACGCAACCGTTATCGACCACCAACACTGACTCGACCTAGGATTTGCGTGTTGCGACGAACCTGTCAAACATGAAAAAATAGAGGTAAAAACGTTGAACCACACATGTACGTTGCGTCGTGTTAACTTGCAAAATTTGAAACAAAACATAAAAAAAAGTTGAACCACACTCGTATGTTGCGTCGTATTAACTCGGAAAATTTAGAACTATACGTAAAACGAAAATTTGCCAAAGATGAAAAGTATAAGTGAGAAAAGTTGCGAAGTTAAATTGGAAATAATGAAAAGTTTGGGTTAAAGTTAAAAAAACAAATTATGTAGGATTAAAATTGAAAAAAGTAGAAACCTTTGGGTTAAAAGTAAAAAAATCAAGTTTATTTTTTGAAAAACACCCAAAGCCAAAAGTACAAGTCACCTAAGCTCAAAGTAGTTGCTAATTTATATAGGTTTTAATTTATTTGTGTGTGTCTATAATAAATTAAAAAAATGATTCGAGGAGAGCGGACCATTTCTCGTTTTTGGCTATTTTACAAACCAAACCGAGCCGATCGACATATTTACATCGAAAATCGAAAGGGCATTTCTAGAGCGAGCGTAAGGCCATGGGGTATGGGGCTTGGGTTTGGGCGTAGGTTGGGGGAAAACGCCCAAGCCACCATCCCGGGTGGGCTTGGGTTGGGGCATGGCCCTTGGGGCTTGGGTTTCTAGCCGGGCGTGGGGCGGGGGAAGTGAGCTGACATGGCGGGCTGTGTATGGCCAAAAGAAAAGAACCGTTGGGCTAGCCGTTGGCCAACGGCTATATTAATAAAAAAAAAATTCTTCCATTTTTTCACTATAAAACTCACATTTTTCTTTCATTTTTTACCACATTCAACCACATCTTTACTATAAAACTCACATTCTCCTTCTACAAAACGAAAAAAATGCATCCTTACAACCGTCCTTTTGACCCGAGCAACCCGTATGGATTCCAAGAAAATAATCCTAGCCCACCACCCGCTCGTCCATTTTTCATACACTCTTCTATGCCCGACATGGCGGGTTATGCATCGTATATCGGGAATCGTGTGTTTACTAACTTCCCAAACAACGACGATTCGATACCTACCCCGTTTTCACAATCGCCCATCGACCTTTCACCAACCTCCATCGACCTATCACAATACGAATCCGTTCCCGAAACTCAACCACCCAATCATGGTCCTTCCGCATCGAAACTCATCAAAAAAAGAAGTTATAAGAAAAAAACCGAGGAGGATAAAGTAGTTGAAACCGCCAGACGAAAACAACAAAAATGGGTCGTTGCTGAAGAAGCTGCATTGGCGAGGGCTTGGTGTGAACAAACTCAACATTCAACTTTAGGTATTCTTAACCTTTGTTTTTGTTAATGGTTTTTTTTTATATAAGTTTGTAATAATTATTTTTTTTATTAAAATATGAAATTCGCAACATCGAACCGCCCTGTGGGAATCGGTTAGTAGACTATTCCATGAAGAAATGGGTAGGGAGAGTTATCGTGAAAACGATAGCTTATCCTCAAAGTGGAGCGAGATAAGCACCCAACTTACAAAATTTAGTGGTTTTTTAAATAAAGCAAAGCAAAACCCTAAAAGTGGTGAAAACGAAGCCGACATTTTGACAAATGCAGTGGTCGCATTCAAATCAAGTATGAAGAGCGACTTCCGTTTCATGCATTGTTGGGAGATTTGTAAGTTCCATCCAAAGTGGGCGACTATCCCCATTGGTAGCGAAACTAACTCGTCTTCCAAAAGGTCAAGGGCCTCGTCCCAAGCCCAATCTGATGCACAAGATCAAGAGTTAGATGACCTTTTGGATGATTCGCCAAGCCCAAACCGGCCTGAGTATGGAAGAAATGCCTCAAGAAGGCGTGCTCAAAAATCTAGATCTGAAACGGCATCGCCTTCAGCTGGGAGTTCTGGCTCGCGTAGGGGAATATACAGCGAGCAGTTGGATGACATTTCATGCAAGATGGATACATTCAACGTATTCCAACAACAAAGGGCCGAAATACGAAGGAACAAAGAAAAACGAGATGATATGAAATTTCTAACCCAGTCAATTGATCACCTACAGGGTGACGAGTTACAACTAGTCTTGGCGATGAGAGAAGAGATAAAAAACAAATATAAAAGTTAGGAAATTTTAATGTTTTTGTAATTTTCTTTATTTAAAAATATTAAAAAAATTAAATTTGTTGTTTTAAATATTGAAATAGCCCGCTGGGTCAGCCCAGCTCCAGCCCACCAAACCCACGCCCCAAACCCCCACCCCGCCATACCGTGTTGAATGTGGGTTTGCCTATGTCTGCCACCCCATTCCATGTGTCAACCAATGCCCAACCCACGCCCCAACCCAAGCTCCACCATACCCCATGGCCTAAGGCATGGAGCGATTGAATAACCCTACTTTTGTCTAATATCAATAATTGCTATACTTTATTACCAACTCTCTTGACATGACTACTTATCTAATTTATCGTCAAGGCATCAACACCTTGACTAATTATCGAATTTACAGATCCATGACTGCGACAAATTTATACAGTTTCTAAGGGTGAAGGGAGTGGTTAGACACTTGAAAGTTTAAAATCAACCAATGAGAAGGTGCCATGTCAACACGTCTAAAGAGTTTAAACTTTGGTGAAAAGTGTTGGCATTGGTTAAACACTTGAAAGTGGTAAACCTTTTTTTTTCATTTAAAAAAAATATATATACGTGTTAAAGTCAAACATACACACACACATAACATAACAGTCTTGTTCCCCCCCCCCCCCCCCTCTTTCCTGAAACGACAATTGGTTACCGAACATGATACTTTGCCGCACGGTAAACTTGGAAGGCGGTGGTGTTGCCGCTCGGCATTTGGCTTTGCCGAAGCCTTTGCCGCCCCACTCCCTTCACCCTAAGGGTGAACGGGGCACTTAGCGGAGAGTGGTGCGGTGATTGAAGTCCCCGAACGGGAACACCGTCGCCATCAATTCGGGGAGGCAAATCGGGGAGCGGGAGCGGGGAGAAGTCACCGATGAGAGTTGTATATTTTTGAGGTTTTTTTTTTCCTTGTGATAATCTGATGAGTTTGTGAGTTGTTAGGACCTGTTACACTTTCAAATATGAAGAAGAAGAAGAAGAAGAAGGAGGTGATGAGGAAGAAAGAAGAAGAAGGAAAAAGAATTTTCAAATATACCCTTTAAGTTTTATTTTTAATTTAAAAAAACACTTAAATTTTTTTATTACTTTTAAAAATACCCCTCAAACTTGTTTTTAATTAAATGAAATGTTCTATTTTTTTATTTTTATTTAGTTTTAATTTATTTAAATTATGTTTTACTTTTATAAAAATATTTATATAAAAAAATAAAAAAACAAGTCTCGCAAGAGAGGAGTGCCGCCATCAAATTGAGGGTGTGAGGGGAGTTAAGAGGGGAGTTGACGTGGCGCGTGCTGATTGGCCGTGCGTAAGAGAGGGGACTCCCCTAAGAGAGGAGTGCCCCTCTCACCCTAAACACTTGAGTAGAATTTTAAGGGTGAGCGGGACACTTCTCGGGGAGGGGATCGGTGAGTGAAGTCCCCGAGCGGGAACACCGCCGCCATCAAATCGGGGAGTGCAAGCGGGGAGGGGGAGCGGTGAGAGGTTACCGCATGAAGGGAGAGAGTGAGAGGGTGGCCCACCAGCTTTTCAACCAATCAAATTATTTTCCTTTTTTTTCTTTTTGAATAAAAAAACAAGTCCCTTAAGGGAGGAGTGCCGCTATCAAATTGAGGGTGTTGGTGGAGTTAAGGGGGGAGTTGACGTGGCGCGTGCTGATTGTTTTTTTGTAAGAGAGGTCACTCCCCTAAGAGAGGAGTGTCCCTCTCACCCTAATAAATTAGTAGAATATGCATCAAGGGAGACACACCTAACAAATATTCATCATAAACATAATTATTCTATTGAAATTTCTGTTTATAGTATAAAGAAAAGATGTCGTCATATCAAACTTTTGTTTCAACAAGCATTATTGTTACATGTTTGTTGTTTTCTTTTTCTTAAAAATATTATAAAGTTGTATGTAAATTATTAATTATTTTATTCAATAAATACTCCTAAACTCTTAAATTATTAACCGTGTCAAATTTATATAGTATTATAATTTATAATTCGCTTTTGCATTGAGGTGTTGTATCTATTTTTTTTAAGTGTTTTGGGTTTTATTTGTTCTACATCTTACTTTGTGGGTATTTTTAGGCTTTATCTATTGTACTTGTTGCTTTGTAGGTACTTTATTTTTGTGAGCGGGTTGTGTCACCCGCTTTAAAACTTGTGGGCTTGTTTAGTTGTTGACACTATGGTGGTGTTTGTTTTTTCAGATGCAAAAGATCTGCAGTATACGGACCACATCTGCAGGCATCTGCAGGAGAAGAGGTGGACCAAAGGTCTGCGGTTTGCAAGGAGAAGAGGGTTTGTTTTTTTTTTTACTTCTACAAAAACCACTTCACAACACACACACAGAACACTCCTTTCTCTCTGCTTCATCTACCACCACCACAACCTTCCGCCACCACCTCCTCCACCGTCCACCTGCCACCACCACAACCGTCAAGCACCACCGCCCATGTCTCCTGCCGCGAAGCCAAGCACCACCGCAAACCCTAGCCCCCACTCCAAGAACCCACCCCCGTTGCAACCACCGCCGCCGCCTTTGTCGTTCCACCACCCCCTTCTTCCTCTCTAGCCTCTCTCTCTCTCTCTCTCTGACTTCCTCTCTCCGATGCCGCTCCGCGCCACCACCATTCACCACCCGCATCAACCACACACTTGTAATCGGTTGACTCAAATGGAAGCTTGGAAACCAACAAACCCCGAGGTCGCTGGAGGCGCGGCTCCGATCGTCGAAGCTGGCAAAGAAGACGAGGGGTGCGGGGGTGAGCATGTTTAGAGATTAGATTTTGGGTGTGAGACGAAAAGGAGGTCGGAGGGGGTGTGGGTTTTTCGAAGAAAAAGTTTTATGTATTTATACATCCAGTTCATGTATTTACACCTAAATTTTATGTATTTCTAAGAAAAAGTTTTAGCACAGATTTGGTTTTGGCTATTAACTGAAATTAAACGAACCGAATAAAAAACCATCAATCTAACTGAATAACCATAACCGATTAACTGAAAACCGATTGGTTAATAAAAGTGACTAACCGATGACTTCAGTTCAGGATAATAACTGAACTAACCGAACAATGCACACCATAATGAAATGGACTAACCTATTACTTCACATATGACATATATCCATCACAATAATGCTATAATAAATATTATAGGAATAAGAAAACCGTTGGAATTGAGTACAACAATGCAAAGTGCCGCTCCTGCTGCATCATGCGGGCACCCAGCTAGTAATATATTATAGTATAGTATAGATAAAAGGCCTAAGAAACTCCTGTTTACCTAACTTAGCAAATCTGTAAAATGTATAATTCTTCATTCAAGCCCAAATTTCAATCCCAACTAAAAAATAACAAGGATGAGACGCTAAAACTTAAACAGCGATTGGGGTTCCCACTTCCAGCAACATCAGAGACATCGCATAACAAGGCACCAACGAATTGGGGTTTCAATCATCATCGTCGTCATCAACAATTGGGGTTTCCATTCTAGCAATATTTCGTGTTTAGAACTATAAACTACACCGAATACAACACAAAATCGTCGTATTGTGGTTTTTTTATATATGACTGATGAGTTTATATTATAGAGAGGGACCTAAATTTTTTGTCTCGCAAGTTTTTTATGATTCTCGGAAACGGCTCTTGCCTAGGGGGCCACCATAAGAGGCACTACGCTTAAACCACACATGTTACAAAGAGACGTGACCCCCTAAACCCCACATTTCATCCTGTCTCAATTAACTTAAACTATGTATCTTCTAAAAACTAATTTTATCTCGTGTACATTATATAGAGTAATGTATAAACTAAAATCAATCAACTAGCTACATTGATTAATTGGGTATAGGAGAAAAGATACTGATAAAAGCTGAGCATGATTACAAATTTATAATGCGATAGAGATGGATGATTCATTGAAGCCATGAGAGGTCGCATTAAGTAGATTTGTACTTCCACTAATGTTATTTGGTTTCCCTTTCCTAACTTTACCCACATTTAATATCCAATAATTCTTTCTTTCTAAATCCTATGGGTAACGTGGCATGCAACCATCACTTTATTCGTGCCTGCCCCCAATTTCATTGGCATATACAACAAAATGACAAATATAAGTTATAGGATCACATGTCGTGGTCTAATGCGTATGGCGTTATCGTTATCATGCCATATCAACAGCTTTAACGTTCTATCATCAAAACAAATTGGTTGTCAACATGGGAGGCGCCAAGCCATTAACGCCCTTGAAGAACAAATAAGGCGGGGGACTGGCGTCTACTCTAAATCAACCAAAGATAGTTTTTTCTTTTAAATTTTTTTATATGTTAAACACAATTTGATAGTTAAATGGCGGGTTAGTTAAAACTCATTTTCTACGTGACAGTAACGTGGTGGGACGCAGGGGCGGACCCACCCCCAGCCCAAGGTGGGCGGACGCACCCCCGGGAAAAAAATCATGCTATTTTCCGTCGAAAATTCCGTCCGCACCCCCGGTTCAGTTATTAGACTAAAAACCAAAAAATCTTAGCCCAATTGGTTTTTAGTTAATCGGTTCGGTAATTCAATTAGTTTCTTGTTTTTGGTTCATTTCGGTTAATAACTAAAACCAATTTTTGGCTAAAATTTTTGCTTAGAAAGAAATGAAATAAATACATGATTGCTGTATAAATACATGAATGGAGATATAAAACATCAAAAACATGAAA
Organism: Helianthus tuberosus; assembly: GCA_030545235.1. NCBI lineage: Eukaryota > Viridiplantae > Streptophyta > Magnoliopsida > Asterales > Asteraceae > Helianthus > Helianthus tuberosus. The sequence continues at coordinate 31,423,725 of CM060405.1, forward strand.
TGGACATATAAAAACTAGAAATATATGAAAATATGAATAGTACGATTTAGTATGGTTAAATACGGTTAATCAAGAGTAAAAAAAACAATAATCAATTTCCAATTAATTTCAGTTCGATTAAATCAGTTTTCGCATTTCGGTTATCACTCACCCTTAGTTTACCGCATACATAGCTAGCTGCCACATTATAATGGATGTTCGCACACTAACTTATTATGTTCACATAAATTTAAAACAAACAATGGGGTGGTGGTCCATTGACAAAGGCAAAACCTTTAAAAACACATATGTTAAGAAGAGGGAGGTCTAGGGTTCGAGTCCCACAAACGATAAGAAATTAAAGTAATTAGCCGTTAAAAAAAACATAAATTTAAAACCTAGCTACACAAGAGTCAATAAATTTAAAAATTCGATAAAAATTTTTGGCTAAATTGCAATTGGGTGAATCTTGATTCTGTTGACCAGTAGCTTGTTTAGAATCTGGACCATTATCACATCTTCCTGTACTCTTTTTACTTCTGTCATCTTCCAAAATATATCACCTTTTTCACTTTCAAATTCCCACACAAAATAATATTATTACTTTTATCCTCCATTAAAATGGACCTCAAAACCTCCAACTACCTTCAAGAACCTACTTCATTCTTCCATTCTCATGGGGTACACCTTTACCAGTTTAGTTTTACACTTCTTTAATTGTTAACAAAATTTGTTTAACTTTTTTTTTGTATTAATTGTTGAGTTTTTACAGGGAGTAAGGGTGAGGAAGGATCCTGACCCAATGGGTAAAACAGATGGAGCTCCATCTACACTGGGTCGACCCGGTTTCAGCTTTACAGTCGGGTCAAGAAAGAGTGTCCCTTCGAAATGGGATGATGCTGAAAAATGGCTAATTAATGGCCATGATTCACCTTCAAATTTTATGGTTAAACAATGTGGTATTAATGGGCCTGTGATTAAACCATTTGAGTCCTCTGATCTTGTTCTGAAAGGTAATTAATATACCGTCGAGTTTATTATTTATTATAGATTTATAGTTATTATTATTTGATTTATCATTTATCTTTAAGTGTGTATGTCACTCAGTTATAATTCATGTTTTAGTATTATGATTATCATTATCTATAGTTGGTTAGCTTTATATCTATAGTTATTTAACTGTTTAATTATTTAATACACAAAAAATATTAACCAAAGTTTTTGTTTTTTTTATTTTTTTTTTATTTTTTTTTTTATTTTTTTTTATTTTTTTTTAATTCTTTTAATCATCATATTCACACCCTTTTGTGTAATCTTAGCTTATAATTCAGGTTTATCATTATTCCTTTCGTCTAAATATATATTATTCACCAATACAGTTTTTTTAAAATTCTTTTAATAATCTTAATCACACATTTGTGTAATTTTATAGTTATTCATAGAAATTATTATTCATCAATACAGTTTTCAGTTTTTTAAGTTCTTTTAATCATCTTAATCACACATTTGTGTAATCTTAGCTTATAATTCAGCTTTATCATTATTCTTTTCTTTGTAACATGTCTATAAAAAGTTCTGTTATTCAGTACAAAGAAAATATTATTCACCAATACAGTTATTAAGTTTTTTAAGTTGTTTATCATCATAATAACACACATTTTTGTAATTTTAGCTTATATTTCATACATTTCAATTCATACTGCAGATAAATTTACAAATGAAGCAGAACCCATTTTTAAAAAACTGAAATGTTTGGGAACCATGGAGGGGGTTCAGGAGGTCAAAAACCGAGACGCAGGGACAGAGATGACTCCAGTCGAAAGCTCAACCACCACGCGATGCCCAACGCCACTGAAAAGCTTGTCTCCGCCACGACACAACACCCCCGAAAGCAGGTTATTACTGCAGGGAATGGTGGATGAGAGTAGCTCTCAACTGGAGTGTCATTTAGCTAATAAGCTGCAACAATGGACACCGTTCGATGCAGTGAATTCCAACTGGAGCTCCATGGAGGAAGAAGAAGCAGAAATATCGAAAAGTTTGAGACACTTTGAGATCAACAACGGGTTTTTAGAAGGCATTTCGGGGCCTAGACCTTCTGCTTGGGAAGAAAAAGAAATGTCCGAACCCTGCGTGAGGTAAATTTTTCGATATGTTTCGGTTTTTAGGGTCTTTGGTTAGATTCAAACTAGAGGTGTTAAAGACCTGTAGCACCGATCGAACCGGTTTGACCAGTGTGAGTCCAATTGGTTTGGTTCATGCTCCGTTCTCACGGTTTGGTCCAGTTTTAAACTTGGAACCGGTTCGTTTAACCTTTTTATCATTTATATATAATGTTATCGAAAATATGTGGTTATATACATGTATTATAATAATTAAGCCCCTTTTTATTATTTTTAAAAATATATCATACAAATTAATAATTTTGAAAAAAAATATTAAAACTCTTTCAAATTGTCAAAACCAGATTACTAAACTTTAAAACTGGTCAACCCATCCGACCAGGTTGGTTTGGTTTGTCGTTTTATGAAAGCGTAGTTAATGGTTCAACCCAGAACTGTTCACGAACACCTTAGTCAGGAGCGGACCTACATGGTGTGGGTCGGGGTCCTTTGTTCAATCATTGATACTGGGGAGAAAATAAAAAAAAAACAAATAATTTTGAAAATTTTAAAACAAAAAACTGGTTCAAATCATAACTGAACCGTTAAATTGTCAAACCGGCTGACCCACCCATCCAACCAGGCCGGTTTGGTAAGCTTTCCGAAACCATTGTTAGCGGTTCAACCCAGAATTATCATCAAAACCGGTTGCGAACACCCCGAATTCAAACATTAATTTTTGGGGGGAAAAGAAACTTAATTTTATGGATTTGTACAATTATGTTGCTTTTTTGCAGGTATCAAATAAAGGAAGCAAAAATTCAAGCTTGGGTGAATCTCCAAAAAGCCAAAGCAGAAGCTGAATCAAAAAAGCTAGAGGTGACAAATAATATCTTTTTTAACTAAACCAAACTGGCTTTTATTTTTTGAACTAGTAATATGACCTCGCGCATTGCAGCGATAATTTGTTTTTTTTTTTAAACAAAAATATTTTTTTTTTATTAAAACTGTAGGGTCATATAATAAATTTGTTAAAATTGTAAATCACTATTAACAAAAGTTGAGAAATCAATTATATAAAAGTTGAAAGTGTATTACAGGTAAAGATTCAGAAAATGAGATCGAAACACGAGGAAAAGATGATGAAAAAGATGACAATCGTTCACAGAAAAGCCGAGGAACTAAGAACCGCAGCCCAGCTAGACCACCTTGAAATGGTAGCTAAACAAAACAAGCCGACGGACCACCCCGGCCCAAGCGTGCAGTTTTCGGGCCACCACGGTTCATGTGGTTGCTTGATCAGTAACCGATAAACCAATTCCTTAAATTCAACGGTTAATGTTGATCCACATTTGCGTGTATTTGAAGTTTTGACAAGAGTTAGTTCCTGTTAACCCATGAACCATATTTTAACCATATTATTATTATTACTCCTGTTGTTGTATTTGGGATGTGATATATTGTTTGTGTTTAACGTTTACTATCACGACAGGGGTTTTGTCTGTTCAAAGATTGCTTTTGATCCCCGATAAGTTAACCAGTCCGACAATTTTTTACTTTTGCTGTGAAATATCTTTTTTTATAGTATGCTATCCTTTTTATACAAGCCAATCCTACTGTATATTCGAATATATCAACTTTTAGTTGAAAGAACAAGTCAATTATTTCGTATAGGGTCATGCTATTTCCACACGCAGGAAATTATTTTCACACCTCGAAGCGCCGCGCTATGGCCATAGCGGGGCGCTTCGGTCGACAAAAGGTGATTTGATCGTTTGACTGACATAAGTTGCAGAGACATAAAGGTGATACGAGGTTGCAGGAGTCTCGTGAACCCTAAGCGCCGCGCTATGGCCAAAGCGCGGCGCTTCGACCCCAAATTTTCACTTTAAAAGGTCTCACCTGCTCAGACACAACATTCAAGTTTTATGCGATATTGTTACTCTACTATATTGATTTTGGAACATTCAACATACGCGTGATTTTGTTGTTTGTCGATTTTCTTTGCTCTATTAGTTACATCTCTTGAAAAAACGATGTCGTGGTTAAACAACTATCTTTTCGGTCAATATTCTGACGAGTCAGTTGTTCCTGATTCTTACGAGGGGACCGCTATTTCTGACTCGTATGAGAAACCGGTCTCGTCCAACTTGAGGGAGGCAGAGGTTGTATCTGGCATTCGTTATCGTGATAACACGGTGACGCTGGATTTGAATACCCCTGTGGAGGACCCTTACGCACAACAAGGTTATTCGAATTTCGGTTACGGTGGCGAGTACAGCTTTGTACAGCAGGAGTGTGGTCCAAACGACAGTTACGGTTGTCAACAGAGCTTACAAGGTTATTCGAATTTCGGTTACGGTGGCGAGCACAACTTTGTACAGCCGGAGTGTTATCCAAACCACAGTTACGGTTGTCAACCGAGCTTTGAACATCAAGTATATTCGGACCTCGGTGACGATGGTGAGCCGGGGGATGTGTCTGTTGACGAGGAAGGTTGTTACCCGGTTACGTTTTCGTTTGATACAACGCAGACCTTTTCGTCACGTAAAGAGTTGGTGCGTTGGGTACAAGACACGGCAAAAGACAACGGTTACCTCATTGTGATTAAGAGGTCGAATAAAAGAGAAGAGAATTACAAGATTTGGTTTCAATGTACTTTTGGTGGGGAGCATAAGAGTATAGCTACACAGAGGAAAATGGGTAGCAAGAAAATAGGCTGCCCGTTCGAGATGATCGGGTTTTCGGAATCATCCGGAAGTGTTTGGAGGATCGAGGTGACGAAGGCGAAGCATAACCACACTCCTATTGAAAACTTAGAAGGTCACGCGTATGCGAGAAGGCTTTCTTCGGAGGATAAAAAACTGGTTAAGGAGCTGGCAGAGCAAGATATTCCCAACCAAAGTATCTGGCGAACGCTGACAAAAAACAATCCGGATAGAAAGCTTATTCCGAAAGATATACACAACGCTGTTCAGAAGATCAACGCCGAAAAAAATGTCGGTAAGTCTCCGATGCAAAAACTTGAAAACATTCTTCTCGAAAAAAATTACACTTATTACATGCGCACGAATGAGATATCGAACGAAGTTGAAGATGTCTTCTTTGTTCACGAAAAATCATTCACTATGTGGTGTGCCTTCCCGCATGTGCTAATGATTGACGCCACCTACAAAACGAACATGTACAACCTGCCATTTGTTCAGGTCGTAGGCATGACGTCGACAAACAAATCGTTTACGGCTGCTTGTGCGGTAATTTCCGCTGAGAAGTCAGAGAACTACCTATGGGTGTTGCAGAGGATCAAGTCTATGCTGGTAGGATGTATGGAACCGCACGTGATTTTAACAGACAGGGATTTTGCGCTAATGAACGCGTGTGAACAAGTTTTTCCAAAAGCGCATAAGTATCTTTGTCGGTTCCGTATTCAACAAAATATTAATAAGAACAGCAAGAAGAAATTCTCTGACAAGGATTGGAAAGAATTCGTACGTAGATTTTGGTTATTGTGCGAGTCTACGACCGAGGAAATATACAGGTATAACTTGGAAAACCTTGAAGCACAGCTGAAAGAAGATGACCGTGAACGTAGGTATTTCTTACATAATTATGTTCAAATTTTATATAATAACAAAAACTGACTATTTACGTTTTTTTAATTTTAGAGGTTTTTGATTATTTGAAGAAATCCTGGTTGGATCCGTACCGTGAAAAGTTTGTATCTTGCTGGATTAACAAAACTATCAACTTTCACCAAACTACGACCAACAGGGTTGAGGGCATGCATGCAACACTAAAAAGTCACTTTCCAAGTCATCGCAACACACTGGATAAACTTGTACTGTATGTTGATCATGTTGTTGATAGACAATACACCGAGATTAGTAGTAGCTTTGAAACAAGCCTCCGAAAAGTGATGACGCACCACAAGAATCAGCCCATGCTTGCATATATTCTCAGAAAGGTTTCAATATATGCGATTGAGCTTTTGAGTAGGGAACTAAAACGTAAGGAAGACGGGTTGAGAGCCTACGGTGCAAGCTGTGGTTGCCAACTTTTTACCAGCTGTGGTTTGCCATGTGCCTGTCGTTTGGAAAAGTTGGAAAATAAAGGTAATTAATATCTTTGACCTTTCTCGTTATGATTTTGCCACCTAATTTGTTTTCATCCACAGGTCAGCAACTCCGGATCACACACATAGACGTGTTCTGGAAGAAGCTTGACTTCAAGCCTGCAAAGAAAAACATAGAGGATATCGATGTAGACGCGGAATTTGAAAAATTGAAACAAAAGATCGATCCAACACCCCCTCAAGTGAAAAGGAGCTTCTTTGAAAAGTTTCAGCAAATCCTCAATTCAGGGAACAATAACAAAAAACCTCCTGCTGTTCTGAAGAAAACTCGTGGTCGCCCAACATTGAAAACGCAGGAAGAAAGAAAGGTTGAAGCCGCTAGAAAAAGCGCGTACATTCCGTCTGGAGAAACTTGGGTTGAGGCCTCAGACGATCTTCCCCGTCACAGCTCGTACATATCACCGTCACAGCCTCAGACGATCAACCTACACCCTGATTTCCCGATGATCAAACTCGGTCCTAAGACGGATATAGCGATCCGCAACTACGCATCTCAGATTCCCGAAGTGATCCATCCATACATCGTTAGAATAAAGGACGTGAAACCAGATGGTCATTGTGGGTTTCGATCGGTGGCTGTTGGGTTAGGAGTGAAACAAAATTCATATTTGATGATCCGGAAACAACTTATAAAGGAGTTACGTACGAACGAATCGCTTTGGAGGCAGGTTTTCGATCCGGAAAACATAGGACATTATGATGCGCTGGTTAGACGGATCGATTTCAAGGGGGTGGGACGAGCAGATATCGAAAATTACATGACGATGCCTGAGACGGGGTTTCTTATTGCCCAACGATACGGTGTGATTGTTCACACCTTCTACATGCGTGGGAGCGATACAATTTTCCCTCTGCTGGCCGGGCCAAACGAAGCTGAGGAACCTCACCTGGTGGTTGCGGTTGTGTTCGTCGACCATGGGCATTTCATACATGTAAAGCTTGGAGGTTGTTATCCAATGCCTCCCCCAAACCTACTCTGGACAGCGAACAGAACAGAGCGCGCAGCAGCCTGGCATACATTATACAGGGATCAGATCAACGCGTACGAAATGCTTACGTATCGTGCCCCTGACCTTAATGTAACCCCATATGTTCACGATGTATGTTAAATGTGTTTAATAATAATCACGTTTGTGTTTGTTCAATATATGCGTTACATCACGTTAAAAACCGAATGTCACCGACACGACCCAATCAGATTCAATACGCACTTGTACGACCCAAAATGACAATATACATCATAATACTACAATTAATGAAAAAATACGTCATGTTCATGTACGGTAGGCGGCTGATACACATAACACCTCTCACAGGAGTACTTGTGCTTTCAAACCAAAATGATACGATATAACGGAATAAGACATCACACGTAACCGATTTGATCCGGAACTTGCAGTATAGTCCATATATAATAAAAAATGATGTATAATGGAAAAAACGTAAAATTTAGACTATTATCGACGCGTTTGTGAATTAAAAACAATTTTAAAGAATTTAAAAAAAGCCCAAAGCGCCCCGCTTAGACCTAAGAGGGGCGCTTTGCCCTTGAAGCGCCGCGCTTTGGCCATAGCGGGGCGCTTCGGACCCTCGCTATAGCTGAAGCGGGGTGGCTTCTCCCCCATTTCAACCACAAACACACACACACACACTTAAAGGTGCGATTTACACACACTTGAGCCGGAGATCAACGTTTTCAAGCTTTCAACCGCTAAAAGGTAAGATCGAACTTCATTTATTGTTTTGGTTCAAGTTATGTGTTTCATTTTGTTTGATTTTGTTTGATTTGGGCGGCATTGATCGAGCTGCTGGGGCTGTTCTTCATAACGAAGAACCAAAGCGCCGCGCCGAGGCCAAAGCGCGGCGCTTTGGTTCATGTTTATTTTTTTTTTATATTATTTGTTTTTGTTTAATATTATTTGTTTAATATTATTTGTTTAATATTATTTGTTTATTATTTTATATTTAATATTATTTGTTTATTATTTAAATTGTTTAGTAATATTATTTGTTTATTATTTTATATTTAATATTATTTGTTTATTATTTAAATTGTTTAGTAATATTATTTGTTTATTATTTTATATTTTATATTATTTGTTTATTATTTAAATTTAATATTATTTGTTTATTATTTAAATTGTTTAGTAATATTATTTGTTTATTATTTTATATTTAATATTATCTTTTCAACGTGCAGGGATGGATTCCTCCGATGACGAGATTGAGCATATGGAGGCTGAGGGAGAGGTGGGAGATGTGGGAGAGGAGGGAGAGCCGGCATGTCCGTACCTGCAGTTTCCGCAGGGGTCACGGGCGAGGGGGAGATGCGCTAGGTTGCGCACCATAGAGATTGGGGGGCATGTAGGGATAGACTGGGACCTGCTGGAGACCTTGGGAGAGGCCGCGCAGGCGCGTGATATAGTTGGACTAGATACTCCTTGGTCGCGCCTATTTGAGATAGCGATGGAGGACTCGTACCCTGAGCTTACGGTCGAGTTTCTTTCCACGTTTACATACGCGCCGCATCCGGCGGATTACGTGGAGGACCCGGCTTTTCCAGTCCACGAGGTTACATTCCGTCTCGCCGGTCAGGAGTTTCAGATGAGTGTGCGGCAGTTTGCTGTCCATACAGGTTTGTACACTGAGCCCGAGCTTGATACTGATTTATATACGCAGGCGGTTACGGCGATGGACAGGCAGACGCTTATCAGTTTCTGGAGGGCCATTTCCAGGGTTCCCTTTGGGAAATCCTGGCAAAAGGCCACCACCATTAGAGACCCCTTGTACCGATACCTGCACCATGTTATCGCGGCAACTATCGTGCCGCGGGGTGCCAGCAGGGAGAAGGTCAACCTCAATGACCTTTTCTTTCTATACTGCCTACTGCGCCGCCAGCCCTGCGATCTAGCAGCCTGCCTGGCAGATTACTTTGCCACAGCATACCACCGGCAGCTCCGCGGGTACGTGCACACTGGCTCATACATCACCGCCATTGCACGCTCGCTAGGGATCGTGCCCGAGTATGATCCGGAGCTGTCCGACCCGGTCCCGTCTGCCAGGTTGGGCCGCGCGTCAGTATCTGCCATGCAGATCACCCGTACCTTTGATGTTGGTCTGAGGTTTAGGGGCCGTGACGGGCTGATTTGGCATCCGGAGGTGGTGCCGGAGGTCATCCCGGTTGTTATTGAGGTGAGGCCTGGAGTGTTAGCCCCTCCTGATGTTCAGGCGGCCGCTCGGCAGGCTCAGCTACAGGCTCTGGGACTCGATCAGTTCCCGGGCCAGCCTCAGGATGAGGCTCAGGCTCAGCCTTAGGCTCAGGCTCAGGCTCAACCTGTATTAGAGGATCCGGCTCAGGAGGAGCATGTCGAGGAGATCCCGGTACCACCAGTTCAGCCAGCTCCTGAGCCGCCACAGTACCCGCAGCACGTTTACGCTGACCTGCCTCCGGTAGCGCGTGAGGTGGCTCGGGACTTCGACCGGCGCCTCAGACGCCAGGGCGCACGCATTGACTGGATCGTCGAGACGCTCGTTGCTCTACGAGAGCTCGCTGGGTTGCCTCCACTTCCCCTCCCACCGTCCCCACCGCACGAGGATTAGTACCTTAGTTTGTTTGTATAGTGATTTGTTATGTATTATGTACTCAGTTGTACCTTTTTGTTTTGTATGTACAAACTGATATATATAAACATATATATTGCAGTTAATCTTCTATTTACATCACGTTGGTTTTGGATTGTTTACGTTTAATTCTTATGGCTTTCTGTACATTTTATTTAACGTGTTCGTTTAATTTAACAAAATAAACTAGGTTAACAGTTTATAAAGACGCACTTATATTATATACGTTCTATAAAAATAATGACGTAAAAAAACGTAATTATAAAACAACTATGAATTATATGTAACTAATATTTTATAATAATAATAAAACTCAAATACAATTTTTTCCTCCAAAAAACACTACCAAACTAACCCACATCCCACCTATTTCAAAAAAAAAACAACACAAACTCCTGCCCACGCTTTTTGTCTTTTTGCACACTCAAAGCGCCCCGCTTTGGCCATAGCGGGGCGCTTTGAGTGTGCAAAAAGACAAAGACCGTGTGCGAATAGACCAGGCCTTCGTATATTCAAAGTTAATGATGATCATACACGTGATTTTGGATGTACATATGTCGTACAAACATATGCATCCAAAAAGTCACTATTCTTGTTATTCTCTGTTTGATGTGTGTGACTAAACTTAACCCTATATGTCAAAAAAACACATAAAATTAAGCATTATGTAAAAAAAACACATAAAATTAAGTATACTTGATTCTATATTTATCTCATTTATACCCTTAACTAAAAAGAGTGTGATGGTCAAATTGTCAAAGACTATGTGTTGTCGATTAACTAAACCATTGCCACACATTCTCGTTACGTAGGAATTTGAGCAATAACTAAACACCCAATAACCAGTTTTAGAGGAATGACTAAAACAAAAAAAAAATATAAATAAATAAAAAGAAAACAAAAAATAAATAAACAAATAAAAATAAAACAATGTGATTGGTTAGATTGGGGTGGGTCTCACCTACTTCCTCAATGGCGCCCCCATTAACAAGCCGGCACGGTGTTTAACGTCCCCATGCTGATTGCCTGATTTGGCATGGAGGTGTTAATCGACAACACTCAGTCTTATAAAATAGGTAAAATATTGAACTTTTTAAGTATTTTGATTTGACAAATAAAATACTAGTATTATTAGCTTGATATATATGATATTCTATAAAATTTTCAGTTATACATATTAAAAAATTGCAAGATATGTTCTCAAAATGAATAACAGATCAACAGAAACTGAAAATCTCACTCATCAAAATAATTGCTAACAAAAGTATTTGACCTTTTATTCCAAATTTCCTCAAGGACTGTTTTGTAGTTTATCACCACCAGAAGCAAAACAAAAAGGCTGTGAAGCCATTTAATCACGGAACTCATCCATGAACTTCTGGTGAAATTCAGTCAACCGTGAAACTATAGCCGGAATCTTCTCCTCTTGTGGCAATATCGTGCACCGAAAATGCCACGTCCCAGGAACCTGCAATCAAAATGAACATTTTAATGATAAATAAATGATTTTGACTAGTCCTCGTAGTTCTTGCAGTAGTTGTGGTTACGTAAAAACTAAAAACACTCAGTTATGAACCAAAATGAAAAAGGTATTGAAAAATTTACCTGACCAAAACCAGAACCAGGAACCACAACTATACCAGTGGCGTTAAGAAGGCGAGCAGCGTAATAAGCGTCGGGTGCTTTTTTAAGTGATTCCGCTTCTTTTATTGCTTTGTTGGGAAGCCGAATGCGTGGGAAAAGATACATTGCGCCTTCTGCTTTGTTGCAAGTAACACCCTCTAACTTGTTCAATCCATCTTCCAATATCTATTATTTAAAATTAACAAAAAAAACCAAAATTATAATTTACCACGAATTATCATCTAGATTAGTGATCTATCAATATGACTTAAACTGACCTTTGCACGCCTTGCCAGTGATTGTAGGATGCCATCTTTTTCGGCAAAGTAGGATTCGTATGATTCATCTCCAACCTGAAAAACACGCGTATTTGAATTATAATCTTACTATATAATAAAAGAAACCAATGGAGGGACACTTGTCATTATTCTAGACCTCCTTAATTGTAGATAATAATTATTTAGTTTAAATTATCAAATATTAATTAAATTAATATAAATCTTATAACTCTAAATTACTGGTATAAACTTAAATTCAAATCATAAAGTCTTATTACTCTATATTATTAATTTCAAACATACGGAATAATAGTCAACTTTGTGGCTCTTGACTTTGGCCACTAAAGTTTTTTTTGTGTGTCAATTTGGCCCTTCGCTGGTTTAAACTAAAAAGCATTGTTTCACTAAATAAACATGCATATTATTTATTGTTAATGTTATTAATGTTAACTACGAGAAATTATATTAAACAACTTATTAATTAAACTAAAAATTTTAAATAGTATTAACCTAATTTAAAAATACACAGGGTTTTTAAAGATATAACTTTTTTTATTATTTGCTATATAAAATTAGATTTATTCAACCCATACAATACAGGGAGTTTTTTTAAATATAAATTTTTTATTATTTAGTATATAAAATTACATTTCTTCCACCCGTGAATACACAGGGTTTTTTAAAAATATAACTTTTTTATTATTTGACATATAAAATTACATTTATTCAAACCGCATAATACACGAGGTTCCTAAATATATAACTTTTTTACTATTTAATATATAAAATTATATTACTTAACACGTGTAATAAAAGTGGTTTTTAAAAATATATTGTTTTTCATTTAGTATATAATTACATTTATTCAACCCGTGTAATACACGGGGTTCTAACCTAGTTATATATTAAAAGGTGTCGATTGATGAATAGTATCAACACCTTTTACACTTTCACCCCCTATAGTTTACTCAGTTTACTTCTTATACCCTAAACTTTAATAAAGTTATCAAACAACCCTTAAACTTCAATAAAGTTTTCTTTCGACTTTATTTTTATATTTTTCTCTTTCGGTTGTCATACCGGGTATCAAACAACCCCTAAACTTCAATAAACTTTTCTTTTGACTTTATTTTTATGTTTTGTTAGACTAGTTATAATGAGTTAACCGCCTGTCATATGATGAACCAAACATACCTTTGGAGGGCTCATAACAAGGCTTGCAAGAATCTGACCAGAAATATTCGAACACAAATTCACCGATGCCACCTTGTAAATTTGTTCCCTAACCTCCGGACTGAAACCGGTCACCTCCATGTAACCACCTCTTTTCCCACATTCACCATAATACCCTGCACATCGGAAACTTTTTAGTCACAAACTTCCGCATGATGTCTCGTCACGAAATAAAAAATGTAAGAAAAACAACCATACCTTTCGACACCGACTGAAAAGAAACCAAGGGGATATCCTTGTCACCATATCCCATTGAACGCGCGACTTTCTTAAAAGAGTGAAACTGCTTCTCGGGGACATAGACATTTTCCTGGTATACCTTTATAATGTCCACGTAATGTTTAAGGTTAACATAGATTTACTTAAGAAAATGCTTTGACTAAATTGTGGAAATTCTTTACCTCATCCGCTAGAAGAACCAAACCTTCTTTCTTGCAAAACTCGACAATTTCACGTTGGTTCTCCTCTGCAAGAACCTACATAAATATTATAAAAAATAAGTTATAAAAAAGGAGAATACAATGATCAGTTGTTTATAAAAACTAGAGTAAAATGCCAGTTCCGTCCCTAAGGTTTGGCCAGCTTTGTGACTTTCGTTCAAAGGTTTGTTTTTGCGTATTTGGATCCAAAAGGTTTGAAATCTTGCCATTTTCATCCGACTCGTTAACTCCATCCACTTTTCTCCGTTATGTCGGGGTATTACCGTCTTTTTAGACTAATTTTTATTAAGCTAAAAACACTATAAGAAATAAAGATCCATGATAGCCAATCCATAACGGATCCGGTTGGAGTGCAAAAAAACCCAAGTCCGTAGACCCGCGACCCGGCCCGAATGTAGCATGCAGGGCTCAACCTAATTCTGTCATCTTCTCAAGACATGGCAATGCATGCCCCACGTAATGCAGTTTATTTTATGTTTTTAATTAATGTTTCCATGCTTTATTTGTTTGTACCTTCAGCTTCCTAACTAGCGAGTTAGTTTTTAATTTTACTAGAAAATAGGTCGTGGGTTAGAGTAGTTGTAATTTCTTTTCTTTATGTATGAAACTTCCAAAGGAATGAAAAGGCAGTGTGTTTTGAGTATGAGAGTTTTCTCTTTGATTAATTTATCTCAATGGATTTGGAGTTAAATTGATTATGTCTATGCTAGCTCAACCGTGGCACGTTGGGTGGTGTTCTTAGACCCGATATCTAACTGTAGTGGTGTGTCTGTATCTTCGGTTGGACATCGCAGCCCTAATCGTTTCTTGTGTGGTGTATCTGTATCACAAGAAACCGTTAGAACTATCTTTTATTTTACCGTTTGATTTGAACCGGTGATTCGGGGTTTTACTCCTATCAATCCACCTCTGCCGACTTTATTTCAAATAGTGTTTTTAGTTTAATTAAAAAATGTCTAAAAAGACGGTAGTTCCCCTGAATTAACGGAAAAAACGAATGGAGTTAATGAGTCGGATGAAAATGGCAAGATTTCAAACCTTTTAGATCTAGATGCGAAAAAACAAACCTTTAGACAAAAGTCGCAAAACTAACCAAACCTCAGGGATGAAAATGGCATTTTACTCTAAAAACTAATATATACACATATATAATTTACCTGTCCTGTTGGGTTTCCTGGATTAATCACAACCAACGCCCTAACCGCAATACCCTTTTGTCTAGCAGTTTCCAGTTGCTTCTTGAGCTCAGAGATCTCAAGTCCCCACCCTGTTGCTTCATCGAGATAATAAGGAACCTGAAAAAGCCACGTGTCGCTCGATTATACTTCTTTATAAACTTGAAATCATTCTTGAACTCAAATACAGCAAGAGTATGGTTAAACTGGAAGTAAAAACACATACAAGAGTTCCACCATGAAGGGCGATCGAAGCGGAATAAAGAGGGTACTGAGGAATTGGACAGAAAATTCCATCGTTCTCCGATCGTATCAGCAACTGCATCATCATGTGGACCTGGTATAAAACATAATACAATCTGTAATTAATTTGACATGTTACACTAGTTTCATATTATATTTTATACAACAAACAATAAGAGCAAAAGAAAAGTAAGCTTTACCCCTGGACTTGCACCATCTGTCAAGAAAATATCATTTGGGTCAGCGGGAAAACCATCGCGAGCTTCAATGCCAGCAGCAATGGTGTCACGCAATCCTTTAACACCCTGATGTCCATAATAAATAGCGTAAATTATACTACTATAAAACACAGGCTCAATGATATGATAATATTTTAAAGATTCAAAAGATAGCAGCAGTTTTACCTGACTGTGACTATATGCACCTGTAGCGCTTCCAGGAATTTGATCAAGGATCTGCCATGCTCGCTCAATGGAATCAGCACTGTAAGTTTAACGATGCACGTTAGGGTACTTGAATTCATGTAGAGCTTACAGAAAATTACATAATAGACACATGTTTATATATATATATACCTAAACAATCCTTGTGTTTCACTCTTATCCAATATGGTAGGATGATCACATAATGCAAGAACCTAGCAAATCGAATACACAGTAGTTAACAGATCTGAATTGCTTATTTAGAGTCGTGTTATGAATTTACATCGAGATAGTTGGTAAACGGGCAACAAGCCGCGCCGCTACCCCTTTTTGAATAGCAAAACTAAGTCTTTTAAAAACTACGTCCATAGATCTCGGGGTCATAACATTACTATGCATGACCCTTTGAACTCGACTAAGTAGTTAACAACAATTGCAGAAAAAAAAAAAAGAACTAATACTATAGATGGTAATGTTCAATGCAAACCTCTCTGAAGAAAGTGATCGGTTGTTGACCAAGAGAATGCGGATTTCCGATATTGCAGTAAAGTATCTGCAAAATATTAGAATATGACATCAATTAAGCAGAATGTAAACCTTTCTAACACAAGAAAAAGAAATATTATACCTCTTCAAAAGGATGAGAGCCTGGATTTGCTTTCAAATCTTGCTGCAAATTCTGTAGTAAACAAATGTAGAAACATCAAAAAGTGATCATTCAACTTAACAACTAATAGCAACTTTTCATTCAATATATCAGTTAATAATAATTTGTTTTTTTTAGCAGAAACATATTCACTTTATTACCTGAGCCAGAGAAACGATTTCACCTCGAACAGCATACTCACATTTCAAAACCTGGATATACAGAAAGATAACACGGGTCATTTTAGTAGCTAACCTTTTTTCTTCTTGTATAAACTTACTTATCTTCTGATTGTGTGTTTTATAAGCAGATAAACAATTTTGATTAATTATTTCAAACTCATCATTCCATATGATTTCAAAATTACAACTAGATTGTTGCCGTATGCCGCGCGTTGTGGCGGCGACGTCTTAGTTATTTATAGCTTGTGACACGTTATGTGATATATTAATCATATGAAAATGTGTGTCCCGACGTATCTGCTCTAAAGCTTTACAGTTACAAAAGAAACGGACTCGAACCCGAGCTGGTTCATTTAATAAGTATTCCACCTAGCCACTACACCACTTTTATCTTTGCATCTAGACTTGGCGGTGTCAAAACATACAATAACTCAAATTTAGAACGTCGAATGAAAACGTATTATATTTGACCAGACTCGTTTTCGAACACAGTTTACGTCAAAGCGTAGAGCATAAAATCGTATTATATTTGACCAGACTCGTTTTCGGAAAAAAAAACTTATGTCGAAACTTGAATCTATATCGTTTACGTTGAAACGTGAATTTATGTCGACACGTATATTAAAATGTCAAAACGTAGACCAACTGAAAACATATATAAAAATAAGCATGAAAATGCATTACATTTGACCATGTTCGTTTTCGAAAAAGTTGAAGTGCAAGTCGAAACATAAATTTACACCGACACGTACATGAAAATAACGATGTGAGAAAATAGTTTTTTGTCTTTTTAAGCTAAAGAATGAATATTATGGGGGTGAATTTGAAAAGTTGAAGCTTAAACACTTTATAAAGTTTTAGTGGACGTAAGAGGTATAAATGTCAATTTTAAAAGTTTATGGGCTGTTTTTGTTAAGTTCAAAACTTTAAGAGCCATTTTGTCTTTTTCTCAGGGGCTATTTTAGTCAAGTTAAAAAGTTGAGGGGTTGTTTTGGTCAAGTTGAAAACTTGAAGGGCTGTTTGTATTTTAGTCCCACCAACCTTTTGTTTTAAGAATATAGTAATTTATATTCTAGAGTGAAATAAGTTGATTTCAATAAACTATTATATTATATTAATTCAATATTCTGTTCAAACAATAAAAAAAATCCCGATCTGAAACATATAAATCCAATTAAACAAAGTAACAGAAAAAAAAAAAAAAAAAAAAGCGATTCAATGCTAAAAATCAGGTGAGATAAGTAAAACAAACAAGATCAAGTAATGAAGTAACAAAACAAACCTTGGGGTTAAGGGAGTCAACGGAAAGAGGGTTGTGAGAAGCCATTGATGTGTCGGAAGGGAGAGATGTGAAGAATCGAGCAAGTCTGGAACAATAATTTGAAGGAGAAGAAGAAGATTGACGATGGGGGTTTAAAAGGGAAACGGTGGCGTTAGTGATCAAACTTTTGGCTCTATAAGCTACGAGTCTCCGCATGGCGGCTTTTAAGGTGTGTGAGATTGGGGGTGTGTATTTGGTTCGTGGTGGTTTCGTGTTTGTCAAGAAAGATCAAAGTCAATTTGGACACGATCCGTATTTCAAACTTCTTTCAATGTTGAGTGTATCAAAAGTCAAATATCATTTATTGCGTATTAAATAGCTCTACCTTTTAATTTAGAGTTAAATGGCATTTTAGTCCTCATTTTGCCAATTTAGTTTAATGGTTTTATTTTCGTCTATGAGTTCAAAAAGGTTTCAGCGTTGCCATTTTAGTCTACTATATTAACTTCATCCAATTTTTCTGTTAACGAGAAGGGTAATTCGGTCATTTTATATGGCTGAATTGTCCTTCTAGTTAACAGAATTACATAACAAAATTAACAGAAGGGCGATTTGGATCAAAATAAGATTGAACAAATAAGTTAACCATTGAACTCCTTCATCTCCCAAACTCTTCCACACCTCAATCGGGATGTTGTCTAAACCCATTGCCTTACTTTTTCCCATCTTCCTAAGTGTTGTCCTCACCTCTTCCTGTGTGATCCTCCTACAGTAGCAATTATTTTGTTGACGCCTTTGAATCGTGGATTTGTCGCTATCTTGTTGGTACGCTCTTCTGTCATTGAAAAGATTGTGGAAGTAGGTTTGCCATCTCAACTTAATGTCATGTGCCTTGACCAAGACACGTCCATCCTCTCCTTTGATAAACTTTACTAATCCTGGATCATGTCTCTTTCGTTCCCTAGCTTTGGCAATCTTGAAAATATAATTCTCCCCATCCTTAGTTTCTAGACGTTCATACATATGCTTATAGGTCGTGCTTTTTACCTCTGCCATTGCCTTTTTCGCTTCCCTTCTTCAATTCTTTCCTCAACCTCAATCGCTCTTCCTCGTTTGTGCACCTTAAAAGATCTCTAAAACTCTGTTGTTTATCATTTATTTTGGTCTGCACATCTTCATTCCACTACCAGTACTCCTTATGCCCACTAGTCTTCCCTGTTGTGAACCCAAGAGTCTCAATCGCCACTGTAGTGATTGTAGTTGTCATAGCTTCCCACATCCGCTTTGTGTCGTCACCTGGTTGAGTCGTTGTCATCGTGCTAACTTTATCTCTAAATATCGTAATCTTGTCTCAAGTTTCCCCAACAGATCCTAGGTCGGGTTTTCCTCCCCCTTGCTGTTAGCCTTACTTTTAGGGTTATATCTGCCACCAGCAAATGGTGCTAAGCTGCTGCTGTCTTCCTTGGTATAACCTTGCAGTCCCTCCACATTCGTCGATCTCCACGCCTCATTAATAAATAGTTGATTTGCGTGTTGCGTCCCCCACTGCTAAAAGTTATCAAACGAGATTCACTCTTCCTAAAAAACGAGTTTATAATACACGAGTCATGAGCCATCGCAAAGTCTAGAAGATCCCAGCCAAGCTCATTCTTATCGCTAAAGGCAAAGCCACCGTGCACCAATTAAAAGCCATCACTATCCTTACCAGTGTGACCATTAAAATCTCCTCCTATAAAAACTTTATCCTCCCTAGGTATGCCCCTCATTACTACGTCTAGGCAATCCCAAAACTCTCTCTTCTCTTGATCTCCTTGGCCTACTTGTGGAGCATAAGCGCTAATCACTGTCACTACTTGCTCGCCTAATACTAATCTCAACACCATAATTATGTCATTGTGTCGTACCACCTCAATCACGTTCCTGTGCAATTGGCTTTTGTTTTTAATAAATTGATATGAAAGCCAAACTATTGAATTAAAAAATAAATAAAACATATCTTTTGTACTAAAATAGATATTTTGAGCAAACCACAAGGACTAAAATAGTATTTAAATCTTGTTTTTAATAAATTGAGTATATTCAATATATTAACCATTTTATAAGGGCATATATGATACTTTTAGTTTTTATTATACTAGTGGGAATGCCCGCGCGTTGCTGCGGGTGTCCGAACTCATAATCCGATTCAATTATGATACCTATTACGAACCACAACCCATTACGGTTCAACACTTTTTTTCCATTCAACAAAAAATAGTCGTAGAGGTTTGTATTCACATAATAAGCATAATCACCTGTACTAACCTCGCCCAAACAGTATGGAAAAAAGGTGATATTTCTAGAAAAAGAAACGATATATTATGATAAATGAATGATGACTGAATTACTTCTTAGACATGGTCTTCTCATCAGATTTATATGTCCGAGATTTATAAGTCAACTATACCCCCTTTATTGCATGCAACCTTCTGAAGAGGATCACCAACCTATAAGGAGTGGCATCAATATATAAACATACTTTGTAAACAAGATGTCAACATTAATAAGTCAGCTATCAGTCAAGTAGTGCACACACAAGCATATACATACACACACAATGAAGGGTGCTTAGTGTAACACCCCAACCCGGAAGGGCTGACGTGTCACAATAACAGTAGTATCATAAACAAAAGTCATAATTCCATTTATTTATTTTGACAAGGATACAATCACATAACAACTAAACTTAAGGTTTATATACAAGCGGAGACATTATACTTAATTAACTAACATCTTCAGATTTATTCCTAGGCTTTATTCTTCTCTCTCTTTCCCGCCCAAAGTAACCTGCTGACCTGTATACACAACAATTTTACGGAATGAGCCGAATGCTCAGTACGGAATAATAGGCTCAAATAACAAATAACGCTTTATTTATTCGGATGAAACTTGACGCAAATAACGTAATTTCATAATCATATCTTACGGATGTACCCATGAGCAAACTTAAAACGTGACAATACACAGGTAGCTACTCCTGCATAATTATCACATGAGATGGCGAATTGGCATACCCGTTATCCACCTCCTTATACTTAAATCCTAGGATCGATCCATACGCCTCCTAATAGCCTTATGTACCACACTTGTACTTAAGAGACGCCGTGAACTAATCTCTCCGTCACGGATGGAGCACATGATGTCGATGCCGCAACAACATACTCGTGGGACACTCCACGAGAAGCGATACTCAGGGTATCAGAGTACAAATGGTCTTTAAAACTTATTTTCATAACAAAACGGAACATATATTGGAACATGCGATAATGAGTATAACTAACAGAATACTATCGCATGACATGAAAGCTTAATTCAAATGATTAGAAAAGAATTTCGAACGGACTGTCAAATGAATCGATAATCAAAGACGTGAGGAGTTTTAAAAGATATATGAATTTAATGGGTTTATAACAATTGAATATCAAACAACAAGGAGTGGGGTAAGGATCCGTACCTTAATAATTCCAAATTGATGCTACCTTGTGATAATATTTCAGATTTATACGGACAGAGTTTAGACTACTGATTAGTCTTTTAACCTAATTTAAATAACATGCACACAAACTAGGTTAGTAACTTAATACAGCCTTTACGATAACTCACGAGATCAAATTCTCACAACGAACGACAAAGTGCGATACTTCATCCATCGAATTAACGATGATCCGTCAAATTAATGACGAACGACAAAGTACAATACTTTATCCATCGAATTAACGATGATCCGTCAAATTAATGACGAACGACAAAGTATAACCCTAATGTGGGCAGCACTTAAACATCCATTGGATATATTGATCGATCGGACAATGAATCGTAATAGCGATCGAGTTATTACCCTGTTCTGCAGCACCCCGCTATACTTAATTTGTGTTTTGTGTGTGTTTTGAGAGTAATCGGATGATAACTCAGCGAAATTTTGGAGTTTGATCGTCGTTTTTGTGCCCAGAATCAAGTCCCAACATCCTCTATTTATAGTCGAATTTTGACCCTTAGGCGGCCCGCGTGAGTTTTAAGCTAACTTGAGGCGGCCCGCGAGAGAACTTATTTTATGTATAGGGTTGCCACGTGTGGGACTAGGCTAGCTGAGTCGACGAAATTATTAAATTCAACTTCGTCCGCAAGTTATTAAGATAATCGTTTAGTAGGGAATACCCCCCTGAGTTTTAGGGGCCCTAATCCTGATTCTGAAAATTCTGAAAATTTTAGGGTTGGTGCAGAATCACGTGGGTGTCTTAATTAGGGTTTCCTAGTGAGTAATTTATAAATACTAATAATAGTTTTGGTTGATATACAGAAAGATAGATCATAATATAAATATATATTATTATTATTCTTTTATTTTCTAGAATAATGATTTTTAAATTTATGGTTATTACAACTATTACCCCCTTAAAAGAAATTTCGTCCTCGAAATTTTTCAAACATATCGCATAAGTAACAGAAACGAAACTTTCATAGCAGAGTTACTAACTTATATAACCAGAATCTCCTAACCACACATGTGTATCTGAAATTCATAACTAAGGTCATGACTATACTTGTCAATTTCCTTATATATGTGCCCTAATGGTCCTTCTATAACGTATCTTAATAAAATATCTTACCGTACGAAAAGTCAATAGAGACCTACAGATACTTAGAGTGACTATTGGTACTGATATTTCCTACATAGATATGCTTAGTCATAGCTAAGATATATTCACATAAGGTAAAGCATAAATGACCGTAAACAGAAACAATTGAACATATATCAAAGAGCAAGATTTACCGTTACTCGACTAAAATTCTATTACTAGAATAGATTAGGGTATAGAGAGCGAATAGATTCTTCAGATTCCCATGTTGCTTCGTGTTCAGAGTGATTTTTCCAAAGGACTTTAACAAACGGAATTACTTTCCTACGCAAAACCTTTTCTTGTCGATCTAAGATGGCTTCTGGTTCCTCTTCGTAGGACAAATCTTCGTGAATTGTAAGTAACGGATAACTAATGACATGAAGTGGATGATACTTATATCCTCTTAACGAGGAGATATGAAAAACGTTATGAACGTGAGAGAGCTGAGGAGGTAAAGCCAGTCGATATGACACTTCTCCAATTCTTTCAAGGATTTCAAACGGACCGATGAAACGGGGACTAAGCTTCCCTTTAATTCCAAATCTACGAACGCCACGCCAAGGTGATACCTTTAAGAAAACGTGATCACCAATTTTAAATTCGAGTGGTCGTCTATCTTGATCTGCATAGCTCTTTTGTCGGCTCTGAGCTTCTTTCAGTTTTTCTCGGGCCATAGTGACTTTTTCATTTGTAATCTGAACTAGTTCTGGCCCTTCAATAATCTTTTCTCCAACTTCATCCCAGCATATCGGTGCTCGACATTTCCGACCGTACAAAAGCTCAAAAGGTGCCATGCCAATACTTGCTTGCCAACTATTGTTGTAAGCGAACTCAACAAGGCATAGATATTCATCCCAGTTTCCAGACCATTCAAGTGCACATGCTCGGAGCATGTCTTCCAAGGTCTGAATTGTGCGTTCCGACTGCCCATCTGTTTGTGGATGGAAAGCCGTACTAAACTTTAGTCGTGTACCCCAAGCTGCCTGAAAACCTTTCCAAAATCGTGAGGTGAAACGTGGGTCTCTATCGGAAACAATGGAAGATGGTGTGCCATGGAGTCGAATAATTTCTTGAAGAAATATTTCGGATAACTTATTAACCGAAAATCCTTGCTGAATTGGTATAAAATGTGCTGTCTTCGACAATCTATCGACAACAACCCATACAACATCATTCTTCTTGAAAGTCTTAGGAAAACCGGTAACAAAATCCATTGTGATCTCATCCCACTTCCATTTGGGAATATCCAATGGCTGCAACAGACCGCTTGCTCGTTTGTGTTCAATTTTCACTTGTTGGCAAGTGAGGCATTTACTTACGTATCGAGCAACGTATTCTTTCATGCCATTCCACCAGAAGTTCTGTCTTAAGTCTCTATACATCTTGGTAGATCCTGGGTGAATTGAAAATGGTGAGCTGTGAGCTTCGGCTAACAATGACTCACGAAGGCTGGAGTCATCGGGTACACAAAGTCTTTTGCCGCACCAAATCACCCCCTGATGGTCTATACTAAATTCAGATTGCTTACCCACCTCGAGATTTTGCACAATTGCCCAAAGTTCTCCATCTTGCTTTTGTGCATCTTTAATCCGTGCTATGAGGTCGGGTTCAATCTGCATTCTAGCTAGATATCCATCAGATTTACTAACCTGAAGCCAAATGTTCATCCTTTCGAGATCTTTCCTAATACGAGGCTGAATTTGTAAGCAAGATATAGTCCCGGAATTCTTTCGGCTCAATGCATCAGCTACAACATTGGCTTTGCCTGGATGGTATTGAATATTGGCGTCGTAATCTTTTAAAAGTTCTAACCACCTTCTTTGCCTCATATTTAGCTCCTTCTGCGTAAATATGTACTTGAGGCTCCTGTGGTCACTAAAGATGTCACAACTCTCACCATACAGATAGTGTCGCCAAATCTTAAGTGCAAAGACGACTGCGGCTAGTTCTAAATCATGTGTAGGGTAGTTAAATTCATAAGGTTTTAACTGACGGGAGGCATAAGCGATAACCTTCCCATGTTGCATTAACACACAACCTAATCCTTTCTTTGAAGCATCACTATAGACTTGGTAACCTCCTGATCCAGAAGGGAGAGCGAGTATCGGAGAGGATACGAGTCGTTTCTTCAATTCTTCAAAGCTTTTATCTTGTTCCTCATTCCATGAGTACTTTACCCCTTTCCTTAGGAGTTTTGTGAGTGGTAAAGCAATTACCGAGAATCCTTCAACAAATCTTCGGTAATAGCCAGCAAGACCCAAGAAACTTCGTATTTCGGTAACAGAAGTGGGTCTTGGCCATTTTGTAATAGCTTCAACCTTTGTTGGGTCTACCATAATTCCCTCTGCTGATACGACATGACCTAGAAATGCTACTTGGCTAAGCCAAAAGTCACATTTGGAAAACTTAGCGTACAACTTCTCATGTCGCAAGGTTCCAAGTACTGCATGTAGATGTGCTTCATGTTCTTCGCGACTCTTAGAATATACCAGAATGTCATCGATAAAGACAATAACGAATTTGTCTAGGAATTTGTGAAATACTCGATTCATCAAATCCATGAAGACTGCGGGTGCATTAGTTAGCCCAAAGGGCATAACTAAAAATTCGTAATGACCATATCGAGTACGAAAGGCGGTCTTGGGAACATCATCATTCTTAATCTTTAGCTGATGATACCCAGACCTTAGGTCGATTTTTGAGAAGAACTGAGCCCCCTGAAGTTGGTCAAAGAGATCATCAATGCGAGGCAGAGGATACTGATTACGAATAGTAATCTTGTTCAACTCTCGGTAGTCAATACATAAACGCATACTACCGTCTTTCTTCTTCACAAATAAGACCGGAGCACCCCAAGGTGAAACACTGGGTCTTATGAATCCTAGATCTAATAATTCTTGCAATTGTTCCTTCAACTCCTTCAGTTCCATTGGAGCCATACGATATGGAGCTTTAGAAATAGGTTCGGCACCAGGGATCAAGTCGATGGTGAATTCTACCTGACGGTCAGGTGGTAATCCCGGTAGTTCATCTGGAAATACATCAGGATATTCACGAACAACGGAATGGATATCGATACTCTTAACACTAGCAGAAGTATCCCTAATCGATGCTAGGAATCCAGCACAACCGTTTGATATGAATTTTCGAGCCTTAAGAGCAGAGATAATCTTAAGAGATTTATGAGCTTGAGTTCCCTGATATATAATATCAGGATGATGAAGATCACCGAAAATAACACGGCGAGAATGACAATCTATAGTTACATGATGTCTAGACAACCAATCTATTCCTAGAATAACATCAAAGTCACACATATGTATTGGAAATAGATCTGCCTTA
The DNA here is from genome assembly GCA_030545235.1 of Helianthus tuberosus. NCBI lineage: Eukaryota > Viridiplantae > Streptophyta > Magnoliopsida > Asterales > Asteraceae > Helianthus > Helianthus tuberosus. The sequence goes on from CM060405.1 coordinate 31,449,062, forward strand.
CACACAATAGATTCAATACGGATCGGACAATCCTTATATACGTAAGTGATTACGAATGAATTTTCCATGGGAGTGGAAATGGTTAAGGTATGATTTAAGAGAGTTGGTTTTATCGGAAGGTACTTAGTAAACGAATGGGATACTAAAGAATGAGTCGCTCCTGTATCGAATAACACATAGATACTATGTTTACCAAGCTGAAGGGTTCCCGACACAGTACCTGGGACATTAGCAGCATCAGTAGCAGAAAGTGTAAAAGCTCTTCCTCCAACATTGGGTGGTGCAACGTTTGGTCGGTTATTCTTCTTAGTGTCTTTCTTCGTACACTCCTTAATCATGTGTCTAGTTTGGCCACATCTAAAGCATGCTCCTGTACTTCGGTGACATACGCCCTGATGTCTCTTACCACAAGTATTACATAAAGGATATGTAATCTGATTCGGGTTTACATGCTGATTCAGTGGTTGAGCTCTAATAGGTTCTGCATACAACTGAATCTGGTTTTAAGCAAGCCTCGGGTTTTGCATTCTAGGTTGCCATGGACGTGCCTAATTTCCAGAGTTTTGATTTCCTTGCACTTTGCGATCTTGATGCTGTGGCGTAGTGGATGATTGGCCGTTTTCTTGCTTAATTTGTCCTTCCCTATTTCTCTTCTTATTATCCCCAGTTCGAGATAAGAATTCTTTCCTTTCGAACTCAAAAGTCTTGATTGCATCAGCAACTTCGGTGATATCCTTAAATTTCATGTACATGATCGACTTCCGAATTCGATCATTAACTGCCCACTTGCATTTTTCTGCTTGGACTTCTGCTGATCCTGCAACGTCTCCTACAATACTAGCCAACCTTGCAAATCGAGTAATGAACTCAGAGGCTGGTTCATCACTTCCCTGTCGAATTACTGCATACTCCCTGATATAAGCTTCTTTATCAGCGGTCGAAAAATACTTATCGTAAAAGATGTTACGAAAGTCGACCCATGAAAGATTAGCGTCAAAATCATCCCCTCATTTGACATGCTTATATCCTTCCCACCAAGTTTGTGCGTCATCTTCGAATTTGTAGGTAGCCAGTCTAACTTTGTATTGCTCCGGAACTCCAAGAACTCCGAAGATCTTTTCAACATGAGCTATCCAGTTTCTTGCTTCGACTGGATTATTAGCGTGACTAAAGGATTTCGGCTTTTGTTTTTGGAATTTACTAATCCATATGTCTATACTATAATTAGTATTGTTCGTGGTATTTTCACGAGTTTCACCACCAGAGGTTGGATTAGTGTTAGTGCCTTCTGGATGACGAGTTTGTTGAATAACGGCCTCAGCTGTTTGAGCAACCAGGTTTGGAAGCAACCCGGCAACAGCCTGGTTGATAGCATTAATTACATTTGGATCGACTGGAGTCTCATTCGAAGAAGTGTTGTTACGTACAGGGTTAGTACGAGTATTCCTACGTAGCAGACGACGAGGAGGCATATCTATACGAATAAACATAGGAATTAAACCAAATAAGAGATCAAGTTGAATCCTATCATAGATATCTACCCATTCCTCACAGGTTTTTATTACTATCTTCAAGTTTTCTACAGGAAAGAGCCTTTGCTCTGATACCATAGCTGTAACACCCCAACCCGGAAGGGCTGACGTGTCACAATAACAGTAGTATCATAAACAAAAGTCATAATTCCATTTATTTATTTTGACAAGGATATAATCACATAACAACTAAACTTAAGGTTTATATACAAGCGGAGACATTATACTTAATTAACTAACATCTTCAGATTTATTCCTAGGCTTTATTCTTCTCTCTCTTTCCCGCCCAAAGTAACCTGCTGACCTGTATACACAACAATTTTACGGAATGAGCCGAATGCTCAGTACTTTATTCGGATGAAACTTGACGCAAATAACGTAATTTCATAATCATATCTTACGGATGTACCCATGAGCAAACTTAAAACGTGACAATACACAGGTAGCTACTCCTGCATAATTATCACATGAGATGGCGAATTGGCATACCCGTTATCCACCTCCTTATACTTAAATCCTAGGATCGATCCATACGCCTCCTAATAACCTTATGTACCACACTTGTACTTAAGAGACGCCGTGAACTAATCTTTCCGTCACGGATGGAGCACATGATGTCGATGCCGCAACAACATACTCGTGGGACACTCCACGAGAAGCGATACTCAGGGTATCAGAGTACAAATGGTCTTTAAAACTTATTTTCATAACAAAACGGAACATATATTGGAACATGCGATAATGAGTATAACTAACAGAATACTATCGCATGACATGAAAGCTTAATTCAAATGATTAGAAAAGAATTTCGAACGGACTGTCAAATGAATCGATAATCAAAGACGTGAGGAGTTTTAAAAGATATATGAATTTAATGGGTTTATAACAATTGAATATCAAACAACAAGGAGTGGGGTAAGGATCCGTACCTTAATAATTCCAAATTGATGCTACCTTGTGATAATATTTCAGATTTATACGGACAGAGTTTAGACTACTGATTAGTCTTTTAACCTAATTTAAATAACATGCACACAAACTAGGTTAGTAACTTAATACAGCCTTTACGATAACTCACGAGATCAAATTCTCACAACGAACGACAAAGTGCGATACTTCATCCATCGAATTAACGATGATCCGTCAAATTAATGACGAACGACAAAGTACAATACTTTATCCATCGAATTAACGATGATCCGTCAAATTAATGACGAACGACAAAGTATAACCCTAATGTGGGCAGCACTTAAACATCCATTGGATATATTGATCGATCGGACAATGAATCGTAATAGCGATCGAGTTATTACCCTGTTCTGCAGCACCCCGCTATACTTAATTTGTGTTTTGTGTGTGTTTTGAGTTTTGGAGTTTGATCGTCGTTTTTGTGCCCAGAATCAAGTCCCAACATCCTCTATTTATAGTCGAATTTTGACCCTTAGGCGGCCCGCGTGAGTTTTAAGCTAACTTGAGGCGGCCCGCGAGAGAACTTATTTTATGTATAGGGTTGCCACGTGTGGGACTAGGCTAGCTGAGTCGACGAAATTATTAAATTCAACTTCGTCCGCAAGTTATTAAGATAATCGTTTAGTAGGGAATACCCCCCCTGAGTTTTAGGGGCTCTAATCCTGATTCTGAAAATTCTGAAAATTTTAGGGTTGGTGCAGAATCACGTGGGTGTCTTAATTAGGGTTTCCTAGTGAGTAATTTATAAATACTAATAATAGTTTTGGTTGATATACAGAAAGATAGATCATAATATAAATATATATTATTATTATTCTTTTATTTTCTAGAATAATGATTTTTAAATTTATGGTTATTACACTTAGTCTCAAACTTATTTTGTCACCCATTGCATCACCTAGAGATATATAAAGTCAAGCAGAGATGTATTAAAATTGACACCTAGGCGTGAGGTGCAGGCCTCAGCGCCTCATGTCACATGAGGCACGCCTTTCCAACAAAGCGCAATACTCGATGTTCACAAATATTAGAGCAGCATACCTACAATTAGTGACACATAAGGCACAAAGCAAAACATTTGATTCAACTACAAGTGTAACAAAGAATGAAACATGCTGCTACAGATCAAGGTGGTTTGTTACTATTGGCATCAACTCCAAAACACATTCCTTGCTAAAACATTACAAGACTTTTAAACAGTAGTCAAATTATCTAGTACATCCATTTGATTGAACATGTGAACTGAAAAAAGACTTGCTTACATCTTGTCACTTAGCCAACATTTTTGAGGAGTTGATGACTTGGTCACGCCATCAACAAATTCAGAAGGCCTTCCGATCAAAACATCGGTATATCTGTCATCACACCCAAAATTAATTACTAACCAAAAAATAAAAACCTATTATTAGACACAATTTAACAAGATGTTCTTTATAAAAGAACAACTTGAACTAACAAGCAGGGGCAGGAAGGGAAGAAAATTGAGGTTGAACTGGGATTTCTACTAAGACCTGTCATATGCCATCTTAAATTTGATGCAAAATTACTAAACTATTCATTCGGTTTCTTCTTCATATGAAAGCTACGAACACATTGACAGAGAGTACATGCAGGAGAGGATCATGTACAGAGCAAATCACTTCATTTTCTTCTTCATACAGGGGATTATACAACCCATGATAAAAAAATTGATATCTTTTATTAATTCCATAACACTGTTCCATTGCAAAAAAAAGGAAAAAGATCAAGCTCTTCGTAGGCGTAACGCAATACTTAACAAATAAACCATGATTACCTGAATAAGCTTTTATGTATAAAATCAACATTACACACACTATCTTAGAAATTATAGAGATTTCATATCAAATCAAAAAGACAAAGAATTTAGCAGACCAACCTAGATCAGTGGAAGCATCTTTTACGAAGAAGACCACGTCAGAGCTATTAGTTCATCCGCGCACAGACGACTGGACTTTTCCTCTGCTCAAACAATATAACTAAGCCTTAAAATTTTATTTTTCTTCAAAATATAATTTCTAAAAAACAATACGATAGTTGCTGGCTTCAAATTGAGAGATGTCCATCTTGTAGAATCCTGGCCACCCCATACTAAGAAAAACGCATAGTACAATCTCAAGTTTCATCAGTATCCCAATCCCATAAACCAGTTTAACCCAATTCAAATTACGCAAACCTCCTGAACTTCACCAATTTTGACCCAATAAAATACAGCACATAAAATGACTAAAATGTTTAAAATCTCAAATAAACCCTAATACCCTCTTGTTAAAAAATCCCAACAGTCAACAATAGCTAGAAGGGACTGGCCTTACTCTAGTCACCGGAATACATGCCGGAATCCTATTCCGTCGTCGACGTCGGTGTCCAGGTCCCCTGGTGTTGCCTGATCTACCACAAATTCTCTCTCCATTGTCTTCGAATAACCTGAAAATCGCAATACAATCACAATGTAGAGATTATAATTCGTTTACAGGATAACTGTGATGAATCTTACTAACCTGCGATTGGAATTCAGCCTCTGTCGGACTCCAAACTTGCGCACCCAACAGAGACTAAAGATATAAATGTTCTTGATCCATCCCATCATATGGTTATGATTAAATCCTGAAACCGTTTGATATAAATGTTCTTGATCCATCCCATCATATGGTTATGATTAAATCCTGAAACCGTTTTGCTTTAATTGCGCATTTAGTGAATTCGGTTGTCGCCATAACCCCATTGAACCATCGAACTGTTGATATGCTTGGCATGATGGCGATAATGGGAGAAGAGGGGTAGGGAAGAAAACGTAAAAATATTAGGGCTTTCAACTGTGGCTTTTCATATGCCGTCTTAAAATTCTATGCTTTAATGGGATATAAAATTCCATAATGGTGAAATCCCTAGATAGCCCCTCAAAGCGTCTTAAAAGTTTGATAAATATTATATTTCAGCCCCTCTCAAATGGCTTGACTATATTGTACATGGTGCTTCAAAATTTGTCCATATGACAAAATTACGAAAAGGGTAGAAAACCCAGTTCTCTTAATATAGTATTATAGATATAGATATATATATATATATATGAAATTTGTAAAGTCTGTAAGTGTATATATAAAATTAATCCTAAATAGTATATATCACTTTAGAACGATTAGTTTGTAAACCGAATCGAAATAATTAAAAAAAAAATACTAAATTACATATATGGTTTTTTTGGTTTTAATTAGGGTTATTGGATTTTATCACCCTCAACTATCGACTATTGGTCGCTGCCACCTTCAACTACCACCTTGACGTCTGGCACCCCCAACTTGACTTTTGTTTGTGCTGACACCACGTCGTTAACCAAAAACTTAGTTAAGTTTTTATCATACGTGGCACTCCATTTCCTATGTGGCAAGATGAGGTGGATCCCTTATAAAATATAATGAACAATTATTGGTCAAGTTGCAGACACGTAGTACAAACCATTTCTTCATCTCTCACACTTCTTTTTCATCCCTCTTGTTTGCCTTTGTAACACCACCACCTACCACCGATAAAGAGCGTCTTGCTGCCACCCTCCGTTACCACCACCGGCCAACATTGTATCTCCAACGCAACCACTGCGTTTCGTCGAAAGTTATCGGTTCCAAAGCAGCCCCTTTACGGTTGTGATAGTGGTTTGAAGAAGGTCCAAAGTCGACGATACCGACATCTAAGTTTATATCAAGTGGAGGCTAGCGTTTCACAGCCGACCACAACCACCTAGATGTCCATACACCTTGTTCGTTTCGCCAACCGCTTTCTCTTTCACCTAAACTGGTTCAGACATGATAGTGATGTTTTTCGGTTGGTGATTCTAGGGTTTGCAAAGGACTGTGGTGGGTCTTGACCGGAAAATTTCAGAGACGGTGGCCAGCGATGCTAGCGGTCGTTCAGCCGGAAAGATCATCATACACCAAACCATATTGAAGATCTTCATCCCTCCATTCAATCACAATCAGTCAGATTGTTCCACCACACCAGTGTCGTTCACAGATAATCACTACTCCATCAGTCTTTGTACCTTGGTCTGATCACATATTTGTCTCAGAAGTCACACAGATCTCATACAATTTGCCTTGCCGCTGTTTTGGCTTCCATTACCTAGTGTTGCCATCAATGTGGTTATGGTTGAGGGTGATTCGAGGGTGGTTGTGGTTGTGGGTTGGAGGGTGGTGGCCGGAGGTGGTTGTTGGTGGTTGAGGGTTGTAGCTAGAGAGAGGTAGAGAGAGAAAGACAGATATATTAATTATAGTAATTAAAATATACACATAAGCCCCCAAATAATCCACCTCATCTTGCCACATAGCAAATGGAGTGTCACTTAGGATAAAAAATTAACTAAGTTAGTGTTTGGTTAACGACGTGGTGCCAGCACAAACTAAAAGTCAAGTTGGAGGTGCCGAGCGCCAAGGTGTTAGTTGGGGGTGGCGGCGGCCAATGGTCGATAGTTAGGAGTGATAAAATCCTATAACCCTAAAAAAAAAAAAAAAAAAAAGCCCGAATTAATTAGTTGATTTTAAGTTTGGTATTTGGTTTGAAGAAATTGAATTATATATAGACCAAATTCATATATTGAAATCTGAATTTTCCTATTTGTACAAGTCAGCAAAAAACTAGATTGTTACAGTATTACAATTTTTCCTAATACGAATCTATTATGAACTACGTTACAATTAAGTATGACAATCATCAATCATGCCCCGTCCAACAATGCACCTTCTTTTAATTCTTATTTGATGTTGAGACTGGTAACGAATAAAGTTTTAGTTGGTGTTTATTTTTTCAGATGCAAAAGGTCTGTAGTTTGCAGACCGCATTTGCAAACGTCTGCACGAAAAGAGGTGGATCATATGTCTGCGGGGTGTAATAAAAAGAGTGTTTGATTATCTCACATTTTGCCCCTTCCTCTGCTCACAGTTTTCATCGATCTGTTTACCCCACCACCAAAACCCCAGAACAATAACAATACTTCACAATCTTCATCGATCTGTTTCACTTCTAGATCCAAACAATTAGGGTTTACATCTCAATTTCAAATCATGTCAGATCACGAAGATCACAAATCTGAGTCGTTGATGGAAAACCGTCATTCTTCTCTCGCCGATGATTTTCCCGCTAATCAGATCTGGTTTTGTTAACGATCTCCGGCGAGTTTCTCCAACCGTCGTGGAGCGTCGTGGATCTGGTTTTGTTAATGATCTCCAGCAGTGCTGGAGGTGACTGGATAAAGAGTATTGAGATGTTTTGGTTTTGGTTTCAATATGTTCATCACTTTCTCCGTCTGGAGACTGTGATTTGATAAAGATTGTTGGTAAGATGGATCAGTAGGAAGTGAATTTGATGAAGATGAAGATGGGTTTGAAGATTGAAAGGTGATTTTTGAGTGTTTAGACCTGTTAAAAAGGCTTTGGTGTTGATTTGGGGAAGAACAAGATTGTCTGTGTTTGGAGATTAGGAGGAGAGGGATGGAGAGAGGGTTGGAAGACGTGGAAAGACATTGGACCATGTTTGCGTGAGGAAGAGGACACATAGAGGTTTGAAGACATTTTTTAATGAAATGTCTTCTAAAAAACAAACGGTCTGCAGAGTTAAACGTCTGCGCGGCGCAAACATAAGAGGTCAGAAGAGGTTTTTTGAAAAAACAAAAACCTTTGTTTAGGTTTTCTTACGTTTCTTGTTTTGATTTTTTAAAATATATTTGGCACAATTATTCTAGTTTGTGTATAAATATTTTCTTTTATCGGACAAACAAGTTAAATTTGTCATCTATATGTTTTTTATATATGCACCTTGTAAAATAAGTTGCAACCAATCGTGTGATTTCCAAGTTGTAAGAGAACACTTCTTTAGCGATTACATATAATATAATTTATCGAGAATGAATTTTAATATTTACAATATAAAATCTTATTTCTGTTAATTATTATTGTTGTTATTACAAGCCTTTAAAGCTCAAGTTTAGCTTGAAAATAGTTTTACACAAAAACGAGCTCTAACTCAGATTTGATTCATTTAATAATCACTATGAATATATACTTTATTTATATTTATTAAATTATTTAAATATAACTATGAACTATCTATACATATATACAAAATAGCATACAACATTTTTAGTTTAATTTAGTTATATAAAAAAAGTAATTATAAATATTATATTTATTACATGATAACAAGCTCCTTTAGACTAACAGGCATGCTCAATCCAGTTCAGTGTATGAAGATAGATCTCGAGCTCATTTAAAATCAACTTGATTCAAGCTTTTAACGAGTCGATTTGGAGCAACTAACTCATATACACACCAGCTCTAGTGTGAAAGCCAACATCCAAATAAAATCTCCAGACTTAACAAAAAAAAAAAAAAAAACAAGTAGCAACACTACCAGTTTATCATAGATCTCACAACGATTTCTACCGGTGATGCACGTGGAGCCTGTAAGAGAATTTTTAACATATCTGACTCTTTGTCCTTTTTAACCAAGCTATGTATGATTACCTTCTTCAGCTTGGGTGACCTTGCCATGATAAACTTCACAAACTCCATCTCATGCTTCAAGTTGCTGAAATAGTGAATCTCCAATTCCTGCAGATGCTCCAACCGAACATCTGAGTATTTTTCCAATATACTACAACATATCTCATCGTCATCACCAATACAATCATCAATCTACAGGAAAGGTCGACATTATTTTTGTAAGTGGATTTTGGCAAGAACTAAAATAAACAGGATAAAAAAAAGATTTACCTCTAGCACAATTTTCTCCAAGTTTGGAGAGCATTTGATCAAAACAACAAGAAAAGTGAAAAGACGGTGATCAGCAAAATCCATTTGGTTATAACAAAAGTATTTGAGGTGGATTAGTGAGATTGGAAGTTCTCCTCGAATCGAGTCTAGAACAAGCCTCTTCAACCATATGCCGAAACAAAAATTTACAACCAAAGTTTAATTTTACTTTCTTCCAGTTAATATAATGTGGATAAATAAATATTACCGGATAGAAAAAGTTCCTCGAGAAAGTCAGATGTTCAATCACAGGAAAACACTCGAATAGCTCAATGATGGTGCAATCTTTAGAATCGATATATCCCTGCGGCAGCAACTTACAATATTCAGATAAGTTCCAAAAGCCCATGAGAATACATATTCAAGCGAGAACTTACCAGACTGAACCTCTTAAGTGATGGACAATTAGATAAAAGATGAAGAAGAGCTTTTTTAGAGATCTTTACATTATACAAGCATAAGCTTCTAAGGCTACCAAATCCACTGAATATTGGTTGATGGTCAATAACAACACTACGGAGATGTAGGTCTCTTAAATGATGCAAAGAGAAGGTGCATAAGGGTAACTTATACGAAAACATGAGACGAAACGCAAGTGTTAATTTCTTGACAGTATGGTTCCTTGACAAATGTAATATTATTTGATCAAGTTCAAAACAGTTGTAGGTTTCGATCAGGTTAAAGGCGAACTCGTATATTGGACCCTGGCGCATTAACAGCACTTGGTGTATAGCATTGAAAAGTATACACCTTTCATCCATGTTTTTCCTTGCACTTGCTATGTCAGATGGTAGTTTCTCTTTGTTTTTTCCTTTGGAGTTTGGACAAAGTAGACGAACCAAACTCAAGTTTGGGAATTGTAGTCCACTTGTACCTCCATTCCCTAGAGAGGATACTTGTCCGTGCTGCCTCTCGAATAGGTAAAAAGCATAGGATGTTTTCTATGATGGTTTGAGGAAGTGTGCTGATTGTAGTCGACGACAATCGTTGAGCTTTAGTCGGACGTTTGGCTTTCATCTTCAGGTGTTTTTGTCAGACTGATACTACATAACGTTGCACAAAAGCCGCCAAATACAACATTAGGAGAATGTAGTACACAAAGTGTAATAAGTCAAAGAAAAAGGTCATACATGACTGTTTGGATGCAACAATTATTACCATTTTCATTCCAATTTATAAGTTATCTGCTGAATCCTATATGAGTTTATAGTTGAGTGATCTACTTTTGCTTATGATTAACCTAATAAAAAGTTACATAATAAGTTTAATACTTACCACATACAAGAAAGAGGATTATACAAGGATGAGTTAAACTTACTATACTCTTGTTTAATTAATTAATACTTATAAATAGGAAACACTCAACACCATCAAAGAGATTATATCAGCTTCAAGCAAAATAAACCCTAAAGTCGCCGAAATAAACCAAAAAAAATAACGGAACGAAAACCCTAAAATCAAACATCTATCAGTTGAAAAGGAAAACAGAGGGCATTCATTCATTCATAATAATACCTGAACTGAAATGGGTTTACGAGAATCTGAGTGGGATGGGTACTCAGCTCATAACCCCTAACCTTGAATTGATCATCGCCTCCTTTCCGACGACTCTAACTCGCGCAACATGGAATTGATGTTGAGTGAAATGGTGAATTACTAGGGTAAATAAATTCACACAAGATTATCGTCACATGACATGCACATGTGTTAACTGATAAATCTAACTGACGTTATGGTAAGGGATCAAGCGAGTTCATTTTTGACAAGTTTTGGTACCACGTGTGTAATTAGTAAACCATTAGGAGCAAGTCTGCAATTTTTGCAAACCACAGGGACCGTTCATTCATACGTTTTGTCCCAGTGGTTTGCAAATATTGCAGACTTGGTCTCAAGGCTTCAATAATTACACACTTGTGTCGTCTGTGGGACTTGAACCCAAGACCTCCATCTCCCAAAGTATTTAAAGGTTTTGCCTTTACCAATGGACCATCACCCCATTGGTAATTAAGTATGTGTTAAATGACTAGATTGTCATTGAAGTAAATAAGCAAAAACACTTTGAAAATATAAAAAAAAAACAATGGGGTTAACCCGTCATCTTCTTCTTGCCTTTTACCACCACCACCACCACCACCACCACTTCCACCTTCAACCCACCGCCTCCATTGTCACCTTCAGCCCACCGCCTCCACCTCCACCGTAAACCCACCACCACCACAACCTTCAGCGTCACCTTCAACCCACCGCCTCTATCTCCACCGTAAACCCACCTGAACCTTCAACCCACCGCCTCCATCTCTACCGTAAACCCACCACCTCCGCTGTCACCTTCAGCCCACCGCCTCCACCGTAAACCCACAACCACCACCATCACCTTCAATCCACCAACACCGTCACCTTCAACCCACCACCTCCACCTCCAATGTAAACCCACCACCACCACCACCTTCACCTTCAGCACACCGCCTCCACCATAAACCCACCACATCCACCTCCACGTTTTTTCGGCAACGACGTCTTGATGACACAGAAGTTGAAAGAGAAGGTGGTGGAGGTGATTGGGTGGTGATGGGTCTTTGTGGTTTGAGGAAAGAGAGAGAGAAAGTGCAAGAGATGAGGAGAGAGAGAATTATGCACGTTTGGAGTAGGACCTATAAACTTTTACCAAACTATTTTTTATTTGTTTTTTTATAAGTAAAGGTACTTTTGTCATTTAAGACACACTTAACTGAGATATCTAACATAAGTTAGTGATAAGGATCACCCGATTGCAAAAATTACGACCAACGAGATTAAGTGTGTAATTATTGAAGACCTGGGACCAAGTCTGCAATTTTTTGCAAACCACAGGGACCAACCAGACATTTAACTCAAACTTAAACTTCCAATGCACATTGAATGATTATTATTACTAAATGATTCAACTCGCACGTTGTTGCAGGGTGGCAAGGGGAATTCGATCGGTATTGATTCGGTTTATTTCAGTACTCGTACATACTACAACAAACGGAAAAGAAAACTTAAAAAAAAGTCAAAACATAACCAAAACAATATCTACATGTTTATATTTTTTTTAAAAGTATCGTACAAACTATATGTTAAAAATTATAATCTTATTTGTTATTGAATCTTTTTATCTAGATATGTATATTTTAACAACTTCACACATGTATATGGCCCGAAGAAAACAATCATGCATTAAGAATCTACGTTTAATATATTTTTTTTATACAAAAATTATCAAAAGTATTTTTACAAAAGCAAAATCATGTTCCTTATATAAGATCTGGAAATATATTGTGAAGTGATGACAAAAAAGCAAATCTAACTAAAAATTCTTTTGATCTAATGCTAAATCTCAACTTACAAAAGCAAAATACTAATCTACTTTGATATTAAAAAAAATACAATTACAAAAAGAAAAATTAAAAAATAAATTCGATTTGTTTGATACCGTGCTCGCAGCCAATATAGCAATTATTATCTATATATTAATTTTCATGGAGCATGAATAGTGTTGGTATATTTTATTATTTTCAACATAAATTATTTTTTATTATAATTTAAATTTAATGGAGCATGAATAGTGTTGATATATTTTATTATTTTTAACATAAATTATTTTTTTATTATAATTTAAATTTAATTTAAAATTTAAATTTAAATTTAAAATGTATTAATTTCCATGGAGCATGAATAGTTTTTACATATTTTATTATTTTGTACATAAATTATTTTTTATTATCATTTAAAAAATACGATGTTTTATAAAATTTCAGGTATGTGACTACGACGTGCTAATTTTTATCTACCTTTTAATATAAGTTTTACTTAAAAAATACGATATTTTATAAAATTTCGGGTATGTGACTACGACGTGCTAATTTTTATCTACGTTTTAATATAACTTTTACTTAAAACCGAATCGTGAATGCTTATTTTTAAAGTAACCCGTATACCATTTTCGTTATTTTAATAATATAATATAATGTTTTATAAAATTTTGAATATATCGTTGGAGGGTGCTTAGTTTTATCCATGTGTTCATCAAAATTTTATTTAAAATAGAACGAGTCGGATATAATTGATTTTTTTTTATTCTTTAGCATGACAATCCAAACCAATTCTTCTGAATAACACTGGTACCGATATATGTTTTATTGTTTTTTATCGATATAAAACAAACGTCGATATCCTCTTAGGCATATCTTTATAGGTTGGTATATCAAGTGACGATATCCTACCGATACCGTAACGAAACGAATCGATACCAATCGAATTTCCAGCGCAACGCGCGGAAAATCCCACTAGTCAAAACAAAAATTGATCAATAGGTTTTATATATTGTCACATGGCAATATGATATTTCTCACTATAGGTTTTGAGCGGCAAACTTCACAACCGCTGTCTCCTCACACACGCTTCTTTATCTCACACAACATTCTACCAAATTGGAGTTTTTGTGGTTTGAGGGAAGAGAGGGAGAGAGAGAGAGAAAGCGCAAGAGATGAGGAGAGAGAGAGAATTATGCACGTTTGGGGTAGGACCTATAAACTTTTACCAAACTATTTTTTATTTGTTTTTTTAATAAGTAAAGGTACTTTTGTCATTTAACACACACTTAACTGAGATATCTAACATAAGTAAGTGATAAGGATCACCCGATTGCAAAAATTACGACCACCGAGATCAAGTGTGTAATTATTGAAGTCCCAGGACCAAGTCTGCAATTTTTTGCAAACCACAGGGACCAACCAGACATTTAACTCAAACTTAAACTTCCAATGCACATTGAATGATTATTATTACTAGATGATTCAACTCGCGCGTTGTTGCAGGGTGTCAAGGGGAATTCGATTGGTATTGATTCGGTTTATTTCAGTACTCGTACATACTACAACAAATGGAAAAGAGAACTTAAAAAATAAAGTCATAACATAACCAAAACAATATCTACATGTTTATATTTTTTTAAAAGTATCGTACAATATATGTTACAAATTATAATCTTATTTGTTATTGAATCTTTTTATCTAGATACATATATTTTAACAACTTCACACATGTATATGGCCCGAAGAAAACAATCATGCATTAAGAATCTACGTTTAATATATTTTTTCTATACAAAAATTATCAAAAGTATTTTTACAAAAGCAAAATCATGTTCCTTATATAAGATCTGGAAATATATTGTGAAGTGATGACAAAAAAGTAAATCTAACTAAAAATTCTTTTGATCTAATGCTAAATCTCAACTTACAAAAGCAAAATACTAATCTACTTTGATATTAAAAAAAATACAATTTCAAAAAGAAAAATTAAAAAATAAATTCGATTTTTTTGATATCGTGTTCGCAGCCAATATAGCAATTATTATCTATATATTAATTTTCATGGAGCATGAATAGTGTTGGTATATTTTATTATTTTCAACATAAATTATTTTTTATTATAATTTAAATTTAATTTAAACTTTAAGTTTAAATTAAAATTTAAATATCTATATATTAATTTTCATGGAGCATGAATAGTGTTGATATATTTTATTATTTTCAACATAAATTATTTTTTTATTATTATAATTTAAATTTAATTTAAAATTTAAAATTAAATTTAAAATGTATTAATTTCCATGGATCATGAATAGTTTTTATATATTTTATTATTTTGAACATAAATTATTTTTTATTATCATTTAAAAAATACGATGTTTTATAAAATTTCAGGTATGTGACTACGACGTGCTAATTTTTATCTACGTTTTAATATAAGTTTTACTTAAAAAATACGATATTTTATAAAAATTTTGGGTGTGTGATTACGACGTGCTAATTTTTATCTACGTTTTAATATAACTTTTACTTAAAACCGAATCGTGAATGCTTATTTTTAAAGTAACCCGTATACCATTTTCGTTATTTTAATAACATAATATAATGTTTTATAAAATTTTTAATATATCGTTGGAGCGTGCTTAGTTTTATCCATGTGTTCATCAAAATTTTATTTAAAATAGAACGAGTCAGATATAATTGATTTTTTTTATTCTTTAGCATGACAATCCAAACCAATTCTTCTGAATAACACTGGTACCGATATATGTTTTATTGTTTTTTATCGATATAAAACAAACGTCGATATCCTCTTAGGCATATCTTTATAGGTTGGTATATCAAGTGACGATATCCTACTGATACCGTAACGAAACGAATCGATACCAATCGAATTTCCAGCGCAACGCGCGGAAAATCCCACTAGTCAAAACAAAAATAGATCAATAGGTTTTATATATTGTCACATGGCAATATGATATTTCTCACTATAGGTTTTGAGCGGCAAACTTCACAACCGCTGTCTCCTCACACACGCTTCTTTATCTCACACAACATTCTATCAAATTGGAGTTTTTGTGGTTTGAGGGAAGAGAGAGAGAGAGAGAAAGCGCAAGAGATGAGGAGAGAGAGAGAATTATGCACGTTTGGGGTAGGACCTATAAACTTTAACCAAACTATTTTTTTATTTGTTTTTTTAATAAGTAAAGGTACTTTTGTCGTTTAACACACACTTAACTGAGATATCTAACATAAGTAAGTGATAAGGATCACCCAATTGCAAAAATTACGACCACCGAGATCAAGTGTGTAATTATTGAAGTCCCAGGACCAAGTCTGCAATTTTTTGCAAACCACCGGGACCAACCAGACATTTAACTCAAACTTAAACTTCCAATGCACATTATATGATTATTATTACTAGATGATTCAACTCGCGCGTTGTTGCAGGGTGTCAAGGGGAATTCGATCGGTATTGATTCGGTTTATTTCAGTACTCGTACATAATACAACAAACGGAAAAGAGAACTTAAAAAATAAAGTCATAACATAACCAAAACAATATCTACATGTTTATATTTTTTAAAAAGTATCGTACAATATATGTTACAAATTATAATCTTATTTGTTATTGAATCTTTTTATCTAGATACGTATATTTTAACAACTTCACACATGTATATGGCCCGAAGAAAACAATCATGCATTAAGAATCTACGTTTAATATATTTTTTCTATACAAAAATTATCAAAAGTATTTTTACAAAAGCAAAATCATGTTCCTTATATAAGATCTGGAAATATATTGTGAAGTGATGACAAAAAAGTAAATCTAACTAAAAATTCTTTTGATCTAATGCTAAATCTCAACTTACAAAAGCAAAATACTAATCTACTTTGATATTAAAAAAAATACAATTACAAAAAGAAAAATTAAAAAATAAATTCGATTTGTTTGATACCGTGTTCGCAGCCAATATAGCAATTATTATCTATATATTAATTTTCATGGAGCATGAATAGTGTTGGTATATTTTATTATTTTCAACATAAATTATTTTTTATTATAATTTATATTTAATTTAAAATTTAAGTTTAAATTAAAATTTAAATATCTATATATTAATTTTCATGGAGCATGAATAGTGTTGATATATTTTATTATTTTCAACATAAATTATTTTTTTATTATAATTTAAATTTAATTTAAAATTTAAATTTAAAATGTATTAATTTCCATGGAGCATGAATAGTTTTTATAAATTTAATTATTTTGAACATAAATTATTTTTTATTATCATTTAAAAAATACGATGTTTTATAAAATTTCAGGTACGTGACTACGACGTGCTAATTTTTATCTACGCTTTAATATAAGTTTTACTTAAAAAATACGATATTTTATAAAATTTCGGGTATGTGACTACGACGTGCTAATTTTTATCTACGTTTTAATATAACTTTTACTTAAAACCGAATCGTGAATGCTTATTTTTAAAGTAACCCGTATACCATTTTCGTTATTTTAATAACATAATATAATGTTTTATAAAATTTTGAATATATCGTTGGAGCGTGCTTAGTTTTATCCATTTGTTCATCAAAATTTTATTTAAAATAGAACGAGTCGGATATAATTGATTTTTTTTTATTGTTTAGCATGACAATCCAAACCAATTCTTCTGAATAAAACTGGTACCGATATATGTTTTATTGTTTTTTATCGATATAAAACAAACGTCGATATCCTCTTAGGCATATCTTTATAGGTTGGTATATCAAGTGACGATGTCCTACCGATACCGTAACGAAACGAATCGATACCAATCGAATTTCCAGCGCAACGCGCGGAAAATCCCACTAGTCAAAACAAAAATAGATCAATAGGTTTTATATATTGTCACATGGCAATATGATATTTCTCACTATAGGTTTTGAGCGGCAAACTTCACAACCGCTGTCTCCTCACACACGCTTCTTTATCTCACACAACATTCTATCAAATTGGAGTTTTTGTGGTTTGAGGGAAGAGAGAGAGAGGGAAAGCGCAAGAGATGAGGAGAGAGAGAGAATTATGCACGTTTTGGGTAGGACCTATAAACTTTTACCAAACTATTTTTTATTTGTTTTTTTAATAAGTAAAGGTACTTTTGTCGTTTAACACACACTTAACTGAGATATCTAACATAAGTAAGTGATAAGGATCACCCAATTGCAAAAATTACGACCACCGAGATCAAGTGTGTAATTATTGAAGTCCCAGGACCAAGTCTGCATTTTTTTGCAAACCACAGGGACCAACCAGACATTTAACTCAAACTTAAACTTCCAATGCACATTGAATGATTATTATTACTAGATGATTCAACTCGCGCGTTGTTGCAGGGTGTCAAGGGGAATTCGATCGGTATTGATTCGGTTTATTTCAGTACTCGTACATACTACAACAAACGGAAAAGAGAACTTAAAAAATAAAGTCATAACATAACCAAAACAATATCTACATGTTTATATTTTTTTAAAAGTATCGTACAATATATGTTACAAATTATAATCTTATTTGTTATTGAATCTTTTTATCTAGATACGTATATTTTAACAACTTCACACATGTATATGGCCCGAAGAAAACAATCATGCATTAAGAATCTACGTTTAATATATTTTTTCTATACAAAAATTATCAAAAGTATTTTTACAAAAGCAAAATCATGTTCCTTATATAAGATCTAGAAATATATTGTGAAGTGATGACAAAAAAGTAAATCTAACTAAATTTTTTTTTGATCTAATGCTAAATCTCAACTTACAAAAGCAAAATACTAATCTACTTTGTTCTTAAAAAAAGAATACAATTACAAAAAGAAAAATTAAAAAATAAATTCGATTTGTTTGATACCGTGTTCGCAGCCAATATAGCAATTATCTATATATTATCTATATATTAATTTTCATGGAGCATGAATAGTGTTGATATA
Organism: Helianthus tuberosus; assembly: GCA_030545235.1. NCBI lineage: Eukaryota > Viridiplantae > Streptophyta > Magnoliopsida > Asterales > Asteraceae > Helianthus > Helianthus tuberosus. Next base: position 31,467,694 of record CM060405.1, read on the forward strand.
TTTTATTATTTTCAACATAAATTATTTTTTATTATAATTTAAATTTAATTTAAAATTTAAATTATATATTATAAATTTGCAACACAAATAGGCATTGAGTGGTTGTACTGCATGCTTAAAGTGTGTTATAAGTATATGTGAGGTGTACCAATTGGTATGTTGGTTGTATTTTGTTCCTGCCTTGCCACATTTCTGCTCCCTACGACGTGTCCACATTTCTGCTTCTTGTGTGTTCTCCTCCCACCATACCACAAACTTCCAATTTCATTCCCCTAATCGTCATATCCAGCAGCAGATCCCCAAATCAAGAACAGTCCTTCGCCTCTTTCATCCAACCAAACCCTAATTCCATCAAATCCATCTGGAAACGGCGTCGGTTTACCGCCCGGTTACCTCGATCCGACGACGACAAAAAGCACGGCGGCGACCACCAGAAGCACGATAGCCACTGTCTACCAGACCACAAGAAGCACGACGACGACCACCATAGCTTCGTAGGTCATGATTTCAGTCTACGGATTTGTCTTTCTTTTTTGCTCTACATGTGGTTCATCTTCTTACTTTTCTTGCTCTGATCGGTATCCCTTCCAAATCCGACTTCCAATTTCATGTCTTTGGTAACTTATGGTTATTTTACAAAGTTTCTTCTTATTCCAGTTTGGTCTTTGCACGAAATTAATGGAGCTGATAAAAGTTTCTTTTATGTTTGATCTAACTAGCAGATGCACCCTCCACAAGTATAATGTTTCTTTCTTTAAATTAATTATTTTTACTTTCATTATTAAATATTAGTTGTTCATAAATTTGTTTGTCCTTACTCTTTTTGAATTCTCAGTGTTCCAGTCTTCCAGAATGTATATGCAAGCAAGAAAATGGAACAAGGTATGAAAAATAATGATTTTATTTTATAAATTAAATAAAATCTAAATTAAATTATATTATATATATACAGAAACAATGGGTGGAAGAATAATATCACACATGTTGGGTTTTTTTTATTCTCTTTGTTGGGATTAAGTTTGTTGTTAAGTAAGAATAGTGCAGGTACCTATGGATTTTGTACTCTTATTTTTTTTATATTTGGTTATATTTGCTTTACGGATTTAGAAAAACGGCATCGGGTTGAGATCACACGTTGTTGTTACATGATATATTAGAAATTCTTGCGATATTTGTCTGAGGTGATATATATTATCCGATGTTTCAAGTGGAATTTTTGTTGTAAAAGTTTGAGTTTTTGTTACATTCTAGATTATTAATAGTATTGAAGTGTTCAAACGGAAGTGCGTGTTTGTAAATACATCCGTGATATAGGTTCGTTCTCGAGGAGGTGAAGAAACGTGTGAGCAGTTTTCGAAATACAGTTACAGTGAAGAATCAATAGGTTCGTTCGACCTTTGCATCCAAATCTACACACAGTAAGTTCGAATTCCACTCAATAATTGTTCAAATAGAAGAAGCTAAGTGTTCTGATGTTGTTTATGAATATAATTTTGATGTTTTGAATTGTGAGTTAGGAGCCTTATATGTTGAAATCGGCGGAAAAAACTTGGAAGGAACTACCTGTTAGAAAATAATATATATTCTTGAGAATATTGGGATCAATCAAAAATAGGCAACATCATCTCCCATATTTCACGCCCTTAATCACAGCTCATCACAATCAATTTCCAGCCTTTATTTATTCTTGTATCCTTTTTTGGTTTCTGTTTTTGGTCTATAAATTAAAGGCCTGAATGTAATAGTAATTATCAATCAAAATTACAATTCAATCATCTTTTTCATCTATTCACGACAACATGGTATCAGAGCGGTGCATACGATCTTGAGATCAATCCGCTCATCACCTACCAAATCAATCGTCCTACAACCACAAAACAAAGTCGATTAAAAAATCTCCTACCCAGTACCCACCGAAACCTACAAACCACAAAACAAAACCAATTCAGAAAAATCTTCAGTACCACACCGTACCAGTGCAGATCAACACCATCTTCAAACCAGAACCCGTCGTCATCGGCCGGTATCGTCGAGACCCCTCAATTTTTTTTTCCCAAACTACACAATTTAACCGCCGCTGCCACTGAAACCATATCGCCGCCGCTGCTGCCACCGCCGCTGCCACTGACGCCGCCGTTGCTGCCGCCCAAGCAGCCGCCGCTGTTGTTAAGTACACGAGCCAAGGGTTTATTGGTGGTGGTCGTGAACCTGAAACCATAGCTGCCTTGTTTGTGTAGAGAAAATTGAGAAAAAGAGCTATTGATCTGAGTTGTGTGTGTGTCGGCTGACTTTCATGTTATAGGGTTTGGAATTTCATCTCATACCCTTGAACTTCCTCATTTTTTCAATTTTATCCCCAATTTTTTAGTTGTTTCTTTTTCCCATAAGTATTAAAGGTTAATATGGCAACAAATCGTGAAAAAAGTAGTGGATCGTGGATATTTGATTCCGGTGCCACTGACACCATGACATTTGAACTTTCAGACATGAGTTCAATGACAAAACCTCTAAGAACCCAAATTCATACTGCAAACGGAGGAACGATGCAAGTAAAAGGAGGAGGAACAATTGAAATTGTACCAACTATGACATTGTCAAATTGCCTTTATGTTCCATCATTGTCACACAAGTTGCTCTCAATTAGTCATGTTACCAAAGAATTAAACTGCACGGTACTAATGCACCCTACCTTTTGCATCTTACAGGATATCAGGACGGGTGTGATTATTGGACGTGGTACTGAGCGCCAAGGATTATATTACGTGGATGAGGTGGCTCAACTCGGTACTGTGATGTTGGCACATGGAACTGAAAACCGAGAAGCATGGTTATGGCACAGACGGTTAGGACATCCATCCTCTGGTTATTCACATCTTTTGTTTCCGAAAATCTTTTCTTCAAATGGTAAAATAGATTGTGAAACTTGTTTTCTTGCCAAAAGCCATCGAAAAACTTTCAAACCTAGCAATACAAAAGTTGATTTGCCTTTTTCACTAATCCACTCTGATGTGTGGGGTCCTGCTCCCACTATAGGGGGGCAAGGTTTTCGATTTTTCCTAATATTCGTGGATGATTGTACTCGCATGACGTGGGTATATTTTTTGAAAAACAAATCCGAAGTTTATGAGAAATTTACCATATTTTATGCCATGATTCACACTCAATTTAAAAGGGGAATACAAATCCTTTGATCTGATAATGGGGGGAATTTGTCAATAAATCTATGAAACAATTCTGCCAAACCAAAGGATTAGTTCATCAAACCACTTGTTCTCACACCCCCGAACAAAATGGTGTTTCTGAACGAAAAAACCGTATTATTCTTGAAATGACTCGGGCACTTCTAATTGAATCCCAAGTGCCTCCATCATTCTGGCCTGAGGCAGTTGCAACCTCTGTGTACCTCTTGAATCGACTTCCCACCAATGCTCTCAAGTTTAAGACTCCTTTAGATTGCCTATCCAAGTTTGCCAAAATTCCTCATCCTCTTACACTTGAACCACGAATCTTCGGTTGTACTGCATTTGTCCACATACCAAAAATCAATAGAAACAAACTCGGCCCATGTGCTGAGAAATGCGTATTTGTAGGATATGGGATCGATCAAATAGGTTATCGGTGTTATAACCCAAAATCTCGTCACATGTTCACCACAATGAACTGTGACTTTCTTGAAACAAAATACTTTTATAACACCCAACTCAGTGGTCAGGGGGAAAGTGAATGTATAGACACTCTGAGTTGGCTAATTCCATCGTCCGAAGAAGTAACAACAAAAGATCATCACAGTACTTTGAACCAGTCACCTTCAAACACAACCACACAATCTGCGGAGCACAGTGCCACTGAAGAAACTCCATCCAACTTGATACCTGAGGTAAGAAATACTACGAACCCCGAATTCTCTCTATCTTCTAACCATGATAATGAGATAACAGGGGAACACACAGAACCAGTAACAACAGAACATACAGAACAGGTTGAACCAACAACATCAGAGACAACAACAGAATATACAGAGCATGTTGAACCAGTTGCAACCGAGACAACTGGAAGATACGCTCTCCCTCCAAGGGCAAACAGAGGGGTTCCTCCAAAAAGATACTCTCCTGAAAAAGAAGCTCGAAGTTCAAAATATCCTATGGCAAATGTTGCCAAAGGAAATCTATCACAAGAAGCCAAGGCATTTGCGGCCTCCCTATACTCTGAAGCAACTCCAACCACTATTGAGCAAGCACTCAAATCAAAGAACTGGAAAGAAGCCATGAAATCAGAAATGGATGCCCTCAGAAAAAATGACACGTGGGAAAAATGTATCATTCCAGAAGATAAAAAACCCGTGGGATGTCGATGGGTGTTCACCATAAAGCACAACCCAGATGGAACTATTGAAAGATACAAAGCACGGTTGGTTGCCAAGGGATATACACAGACATACGGAATTGATTATTCCGAAACTTTTTCCCCGGTTGCAAAGATCAACACGATCAGGGTTCTCTTCTCTATAGCTGCAAACAAACAATGGCCACTCCACCAATTTGACGTTAAAAATGCTTTCCTACATGGGGAGCTTAAAGAAGAAGTATATATGGAAGCACCACCTGGGTTCACCGAAGGCTTTAAACCAGGAGAAGCTTGTCGTCTGAAGAAATCACTATATGGTCTAAAACAATCTCCTCGAGCTTGGTTTGGCAGATTTACCCTAGCTATGAAGAGATATGGATTCAAACAGAGCAACTCAAATCATACTTTGTTCCTTAAACAAAGAGGCAAACTCATAACCTGTCTAATTATCTATGTTGATGATATGATTGTTACAGGAAATGACGAGGAAGAAATGAAAAGGTTGAAGGCAAATCTGTTTTCAGAATTTGAGATGAAAGACTTGGGAAGACTCAAGTACTTCCTTGGAATTGAAGTTCTAAGGTCAAACAGAGGAATTTTCATTTGCCAGAAAAAATACGTTCTCGACTTGTTAGCAGAGACAGGGATGATTGACTGCAAACCTGCAGACACCCCTATGATTATGAACCAAAAACTTTGTATGGAAGAAGGAGCTCAGTTGACTGACAGAGGTAGATACCAGCGAATCGTGGGAAAACTAATATATCTGTCACACACTCGGCCAGACATAGCCTATGCAGTAGGGGTTGTAAGTCAATTCATGCATCAACCCCAAGAACTTCATATGGAAGCGGTTTTGAGAATTATTAGATATCTCAAGGGAACCGCTGGCCATGGTGTTTTATTTAAATCAAATGGGCATTTAGATATTCAAGCCTACACTGATGCAGATTGGGCGGGAGATAAAGGAGACCGAAGGTCAACCTCAGGATACTTTACCCTAGTTGGAGGAAATCTTGTCACTTGGAGAAGCAAGAAACAAAAGGTGGTGGCGCTTTCTAGTGCAGAAGCTGAATTCAGAGGAATCGCACGAGGCTTAACTGAAGTTTTGTGGGTTAGAAAACTTCTCACTGAAATTGGTTTCCCTCAAAATAAATCCAACCAAATTTTATGCGACAACAAAGCAGCTATTCAAATCTCTGAAAATCCAGTACAACATGACCGAACAAAACATATAGAGGTGGATCGAAATTTTATAAAAGAAAAAATTGAAACAGGGGTTATTGAGCTTCCTTTCGTTCGATCTGAGGATCAGTTAGCCGACATTCTAACAAAGGCCGTCAATGGGAGAACCTTCAGCAAATGTTTGGGCAAGTTAAATGTTGGTGATCCCACCATTCAACTTGAGGGGGAATGTTAGAAAATAATATATATTCTTGAGAATATTGGGATCAATAAAAAATAGGCAACATCATCTCCCATATTTCACGCCCTTAATCACAGCTCATCACAATCAATTTCCAGCCTTTATTTATTCTTGTATCCTTTTTTGGTTTCTGTTTTTGGTCTATAAATTAAAGGCCTGAATGTAATAGTAATTATCAATCAAAATTACAATTCAATCATCTTTTTCATCTATTCACGACAACACTACCTGCCGTTGAAAATCAAAAACAACAAACGTTTGCAAGGTTAGTTTCTCCAATCTGTTACAGATCTATGATTCGTTAGCCTTTCATTCGATCGGTTTGTTTTTCGTGAAATTTTTATCTGTTATGGTTCTGGTATGTGTTCATACTATCATTAACGAGTAACGATTCTGCCGCGGTTCATTGTTTTCAATTGGATTGTTTCCCAGTTACGTTTTTGGTCAACTGAACGGTATATGAATGTTTCTTGATGATTTGATTAAAATGATTGTTAATATGATATGCGTAATGATTAAAATGATGATGAATTAAATGTTAACTAGAGCAAAACATTTGAGTGTAGGAATTGGTAAATTGGAACGTAGTTTTATAAAATTATATTTGAGATTTTTGAGTGTTAGTTATTTAGTAACTGGTTGAATAACTTGATTATTAGATTATGTGTTAAGTCAAATTCTAACTAAAGCAACCCGAAGATTAACCAGGCAAAACAAACCATTCAAGGTAACCACACTGACTTCTTTGTAACTACTTGCTTTCTTGCTAAACGATATTTTTAAAACTATTATAAAAGGGTGATATGTAAAAGAGAGGATAGAGATGCAGCTTATGGTTGCACATAGAGCAACGCCACATGCACATTACGTGAAGTTCTTACCTCTCGCCCACAGCCTCACATCTTTTAGTGTTAACGCTAGCATGCGAATGTGGGAATTCCACTTCATCCTTTTTAAAGTGAACATTTTCAAGTTATTGTATCTTTGGTATTCAACATTTCCTTGAACTCTAAATTTATTGTATGCAGCTGCTACACATCAACGACTTTCAAACGGTTATCTACTAATTGCCATGAGTGGTGGGTTGAACCGACAAAGAACAGGGGCAAGCATATTCTTTTTGAATCATTTTGTTTATTAAGTCATGATTAGGCTATTAATATTGTTACTTTCTATTAATGGAAAGTCTTATTGTTACATGTTATATTCTAGCCTTAATGAAATGATTCTTTTAAGTTTCCATTCTTGGCCTTTAAGCATATGTGCGTGCACCAGGGGTGACAATTTTTCCTCTTTCAAGTTTCCGCTTTTGGCCTTTGAGCTTATGCACATGCACTAAAGGTGAAAATTTACCCATTTACTTATGAACGAGTCTATTCGCTTTTTTTTTTGTAATCTAAAATGGGTCAAATGAAATAATTTTCTAAAAATGAAATATGTTAACGAGTTGAAGATGATCTTAAGTGTTTGTAAACGCAAACAATTTCCTAAAACATTGGGTTGCTATTTACTTATATACTAAATATTTTAAAAAGATAGACAATAGTATTAGGGCGTTAAAAAGATAGACAAACTGAATTAGGGCGTTATTAGGGTGAACTGGTTAAATGTATTGTGTGCCTTACTTATTTACTAAATATTTTAAAAAGATAGACAAACAGTATTAGTGTTCAACGTCAAACCAACCTGCCCGTTTCGACCCAAGCATAATAGGGCGTTGTGAGATAAAGCATAATGTGAATTCACCTGAATATTAGTTGATGGGTCAAAATTACCAACTTCTATATGTTGATGCTTCTGCTTTTGTAAGTGTGTCTCTAATTTACTTTTACTTCAACATATACAAACAATAGGAGGAAATTGGTATGTTTCAAAACAATTCTGGTACCCATGAGTGATTTGACCTCTAATGAACATATTACACCTATAATTGTATTTATATATCTTATGACCAGGAAAGAGAAGTTATAGGAAACATTAACTTGATGGTGACAATAATTAGCCTAGATTTAGGACACATGAAAAGATCATTGTCATGTTAGAAAGAATGCATGGGGTAACGTCTTAATTTGGCTTATATATAAATTCAATAAAGGCTATAAATCATGATATGACATTGCTACTAAATATTCAAATAACTGTTTTTTTCCCAGGATACTTCTTCTGTAGCCGGACAAGCAAAGAAACAAGCTTTTAGAGCGTCATTTGTTAACACAAGTTAGGATGCTTTAAAGAATTAAGTATGCGACTTCAAAATATCTAGCCATTTCATGATAAGTTTATCGGTAATACGGAATATTGCAGCATGCATTTTTGCTTCAACATGTTGAGTTTTGTTTGTTGCTTTTGGTCAAATTGTAGTAACATAACTTGTAAACATAGCATTTGATTTAGCAACTTTTGTACAACTTATGTGGCTAGCTTTAGTATTTGCGGCGGGTACTAATTCTAGTTTAAATTAAAATTTAAATATCTATATATTAATTTTCATGGAGCATGAATAGTGTTGATATATTTTATTATTTTCAACATAAATTATTTTTTTATTATAATTTAAATTTAATTTAAAATTAAAATTTAAATTAAAATTTAAAATGTATTAATTTCCATGGAGCATGAATAGTTTTTATATATTTTATTATTTTGAACATAAATTATTTTTTATTATCATTTAAAAAATACGATGTTTTATAAAATTTCGGGTATGTGACTACGACGTGCTAATTTTTATCTACCTTTTAATATAAGTTTTACTTAAAAAATACGATATTTTATAAAATTTCGGGTATGTGACTACGACGTGCTAATTTTTATCTACGTTTTAATATAACTTTTACTTAAAACGAATCGTGAATGCTTATTTTTAAAGTAACCCGTATACCATTTTCGTTATTTTAATAACATAATATAATGTTTTATAAAATTTTGAATATATCGTTGGAGCGTGCTTAGTTTTATCCATGTGTTCATCAAAATTTTATTTAAAATAGAACGAGTCGGATATAATTGATTTTTTTTTATTCTTTAGCATGACAATCCAAACCAATTCTTTTGAATAACACTGGTACCAGTATCTGTTTTATTGTTTTTTTATCGATATAAAACAAACGTCGATATCCTCTTAGGCATATCTTTATAGGTTGGTATATCAAGTGACGATATCCTACCGATACCGTAACGAAACGAATCGATACCAATCGAATTTTCAGCGCAACGCGCGGAAAATCCCACTAGTCAAAACAAAAATAGATCAATAGGTTTTATATATTGTCACATGGCAATATGATATTTCTCACTATAGGTTTTGAGCGGAAAACTTCACAACCGCTGTCTCCTCACACACGCTTCTTTATCTCACACAACATTCTATCAAATTGGAGTTTTTGTGGTTTGAGGGAAGAGAGAGAGAGAGAGAGAGAAAGCACAAGAGATGAGGAGAGAGAGAATTATGCACGTTTGGGGTAGGACCTATAAACTTTTACCAAACTATTTTTTATTTGTTTTTTTAATAAGTAAAGGTACTTTTGTCATTTAACACACACTTAACTGAGATATCTAACATAAGTTAGTGATAAGGATCACCCGATTGCAAAAATTACGACCACCGAGATCAAGTGTGTAATTATTGAAGTCCCGGGACCAAGTCTGCAATTTTTTGCAAACCACAGGGACCAACCAGGCATTTAACTCAAACTTAAACTTCCAATGCACATTGAATGATTATTATTACTAGATGATTCAACTCGCGCGTTGTTGCAGGGTGGCAAGGGGAATTCGATCGGTATTGATTCGGTTTATTTCAGTACTCGTACATACTACAACAAACGGAAAAGAGAACTTAAAAAATAAAGTCATAACATAACCAAAACAATATCTACATGTTTATATTTTTTAAAAAGTATCGTACAAACTATATGTTACAAATTATAATCTTATTTGTTATTAAATCTTTTTGTCTAGATACGTATATTTTAACAACTTCACACATGTATATGGCCCGAAGAAAACAATCATGCATTAAGAATCCACGTTTAATATATTTTTTCTATACAAAAATTATCAAAAGTATTTTTACAAAAGCAAAATCATGTTCCTTATATAAGATCTGGAAATATATTGTGAAGTGATGACAAAAAAGTAAATCTAACTAAAAATTCTTTTGATCTAATGCTAAATCTCAACTTACAAAAGCAAAATACTAATCTACTTTGTTCTTAAAAAAACAATACAATTACAAAAAGAAAAATTAAAAAATAAATTCGATTTGTTTGATACCGTGTGAGCAGCCAATATAGCAATCTATACATATAATAAAAGAAACCAATTTGAGGACACTTGTCATTATTCTAGACCATTCTTAATTTTAGATAATAATTATTTAATTTAAATTAAATATTAATTAAATTAATATAAATCTTTTATACAAAAATAATATAGCATAACCTGTTTTGCCACATATATTCGGTATTATTCATGTGAAAGAATCGAAACCGCCAAAGAAAAAAACAAATTAGAAGTTAGATAGATTTTCAAATTTATATTTAATATAAGAGTAAACTTCCGTTTTGCTCCCTGTGGTTTGGTCACTTTAACGATTTTGCTCCAAACCTTTAAAAATAGCCATTTTACTCCCTGATGTTTCAGTTTTTTTTTGCCAGTTTGCTCCCCGCCTCTAACTCTATCCAAATTGTTTGTTTTTCCATTTTGCTCTCCGCAGGGAGCAAAATGGCAACAAAACCAAAACATCAGGGAGTAAAATGGCTATTTTTAAAGGTTTGGGGCAAAACCCTTAAAGTGACCAAACCACAGGGAGCAAAACGGAAGTTTACTCTTAATATAAATAATAACTAGGTTATAACCCCGTGTTATACGAGATGAATAAATAAATTTTATATTCTAAATAATAAAACAATATATCTTTAAAAACATCCTTTATTGCACGGGTTGGATAGATGTAATATTATATATTAAATAATAAAAAGTTATACCTATAAGATCCATATTGTACGGGTTGAATTAAATTTTATATACCAAATAATAAAAAAGTTATATCTTTAAAACCACGTGCATTACATGAGTTGTTATATCTTTAAAAACCCTGTGTAATACACAGGTTTATCTATTGTTAAATAAAATCTTTCTAAATCAAAATGGATTTTTTTATTATTTTTATCCATTAGTTTTTTTAAATATAATTTTATTATTATTTGGTATATAAAATTATATTTATTCAAGCCGTGTAATACACGAGTGTTTTTAAAGATATAACGTTTTTTATTATTTGCTATATAAAATTAGATTTATTCAACCCGTACGGAGTTTTTTTTAAATATAATTTTTTTTATTTAGCATATAAAATTACATTTCTTTCACCCGTGAATACACAGAGTTTTTTTTTTAAATATAACTTTTTTATTATTTGGTATATAAAATTACATTTATTCAAACCGCACAATACACGAAGTTTATAAAAATATAACTTTTTTAATATTTAATATATAAAATTATATTTACTCAACACATGTAATAAAAGAGGTTTTTAAAAATATTTTTTTTATTTACTATATAAAATTGCATTTATTAAACCCGTGTAATACACGGGGTTCTAACCTAGTTATCTATATACTAATTTTCATGGAGCATGAATAGTGTTGATATATTTTATTATTTTTGTAGGATCGTTTGTAGACCCGAACGAGTCGTTCAGAGGAGTTTTAATCAGTTACAGGTGCGGAAAACAAGTAACTGATGAAGAAACAGCTAGCAATTCACTTAAATCACTTCTCTGATTGATATAACAACTTGTACATTCAAGAATCAAACCGGCAGCACCTCGGTATGATTTTCTGATTCTCCACCAAATGACAACACAACTATGGTATTTATAGTGTTTCTAATTCCCCACGAAATGACTATTTTCTAATTCCCCATGAAATGACTATTTTCTAATTCCCCACGAAATGACATGTCCATTTCGTGGGAAATCAACATTTCGTGGTGAATCACCATTTCGTGCCCTAATCTAAACAAGTCTATACAAGACTTGATACAAGACGAAGACGACAGATGTATGCACCAATAGACTCCCCCTCAGATGTTGACGAGTCTTCAGTGTCGAGTCTTTTCATCTTCAGTCTTTATCAGTCTTTGAGCTTTTCTTTCCAATCAACATTAACAGACACCCCCTAACAATGTGCTGGTATTCCGTAAGTTCATTAGCATCATTTGCTTCAGGATCGTAGTCTGGCGTTCACAGGTTCAAAATCGTTTCCTGGCTCATGCTTTGTCTTCAGATTCCTCAAATATCGGAACCTGGCTTTTCAAACATAAGCTTCTCAGAATCTATCAACCTGGCTCACATCCAGCTTTTCTTCAAACCTGCACCATCTCTACCTCAAAGTAAATTTTACAATTTTTAAACATTAACATGAATACCTCAACTTAAACTCTCTCTCAAATCAAACAAAATTTTTTATCAATGATAATCCTGATGAACCACTTGTAAATTAGATTAACACATTTGATTAAAAATATAGACTCCCTTTCACAACAGGGTCATCATGTCTAGCACTTGGAATTTTGAAAATCAGCTCTCCAATACCAGTTGTCGAAAATCTTTGACTTTTTCAAAATTTTATGCTAAAACATACTGAAAATCTTTTTGGATTTTGAGATATTAAGAAATGCATTAAAGAAATATTTACAGACAATATTTTTGTGAGTTTGTGTAAGAGGATCATATCAGTTTTTGACAAGTCACAAGTACCGTTGAGCTTAGTTACACATTAAGAATTAAACAATTCACTTAGATTGCCAATATACTGATCCACTTAAATTCTCACACAAATTTCAACTGATTCAGGATATGAGTTAGGTGTATTAAGAACTTAAACTCATTCATGTGTCCCACCTCTTGAATATACTCCCGTATCCAGATCCCAATATTCAGTCTTACAGGTGAGTATACCTAGATGATATCTGTAAGGGGTTAATTGCGAGGGCCGTCAGAGCTCAGGTCGATACTTCCGTATACGCAGAGAGATGACGGCTTCGACTTTTGGTGTGTCCCCTTTAGAGGATCTTTTCTTCAACAGCAATAATTATCAATTTTATTGTTTCAACAATTTGTTGAGGGCGGCGCTATATTTCAAGCAAGCAGTAAAGTATTCTCCGGGGACTAGGCCATTGCTTCCGCAAAATCAGAAGTCCCGGGATAATACCTCAGATATCACTGAGCATAAAGACCTAGTATCTCAGAAAGAGGGACCTTTCAAACGAGATTTCAGGGGTTACCTATATATCCAAGTAGTGTTCCCCACGAAATAAGTAAGTTTGAATTTAAGTTTATATCCCGAAAAAGCTTACTAAATGTGTAAAAACCTATCGGCATATCTTCAGTGAGACCGTTTAACGCTATTTAAACAAAACAATTCTTTAGCATACTGTAACTGTCTACTGATGTACTATCATTTCCTCTTCTTTACAACAAAACTCATTTTTGAATTTTATCATGTTTTTGGCTTTTTCAAATTTTCTAATGTTTTTGGATTTTCCGAAATTTTGAGATGTGTTTCAAATGTCTTGGGTCTATACTACTGATCACGTGGGTTTTTGGTCCAATTATAAATTGCATGCTTTAAAATTTGTCGGCCACTTGTTTGATAAGTCCGCATGTGAATTCATTGGGTCACATTCATATTTGAGGTCAAATTAGATTGTTTTGAAATTGGTGTTGTCAGTTTATGATGGTTGTACATGTGATTATCGATCAAATCAATTGAGACTTTAAAAGTGATTGTCATCGATTATATGAAAGAAGGTGTAGAAGATAGAAAATCCAATTAAAACAGGCTGTAAAATGCAGAACTCCTCCTCCTGAGCTCTGATACCACTTGTAGGATCGTTTGTAGACCCGAACGAGTCGTTCAGAGGAGTTTTAATCAGTTACATGTGCGGAAAACAAGTAACTGATGAAGAAACAACTAGCAATTCACTTAAATCACTTCTCTGATTGATATTACAACTTGTACATTCAAGAATCAAACCGGCAGCACCTCGGTATAATTTTCTGATTCCCCACCAAATGACAACACAACTATGGTATTTATAGTGTTTCTAATTCCCCACGAAATGACTATTTTCTAATTCCCCACGAAATGACTATTTTCTAATTCCCCACGAAATGACATGTCCATTTCGTGGGAAATCAACATTTCGTGGTGAATCACCATTTCGTGCCCTAATCTAAACAAGTCTATACAAGACTCGATACAAGACGAAGACGACATATGTATGCACCAACAGACTCCCCCTCAGATGTTGACGAGTCTTCAGTGTCGAGTCTTTTCATCTTCTGTCTTTATCAGTATTTGAGCTTTTCTTTCCAATCAACATTAACAGACTCCCCCTAACAATGTGCTGGTATTCCTTAAGTTCATTAGCATCATTTGCTTCAGGATCGTAGTCTGGCGTTCACAGGTTCAAAATCGTTTCCTGGCTCATGCTTTGTCTTCAGAGTCCTCAAATATCGGAACCTGGCTTTTCAAACATAAGCTTCTCAGAATCTATCAACCTGGCTCACATCCAGCTTTTCTTCAAACCTGCACCATCTCTACCTCAAAGTAAATTTTACACTTTTTTAAACATTAACATGAATACCTCAACTCAAACTTTCCCTCAAATCAAACAGAAAATTTTATCAATGATAATCCTGATGAACCACTTGTAAATTAGATTAAAACATTTGATTAAAAACATAGACTCCCCTTCACAACATGGTCATCATGTCTAGCACTTGGAATTTTGAAAATCAGCTCTCCAATACCAGTTGTCGAAAATCTTTTTGACTTTTTCAAAATTTTATGCTAAAACATACTGAAAATCTTTTTGGATTTTGAAATATTAAGAAATGCAGTAAAGAAATATTTACAGACAATATTTTTGTGAGTTTGTGTAAGAGGATCATATCAGTTTTTGACAAGTCACAAGTACTGTTGAGCTTAGTTACACATTAAGAATTAAACAATTCACTTAGATTGCCAATATACTGATCCACTTAAATTCTCACACAAATTTCAACTGATTCAGGATATGAGTTAGGTGTATTAAGAACTTAAACTCATTCATGTGTCCCACCTCTTGAATATACTCCCGTATCCAGATCCCAATATTCAGTCTTACAGATGAGTATACCTAGATGATATCTGTAAGGGGTTAATTGCGAGGGCCATCAGAGCTCAGGTCGATACTTCCGTATACGCAGAGAGATGACGGCTTCGACTTTTGGTGTGTCCCCTTTAGAGGATCTTTTCTTCAACAGCAATGATTATCAATTTTATTGTTTTATCAATTTGCTGAGGGCGGCGCTATATTTCAAGCAAGCGGTAAAGTATTCTCCGGGGACTAGGCCATTGCTTCCGCAAAATCAGAAGTCCCGGGATAATACCCCAGATATCACTAAGCATAAAGACCTAGTATCTCAGAAAGAGGGACATTTCAAACGAGATTTCAGGGGTTACCTATATATCCAAGTAGTGTTCCCCACGAAATAAGCAAGTTTGAATTTAAGTTTATATCCCGAAAAAGCTTACTAAATGTGTAAAAACCTATCGGCATATCATCAGTGAGACCGTTTAACGCTATTTAAACAAAACAATTCTTTAGCATACTGTAACTGTCTACTGATGTACTATCATTTCCTCTTCTTTACAACAAAACTCATTTTTGAATTTTATCATGTTTTTGGCTTTTTCAAATTTTCTAATGTTTTTGGATTTTCTGAAATTTTCTACTCCCCCTAAAATGCAAACACATTAAAGGAAATTTGAAAACAAACTATACAAGAAAATTGACAACCGATATCAAATCGCTTCAAATCGCCATTCACTTGGCATAAACAATCAGAACTCCCCCTTCCAACAAACTATTTTCTCATTATGATTTCAAAACACTTAAGTTTGTTTTAATCAAAATGATTTTTCCGGAAAATAAGTTTGTTTTTACCACTTGTAAGTTTGATAGAAAACCACTTGTAGGGATTAGTTCATCATCTTGTCCATTCAATCATTCGTATAAAGATTACATCAAGTTCAAACTAATGACCTTGAGTAATCACTTTGTCAGAATCAATCTCTTACCACTTGTAAGTATATCCAAAACATTTAATCACATGTAGGAATAAACATCTACACAAATACATGTTACCAATCAAGATGTCGATTCCTGCTTCACGCTTACCTACCTGGAAGCTCCGGCAATTCACAATCTGTAAAATTTAACAAACTTTAAGATTCATTTACACAATCAATTTTTAAGAAAGATGCCGATTCCTAATCCACGATTACAAACTTGGGATCTCCGGTAAGTCAGGTTTTTCAAGCAAAGAAAATGTCCACCCAAGCCTGACCAGCCTTGGGTGATTTCAATTCAGATTCAGTTGGAGTATAAGTTGCCTTCTTTGTAGCGTAAAAATATTTAACCCCTTTAACCTTCCCATCGACCATCTTTCCGAAAATTTTCTTTACATTCCCATTAAAAGCTTTCTCAACATCAAAATTATCCTTCTCAGAATAAAACTGATTTGAGATTTCAACCTTCCCAATCTTTGATTTAAAATTCTTAGTTCTCAATGGTGGAAAGTTATCATCATCCATTTGAGGAACTGAGTTTTCACTCTTTTTAACAACATATGGCTCCTCTGATTTTATGGAATCAGATTCATCACCAGATTTTACACTTGACTTCTTAACAACCCACTTCTGGTTGTCAAGCTTCACACTTCGCCTGTAAAAACTTTTAGAACATTCACCAACTTCATATGTAGAATTTTTAAACACTTTAAATTGCTCAGTTGGTGGTTCGGTTTTATCAACAACTACTTCTTTTAGTTTTTCTGAGACTCCCTGTTTTGTCTTAGTTGCTCTGGGACAGTTCCATGCAATGTGACCAACTTCATTGCATCTAAAACATGTTCTAGTCTCTCTCCTTTGATGAGCTTCAATCTTCTTTTCAGCAAAAAATTCTTGATTTGATTGTCTCAAGAATGAGCTCTTCTTCTCCTCTTCAGCAGACGGACCTGAAACAAATTTTGTATTTTTAGACATTTTCTCATTTTTATAATTTTCTGGTGGTATAAAACCTAAACCTTTTCTTTTGAAATTACCGTTACGGTTTGGTTTCTTTTGACAACCAGAACCGGAACCGTAATTCTTTTTCTTGTTTAAACGCTGTTGAACTCTTGAAGTGTATTTTTTTAGGTTTTCCAATAAGATTTAAATCTTTTATTTCAGAAATATTGATTTCTGTCATTTTGAAAACCTTTTTAATCATGTCAAAACGAACACTTCTTATTGGAAACTCTTTATCAAAATATAATTTGTCAGAATCACTCAAAGTATAGGCAACTTCAAATGTTTTGTCATTCAAATTAGATTTTGACAACAAAACTTCTTTACTATAAACCCGTTTTCCCGACGATTTTGAACTTTTTCCAGACGAACTCGAACTCTCGACCGACAAACACGAACTTTCGGACTCGGACTTTGACTCTGACTCCTCATCCTTATCCAACACCTGATCGACCACTCTTTTAATTAATTCGGACTCATGATCTGTGTCGGACGCTGTGAATGTGATGTCAATGTTGCTGGTGAAAGATTGCAGGACTCCATTTCGAGCAACAACATTAGAAGCAACAGTCACGATGACAGCAAGGTACTCGCAAATCATGACTTTCGGTATGGAAATGACGGTGGCTTCAACAGGGAATGGCCGATGTTAAGGCAAGACGCCAACAACCCAAGGAGCAATGACAGTTTCGGGAATTCTAGTAGTAGTAGCAACAACACTGGATATGGTACTCGCGAAGGACACTTAGGATTGGCGTGGGCATCGCTAGGATTATAGCAACATGGTGGCCTACACGTTCTTAGTAACTAATCGCTTCGTCACTGCTTTGCTTAACCCTGATGCTTCTTGAAACCGAACCTGCTGTGGAATCGGCTAATGGCAAGTCAGATGAAACCGCATATGTTAGTTGGAATGCAAACTCGACCTTGTGGGACATGTATTCGACACCGATTTTCTTTCTACTATCCTTGATGGCTACAATGCAGTAGTTAGTGTGGACTGGATATCCAGAACTCGCGCGAATGTACCCAGTGGGGAGAAAATTTTGTGTGGTGAATTGTTATTTGTTCTAAAGCGTTAGACTAGTGCAAGGGCTAGCACCATTTTGGCTATGAGGGCCCAGAAACGTCTACGGAGGCATGACCCCACTATATTAGCAACCGTTTCTGATGATAAGGCTAAGGAAAATAGGATCGAGGATCCACCAATTGTTGTGACTCATCTCAGTGTGTTATTCGAGGAACTTTCAGGTTTACTACCACAACTGTTAGTCGGAATCTCAGTTGATCTCACGCCAGAGGCAGCTCCGAGTACCCGTACTCTTACCATCTTGCACCAGGAGGGTTACAAGAACTGTATAAGCTAATACGAGAACTGTTGGACAGGAACCTAGTTTTCGCTTTGGGGAGCCCCAGTTTCATTCGTGAAGATAAGCGTTTTTGTGCGTGTACTGACTATCAAGAACTCATCAAGGCGACAGTTGGGAACTGTTTGCCTCGACCATGTATTGACAACCTGTCGACTAGTTGCAAGGGACGAACTTTCATTCAAGGATTGATATACGAGCAAACTATTAGCAGATGCAAGTCCAAGGGGAAAATGTTCTTAAAGTGGCTTATCAGACGCAATTCGGCCATACGACTTTGTATTCCATGACCATTGGGGTAATTATCACACCAGCAGCTTTATAGACCATGTGAACCAACCATGCTATTGGGGGACGTTTTGAATCCTTTCCAGGAGAAAAGAGCATCATGGACAGCTTTGTATCTTATTTGAGAGCTCCTGGGGGAGGAGCCACCCCGCGCGAAGTCTTAATAAATGTAACTTCTGAATTCGAGAGGTAACCTTTTTGGGTCATATAATCAACGAAGTGGGAATGCACGTGGATCTCGCTAAGACCCGTTCGAGGATACAACAATTTGTTGGTCTCGCTTGATGCTATCGCAGATAATCGTAGGATTTTCGGAAGTCGTGCAGCTTAAATCTCTTTACCACAGCCGGGTGCTGTGTTCGTGAAAGACAGGACAGGAGGACGTCTTTTCAGCTTTCGAATCCCAACTCTGCAATGCGCTGAAGCATCGTCCCTACCCGAGGGTGTGGGTGATTCAGTGGTATATCATTATGGTTCGAATCAGAGTCCCAGTTACACGTCAACGCAACGTAAGAGAGTGATGACTTACGTAATGGAGTTCCAAAGAGGAATTGCACGACACACAACCAGTGGTGGAAACCATGGTTTTTGGATTTACTTGGAGGCATTACTTGGACGGTACCAAATGCACCATCTATACCGATCACAGGAGTCTCCAGCATATCTTCGACCAGAAGGAATTGAATATGCGACAGCGTCGTTGGATTGAGCTTTTTAATGATTATGAGTGTGCTATTAAGTATCATCCAGGTAAAGCTAATGTTGTAGCAGATGCTCTCAGTCGCAAGGAACCGAAACAGAAGCGTGTTCGTGCTCTACAGCTTACAATTCACTCTGATCTACCTGCTCAGATTCGTTCATCCCAGATTGAGGCCTTAAAGAAAGAAAACATTGAAGCTGAGGGATTGCGGGGTATGCAGAAGAAGTTCGAACAACGGTCTGACGGTATCTATTACGTAATGGAACGGGTATGGGTTCCTTTATTTGGTAGTCTTCGAGAACTTGTGATGGACGAAGCGCACAAGTCACGATATTCTATTCATCCGGGGTCGGATAAGATGTACCAGGACCTCAAGGTTTTGTACTAGTGGCCGAACATGAAAGCAATCATTGCTACATACGTGAGTAAGTGTTTGACTTGTGCTAGAGTCAAAACGGAGTACCAGGAACCTTCGGGTCTACTCCAACAGCCAGGGATACCGATGTGGAAATGGGAGCAGATCTCCATGGATTTCGTCACAGGGCTACCGAGAACCCAGGCTGGGAACGATACTATATGGGTGATTGTTGATCGTCTCACGAAGTCAGCGCATTTCCTAGCAATCAAAGAGACAGATAAGCATTCTCAGCTCGCAACAGTATACCTTAAGGAAGTGGTTTCTAGGCATGGGGTGCCAACTTCTATCATTTCTGATCGAGATCCTCGTTTTACTTCAGAGTTATGGCAGGCTATGCATAAGTCGTTTGGCTCACGTCTTGATATGAGCACGGCTTACCACCCACAGACTGATGGTCAGAGTGAGCGCACTATTCAGACACTAGAAGACATGTTGCGAGCGTGTGTCATTGATTTTGGGAAAGGATGGGAGAAACATTTGCCGTTAGTTGAGTTCTCCTACAACAACAGTTATCACACTAGCATCAAGGCAGCTCTGTTTGAAGCATTGTACGGGAGGAAATGTCGTTCACCTCTCTGTTGGACTGAAGTGGGTGACAGTCAGATCACAGGCCCTGAGCTTGTACTTGAAACTTCAGAGATGATTGTTCAGATCAGGAACCGTATGGCAGCAGCACGGGATCGTCAGAAAGCCTATGCCGACAAACGTAGCAAGCTGGTAGAATTCGAAGTGGGTGACCGCGTCATGTTGAAAGTTTCACCATGGAAAGGTGTTGTACGTTTTGGAAAGCGTGGCAAGCTTAATCCACGCTACGTTGGGCCGTTTAGAGTTCTTGAGCGCATCGGTACAGTGGCTTACACGCTAGAATTACCTGCTGAGCTGGGTAATGTTCACGATGTCTTACACGTTTCGCAGTTGAAGAAGTGTTTTGCAGACGACCCGCTAGTGGTACCATATCAAGAGTTGAGGATCAACGACAAGTTGCAGTTTGTCGAAGAACCTATGGAGATCATGGATAGGGAGGTCAAAGTACGCAAGCATAGTCGTATTCCGATTGTTCGAGTCCGTTGGAACTCGCGGCGGGGACCGGAGTTCACATGGGAGCGAGAAGATCAAATGAAGCTCAAGTATCCTCACCTTTTTCCTAAAGACAAACCAGAATCTAGTAAAGCTGGTGAATCTCGGGACGAGATTCCTTTTCAAGTTGGGGATGATGTGACATCTGGGGAAAGCGTGCAACAATCTTGATTCTTCACTTCACTTCTCTGTGCCTACTTGTCAAATTTCGGGACGAAATTTCTTTCAAGTTGGGGATGATGTGACAACCCGAACGTTCAAGGTCGGTAACGTTCCATCTTTTGATCCTTACTTCTCGTTATCTTTCCCTAATATGTTAAAACGTTCTATTTGAACAACATTGTTGGATTGATCGGTACACTAATTTGTTAACTAATGTCTTGACACATTGGGCCGCATCTTCACAACCGCCGAGCCCAATACGCATCACTTATTGTAAGCTAACCTTGTCAGCCCATTTACATTATTGTAACCTTGAGCCCATAACCGGCCCACTTGTTGTTGAGTTAATTGTATTGTATCTAGGTTACGTGAATTGATTATATTTCCCCCACATATTATTAGATCTCTTATAACAATACAATACCACAAAACCCTATCTCATTCTTCCCTGGTTTGTGACTTCAGTAGAGACCCCCTCCTTCGCGAAGCTTCACGTCGGGTTCGTCTCATACCTTAACTTTTTCTGTTAGTATTACTATTATGTTATTATTTTCTTGCTGGCTCAATATCCAGTAACACTACATGTGAGATGCCTAGGAAGTGTACCCAAGTAGATAAGAATCACCTCAAGTTATCTGCTCATATGTGCATGTGAATGTCAGGAAGCATGTGTTTGTGGTTATGTGTGCAACTTGTTAATTAAAGTGGAGATAGGCTGCTAGATATTCTCATTAATCGGTGACTTGATGATGGTGTCCAATGATTGAGTGCATGATTTGGTTTTGCTAATTGTTATTAATCACATGTATGGATTGTCGTGATTTGCCAAGTTTTTGAATCAGATGCGATGACTTTATAGATTCACGGTTAGTGATAGATTATATTGGATTGTTATCATATATGAAATTGTGATTAAAAATGTAATCGAGTAGAACAAAGAAGGTTAATCACAAAAATTAAAATGATAACAGAATTTGTTTTGGGCCGCACACTTCGGTAAACGTTGTGCTCTGTTATTATTTGTGGGCGGTAATTTAGAGTGTGCCGTAAACATGTTATGAAATTCGCACACTGTTCAGAATTGTGATTTGTGAATGTGATCTCGCAAGCATACGAATAATGGATGAGTTAAATGTCAACTATATGATGCTGAATGTAAGTAGTAATTGTGTAGCATGACTAACTGGTACAATTGTGTGAGGATGTGTGTTGATAAAGTTGATACATGCAATCTAAATGAATACGTGAAATGGTTGTATGCAAAACTGATTGCTATTGATAACCATGATAGGACGTGTTTAAGCAACTGTTAAACAAGTAACATACCGAGCAAACCAAAGGTGAGTTCACTGCACTTTTCTAAGCATGCGTCCCGGTGGTTTGGGACATCTGGTAAACGTTTCTAAAGGGAATACTGGGTAAACTGTTTATTTGGGATGTTGGTTATTGAACACAGTATAAATCATGTAAGACCCCATACATCTACCGTGTTGCTGAAGAAGCAACGAGGTATTTAGTTGATAGCGCTATTAGGTTTGGCACCCTCACACCGGGCCGAAAGGACGGGCGTGAACTAATTACCTGGACTTCATGACCAATGCCTAGTTAGAGGCATTGGGGTTGGGCATTCACATCGTGTACATATAAGACCCCTTACATCTATTCAAGGTTGTTTGATACCTTGACATCATGACCAATGCCTAAATGGAGGCATTGGGGTTGGGCATTCACATCTAGTCGCCACATACGGTAATCGAGTAATAACAACATCAAATCATCAAAACTACGAAACAGCATATCATCTTGTTAACTGTTTTACACATGTGACTGGTAACTAAACTCGGTAACAAAACTTTGAACTCACCAGCGTAGTCTGACACACTTGTTTGCATGCTTGTAGGTCGTTAGCTGAGATACTTTGGGACTTGCTATCTGGAGCAGCTGGAGTGGGCATGGTCTTGCTGGACGTATTTATTTTATTGGTTTAATGATACATTACTTTGGTTTTAAAACTGGTTAACTTTGCTTCCGCTGATACTTTGGTTTTCATTTAAACTCACATACAGTATTTCATTTACAATTAAGTACTTTATCATTTAATTGAATGCGTTTGATATAATTAGTGGCTCGTTGTTGGATCGTCGCACTCCTAGTAGGGACATACCCTAGGTGGGAATTTGGGGGTGTGACATAAAAGTTTATCTCTTTCTGCTTCGACATCATTGTTGCATTCAACATCTTCAAAGCAGCTTCTCTTTCTGTGTTTGTTTTCTGTAAACTAGTCACTGTTCTGTTTAACACATCGTATGACTCTTTCAAGTTTTTCACATCAATCAACAACTTTTCTTTCATCTTTTCTGATTCACTAAACCTCTCGTCTTTTTCCTCACATTGTTTGCAAGATACTGAACATGTAAGACATGGTTTTGTGACTTCAACTATCTTTTCTACCTCCACAATCTTCTCAACTTCAACTACTTTTTCAACTACCACTATCTTCTCAATCACTTTGACTTCTTTCAATTCTTTTGCAGCTTTTCTTTCTTTGAATTTCTTCAATTTATCTGCAAAATAAAATTCAAATCTGTCAGAAGATAAATGTGTTTTTCCAAGATTTATCTGTTCAAGCTCTTCATCATCACTGTTATCTGTTGAACTATTTTCAGATGAAACAGATTCTTCATCTATCTCTTCATCATCAGATAATACAGCCATCCATTCCTTTATCAACTCTGGCTTTTGAACAATCTGAGCAATAAAAGCTTTAACATTTGGATCAGCTGGAATGTACTTGTCCCAGCTAAAACCTTCAGCCACTTTCTCGTCATATTGATCAATGATGCCATAGTAAGCTTTCCTGTATGCATCTTCGATCATTTTTCCATGAGCTGTTTGTGAATCTTTTTGTTGATGTGGTTGAACAGTGATTTGTTGATATATAGACTTTCTATAGTAATCATCTTTTCCAAAAGGATTCTTTGCTCCACTTGCTTCTTGGTTCTTGCACTCTCTCTTGAAATGACCTTCTCCCTGCATTTAAAACAAGTAACTTTAGATTTATCAAAACCTAAAGCTGAAAGATGAGCATCCAAAAAATCATTTCGTCCTGTAATCATTTTAAACTTTTCAGCTCTTCTTAGAACACTCGCCAAAGCCCATTTTATATCCATAAGTTCCAACTCTTCTGCATCTATTTGGTCATAATCTTCCTTTGTTAGCATCGGGTTACCAATCTTTCCGGCTATCAAACCTTCATAAGATTCCAAAGCAGTAACCAATAGACCCATATGATTTTTCACAACTTCTTCAGAAAAGTTTTGACCATTTTGAATATGCAATGCCACATTGCACTGAATCATATGCCCATTACCAACACTCGCACTTTGAACACTTGGAGGATTAATACTTGAAAATCCACTAGTGTTAACTGAACTTTGAATGCCTGTTCCAGATTGATTTCCTGCACTAAATGCAGTTTGGATCTTTGGACTTGCTTCAACTTTCTCAACATCACCTTTGTAATATAACTTGATGTCTTGTTGAGCATTTGAACTATTCATTCTTGCAATTTTCTGTTGTTCAAGATCTTGACCTTCAAGCTTCTCAATGAATTGTGCAATGATAATCTACTAAACACTCCTGTATTCTTCAGAATCATGAGATATGTACCCCATTCTTTTTGAGGTAAAGCATCAGCTAACTTCTCGACCCATTCTGCTGGAGTTTTAGTGATTTTCAGCAAAGACATGGTACGCACAAGATGGCAATATCTTTCTATGATACTCTTCGTAGTCTCCCCTGGCATACTCGTGAACAATTCAAATTCTTTTTTCAACAAAGAAGCTTTACTCTGTAGCATCTCAGTACTTCCTTCAAACTTTTTCTTTAATGCTTCCCAGATCGAAAACGCAGTTCCATTATGTTGAAGCAACACAAATATGTCTTCTTTGACAGCTTGTTGTTACAGACTTATCATCATTTTCTCTCCTTTGTAACATTCCCTCTCCGTGTCTGAAAATTCTGATATAATCTTATCAACTCTCATAGCGTTCTGAGGTCTAACATATTCAGTTTCAATGCTTTCCCAAGCTTTCAGATGGTTTGCCTGAACCCAGTTTTCAAATCTTTCTTTCCAGCCATGGTATTCATCAATGTTCATAAGCTTTGGGGGTTTTTGCAACGTTCCGGTTTCATATTCCATGTTCATCTTTTGAACCACAGCAGCTGGAGTAGTCGGAGTAGCAAACGCATTGTAGAATTCAGAATCCATGTTTCAGTATCGAAGAATTTCTCAAACAAACTTTCAAACTAACTGGTTCACCTTGTAAACCACCTGTATCACCTGTAGACACACAAACAAACAAAACACAATCAGTTTAAAGACTTATCAATTAACAGAATAAGACTTGTACTCGAACTGGTGAATATTCTGTGTGGACTGAAGGTTGACACACTGTGCGGAATGCTATGACCCGGATCAAAATCAAACGACCTTTTCCAATGACCTGGCTAAACCACACGACCTTGAACGAGTTTGAATTCAAACGGACTGAACCACCTCTTCTTTGATTTTATGCGAAATGGGTCAACCAAAGTCAAGCTTTTAATAAAATGCCAAGGTATGGGTGACTTGACACTCGGACTTCAAACGCTTCACATGAATATGGTGATTGATTATTTTTCTCAGTCAATTAACTCTATCACATGTATACTGACACAATATATCTCGAGATCCCTGTAAATTTTAAAAAAACTTGATAATGCCGCCAAACTTGATTCACGTGATCCCGATACACTCAATTCATTGAACCTACAAATTTAATATGGCCGACAACTTTATCCTTTACATGCAAACCGGTTCAAACTATTTCTTTTAAACGAATTCTCATTGGGCCTTCATTTTGAATCACATGCAATCTTAAAAAAATGTCCGACAATCAACAATCAGTTTCAATTCTATTGGACCTTTACTGTATATTCACATGAGATGCAACAGATTATTCAGAAAAATAAACTCATTTGATTGGGCCGATACTACTGATCACGTGAACTGACACACTCAATAATGATCATGTGAGCGGAATCTCTGATATTGTAAATTGGAGCGGAATCAGTCAAATAAAATCACAAATTTGTCAGTCTGGAGCGGAATCAGAAGTATGATAGTTTGGAGCGAAATCAGTAGTATGGCAGACTGGAGCGGAATCAGAAAATTTCTGGAGCGAAATTAGAGTTTTAGAGCGGAATCTCAAATATTTTGGAGCGGAATTAGAGTTTTAGAGCGGAATCTCAAATATTTTGGAGCGGAATTAGAGTTTTCGAGCCGAATCAGAAAAATTTCTTTCGAGCGGAATCACTTCTCGAGTCCATTTCACCCACTTTTAGTCCGAATTTTAACTTGTAACTTTCAAGGGTTTGTTAACATGTAATTTTACACAAGCTGTAAAAAATTGGAACGATTTTGACCGTGAAATCTTCCTGAACTGATGAAAGAAGGTGTAGAAGATAGAAAATCCAATTAAAACAGGCTGTAATATGCAGAACTCCTCCTCCTGAGCTCTGATACCACTTGTAGGATCGTTTGTAGACCCGAACGAGTCGTTCAGAGGAGTTTTAATCAGTTACAGGTGCGGAAAACAAGTAACTGATGAAGAAACAGCTAGCAATTCACTTAAATCACTTCTCTGATTGATATTACAACTTGTACATTCAAGAATCAAACCGGCAACACCTCGGTATAATTTTCTGATTCCCCACCAAATGATAACACAACTATGGTATTTATAGTGTTTCTAATTCCCCACGAAATGACTATTTTCTAATTCCCCACGAAATGACTATTTTCTAATTCCCCACGAAAATGTCATGTCCATTTCGTGGGAAATCAACATTTCGTGCCCTAATCTAAACAAGCCTATACAAGACTCGATACAAGACGAAGACGACAGATGTATGCACCAACAATTTTCAACATAAATTATTTTTTATTATAATTTAAATTTAAATTTTAAATATCTATATATTAATTTTCATGGAGCATGAATAGTGTTGATATATTTTATTATTTTCAACATAAATTATTTTTTATTATAATTTAAATTTAATTTAAAATATATATTAATTTCCATGGAGCATGAATAGTTTTTATATATTTTATTATTTTGAACATAAATTATTTTTTATTATCTTTTAAAAAATACGATGTTTTATAAAATTTCGGGTATGTGACTACGACGTGCTAATTTTTATCTACCTTTTAATATAAGTTTTACTTAAAAAATACGATATTTTATAAAATTTCAAGTATGTGACTACGACGTGCTAATTTTTATCTACGTTTTAATATAACTTTTACTTAAAACCGAATCGTGAATGCCTATTATATAAAGTAACACAGTATACCATTTTCGTTATTTTAATAACATAATATAATGTTTTATAAAATTTTGAATATATCGTTGGAACGTGCTTAGTTTTATCCATGTGTTTATCAAAATTTTATTTAAAATAGAATGACTCGGATATAATTGATTTTTTGTAATTCTTTAGCCTGACAATCCAAACCAATTCTTTTGAATAACACTGGTACCAGTATCTGTTTTATTGTTTTTTATCGATATAAAACAAACGTCGATATCCTCTTAGGCATATCCTTATTGGTTGGTATATCAAGTGACGATATCCTACCGATACCGTAACGAAACGAATCGATACCAATCGAATTTACAGCGCAACGCGCGGAAAATCCCACTAGTCAAAACAAAAATAGATCAAAAGGTTTTATACATTGTCACATGGCAATATGATATTTCTCACTATAGGTTTTGAGCGGCAAACTTCACAACCTCTGTCTCCTCACACACGCTTCTTTATCTCACACAACATTCGATCAAATTGGAGTTTGCATAATCAGTAAACCCTTTCCTTTCTATCTTCTATTTTAAAACTCTTCGTCCGCTCTTTTTGCAATGGGAGTTTCCTTTTTCATTCCCCTTTTCATTCAATCTTCTTACAATCAAGAACCCTAAATCTATGTCGTCTTCTACATTGGCGATTCTACTGTGAAGATTTCATCTACATCTTTATCATCTTGACCGTGATATGTGTTCTGAATCCATAATCTGTATAGGATTTTATTTTAATTTCATGTCATGTTGATTTTACAATGATACATTTGTTAATTGTTTGAATTTTTATTTGTATTTTATGCATTAGAAATGCTAATTTTATAGATTGTTCATCCTTTTTAGCGACAAATTTGAATAACCGACGGACCACTAGAGTATCATCGTGCCACCAGCGGAACCACCCGATCATATCTATCTTAACTAGACAATAATGCCTATACACCAATTTAGGAGAAAATCCAAAAAATATGGAACCCCCCCCCCCCCCCCCCCCCCCCTTGTGGGAATCGAACTCAGGACCTAATGGTCTAAAGCCTTATCCCACCCCAAGACGAGACTAGACTATAATGTCATGGGTATTCATCCTTCTTTATTGATTAGGGTTTTTCTACAATCCTTTCTCTGCATAGCTTAACCAGAATATCTTTTGATTTGAAACCAATTCGCCGGTGATAATTTGACGGGCACAAGGTCAGATCCTGGAAATATATATGTTTTGATTTGTATTTTATCGTAGGCCAAGGTTTATTGGTTTAAAATACTTATTTTTTTGTGTGCGTTTCACTTTTGTCAGTATGGTTTGTTGATTTACATCTCTAGAGACCCGAGCTTCTAACGAGTCAATTTAGAGCAATCAACTCATATACACCCCTAGTTTTGAGTGCACCTGTTGTGAATACCAGCATCCAAAATAACCAACTAATATTAGCAGAAAAACAAGTAGCAATACGTCTAGATTATCATCATACTTCTTTAAACTAATATAGTCTTTGATGTTGTCGTCCCGTCCCGTCCTAACTACTTTACAACGATTTCTACCGGTGATGCGCGTGGGGCATGTAAAAGAACTTTTAACATCTCCAACTCTTCATCCTTCTCATCAACCACACTACTTATCAACAACACCTTCTTCAACTTAGGAGACCTGGAGATGATAAACTTTACAAACTCCATTGAAGGCTTCGAGTTGTTAAAATGATAAATCACCAATTCCTTCAGATGCTCCATCCAAACATCCGAGTATTTTTCCAATATACCAGAATATATCTTATTTTCATCATTATACCCCAGTTCAGTTTCATCCTATAGAAACGGTTGTCATTATTTTTGTCAGTAGATTTTGGTGAGAATTAAAATAACAGATTTACCTCTAGCTCAATGTGCTCCAAGTTTGGGGAACATTTGAGCAAAACAGCAAGAAAAGTTAAATGATCGTCGTCATCTAAAGACATTTCTTTGAAACAAAAGTATTTGAGGTGGATTAGTGAGGTTGAAAGCTCTTCTGGAACCGAGTCTAGAACAAGCTACAATAATAAGCAAACAAAATTTTACAACCAAAGTTTGATTTTCTTTTCTTTCACTTATATATTATGTGGAAAAACGAATATTACCTGATCGGCATTGTACCCATAGATAGTCAGATCTTCAATCACATGTAGACAATCAAATAGCTCAATAATTGTGCAATCTTTATGACCGATAAATCCTAGCTGCAGTAACTTACAATATTCAGATAAGTTTAAAAAGCCCATGAGAATAAATATTCAAAGGTAAAATGATATAGTAAATAACAAAGGTAAAATTAAGGTAAACGAAAAAGAAAACGATAAAATTGGTCGGTTTTGGCGCCCTCGTTATAGCAAAGAAAAAAAAAGTTAAAAATTATGTTCAAAAGAGTATCGGCGTGTTCGTTAAAAAATATTAAACTAAAAAAAACTTTTGCCACACTCGTTATAGCAAAGAAAAATAAAAATAAATATGTCTAAAACGGTATTAACGTGTTCGTTAAAAAACTATTTAGGGATTGAAAAGTAATTTGGTCAAAGTAAAACAAAAAGAAAACATTAGTTATACTACATGGGTTTTAAATGAAAATGTTTACACTAAATGACGAAATATAATAAGTGACAAAAAATTGATGAACTTATAAAACATGCATTAGACGTTCTAGAACACTATTCACCTCCTCTTCTTTAATCTATACTTTCTATAAAAGGAGAAATCCCAATGACATAAGAAAAGCTGATGTGTCAGCCATAGAGGCTGTCCAACAATGTTTTTTTATGTCATTACTGCATCATAAATCGGAATATATAAATCACTTTAAAATACATTTAATTTCAAACCACTGTCCTATATTCAAATGTCAAAGATCTGGCCTACATTCAAAAGGGCAAACCACTGTCATGCTAACTTTATCTCTAAACATCGTAATCTTGTCTCCCTTCAAGTTTCCCCAACGGATCCTAAGTCGGGTTTTCCTCTCCCCCTCTGTTAGCCTTACATTTAGGGTTATATTTGCCACCATCAAATGGTGCTAAGCTGCTGCTGTCTCTCTTGGTATAACCTTGCAGTCCCTCCACATTCGTCGATCTCCACGCCTCATTAATAGATAGTCGATTTGCGTGTTGCGTCCCCCACTGCTAAAAGTTATCAAATGAGATTCTCTCTTCCTAAAAAACGAGTTTATAATACCCAATTCGTGAGCCACCGCAAAGTCTAGAAGATCCCTGCCAAACTCATTCCTATCGCCAAAGGCAAAACCACCGTGCACCGATTAAAAGCCATCACTATCCTTACCAATGTGACCATTAAAATCTCCTCCTACAAAAACTTTCTCCTCCCTAGGCATGTCCTTCGTTACTACGTCTAGGCAATGTCAAAACTCTCTCTTCTCTTGATCTCCTAGGCCCACTTGTGGAGCATAAGCGCTAATCACTGTCACTACTTGCTCGCCTAATACTAACCTCAACACCATAATTATGTCATTGTGTCGTACCACCTCAATCACATTCTTGTGCAACTGGCTCTTGTTTTTAATAAATTGATATGAAAGCCAAACTACTGGATTAAAAAGTCAAAAGAAAAATCTTTTGTACTAAATAGAAATTTCGAGCAAACCACAATGACTAAAATAGTATTTAAATCTTGTTTTTAATAAATTGAGTGTATTCGATATATTAACCATTTTGTAAGTGCATATATGATATTTTTAGTTTTTATTAGGTATGTATATATATGAAATTTGTAAAGTCTTACTATATCACTTTATAACGATTAGTTTGTAAACCGAATCGAAATAATTTAAAAAAAACTAAATTACATATATGGGTTTTTGTGGTTTTAATTAAAAAAAACAGAAAACCCGAATTTTTTTTTTTTTTGAACGGCAAATTTGGATCACTTTTAATTAGTTGATTTTAAGTTTGGTATTTGGTCTGAAGAAATTGAATTATATATAAACTAAATTCATATATTGAAATCTGAATTTTTCCTATTTGTACAAGTCAGTAAAAAACTAGTTTGTTACAGTATTACAATTTTTCCTATTACGAATCTATTATGAACTGCGTTACAATTAAGTATGACAATCATCAATCATGTGTCCGTCCAACGATGCACCTTCTTATAATTTTTACTAGGTTAAACCCCGCGTGTACACGCAGTTTAACCAACGAAAATACTTTAAAGATTTAATTGTCTAAAATGAAACTAAACTTTAAAACGTGCAATATAAAGTTTTATTTGAAGTTTACTATTAAGAGTATCAGTACAGTAATGGTATTCATTATTTGCCTAAAATCAATCAATCTTCCAAATAATACTATAAATAAACTGAAATAATACAATGAAACATAAATCCATTCAATTTAAGTGCTGATAAAACACCACAAAACTATAAACCTTTAATGAATATAGATTCTGCAAGAAAAAAAGAAATCAAAGTGAGGATTACATAAGTATATGTCCAGAAAAGTTACAAATCAAGAAATGAAATTCGAAATTAGGTTTAGAAAAAGTAAGTTCTACCAAACATTTCTTTTCCTCTGTCTCTTGCTTCTGCTATGCTTTTCCTCATATATGATCCAAATTCGGTTGTTTCCACCCTTCAAACCCCATAACATTTTCCCTTAACACTTGAGCCCGCCCTTATATATATAATGTAGGAACCGTTCGCATAAAATAAATAAAATAACAAATTTTTATTACTAGATTACAAAACAGAAATGAGAAACAAACTGCTGGTACAATTACAACT
Organism: Helianthus tuberosus; assembly: GCA_030545235.1. Lineage (NCBI taxonomy): Eukaryota > Viridiplantae > Streptophyta > Magnoliopsida > Asterales > Asteraceae > Helianthus > Helianthus tuberosus. The sequence goes on from CM060405.1 coordinate 31,499,768, forward strand.
GAAATAAAAGAAATACAAGAATTTAAGATGAAGAAGAAGGCTGAGGCACGTGAACACACGCTTCCCTTAAAACAAATTCCGAGTCTCCCAGGAGTACTCGTTTTGTTTCCCAGGGTACAACAGCCGGAGCAGTAGTACTGCCGGAGTAGACCTACAACCCGAAGGTTACCTTGAGACTGCAAAGAAAAGATCAGAAAAATTGTAGAGAGAAAGTTGTATGTTGCTGTTGTAGCTGGTGTCCTTTGCTGCTGGGTATGGAGCTGTATATATACAGCTCCTAAGTCGAAACAGTCAAAAACGAATTAAAGAGAGGTTTAAATTGCATTAAACGTCTTCAATGCAATTTAAGACGTCATTTAATTCTCAGTCTAAGCCCATTAACTCGTCAGTTACGAAGCTGAACTGAAACTGTTCTGTTATTCAATGCTGGAAGCTTTCTGCGCGCGCGCACGCCCATGCGCGGTGCGGCCTCTTGGCTCACAGCCATGCGCGCATGCGCCATGTCACCGCGCGGTGCGGCCTCTTGGCTCACAGCCATGCGCGCGTGCGCCACGTCACCTGCGCGGTGCGTCCTCTTGGCTCAAGTCCATGCGCGCGTGCGCCACGTCACCTGTGAGCCTATACGTGCGCGCCACACAGTCGCGTCGTATTGGCTCACTCTGGTGCGCCGCGCACGTCACATCAGACCCCATGCACCATGCGCAACCACGCGCCTCCGTGCCAGGTGTACTCGCGCGCGCATGCGCATGACTGCCATGTCATGCGCCGCATCACCTACCACTTGGTCCTTGCTACCCTTGTGTTCCACCACGCGCGCGCGGTCAAAAATACAAAGGCGGCTCTCAAGCGGCGATGCGAAGTGCAAAGTGCGCCATCAAAGCGCCACATTGCGCCTCATCGCCCACGCCACGCGCGCGCGCGCGAGCGTGTGCGAGTGCGAGTTAGGGTGCTCCGCACCCTTCGCGAGGACACTAGTGTGTGCTTCCATGAAACAATAAGGATGGAGAGTTCCACCTTAAATACCCATTTAAGTTCCAACTCTCATCCGATGTGGGACAAGGTGCTACTTTCCCTTTTGTTTCAGCATTGAATGTTCCAAACACCCAACTTTGAGCATCGATATCTCATTCATCTTAGCTCAGTTTTGGACGTGGTTTAGTTCGTTGCGAAGCTCTTCCAACATAGAACACAAACCCACAAATAAATATATAAAACCCGCTCATTTTATTATATTTATTTCTAGTCCAAAATAGGAAAAAATCATTTTCCTATATTTGTGAAAAATGCTATTTTCACCTATTTTCCAACAATCCCCCACATGAAAAATGCTATTTTCATCAAATTTCCAACAATCCCCCACATGTATGGAAATGGATCTTTTCCTTACACTTTTCAACGATAAACTTCGACAGTTGAGTATTGCAAGATAGGTAGGTTTTAACCTTTGAACCTTCTTTTGTGAAGCGCACTTAGCTTACTAGCGGTGTGTAGACGCGATGTCCTTGAACATACCCCCATTTGTGTAAACGACAATACACTTCACACAATACTCTCCCTGGTTTGGCCAACTCCTCATTGTCGTGTCCTATTATGGTCCTGGAACACTAGCCTGGTTCTGCGAGAGCTCTAGGATTTGCGCACCCCACAAATCCATTTGAAGCGACCCCACTTCTCTCTAACATAGGTGATTCCCCTGAATCATTAAAAGCATCATGGTTATTTGATTTCCCGAAATCGTTAACCTTAATATGCTTAGCCTCACATCAATTGTCACTGATTGGAATGGACTAGGAAGTATATTTAACTCCCTTTTAGTTTTGTTTGGGGTACTCCCCCACAGTGACTCCGTTTTGGTAATATGATTAAGTTGTCCTATTGAACTTAGATCTTGGAATCTCCAGTCAACTAAGTTAGGTTTCCCTCATATTCCCATTTACCACGGGCTTTAGTCCCATTCCTCTTGACGACGTTTCTACTAACTCTCTGCTTAAGCCTTTTGTAAACGGGTCCGCAATGTTATCCGCTGATCTCACATAATCAATTGTGATAACACCCGTTGAGAGTAGTTGTCGTATCGTGTTATGCCTACGTCGCATATGCCTTGATCTGCCATTGTACATCAAGCTTTGAGCTCTACCAATCGCTGATTGGCTATCACAATGTACACATATGGCTGGCAAAGGCTTTGGCCATCTTGGAATATCTTCCACGAATTGACGTAGCCATTCCGCCTCCTCGCCTGACTTATCCAAGGCGATAAATTCGGATTCCATTGTGGATCTTGCTATGACCGTTTGCTTAGAAGACTTCCAAGCAATAGCAGCTCCTCCAAGTGTAAATACATAACCACTTGTTGATTTGGAATCTTTATTATCCGATATCCAGTTTGCATCAGTGTATCCTTCGATCACTGCTGGTTGTCGGGTATAATGCAGTCCATAATCTCTTGTGTATCTTATGTATTTAAGCACCCTCGTGATAGCCTTCCAATGATCCGCGCACGGATTGCTGGTGTATCTACTTAGCCTACTCACCGCGTAAGCCAAGTCGGGTCTAGTACATGTCATTAGATACATTAGACTGCCAATAATTCTTGAATACTCTAACTGAGCAACTCCATCTCCCTTATTCTTCTTAAGATGTTGGGAGGTATCAACTGGAGTTCGAGCTACACTCGTATCTCCCGAGTTGAATTTTTCAAGAATTTTATCCACATAGTGAGATTGACTTAACACAAGACCATTTTGGGTTCTTATGATCTTTACTCCAAGAATCACATCAGCTAAACCCATGTCTTTCATGTCAAATCTCGCTTTCAACATGCTTTTAGTAGCTTTGATAATTTTATCATTACTCCCAATGATAAGCATATCGTCTACATAAAGGCATAAAATCACATAACCTTCATTTGTGTCTTTGAAATATACACATTTGTCGCACTCATTTATTTTGAAACCATTGTCAATCATGACATGATCAAACTTTTGGTGCCATTGTTTTGGTGCTTGCTTCAAGCCATATAAAGACTTGACGAGTTTACATACTTTACCCTCTTGACCTGGGGCGGAGAAACCTTCAGGTTGCTCCATGTAAATCTCTTCTTCTAAATCACCATTTAGAAATGCGGTTTTAACATCCATTTGGTGAACTTCCAAATTTCTTAAAGCCGCTATAGCAAGAACCAATCTAATCGAGGTTATGCGCGTCACAGGCGAGTAGGTATCAAAGTAATCTAGACCTTCCTTTTGTCTAAATCCTTTAATCACCAACCTAGCCTTGTACTTATCAATACTTCCATCAGTTTTCATCTTCCTTTTGAATATCCAACGATATCCAAGTGGTTTGCAACCAGGTGGAAGATCTACTAACTCCCAAGTATGATTTTGCAATATAGAATCTATTTCATTTCTTATTGCTTCTTTCCATTGAGGTCCTTCTGAAGAAGAAACCGCTTCGCGATATGTATTGGGCTCGCCCTCTACCATATAGCTAACGAAGTCTGGACCGAAGGATTTTTCAACCCTTGGCCTTTTGCTTCGCCTACGGTCACTTTCTTCAACCTCAGGTTGTTCATGTGTCTTATCATGAACTACCTCATCATCTCGTCTAGATGAGCTTTCACCTACTTCAAAATTAGGTGTTAATGACGTTGCATGTGTTTGTCTTCTCAAAGGAAACACATTTTCAAAGTAAGACACAACGTTAGGATTCACCTCCATGATAGTGTTTACGTGTACATCAGGATTCTTGGACTCATGTACAAGAAAGCGATGTACACTACTTTGATGCGCATACCCAATAAATATGCAATCAACAGTTTTGGGTCCTATCCTAAGAGCCTTAGGAGGTGGTACAATCACCTTTGCTAGGCACCCCCACACTTTCAAGTATTTATATGAAGGCTTTTTCTTTTTCCATAACTCATATGGAGTCTCGTCTCTCTTTTTCAATGGTATCTTGTTCAAAAGATAATTGGCCGAGAGAATGGCCTCCCCCCACATTTCCTGGCTCACCCCAGAACTTATCAACATGGCGTTCATCATTTCTTTCAATGTGCGGTTCTTTCGTTCCGCCACGCCATTTGATTGTGGAGAATAAGGAGGTGTACACTCATGTACAATGCCACTTTTTGCGCATAACTCGGCAAAAGGTGCAACATATTCGCCTCCTCGGTCGCTACGCAAAGCTTTTATCTTCTTTTGAAGTTGATTCTCAACTTCATTTTTATACAAGATAAATTTAGTTATTGCTTCATCTTTACTTTTTAGTAAATATACATAGCAATATTTAGTACTATCATCAATAAACGTGATGAAATACTTATTTCCACCTCTTGTGGGTACCGCTTTTAAATCACAAATATCAGTGTGAATTAAATCAAGGGGTTCGGTTATTCGTTCAACCGATTTTGATGATGTTCTTGTAAGTTTGGATTCTACACATGTTTCACATTTATAGTGTGAATCAATATGGAATGTTGGTATGCAATTTAAATTGATTAAACGGCGTAAAGAATTAAAATTAACGTGACCTAATCTACCATGCCATTTATTTGATTCAGAAAACTCAAGCATATAAGTAGAAGTAGTAGCAATTTTATTCATGTCCTTTTTGACAGCCATTACATTCAATTTGAACATACCATTTTGGGCATAGCCCTTGCCTACATACATTCCTCGTTTAGTTAACACAAATTGATCGCTCTCAAAGACTAAACGAAATCCAAACTTGTTAAGCAACCAACCCGAGACTAGATTCTTGCGCAAGTCCGGGACATACAACACGTTGCTTAGAGTGAGCTCCTTCCCCGAAGTCCACTTCAAGATCACCGTTCCTTCACCCATGATGTCAGCGGTGGCTGTATTTCCCATATACAGCTTATCTTCTCCAGAAAACGCATTGAAGGTGGTAAATAGGCTTCTGTCCGCGCAAGCATGACGGGTCGCGCCCGTATCAATCCACCATCCTTTTGGAGTGTTGGTCACAGTATTGACCTCATCCATCATTGCGCTTTTATCGGAAATCATTGCCACCAAAGGCATTCCGTCTTCATCCACCATGTGCGCACGCTCACGCTTTGGTTTCTTGCATTGGTTAGCCCGATGCCCCGGCTCGTCACAGTTGTAACAAGTTCCTTGGAACGTTGGAGGTTTCTTTTTCACAACCCCTTTCTTCGGTCCAAGTTTGCTAGCCTTTGCTTTCTCCTTGTCCTTTTTCCCCTTACCCTTCGCGCCCTTAGAGGATTGCCCATGCTCAACCACGTTTGCGCTAGCAGAAGTTTGCGCTTGGCTGCCTTTTAGGGCAATTCTATTGCCCTCTTCAATCCGAAGACGAACAATAAGGTCCTCTAAAGTCATCTCCTTTCGTTTGTGTTTAAGATAATTCTTAAAATCCAACCAACCAGGAGGTAACTTTTCAATCATCGCTGCCACTTGAAATGTCTCGCTAAGTGTCATGCCTTCCGCAAAGATGTCATGTAGTATAATTTGGAATTCTTGGACTTGATTCATAACACTTTTAGAATCAACCATTTTGAAATCCAAGAAACGGGCTACCACAAACTTCTTTGTGCCAGCATCCTCCGTTTTGTACTTCTTGTCCAAGGCATCCCAAAGATCTTTGGAAGTCTTGACATTGTAGTACACATTATACAATGCATCCGAAAGCCCGTTTAACACATAGCCTCGACAAATGAAATCCGAGTGCTTCCAAGCCTCTACCGCGCTCAGAGCCTGAGCGCTGGTCTCCCCTTCCGCAGGTTGGGGAGCGGTTTCAGTCAAGAACCTCGCAAGGTTCATGGTGGTCAGGTAGAAGAACATCTTCTGCTGCCACCTTTTGAAGTGTAGACCCGAGAACTTCTCGGGTCGTTCCGCGTGATTGGCCACTGTGGACGCTCCCACAGTGGTGGCGTTCAAGGGGGTTCCCGTCACAACATTCGCAGTGTTGTTAACGTTGACATTCTCGTTCGACAGGATGGTTTTGATTACACGAACGGTTTTAAAAATTTGGTTTAAGATTGTAGGAACCGTTCGCATAAAATAAATAAAATAACAAATTTTTATTACTAGATTACAAAACAGAAATGAGAAACAAACTGCTGGTACAATTACAACTGAAATAAAAGAAATACAAGAATTTAAGATGAAGAAGAAGGCTGAGGCACGTGAACACACGCTTCCCTTAAAACAAATTCCGAGTCTCCCAGGAGTACTCGTTTTGTTTCCCAGGGTACAACAACCGGAGCAGTAGTACTGCCGGAGTAGACCTACAACCCGAAGGTTACCTTGAGACTGCAAAGAAAAGATCAGAAAAATTGTAGAGAGAAAGTTGTATGTTGCTGTTGTAGCTGGTGTCCTTTGCTGCTGGGTATGGAGCTGTATATATACAGCTCCTAAGTCGAAACAGTCAAAAACGAATTAAAGAGAGGTTTAAATTGCATTAAACGTCTTCAATGCAATTTAAGACGTCATTTAATTCTCAGTCTAAGCCCATTAACTCGTCAGTTACGAAGCTGAACTGAAACTGTTCTGTTATTCAATGCTGGAAGCTTTCTGCGCGCGCGCGCGCCCATGCGCGGTGCGGCCTCTTGGCTCAAGTCCATGCGCGGTGCGGCCTCTTGGCTCACAGCCATGCGCGCATGCGCCATGTCACCGCGCGGTGCGGCCTCTTGGCTCACAGCCATGCGCGCGTGCGCCACGTCACCTGCGCGGTGCGTCCTCTTGGCTCAAGTCCATGCGCGCGTGCGCCACGTCACCTGTGAGCCTATACGTGCGCGCCACACAGTCGCGTCGTATTGGCTCACTCTGGTGCGCCGCGCACGTCACATCAGACCCCATGCACCATGCGCAACCACGCGCCTCCGTGCCAGGTGTACTCGCGCGCGCATGCGCATGACTGCCATGTCATGCGCCGCATCACCTACCACTTGGTCCTTGCTACCCTTGTGTTCCACCACGCGCGCGCGGTCAAAAATACAAAGGCGGCTCTCAAGCGGCGATGCGAAGTGCAAAGTGCGCCATCAAAGCGCCACATTGCGCCTCATCGCCCACGCCACGCGCGAGCGAGCGCGAGCGCGAGCGCGAGCGCGAGCGTGTGCGAGTTAGGGTGCTCCGCACCCTTCGCGAGGACACTAGTGTGTGCTTCCATGAAACAATAAGGATGGAGAGTTCCACCTTAAATACCCATTTAAGTTCCAACTCTCATCCGATGTGGGACAAGGTGCTACTTTCCCTTTTGTTTCAGCATTGAATGTTCCAAACACTCAACTTTGAGCATCGATATCTCATTCATCTTAGCTCGGTTTTGGACGTGGTTTAGTTCGTTGCGAAGATCTTCCAACATAGAACACAAACCCACAAATAAATATATAAAACCCGCTCATTTTATTATATTTATTTCTAGTCCAAAATAGGAAAAAATCATTTTCCTATATTTGTGAAAAATGCTATTTTCACCTATTTTCCAACATATAAGGTTCATGATTAGATGCATGGCAATGGTGGATACACGACATTAAAAGAATGAAACCTCGTCATATTTGCTATTTATAAAAATATATAGAAGCATAAGAGAAACTGTTTTGACTTTCGATGATTGTTATTATATACTCTCTTAGTTGCCACCGCCTCGCAAATGCAATGGCAGGGGCAACAAACAATAGAGCAGCCCCATCCGACATCCCTCCAGCCAAGGCTCCAGTTGCGCTAGTTTCCACCAGTAAATATGATATGTTTGATAGAGCCTGACTTAAAAAATTATTGTAATGTGCTTGTAATATTATACAGCTAAGCAATGAGTAGAGTGGCAATCTAGACCCAATCACTTTAGTTGATTGGGTTGATTCGAGTGAATTTACCTCCAACGCTTGTACATGGGACGTTTTAAAAAAAACAAAACAGGTCAAATAGATCAAAAGTTGTCCAAAGTATGTTTTAATGCATAAAACGTTCTATAACATTCTAATTTAAAAAATGGATAAATCGCTAAAATAGTAATTTCATCATATTTGACACACTAATTAATTATTTGTAAAAAAAGGACCAAAAGCGTTTCGGGTCAAGGCAATGCGGTTTGGTTCAGCCTAAACGAAAGAACTTCCCACTACCCAACTTGTCTGACAGCCCAGCTAGGCCACATAATTTCATGCAGGGCCGGCTCTTGGCCCGGCAAACCCGTGCCGACGCCCGAGGCCCAAAATTTCAAAGGGCCCGAAAAGTCTTTATAAGCTTGTATATATTTATTAAGGTATATATTTAGTATATTTATCCGTTTATTAAGGTATATATTTAGTATATTTATCCGTTTATTATGTAAAGGTCTCAAGTTCGAGTCTTTGCTCCATCACCAAGTTTTTATTTTTGTAATTCATTTACCCTTAACCATAATTTTGGGCCCAATTCTTTTCGTCGCACGAGGCCTAAATTTTTTCAAGAGTTTTCGAGGACGGCTCTGATTTCATGAGCATAAGTAATACTCACAGCACTTGCAGCAATCTGATGTTGGTCAATTGCATAAGGAGTGGACCAGTCAAACTATTAAACCAAAAAAAAAAAAAAAAAATCAAAACACATATCATCCCATGATATTTCATCACACTAAAAATAAATTATTTTATAAAAAATACTAATAATAACACAATTCCGAATAATAGATAAGCGAACATACAGGAATCTCAACTTTGATAGCTTCCCAAAAGTAACCGGGATGGGCCCAGAGAAACTATTGGGATAAAGATCTAAGCTCACTAAATATGACAGAAATCTAAGCAACTTCATTTGTGTTCATTTTCTCGTGTAGTCAAGCATATAAACTTTAGAGTGAAGGGGTTGGATGCCTAATCCCTTTAGGCAAAATTTCCCCCCCACACAATTGAATTGTGTCATGTAATTTGCCTATAACTTTTGCCTATTTCCCAAAAAAACACAAGGGGTGCATGCCGAAATTAAGATTAGGCAAACCATTTAAAAAAAGGATGATTTGTTAGATATTTTAATAAAAAATATGTTTGGTTAATAAACGAATTATGATTTTTTTTCTAAAAGAGATTAAATTAAAATTAAACTAAATAATAATTATCATAAGAGATTAAACTAAATAATATTTAGTAGGATGGTTATTTTAAACTAAATAATAATTATCCATAAGATACATTGCCTAATATGATGACAAGTGTCCCAAAATTAGTTTCTTTTATTATATAGTATAGATATAGATATAGATTTGATGTTGAGACTGGTTAAATAAAGTTTTAGTGTTTGTTTAGGTTTTCTTACGTTTCTTGTTTTGATTTTTAAAATATATTTGGCACAATTATTATTCTAGTTTGTGTATAAACATTTTCTTTTATCGGACAAACAAGTTAAATTTGTCATCTATATGTTTTTTATATGCACCTAGTAAATCAAGTTACAACCAATCGTGTGATTTCCAAGTTGTAAGAGAACACTTCCTTAGTGATTAGACATAATATAATTTATCGAGAATGAATTTTAATATTTACATTATAAAATCTTATTACTGTTATTATTGTTAGGGCTGCAAACGAACCAAACGTTCGGCGAACAGTTCGTGAACCGTTCGGCGGGAAGTTCGTTTGTGTTCGTTCGTTTATTAAACAAACGAACAAGAACAAGAAATTTCGTTCGTTTAGTTAAATGAACAAACATGAACAGAGGCCCTGTTCGTTCATTTATGTTCGTGAACGTTCAGTAACGTGTTCGTTTGTGTTCGATAGTTCATTTGTGTTTTTAGTTTTTATATATATTTAAATACTTCAAAATTCCGACAAATTAAATATCTAATAAGTGTCAGTATATTATATATTCTGTTCATGAATGATTGTTTGTATTCGTTTGTTTCCATTTATGTTCATGAACATTAGTTTTTGCTCATTTGTGTTCGTCAACGTTTGTTGCCTAAAATTAACAAACAAACACAAACGAACATGAACAAGTTCATTTCCTTAACAAACGAACACGAACATAAAATCTTGTTCGATAAGTGTTCATGAACGGTTCGGGAACACATATATTTCTTAACAAACGAACACGAACAAGGTCTTGTTCGTGTCTCTTCGGTTCGTTTGCAGCCCTAATTATTGTTGTTATTACAAACCTTTAAAGCTATTATTGTTGTTATTACAAGCCTTTAAAGCTCAAGTTTAGCTTGAAAATAGTTTTACAAAAAACGAGGTCTAACCCAGATTTGATTCATTTAATAATCATTATGAATATATACTTTATTTATATTTATTAAATTATTTTAAATATAACTTAACTATATACATATATGAGTAAACTGCAATTTTACCCCCTAGGGTTTAAGCCAATTGGCACTCTGACCCCTCCATGGAAATAATTGCAATTTTACCCCCAACGTTATTGTTATGTTGCACAATTACCCTCTGGCGTCAAATAAGGTTAACAGTCAACATAACTATGTAAAGGTCAAAGGGTAAAAAGGTAATTTCCAACAAACCATTGTGTAGCTTATACAATACAACACCCTATACAACATTTTTAGTTTAATTTAGTTATATATAAAAAGTAATTATAAATATTATATGATAACAAGCTCCTTTAGACTAACAGGCATATGCTCAATCAAGTTCAATGTATGAAGATAGATCTCGAGCTCATTTAAAATCAACTTGATTCGAGCTTTTAACGAGTTGATTTGGAGCCACTAACTCATATACACACCAGTTCTAGTGTGAAAGCCATCCAAAGAAAATCCATAGACTTAACAAAAACAAGTAGCAACACTACCGGTTTATCATAGATCTCACAACGATTTCTACCGGTGATGCACGTGGGGCCTGTAAGAGAATTTTTAACATATCCGACTCTTCATCCTTTTTAACCAAGCTATGTATGATCACCTTCTTCAGCTTGGGTGACCTTGCCATGATTAACTTCACAAACTCCATCTCATGCTTCAAGTTGCTGAAACGCATGAACTCCAATTCCTTCAGATGCTCCAACCGAACATCTGAATATTCTTCCACTATACCACAACATATCTCATTGTCATCATCAATAGAATCATCAATCTACAGGAAGGGAAGGGTCGACATTATTTTTGTTAGTGGATTTTGGCGAGAACTAAAATATATAGGATAAAAAAAGATTTACCTCTAGCTCAATTTTCTCCAAGTTCGGGGAACATTTGATCAAAACAGCAAGAACAATTATTCCATGGCCATCAACGAAACTAATATTGTTAAAACGAAAGCATTTGAGGTGGATTAGTGTGGTTGGAAGCTCTTCTGGAATAGAGTCTAGAACAAGCCACTTCAACCATATGCAAAAACAAAAATTTTCAACCAAAATTTAATTTTCTATTCTTCCGCTTATAGATAATGATAGTAAGATGTTCAATCACAGGCAAACACTCGAATAGCTCAATAATTGTGCAATCTCTATGACCGATAAATCCTTGCTGCAGTAACTTACAATATTCAGGTAAGTTTAAAAAGCCCATGAGAATAAATATTCAAGCGAGAACTTACCAAAGTGAACCTCTTAAGTGATGGACAATTAGATAAAAGATGACGAAGAGCTTTTGTGGAGATGTATACATTATACAAGCATAAGCTTCTAAGGCTACCAAATCCACTGAATATTGGTTGGTGGTCAATATCAACATTACGGAGATCTAGGTCTGTTAACTGATGCAAAGAGAAGGCACATAAGGGTAACTTATACGAATCCATATAATCAATCGCAAGTGTTAATTTCTTGACGGTATGGTTCCTTGACAAATGTAAAATTATTTGATCAAGTTCATAAAAGCGGTAGATTTTGTTCGAGTGAAAGGTGAACTCGTGTATTGGACCCTGGCGCATTAACAGAACTTGGTGTATAGCATTGACAAGTTTACACCTTTCGTCCATGTTTTTCCTTGCACTTGCTATGTCAGATGGTAGCTTCTCTTTGTTTTTTCCCTTGGACAAAGTAGACGAACCAAACTCAAGTTTGGGAATTGTGGTCCACTTGTACCTCCATTCCCTAGAGAGGATACTTGTCCGTGCTGCCTCTCGAATAGGTAAAAAACATAGGATGTTTTCTATTATGGTTTGAGGAAGTGTGCTGATTGTAGTCGACGACAATCGTTGAGCTTTAGTCGGACGTTTAGCTTTCATCTTCAGGTGTTTTTGTCAGACTGATACTAAATAACGCTGCACATAAGCCACCAAATACAACATTAGGAGAACGTAGTACACAAAGTGTAATAAGTCAAAGAAAAAGGTCATACATGACTGTTTGGATGCAACAATTATTACCATTTTCATTCCAATTTATAAGTTATCTGCTGAACCCTATATGAGTTTATAGTTGAGTGATCTACTTTAGCTTATGATAGTTGCAACAATTATTACCTAAAACTGTAATGTTTACATAAACATTTATGTTAGAATAGTTGGAAATAATACTTGATTGAAACTACGATCAAAGTGAATTTGAGGTTTTACAATTAAACAAAAATCTATAAATTTTCAGACTTTACCGTAACTTACGGTTCCACCGTAAGTTACGGTGGTCAATTTTTCAATAAGGATCCACCGTAAAACAGAAGTCTCACACCGTAAGCACCTGACATCTACCGTAAGTTACGGTGATACCGTAACTTACGGTAATCGCTGTAACATTCTGTTTTTGGTATTTTGTTTGTTTTGCCCAAACCTTTTTCTCAATTTCCTCATTTAACTCGACCAATACACTAATTTTTCATAATTAATTAGGTCTTTTATAATTGTTGACAAAGACCAATAAACGTACTACAATACATTCCATGCCTTGATTTGGTCGTTTGACCCATTTGGCTCATCTAAGGGATTCCTCAAATTTTGATGACAACCAATGAGGTCTAACAAATTTCTTGGCCTATTATTCGAACTAGCGAACACCATCGCTTAATTCCAACTCGACTTTTATTCACCAAACAATTACAAACATACTAGACAACAAAAATTTAACTCAAATGTAACAAACCAAGTTACATACCTTTAAAGCAAGCCCTTCAAACGTGCGTCTACACCGGTTTGCCCGCTAGATGCCCCGGCCTCCTTTCCTATAGAGTTCAATCACCATATGTTTAGAACTCTTTTTGTTTCACATACATAACGCACATTTTGTCATACATCGTAATTATGCGTTTTAACTTAACAATTCAGTTTCAAGCCTTCTTTGAGGCATTTCATCAAACATTATAAGGGCAGAATTTTTATATCTTTCATATCCAAGTTCATAGCTTGTTAATTAGCTAACTTAACATCAATAAAGCCTTTATCTAGTATTTAAACATCAGATTTTTCTGAAATCACTTCCTATGATCAAATTAGACTATAATAATCATTCTAAACTCTAGTGTTCATCTTTATCTTGTAAAACCCACAACCCACCTTCAAGGTGTTCATGGAATTTCCTGAAATTGGACATGATTTCACTTGTAGATGTCTAGGTTTCACTTCTAGACACCATATCATCCCTAATCTAACAAAATAACACACATGCAACATCTAATTTCAGATTTTCCAAAATCACAAGAAATTCAAGTTGAGAGATTTCATCAGATTTTACATACCTTAGAATCCTCTTGCGATGAGGATCACAATTCTAGGTTCTAATTTCGATTTCGACTTGGATTGAGCCTTCAATTGATTGATTTAATGAAGTTTTAGGTTTTTGAAGATGGGGTGTCGCCCCCTGCTCCTTCTTGGTCGACCAGCACCTCTAAATGGGGTGTTTGGTTTATTATTTTTTTTATATCTAATTTAGTTTCAAATTTAACAACTAAGGCCCCTCTACTTTGTTCAACATATCATTTAGTAGCTTTTAACCCTATTATAGGCTATTTCTAGTCTTGTAACTAACTAGGTTAAAAGTTCCTAGTTAATAAATTCTCGTCTATTTATACTTTATAATTCCAATATAAAGTTTTATATTTTCGGGGTGTTACACATAATCTTCTTCCTCGACACAACATCACCACCTCCAGTGTTCCGTGTCGCAACCACCAAAGTCCACTTTTTCACCGCCGTAGCCACCACGTCGAACCCGTCATCTTCTTCTTCTCTAATAATTGTTCGCCGAAAACCTGCAACATCATCCAACAACCACGGCACATCTCCGACCACCGTTCATCACCGTTTATCACCACTCCATCTACACTACCATTAACCTGCAACAACATTCCGACTCGCAACCTTCTGCAACATCATCATCGCAATCATCATCACCAGTTCAACATCATTCTTGAGTCGCTACATTGTTTCGAGTCGCAATCATCATCACCAGTTCAACATCATCTTCATTACAGGTTCCGACTCACAACCACCTCGTCATATCTTCATTTCGAGGTCCTCCGATCACCATTAACCACCAGACACCACCTCACCATTCACCGGCCACTCTTATTCCTCTCTGGTCACTGAGGTTTCGAGTCCAATCATCTTCACCAACTTTCATCATCATCGTCTCATCACATTGTTCATCAACGTTCAACCTCCGACACCATCGTTCAACCTGTACTACATCATATCACACTCTTCTCCATCTTCATCGGACATCTTCATCATCATCGTTTATCATCATCATCATCATCATCATCATCATCATCATGCATCATCACAGCACAGTCACCATTAACACCACACAACACCGGTCATCTTCACGGCGACCATCGACGTCTATCGATTATCATCTTCCCGGTCATCCTTAACTTTATCATCTTCTCCGGACATACATATAGTTCATCATCCATACCTCTGCATCACTCCACCTTGAAACACAATACACCTCCATCTTCATCCATTCGTCATCATCATCATCTCTGTCGCCGACAATCATCTTCACCTTCACTGTTAACACTCCCGTCATCGTCAATCATCATCTTCACCTTGGCGGCTGAAAAGGGAATTAGGGTTTTGGTTCTCATCGTTCAACGAAGAAGACAGACTTTTCAGTCTTCTTAACCTATTAGTTGGGAACACCGGCAGATGCCGGTTAAAAGGAACTTGGAAGCGGGGACTGTTCCTAAGAGGATTCATCAATTGTTATATTTATAAATTTTCATAAAAAAAAACCCTCACAACCTTGTTGCATTGATTCCTGTGGATGTCTTCTAAACGTCAAATCACCGAAAGATGTGTTGGGAACTCCGACCATCGCATGGCTGCTCAATTGCCAAACAGATGGCTATTGTCATCCCTAACATCGTAGTCCAAGGTCAACAAGCCCTTCAAGGGCCTACTCCTCAAGTAGATGGTTGTTTCTATATGACAGCACTTAGGCTATAGGGTGTGGTCATGACCTCGTGATCACCATGACCCTCCATGTCAGTGCCATGTAACACACCTCTAATCCACCACCCAAACCACTAGCCCCTTATTTATTTTAGTTTATATTTGTCTAAGAAAAAAGGAAATGATTTTTTGAAAAAATAACACATCAAGATAAATATATCTGGTGATGGAGATGCTAAATAATAAGGCTATAGGGTATGGGGTTCGTCCCCTGCCCCGTCGAGGAACGTTGACGCCGTCGAACCACCCCCCCTTCCCCGTCCTGCTCAAGACGTTGCTGACGATCCAAATCTGGTGGACCCCCATTGATGATTTCGACCGTTAATAATAATAAAAAAAAATTAACAACAACCCACCACCACCGGGAACTACAACCACCACCACCACAAATTCGCCGCCACCACTCAATCAATCAACTTCCAAAACACAGTCGCCGTTAAGTACTTCCCCGGTGGAAACACCACGCGTCGATTGCAGACTGGATCGAAATGGTGTCGTAGTGGATTCCATCGCCGGTGGCGCCGAAATCGGTGACGGAGATACGTACAGTGTAGAGATGGGGATCTGGAGTTGGTGGTGGTGATGGGTGTTTGAGAGAGAGAAGGGGGATTATGTAGTGTAAATTACACTTTTCATTTGGTAGAAGATTAAATATTTTGGTACTTTATTTGTTAAATGTTATAAGAGAAAAATGCCCGGATAGTCCCTGTGGTTTCACCTTTTTTCACCTATAGTCCCTATCTTTCTAAAACTACTTGAATAGTCCCTGTGGTTTTCCGTTTTGTTCTCGGATAGTCCCTGGGTCTAACTTCAGTTACTTTTCTCTGTTAAGAGGGGTGTGAAATGACAAAAATACCCTTTCCTTAAAAGGCCAAACCATAGGGACTATCCGGGCATCTTCTTCATACTAATATATAAAACCCCACCACCACACTTCATCTTCAACCTCCACCCACCATCACCCTCCTCCACCCTCCACCATCACCGCCACAGTTTTAGAAAAAACCTGCCCGTCTAAAGGCCAGCTGCGATCAAAGTTGGGCTCGGTCCCGAACCGACCTCAAAACTACATCGCCATCATCACCCCCCACTCATCCCCTTCCTATTTGTTTCTTTGTCTCTGCAACCTGCAACCTGCAAACACCACTGGCCCACCATCGGACGACCACCTGCCATCACCACTGGCCCGCCATTATATTGGCGCATCATGTGTATTTGGGATTTAATGTCAGAATAAAAAAGAACTAGTTCACATAATCAAATAGTCACTACAGATTTTTGGCATAATCAACACTTTAGTTCACAGTTGCATCCGTAACAAATCTGACCCGGAACCTACCGGATTTGACCCGCAACTGAACCAACTGAGCCGAGACTATACCGTGCCTGAACCGATCACAGAACCACCATAACTCAGCGGTCGGAGGTCATCTTCGACTTGGCCGTATCCGACCCGAGCTCGAAATACCCAAATAAAACTCGAAACTCACTTGAAAAACCCGAACCAAGAACCAATCAGAATCGAACCTGCTGGATCTGGGAGCCGAATCACCACCGCCGCCATTGTCGGTGCTTTTGGTCGTCGGTTCGACGACTCGTCGTTTTCTGTCGTTGCCATTGTGTTCCGATCATCACCATCACTCTCTGATTTCACCATCTCTCTCGATCTATGTCTCTCTGTGCTCAAACCAGCAATCCGACGACACCACATGCCACCTCCGCCACTGAATTAGGTATGTTGTGGGTGGTTGTGGCCGGCCGGTGACCTCCGCCATCTCTGTCTCTCTTGCTCATCTTCGAAATCGGAGGTGTGTGTATATGAATAAGATTGTACAGATGATGGTGGTGGCGGTGACAGGTTGATGGTGGTGGTGGCGGGTTGATCAACGGTGGTGAAGGTGTTGAGAGGTGGGAGAGAGAGATCTCTGTGTTTGAGAATGGTAGAGAGAGAGGAATAGAGAGAGAAGATAGTTGTGTGTGTATATATATAAATGAAGAAGATGCCCAGATAGTCCCTATGGTTTGGCCTTTTAAGAAAGGGTATTTTTGTCATTTCACACCCCTCTTAACAGAGAAAAGTAACTGAAGTTAGACCCAGGGACTATCCGAGAACAAAACGGAAAACCACAGGGACTATTCAAGTAGTTTTAGAAAGATAGGGACTATAGGTGAAAAAAGGTGAAACCACAGGGACTATCCGGGCATTTTTCTCATGTTATAATAAAAAAGTAGAAGATAAAAAAAAAACATAAAAGTGGTGGGGTAGGATAGGACCATCCTCCATACCCTCTACTTTTGTAGGATGGACCATCCTTGGGAGGACTATGACGTGACGCCTACGTGGCGGATCATCCTCCCTTGGAGGACCATCACCATACCCTCTAACCTAATAGAAAACACACATTCCCTTATACTTTATAAACATAGAGAATCCGATATAAATGCCCTTAAGGTAAGATATCAATTTGGTATCTCTTCACTGTATTTGAAATGTGGAAAAATTCCTTAATCATTCAATATATTGTTTGTTTGACACTCTTAATACGTAAACTTGTATACGTCGGTCTGATTAAGTACGAAAACTTAAACAATAAGTTTTTAGGTATAGATAATACTCCTAATGCATAATGTAAATATATATATATTAATATTATATAGACTAACGAGCCCACTCAAGTTCATTGAAATCAAATAGACCCGAGCTTCTAACGCGATTTCAAGCAATTAACTCATATACACCCCTAGTTTTGAGTGCACCTGTTGTGAATACCAGCATCCAAAATAACTAATTAATATAATCAGAAAAACAAGTAGCAATACGTCTAGATTATCATCATACTTTAAACTAATTCTTGAGTTATCTAAAGTCTTTGATGTTGTCGTCCCAACTACTTTACAACGATTTCTACCGGTGATGCGCGTGGGGCCTGTAAGAGAACATTTAACATCTCCAACTCTTCATCCTTCTCATCAACCATACTACTTATCAACAACACCTTCTTCAACTTAGGAGACCTGGAGATGATAAACTTCACAAACTCCATTGAAGGCTTCGAGTTGTTAAAATTATAAATCACCAATTCCTTCAGATGCTCCATCCAAACATCTGAGTATTTTTCCAATATACCAGAATATATCTCATTTTCATCATTATACCCCGTTTCAGCCTACAGCAAGGGTATTCATTATTTTTGTCAGTAGATTTTGGTGAGAATTAAAATAACAGATTTACCTCTAGCTCAATGTGCTCCAAGTTTGGGGAACATTTGAGCAAAACAGCAAGGAAAGTTAAATGATCGTCGCCATCTAAAGACATTCTTTTGAAACAAAAGTATTTGAGGTGGATTAGTGAGGTTGAAAGCTCTTCTGGAACCGAGTCTAGAACAAGCTACAATAAGCAAACAAAATTTTACAACCAAAGTTTGATTTTCTTTTCTTTCACTTATATATTATGTGGAAAAACAGATATTACCTGATCGGCATTGTACCCATAGATGGTCAGATCTTCAATCACATGTAGACAATCAAATAGCTCAATAATTGTGCAATCTTTATGACCGATAGATCCTAGCTGCAGTAACTTACAATATTCAGATAAGTTTAAAAAGCCCATGAGAATAAATATTCAAGCAAGAACTTACCAAAGTGAACCTCTTAAGTGATGGACAATTAGATAAAAGATGAAGAAGAGCTTTTGTTGAGATCATTACATAATACAAGCATAAGCTTCTAAGGCTACCAAATCCACTGAATATTGGTTGATGGTCAATAACAACATTACGGAGATATAGGTCTGTTAACTGATGCAAAGAGAAGGCACATAAGGGTAAGTTATAGATATAATCAATCGCAAGGGTTAATTTCTTGACAGTATGGTTCCTTGACAAATGTAAAATTATTTGATCAAGTTCAAAACAGTGGTAGCTTTTATTCGAGTGAAAGGTGAACTCGTGTATTGGACCCTGGCGCATTAACAGAGCTTGGTGTAGAGCATTGAAAAGTTTACACCTTTCGTCCATGTTTTTCCTTGCACTTGCTATGACAGATGATAGCTTCTCTTTGTTTTTTCCTTTGGACAAAGTAGACGAACCAAACTCAAGTTTGGGAATTGTGGTCCACTTGTACCTCCATTCCCTAGAGAGGATACTTGTCCGTGCTGCCTCTCGAATAGGTAAAAAACATAGGATGTTTTCTATTATGGTTTGAGGGAGTGTGTTGATTGTAGTCGACGACAATCTTTGAGCTTTAGTCGGACGTTTAGCTTTCATCTAAGGTTGTTTTTGTCAGATTGATACTAAATAACGCTGCACATAAGCTGCCAAATACAACATTAGGAGAATGTATAACACAAGAAAAAGGTCATACATCAGTACTGTTTGGATGCAACGATTATACCATATTCATTCCAATTTATAGTTTATCTGGTGAAGCCTATATCAGTTTATAGTCCAGTTATCTACTTCTGCTTATGTTTGGATGTGACAAATGACAATTATACCATTTTCATTTCAAATTACAGTTTAATACTTAGCTAGCACCCACAACAAAAAGGGTTATCAAATAATGAGCTAAACTTGCTACACTCTACTTTCATCAGTTAATTATTCTTTAAAAAAGGAAACACAGATTTATAACACAATCAAAATGACAGAAATAAACCCTAATCTCATCGAAATAAACCCAAAAATAACCGAAATAAAAACCTAAAATCAAACATCTATCTCTTGAAAAGGAAAACAGAAGGCATGAAACAACTCATAAACCCTAAAATAAACGAAATAATACCTGAATTGAAATGCAGAATTTGTGTTGATGGGTACTCAATCTCATAAACCCTAAAATAAACGAAATAATACCTGAATTGAAATGCAGAACTTGTGTTGATGGGTACTCAACTCATAAACCCTAACTTTCTTTCACACTCGGTGAGTCAACAATGACATTTAACTCTTTTTTAATTAATAAAATAAAGGATAAATTACATTTTTCGTCCTTTTAGTCCCTATGGTTTGGGTCATTTGTCAGTTTAGTTCAAAGGTTTGAAACGTTACCATTTTAGTCCCAATAGTTTCAAACGTTTCCATTTTAGTCCACTGAGTTAACTCCATCCATTTTTTCTATTAACTAGAAGGGTGTTTCGTTCATTTTATATGTAATTCTGTTAACTAAAAGGACAATTCGACCATATAAAATGACTGAATTGCCCTTCTAGCTAACAGAATAAATGGATGAAGTTAACTGAATGGACTAAAATGACAACGTTTGAAACTATTTGGACTAAAATAACAATGTTTCAAACCTTTGGACTAAACTGACAAAATGACTCAAACCACATGGATTAAAATGGCATTTAACTCATTAAAAATAGAATTAACACTTACATATATAGTAATTCAAAATGTAATATTTTTACAACGGACAATTAGTGTTATTTTTAAGAAAATTTGTTAAGCCTTTGATTGCCCTTTCATGAAAAAGAATGTTGAGTCCATCATTACACATGCCCAAACTATACAAGATTAAAGTCACCAAATTCATATTTTAGCTTGAGAGGAAAATAATCAAAACTATCAAACTGTTAGGGCTGAGCAGTATACGGTTCAGAACCGCCAGAACCGCGGAACCGAACCGGAACCGCTAGATCCAAACCATATTTTTGTATATAGGGTCCGGTTCCGGTTCTTAAATTTGGGTAAAAACGGTTCCCGGTTCGGTTCCGGTTAAAACCACGGTTCCGGTTAAAGAACCGCTAGAACCAGTTTGGATTATAAATATTTAAAATCCTATTTTATTAATGGGTTTTTCAACATCATATGACCATCCTACTTCTTATTCCATCCTCTTATATTCATTCCACAATCTCATCTTTCATCTTCTAATTCTTCTCCATCTCTCAACCCTAACCCTAATTGCTATCATACAAGTTCATCTCCATCAATACCCTGCAAATACAGGTACACTATTCTACATGACATTTTTTTATGATTGCATATATTTTCTTTCTAGATGTTTGCTTTCTGATACATATAATTTTCTGTATGTGAAAATAAAAATTGAACAAAAATAATTAAATCAATGTTGATCAAATTGTAAATGTGTATATAAATAGTGTATCACTTGGTAAATACAGTAGATGCATTACTGATCAATCTATTCACGTGAACCAAATATAGTAGATGCATTATTCGTTTTTTTTTAATTGCTAACACTTGGTTTCATTTAGATGTTTATGAGAAGATTGAGAGGATGAAGATTGAATGAAGTTTGAAGATGTTTGTTTTTATTGTTAACACGATGGTTGTAATAGTTTTATTTAGAGTTTGTTTTATGGCTTGAAATTTTTATTGTTGATTTGCTACTTTTATTTTGGTTGGTTTGAACTTTGAATGTAGCAACTCTTAGTTAATGTTTTAAATGGTTTGATTTGTTTTTATTGAATTGTTAATTTTACGATTTAATTGTCAACCGGTTCCCGCGAGAACCGTTTACACGAGAACCGTTAAACCGGTTCGGAACCGAATCGGAACCGTTTTAATACGGTTCGGTTCCGGTTCTTAAATTTAGCAATTAACGGTTCTGGTTCGGTCCGGTTCTGAACCGTTGCACAGCCCTACAAACGGTTGTCCAGTTCTTTCCGGTTTGGAGGTAACGGTTATCGAGTTTTTTTTGCTCTAGTTAATATATAATAATCACATAAGGTTGATATTTGAATAGGCAACCGTCTTGATATTAGGCTACATACTATGGATTCACATTCAATAACGTCCCTTCACCTCAGCCAATAGTGCCCCTCCTTCCTATCGCTTGGATGCTACTGAAGCATCGTCAACCCAACAACAAGGAAAAGCGAATGATATGTTTCTTTTTTTTTTTCAAAAAATTCATGTGTTCTTTTTTAGTTTCCGTTTTAGGTATTATTTTTAAAGTGAAGTGTCTTTTTCTGATTTATGTGTGTTCTTTTACTGTTTTTAGTTTAATTTAATGTAGTTTTTATCGTCTTCTTTTAATATAAGTTATTTTATAGTTTTTTAAATTAACAAAATCCTTTTAAAACTATAATTTTAAATTAAATATTTAAGTTTTGCGGTAATTTGGAGAAAACTGAAAAAAAAAGTGGATAAAAAGCTGATGTACCACTGACATGTCAAAGAAAAAATGAGAAAATATGAGTGGGAGAACTCTACATAGAAAACATTGGGCCTCGGGATCATATATTGATAAACATTAATATATGAGTGAGAGAACTCTACATAGAAAACAAGTATAAATATAATTAACACTTCTCCTCAAGTTGAAGCATAAACGTTAATAGTGCCTCACTTGTTACAAATACAATTTAGACACATGACATCGTTCCTCCTAAACACGAAATAAGTGATCAAGTTCCTAGGATCTTGAATCATGGCATGTAACACACTTCGGACATAATGAAGGACCAAGAACATAAAACATCAACTTGGATGAATATGAACAATTACTTTTGGGTGAATAGTAACGTGGATGAACTGAACATAATAGGGACAAAGTAGCAGGTAGCGTACTAGTACCGTAGCGTAGGCTATATCGAGTGTCGGTAGCGTATCAAAGTGTGACGAATGAAGCCAATACTGTCCGAACAATATTGGAACCAATATCAGTATTATCAAAACCATATCGGTATTCGTTTTTATGGTTTTCTATCGATGTAGAAGACGACTTTATTATTTGGGTTACAAAACTTTATTTTTTGGGTTACATCAGACTATTTTTGTGTAATGAAACCATTGTAAAAAAAATTGTATCGTAAACTATAACGAGTACAAGTACTGTAACAAACTGAGTTGTGTTCAAAATAATGTATGATTTTGTGTCATAAACTATACCAATTGCGGAACCGATACTGACCGAACGCTGATACCGGTATCAGTGTTATGGGAACCAGTGTCGGTGTTTATTTTTATTGTTTTTTAAATATAATGCGTGATAAAAGTCAGAATATACATTACAACTTGCTTTTTTTATCCATGTTGCAATATAAATTTTATTCAAAACCGAACGTCACAACACACGAGGATAATATGCTTGTTTGATATAAAAGCTAACATGTATAGTTGATAAGAAGTTTAAGAAGTTATTTGTAGTTTTGAGGCGTAACTGAGGTATGGAATCTCGTAGATTTGACTAGGTCCAAAATAACATCCTAAGTAGAGAGTGATTGTTAATCTTTGTATGTGCTCAAAGTTATGCTCAAAGTTGACTATTTCAACAGTCAAAGAGCAAGAGTGTTCATGAAACTAAGAATCGTAGATCCATTGATAACGTAAATCGAATACACTCACGTTTAACTCATTTAACTAAATAAAGAATAAGGTTAGTTTGTTGTTCTGAGTTGTAACATCTTGTTTTGTGAACCAATAAGATTAATATTTAAAGTTTATAATTTATAAATTGTTGAATGAGTAAGTTACGAGTAAAATGGTTAGTTGAAATATAAGATATCTAGACGAGCTTTGGCTATTATAGGGGACCATTTAATATTAAATATATTATAATTCATCTTACTCTGTTTTAATGAAACTTTGGTCAAAATGTAGATAAAAATATGCTCGTTCTAATGACATATTCGTCATTTTATAAAACGTTATAGTTTAAAAGTTATTAAAGAAAAACGAGTGAAAAAGCTGAATTAGTTATAATAATATAATAATAAAATTTAAGAATAACTGTGATAGGAATGTTACGTGTGTGTACATGTATTAAGTAGTCTATATATGTAACATGTAAGTCTCTATATATATGCAACGTGTATGTATGCATGTAATGTAAGGATACGTATGTGGTATACATGAATCTTCATCATGAAGATTTCTTTTCTTCAAAGAGGCAAATTTAGCTGCCAAATTGGTTTTCTCGGAACAAAGCAAAGCAAGTCTTCCGGCTATAAATAGAGATCAATTTCAGTAGGTTTATCCATTAACAACTTTCTCGAATATAAGGCGTAGTATGTATTTAATTTAAATATAAATTTCCTTTAAGTTTTAATATAGATTTTTTTAGGATTAATTAACGTATAAATTTAATTATAGTAAAATGTTAAGAGTAGAGTTTAGGTTTACGACCAGGGTAATGACTATCTAGTACCCCACTCTTTATTTAACTAGTGTTTAAGATTGTTCTCGTCTTGATCAGGAAACCAAGTTCGGATCAATTATAGTAAAACCTCCATATAGCAAAGGTGAGTTTTATGAATGCTTTCTAAACATGAACATGCTTGTCCTAAACTGTAATAATATGGCATGACTGTTGTACGTATGTATATAACCCGAGCATGACATACACATGATATTTGTGGTCTCTTATACGTGCCGCTACGGCGGGATTTGTCGGTACTGCACCGTGGTGTAGTGGGCATTAACTGTATGGTTATGTAAGTTACGTGGTAACGTTGGGTTATGATGACATTGGCGGGTACAAGTCATGATTAATTGATGCGCATTTGTAAATTCTGTATATTCATGAACACACCAGTAATAGCTGACGTCTTTTAAGCATGTGTCACAGGTAATGATGGTTAGTTTGTGCGTACTGTTTATCTCGGATATGCGTGGCTAGTGGAAGAAAGTATCCCAAACTTACTTATCAGGTGGAAATTTTGTACTTACGGCTAAGAATAGTTTGATCAAACCTTGTACTTTTAAGTTTTCAACTGTTGTACGATACAATTTATATTAATAAAATAAGTGTTTTCTTGTAAATCAATATCAATTGTGGTGTCGTGATCTCAACACTATAGAGAGGTTTATCCTTATCTGGGTGTGGTGTCAAATGAATTCTCCATCGGTAACTTTGAATTAAATTGGATTTGTTATTAATTTTTGAATATCAGATTTGACTTAGATATAACTTGTTTATTATTCATAACTACTTTTATCTACAATAATTTTTGTTTCATATATTATATAATTATATTACATACATACTATTTTATTATATTTATATAAATAAAAAACTACTCTACTCTCGTTTATACATTAAATGAGTTTCAATTTAACCTGGTCTAGCTCAAGTTTGAGATTGATTAAGCTCGGCTCAAGTTCGAGTTATCAGCAAACATATCTTGAATAGTTCATGAACGTACGGTTTGATTGGTTTACACTTGTAATAGCAAGGGATACAATGAAACATTTGCTCAACTTGCGTGTATGGCCATGTTCGAAAGCTTTACACCGCAAGATTGTGTCATGTTTCCATGGGTTATATGCCTTAGACACGTAAAGTGTCCCACTTAAGTTGACCACATCTTGCTTCGGATATACCATTCTTTGTCATCGATTATTAACGCCAAAAATCCTAACAAGTACTTACCAACTCATCCCCAAACATATCTCTTTGTTCCAAAAAAATACAATACAAAAAATATATATTCAAATTGGTCGAAGAAACATAAATTACACCCATGAGATACCTATATAAATATGTTCAATGCTCTTTCCAAAACTACATTCGAGATATAGAACATACAAACACACAAAAATGTTTATGCTTATACAACTAGTCGTTATCATTCTAGGTTATATCTCTCATGAACATGAGGCTATGGCTGCGTATGTGCCGCCATACACATCCATAGTAGTTCCGGTTAACAAACATACCGACGCTGCTAAGCCTCTCTATAGTGTTGAGATCATGACAGCTTATGACTATGTAAACGAGCAATACTTGCATTCAAACTTCCTTATAGACATCGATGCTCCCTTCATATGGCACGACTGCATCGTGCAATGGAACATTTATCCAGGCAGTTGCCCCACCAACACGCTTTGCACATATGCTGTTTCTTGCGTAGATTATCAATGCACAACTTTTCGAACGTCTTACTCTTATAAGAATCCTTCTTGCCCTCTAGAAACCAACACTTCTTCGTTCCCTGGTTGGGGTGACTGTACATGCTCAGTCAACGTGTTTAATCCTGTGACTGGTTCGTGTAACCAAACCCTTATCAACTACGACGATTTCACAGTGAACGTAAGTGACGGTAGAAAAATCTTCAGTGGTTTATATGATGCACACCCTTATGCAGCATGTGCTCCTCATTCAACATTTGCATCATTTCCTTCAAATGTTTCTGGTGTCATGGCATTTTCTTCCTCGCCTTACGCCTTCCCAGCTTACTTCTATCAACCCCTTAAAAAAACGTTAGCTCTATGTCTTCCAAGCAAGCCGTCTGCCCCTGGGGTTCTATTCTTTGGAACCGGTCCTTATTACCTTCTTCCTCAATCAAACGTCGATGTAAGAAGTTATCTTTCTTATACTCCGTTGGTAACGCAACCAGATTCTTTTGGATACTTTATCAGTGTCAATAGCATTGTAATTAAAAAGAGATCTATCAATGTTCCCGCAAACACAAGTACCAAGCTTAGTACAATTGACCCTTACACCACGCTTAGAACCGATATATATAATGGTGTGGTTAGGAGGTTTTCAAAGGTTACAAAACAATTACGTCCTGCAAAGCCAGTCGCCCCCTTCAACCTTTGTTTCAGCACCTCCACTGCTGGTTTGAAAGTTCCTGATATCGATTTCAGCTTCCCAGATGGGAAGAAGTGGACTGTATCCACTGCTAACTCTATTAAGCAGATTACAAATGAGGTGGCGTGTTTGGCGTTTGTTGACGGTGGTGCAACGAGTGAGCCTGCAATCGTGATAGGGACGTTTCAGTTTGAGGACAACTTTCTAGAATTTGATTTAGAGAATTCGACTTTTGGGTTTAGTTCATCGTTGCTAAGTAAGCAGACGTCTTGTGCAAACTTCAACTTTACACTTACCGACGGCCCTTAAATAACCCTTTAGTCGAATAAAGTTTTCCTGTTTTAGATGTGATATCTATGAATCCAATAAATAAATAACCCTTAGTCGAATTGTTCGCTGTCTTAATTTGCTTGTATCAATTAAATGCGCCATTAAGTTCTTGTTATTTAATTACTACTAGGGGGTTAAACCTGTCCTCTTATCACCAAAGCTTAAGGTCTTAAAAGGGGACATAATCACTGTCTTTGAGAATCGCTTCCATGGCCTACCAAGGCATGTAAGAGCCTAACTCGAACCCGGCTCTACCTGAATCATAAACGGGTCGGTTGGTTTATTTAGGGACAAGCCTGCTTGAAGGTCGCGAGGCTAATGTTAGGAAGATTAATGTATGTCAAGTTTTTAGTATGATCATGGTATGGGATGTTGACAGGGGCGGACCTACCCTTTGGCCAGGGTGGGCGGCCGCACCCCTTGAAAAAAAATTTAGTGTATATTTTAGGCAAAAAAACCCGACCGTACCCTTTGAAAATATGGTTGAACACCTCACCCGCAGCCCCAACAAATAATTTCTGGGTCCGCTGCCACTGGACGTTGATTAGTTGCGGCTAAGATTAATGGACCTTTGTATCTGCTACTGTCATTAATTTGTCACTAGAAAGGAGAAAATGTTTGAATATGGGCAACCAGACACATTTGGTTATGAGAATTCTGCAAAAAATTGGTTGTCAAACTGAGTGGGCAATTGAGCTGTGTGGATGTCGTAAATGGATATGGAATCCTACTATCAAATAACAATCTTGATGTGGAACTTGTGTAGCTACTGTGTGGTTGTTGTAAAAACATATGGGAGTTGTGAACTGGGTGATGAATATTTCATGAAAATTTACTAACCAATTTTTTTCTCCTTTTTTCTTTATACATTTGTTTTACACGTACCAAACAATACCGATTGAATTTTCTATGTGCTACGAACCGAACCGATCTCTCCGTACAAGGCCAACGTTCACTTTTCTTTTGCCGGAAACATCAATTTTCCGGTCAATCTTTTCTCCTTTCCTAGCAGGTAAACTTTGTTTGCAGGTCAAATTCTCTCCTTTTTACAGGTACACATCGGTCAAGGTTACCTATTCGACTTCCGTGCCTACAAATCCGGCGGGTTTGACACAGCAAACTTCTCTCCCCGTCACGTTTCTGCTACCTTTTTACCAGACGCTAGTCGTCTTTTGCCAGTACGAATCAAGCCAGGTTCAACCTCTACGAATTCTCCTACTATTGACCGCAAGTTTTGGCACCAACTGTTATGACTTTCCGGCGAAAGTCTCAAACGGTAGACAGAGACTCATTGTTTTAGGGTTCCAAACAACCAGCAAGTTTGCTGAACGCTATCACCCAGGTGCTTTCTCTCTTAGTATATACATTTAAAAAACAAAATAGTATATTAAGAGATAACAATTATTATTATTATTATTATTATTATTATTATTATTATTATTATTTTTTTAACAAACTATACTCCATTATCTTGTATGCAATAAGTGGGGCTTTATTAAACAAACTATTATTTTACAAGGTAACAAATATTCTTTTGATTATCAAACTATATTTTAATTTCATACTGTGTGTACGATTTTTGGGTGCATCTATTTGCAATTGGATGAGATTTTTGTGAGTCTGTGTGATCTGAGACTCACAAGTACAAACTTATTTTGTGAGCCTGTGTTTCTGTCGGTTTTTTTGGGTTTTTATTTAATTTTTTATGATATTGTAAGCATCACGCATAAATCACAGCTCAAAGCACTACAAGTATTTCTAAACTAAACAAAATAAGTTTGTAACTTGTTTGGGTGTGGGGCTTGTTGTGTTTTTTTTTATATTGGTATACTGTGATACTGTGTTAATTAGGAAACATAGACGGTGGGAGTTGCAATTATGCCTTAAGACCGTGTCCAAGAAAGAGGGGTGCTAACAAAGGGGACAAAAGGGGGTATAATTTGCGTGTGGCTTCTTGGAATGTAGGATCTCTTAGTAGTAAGTTGCTAGAGTTAGTGGATGTGCTTAAAAAGCGTAAGGTTCAAATAGCTTGTCTGCAAGAAACTAGGTGGAAGGGGCATAGAGGGGCAGAATGCAATGGATATAAGTTGTGGTATTCAGGGTCGGATGGTGCTAAGAACGGAGTGGGTTTTCTAGTGGCTATTGAACTGCACAACAATGTAGTGGAAGTGATAAGGTACAACGATAGGATTATGATGTTGAGATTGGTAATAGGTGAGGAGATAATGGCTGTGATTTGCGCTTATGCGCCTCACGTGGGATTAGGAGAGCAGGAGAAAAGAGAGTTTTGGGACCGCTTAGATGTTGTAGTAAGGGCCATACCTAGGGAAGAGAGAATTTTTATAGGTGGTGACTTTAATGGCCATATAGGTAAAGATAGTGATGGTTTTCAGCCGGTACACAGGGGTTTCGGTTTTGGTGATAGGAATGAGCCTGGTAGGGACCTTCTAGAGTTCGCAGTGGCCCATGACCTGGGTATTATAAACTCGTTTTTTAGGAAACGAGTTTCTCATTTGATCACTTTTAGTAGCGGGGGGGCGTAACACGCAAATAGATTATCTCTTGATGAGGAGAGAAGATCGACGATGGTGGAGGGACTGCAAGGTTATACCAGGGGAGACAGCGGTGACTCAACACCATTTGCTAGTAGCGGATATAGGTTTGAGAAGAAAGCTGTTGGGGGGGGGGGGGAGAGGAAAGGTCGAACTAGGATCCGATGGGGAAGCCTGAAGGGAGACAATATTACAATGTTTAGAGACAAGGTTATCCCTATGACAGCCGATTGGGTGGGTGGGGACGCAAACCGGTTGTGGGAGGCCATGGCGACTACCGTTACCCAGGTGGCAGAAGAGACACTAGGGGTTACAACAGGTTTGACAAGCGGGCATAAAGACACCTGGTGGTGGAGTGGGGATGTGCAGATCAAGATAAGGGATAAACAAGGGAGTTTTAGAGATCTCTTGAGGTGCACGGTCGAGGAAGAACGACTGAGGTTGAAGGAGAGGTACAAAAAGGCCAAAAGGGAGGTGAAGAAGGCAGTGGTGGAGGCAAAGAACATAGCTTTTAAGAATATGTATGAACGCCTGGAGACGAAGGAAGGGGAACATGCCATGTTCAGGATTGCCAAAGCTAGGGAGCGTAGAAAGCAAGATTTAGGGGTAGTTAAATTTATAAAAGGAGAGGATGGGCATGTCCTAGTAAAAGAACAAGACATTAAGTTGAGATGGCAAACCTATTTTTCTAATCTTTTTAATGGGGGGAGGGAAGTCCAACAAGAAAGCGACAACAACAACACTCAAGGACAACAACGAAATAACTGCTATTGTCGGAGTATTACAATGGGAGAAATAAGGACAACACTCAAGAAGATGGGAAGAGCTAAGGCAGTTGGTCCTGACAACATACCGATAGAAGTGTGGAAGTGTTTGGGAGAGGATGGAGTTCGATGGCTAGCTACTTTGTTTAATCTTATTTTCAAATCTGGAAAAATCCCAGAGCAGTGGAGGAGTAGTGACGTGGTGCCCTTGTATAAGAATAAAGGAGATGCCCAGTGTTGTGGGAACTACAGAGGGATTAAACTATTAAGCCACACTATGAAACTATGGGAGCGGGTAATTGAGACTAGGATTAGAAAAGAAACTAAGGTTACGGTAAACCAGTTTGGTTTCATGCCAGGGCGCTCAACTACGGAAGCAATTCATATTCTACGGAGATTAATGGAAAAGTATAGGGAGAAAAAGCGAGATCTACATATGGTATTCATTGACCTTGAAAAGGCATATGACAGTGTGCCACGTAGACTGATTTGGGAAAGCTTGGAGGGTAGGGGAGTTCCTGGGAAGTATATAGACTTAATTAGGGATATGTATGATAGGACTGTGACTAGGGTTCGGGCGCCTGTAGGAGATACAGAGTCTTTCCCCGTGGAAGTAGGACTCCACCAGGGGTCCGCGTTGAGTCCGTTTCTTTTTGCGGTTGTTTTGGATGAGCTGTCCAAGTCTATTCAAGAGACAGTTCCGTGGTGCATGCTTTTTGCGGATGATATAGTGTTAGTTGCTGAAACTAGACAAACCCTAAATGCCAGGCTAGAGGAATGGAGAGCAGCCTTAGAAGGCAATGGTTTAAGGATTAGTCGGTCTAAGACCGAATACCTTTATTGTAATTTCAGCGGTGCAGGTGACAACGAGGACGCTCAGGTTACCATTGAGGGTCAAGTGGTCCCACAAACGACTAAGTTCAAGTACTTAGGATCGTTTGTGCAAAGGGACGGGGAGATAGATAGTGACGTATCTCACCGCATCCAGGTTGGCTGGTGTAGGTGGAGAGCAGCCACTGGGATTTTGTGTGACAGGAGGTTCCCAACAAAATTAAAGGGAAAATTCTATAGGGTAGCAGTTAGACCGGCTATGTTATACGGGACAGATTGTTGGGCCATCAAGAAAACACAAGCACGCAAGATGGAGGTAGCGGAGATGAGGATGCTTAGGTGGATGTGTGGCCACACGATGTTAGACCGAATAAGAAGTGAGGTTTTTAGGGATTGGTTAGGAGTAGCTAGTATATCAGACAAGTTAAAAGAGGGGAGGCTGAGATGGTTTGGGCATGTGAGGAGGAGGCAGTTGACAGAACCAGTTAGAGCAGTGGAAACCATGATAGTGGAAGGAAGGAGGAGTAGAGGCAGACCCAAGTTGACTTGGGATGAAAGACTTAGACAAGATTTGGTAGAATTGCACCTCTCTGAGGACATGGTTCATGATAGGAGTGCGTGGAGACGTAGGATTAAGATTAAGGACTTGTAGGTGAGGGTATAGATGTGTCCTACATTTTCCTTGGGAGAGGGGGGTTAGATTTCTTTTACACTTTAGGTAGACCAACATATGATGATTTTCTTGTATATATGCATATATGTTGCTTACTGATGATTTATCTGCCTACTGCTACGCGATTTACTAGCCCGTTTTTCATCTATCTGTTGGTTGTTTTGGAGCCGGGGGTCTCTCAGGAAGCAGCCTCTCTATTCTTGAATAGAGGAAAGGTTTGCCTACATCCCACCTCCCCCAGACCCTACTAATATGTAACACCCCAAAACCCGAATATTTATATTCGTTAAATGTTATGATATGGTATATCAAGAAATAAATGACTAGGTTATTTAACCTAGTTATGAGTATGGTAGAAACAACTAAAGGATGAGAGTTGTGGCAATTATAATGAGTGGCAAACTTGAGGGACCAAAATGGGGCAAGATGAAACTTGAATTAATATATGAAATATACACCCACAAACACACATAATCGTGTGTTCTAGAAAGAGCAGGAGCTCTTATGGAGCCAAAACCCTAATCATGGAAAATCACCAAATTGAAAGGCTAAACTAAGCTTAAATTCACAACCGAGCATGGATTAATGATCACCTTCACGAGGGGATCATAAGGTATGTCTTAAAAGTTAGATTGGTGATTATGCATGAAGTGGGTTATGTTGTAAATCACGAATTGGTATGAGATTGATCATGTATAAGGGTTAGAATCATCATATAGAACATAGGTTATGTATGGTTTGTGTTAATTTGATGATTAGTGGTGAAACCCATTAGTTATGGTGATGATGATGACTTGAATGATCACCCATGTCCAATTCTTGCTTAATATTGATGTATTTTGATGTGTATGATAGATTCTTGTTAGAGCAATTGAAAGATATGTGATACTAGCATGTTTGATGTTTATGCATGAATGATTCATGTTGATTAGAAGGAGGAATTTGATGAATTATGTATGAGATTATTGTGCATGAATTAGTTGTACTTTATGTTTAAAAGGTAGTACATACACCAAGGGTATGATGAAATTAGAGATAATTGAGTTTAGATCACTAGTAAGTGATTAATAATGAAGTTATGAAGTGGGTTTTAGATAAAGTGATGTAAATGGATGATTTAATTATGTTAATGATGTTTGGAATCATACTTGGGTGTGAATGTTTAAAGAAATCGGATAAGAAATGATAAACTAGCATGTTATAAGGTTGAATGATAAATTCCATATAAAATCCGTTTAATGAAAAGGTTGTGATGAATGATGAATAAGCTAACTATCTTGAGAATGATATATGATAGTTGAGGCTTGATAAGCGACATGGAAGCTTGGGAAAGAAGCAGGTCAAATGGAACTTATGTGCACGGGAAGCGTACTCGGATGCTAGGTAAGTAAGCTTACACCCTTTTTGTAGAATATTTATTCGTTGTATTGATTACGAACATGGTAAGTAAACATGTGAAGTATGATGTTCTGACAAGTATTTGATACGGGTCGGAATATGTGGGTATGATAAGGAAATTAAAGTTGATGTTTAAAAAGGGTAAAATGGACATTTGGAACTAACGGGTCAAATGGTGGAGATGTCAACATTTGGCATTATCGACTAATGAATGGTTTTGTCAAGTATTATGAATTCACAGATTTAATAGCGAAAGGATCTCGCTGTTATCATCTAACAATTTGGTGGGCGAAGTATTAAACGGATCTTAGCTTTGATCCGAGCAAGGTATGTGTGTTTAAAGTTGTAGTTAAGTGATAGGGATGGTTGAATGTGCATTGAAGTCCTTTGTTGAAAAGGATGGAGCGAAGTTGACAAAAATGCCCTTGATAGGTATATCGGGCAAACGACTTTAAAAGGTTGTTTAGAAACAAGCCATTAGATTAAATGATTACTTTGTATATGTATGAAAGCGAAAAGTATGATTTTTACGAGTCAAGGTCCTTAAAAATGCGTAAATACCCTTAACGGGTCAAAATAACATTTAAGTGGAAATGGGTTGGGATGTTGTAAGAAACCCGTGATTGGGACCTTATATGATAGACGACGTTGAAATTATAAGGTTCATGAGGAATTTAGGTTAAACAATCAAGTTATGTTGATATATGCATGACCGGGTCAAAATTTGGTAAAAGGGTAATAAGCTGAAGGTTTAGAAGTCATAAATTATGGTAGTCCAAATATTGGATTTTCACTCCATGTGATGGAGAATTAAATTACGGTTGCGTAGGAAAAATAATCGAGTAAAACGGATAAACGGTTTGAAAGTTACGGCCGTTTTCGTAAAAATAATAAGCCGAAAACGTATAAGTTAAGAATTTCCTTAACCCGGATGTTAAATTTCAAGTTCACATGATAGAATGTTAATTTACGATCATGTAGGAAGAAACGGGAGGTAAAACAGACAAACGGTTTGAAAGTTACGGCCGTTTTCGTAAAAAGGATTAAACCGGTAAATCTGTAGCTGGGCTGCAGCGTAACCTACGGCTCAGCGTAGGCTACGGTACTGGAAGGGCTGTTTTGTTGATTAATCTGTAGCTGGGCTGCAGCGTAACCTACGGCTCAGCGTAGGCTACGGTACTGGAGGGGCTGTTTTATTGATTATTAATGGACTGTAAGCTACGGTCTGTAGACTGTAGCCTACGACAGGATTGATAAAATTGTTATATGTTGTTGTTTGATGGTGTATGAGGTAAATTATGATATTTAACAACTTTTTACACTTATAATACTAACATTTAAAGTTTTTAAATGTGGTTTCGGTCTCTAAGTACAGGGAACTCATTCTAATCAATTTCTAAAGCCTTATAAACAATGTTAAGATAAATTTGATATTAAGAAAGATAAGGAAGGCATGTATATTTATGAAAGGATGAGAATGTAAATCGTTGTGATAAAAGATTATGATCTACACGATACGGTATGATCGTCAAGGACGATGATGTATAAAGTATGCATTATAAAGTGAATGTAATATGCTAACATGAGTTCCAATATGATGAAGAGATGTGAAAAGTCAAGGAGGAAACTTATTTATGTTTATAATGTGTGCTAACGTTATGAATGTATGTGGTGAGCGTAGGTTGATCGGGTCACGGAGGATTAACAAGGGACAGAGATCATGGACCGAGTCACATGAAGGATTGTACGGGGTGTCTAAGAATGTAATTTGTTATACATAAGTTATGTTTTATTCTATAATTGAGTTAGTTTGATGTATTCAATATAAAGGAGTTATTTTAAAAGTGAACTTTCAAGTAAGACATAAGGTTTATAATGAAAGAAATTTTATGGCATGAACTTCCGCTGTGAATTTTGTCAATTACGTGTTAGGGTCTTACAAGTTGGTATCAGAGCCCTGGTTTGAGAGAATCAAGTACAAGAGTATAGGTACTTGAACTCAAACATGTGTGCTCTTATGATAAGGAACCCGTACAATCCATGACTCGATCAAGATCTAAAGGTAGAAATTGAATGAAAGCGTGTATGTATGCACTCATATGAAGAAGCTAATGGTTTTGTATGTGCCATGTAAGCTTAAATGTTTGAAGAGGATGATCCGTGAATGCAGTCTAAGATGGACGCTAAGGCAGGCAATGATGCGAATGGATTGACGGACCCCAGGTACACAATGTTAATATGTGTGGGTACCGTTGTTAAAAGAAAAAGGAAGAAATCTCCTTGGGAGGGTAAATACTAAACGGAAGACAATGATATTGTCTTGATAAGATTGTAAAAATGTAGCACGAACTGAGACCCACTACTGCAGACATAAGGCGATGATTACCTGAAGGCACGGAATTAGTATGTGAATTGCGCACCTGGCCAGTACGCAAGAAGCATATGACGTTCGTGAGACAGTGGTAATTATCGCAGGTATGTCCGTTAGAATTGGGTAGCAGGTGGGCGTGCGGGTGAAGTGGGTAGTAAGACTCTCGGGAAATTGAGAGTACTATGTAGGAATGAAAAACATGAGTGATAAGAATGAAGAATGTTGAATCCATAAGAGAGTACGGATCAACAAGATATGAATGAAATGATTGAATCCGCGAGACGGATTCAAGGAATGAACGGTATGAATGAAATGTTTGAATCCGCGAGACAGATTCAAAGAATGAAAGGTGTGAATGCAATGTTTGAATCCGCGAGACGTATTCGAGGTATGAAAGGCATGAATGGAATGTTTGAAACCGTGAGACGGATTCAAGGTATGAAATGCATGAAGGGAATGTTTGAATCTGCAAGACGGATTCAAGGAATGAAATGTAGAAATGATAAGTCCGAATCCGCGAGACGGATTCAACATATGTAAGGAATACAAGATGTGAATGATATGTTTGAATTCGTGAGATGGATTTAAAGCATACAAGGAAGAGAATGTATAAATGGTATGTTTGAAACCGCTAGACGGATTCAAAACATAGAAATAATGAAAGGTATGGATGCTACGATTGTGTCCGCAGGACGAGTATAAAATATAGAAATGATGAAAATAGCCCACATTGCGATGTGTCAATAGTTTGACCGTGATTGTGTCAAACGAATCATGTGAGTAAATGTAAAGTAACTGAATGAAAGAATGATCATGATTGGCACGCAAACCTAAATTTTAAATTTAAAATGAAAGAAAGAAGTTTTGAATAAGTTATGTGTTAAATGTGCTGGTAATCAACTATTGGGAGTCAAAATGAATGACGGGCTAATACCCGGACAATGATTTAAGTACGCACAAGAAGGGTAGGTTTTGTTAAGAATGCCGAAATGATGTAAGGAATGTTTGAATGAAAAAGTGCAAACTGTTAAATTTGTTGACGATAATGTTAGAACCTAGAGGTGATGAAACCCATCGATTTTGTGGGAGGTTGTGCACGAGCGAAGGCACATTGCACGGATGAATGAAATCTAGCCTGGTACGGCTAGTGCACGTGAAGAATGCGGATCGATCTGGGTTATGGATTGTCGATGAATGATATGAGATGAGGTTAGTAAAAAGTTTAACTTATGTTGGATAAGTATGAATTGGTAAATTGAGTACGACCTATGAAATGAATGTTGGAATGGGCATGGTATAATATGGAAAGTTTGATTTCTAATAGTTGACATAAGAATGAAAACTATGTCTTTAAGAAGTGAATCTTAAAGGTTTTAAGTAAAATATACGAGTATTAGTTAAACTCTCGTATGATGAATGTGCATGATACGTATACTTATGCAAATTAAGTAAATGCACGAAATGAGAGGAATAGTAATGTAGAATGAATAAGGTGAGTTGAAGGTAACGTAAGGGTATGTATTGTACCATAACTAAGGAAAATGTAGAATGATGTTAACTATGGAGTTAAGCATGTAGGCGTGACTATGAAATAGTAGTTTTATTTTGATAACGAAACAAGAATTAAATGACATACAGTGTATGTATGGAATGTAATTTTAAAATACGAGATAAAGGTATTAGATTCGTTATAAACGGATCATACGAATGTATGTATTATTACAAGTTTGAAGAAGTATGTATAGTGACCTGTCACTAACGGGTCAAAGAAATGAAAAGGATGTGTGAAAGTATGGTATGGAAGGTATGGACTGTTGTAATGAGTATTTGTGCGATGAAAGCAAGAGTGGCATGTCCAACACGATTTATGAATAAAAGTAGATATAATCGAGTTGCTATGATCAATGAATGCGTGGAAGTGTTATGTTTGATTAAGAAAGAAAGGATAGGACGTACGGTTATATTTGTTCATGCATGAGGCCTTTTTATAAGGTGTGAGTAAATTCTTGCCATGGTATGTATTGTGAATGGAATGAATGAATAAACATGTAGTGATGATCATCACTAAGAAACTATCATGAGGCAAGAATTTGAAGTCTAAAGATATATATTTTAGAAGCGTGTTAAATAGAAGGAATGGTAGTAACCGGTAGGTAAAGGATTATGGTCCCGTGGATATGAGCAAGGTTTCGGGGACGAAACCTCTTTTAAGGGGGTAGACTTGTAACACCCCAAAACCCGAATATTTATATTCGTTAAATGTTATGATATGGTATATCAAGAAATAAATGACTAGGTTATTTAACCTAGTTATGAGTATGGTAGAAACAACTAAAGGATGAGAGTTGTGGCAATTATAATGAGTGGCAAACTTGAGGGACCAAAATGGGGCAAGATGAAACTTGAATTAATATATGAAATATACACCCACAAACACACATAATCGTGTGTTCTAGAAAGAGCAGGAGCTCTTATGGAGCCAAAACCCTAATCATGGAAAATCACCAAATTGAAAGGCTAAACTAAGCTTAAATTCACAACCGAGCATGGATTAACGATCACCTTCACGAGGGGATCATAAGGTATGTCTTAAAAGTTAGATTGGTGATTATGCATGAAATGGGTTATGTTGTAAATCACGAATTGGTATGAGATTGATCATGTATAAGGGTTAGAATCATCATATAGAACATAGGTTATGTATGGTTTGTGTTAATTTGATGATTAGTGGTGAAACCCATTAGTTATGGTGATGATGATGACTTGAATGATTACCCATGTCCAATTCTTGCTTAATATTGATGTATTTTGATGTGTATGATAGATTCTTGTTAGAGCAATTGAAAGATATGTGATACTAGCATGTTTGATGTTTATGCATGAATGATTCATGTTGATTAGAAGGAGGAATTTGATGAATTATGTATGAGATTAGGAGATTGTGCATGAATTAGTTGTACTTTATGTTTAAAAGGTAGTACATACACCAAGGGTATGATGAAATTAGAGATAATTGAGTTTAGATCACTAGTAAGTGATTAATAATGAAGTTATGAAGTGGGTTTTAGATAATGTGATGTAAATGGATGATTTAGTTATGTTAATGATGTTTGGAATCATACTTGGGTGTGAATGTTTAAAGAAATCGGATAAGAAATGATAAACTAGCATGTTATAAGGTTGAATGATAAATTCCATATAAAATCCGTTTAATGAAAAGGTTGTGATGAATGATGAATAAGCTAACTATCTTGAGAATGATATATGATAGTTGAGGCTTGATAAGTGACATGGAAGCTTGGGAAAGAAGCAGGTCAAATGGAACTTATGTGCACGGGAAGCGTACTCGGATGCTAGGTAAGTAAGCTTACACCCTTTTTGTAGAATATTTATTCGTTGTATTGATTACGAACATGGTAAGTAAACATGTGAAGTATGATGTTCTGACAAGTATTTGATACGGGTCGGAATATGTGGGTATGATAAGGAAATTAAAGTTGATGTTTAAAAAGGGTAAAATGGACATTTGGAACTAACGGGTCAAATGGTGGAGATGTCAACATTTGGCATTATCGACTAATGAATGGTTTTGTCAAGTATTATGAATTCACAGATTTAATAGCGAAAGGATCTCGCTGTTATCATCTAACAATTTGGTGGGCGAAGTATTAAACGGATCTTAGCTTTGATCCGAGCAAGGTATGTGTGTTTAAAGTTGTAGTTAAGTGATAGGGATGGTTGAATGTGCATTGAAGTCCTTTGTTGAAAATGATGGAGCGAAGTTGACAAAAATGCCCTTGATAGGTATATCGGGCAAACGACTTTAAAAGGTTGTTTAGAAACAAGCCATTAGATTAAATGATTACTTTGTATATGTATGAAAGCGAAAAGTATGATTTTTACGAGTCAAGGTCCTTAAAAATGCGTAAATACCCTTAACGGGTCAAAATAACATTTAAGTGGAAATGGGTTGGGATGTTGTAAGAAACCCGTGATTGGGACCTTATATGATAGACGACGTTGAAATTATAAGGTTCATGAGGAATTTAGGTTAAACAATCAAGTTATGTTGATATATGCATGAACGGGTCAAAATTTGGTAAAAGGGTAATAAGCTGAAGGTTTAGAAGTCATAAATTATGGTAGTCCAAATATTGGATTTTCACTCCATGTGATGGAGAATTAAATTACGGTTGCGTAGGAAAAAGAATCGAGAAAAACGGATAATCGGTTTGAAAGTTACGGCCGTTTTCGTAAAAATAATAAGTCGAAAACGTATAAGTTAAGAATTTCCTTAACCCGGATGTTAAATTTCAAGTTCACATGATAGAATGTTAATTTACGATCATGTAGGAAGAAATGGGAGGTAAAACAGACAAACGGTTTGAAAGTTACGGCCGTTTTCGTAAAAAGGATTAAACCGGTAAATCTGTAGCTGGGCTGCAGCGTAACCTACGGCTCAGCGTAGGCTACGGTACTGGAAGGGCTGTTTTGTTGATTAATCTGTAGCTGGGCTGCAGCGTAACCTACGGCTCAGCGTAGGCTACGGTACTGGAGTGGCTGTTTTATTGATTATTAATGGACTGTAAGCTACGGTCTGTAGACGGTAGCCTACGACAGGATTGATAAAATTGTTATATGTTGTTGTTTGATGGTGTATGAGGTAAATTATGATATTTAACAACTTTTTACACTTATAATACTAACATTTAAAGTTTTTAAATGTGGTTTCGGTCTCTAAGTATAGGGAACTCATTCTAATCAATTTCTAAAGCCTTATAAACAATGTTAAGATAAATTTGATATTAAGAAAGATAAGGAAGGCATGTATATTTATGAAAGGATGAGAATGTAAATCGTTGTGATAAAAGATTATGATCTACACGATACGGTATGATCGTCAAGGACGATGATGTATAAAGTATGCATTATAAAGTGAATGTAATATGCTAACATGAGTTCCAATATGATGAAGAGATGTGAAAAGTCAAGGAGGAAACTTATTTATGTTTATAATGTGTGCTAACGTTATGAATGTATGTGGTGAGCGTAGGTTGATCGGGTCACGGAGGATTAACAAGGGACATAGATCATGGACCGAGTCACATGAAGGATTGTACGGGGTGTCTAAGAATGTAATTTGTTATACATAAGTTATGTTTTATTCTATAATTGAGTTAGTTTGATGTATTCAATATAAAGGAGTTATTTTAAAAGTGAACTTTCAAGTAAGACATAAGGTTTATAATGAAAGAAATTTTATGGCATGAACTTCCGCTGCGAATTTTGTCAATTACGTGTTAGGGTCTTACATAATAGTTCTGCTATTTGTGGGATTTACTGGGTATGATTGTTGTTGTTGTTGTTGTTGTACGAACCGAACCGAAACGACACCTACCAAATCATGCAGAAAAAATGCAGTCTGCCGCAAAGAACGGGTTTACTATGACCCTAGTTTAACTAGTTTAATACCCGTCCGGTGGACGGGTTACACTAACAACGTAACAAACAAAGAGAATCCATATTGAGGGTGTTTGGGATTGCTTTCTCCTTTTTTAAAAAGTCACAACCATCTAACTTTTTAATGACTTGCGCTTTGTGGCAAATGAAAAGATCCACCAGCGTAAAGCATTTAATAAACAGGACTAATTCTAGTGGTTAAAAATAAACCTGCAAACAAACAACATCATGAATTTAGTAGATACAGGGTAAACCCCTTACACAAATTTAAAAGATACAAAGTTATGAGAATCATATGTTTAATTTTCATACAGCATCATGTAAATTTAATATTTTTTCATACAATATTTAGAAAGTAGCAGCAATAGCTATATTAGCAAATTAATGAATAGAAAAAAGAGCTAAAAGTAACCTTCTTATCAACCATTCTTCAAACTGACCTGCACAACAACAAATTCAAATATGAACATTATTTAATTCAAAGTGATATTTGTAACTTAAAGACTAAACAATATAGCATTGGGTCATTAACGGTTGAATATTTTATAATGTGATTATTACCAATCCAAACAAACAGAATTGCACCCTAACCCTATTTCTCACTACCATCTAATTCTGGTTTTTTAGAAATCAAAGTCATAAATTGTGCTTCTAGTACTAATCCTTTGACTCTTAAAAGTCAAAGTACACAGAAATTCACTTGTAAGACAAAATGTGTAGTGTATAACAACCATATTTGATGTTCCACTCCAACAATTCCAGAAGCTGGTGCAGCCCCTTTGAAAAAAAAACTTGAATGGTGAAAGGAAGCTTATTTTTTTCTGACATATAATGTTGGTTGTACTAAGGCCATGCGTAGTGGTAACCTCTCATAACCCCTTGCGATGTGGGGTTATAGAACACGTGGCAAATGCATAAGAAAGGAGGGTTATATAACATAGGTGTGTAGTGGTTAACCCCTTCACTTGTATACACACACACACACACACACACACACACACACACGTACATATATGTGTGTGAGAAACCTTAGTGTAGCGCCCATTATAATTTTCATGAGCTCGCTGGATTCCACCGTATGGTGCCCCTCGGGGCGGTGTTGCGCAGCGCCATAGGGCGCTATGTGCACAAATGGCGCGATACCCCGTTCGACTACACATGGACCAAGAACAAAGATGCGCTTAGCACCTTTTGTTTGACCCGTTGTATCAATCAACACCCCCATTGTTGTTGTAGTCTTCATCTTGTACAATTGTCGTATTTGATTGATGCAAGCATAAAGCAGAGAAATGTTGTTTCGTTTTCTATATCCGCTGTCTCACAGAAACATGAAACATCATCATCGTTTCTGGAATTTGTTATAATTAAGAATAGTTGTTGTTACTTATGACTTGTGATTAATATATATTTCATAATTTAGTTTCAAGTCTGTTACAATAAAACTCACATGAATATTACAACATTCTCCATCTTTCTATACACATATTCTTCGTGGAAGGAAAACCAATCAACTACTACCATTTCAAATTGCACATAGCTTCACTAATCATCTTCTTCATCATCTGTTAAGTGCATTTTAAGTGTCTGGTTAGGTATCTTCCAGTTTTCACTATCCCATGCTCCATATTTATCCGCCATTTCATACTCCTCTGCCTTTAATGACAACTCAAACTCTGGGAGTTCCAGCAACACTTCCAGACTCCTGCATCAAGTCCCGCCACGTCATATGACTATGTATATAAACAACTATTGTGTAAAATATGATATACCAAAATCATAATACTTAAATAATGGATAAACTTATTTACCCTTTCTTTATTAGTTATTTATTTTGCTTGTTAGAGATAAAAAAAGAAAACAAAATAATTATGAGAACTACTTTTGATTGCTTACTTTTCTTCCTCTAAAAGGTATGCATACATCTGGGACTTTTTAGCTGCAATTTCAGGAATTTTCTTATTCAAATGTTTCATAGCACCCCATGCAACCGGAGCCCTACATACGATCATCAGGCCATAATCCAAATATTAATCACTCAATACCCAAAAAGAAAGAAAAAAAAAGTTCCATGAATCAAACCTTGTTATAGGAACTGTTAAGCAAAAGTTTAAACAGGCCTTCTTGCTCTCGGTTAAAATTTCTTCAGCCGCAAGAAAACAACATACCGCACGGATGTGGCAAGATGGTTCAGTACCTTTCTCTGTGATCAGACCATGGTAGTAATATGCTGCAACCTGATTACACGTGTCAAACGTCATTATCTTGATTTAAACTTGTTGACGTGCGAAAATGGTTTTATGCATACAGTAAGTTTAGAAATGCAAACCTTTGCTTCGAGGTATTTCCATTTAAGAAATGACAGATGTTTCTTTCCGTATCTATTAAGGTTGTCACATGTTGACAAGCAGTAGTGAGCCTGATTGAGAAAAAAAGAATGATTAACTGTTTGCTTAGTAGATTTAGATTTTAGT
Organism: Helianthus tuberosus; assembly: GCA_030545235.1. Lineage (NCBI taxonomy): Eukaryota > Viridiplantae > Streptophyta > Magnoliopsida > Asterales > Asteraceae > Helianthus > Helianthus tuberosus. Next base: position 31,543,430 of record CM060405.1, read on the forward strand.
TGTGGAAAATAATAATAATAATAATAATAATATTAATAATAAATAATGCATCTGGCTGAAATAACTTAATTGCTCGCACGCTAGTCTTCTTTTAACAGATAAAGTGGCGTTTTTACTTTCAACAGCCGAAGCAAGCTGCATTTCTGTTCCCTAAAAGTCGTCAAATATTTGCAGTTACTAAGATGTTTATAAAATGGTATAAAATCATTAAGTTAATAAAAGAAGTCCCCCAAAAGTACAATAAAGTTGTAAAACTATTTGGATAAATGAATGAACTGCTATCCTCCATAACAATTCAAATAAAACAAATACAGGAAGTGAGAGAAGACATTATCTGATTAACAATTCAAATAAAACAAATACATACATCAAGAGTAGTGGCAGTATCTCCGATTAGACCAGAAATTAGAATCCCCCAAATCCCAATCTCGTGTTCTTCTTCCTTTCTGTACCGATGGTAGGGTATGTTTTGTAGAGTGGTTCTTGAATTATCCCAATTGCCTTTCCCTTTTTCAACATCTTCGTGGAGTTGCTTCTTGAACACATAACATAAGGCAATTTGTTACCAGATTCATCTGCAAGAATGGCCAAAAAATCGCAGAATTGACAGTGTTCTGACCCTAAACATCCTAGAGATGCAGATAAACACAAAATTGATCGATAAAACCTATCTGTGGATGAAATTCAGATGAGAGGGATTCAGAAAAGAGGGAGAGGGAGATGAAGACTGAGGGACTTTAATCATATGTTTTTGAAAACTTACCTGTGGATGAAATCACGTCTCGAACTCTTGGAACCATAGAAATTATCCTCATTGTCGCCGGGTTGTGGAGGTGGGATGGTAGTTTTATGGGTGAGGAGGAGATAGCATCCTAAAATCATGGGAGGTGGAAAACGTGGGGCAAAACCTGCTAACTAATTAACTGGCAAGGAAACCGTCGATAACTGCTGATATAGCAGTTAAAAAAGTGAGTTTAAATGGTCAGGATTTCATCTCAGCAAGATCTAAGGGCTAGAAATGATTTACAAGTTGGTTAGACTTAATGGGATCCATAGATATATATATAATTTAGTGAATAGTTTAGTCAAATGTTGTCATTTTAATTGTTATATGTAATACCAAACGCCGATCACCGTCGAACAACACTCCGGCATCTTCGCATAATCTGCACCAAATCGAGTGACTCCTGGGTGTAACTTGCTTAGTTTTTCGAGGAGAACAAAACCTCACTGTTCGTTTCTTACGATTCTCACTCGTTTGGAAGGAATCAGAGAACAAAGTGACGAACCCTAAATTTTAAATTTGGGGGTTTTCGTTTTTGGGTTTCCAGAAGTTCAATTTAGGTCCAAGAAAGTGTTTTCAGCAACAAAGATCTGTAACTCTTGGTGGACTCACGTTTGCCGACTTCAGATTTTCCGGTTGTGTTGTCAGATCTTGACAACCTTATTGTGGTGCTTGGATTCGTGGAAAAAGAAACTTGGAAGCTGCTGTTCGGTTAGGGTTCAACCCAAGAAGGTTGTAAAATCCTAATCTGAACTGGTGAAACCCTTGCTGGGGTTTGCTGCCTTGGTGAGATCTTTCCTTGTTATATTTCTGTTTTTCCGTTTTCTGCATTTAGGCATTCTTGTTGCCGGGGTAGTTGGACCGGTTTGATTGATTGGGACACAGGAAGGGTACATCCTGTTGCATTTAGGCATTCTTATTGCTGCTGATATATTCTGTGTTTCTTATTTGTTGTTTGGTATATTCTCTTGTTGATTACCACTTGTTTGTTGAGCTGTTATTGTCTGTGATACTCGCGTCTGGTTTTTTTTGTGTTGTTATTTCTGCTGTTTACCTGTTGTGTTATCTTATTGTGTGAACTTATCTTATTCTGCTGTTTACCTGTTGTGTTATCTTATTCTGCTGTTTACCTGTTGTGTTATTGTTTAGGCATTGTTCTTGATCGTATTTGTGATTGTTTACTTATTGTGTGAACTTATTTATAACGCTCTATTTGATCATTATTTGTTATGCGTGTGCCCTTTTTGGAGTATCGGGTGATTTGTAGCAATCATAGACGGTAGATATCATGATTTTTCATTGAGATCGTGTTCGAGGACGAGGGGTGCAGGGAGGGGAAAAGAAAGGGGGTATAGTTTGCGCGTGGCTTCGTGGAATGTAGGGACCCTTAGTAGTAAGTTGTTGGAGATCATAGATACACTAAAAAGACGTAGGGTAAAGATAGCGTGCCTTCAGGAGACTAGGTGGAAGGGACATAAAGGGGATGAGCGAAATGGGTACAAGTTGTTATATTCAGGGTCTGATGGGGTAAAGAATGGGGTAGGATTTCTAGTAGATATAAACTTGTATAAAAATGTGGTAGAGGTGATACGATACAACGATAGGATCATGGTGTTGAGATTAGTACTAGGAGAGGAAGTGGTGACAGTTGTTTGCGCATATGCCCCACAAGTGGGATTAGGGGATCAAGAGAAAAGAGATTTTTGGGACTGCCTAGACGGAGTTGTGAGGGCCATACCTAGGGAAGAAAGAATTTTCATAGGAGGCGATTTTAATGGCCATATTGGTAGGCATAGTGATGGTTTTAGTGAGGTTCATGGGGGCTTTGGTTTTGGTGATAGGAACAACCCTGGTAGGGATTTGCTAGAGTTTGCGGTGGCCCACAACCTAGGTATTCTGAATTCTTTCTTTAAGAAGAAAGAATCACAGTTGATTACTTTTAGCAGTTGCGGACGTAACACTCAGATTGACTATATTTTGATGAGGCTAGGAGATCGAAGGAGGTGGAGGGACTGCAAGGTTATACCAGGGGAGACAACAGTGACTCAACACCGTTTATTGGTGGCGGATGTAGTCATGAGAGGAAAGCTGACCAAGGGAGAGAGGGTAATGCGACCTAGGGTTAGATGGGGTATGTTAAAGGGCGACAAAATCGAAGTGTTTAGAGATAAGGTCCTCTTAATGACATCGCCTAGAGTAGATGGGGACGCAAACCAAATGTGGGAGGACATGGCAAACACCATTACTAATGTGGCGAAGGAAACGCTAGGGGTTGTAAAAGGAAAGAGGTGTGGCCATAAGGAGTCATGGTGGTGGAATGAGGATGTGTATACTAAAATAAGGATTAAACAAGGGTGCTTTAGGGATCTTTTGAGGTGTACAGTCGAGGAGGAGCAAGCGATTTTAAGGGATAGATATAAAGAGGCGAAGAGAGAGGCGAAGAAGGCAGTGTCAGAGGCAAAGAACGCAGCTTACAAGCAGATGTATGATCGACTGGAAACAAAGGAGGGGGAGCATGACATGTTCAAGATTGCAAAGGCTAGAGAGCGTAGAAGGCAAGACTTAGGAGCAGTGAAGTTTTTAAAGGGAGAGGACGGATGCGTTTTGGTCAAAGAACACGACATTAAGATGAGATGGCAAGTGTACTTCTACAATCTTTTCAATGGCAGGAGGGATTACCAACAAGAAATTGAAGAAAATGATGATTCACCTACGCAAAGGTGACTACGGAATAACGGCTACTGTCGACGTATCACACGGGAGGAGGTGAGAACAAACCTTAGAAAGATGGGAAGGGCTAAGGCAGTTGGGCCAGATAACATACCGATTGAGGTATGGAAATGCTTGGGAGAAGAAGGAGTACATTGGCTAACTATTTTATTCAATCTTATTTTCAAATCTGGGAAAATGCCAGACCAATGGAGGAATAGTGTAGTAGTACCTGTGTATAAGAACAAAGGGGACGCCCAATGTTGTGGGAATTATAGAGGGATTAAGTTGCTAGGACACACTATGAAATTATGGGAGAGAATAATTGAGACGAGAATCCGAAGAGAAACTCAAGTCACGGTAAACCAATTTGGTTTTATGCCAGGGCGATCGACTACGGAGGCAATACATATTCTAAGGTGATTGATGGAGAAGTATAGGGAGAAGAAACGAGACCTACACATGGTGTTCATTGATCTTGAAAAGGCCTATGACAGTGTGCCACGTGGACTGATTTGGGATAGTTTGGAGAGTAGAGAGGTTTCTGGGAAGTATATAGACTTAATTAGGGATATGTATGTTAGGACTGAGACTAGTGTCCGAGCGCCTGTAGGGGATACTGATTCTTTCCCGGTGGAGGTAGGACTCCACCAAGGGTCCGCTTTGAGCCCTTTTCTATTTGCAGTTATCCTAGATGAGTTGACAAAGTTAATTCAGGGGGCTCTTCCGTGGTGCCTGCTTTTTGCAGATGATATTGTGTTAGTTGCTGATAGTAAACAAAGCCTGAATGCGAGGTTAGAAGAGTGGCGAGCAGCTTTAGAGGGAAGAGGTTTAAAGATTAGTCGATCTAAGACTGAGTACTTGTATTGCGACTTTAGTGGAGTAGACAACGATGAGGACATTCAGATCACCATTGACAGTCAAGCGGTCCCGCAGGTGACTAAGTTCAAGTATCTAGGATCGTTTGTCCAGAGGGATGGGGAGATAGATAGTGACGTTGCTCACCGCATCCAGGTCGGGTGGTGTAGGTGGAGAGCTGCCACTGGGGTATTGTGTGATAGGAGGTTCCCAACAAAATTGAAAGGGAAATTCTATAGGGTTGCAATTAGACCTGCTATGTTATATGGAACCGAATGTTGGGCCATTAAGGAAGTATAGGCACGCAAGATGGAGGTAGCAGAGATGAGAATGCTAAGATGGATGTGTGGCCACACAAGGTTAGACCGGATAAGAAATGATGTTTTTAGGGAAAGGTTAGAAGTAGCTAGTATATCAGATAAGATAAAGGAGGGAAGATTGAGATGGTTTGGGCATGTGAAGAGGAGGCAGACGATAGAACCAGTTAGAGTGGTTGAAACCCTCGAGGTGGAGGGGAGGAGGAGTAGAGGCAGACCCAAAATTACTTGGGATGAGCGGATTAGGCAGGATTTGCAAAAATTGCACCTCTCTGAGAACATGGTCCATGATAGGAGCTCGTGGAGACGTAGGATTAAGGTTAAGGATTTCTAGGAAAGGGTACAATTGTGTTTTTAGGTGTAGTGTATGGTCGTACATAAGTAACTATATATATAGGATGTTTTGTACAGTTGTGTTTCTAGGTGTCGTGTATGGTCGTAGATATGTAACTATGTGTATAGACTGTTTTGTGTTGTCATATTTGTTTTGTTCTACCATGCACTATTTTGCAACTCATACTACATTGGTAGCTTCATACACATACACACACCTCATGCTCTATTTATTTCTTTCCTGGGTGTTTTGGAGCCGAGGGTCTCTCTGGAAGCAGCCTCTCTATCCCTAGGGGTAGAGGTAAGGTGTGCCTACATCCCACCCTCCCCAGACCCTACAAATAGCTTTGCTATCTGTGGGATTTTACTGGGTATGATTGATTGATTGATTTGTGTAAATTCTTGTTCTTTTTTTTAACCTTTTCCTCTATTTGGGAAATTTTTATTTAACAAGTCCAATGAGTAATTTTTGTTGAACAGGTAATTTTTACAACTTGCACTTAATTAGTTTACATATTTGTTCATTGAATTGGGATTCACACATCCAAGATTTTAAGGATATGACTTGTTTGTACTTGATAGAGTACAACTTTGATCTTAGCATAATAAGCATCTTAAAGAATATTGTGTTGTGCGTTTGTAATGGAGTTGTTGAAACTTAGGTAGTGTTTGGTAAGATAAAGGATCCTGTACATTAATCCAGAAGTGTATTATAACACTATATATAACACTATATAACACCAATTCCTTCATATGCTCCAACCAAACATCTGAATATTTTTCCAATATCTATACATTATAATAAAACAAAACATTCTTATGCCACTTGTCATTGATTTAGGCCAATTATTGCCACATGTCACCATATTAACCCTTATTGTAAGAATTTGAGCGGGATTACACCACCCCTTCATCCGCTCTTTTTGCTAAACAGCAATTAATCAGAGATTGATACAAATTCGGGACTTTCCATAATTTTCAAATCATTTTCCTTTCAATATTATTTCCAATTATAAACCCTAATCCAAACGATTTCACCATCAATCTTTCTGTCAATTGTTTTCTTCAAACCTAGAATTGATTGTTATTTGTTGAGGCTTGATCAAGGGCTCGAATAGATGATTCATATATGCATTTCTCTGCTATGAAGACCAGAGAGATTGACCCCAAAATTGTTAGACGCGAACCCTAGGTGGCGATGGAAGTTGTCGAGGTTAAAGCTTGGGCTTCTTTCGTAATCCTAGGTGGCGGTGGTATGACGGTCACGGTGGTAAGTGGTGGCTTCTCAGTATTTTATTTCAAATTAATTATCTCCATGTTTTATATGTTTACTGGTCTGGGGTTTTTTCGTTCAAAATTCTATATCTGATTCCATGTTTTGACTGACGTAATAATGAATTTCTTAGTTGTGCTGTGCTAAATACTTATGCACATGAAGTGTTTGATGTTTTGCTTCTGAGAACACTTTTCAATACTCTCATATTTTCTCATCTAAAACCCTAATGCTTCTTTGTTTTTTGGATTCGTTTATTATAAGAACTAATACGAGCATTAAGTTAAACACAGTGACATCACATGTTATAACTACCAGTACAAGCATTAAGTTATATCTGGTTTCTTGCGGTTATTTTGATTTGGATGTCTGTTTCTTGCTTTTAAACATAAACCCATGTTTTAGATCAAAATGGTTTATAGTTTTCATAAAGCTGGGGAGTTTTTGTAGTTTGTATTACTGGTTAGTTGTGTACTTTTATAGACCTTTAAATGTTAATAGCACCAATGAGTATTTGATAATTTTGGATTTGCGGGTGAAGGATGTTATGAAGAAGCAAGAAGAACTTCCTCTTTGAAAAGACGGAGATTCAATAATGGATCAGTTAGTTGAGCTAACTAGCAAAGAATGTGGGTGCCTTCTGGTGATCGATGGTGATTACCACCTCAATGGGAGGATGTGCTCTTGACTTCTTTCAAGGTACAAGCGGTCCCATGATTCGTTCTTTCATCATATTTCGTTTTTTAGTTGATGCAAAATTCCAAATGTCTTAAATTGTTATCTGAGATAAAGTTTTATGGTTCACTAAGTTTAACATTTTACAAATTTTATTGATAACTCAAAAAATTGCTTAAGAGTAAGTTGATTTCATTGGTTTGCAAGCATAATTCTCTAACATTATGTTTTACACATTAAAAAACAAAACAGGTGCATCGCTTTGACTAGATAGAATCAGAATATTTATGAAAAAAATGGGGTAATCAAAATTGTTTGAATGCATATATTTATGGCTTTTTTTGTAATTTTTTAATTAAATTTAGATTAGCTTAGGTCTTGCTTATGTTATTTACACATGTTTGGCATCTTTATGAGAAAAATGTATTCATACATGGTTGGTTACTTGGTTTTAAAAAGTATACCTAAGCATGAGACACGCGAGACGATTTGGAAAACGGCTGAGGGCCTTAAGGCGGCGCCTCATGTACAACTGGGTCAAAATTGAAAAAACTTAGGGTTATTAGGAGCATGGCATGTAAAAGCAACCAAATGGATAGAGAAATTGTGAAAGGTTTACATGATAAAAAGGCTAATATGTAAAAGAGATGCAACTTTTAGTTGTACATAGAACAAAGTCTCATTTACAACAAGCTCTTGCCTCGGATTTTGGGACATAAACGTCTTGGTGCGCTTTGTGCTTTTAAAACCAAGCATGGTTATGATATGAATGAACTTGTGCATAGGGAAAAACAAATGCCTTTTTTCCACTTTAAAATATGTATATGGTTGTTTCTTGAAGAGCTAGCCATGGGAAATGGACCAGATGTGAAGCACATACTTAAGCTCATGAATAAAAAGATTAAATTTAGCTATTTTGATTCTGTTGCTGCTAATGATGGTGTTGCTGTTAAAGATAATGAGAATGGTGAAAATGAGCAAGTTGTAGTTGTTTCTCATCATGATAAATCTGAGGGTCACCCAAAGGATAAACAAGAAGATGGTAAAATGAAGATGAAAGGCAACCAGAAAATAAACAAAAACCTGTAGAACCTAACGAGTCCAACTGTTAAGAAGTCGTAAAAAGAAAGTTTGTTTATCAGGTAATCGAGCCCAAACTTGACGAGTTGAAAGACAAAACCAATGTGAGTTATTTTTTTAGATGGGTAAAATGTAAAAAAAGTTGAAATATTCTTTTTTTCCTTCAAAATTTTCGCATATGTAGCATAATCGTGGTGCCAATTTCACTTTTCACTTATGAGTGAGGTATGGGTTCTTACTGTAATTACATGAACACATTAAGTAAAACTTAATCAATGTAAGATTATCTCCATTGGTAACGCAATTTGCTCAACGCCTTAATGGTTACTGACTTACCGCATGTGTAATGTCAAGTTTACGAATGAAATAAGCTATTTTGAATAAGCTTTCTCAAGTTGTTGCGTATGACAATAACTTCATACTTTTGTATAAAAAAACAAATAATCAGCTTTAAAAAAGCACTCCGAAATAATTAATGAATGTTTAATATATGGTGCGTTGGTTGCAAATTTCAGGTAGCAGAAGCGCTCAAAGAACTGTGGAGTTTGGTAGGGCATATCTGGTGAGGCCAACAGGGTTTGGTTGCATGGTCTTGGTGATAATGGCTCCAGGTATATTACATGATCAGGGATTTTTGAGTGCTTATATACTTTTTGTTCATTTATTCTTTATTTTGTTTTCCAAACATATATCTTTATATCATTATAACTAGAGGTGGATGTTTTGAGTTCTGACCCACTTACATCTGAGTGGGTCGAATTACGTTTTGTTTTATCTCAAACGGGTCAAATAAAGAAATTAGTTAAAAGGCGATGTCAAATGCATTGACTTTTAATGCATAGGATCTTTTAAATCGTTTAGATCAAGGATTCGGGTCGACTTTGTTTTTGGATGTTCAATTTGAGTTCAAAACCGATAACTTAAGTGATAGGCATTAGGCAGATGGTACATCTGTAAATGTATAGACATTGTTCCATTTCCTTTTTGCATCGGATTGAATTGTACTCATTAGTTTATGGCCTTTATATGTTTTGATTGCTTTCGATAGAATGGAGGTAACATTTACTCAATTTGTTTGTTTTTTTGTTTAATAGGGTGGTTAGTTAGTGCTTAAAATTAAGTGATTAAACGAAGGTGATATTTAATATGAATTTTTTTAGGTCCCGGTTCTTATTAGAAAGGAAATGAGTGAACGGCTCCCTTATTTATATGTCTCTCCGTGTACCTTCTTCTGCTTCTCCTTCCCCTTGAAGTATTTTGCTCTTTTCCAACGCTGTTATACCCACATCTGTCCTGTTATCTCCGATTTTTTTCAAATAAATAACCTTATGTTTCAACCTGTGACTCCTTGCATTACTCCAAGCTCTTTTGTGCCAGCTATTTATGAAGATCTTTTAAAGTATCAAAATCTGGTATCCTAATAGAATTTTAGTTATGCATTTGTTTTAACGTGATGAAAGATTCATAAATTAGATTGATGTTAATCTCTTTAAGTTACATTAGAGGTGGCAAAACGGGTGGGTCGGGTGGTATGCAGGGCCACAACATGTCAAAAGGGTTATTTTGGTCCGGGTTAATTCGGGTTTGGGTCAGAACGGGTTTTGACCAATTGGATGCGGGTTAGCAAGGGCTTTGAAAGAATTATGCTCTAAATAACATATATTGGGAATCACATTAGAAGTTGCACCTAATTCCATCTAATTAATCCAATCCAAAAAAAAATTATGAAGACGAGTGAAGAACATTCTAAATCTCTGTGATGATTAGGTAGTCCTCTATAACATCATATTCAAGTATTTTCCTTTCAACTGTTTTAGGTAGTTTAAATTAAATGGTGATGCTCCTTTATTTTGAAATCTGGAGTTTAACACCTATAAACTTTCACCTCTCATAAATAATTTATATGTTTCTTTTTTGTTTGGGATCGATATTTTAGGTTTACTCGGTGGTTGAAGTAACACCATCATAGAGGTTAACTTAACTGTTTTTCTTTTGTTGCTTCACATCTGTTGTATTTTTCATGTAAAACACAAATAATTATCTTTTTTTTTCTTTTCACTGAGCATGCTCTTTTTAGGTGATGCTACATTTTTTTATTCAAACATTCTTCTATTTGTATATTCATGACATATCATTAGTTAATCATCTTTATTTTTACACTTTGGTAAAGCCATGGTTCATTTTGATTTTTATTAAATGAAATTAATATTACCTTAGTAAAATGATTAGCCAAAAATTCAATTCTTAACTCCATGCTCCTGCATTGCTTTTAATTGGGTCCACGTGACAAGCTATAAATAACATATATTGAGAATCACATTGAACAAGGGAATGTGGAAAATTCGTTGCCCGTCGCGAAGCGTGGGCTTACCTCTAACTCTAATTTGAAAGCAAGCCAAATGCAGTTATTATTTGGTTAGGATGGTTTTGTTTTGCAATAAATAAGAAGTTATTTTTGTTGGTTATGATGAGGATGAGTTTTGTAATATGGGTGAATGATTTTAATGATCATGGGGTTAATGTAGATGTTGATATTTATTATTTTGAGTGGTTTAAATGTAAACCTTTGATAATAAATGTGTGCTAATACGTTAACCACTTGGTCGGGAGATTTGATTTGATTAGGCCAAAATCTTATACTAGGAAATGCATCAGTAACTTGTATCTTATTTGAGTATATCATAGTATAGTTTTTTTCATCATCATTTTCATATTTATTTTGAATGCACATCACACTATAGTTCGTTAACAACCATTTTCATCACTTAACAATACCTTTATTCACAATAACTGAAAGATCTTTTAGCGTAAATTTTGTAAATCTCATCATTGCAGTAGGCAGAAGTTTCGGTATGTTTGATTTTTAGGGAAGACCCAACTTTGTGCCAACTGAAAGCTCTTCATATTCTTGATTTTTTTTTGTTCTCACATTATGCATGGAAGTAGTTGAAACAACCAATCATATGAGGCAATGTCTGGAGCAAATATTGTTAGTCGCACATATATACCTAAAATTAATTTGATCCTTTCTGATAAAAAGATTCCTTTTGATTTTCAAATGAGGCAATTTCCACTGGCCGTATGTTTCGCAACGACAATCAACAAAAGTCAAGGACAGTCACTTTCTAGAGTTGGTTTGTAATTGAAATAACATGTCTTCTCTCATGGTTAATTGTATGTTGTTTTATCAAGTGTGAAAACACGAGATGGAGTCAAACTACTAATACTTGACAACAATGGCAAACCTACAGATAAAACAACCAATGTGGTTTATAAAGAGATTTTAACAAATTGTGATCATTGCATATTCATGTATTTCAATTTGTCGTCGTAATCTAATCTATTCGGTTTTCTTTTACCGTGTATAAAATCATAATATTTAATGTCAGCGGTATTGAATAAATTTTCTTTTACCAACCCGCGAAATTCGCGGGTTCTTAAACTACAAACAATAATAATAACAATAATAATAATGTGCTAATTGGTATTTCGAAAACATAATATGGACACTTCCATAGGTTCTCAATGTCAGCCCCAATGGTTCATAAACACGCATTCGAAGCTTTGGATAGAACGATGAATGACATATTCAATATGGACACTTCCATAGGTTCTGAAATTTCATTTGGAGTTAAGGTTATTGTTTTTGGTGGCGATTTTAGACAAATTCTTCCTGTTGTCCCCAATGGTGGAAGACAAGAGATAGTGAATGCCTCGCTTTGTTCGTCATATTTGTGGAGTAAATGCAAGTTGCTAAGGCTAACAAAAAACATGAGATTAACCATTGGACGCTCTACATCTGAGATTGAAGATATCAACAATTTTGCCAAGTGGCTTTTGGATTTGGGTGAGGGAAATGTTGGTTGTCCTAATGACGGGGAAGCATTAATTGAAATACCACCGGATCTTCTAATTAACGACACCTCTGATCCGATTTCATCTTTAATTGATTTCGTGTACCCTTCAATTTTAGATAACTACAACAATCATAACTACTTTAGCGAGAGGGCTATACTTGCGCCTAAGAACGAGGTTGTGCATGAGATAAATGACAGGTTGTTAGCGTTATTCCTGGGCGAAGAAAGAGAGTATCTAAGCTCCGATAGTCTTTGTCAGACTGAGAATCCTAATTCAACACAGCTAAAACTATACTCACCAGATGTGTTGAATGGTCTTAAAGTATCAGGTTTGCCTAATCACAGGTTAGTACTCAAAGTTGGTGTGCCAGTAATGCTATTACGTAACATTGACCAACAAAATGGTTTATGCAACGGTACGAGGTTACAGATAAAAAGATTATACAACCGTGTCATAGAAGCAGAAATCATATCCCGAGGAAATATTGGCACTCGCACCTACATACCGAGACTTAATTTGATACCTTCAGACAAAAAGATTCCTTTTGCGTTTCAAAGGAAGCAATTTCCGATAGCTGTGTGTTTTGCGATGACTATCAACAAAAGTCAAGGGCAGTCGCTATCAAGGGTTGGTCTGTACTTGAGACAACCTGTTTTTACGCATGGTCAGTTGTATGTGGCTTTATCAAGGGTAAAATCTAGAGACGGAGTCAAATTACTTATATTAGACAAGGACGGCAAACCTACCGATAAAACATCAAATGTTGTTTATAAGGAAGTGTTTAACAAATTGTGAACTTTGTCTTCTTTGTTTGTTTTCAATTACGTGTAATGTTGATAAACATGTTCGTAGTTCAACGTTTATTTAATTAAGATGTTTACTTAGATGGTGTTGAATAATATTAATTATTGTTGGTCCACCCGTGTAACACACGGGTACTTAGACTAGTACCAGAATATATCTCATTTACATCATAATACTCCAGTTCAGCCTATAGAAAGGGTCGTCATTATTTTTGTCAGTAGATTTTGGTGAGAATTAAAATAAAGAGGATATAAAAAGATTTAACGCTAGCACAATTTTCTCCAAGTTTGGAGAGCATTTGATCAAAACAGCAAGAAAAGTTAAATGATGGTCGTCATCTAAAGATACTTCTTCAAAACAAAAGTATTTGAGACCGATCAGTGAGGTTGAAAGCTCTTCTGGAACCGAGTCTAGAACAAGCTACAATAAGCAAACAGAATTTTACAACCAAAGTTTGACTTTCTTTTCTTTCACTTATATATTATGTGGAAAAATAAATATTACCTAACGGGCATTGTACCCATAGATAGTCAGATCTTCAATCACATGTAGACAATCAAATAGCTCAATAATTGTGCAATCTCTATGAGCGAAATCTCCTAGCTGCAGCAACTTACAATATTCAGATAAGTTCCAAAAGCCCATGAGAATATGCATTCAAGCGAGAACTTACGAAAGTGAACCTCTTAAGTGATGGACAATTAGATAAAAGATGAAGAAGAGCTTCTGTGGAGATGTCTACATTATACAAGCATAAGCTTCTAAGGCTACCAAATCCACTGAATATTGGTTGGTGGTCAATATCAACATTATGGAGTTCAAGGTCTGTTAACTGATGCAAAGAGAAGGCACATAAGGGTAACTTATACGAATCTTCAAACTCAAGTGTTAGTTTCTTGACAGCATGGTTCTTTGACAAATGTAATATTATTTGATCAAGTTCAAAACAGTTACAGCTTATGTACGCGTCAAAGGTGAACTCGTGTATTGGACCCTGTCGCATTAACAGAACTTGGTGTATAGCATTGAAAAGTTTACACCTTTCTTCCATGTTTTTCCTTGCACTTGCTATGTCATATGGTAGCTTCTCTTCAGTTGTTATTTCGGACACGGTAGACAAACCAAACTCAAGTTTGGTAATAGTGGTCCACTTGTACCTCTATTCCCTAGAGAGGATACTTGTCCTTGCTGCCTCTTCAATTGGTAAAAGACATAGGATGTTTTCAATTATGGTTTGAGGAAGTGTGTTGATTGTAGTCGAAGACAATCGTTGAGCTTTACTCAGACGTTTAGCTTTCATCTTCGGGTGTTTTAGTCAGATTAATAATACTAAATACGCTGCTGCACATAAGCTGCCATATACATTATTAGGAGACTGTACAACACAAAGTCTAATAATTCAAGGTCATACATTACTATTTGATGTCGAAGTTTTCAAACCAAATTATAGTTTATCCGCTGAACCCTATATGAGTTTATAGTCCATTTGAGTCATCTACTTTTGCTTATGATTAATATATTATTTATACGATTAGCAATCAGCATTATATAACTAAAAGATAACAATTATCAATCCATGAAACAGGAATCACAGATTTATAACAAAATCGAAATCACCGAACTAAAGCCTAAAATTACCCAAAAAAACCCTAAAATCAAGACAAAGAAAAGGCAAGAAACAGCTAGTAAATCAAAGAGTTAGGCAGAATGAATGAATATGTTAAAGAAAGGTAAATCGATCAAAAGAAAGAGTTACTTAGAACGTAGCTTTTACACATAGGCGAGTGAAGCGTGGATAAAAACTCTTTTTATACTGTCCTTTGGTTGTTTAAGAGCGAATTGCAACTCTTTGAGAGCATTCTCATCCAATCCATCAAATTATACATACATTCCACTAAAAAACAACTCATATATCAATATATTTTCAATAAAAACAAATACTTTTTCTCTCTCCATTTCAATTAAATAATATTATCATTACATTTTTCTATCTTCTTCATTCACAACCACTTTCAATATATATTAAAAAATTATACTGGGTGAACAGTGTCCCCCCAAATATACAGATGAACAGTAACATTTTTTCTCTCCTCCACTCACAACCATTTTTTATACCCTTTATAATATAAAAACTACCCCTCATATATTTTGATGGTTTGGATGAGAATGCTCTGATATCTGTATCTTTTATCTTTAAAGTTGATGGATTCATACGTATTTTAAAGAGTAATTACAAAATCACCCTTTATGTTTATACTAGTGGGGAACCCGCGCGTTGCGGCGGGATCATGATACACATCAGACAATCAGGTGGTCAGTGAAGTGAGAATGTCATGGGATGTTACTGTACAACCTAATACATATATTCGGTTGTTGTAATGACTGCATTATTTTGAGTAAACACAAATTACTATTTTTTATTTTTTTTTGAAAAGTAAATTACTATTTTGTTTAATCCATAAAATTTTATTTGGTTATCTATCAAGTCTTCCTTTCATAACTGTGCTTCTTTAATACATGTGCAACACTAACTACTGGCCCGAGCCTACAACCTTGTCTAGAAACTCTGTAGCAATATTTTCCTGAAAAAATAAACATAAATATATTAAATTATAATAGTTCAAGAAATTATCAGGCAGGGCAGTAAACTGAATGCATGTTGGATTTACCCCATCTCCGTGAACAACTTCACAGTCTTGCTTGTTCACAAAGATTCTTGTATCCTATCTCCATGGAAGGCAACCAGACACCAACTAAAAAGAAACAAATTAAGCTGCCAGCTTACATCAACAAATATGCCATTTAGTAAAGTTTGTTTCTTTAGCAACCCAGTCAAGTCAAGAACCCTGTGAACTATAAGGTCGGAATTATAGCACTTATATCACCCTAACATTTAAACATAACCTAAGACTCATAAAGAATAAAAAATGGTAAGAATTATATAAAAGCAAGATCAAAGTGCACATAGTAATATCCACTAGTATTATAGATATGGTTGATATAACACATTCTCATTGCCCACCTTAAGACCATACAACTCCTACATAAGTAAACCATACCTTCACAAAAAGTCCTCATAACTCCAACTTTAATAACCAAAGATGCATCTGTGCACCATCATGTTCTTCCAACAATGCATGAGCTTGACAATTGATCTATAATAAATTTGAATTTATGGTATCCATTTTTTTTTTGGTTTTAGGCTGCTTCTCAAAATCATGGGGGTGAATTTGCAGCTGGGTTTATGGATGGTTCTGTTACATTATTTGATATTTGAACATGTAAAGGGTAGATTTAGTTTAACATGGCAACTTATAATAATGTGGCGCATAAGAATTATTGAAGATACAAAAATGGGATTTAGTGGACCAATAAATAGCTCTTTTGTAAAACTATTTTCAATTTGTGTAAACATATGAGAATTAAAATGACGTTATGCCATTTTGATGCAATTAATTTTTTAAATTAGTAATTCAGTGAACATTCTAGATGCAGGTCTTATATGAAACGGACATGGATAACGAGACAAAACGGGTCGGGTCAAACGGGTTAACTTTTAGATCTTGTAAACAAAGGTTGGACCACCATGCAAACACTTTGTATCCATAGATTATAAACTCTATCAACTTTTACAAATGAAAAGGAGTTGAAAGTTCTATCAATAACTTTCATTTTTTATAAACTTTTAACACTACCCGTATAACCAAAATGTAACCCAAATCAACCCATTCATAAGTGAATTAATCGAAACTGTGGCCTATAACAAAACGTAGATAATAAGAGAATTTTACCAAATCTTCAAGACATTTGCGTGCATAAAGCATTAGAATAGGCCCAAGTGCATACTTATTAAACCCCCTTGAAATCATTGCAAGAAGAACCCTTTGAAATGTATGGATGCTAAGAACAACCAAGTCCTCAGCCCACCAATCAACAACTTCTTTTAGGTGAAACAAAGACGACGAAGTAGAATCTAAGCCATCGCTACTACACTCTGCGCTAGCCGACAAACAAAACTGGCTTTCCTTGGTCACTATGAGTGCAATTGTGTCTACACAATGAGTGGCCAGTTTTACATTTTCAGACACCAGTAAGTATCTTTCTGACCATTGCAAGATCGAAACTGCGCCCGCAAACGAATTAAGCCCGACTTCATTTATATAGGCTTCTGTTCTTGATACCAGGTTCCCAACTGAATACTCCTCCATCATTTCAGAAAACTCAGCCACACAGCTTGCCATTGCAATGTTTTCAATCATTAATTCGAAGTTTATTCCATAACAAAACTCCGCTGCAGGTTCGAACCCTTCAGGCCCTCCTGGGACATCATTGATTTTGACTGCATGATCACCCTCTTTCGTGTTTAATATCAATTTTCTTATATAACCACACTTTGACACCAATGGAAACTGCAGTGACACAATCTATAACAACCAAAAGCTACAAAACGCCATCAAACTGTACCTTGTGTAACGAAAATAAAATGCCTTGTACGTGGATCGTAACATCACTCGAGATCTCTTGGGAGAAAATCCTACAAAAGATCATAAAAAATAATGTTTTGAAACATCTTTACAAAATAAAAACTGAAAACTTATAAAAGAAACAAGCAAACCATTCACTTGTCCTCTTCATGGCATGACTCATGAGCCCCTTCTTCTTAGCAGGCATCATGTCTAGAGTTGTAACCATTCTAGCTCTATCAAATAGGCTTAAGCAATACTTACCTAATTTCGTATGAAATTACCTGGAGTTATCTTCAATCTGAATCGCGTACTCCGAACCCTAACTATCACCAAATAGAGTAGATTGCGAGCAGAAGAAAGATCACCAGACAGTAAGCTGAATGTCGTTTGAAACATAGTCAACATCCCTCAACCGAAGTCATAGCCCAATGCTCAGACCATCTATACAAAACACACACACCACCAATCAACCAATCTAATTCCATTCATTCAGGCAATATCACAAACACTTGGCGTGCGACCTTTAAAACAAACATAATCACTGACACAACCTGTAAAATAGCCACTAAAGTACACACTTGCCTGCATTAAAATCGTCCCGGCGCCACCACTTTCCTGACCAAAATCCTCGCTGAAGCAGACATTTACTTTTCCACATCTAATAATTAACCACATAAATGGTTTTACATGAAAATATACACATAAATGGTGGCCCAAAAGACATTCCAGAGAAACAACCAAAAATACTAATGAAACAAAAAATAGTACAGTTTCTTACCGACATTAAAGGGGGCAATGTGTGACGGCCATTACATGCTTTCTCGGGATGCCGAACAAATGGGAAACATGACCACTTTGATAGTTGGTTCCGGTGGTTACTGTAGTTTTCGTCGGCTTCGGAAAAACAGAGAAGACGATGGGGATGTAGCACATGATACGTACCCATTTTAAGATCTTCCAACGGTTTCCAAAGGATTATGAAATTTATGGCTTCTTGATTCCTTGAGACGGTCAAATTCTCTCCGTTAAGAAATTACCTTGCTTCTGTTACTCTGAAACGATTCAATTCCGGCTTGCATTCAATCCCACTCAGTCGATACGTAGGCTCGCATTCAATCCCCTCAATTGATCCCATTCAATTGTAAATTACGATTGAGGTACATAATCACTGAAACATCATTCAAGAGGGGCAATTTTGGGAGTTGTGATGAAAATTGTGGAAATTAGTCATGACCTTTCATATAACGTCTTAAAATTTTGAAGAAAATGACAATTGGGTACATTGGAAATGCTTATTATAGGTTTATAGATTTATACCGAAGTGTCCTTTATCTTTAAAGTTGATGGGATTCATACTTTATGTATGCAAAATCTAACACGTTATGTCCTTTACCCTAAACTCTGTTAAATTCTAATGTTAAATCAGGATACATTAGTACTTTTACTAATGTATTTAAATATATTTAATAAACAAAACAAGAAAGAATTTTTAAAAAATAAACAAACCTAATTTTTCTCACCATTTTCAATCTATTCTGTGTTCTCCACACCACCACCCACGACCGCCGCTACTGAAATTCTCTAATCTCGAATCTGTAACACCTCCGGCACTGCATCCCCTTAACAGCTCTGCCACATCCTCCCCTTAACCACGGTCGTCGTCGCACCTGTCCAGAGATGTTTATGCCGAGAAATACACACTCTAGTACTGGGAGTTCAATTCAAGCTTGAGTACAGGAGATAAAAAGGAAGATAACTCAAACAAACAAATGGAAGTTAGCAGTGGGATTAACACTCTCATTTTTTGTTATAGTTATTGGAAAACAAAAACAGCAAAATACTTGAACATTCTAACCCAAAACCCCATTTACTTAAAACAGACTCCTCATTTTCAACCGGAAATACTTCGTACCTTTCCGGTGAATCTCAATCGCTGTTACGCAACATCTCCGGTGACTCAGATTAACCAGATTTTGCCATTGATTTGACAGCAGCTCGAACAAAATAGATTGATATCCGTTCTTTGCATCGAAACTCTCCATCTCAAACAGATTTAGATTGTAAACCCTAGAAATGAACAAATTCGGGGTGGATGGTATGGTGGCAGGCTGTGGTGGTGATGGTGGGCAGGTGGTGGCGGTAGGTGGGTGGTAGTGGTGGTGGTGGTTTGGGGGGAAGGTGGTGATGGCCGGTGGGGTAGCCGGGAAGGTGGTGGTGGTAGAGTGTAAAAACCCGTATTTTGGTTGTTCCCCTTTTACCGTCATTTCAATCGTAAACGCTTGTACTCTGAGATTCGAATTATTTTCATGGGTTGACTATATTTTAAACGTATTTTACATCGCTTATTTAGCGCAATTATCGCAGTTAAACGCTTATTACTTAAACGCTAATCGCAACGCAAACTCGAAACGCGGATTTATTTACATTACTTGTGTGTTTAATTGTTAAGTGTGTATTATATGTGCTTGTTATTCGCTTAAAATGTCAAACGCTCACACTCACAAGTAAATTTATTGCACCGAAACGCGACGCAACGCAGTACTTAATATCTCGCTAAATTACCTTAAGTACTTGAACTAACTAACGGAACAAAACGCACTTAACGAGCATCCGACATGTGAAACGAGAGTTAGTCACGCAAAACTGGCCCCATCTAACGAAGCCAGCAGCTTCGTACGAAGGCAGCCAGCTTCGAACATAAGTTCCAGCCCCCCTCTATAAATACCGAGCTCACTTCTCATTCTCACCATTGCTGCCATTTTCGCTCCCGAATTGCTGACCTTCAACATTTTTACATGTTTCACAAAGTTTTCCATGACGATATTACACGAGATTATCTTCGATTTTATCAGAACTCCTCGATTTTCATTCAAACTTCATCTTTTTCATCTAAAACTACTTTATTTATGAAGAACTTCATTCTTTTTACAAAAACCTTCATCTTTTTCATCAAATCTTCTTATTTTGCTACGGATCTATACTTGAACGAGTGAATAGGGTTTAGCTTTGGCTTCCCAAGTTGTAAATCTGAAGATCTTGCACTCATCAAGTGTTTATTCCAAGTAAAAACCCTTTTAAACTCGATTTTTACACAAAAATGGACCAAAACCGATACATATTTTGTTCATTGGATAGTGGGACGAGGTGGTGTCGAAACCGTCATGAAAACGACTCAAAAAGACATCCGATTCAGGCGAAAACACTGCTCCGAACGCAAAAAACAGCCACGTTTGCGAGCTGGACTATTCTGTGCGAAGCCCCGGCTTCGTACGAAGGCACATTTGGCTCGTACGAAGGTACATCTGGTGTAAGGACTTGCAAAAATGCCCCAAAATGACCCGTAAGTGAAAACCCGGACCCCTGAAACCCTAATGTGCATGAAAAATCAAGAAAATGTGAAATTTGGTTTTCACGCGGCCGCGTAAGACATAAGGGTTGTTTACGCGGGCCGCGACAACTCATCAATTCTCCGGATAAGCAAACAGGCCACGTGTCATCCACGTGGCAGATCTAGGTGTGACACGCTAGCCCTGGTCTACGACTAGGTGGCCCTCGCGGGCCGTGTAAACTCTTATTAAGTTTTACGCGGGCCGCGTAAAACTGGAAAAATTGCTATAAATTGCTAGGCCATGAGCAGTTCAACTGTGTTCGAAAACTTTTCTTAAAAACGAAGTATACTGCTCATATCGTGATTTTTCTTATAGAAACGCTGCTACGATACAGGGTATTAACTCGATCACTGCTATGATTTAATGTCCGATCGATTTAAAACCAATCCGATGGATGTTTAAGTGCTGCCCGTACCTGGGCTATTCTTTGTCATTCGTTGTGAAGGTTTTGAATCTCGTGAGTTGTCGTAAAAGTTGGATTCAGTTACTGACCTAGTTTCGTGTGCATTGTTATTTAAATTAGGTTACAAGGCTAATCAGTAGGCTAAACTCTGCCCGTTTAAATCTGCAATGTGAGTCATTCTCTTTTTACCAAATTGCTTTAAAAATCATATTTTTCAATGTTATAATTACAGGGATTAAGTCTTTGTAATCTTCAATTACTGCCGGTATGTGGGGTTTTGTATACATCACTTGATACCCGTCACCATTGGACAACGAGTTAGCCAATGGGTGATCTGACCACAGTCATAGATACAGTTGAGTGACAAATACCGATTTGGGGTAATTGGTTGATAGAAACAATGTAATCACCCTTAATACTGTAAATTATAACAATGTGTCGTTTTGTGCAAAATGAATGATTCACCAGTATTTCCCCGCTGACAAAATCTTTTTAAAACATGTTTCAGGTGATCTGCTGTGATCCAGGAAAAAGTGTCGTGTAGCACTGCATGCTTGAAGAAGTGGATCAATTAAATAAATAAACATGTTTTGTAAAACAGGGGATTTCCGTGAGAAATCACCCTTATTGTAAATTACGGGATTTATGCCAAATTATGAAATAAAATAATCGGGCATTTTCAAGTTTTAAACGATCCTGTTAATAATTCTGCTGCCAAAAATAAATATCACGGGGTTTCTGTCCCGCGGCTCCTGGGCCGGGTCAAACCGGGTCGGGGATCGTGACAGAAAAAAGGTGGTATCAGAGCCACTGATTTAAGCCAATTAAGTATTTAGAAATACTTAATTTTACTGATTGCCATTCTGTGATTTTTTAAAAATTTAACTTACAAAATTTCAACTTAGAATTGTGTGTGTATTTCTTCATATCTGCTAACAGCATGAATGAGTTATCTAAAGCTCTTCAGAATATTACTATCCATTCTGCTGAAATGGAAGTTTCCGAGGGCTTTTCCGGTTATTGGGCCGATGTCGATGAACCTATGGAATTCCAAGCCCAACCTCCGGAGAAACCAAAGCCGAAGAAAAGAAGAAGATTTGTGGGTTGGAGGCGTGTGCGCAGGAAGAAACCAGCAACTAAGAAAGTTGTCAAGACGGAGGACCCAATGGATAAAGGAAAAGGAATAGAGATTGGGGAAAGTTCTAGGCGAGCCCAGGAGATGCCATTGTGGGAGGAGCTAAATCACAAACTGGCAGATTGTGATTTCCTTAGACCTGCTAATGAAAATCTCTTCAGTTACCCTGCTGAAACCCAACTTCCAGTTAATCTGGAACCGGCTATCCCAGATCCCATTGTTAACCCTAGACCACTCGGAGAGCTGGAAGAATGGTGGACCAATGACTGGCAATTTCAGAATCTCCTGAATAACCCTGATACCTTTTTCCCTCAGTTCGACCCGAAACCTGCACCAAACCCACCGATGAGCAATGAGAACTTGGCTGAACTCCGCCATTTAGGTGAGGAGCTGATAGACACAGGGAATAGAATTCGGGAGGTTGGAGAACAGATCTCCTGGAAGTACGACGAGAGGGAACGCCGCTTCTGAGTTGCCAGCTGACGAGGATGGGGTGACTGTGTGGTTGTGGTTGTATAATAACAAAATAATAATAGTAGTAGTAGTAAAAATATTATCCTGTAAAATGACTTAAAAATGAAACTTTTGTAAAATAACTGGTGTGTAAGGAAGCATAGTAATATATATAAAAAATGGAAGTCGAGAAATCGACAATTTTGGCTATACGTGTTTACGTGATTATGTGCGATTATTTTATTGCAATTGGCTGCTAATTATCTTGTGCTAACAAATTATATATATTAACTACCAGATGGAACACGCTGATAATGAACCAGTTAACGAGATTAACCAATCTGAGCAAAACAATGAGGATCACTTCCTCAATACGCAAGACATAGAGAATATCGTCGCTCAAGGAATAGCCAATGCTATTCCCGCAATCCTTGCTGCTGCCTGAAATCCAGTTGAACCTCAACCAATTATTCCCAGCAAACATACTCGTGATGACAACTTCAGCAATAGTGTAAATGGAGGCAGCAACCATAATAATAATGATAATGATGGGATGCAAGCCCCATTTCTTAAAAGAATGAAAGCTGCAACGCCTGGTTGCACTTACAAAGAATTCCTTGCCTGTAAACCTGTTGAGTTCGCAGGCAATGAAGGGGCGACTGCGGCACTGCGCTGGTTGTAGAAAACCGAGGCAGTAATCAAGATAAGTAAATGTGCCGAGGAGGATAAGGTTATGTACGCTTCTCACCTTTTCAAGGAAGAAGCATTAGAGTGGTGGAATACGGTATTACAAGCTAAGGGAAGTGACATGGCCTATGCCATGAGTTGGGAAGAGTTTAAGCGTCTGGTGGAAAGAAAATTCTGCCCAGAATATGAAAAAGAACAAATGGCGAACAAATTCCTGAGCCACCGGATGGTGGATGTTGACTGCCGAGGGTATACTTCGAAGTTTTTCGAATATGCTCGAATTGTGCCTACTCTGGCTTCGCCAGAACTAGTACTTATTTCTCGCTACATTTGGGGTTTAATTAGCGAGATCCGCGATATTGTCAAGGTTGCGAGACCCCGCACGATCGATGATGCGGTGGAATTAGCCAACAATTTGACTGACGGACTGGTGCGTACGCGAGAAGAAAACAGGAAGAAGGAATTGGCTCAGAAAATTACCCAAGGATTTCGTGTGGGTAATAATAGCAACTTCAAGAAAAAAGGAACTGGATCATCTTCCACTCCGCCGTTCTGCAGGAACTGCAGAAAGAAACATTTTGGAAAATGTAATGAAACCTGCAACTTCTGCAAAGCTGTAGGACATCGTGAAGAAGATTGCAGAAAGAAAACAAGGGTCTGCTATAATTGTGGAGAAGCTGGGCATTTCAGACCAGAATGCCCTAAATTGGTAAAACCAGCAGACAACAAAGCCAAACCGGCAGACAGAGCTACCAAGAAGAATGCAAGAGCATTCCAGTTGACCACTCAAGAAGCAGAACTCATTCCAGATGTGATAGCTGGTACGTTCCTAGTTCACAACGTATATGCGAAAGTATTATTTGACTCTGGCGCAAACCAAAGTTTCATAAATACTTCATTCTGCCAAGCTCTTAAGCTACCCTTAACAAAACTTAGGCAAGTTTTTACAGTAGAAACGGGACCGAAACTCTGTTAATATAGACATGGTCTTGCAAAAAGGAAATATAGAACTTTCAGGTCATAAATTTTCTGCGAACCTATTACCCATGAAATTAGCCGGATTTGATGTCTTGTTAGGAATGGATTGGTTAGTAGCCAACCTTGCTCGAATCCTTTGTGACAAAAATTCCGTAGAAATTCATACACCTACAGGAGAGGTAATTACAATCACAGGAGATAAGCCACGAAGGCCAATAAAATTCATTTCAGTAATGAAGGTGGCCAGTTATTCAAGAAAACAAGGAGTAGTGTATATGATTTCAGTAATCATTAGCACTAAGGGTAAAGAAGTTAAGGAAATTCCTGTAGTCTCAGAATACTCGGATGTATTCCCAGAAGAGTTACCAGGATTACCACCAGATAGGGAGGTAGAATTTAGAATTCATTTAATTCCTGGAACTACACCCGTAGTTAAAGCACCCTATCGCTTAGCACCCACCGAAATGTTAGAATTAAAAAAGCAATTAGAGGAACTCCTAACCAAAGGATTTATACAACCTAGTCCATCCCCTTGGGGAGCACCAGTGTTGTTCGTAAAGAAAAAGGATGGTTCGATGAGAATGTGTATCGATTATAGAGAATTAAATAAGGTTACAATTAAGAATCGATACCCATTACCTAGGATTGATGATATTTTCGATCAACTTCAAGGAGCTAGATATTTTTCTAAAATCGACTTGTGCTCCAGATATCATCAATTGAAGGTACAAGAAGAAGACATACCTAAAACTGCTTTCAGAACTAGGTATGATCACTACGAGTTTACAGTTATGTCTTTTGGACTAACAAATGCTCCAGCAGCATTTATGGACATGATGAATAGGATCTGTAAAACGCACTTGGATAAATTCGTAATTGTCTTCATTGACGATATACTTATTTATTCCAAAAGTCAGGACGAGCATTGTGAGCACCTGCATGCACTCTTAACCTTGTTAAGAAAAGAAAAGTTTTACGCCAAATTCTTGAAATGTGAATTTTGGCTACAGGAGGTGCAATTTTTAGGACACATGGTGAATCACGAAGGTATTCACGTAGATCCCTCCAAATAGAAGCGATCACCAAATGGAAGGTCCCGCAATCAGCTACGGAAGTTAGAAGTTTTATAGGATTAGCTGGATACTATAGGTGCTTTATTAAGGATTTCTCTAAGATAGTTGTGCCATTAACTAAGCTAACCTGTAAATCAGTTAAGTTTGAATGGGGACCTAGACAGGAAGAAGCTTTTAGGATTTTAAAACAAAGGTTAACAAACACCCAAATCCTTGCCTTACTAGAAGGAACAGAAGATTTTGAAGTTTACTGTGATGCTTCTAAGTTAGGATTAGGATGTGTCCTGATGCAACGGAAGAAGGTAATTGCGTATGCCTCAAGGCAATTGAAGAAGCACGAAGAAAATTATACGACCCATGACTTAGAATTAGGAGCAATAATTTTTGCCCTTAAGATTTGGAAACACTATCTGTATGGAAGTAAGTTTACTGTTTATACAGATCATAAATGTTTAAGGTACATATTTGGACAAAAAGAATTGAACATGAGGCAAAGGAGATGGATGGAAATCCTAAGTGACTACGACTGTGATATTCAATATCACGAAGGGAAAGCAAACGTAGTTGCAGATGCTTTAAGTCGTAAGTATCATGAGAAACAACGACGAGTTCGTGCTCTTAGATTAAGTTTACTATTAGATTTAATGGACCAACTGAAAAACATTCAAGAAATAGCCATCAAGGATGATGCTGAAGGAATGAAAGAATGAAAAAAAGAATTAGAATAAGGAGCTGATGGAATTTGGAGATTCCACAAGAAAAGAATTTGGGTACCTAAGCAAGGAGAATTAAGAAATAAGATTTTAGAGGAAGCCCATAAATCTAGGTATACCATGCACCCTGGAAATAATAAGATGTACCAAGATTTAAGAAATAATTTCTGGTGGATAGGAATGAAAAATGACATAGCTAGATATGTATCTAAGTGTCTAACTTGTTCACAAGTTAAGGCAGAACACCAGAAACCTTCAGGGTTACTTCAACAACTAGAAATGCCTGTTTGGAAGTGGGAACTAATAACCATGGATTTTGTTACTAAGTTGCCCAAAACCAGAAAAGGTAACGACACGATTTGGGTAATTGTGGATCGATTAACCAAATCAGCTCATTTTCTACCCATGAAAGAAACCTTTAGCATGGAAAGGTTGGCGAAATTATATGTAGACGAAGTAGTATCCTTACATGGAGTTCCACTCTCCATTGTATCGGATAGAGATAGTCGCTTTACTTCGCATTTCTGGACAAGTTTCCAAGAAGCCATGGGGACGCGATTAAATTTAAGTACAGCTTACCATCCCCAAATAGACGGACAAAGTGAAAGGACAATCCAAACCCTGGAAGACATGCTTAGGGCATGTGTAATAAATTTTGTTGGAAACTAGGATGATCACCTACCCTTAATTGAATTCTCCTATAATAATAGTTATCAGTCAAGCATTGAAGCTGCCCAAATCGAAGCACTGTATGGACGAAAGTGTAGAACTCCAGTTTGTTGGGCAGAAATAGGAGAAAGTCAACTATCAGGTCCCGAAATCGTACAAGAAACCACCGACAAGATCACGCAAATCAAGGAAAGACTGAAGACGGCTTGAGATCGCCAGAAGAGTTGTGCCGACAATCGACGCAAGCCACTGGAATTTCAAGTCGGAGATAAGGTACTCTTGAAAGTTTCTCCTTGGAAAGGAGTCGTTCGGTTCGGAAAGAATGGAAAGCTAAGTCCAAGGTACGTAGGACCATTTCCAGTAATCAAGAGAATAGGACCAGTTGCCTATCGTTTGAAACTACCAGATGAATTAGCTGGAGTACATGACGTGTTTCATGTATCCAATCTTAAGAAATGTCTATTTGACGAATCCCTGGTAGTACCTCTTCAAGACGTAGAGGTAAATGAAAAGTGTTAAAATTTGTTGAGAAGCCACTGTAGATAGAAGACAGAAAGATTAAGTTTCTCAAACACAAAAGATTGGTACTGGTCAAAGTCAAGTGGGATTCAAAAAGAGGACCCGAATACATCTGGGAGCTGGAATCGGAGATGAAACGAAAGTATCCGCGCTTATTTTAGTAAATCTCGAGGACAAGATTTTAAATAAGGTGGGGAGGATGTAAGGACTTGCAAAAATGTCCCAAAACGACCCGTAAGTGAAAACTCGGACCCCTGAAACCCTAATGTGCATGAAAAATCAAGAAAATGTGAAATTTGGTTTTCACGCAGGCCGCGTAAGACATAAGGGTTGTTTACGCGGGTCGCGACAACTCATCAATTCTCCGGATAAGCAAACAGGCCACGTGTCATCCACGTGGCAGACCTAGGTGTGACACGCTAGCCCTAGTCTACGACCAGGTGGCCCTCGCGGGCCGTGTAAACTCTTATTAAGTTTTACGCGGGCCGCGTAAAACTGGAAAAATTGCTATAAATTGCTAGGCCATGAGCAGTTCAACTGTGTTCGAAAACTTTTCTTAAAAACGAAGTATACTGCTCATATCGTGATTTTTCTTATAGAAACGCTGCTACGATACAGGGTATTAACTCGATCACTGCTATGATTTAATGTCCGATCGATTTAAAACCAATCTGATGGATGTTTAAGTGCTGCCCGTACCTGGGCTATACTTTGTCATTCGTTGTGAAGGTTTTGAATCTCGTGAGTTGTCGTAAAAGTTGGATTCAGTTACTGACCTAGTTTCGTGTGCATTGTTATTTAAATTAGGTTACAAGGCTAATCAGTAGGCTAAACTCTGCCCGTTTAAATCTGCAATGTGAGTCATTCTCTTTTTACCAAATTGCTTTAAAAATCATATTTTTCAAAGTTATAATTACAGGGATTAAGTCTTTGTAATCTTCAATTACTGCCGGTATATGGGGTTTTGTATACATCACTTGATACCCGTCACCATTGGACAACGAGTTAGCCAATGGGTGATCTGACCACAGTCATAGATACAGTCGAGTGACAAATACCGATTTGGGGTAATTGGTTGATAGAAACAATGTAATCACCCTTAATACTGTAAATTATAACAATGTGTCGTTTTGTGCAAAATGAATGATTCACCAGTATTTCCCCGCTGACAAAATTTTTTTAAAACATGTTTCAGGTGATCTGCTGTGATCCAAGAAAAAGTGCCGTGTAGCACTGCATGCTTGAAGAAGTGGCTCGATTAAATAAATAATCATGTTTTGTAAAACAGGGGATTTCCGTGAGAAATCACCCTTATTGTAAATTACAGGGATTTATCCCAAATTATGAAATAAAATAATCGGGCATTTTCAAGTTTTAAATGATCCTGTTAATAATTCCGCTGCCAAAAATAAATACCACGGGGTTTCTGTCCCGCGGCTCCTGGGCCGGGTCAAACCGGGCCGGGGATCGTGACATCTGGCTTCGTATGAAGGCACTGACTTCGCACAACCTTGTCCAAGTTCTCACATGTGACTTGAATAAAGACCTCTCCGGCTCTAAGTTTAATCAGTAGCTTAAAGTTGGGGGGACGAACACTCGATTTCCCGAAGAAAGACGCGAAGAACACCCGATTTTGGACAACGGAAGCCACACATGTATGAAGCCTGCCATCGTACGAAGACAGTAGCTTCGTACGAAGCCTCTGTTTCCCACCCAACACTCCGATTTCGATCGTTTCAGCACTTTGGAGGACTTACGCTTTTGTTCTCATACACAGGCTGATCAGGCGCTCCCTTCAGTCCATTCCAGAGTGTTGTCCAAATAAGACTATACTTTGTTGAATTTCGTTAAGGTTCTGATCTCGTGACCATCGTTAGGTTTGATATGGTTTACACTAATACGTATTCTAATATGTTAAACTATATGTTTAACCATCCAAAAGCTCAGAATTATAAACTTTCTATCAAACAAGATGTTTAATCATCAGAAGATTCAAAACTATAAAAGCAGATGCTTAGTTATCAGAAGATATAGAATCAGGGGGCCTGTTAAATCAAGACTATAAGACCTACAAGGTGAGTCATTCTTCTTTTTATCAAATTGCTTTCAAAACCCTACTTGTTTTCAAAGTTGTAATTACCGTGATTATGTCTTTGTAATCTACAATTACTGCCGGTATGTGGGGTTTGTATACACTACTTGATAAGCTTCACCATTGGACAACGGGTTAGCCAATGTGTGATATGACCATCATCACAGATTCGGTCGAGTGACAAATACCGATTTGGGTTAATTGGTTGATATAAACATTGTAATCGCTCTTAATAATGTAAATTATAACAAATGTGTTTTTTTAACAAACTGAATGAACTCACCAGTATTTCCTGCTGACCAAATGTTTTTAAAACCCGTTTCAGGTAATTACAGTAGATTGGAGTTAGAGTCGTGACACGGCACCGAAAGGCTTAAAGAAGTGGCTTATTCTATCAATTAAACTAAATTAAGAAACGTTGTTTTATATAATCGGGTTTATCCCATATTAAAGCTACCTTTGTAAAACATGGGGTTTTCCCATCTGTTTAATAAATAAAAAATCTGGTGTTTTATAAACTCTGGTATTTTCCTAACTCACGTTCCTGATGAAATTTTTCGCTGCAATATTTTCAAAATAGCCACCAGTACCACTTGACTGTTCACGGCTCCCATCCAGGGTGTGGTCGGGGGTCGTGACAGAGGTGGTATCAGAGCCACTGGTTTAAGCAAATAGGTGTTGTAATAATTGTTGGTGCACTTGTGTCTGTACTTTGTCTGTATTTTGTCATGATATAAAACGATGTCTTTTGTTAGTCTTGTTTACGTCTTATGTTTGTTAATATGTGTGTTTGATGTACGTTTGACCAAGTCAACCATCCTCCTGGTTTGACTTGGCCAAACAGTTAGCACATATTTTGTAATATGTTTGTGTCGAAGGATGGATCATCGAAGGATTGTTTAGATCCTTCGATGAGCTCGAAAGATAAACCTTCGATGGATATAGATGGACCTCGAAGGATATCATCCTTCGAGGTATATGTGGATCCTTCGGTAGGTTTCAGATCGATAGATGATCTTTCGATCAGTCTATCTGATCCTTCGACCAGACGATCTGTCATGGGTATATATAGTCATGTAATGTGTTCACTTTAGGGAGAGAGTGAACTTAGTCTTGTTGAGAGCGTATTTTCAGTTTGGTCAAGGGCTGTAACCGTGTCCACTGAAATACAAGAGAAAACTTTGATATCTCGTGTGTCTACCTTTCTCTTTGTAGCTTGTGTTCTCATATAAACTACCGGTTTGCATTCTAGCTTGGATTCCGCACTTGCTAGTGTGTTAAACATAACAAGGATAAGGTTTAACCTCAACCTCCGAGGGACCTACAAGTGGTATCAGAGCCGTGGCTCTTTTCCTTGTTAAAAAACCGAGTTTATACAAGACTTTGGAGTGTTTGGACAAAAACTCACATGGTTTAGCACCCGTTTTTAGTGTTTTTCTCGCATTTCTAGTCGTAAAAACGTGTTCTAAACTAACCGGGTGTGTTAAAGGACGGGTTGGGTAACTTCAAAACTTGTTTTTAAGAAGTTTGGTAATTTCCGACCAAATTCCGGCTTACTCCGGTGACCGGTTTTCTGGATAAGAACCTTTCTTTTTAAGTAATATTTTATTGGTCAAATCCTGGTTTGGTAAAAGTATGGTCTGAACATACCTTCTGCCGAAAGCTTTCTACCAACCAATCACCTTTTTCACCAACCTGTCACTTTTTGTCAACTGTGTCAGTACAGATCGAAGGATATCCTTCGAAGTCGAAAGATCATCTTTCGATTAAAGGAAGTTCGATAGATAATCATCCTTCGAACATCCTTCGAAGTCTGTGACTTATCCTTCGATCAAAGGAATCTTTTCGAAGGATATATCTTTCGATCTACAGTTCTTTTTCGAAAGATAAGGATCCTTCGATTGGAGAATCTTTCGAAATCATTGTTCGAAATTCAACAGTGATCTTTCGAACACTGTTGATCCTTCGAACAAGTATTGTTCTTTCGATCCTTGTCTGTTTAAGTTTAACAGTTTGTGTTTTTCAGGTCTTTCGATCAGGGATCCTTCGGCTGGTTGTTATCATTCGAGATATTAACATAGTTTGTGAAAATTAAATTTTTAAAAAGGGGAAAACTTGTTTTTTTTTCAAATTTTAAATCAATTTTCACTTAATATATTAATTTTTATAAAATGGCAACAAACGGTCAGTGGGATCCAACCGCGTGGACTCTAACAACTTTGACTCCACAATCATCAGCTACGCAATCTGCGTCAGATTTCGACAAAACTGCATGGATGTGAGCTATTGCCCCACCTCAAGCTGCAATGATAACTGCAAATCAATGGGCATTGGTCACAAATCAAAGCAGCAGCATTCAAGCAATGATGCAGAACGACAGTGAAACTGGTACAAGCACAAAACCGCCAAAGCTAAATCACATCAATGATTGGGGTTGGTGGAAAGAAAGGCTGAGAACTTATGTTCAGGGGCAAGGTCAAGATCTATGGATGTGCTTCTTCACCGCATTTGACAATGATTTGGAAGTTGCAGGATCTAATCCACAAACTTACAGCACTATGTCTGATGATGATAAGAAGAAATTTGAGTTAGAAAAGAAAGCATTCATGATTCTCACACAAGCTCTTCACAGAGACATTTACCACCAGTTTGTTTACTGCACGACTACTAAAAGCTTGTGGGATATGCTCACGTTACGATGTGAAGGAAATGCTCAATCTAGAAAGATCAAGCAAGAATTACTGAAGAAAGAGTTTGAAGGATTCACGTGTATGGAGAATGAGACTTTGGCAGAGTTATCTACAAGGTTCCATCACTTGTTGAGCGAGATGTTTGCTTTTAGAGTCACTGCCACTCCACAAGAAATGGTGAAGAGATTCGCTGATAGCTTACCATCAAAGTGGAGCAGTTTTCTTGAAATTCTCAAAGAAAATGGTGTTCTAGACACAATCACCGTTTATGATTTAATTCAAAAATTGGAGAACAAGGATGTAGAAGAAAAGCTTAAGGCAAAAAGAACACTAACTCCTCAAAATCCAGAGATGTACTATGGGATTGCAGGAGGTATCAGTGGAGAAAAACCAGCTTCTCAACACGCGAAGCTTCAAACAGCTTTCATCTCAAACACCGGATCTTCCACAACAAATCAGTTTGATCCTTCAGCATACACGATGTATTCAAGACCAGATTCTTCTTCTCAACAACAGTATGTGCAACCGACAGCTCAGCAATTCACACCACCGCCTTTCTTAGACCCAAGCAGAGCTCAGCAGCAACAACCGCAACAGCAAGGGTTTTATGGAAGCTCTTCAAACTTTCAAGCCACTTCCAATCCGAACACAGTCAGATTAGACACTTCCAACTTTTCCAAAGTCAGTGTCGAAATAGCCAAGGAGCATATGGAGATGTTGAACACCTTGGTTAGTGCTTATTGTGGATTGGTCGCAGGTCAGATTGGGAATATCAATCTAACCAATGAAGATTATCAGCAAGTGGATAGAGAAGAGTTTGAAATGATGGATATCAAATGGGCTCTTGCTAGTGCAATTCGAAGAGCAAAGGAGTTTATGGAAAGGACGGGGAGAACCAACTTGGATAGCAACAACAACACCAAGTATGGTTTTGATAAGAATGCTGTCACTTGCTTCAATTGGGGTGAAAAGGGTCACTTCAAGCGGGAGTGTCAGAAACCACCTAAGCAAGGAAATCAGAATCCCTTCAGGAATCAAGGACAGCCACAACAGCAACTGAACAACAATTCTGTCAGATCAATAGTTCCCGTTGGAGGAAATGCATCTGGATCCACAAACACTAATCCCCACAGAGGATTGGTTGTCCAAGCTGATGAAATCTGCAACTGGAACATTCAGCTTGGAGAAGGAGGAAATGGTGGAACAGCATGTTATGCTAAAGTGATTGAGAAGGTAGTAGAACCCGTGTCTGCTGGTGAATCTTCAGAAGATGAAGATAGTTCGGGTTATAGTGGGAGCATGGATGAGGAATCACTTGATGCTGGTGATTTATCAAGTGATGCTTTAGATTTGGAGGTTGATGAGCTTTTAGCTGAAGCTGAAGCATTATGCAAGAGGAGATCTATTCTCTGCCAGAAATCTGCTGGAACTTCCGAGAAGCTTGCTCAGTTCTTCTCTGAAGATGGATCTTTTTCTTTTCATACAGCCTTTATGGCTCACGTAGAAGGTCAAACTTCTCAGGTATGTGATACTAATTCTGACTCTATTTCTGTTCCTATTGAATGTGCAAAGTGCTTAAAATATGCTGAAAAGGAAAGTCAGTTTGAAATCACACACAAACACAATCAAGAATTGATTGTAGATCTTTCTAAAGCAACCGAAGCTAACTTGTTTTTAACCAGAAATGAAAAGGAATTTAAAGCAACAATTGCGTCATTAAGACATGATGTTTCAGAATTACAAAAGGTTGTTTTGCGAAAACAACATGCTAACAATAATCTTATTGACACAATTGAAAAGCAAATGGTAGAGTTGGCAACAGCTCGATGTGAATGTGAGACAATTAAGCAGAAACTGGAAAGCTATTCCAATTCCCGCTATGTATTGGATCACATCATTGACGTTCAAAAGAAAAGGGGGGATGCACAATGTATTGGATTCAAATCATGTCCTCCCCCAATGAATCACAATTACTCCAAATTGCCTGATGACGAGGATATGCCCCGTTTTGAACCTACTGTGCCACTCGGTCTAGATGACTTTGCAGCAGGCCTCGGGTTCACAACTGGTACATCATCCTCGGGTCAATCAGAATCTGAGAATGTGACAGATTCATCGTGTGTTAAGGAACAGAGACCTCCCATTGTTGAGGATGCTGATTCTTCGGACGATGAATCTGAAGAAATTGTGAAACAACAGTCTAACTCGGTTACAACAGATATTCCAATCGAGAATCACATCTTGTGTGATCCACCAGTGAAACCGAGTAAGACTGAAATGTCAAAAGCAATGGAGTCCATTGTATCTAGCCTTGAAGGGAATAATTTGTTGTACACGCTCAAAGGAGATAGCAAAATCTACTCTAACAAAGATTTTCCAATTAAAAATGTAAATCAAGATTTAATTGAGCAAATTTTTGAAGGATGCACTGATAAGTTTTTGGGGAACAAAAGTGGCAAAGTTACCGTCACTCAATGTGATCCAATTCCGTGTGAACAAATTAGAAAACAATACGGAAACCAAAAACTACCAATTGAGCGAAAACAACAAGTCAATTCCGGAAAAGGTAAGGTACAGGGAAAGAAGGCTCAGAACAAGAATGTTCAAGCACCTAAAGTTCAGCAGCCTAAGACTGAACAACCAAAGGTTCAACAATCTAAAGTTGAACAGTCTAAGGCTACTCAACTTAAGGCTGCACAACCTAAAATTCAACAATCAAAGGTTGAGCAACCTAAGGTTCAACAACAAAAGGTGCAAAACAAAAGAGCTCCTGTTAGGAAACGAGAACCGAAAATGAACTTTGTTGGATCCACGGGTTCAGACAAACTTGAAACATTTTAGGATAAATCTAACGTTGATTTTGTAAAACAAGCTAGAATTTTAAAACGAAATGATCAGAATAATTACACCCAACACACCAACGGATGTGATTTAGGTCCAAGCACGTCTAGATCACAAGGTTCATTGTCTGGTTCTCCGTCTGGTCATCAACATGTTTCTCCGAAGTTTGTAGAGCGGAGAACATGTTTTGAATGTGGCACAGTTGGGCATATTGTAAGATATTGCCCACACGTGCAAAAGCTGAAGTCAAAAACGAGTGCTCCCCAAGAAATCGATTACCAAAAACGATCAGTTTCCCCGAAACAAGACCCACGTGTCTTGAAAGAAAGGGAAAAGAAGTTAAAGCAAAAGAATCAAAAGGTAATTGAAAAGGCCTTAAAATCAGAGGTCAAAGAAGAAAAACCTGTACAAGCAAAACCTGAAACTGTAAAACCAGTAAATGCTAAAACAATAAATTCAAATACTGGTAAAGGACAAACAGCTTGGAAGCGAAAGCAGGTAATTCAATCAGGGGGAGCACCACAGGTTCTTTTTCCTAATCATCAAGTGATTGAAATCACTTTCCTTGATGATCAAGGACGACCCAAGTCCACAAAGGCTTGGGTCCCCCTCTCAAACTGATAAGTTAGTTGCATGTGCAGGCGGCTCTAGGAGGAACTATTAATAGTCATTGGATTGTTGATAGTGGGGCTTCCAGGCACATGACGGGCGACTATCGTCTTCTTTTCGATGTGCGAAGTATAAGAGGAGGATATGTTGCATTTGCTGGAGACAAATGAGGGTATATCACCGGCGAGGGAATGATCTCAAATGGAGTTGTGAGTTTCGACAAAATCAATTATGTGCAACAGTTGGATCACAATCTCCTGAGTGTTTCTCAGATCTGCGACAAGAAGTTCACCGTGCATTTTGATGATGCCGGTTGTTATGTGCTGAAGCCAGGATTCAAGATTCCCGCAGAATGGATTCTCTTATCAGCACCAAGAGTTAATGATTTGTATGTCCTCGATATGAGCCAAGCAATAACTAAGTCCAAACAAGTTACTTGCTTTATTTCAAAAGCCACTGAAAAGGAGACGATCTCTTGGCACAGACGGATGGGTCATATTCACCTCAGAAAAATGAATCACCTTGTCAAAAACAATCTGGTGAGAGGTGTCAATGTGAAGAATTTTCAACTTCAAGATGTCTGTGTGCCGTGTCAGAAAGGGAAGCAGATCAAGAAATCACATCCATTGAAGAAGGTTAACACTGTAAACATGCCACTCGAACGTCTGCATATGGACCTTTTCGGCCCAATCAAACACAAGAGTGTGCACGGGGAGGTTTTCTGCTTGGTAGTCACTGATGACTATTCAAGATTTTCATGGGTTGCTTTCATGGTTCACAAGAGCGAGACTCCAGAAATTCTAAAGAATTTGATCACCTTGTTGGAAAATCTTTATAATCTAAAGGTGAGGCGAATTCGAAGCGACAACGGAACCGAGTTCAAAAACAGAGTTATGGATGAATTTTGCACTGCAAAAGGAATCCTTCATGAATACAGCACTCGGTACACGCCACAACAAAATGGAGTCGCTGAAAGAAAGAACAGAACCTTAATTGAGACTGCAAGAACCATGTTGGTTGAGTCTCAGCTTCCAGTTCGATTCTGGACTGAAGCTGTTGCCTCGGCTTACTACACGTTAAACAGGGTTCTCACAGTGAAAAGACATGGCAAAACGTGCTTCGAACTCCTACACAAGAAGACTCCTGACTTGGAATATCTAGAACCTTTTGGTGCACCATGTACCATGATTGAGCCTGACGGGAAGTTTGGTGCCAAAGCTATCGAAGGTTACTTCCTTGGGTATGCTACTCCTAATCTGCGAGTATGGAACCTGACTACCAAGAAGATTGAAGAGTGGGGTGAAGTAAAAGTTCAAAGATATTCTAATCCACCGAAGCCTTCTGGAGATCCATGGATGTTTGATTATGATGGTCTTTTCGACTCATTCAATCTGCCGACATTTGATGATGACAATGCAATTGCTCAAATGTTGTCTGAAAGCGAGAATGCGACTGGCTCTCAGTTAGTTCGCCCAATCATTGTTGACTCACAAGCATCTTCTTCTGTCAACAATCTCGTTTCAAATGAGGTGTTTAATGATGCTGTCGACTACAATTTGTCATCGGAAGATGAGGAGTATGTTGATGCAAATGATGGTGAAGCACGGGGTCCGGTTCAAGGTACTTCAGAAGCAACGGATCCAGTGTCTGCGCCAATTGTCCAAGAAGAAAATGCATCATCTTCTACAACTCAACAGCTTCAGAATGATATCGGGAATTTAAATATCAATAACTTGAGGACCAATGTTGAAATTCCTCTAGTTCCTGAAACCCGAATTCATAACATTCATCCTCAGCAGAATATTATAGGTGATGTTCTCAGTGGTGTAAGGACAAGGAATCAAATCAGAAATAACGAAAATGCTGGCTTGTATGCTGAGATACGAGAATCGGGACAACAAAATGATTGGTCTTTCGCCTGCTATGTTAGCCAAGAAGAGCCTAGATCTTGGAAGGAGGCATTGAAAGATGATTCCTGGGTGGAAGCCATGCAAGAAGAACTTCAGCAGTTCGAGAAGTTGGGCGTATGGAAATTGGTTGATAGGCCCGACCACTACAAGAAGATCGGAACTCGTTGGGTGTTTAAGTGCAAGAAGGACGACCGTGGGATTGTTGTCCGAAACAAAGCAAGGTTAGTTGTTCAAGGCTTCATTCAGATAGAAGGTATTGACTACAATGAAGTGTATGCACCTGTTGCACGTCTGGAGGCTATTAGAATCTTTCTAGCCTACGCATCCTTCAAGAAATTCAAGGTGTATCAGATGGATGTTAAAAGTGCATTTCTTCACGGAGTAGTCGAAGAGGAAGTATATGTCGAGCAACCACCGGGGTTTGAAGATCCATTACATCCTGACAGAGTTTTTCTACTTAACAAGGCGTTATATGGTCTTCATCAAGCACCCAGAGCCTGGTATGAGACACTGTCTACCTACCTGCTGAACAACGGGTTTAGACGGGGTTTGATCGATTGTACCCTCTTCATCAAAGAAAAAGGTGAAGATCTTCTGTTGGTACAGGTATACGTTGATGACATTATCTTTGGTTCTACCGATGATAAGTTATGCAAGGAATTTGAGAAGGTGATGCAAGATCGATTCGAGATGAGTGCGATGGGTGAAATGACGTTCTTCTTGGGTTTGCAAGTTAATCAGTCCAAATCTGGAATTTTTATTCATCAAACCAAGTACGTCAGAGACATCTTGAGCCGGTTCCAGATGTCCGATTCGAAGCCAATTTCTACTCCTCTTCCGCAGAATCACGGGATTACTCCGGATGAAAAAGGGGAAGCTGTGGACTCTTCACTTTATCGTGCTATGATTGGATCTTTAATGTATCTCACCGCATCAAGACCCAACATTATGTATCCAACGTGCCTTCTCGCCAGATACCAAGCGAATCCGAAGGTCTCTCACTATGCTGCTGTCAAAAGGATTTTTCGTTATCTGAAGGGTTGCCCTGACACCGGGTTATGGTACCCTAAGGATGATAACTTCGATCTCAAGGCTTACAGTGATTCTGATTTCGGCGGCTGCAAGAAAGATGGCAAATCAACTACAGCAGGATGTCAGTTCTTAGGCAATCGCCTAGTCACTTGGCAGTGCAAGAAGCAGACATGTGTGGCTACGTCTACATGTGAAGCGGAATACATTGCTGCGTCTAGTTGCTGCTCCCAGGTTCTATGGATCCAACAACAGATGCGGGACTACGGTTTTGAATTCCTAACTACTCCTATTTATGTTGATAATGAAGCTGCTTTACAGATCACTAGAAATCCTGTACAGCACTAAAAAACGAAGCACATCGATATTAAATATCACTTCATACGTGATTGCTTTGAAAAGAGACTTATCGATGTGGTTCACATTCATACCGATCACCAACGTGCCGACCTTTTTACCAAAGCATTTGATAAATCAAGATTCGATTATTTACTTTTGGTAAACGGCATAAAGGTGAAGCAAGAGTAACCGACATCGGGAAATCGTTTTTGTAAATATTTTTCTAAAACCAAAAATCCAAAAATATGATTTTACTTTATTTTATTTTTAAATTTTAGGGGGAGAAAGTTTCAAGGAAAATACAAAAACATTGAAAAACCGCAAAAATACAAAAATATGTCTTTACTTTATTTACTTTCTGCATTTAAGGGGGAGAAAATTCAGAAAAACACAAAAACAATAGAAAAACAAAAATGAGTTTCTTGGTAATATAAGAGAAAATGATATTACATCAGAGGTCGGTCGAAACATGTTTCTAGAAATCAAAAGAAAAGAAAATGATAAGTAGCTCTACTAATGATGTACCGGTAGACTCACGATCATTTTAAAGTATGCAGGAGATATAAACATAACGAACTGAAAACCACGTGGGAACCGCTCATTGGCATATGGTCTTGGTACCGAAATTTCGTTTGATAGATTGCCGAGGTTCTGAGATATTCGGGGTTTATGCTGTTTATCATCTGGGTATCATGGTTGTTTCTATAAAAGACAAAGTCTAGTTCTTCCATGATACCATACATACGTGTACATATCTCATACTGCATTCGACCTCAATAAGTGATAAACAATCACATGTCCAAACAAATAAGTGATAAAATATCACATTTATCCGGGAGTCAAGTTCGTCTCTCTGCTGTACGGAAGTACTGACCTGTTCACGGACTTGCTCCTGTGCCCTCATGCATATGAAAATCAAGTTCCTCATCAATAAGTGATTCTATCACATAGGGCTTGTTTTCAAATCAAATAAGTGACTTGTTCACATTTTATATACGTTAAAAACGGATGATAAATGGTATACTCGCCAGTAAGATGAACTCTCGTGCATACCTTGATACGGGAATGTGTCGTGAGTGGATGAACACCGGTCGGTAAGTATAAATCATACCTTAAATGTATCTCAATGTATTATGATTACACTTGATCGCTGAGTTTAAGTGGATAACAATATCGGTAATTGTGGTAGAATACTTATCCACATCTGTAAAAGAATATTAAAAGGAAATGTGTTTTGACAAAAGACCGCAAACTGATATGATTCTCTTCGCCAGAAACTCGCAAAAATATTGTTGTGTTTGTACATATTTATTTACTGCTTAACTTTTATTGTCTTATTCTAAACAGTTTTGTCGTTTGGTGCATATCAGCACGACATTAGCGGTGATGTCGTTTGATAACATTCAAAGGATATTAAAATTGTTGTCTTTTATTTTATCAAAATCCAAAAAGATTTTCATTTTAATCTTATTTTTGATTAACCGATGTTGGTGCTCGATCCGATACCTGGCAAGCCGAGATACTTCATAAAACTGACCTTTGCAGAACTTCATAACGGGAAATTTTTCAAAACGGTCGTTTCTGAAAACTTTTAAGAATTTGAAGGGTTTGAATTGCAAATTCCCAAAATCCAAAGTGTTGGTGAAAATCTGATCCTTCGAGGAAGCAATGGCCCTCGAAAGATCAGATGGTCAATGAAAGTCAATCTTGATGCTTGAAAGATGGATCAGGTCGAAAGATATCCTTCAAGGATCATCTTTCGAAGTTGTTGAGGGTTCCCACAAAGATCTGGTATCTTTCGATCCAGATCTGGATCCTTCGACCCAAAGTCTCATCTTTCGAGCACCTTTTTCATCTTTCGAAAGGTCAATGATCCTTCGAGGCGGTTCGCGTTTTGAGGACAGATTTTCTGGGTAACTTTCGTTGCTGGGTTTATGATGCAGATACTGGAGAAGCGGTGATCTTATTCCAAGACAGTCCAGAGAACTTTCGAATGATAGATCCGATGTGGATTACTAACATGTCCAGGTCGGATATTATTATTCTTAAGGATCACGAGATCAACTACTTGGTTAGGGATCGTGCACAAGCAATGAAGTTTCAGAAGATGGCTTTGTATTGCTTCAACCTACTTGTGAATGCGGGAAGTGCATGGTCAACGCATCACTTAACGGTTGAAAGGACGTCAGAGACTTAAAGACACGAAGATCGAGAGAAAGCTACAACCAAGGGGGAGTTTGTTGGTGCACTTGTGTCTGTACTTTGTCTGTATTTTGTCATGATATAAAACGATGTCTTTTGTTAGTCTTGTTTACGTCTTATGTTTGTTAATATGTGTGTTTGATGTACGTTTGACCAAGTCAACCATCCTCCTGGTTTGACTTGGCCAAACAGTTAGCACATATTTTGTAATATGTTTGTGTCGAAGGATGGATCATCGAAGGATTGTTTAGATCCTTCGATGAGCTCGAAAGATAAACCTTCGATGGATATAGATGGACCTCGAAGGATATCATCCTTCGAGGTATATGTGGATCCTTCGGTAGGTTTCAGATCGATAGATGATCTTTCGATCAGTCTATCTGATCCTTCGACCAGACGATCTGTCATGGGTATATATAGTCATGTAATGTGTTCACTTTAGGGAGAGAGTGAACTTAGTCTTGTTGAGAGCGTATTTTCAGTTTGGTCAAGGGCTGTAACCGTGTCCACTGAAATACAAGAGAAAACTTTGATATCTCGTGTGTCTACCTTTCTCTTTGTAGCTTGTGTTCTCATATAAACTACCGGTTTGCATTCTAGCTTGGATTCCGCATTTGCTAGTGTGTTAAACATAACAAGGATAAGGTTTAACCTCAACCTCCGAGGGACCTACAATAATACCTAAGCTTAAACAAAGAGTTAGGAAATTAATATTATCTGGTAGCACCCAGGATAGTATTTAGACTTGAACCTAAGAAAAATGCCTTAGTATAAGCTTCGTGATAAGCTAATTACTTGTGTAGACAAAGTGTGATGGGTGCTGGTATGCCGTGAGGATGATAACTAGAACGTTGCAAGCATGGTAAATAAGCGATAACACTTGGCCACTATTATTTCTTGTTTATTGGTACTACTTGGTTCTAGACTATGATCTGTCACGTGAATAGTAATTTCCTTGTTCTTTGATGAAAGCCTAATAAAATATTCATTTTTAAATCATGAATTGAGAGAATTCTATTTATGGGAAATGTAATGATAATTACCTCTTCGGCAAGACTGGGTATGGTGTGGCAGACTCTCCAGCTTATCCGGGTAAGATGGGGTTGCCTCTCTGGCGAGACCGGGTAAAATGAGGTATATGATATGTCAAACAAGTGACATAATTCTCTAAATAGTACCATGACCTGACGTCTGGCCTGTTTTTGAAAAATTGAATCTTTTAAATACATTGACCTTATGAATGGTATGTATATTACAATATATGAAACATATGATTGTATAAATGTGTATATCTATAAGGAAATCCGTCTCGTAACTCGTGTGATAAGATGAACGATGTGAACCCTTTAAGTTGGGACGCCATCGAAAGTATAAGATTCCCCTTACGTTACCTTAGATTATTGACGCATTAGGAAACCTATAACTAATAGTTGTGCTAGGCACAAAATGTCTAAAAACCTATGCTAATGAGAGTAATTCTACTTTCATTAAGAACTCTTGAGAAGATAAGAGTAACCACAACTAGATGTACTTACAAGACTTTATCATCTATAATCCTACTAAGATTACCTGTAATAAAGGAATTGCTACAACAATACATGGGCTTAAAGGACTAAAATGTCCTAACCATTAGTATATACGTTATTACGCCAAGAAGGATGAAGTAATGTATGCTTCAAAATTTAGGCATTAAGATAGTGAGACCCGATCTTCGGAACACATGATCAAGACATATGCCATGAAAAGGAAAGAATGAAAAGAATTGACAGAAAGTAAATTATGTCTGCTTCATAAAAAGGAATAAATGGCAACGATGGTTCTTGAGGTGATTGCTGAATTAGGTTGAGATTTGCAAGCCAACCGGAGAAGTGACCACAAGGAGACAACACAGACCAGCCGATAAAGTTCGTCTCTGTGATGAAAGCTGCAAGTTATACACGAAAGTAAGACATAGTGTATATGGTCTAGGAGTTCATTAGCATTAGAGGCATGGAACTGAAAGAAATTCTGGTAATATCGGAATACTTCAACGTTTTCCCAGAGGATCTACTTGGACTATCACCCGATCGTGAGGAGGAACTCAGAACTCACCGGGTACTAGGAACAACATCGATTGTTAAAACACCTATATCATTTGTTAAGAAAGAAGGATGAACAGATACGTATGAGTATCGATTATTAGAAATTGAATTAGGTCACAATTAAGAATCGATACCCATTACCAAGAATTGACGACTTATTCAAGGAGCTCGTTAATTACTCAGGATACTATCAACATTTTAAACTTATCCCGAATAGCCATCCCGTTACCCAAGTCAATAAGTCAATCTGGAGACACTATTGGTAGGGTAGTTAGTTCATTATAATTACATATCATAAGAGCTTAAGATATATTTTTGGCAAAAAGAATTGAACATGAGGCAAAGACGATGAATGGAAATTTTAAGTGACTATGATCATGTTATATCACAAAGTTAAGACTAATGTAGTAGTTGATGCTTGAAATTGTAAGTTTCATAAGAAGCCGAAACGAGTACGTGCTCTTAGATTAATTTACAGATAGATTAATGGAACAATTAAAAAGTACCCAAGAAACAGCAATCAAGAATGATGCTGAAAGATTAAAAAGGAATTAGAAAAAGGAACTAATAGAATTTGGAGATTCCATAAGAAAAGAATTTAGGTACCTATTCAAGGAAACCTATGAGAAAGGATTCTTGAAGAAGCTCATAAAATTAAGTATATGATGCATCGTGAAAGAAATAAGAGGTATCAAGGTTTAAATAAGAATTACTAATAGATAGGAATGAAAAAGGATGTAGCAAGTTATGTCTCTAAGTATTTAATTTATTAGAAAGTTAAAACTAAACATTAGAATTTCGTTAAGGTTCTGATCTCGTGACCATCGTTAGGTTTGATATGGTTTTACACTAATACGTATTCTAATATGTTAAACTATATGTTTAACCATCCAAAAGCTCAAAATTATAAACTTTCTATCAAACATGATGTTTAATGATCAGAAGATTCAAAACTATAAAAGTAGATGTGACGTGTGCGTATATATACATAATTTTGCAATGAAATTACACACGATTTGG
The DNA here is from genome assembly GCA_030545235.1 of Helianthus tuberosus. NCBI lineage: Eukaryota > Viridiplantae > Streptophyta > Magnoliopsida > Asterales > Asteraceae > Helianthus > Helianthus tuberosus. The sequence goes on from CM060405.1 coordinate 31,587,419, forward strand.
TTTTAAATTTATAAAAGTGATTATTACTTTAACATCAAAACACACACGAAAGAGGCAAGTGTACCCCGTCATATATATAGTAAAGTATCGGTAAGAACCAAGTATCGATCCAAGGAAATGGGCGGAGAAATAATACTAGACCTTTGTCACTAAACTACCGGTAAAAACATAAGTTGTTTTGGTTTTTAATTAAACTAAAGTAAGCGTAAACAAATACATAATAAAAACATAATAGATAATAGATAAATAGCCTTGCTTAATACACAACCAAAGCATGTCAACTAAGTCGGTTTTGGCACTAGAAGCATTCGGTCAATTTTCCAATTTAAGACAATTAGTATCCCTTTCGGGAATCCTAACATGACAATCATTCAGAAAGCTAAAACGATAAACACACTTTAACCACCTAAAATTGTTCTTTAACGTGCAATTGATAAATGTCTATTAAAATCTCTTAAAAATAAGTTAGCCAGCCGTTAGGATTATTCTAACCTCACTTAAACAAGGAAAGCGACACCGATAAACACAATGCAACCACCGAGACAAGCATAAACTAGATTAAATCACAACCGAGTTCATTTTACAAATCTTGCACAATAATTTACCAAGATAGCAATTTTGGCCTGAACTACTAACTAAGCTAACAAATCATGGCAAGAATTTATAACGACACCATCTAACCCGTTAAGGTCCTTCCGTGACGGCAAGCTCTCTTGATTAACAATAATTACATTTTATTAAATCACTAACCATTTCTAGTATCATGATGCATACATTTAAACCAAGCTAATCTAGTTAACTAAGTTCAAAGTTTACTAATACAAGATTAATTAAGCTTCATTTTTCAACTATCTTAACTAACCAAGCATCAATCATCCAACATAATTACTTATAATCAATAAATCAATATCAATAACAAGGTTGCAAACTAATCATCAAAGATTAACATAGAAAATACTTCAAAGTGTCATTACAAACAAAGTTTAACAAACTAATGGTTATAATCTAGCAAGGGATTGTTGTGTTTTTGCCCAAAGGCTACAATAATACATAAACAATAATCTAAGTACTTGAAAGATTAACAAAATCATGGAAAGATTAGAAAACCAAACCATAAACAAGTACTAGACTAAGGATCCGGGTAGTAATCGAGCTAAACGGGACAATGTGGCTTGAATCCGGGTGAAAGCTAACGCCTCCGGAGCCTGAAAATCGCCTGTGAAGCTCTCCAAAATTCCAGAATCTCGAACAGAATGTTTCTGTTCTGTTTTTATAATTTTCGCTGTCGCACGGTCGTTCTCCATATGGCACGACCGTGCACTTTATGCAATTATTAGGGATGGGTCACCATGCTGCATACGTCATCAGATCTTTGACCGGATACGATATCGCACGACCGTTCTTCGTGTGGAACGGTCGTTCAGTTCCGGGTTACTTGTTGCACGAGCTGTTGGCCGGGCGTTCATCACCGAGATCAGGCTGGATTATCGTAGATGCACGATCGTTCTTCGGATGGCACGTCCGTGCATCACCGAGCTGATCGTAAATGCCTTGCACGCCTTGTCGCACCTTCGTTCAATGCCGGACAAATCTTTAACTGTCGGAGATGCACGGTCGTTCTTCAGATGGAACGACCGTGCCACAGGCCCAGATCAGTTTCCTTAACAGAATGTCCGCAGCTTCGTCGTTTTGTCCGGAAAGTCCTCGTTTTCGCTATCATCTTGTCTGGTATGCTGTTTTAGGCCTGTAAACATAAATGTAGATAAATAAGTATCCGAACGACGGTTTTACGGCCAAAACGCATAAAATAGGGGTAAAACGGGGGACTAAAATATGTGTAAATTAACGAATATCAAATCTCCCCACACTTGAACCTTGCTTGTCCTCAAGCAAGCTAAACTAAAAAAGCAATAAAAGACATAAACAAACAAGAACGATAATTTACACACTATTTTATTGAAAACTAATATAAACGGTTAGCCGGTTTGTCGAAAGACAACATCAAAAGACTCAAACCCAACAAGCATATGCAATTAAAAAGCGACAACCAAAAAGCCGTGACAAAACATTTAATTGACTCACATGTTAATCTTCACACAACTCACAATGTTCACACACACTCGGTTTTATTTATGAAACATACATAAAATGTGTATGCGTAAACACTCAACGCCTAGTCAATGAAATGTGCAATATCATAAGCTTGTCATAAGATCTCGTCTCCACCAACTAACATGCAAATAAGTGTAAATCAAGAGGTCTTTACGGGTTATAACATTAGGCTTGGGCGAAGGGTATGGAAATGGATATTTAAAGTGGCGAAAATGGTTAAAACTCGGTAGTAACGTTTAACTAGCAACAAACAATACAACTATACATACATATGCCTTAAAAAGGCGACTATTGCGCAATCGAGCTCATAAACAAGATGTCCTCATTTTATCATTCAAAATTGCTCGAATTTTGTCTACTTCACCCTATTTTAGGGTGTTTTATTTTCTGTTTTTTTTTTGTTTTTTTTTTGTTTTTTTTTTTTGTTTTTTTTTTTTTTTTTTGCAAACTAATGGATTTATACAATGAATAATAAACTATAACAAGCGCTAGTTAAACGATTATTTTGACCGAGTTTCAACACTAAAAGGTTTAAAACATAAAAAGGCTAAATTTGGCTAAGTGGACGATAATGTGGGTAAACAAAGGTAAACGGGAAGGCTAGACATGGTTAATCCTAAAGGGTAATATAAGGTGAACGGGAAGCACAACACAAAGAACAAGGTACACAACAAAGGGTAATCTAAGTGCCTCTATCACTTTTACACAAATTTACAAGTTCATGGTCTTAACAAGCATACTAGTGACAAGTTCTAAATTGCACATAACATCCGGCTCACTCCTATATCCGAAATGAACAAATATATAACAATCAAGGCTCAAATATGCTCACGTAACGAAAGGAATGGGTAAAAGTGTGAAAACTATCATGCAAGTCTTTCTTTGTTTGTCACGCTTTCCGGTTTCCTTTTTCAAAAATATTTTGCTTGTCGAGTTTTTATCAAGTCCGAAGCTTTCTAAAACACGACCAACCGGTTTATTTACTAAAATATATACAAAATACAGGTATTTTTGAATGATTTTTCTGATTTTCTATTTTTTTTAATGAGGACAAACAAAGTTAACCCCCTCCCCACACTTGAACTTCGCATTGTCCCCAATGCGAGACCCGAAATATAGAGAAAAGGATAATAGTACTCCCCTCAAGATGATGTTGATGCAACGAGACTTCCGAAGCTGTATCTGCCACGTGCTCCGGTCCAAGATTTGATACCCAAAGCCTGCAAGTATGTCACATGTGCACCAAAACAGAACAGAAACAGAAAAAACAAAAATAAACCATAATGTACATAAATATAAGACTAACATCCAAACAAATACAAGACATAAAGTAAATTGTCTGAAAATAAAATACAATCCGAGGGTGTTTGAAATAGTAGCCAAAATAAACACCCGATAAATACACTACTAAAAGATAGAAATTTTTTTTTTATAAAAAAAATGCCCCTGACCATGCGCACGGGAGTGCGGATTTTCGCACGGGCGTGCGGATCCGATGTTGACCCATTCTAGCACGTTGACCTAGGTAATGCACGGGGGTGCGACTCGAGGTGCAGGCCAGCCCGAAATCGCACGGGCGTGCGACCCATGGCACGGCCGTGCGAGATCTGCAGACATGTCTGTTAACTGCAGAATGCAGTTTCAGCGTCCGAATCGACCATTTTCCGCCATTTTTACCATTCGCACGCTGTTATAACATTATTTCAACCTAGACCCTACGCTCGGCACGTTTAAAAACTGTACAAACTAACGAAATCTACCAAACACACCTAAATTACTCTAAAACTATAAAAGCACAAAGAAGGACGATTTTACCCTTATAGCGCCAAAGACGCTCCTGCTACATTTTTAATCACCGAGTCAGTAGCGTAGACTCATGCTAAATTTTTGTCGGCGAGTCGATAGCAAGACTCATGCTAAATTTTTGTCGGCGAGTCGATAGCAAGACTCATGCTAAATTTTTGTCGGCGAGTCGATAGCAAGACTCATGTCCCCACACTTATGATGTGTGCGGGGTGTGGAGTTCGATAACCTCCACCGCCGACTCGATCGGCCCGGTAACGTAAAGCTTCAAGAGGTGCCCATTCACTTTGAAAATAACGCCGTCCGCGTTCTCTATTGCAACAGTCCCATAAGAAAATACCTCTTTTACTGTGTATGGTCCTGTCCAACGTGAATGAAGTTTTCCTGGAAATAGGCGCAACCATTTTCTTTTTTTTCTTTTTCTTTTTTTTGCTGAAAAGAAACAGAATATTATTTAAAATGGGCTGAAAAATTTTTATAAAAATCCAAAAATGGGCCCGAAATTTTATAAAAATCAACACAATAAAAAAATAATCGAATCGGCTAATATAAAAATGATTTTAAGGTGCCGAAAACCCAAAGAATGAATGAATAAATAAATCCGGATCGAATAAATAAATGGAACAAAAATATACACTAAAACGAATAAATCGAATAAAAGCAAGAAATATTAACAAATAAATAAACAAATAAAAAATCACGAAAGTATACACAAATATTAACAAGTATATACGCCGATAACACAATGACTCGGGTCGTTCCTAAAACTCGCCATTTCCCCGGCAACGGCGCCAAAAACTTGACGTGTGCGTATATATACATAATTTTGCAATGAAATTACACACGATTTGGTTTTAAATTTATAAAAGTGATTATTACTTTAACATCAAAACACACACGAAAGAGGCAAGTGTACCCCGTCATATATATAGTAAAGTATCGGTAAGAACCAAGTATCGATCCAAGGAAATGGGCGGAGAAATAATACTAGACCTTTGTCACTAAACTACCGGTAAAAACATAAGTTGTTTTGGTTTTTAATTAAACTAAAGTAAGCGTAAACAAATACATAATAAAAACATAATAGATAATAGATAAATAGCCTTGCTTAATACACAACCAAAGCATGTCAACTAAGTCGGTTTTGGCACTAGAAGCATTCGGTCAATTTTCCAATTTAAGACAATTAGTATCCCTTTCGGGAATCCTAACATGACAATCATTCAGAAAGCTAAAACGATAAACACACTTTAACCACCTAAAATTGTTCTTTAACGTGCAATTGATAAATGTCTATGAAAATCTCTTAAAAATAAGTTAGCCAGCCGTTAGGATTATTCTAACCTCACTTAAACAAGGAAAGCGACACCGATAAACACAATGCAACCACCGAGACAAGCATAAACTAGATTAAATCACAACCGAGTTCATTTTACAAATCTTGCACAATAATTTACCAAGATAGCAATTTTGGCCTGAACTACTAACTAAGCTAACAAATCATGGCAAGAATTTATAACGACACCATCTAACCCGTTAAGGTCCTTCCGTGACGGCAAGCTCTCTTGATTAACAATAATTACATTTTATTAAATCACTAACCATTTCTAGTATCATGATGCATACATTTAAACCAAGCTAATCTAGTTAACTAAGTTCAAAGTTTACTAATACAAGATTAATTAAGCTTCATTTTTCAACTATCTTAACTAACCAAGCATCAATCATCCAACATAATTACTTATAATCAATAAATCAATATCAATAACAAGGTTGCAAACTAATCATCAAAGATTAACATAGAAAATACTTCAAAGTGTCATTACAAACAAAGTTTAACAAACTAATGGTTATAATCTAGCAAGGGATTGTTGTGTTTTTGCCCAAAGGCTACAATAATACATAAACAATAATCTAAGTACTTGAAAGATTAACAAAATCATGGAAAGATTAGAAAACCAAACCATAAACAAGTACTAGACTAAGGATCCGGGTAGTAATCGAGCTAAACGGGACAATGTGGCTTGAATCCGGGTGAAAGCTAACGCCTCCGGAGCCTGAAAATCGCCTGTGAAGCTCTCCAAAATTCCAGAATCTCGAACAGAATGTTTCTGTTCTGTTTTTATAATTTTCGCTGTCGCACGGTCGTTCTCCATATGGCACGACCGTGCACTTTATGCAATTATTAGGGATGGGTCACCATGCTGCATACGTCATCAGATCTTTGACCGGATACGATATCGCACGACCGTTCTTCGTGTGGAACGGTCGTTCAGTTCCGGGTTACTTGTTGCACGAGCTGTTGGCCGGGCGTTCATCACCGAGATCAGGCTGGATTATCGTAGATGCACGATCGTTCTTCGGATGGCACGTCCGTGCATCACCGAGCTGATCGTAAATGCCTTGCACGCCTTGTCGCACCTTCGTTCAATGCCGGACAAATCTTTAACTGTCGGAGATGCACGGTCGTTCTTCAGATGGAACGACCGTGCCACAGGCCCAGATCAGTTTCCTTAACAGAATGTCCGCAGCTTCGTCGTTTTGTCCGGAAAGTCCTCGTTTTCGCTATCATCTTGTCTGGTATGCTGTTTTAGGCCTGTAAACATAAATGTAGATAAATAAGTATCCGAACGACGGTTTTACGGCCAAAACGCATAAAATAGGGGTAAAACGGGGGACTAAAATATGTGTAAATTAACGAATATCAAATCTCCCCACACTTGAACCTTGCTTGTCCTCAAGCAAGCTAAACTAAAAAAGCAATAAAAGACATAAACAAACAAGAACGATAATTTACACACTATTTTATTGAAAACTAATATAAACGGTTAGCCGGTTTGTCGAAAGACAACATCAAAAGACTCAAACCCAACAAGCATATGCAATTAAAAAGCGACAACCAAAAAGCCGTGACAAAACATTTAATTGACTCACATGTTAATCTTCACACAACTCACAATGTTCACACACACTCGGTTTTATTTATGAAACATACATAAAATGTGTATGCGTAAACACTCAACGCCTAGTCAATGAAATGTGCAATATCATAAGCTTGTCATAAGATCTCGTCTCCACCAACTAACATGCAAATAAGTGTAAATCAAGAGGTCTTTACGGGTTATAACATTAGGCTTGGGCGAAGGGTATGGAAATGGATATTTAAAGTGGCGAAAATGGTTAAAACTCGGTAGTAACGTTTAACTAGCAACAAACAATACAACTATACATACATATGCCTTAAAAAGGCGACTATTGCGCAATCGAGCTCATAAACAAGATGTCCTCATTTTATCATTCAAAATTGCTCGAATTTTGTCTACTTCACCCTATTTTAGGGTGTTTTATTTTCTGTTTTTTTTTTGTTTTTTTTTTGTTTTTTTTTTGTTTTTTTTTTTTTTTTTTTTGCAAACTAATGGATTTATACAATGAATAATAAACTATAACAAGCGCTAGTTAAACGATTATTTTGACCGAGTTTCAACACTAAAAGGTTTAAAACATAAAAAGGCTAAATTTGGCTAAGTGGACGATAATGTGGGTAAACAAAGGTAAACGGGAAGGCTAGACATGGTTAATCCTAAAGGGTAATATAAGGTGAACGGGAAGCACAACACAAAGAACAAGGTACACAACAAAGGGTAATCTAAGTGCCTCTATCACTTTTACACAAATTTACAAGTTCATGGTCTTAACAAGCATACTAGTGACAAGTTCTAAATTGCACATAACATCCGGCTCACTCCTATATCCGAAATGAACAAATATATAACAATCAAGGCTCAAATATGCTCACGTAACGAAAGGAATGGGTAAAAGTGTGAAAACTATCATGCAAGTCTTTCTTTGTTTGTCACGCTTTCCGGTTTCCTTTTTCAAAAATATTTTGCTTGTCGAGTTTTTATCAAGTCCGAAGCTTTCTAAAACACGACCAACCGGTTTATTTACTAAAATATATACAAAATACAGGTATTTTTGAATGATTTTTCTGATTTTCTATTTTTTTTAATGAGGACAAACAAAGTTAACCCCCTCCCCACACTTGAACTTCGCATTGTCCCCAATGCGAGACCCGAAATATAGAGAAAAGGATAATAGTACTCCCCTCAAGATGATGTTGATGCAACGAGACTTCCGAAGCTGTATCTGCCACGTGCTCCGGTCCAAGATTTGATACCCAAAGCCTGCAAGTATGTCACATGTGCACCAAAACAGAACAGAAACAGAAAAAACAAAAATAAACCATAATGTACATAAATATAAGACTAACATCCAAACAAATACAAGACATAAAGTAAATTGTCTGAAAATAAAATACAATCCGAGGGTGTTTGAAATAGTAGCCAAAATAAACACCCGATAAATACACTACTAAAAGATAGAAATTTTTTTTTTATAAAAAAAATGCCCCTGACCATGCGCACGGGAGTGCGGATTTTCGCACGGGCGTGCGGATCCGATGTTGACCCATTCTAGCACGTTGACCTAGGTAATGCACGGGGGTGCGACTCGAGGTGCAGGCCAGCCCGAAATCGCACGGGCGTGCGACCCATGGCACGGCCGTGCGAGATCTGCAGACATGTCTGTTAACTGCAGAATGCAGTTTCAGCGTCCGAATCGACCATTTTCCGCCATTTTTACCATTCGCACGCTGTTATAACATTATTTCAACCTAGACCCTACGCTCGGCACGTTTAAAAACTGTACAAACTAACGAAATCTACCAAACACACCTAAATTACTCTAAAACTATAAAAGCACAAAGAAGGACGATTTTACCCTTATAGCGCCAAAGACGCTCCTGCTACATTTTTAATCACCGAGTCAGTAGCGTAGACTCATGCTAAATTTTTGTCGGCGAGTCGATAGCAAGACTCATGCTAAATTTTTGTCGGCGAGTCGATAGCAAGACTCATGCTAAATTTTTGTCGGCGAGTCGATAGCAAGACTCATGCTAAATTTTTGTCGGCGAGTCGATAGCAAGACTCATGCTAAATTTTTGTCGGCGAGTCGATAGCAAGACTCATGTCCCCACACTTATGATGTGTGCGGGGTGTGGAGTTCGATAACCTCCACCGCCGACTCGATCGGCCCGGTAACGTAAAGCTTCAAGAGGTGCCCATTCACTTTGAAAATAACGCCGTCCGCGTTCTCTATTGCAACAGTCCCATAAGAAAATACCTCTTTTACTGTGTATGGTCCTGTCCAACGTGAATGAAGTTTTCCTGGAAATAGGCGCAACCATTTTCTTTTTTTTCTTTTTCTTTTTTTTGCTGAAAAGAAACAGAATATTATTTAAAATGGGCTGAAAAATTTTTATAAAAATCCAAAAATGGGCCCGAAATTTTATAAAAATCAACACAATAAAAAAATAATCGAATCGGCTAATATAAAAATGATTTTAAGGTGCCGAAAACCCAAAGAATGAATGAATAAATAAATCCGGATCGAATAAATAAATGGAACAAAAATATACACTAAAACGAATAAATCGAATAAAAGCAAGAAATATTAACAAATAAATAAACAAATAAAAAATCACGAAAGTATACACAAATATTAACAAGTATATACGCCGATAACACAATGACTCGGGTCGTTCCTAAAACTCGCCATTTCCCCGGCAACGGCGCCAAAAACTTGACGTGTGCGTATATATACATAATTTTGCAATGAAATTACACACGATTTGGTTTTAAATTTATAAAAGTGATTATTACTTTAACATCAAAACACACACGAAAGAGGCAAGTGTACCCCGTCATATATATAGTAAAGTATCGGTAAGAACCAAGTATCGATCCAAGGAAATGGGCGGAGAAATAATACTAGACCTTTGTCACTAAACTACCGGTAAAAACATAAGTTGTTTTGGTTTTTAATTAAACTAAAGTAAGCGTAAACAAATACATAATAAAAACATAATAGATAATAGATAAATAGCCTTGCTTAATACACAACCAAAGCATGTCAACTAAGTCGGTTTTGGCACTAGAAGCATTCGGTCAATTTTCCAATTTAAGACAATTAGTATCCCTTTCGGGAATCCTAACATGACAATCATTCAGAAAGCTAAAACGATAAACACACTTTAACCACCTAAAATTGTTCTTTAACGTGCAATTGATAAATGTCTATGAAAATCTCTTAAAAATAAGTTAGCCAGCCGTTAGGATTATTCTAACCTCACTTAAACAAGGAAAGCGACACCGATAAACACAATGCAACCACCGAGACAAGCATAAACTAGATTAAATCACAACCGAGTTCATTTTACAAATCTTGCACAATAATTTACCAAGATAGCAATTTTGGCCTGAACTACTAACTAAGCTAACAAATCATGGCAAGAATTTATAACGACACCATCTAACCCGTTAAGGTCCTTCCGTGACGGCAAGCTCTCTTGATTAACAATAATTACATTTTATTAAATCACTAACCATTTCTAGTATCATGATGCATACATTTAAACCAAGCTAATCTAGTTAACTAAGTTCAAAGTTTACTAATACAAGATTAATTAAGCTTCATTTTTCAACTATCTTAACTAACCAAGCATCAATCATCCAACATAATTACTTATAATCAATAAATCAATATCAATAACAAGGTTGCAAACTAATCATCAAAGATTAACATAGAAAATACTTCAAAGTGTCATTACAAACAAAGTTTAACAAACTAATGGTTATAATCTAGCAAGGGATTGTTGTGTTTTTGCCCAAAGGCTACAATAATACATAAACAATAATCTAAGTACTTGAAAGATTAACAAAATCATGGAAAGATTAGAAAACCAAACCATAAACAAGTACTAGACTAAGGATCCGGGTAGTAATCGAGCTAAACGGGACAATGTGGCTTGAATCCGGGTGAAAGCTAACGCCTCCGGAGCCTGAAAATCGCCTGTGAAGCTCTCCAAAATTCCAGAATCTCGAACAGAATGTTTCTGTTCTGTTTTTATAATTTTCGCTGTCGCACGGTCGTTCTCCATATGGCACGACCGTGCACTTTATGCAATTATTAGGGATGGGTCACCATGCTGCATACGTCATCAGATCTTTGACCGGATACGATATCGCACGACCGTTCTTCGTGTGGAACGGTCGTTCAGTTCCGGGTTACTTGTTGCACGAGCTGTTGGCCGGGCGTTCATCACCGAGATCAGGCTGGATTATCGTAGATGCACGATCGTTCTTCGGATGGCACGTCCGTGCATCACCGAGCTGATCGTAAATGCCTTGCACGCCTTGTCGCACCTTCGTTCAATGCCGGACAAATCTTTAACTGTCGGAGATGCACGGTCGTTCTTCAGATGGAACGACCGTGCCACAGGCCCAGATCAGTTTCCTTAACAGAATGTCCGCAGCTTCGTCGTTTTGTCCGGAAAGTCCTCGTTTTCGCTATCATCTTGTCTGGTATGCTGTTTTAGGCCTGTAAACATAAATGTAGATAAATAAGTATCCGAACGACGGTTTTACGGCCAAAACGCATAAAATAGGGGTAAAACGGGGGACTAAAATATGTGTAAATTAACGAATATCAAATATCCCCACACTTGAACCTTGCTTGTCCTCAAGCAAGCTAAACTAAAAAAGCAATAAAAGACATAAACAAACAAGAACGATAATTTACACACTATTTTATTGAAAACTAATATAAACGGTTAGCCGGTTTGTCGAAAGACAACATCAAAAGACTCAAACCCAACAAGCATATGCAATTAAAAAGCGACAACCAAAAAGCCGTGACAAAACATTTAATTGACTCACATGTTAATCTTCACACAACTCACAATGTTCACACACACTCGGTTTTATTTATGAAACATACATAAAATGTGTATGCGTAAACACTCAACGCCTAGTCAATGAAATGTGCAATATCATAAGCTTGTCATAAGATCTCGTCTCCACCAACTAACATGCAAATAAGTGTAAATCAAGAGGTCTTTACGGGTTATAACATTAGGCTTGGGCGAAGGGTATGGAAATGGATATTTAAAGTGGCGAAAATGGTTAAAACTCGGTAGTAACGTTTAACTAGCAACAAACAATACAACTATACATACATATGCCTTAAAAAGGCGACTATTGCGCAATCGAGCTCATAAACAAGATGTCCTCATTTTATCATTCAAAATTGCTCGAATTTTGTCTACTTCACCCTATTTTAGGGTGTTTTATTTTCTGTTTTTTTTTTGTTTTTTTTTTGTTTTTTTTTTTGTTTTTTTTTTGTTTTTTTGCAAACTAATGGATTTATACAATGAATAATAAACTATAACAAGCGCTAGTTAAACGATTATTTTGACCGAGTTTCAACACTAAAAGGTTTAAAACATAAAAAGGCTAAATTTGGCTAAGTGGGCGATAATGTGGGTAAACAAAGGTAAACGGGAAGGCTCGACATGGTTAATCCTAAAAGGTAATATAAGGTGAACGGGAAGCACAACACAAAGAACAAGGTACACAACAAAGGGTAATCTAAGTGCCTCTATCACTTTTACACAAATTTACAAGTTCATGGTCTTAACAAGCATACTAGTGACAAGTTCTAAATTGCACATAACATCCGGCTCACTCCTATATCCGAAATGAACAAATATATAACAATCAAGGCTCAAATATGCTCACGTAACGAAAGGAATGGGTAAAAGTGTGAAAACTATCATGCAAGTCTTTCTTTGTTTGTCACGCTTTCCGGTTTCCTTTTTCAAAAATATTTTGCTTGTCGAGTTTTTATCAAGTCCGAAGCTTTCTAAAACACAACCAACCGGTTTATTTACTAAAATATATACAAAATACAGGTATTTTTGAATGATTTTTCTGATTTTCTATTTTTTTTAATGAGGACAAACAAAGTTAACCCCCTCCCCACACTTGAACTTCGCATTGTCCCCAATGCGAGACCCGAAATATAGAGAAAAGGATAATAGTACTCCCCTCAAGATGATGTTGATGCAACGAGACTTCCGAAGCTGTATCTGCCACGTGCTCCGGTCCAAGATTTGATACCCAAAGCCTGCAAGTATGTCACATGTGCACCAAAACAGAACAGAAACAGAAAAAACAAAAATAAACCATAATGTACATAAATATAAGACTAACATCCAAACAAATACAAGACATAAAGTAAATTGTCTGAAAATAAAATACAATCCGAGGGTGTTTGAAATAGTAGCCAAAATAAACACCCGATAAATACACTACTAAAAGATAGAAATTTTTTTTTTATAAAAAAAATGCCCCTGACCATGCGCACGGGAGTGCGGATTTTCGCACGGGCGTGCGGATCCGATGTTGACCCATTCTAGCACGTTGACCTCGGTAATGCACGGGGGTGCGACTCGAGGTGCAGGCCAGCCCGAAATCGCACGGGCGTGCGACCCATGGCACGGCCGTGCGAGATCTGCAGACATGTCTGTTAACTGCAGAATGCAGTTTCAGCGTCCGAATCGACCATTTTCCGCCATTTTTACCATTCGCACGCTGTTATAACATTATTTCAACCTAGACCCTACGCTCGGCACGTTTAAAAACTGTACAAACTAACGAAATCTACCAAACACACCTAAATTACTCTAAAACTATAAAAGCACAAAGAAGGACGATTTTACCCTTATAGCGCCAAAGACGCTCCTGCTACATTTTTAATCACCGAGTCAGTAGCGTAGACTCATGCTAAATTTTTGTCGGCGAGTCGATAGCAAGACTCATGCTAAATTTTTGTCGGCGAGTCGATAGCAAGACTCATGCTAAATTTTTGTCGGCGAGTCGATAGCAAGACTCATGCTAAATTTTTGTCGGCGAGTCGATAGCAAGACTCATGCTAAATTTTTGTCGGCGAGTCGATAGCAAGACTCATGTCCCCACACTTATGATGTGTGCGGGGTGTGGAGTTCGATAACCTCCACCGCCGACTCGATCGGCCCGGTAACGTAAAGCTTCAAGAGGTGCCCATTCACTTTGAAAATAACGCCGTCCGCGTTCTCTATTGCAACAGTCCCATAAGAAAATACCTCTTTTACTGTGTATGGTCCTGTCCAACGTGAATGAAGTTTTCCTGGAAATAGGCGCAACCATTTTCTTTTTTTTCTTTTTCTTTTTTTTGCTGAAAAGAAACAGAATATTATTTAAAATGGGCTGAAAAATTTTTATAAAAATCCAAAAATGGGCCCGAAATTTTATAAAAATCAACACAATAAAAAAATAATCGAATCGGCTAATATAAAAATGATTTTAAGGTGCCGAAAACCCAAAGAATGAATGAATAAATAAATCCGGATCGAATAAATAAATGGAACAAAAATATACACTAAAACGAATAAATCGAATAAAAGCAAGAAATATTAACAAATAAATAAACAAATAAAAAATCACGAAAGTATACACAAATATTAACAAGTATATACGCCGATAACACAATGACTCGGGTCGTTCCTAAAACTCGCCATTTCCCCGGCAACGGCGCCAAAAACTTGACGTGTGCGTATATATACATAATTTTGCAATGAAATTACACACGATTTGGTTTTAAATTTATAAAAGTGATTATTACTTTAACATCAAAACACACACGAAAGAGGCAAGTGTACCCCGTCATATATATAGTAAAGTATCGGTAAGAACCAAGTATCGATCCAAGGAAATGGGCGGAGAAATAATACTAGACCTTTGTCACTAAACTACCGGTAAAAACATAAGTTGTTTTGGTTTTTAATTAAACTAAAGTAAGCGTAAACAAATACATAATAAAAACATAATAGATAATAGATAAATAGCCTTGCTTAATACACAACCAAAGCATGTCAACTAAGTCGGTTTTGGCACTAGAAGCATTCGGTCAATTTTCCAATTTAAGACAATTAGTATCCCTTTCGGGAATCCTAACATGACAATCATTCAGAAAGCTAAAACGATAAACACACTTTAACCACCTAAAATTGTTCTTTAACGTGCAATTGATAAATGTCTATGAAAATCTCTTAAAAATAAGTTAGCCAGCCGTTAGGATTATTCTAACCTCACTTAAACAAGGAAAGCGACACCGATAAACACAATGCAACCACCGAGACAAGCATAAACTAGATTAAATCACAACCGAGTTCATTTTACAAATCTTGCACAATAATTTACCAAGATAGCAATTTTGGCCTGAACTACTAACTAAGCTAACAAATCATGGCAAGAATTTATAACGACACCATCTAACCCGTTAAGGTCCTTCCGTGACGGCAAGCTCTCTTGATTAACAATAATTACATTTTATTAAATCACTAACCATTTCTAGTATCATGATGCATACATTTAAACCAAGCTAATCTAGTTAACTAAGTTCAAAGTTTACTAATACAAGATTAATTAAGCTTCATTTTTCAACTATCTTAACTAACCAAGCATCAATCATCCAACATAATTACTTATAATCAAGAAATCAATATCAATAACAAGGTTGCAAACTAATCATCAAAGATTAACATAGAAAATACTTCAAAGTGTCATTACAAACAAAGTTTAACAAACTAATGGTTATAATCTAGCAAGGGATTGTTGTGTTTTTGCCCAAAGGCTACAATAATACATAAACAATAATCTAAGTACTTGAAAGATTAACAAAATCATGGAAAGATTAGAAAACCAAACCATAAACAAGTACTAGACTAAGGATCCGGGTAGTAATCGAGCTAAACGGGACAATGTGGCTTGAATCCGGGTGAAAGCTAACGCCTCCGGAGCCTGAAAATCGCCTGTGAAGCTCTCCAAAATTCCAGAATCTCGAACAGAATGTTTCTGTTCTGTTTTTATAATTTTCGCTGTCGCACGGTCGTTCTCCATATGGCACGACCGTGCACTTTATGCAATTATTAGGGATGGGTCACCATGCTGCATACGTCATCAGATCTTTGACCGGATACGATATCGCACGACCGTTCTTCGTGTGGAACGGTCGTTCAGTTCCGGGTTACTTGTTGCACGAGCTGTTGGCCGGGCGTTCATCACCGAGATCAGGCTGGATTATCGTAGATGCACGATCGTTCTTCGGATGGCACGTCCGTGCATCACCGAGCTGATCGTAAATGCCTTGCACGCCTTGTCGCACCTTCGTTCAATGCCGGACAAATCTTTAACTGTCGGAGATGCACGGTCGTTCTTCAGATGGAACGACCGTGCCACAGGCCCAGATCAGTTTCCTTAACAGAATGTCCGCAGCTTCGTCGTTTTGTCCGGAAAGTCCTCGTTTTCGCTATCATCTTGTCTGGTATGCTGTTTTAGGCCTGTAAACATAAATGTAGATAAATAAGTATCCGAACGACGGTTTTACGGCAAAAAACGCATAAAATAGGGGTAAAACGGGGGACTAAAATATGTGTAAATTAACGAATATCAAGATGCTTAGTTATCAGAAGACTTAGAATCAGGAGGCCTGTTAAATAAAGACTATAAGACCTATAAGGTGAGTCATTCTTCTTTTTATCAAATTGCTTTCAAAACCCTACTTGTTTTCAAAGTTGTAATTATAGTGATTAAGTCTTTGTAATCTACAATTATAACAACCCGACTTTTTGAAGTCAAAGTACGAGTCAAAGTCAAAGTCAAAGGAGGAAAAGATTGCTAACTGTGATCTGTAACTCCTTGCTTGACTATTAAATCGTACTTCTTGACTTGTAATCGAGTTCTATTATTTGTTTGCTTTAGTTGTAGTATGTGGAGTATCTATAACAAATCGAGGTTTAATCGCATGTTTAATCACTAATCGACTTATCTCTAATTGTATCGCTATCGCATCGCAACTCGAATTATGTGTTCTGGATATTGTCTTACGTGTGTGTGCTATTATGTGTTACTTGTGCATGTTATGTTTATGTTGAGGTGATTAATCTCAATCGCAACGCAAACTAATCCCAAACGCTAAACGCAAGTTATTTATGTTGATTGTATGTTAGATATAGTAGTTAGGTTATTTGTGTAACTAATGGGTAATACTATCACATCGCTCGCTCAAAACGCATCGCAACGCTCAACACGCAAAACGAAACGCCAAAATCCAACTCGTCGGACCACTCGATCGATGTGCCGTCCGATCCGTTCCATGTGCCACTTTCCTCTCTTGGAAACCCTATAAATACCCCCTGTCAGCTCTCTCTCATTCGACCAGTGTCTCGATTTCTCGCGATTGTTGTAAGTTTTCAACTCAAATCTTGTACTTCTATGATCTATACACACTTCTTCATCATTCTCACCTTTGAATCTTAACTTTTAACTGTGAAATCAGCGGATTTGAGGTGTTCTAGGGTGATGTCATCATGGAGTTCTTATGAACTTCAAGTTTTGGCTTCATTCCACCAAGAACAACTCAGATCTACATGATTTCCACATGATTCAACACTATTTTCATCTAGATCTAAACATTTTCAAGGCTAAAAGGATTGAAAGATGGTTTTGTAACTTTATTAAACTCTTTTACACTCAATGCACTCAAAACCGATAGAATCGGAGCTAGTCCAGACCTTCTACTCGCTTCTAGTGATTTGAATACTTACTTGAAATTGTGAAGGAACCGGAGGATACTTCTTGTGAATCCTTTGCTTTAACTTGAAATGTCCTTACAATAAGGTCAAGGTTCCAGAAAGCATCGACTCTTTCCTTTGTTGCAGCTGTTTCTTGGATGTGAGAAAGCGAGATAGCTGCAAAAACAGAAAGAAGGATCAGTTATCCTTGAAAATAAAAGAGTCCTACTATGATCCTTGTCTAAGGATCCCATATCCTACCATGGGTGATCCACTTCTTGTGAATCCTTTGCTTTAACTTGAAATGTCCTTACAGCAAGGTCAAGGTTCCAGAAATCAGCGACTCTTTCCTTTGTTGCAGCTGTTTCTTGGATGTGAGAAAGCGAGATAGCTGCAAAAACAAAAAGAAGGATCAGTTATCCTTGAAAATAAAAGAGTCCTACTATGATCCTTGTCTAAGGATCCCATATCCTACCATGGGTGATCCACTTTTTGTGAAGGTTTTTCCCATCTGGGATTGAGTCTCTCCTCACAAAGAAGAAATGGCTCTTCCAGTGGGTGTCATTTTTGGTGGTTTTGAGGATTGGATGAAGCTGACCAAGTTTATGTTTGAACAGGAAATGGTGTGAACCATGGCTAACCAGGTTGTATAACTGACTCAACTCAGACATTCCTATTTCTACATCCTCTTGCTCTATGATGTTTTCCAGGGTGTAAAGAACTCTCCACATCATGGGCATGGCCTGTATGTAGCACATGCCTGTGAGTGTGAAGAAGGATTGTGTGAGAGCAGGGGAAGGATAAGAGAACCCTATCAGAAAAGGGTGGCTGGAAAAGAGACCCAAGTGTCGGAAATACAGTCACTCTTCATCGAAGAGTCAAAGGATCTAAAGATGGCGTCGGCCGGAAAGCAATGTCGGATCCGGTCAATTTCTGGATCAGTGAAGCGGCAGAGTTCCAATGAATGGTTTTTGGTGACGCCTTGGCTTTTCAAAGGACTATCCTTTTTAGGATCCTTAGCAGGTGAGGATCAGAGAACCATTTTCGCCATGGATGCTCGAGAACAGATGATCAGAATAAGAAAATTTAGAGAAAAGGGAGAAGAGAGATACCTGTTCGATCTCCGGATGATGATTTAAAGGAGAGTAACGCTCGAATTTAAATGCAATTTGATCATTATCTCTAACCTGTATATATAATGATGATTCTGCAGGTAGTCTTATCGCTGACGTCATACTCGTAACGTCTAGTCCGATTACAACGGCTAATGTTTCGCTAACCAAGTTGTTCCGGATCGAATAGAAAATATGACTCATCTAGTTACAATTAATTCCTCATATTTTGGGGGCAATTGTTAGGGATGGATTTTCTAATGTATGGATCACGGATCCTCAAGTGCAGCCAGGATCACGGATCCTCAGTTCAGTTTGAATTAAGGATCCTCAGAAGACGTTGCAGGTTTAAGGATCCAGGATCCTCATTATTATCCTTATACTAACGGTTGTTTCCACTATATTTGAACTTGTTTTGCAAGAGCATTCGAATGGGACTTGGTCTTGCCAATATTCTAGGGGAATACGCTCCATTATTCTGCACGTGCATGGCTTATATGACCGTTATGGAAGTCGTGGGAAGCTAGCATGATTTGCAGATTGTTAGTTAGCTAGATAATTTCCATTTTTATAAGGGGGTAACAAACTTGAATAGTTAGAACAGTTAGCAAACGCACACTACTCGAGAACTCTCTGCAACTTATTGGCGACTACACACTTTTTGCACACTAGTGATCCTTGTAACAAGCTTGTTGTCATCCCGATTTGTAACCTTTACTTGTTTAATATAGTTGGTGATCGGTAGTTTCCATCACCCGGGGTTTTTTATGCCGGAGATCATACATTAATCAAGGGCTTTTTCCTCATATAAATCATTGTGTCGCACATTCATTTTATTCATACATTGTTCATACATTTGTCCATTTATTCAAGCATCACACCTCACAAAATCGGATTTGGTTGTATTATTCTTGTGTGATTTTTGACCAAAACACTACTAATGCCAAATTCCACTAAAACATTAATTCAACAAGATCACTCATATGGGTTCAATTAATCGCACCTTCATCAGGCATCTTTATTAACAACTTTTACTATTATCACATTATATACCCATTTACTAAGTTCTTGCACACACATTTCATCTTCTAACTTCACTTGACATTTCATCATACACTTGGTGTGCATACTACTTTCTAAGCTCATAGTACAAGTAGTTTAAGCATGTTCTTCCCAAATTCATCTCATGAACTATTTTATTTAAAAAAGATCACATTGTCATCAATTCTACATCATGTTTACTATCAAAACCAACCACATAACAATCTTGTGCAACAACATAATCATAATATCAACATTTACATGTTCATCATAATCATTCTTATACTCCTACACATGGGTTTCATTCTAAATCATCAAATGACATCTAAAACTCGCATAATTCGTGTTCCATATAGTGATTCTAACATATTCTCATGCTTAATTTCACACAATTTCATGGATTGATCATAACCCCCTTCACATAAGACCACCAAATCATAAATTTCAACTTACCACATGTTTGCTAGAGCTAGGTCATTAAGAAAACGAGTTCATGCATTGTTTTGGCTTGAATCCACCTTCAATGAGACTTGAAGGGGCTGAATTTAGGGTTTTCTCCTCCTCCCCTTGTGAGTGTTGACCACACCTCCATCACACACACACAAATACTGAGTTTACTAGTTTATACCAAACTTAAACTCAATTCATTCAATTTTTGTCACACCTTCACAATTTCCTCCAAGTTCATTCCTTACTTATTTTGACTAAACTATTTAACTAGGCTAAATAGCCTAGTTATTGTATTTCATATCTTATCATATGGAAACATGTGGCAAATATGAACATTCAAGTTTTGGGGTGTTACATTGGTGGTGGGAGGTGGAGGTGGTGGTGGTAGTGGGTGAAGAAAGAGAGAGAGAGAGAGAGGGAGGGGAGAATGTGTGATAGAGAGAGAGAGAACGAAGTCAATAAGGGCATTAAGGTTTTTAGGAAAACATGGGATCAAAACGTTACACATAACATGCACCTTTGATCAATAAACCAATGGTCTAGATCAAAACGAACACTATTCATAACTTTGTAATTTTAATACATACTATAATCTGAAAATCTATCAATCCTACTGTCAAGAAAAAAATAGAAGTATTGGAGAAACCATGTTTGCAAACAACTGGGCCATCAAAGAAAGTGTATGTGGGGGTTAAAGATCTTGTTCTTGATGTTCCTTAATTGATTAGATTTAACTTTAATTTTTAACTTGGTTAGTGCTAAAGGACGAAAGATATAATGAGTTTGCCGAATAAAGGACTGTGACTTTAATTATTGAACTTAAAGGTTATCCATTGCAATCTGATACAAACATAAAGGACAAAAAGTGTAATTTACCCTTAACTTTAATAATTACAGTCACAATCATTTATTTTAAAAACATGTTGCACGTTTCATCCTTTACCTCAAACCCAATTAGAAAATTAAGTTAGTTCTGATCACATGCTTCGCACGTGAGGGCATTTAAGACCATTCACCTACCAACTACCCCACCATATAAATACCCCATTTTCTCCCCCAAATCCCTCATTAGGGTTTATCAACCTGCAACTCTCTACCCAAATCCCACCTAGGATTCTGGATTGGTGTAAAACAAAGGCGAAAGGCTTTTAGTTCAGACTCAAATCTCAAAAACTTCCACATTAATGAAACATGCGTTTCACTTTAAAGTGTTGCATTATTGTTTTATGACACCCTAAAAGTTCCATTATATCATATGTTTTATTTTTCATATTTCATTTATCAATTTCATCAAAAAAAAATCACAACCTTGTTGCGTCGATTCCTGTAGATATCTTCTAATCATCAAATCATCGAAAGACGTGTTGGGAACTCCGACCGTCGCATGGCTGCTCAATTGCCAAACAAATGGTTGTTTCTATATGACAACCCTTAGGCTATAGGGTGTGGTCATAACCCTCATGACCACAATGACCCTCTACGTCAGTGTCATGTCACCCACCTCTAATCCACCATCCTAAACCACCACTTAAGGGTGTGGTCATGACCCAAATCACTAGTCTCTTATTTATTTTAATTTGTCTTTGTCTAAAGGAAAATGAAATGATTTCTTGAAAAATGGAAAGGAAGACTATAGTCGCCATGGTTTAATCCATGCAAACCATGGTGGATCAAGTAAAGGGGTGGTGTAGCCTTCCTTTCATGTTCCTAGATGGCGAATCATGTCCCAACCATTAGCTACACATCCTTTAGCGTTATAAAATTCCCTATAGGGAGGTATATTATATATTTTAGGAGGTAATTTCAACACTGAAACACGTTATTTTAGGTGATAATTTCAACACTGAAACACAATGGCAGAGGTCTAGCAACTCGGCTAACATATCAAGATAAACATATCTGGTGATGGAGATGCTAAGAGAGTCCGATATGAATGCCCAGATATCAAGTCACATTCCTTTATACTTTAGAAACAGAGAGCAACATAGAGAGTCCGATATGAATGCCCAGATATCAAGTTCATTGAGAAGCTCATTGAAATCAAATAGACCCGAGCTTCTAACGAGTCGATTTTGAGCAATTAACTCATATACACCCTTAGTTTTGACTTTTGAGTTTTGAGTGCACCTATTGTGAATACCAGCATCCAAAATAACTAACTAATATAAGCAGGAAAACAAGTAACAATACGTCTAGATTATCATCATACTTCTTTAAACTAACTCTTGAGTTATCTAAAGTCTTTGATGCTGTCGTCATGTCCCGTTGTCAAACTTTACAACGATTTCTACCGGTGATGCACGTGGGGCCTGCAAGAGAACTTTTAACATCTCCAACTGTTCATCCTTCTCATCAACCACACTACGTATCAACACCACCTTCTTCAACTTAGGAGACCTGGACATGATAAACTTCACAAACTCCATTGAAGGCTTCGAGTTGTTAAAATAATAAATCACCAATTCCTTAGAGTTGTTAAAATAATAAATCACCAATTCCTTCAGATGCTCCATCCAAACATCGGAGTATTTTTCCAATATACCAGAATATATCTCATTTTCATCATTATACTCCAGTTCATCCTATAGAAAGGGTTGCCATTATTTTTGTCAGTAGATTTTGGTGAGAATTAAAATAATAGATTTACCTCTATCTCAATGTGCTCCAAGTTTGGGGAACATTTGAGCAAAACAGCAAGAAAAGTTAAATGATCATCGCCATCTAAACACATTTCTTTGAAACAAAAGTATTTGAGGTGGATTAGTGAGGTTGAAAGCTCTTCTGGAACCGAGTCTAGAACAAACTACAATAAGCAAACAAAATTTTACAACCGGAGTTTGATTTTCTTTTCTTTTGCTTATATATTATGTGGAAAAACAAATATTACCTGATGGGCATTGTGCCCATCGATAGTCAGATTTCAATCACATGTAGACAATCAAATAGCTCAATAATTGTGCAATCTCTTTGACCAATAAATCCTAGCTGCAGTAACTTACAATATTCAGATAAGTTTAAAAAGCCCATGAGAATAAATATTCAAGCGAGAACTTACCAAAGTGAACCTCATAAGTGATGGACAATTTGATAATAGACGAAGAAGAGCTTTCGAAGAGATCCATACATTCATCAAGCATAAGCTTCTAAGGCTACCAAATCCACTGACTATTGGTTGATGGTCAATAAAAATATTACGGAGATCTAGGTCTGTTAACTGATGCAAAGAGAAAGCACATAAGGGTAACTTATACAGATGGATATAATCAAACACAAGTGTTAATTTCTTGACAGTATGGTTCCTTGACAAATGTAATATTATTTGATCAAGTTCAAAACAGTGGTAGCTTTTGTTTGAGTGAAAGGTGAACTCGTGTATTGGACCCTGGCGCATTAACAGAACTTGGTGTATAGCATTGAAAAGTTTACACCTTTCGTCCATGTTTTTCCTTGCACTTGCTATGTCAGACGGTAGCTTCTCTTTGTTTTTTCCTTTGGACAAAGTAGACGAACCAAACTCAAGTTTGGGAATAGTGGTCCACTTGTACCTCCATTCCCTAGAGAGGATACTTGTCCGTGCTGCCTCTCGAATAGGTAAAAAGCATAGGATGTTTTCTATTATGGTTTGAGGGAGTGTGTTGATTGTAGTCGACGACAATCGTTGAGCTTTAGTCGGACGTTTAGCTTTCATCTTAGGTTGTTTTTGTCAGATTGATACTAAATAACGCTGCACATAAACTGACAAATACAACATTAGGAGAATGTATAACACAAGAAAAAGGTCATACATCAGTACTGTTTGGATGCAACGATTATACCATATTCATTCCAATTTATAGTTTATCCGGTGAAGCCTATATCAGTTTATAGTCCAGTTATCTACTTCTGCTTATGTTTGAATGCGACAAACGACAATTATACCATTTTCATTTCAATTTACAGTTTAATACTTAGCTAGCACCCACAACAAAAAGGGTTATCAAATAATGAGCTAAACTTGCTACACTCTAGTTTCATCAGTTAATCATTCTTTAAATAATTATAAGCATGAAACACTCAACAACATTAAAGAGATTATAACAACTTGAAGCAAAAGAAACACACCACAACCATCTATCCTCCAACACTTTATATTATATGTGACATAATAACTTTGGAAACACCCAATTATCACACCAATGGCTAAAGAGCTGTTAAATTTGGTCACTATTTATTTCTATCGATTAACACACAGATGCATGTTCTGTGGATGAAAGTAAAAGACTTATGAAAGTAAGTAACAGCTATCAAAAAGGGAATATAACACAATCAAAATGACAGAAATAAACCCTAAAAGTCGCCAAAATAAACCAAAAAAGAAAAATAACGGAAAGAAAACCCTAAGATCACACATCTATCACTTGAAAAGGAAAACAGAAGGCTTTCAAAATACCTGAATTGAAATGCGTATACGAGAATCTGAGTGGATGGGAGGTTGATGTTGAGTGAAATGTTGAATTACGTCTGCTTATATACGAACCAATGATGGGAGCTTCAACCGATCAAATTTATGGCATATTCATTGAAATTGGACCTTTCGTGTGCTTTTGCGGTTTATCGATGCCGCCGGTTTCACTTTGAGAAACTGCAAATAAATAAATATAGTACTGATAACTTTTCAAAAAATCGTTAGGATGTATAGATATTTCGTGGGTAGAATGGTGTAAATTTGTGTAGTTGGTTTGTGTAGTGTTGGCCGCCCGTTTTTTTTTCGGGTTGGTCGGTTTCAATGAAGTTCTCCTTTCAAAAAAAAAAAATTTCAAAAAATATATACAAACAGAATGTTTCGATGAAAAAACGCGGTCACATTTTTCGTAATTATCAAAATTACTCTGCTAATGATTTTTAGGGTAATTTTGTAAAACTCTTGTAAGGTAATTTTTATCTTAGTAGGGTAATTTTGAAGAGTATCATAATTACTCTACAAATGATCTTGTAAGCTAATTTGATCTTGTAGGTTAATTTTTTAGAGTATCATAATTACTCTACAAATGATCTTGTATGTTAATTTTGAATTGTATGTTGTTTGAAAAACTAGTAGAGAAATTTTGATACACTTGTAGAGTAATTTTGATAATTACCCTACAAGCATACTTTACAAAATTACCCTACAAGATCAAAATTACCCTACAAGATTATTTCTAGAGTAACTTTGATAATTACGTTACGAGAAAATAATCACAAAAATGTCACCGCATTTTTTTTCATGCTTTTCGTACGTTTTGTACGATAAGGCACTTTGTAGGTTAACTTAACTCTAATATACTAATTGCATTTTTTAAGCCTTTAATATTCTTTAAAAAAAATTATTACCAAGCTTAAAGAGTTAAATACCTGGTTGGTCCATGTGGTTTGCAAACAGTGGCGAAGCTTAACAATGAAGACGGGGAGCGAAAACGTATATACCCAAAAATTTCTATAGAACCGGGGGGGGGGGGGGGGGTCGAAAACGTATATACCAAAAAAATTATATACGAAAACTACATATATAACACTACTGAGCGAAAAGTTCGGGGGGTCACCCCCCCCCCCCGCCCCTCTTAAGATGCGCCCCTGTTTGCAAATATTGTAGACTTGGTCCCGAGGCTTCAATAATTACACACTTGATCACGTTGTTGTAACTTTTGCACTCGAGTGATCCTTATCATTAACTTATGTTAAATATCTCAATTAAGTATGTGTTTTTTTAATGGCAAATTTCTTTTATTCCTGTCGTCTGTAGGACTTGAACCCAAGACCTCCATCTCCCAAGGTGTTTAAAGGCTTTGCCTTTGCTAATGGACCATCACCCCATTGGTAATTAAGTATGTGTTAAATGACTAGATTGTCATTGAATTAAAAAAACTAAGAAAATAATAAAAAAAAAAAACAATGGGGTTAACCCCTCATCTTCTCCTTGCCTTTCACAACCACCACCTCCACCTTCAACCCAGCGCCTCCGCTGTCACCTTCACCCCACCACCTCCGCCTCCACCTCCACCTTCAACCCACCACCACCACCATCATCACCTTCAACCCACCACCACTACAACCTTCACCGTTACCTTCAACCCACCACCTCTATCTCCACCATAAACCACCACAGCCTTCAACCCACCTCCTCCGTCGTCACTTCAGCACACCGCCTCCACCGTAAACCCACCACCTCCACTGTTGTCACACCCCAACCGATTGCGGAATCATCGGGGCATGGCACTGAGCGAAACAAATTGTCCAGAAGTTTCCATAACAATTATCATTACTATTCAATTTAAAATAACATGTCCCATACCATGTCTCAAACAGTAAACAAATTATTACAGATAACAAACTAGGCAAATAATTCTGTTCCGACAACTCAGATTTAAATAGAGCAATTGTTTATCTGCTTCTAGAGACCCTTGATCCATTTACTACAGACAACTATTTGTTGGGCTCTAAAGCTTTATTCTAGCTTCGACTTCCTAACATGTGTGCATCCTAAGCACCAGTCACATACGTTAAAATAAAAGTCAATACATATAATGTAAAGGTGAGCATACAAGTTTGATAATAGCATATAGAGTTCGAATTTGTTTACGCATAACCAGCACGTACACATAGAGAAATGAAGCACGTTAGTTATCGACATAGATCCATCGATACCAAGACTGCGGGTTGACTGCCAAGTGCAGTTCGCAATACATGATTACCACCGTAATCCATGCAAGTAATTGTCCTTAACAACCCCCGTGTGAACGGGTGCTGAGTCCAAACTACAGTACTATCGTTGCTGAGGCAGGTAGACATCATTCCATGTGTAAACATAACAAACAAGCATTCATAAGCCACGTATAACATGCATTAATGGTTAGCGTTCAAATAGTATTGAGTAGTGTGTTTGATGTGATTTTAATAGTTGTAACGTATGTAACACCCAAAAGTGCTTAAAGCAAAAAAAGGGATCGAGTATACTCACAGCGGTTGATGGATTGAAGGGAGCGCTTAGCGAGTAAGGTTAGCCTGAATAGATTCGATAGCATAATGATAAGTGACGCGTAAAACGATACAAGTCTGAGTGGGTCGGATAACAGTTCGATCGGATGGTAATCCGATCAGTCAGCAATCCGTGCGGATAACAATCCGTTCGGATGGTCATCCGGTCGAACAGCTTGTCCGGTCGGATGACTATTCTAGTGGATTGTTTCTTCCTATGAGAAAGATGTGTTTTGAAGTTTTCGTTGTAGCATTTTGAAAACATTGAAGTATCTCTATCCTTCAAGTCGGTCGATCGGACGATCAATCGTGCGGATGACAATCCGTTCGGATGGTCATCCGGTCGGACAGTGATCCGGTCGGACGGCGACTCTAGTGACGAGGCTACTTAGTGAGAACAAGTTCATAGCAGAAAGGTCACTCGCTCGGATGTCCATCCGATCGGGTGGCAACCCTGTTATTGAACATGTTGAAAATTGTTTAAGTCTTTAAAGTCTTAGTATCTCATGATCCGAAGAGTAATCCGGTCGGATGGTCGTCCGATCGGATAGCAATTCGTTCAACACTCAAACTTCAGATAAGGTTGCTTAGGTGTGGGACCCAAGGTGTGATCCGTTCGGATGAACTATCCGTTCGGACAGCAATCCGTTCGGATAGCAATCCGCTCTGGGTGTCCCGTTCGTCTTACACTTAGTCATTTTGTTTGTTTGTCGTTTTATCGAGACGTGTTGACAACGTGTTAAGCAACTGAACCCCATTTCGACCCAAGTGCCCAAACCGACCAGGAATCACCCTAGTTCGGCCAGTTACCAGCTCAAGGCGGTTGTTCTTGTTTAACCCGAAATCAGTGGTCTCGTGAGTTGAATCCTGACCTTGGACTAGTACAACACTAAGAATGAGTAGGAGACTAGAACAAAGTCCGGTTCTAACAGTTTTGAGTGTATTAAGTGTAAAAGAGTTGAAAGAAAGTTAGAAACCATCTTCCAATCCTTTTTCACCACACTTATGTTGAGATCTTTACAAGATCTTTGTGTAATTGTATGAAAATCGGTTAGATCTAGGTTGTTCTTGGTGGATTGAAGTCAAAACATGAAGTTCTTCAAGAACACATGATGACGTCATCCTAGAACACCCGAAATCTAGTGATTTCACGGTTAAAAGTTAAGATTCAAAAGATAGAAAGGTGTAGGAGTGCGTGTAGATCAAGAAAGTACAAGATTTAGGACGAGATCTTACCGAGATTGAGAGAAATCGAAGAAAAGGTGGGGAGAGCGTGCTGTTCGGACGAGGTTTCCAAAAGTAGAAAGTTTGGAAAGTGACATAGGTATTTATAGGATTCCAAAAGAGGAAAGGGCTATCCGGTCGGATGACACACCGCCCTGATGACTATCCGGTCGGATGACATCTTGGTCGGATGGCACCTGACCTGTCACCAGGTGGCTATCCGGTCGGATGGCTATCCGGCCGGATGGCACTTGGTTCGAGTGTTTGACGCGACGATTTTTTGGCGTTTCGATTTCGATTGCGAGCGGTTCGACACGATAGGGTTTCCTAGTCAAATTTCTTTCAGTCCCAACTAATTCATATCAAGCACTGTCTCTTCTCCACTAATTATCGTACCATTTCGATTGTGTTTCGAGTTCGATTTCGAGTTTTGATTGAGTTCGATTGATTCCCACAACACAACATAAATAAACACGCACAAGTAACACATAAGGCACACACACACGTATAACAACAATTATATTTCGTAAGTCGAGTTGCGGTTTGTATCACGGTTCGATGTCGGGTTGATTGTCATAGATTGATTATTGATTGATTAACTTTATCGCATTGTTACTTCCTACAGTTCACAGTCGTAAGTCGATTAGATGGCAATTAACATACGTCGATTATTGTAATTAACAGCACTTACTCCACATAATATAATTAAAATAAAGAACTTCCTATAAGTCAAATTCTTATAATTGGTCGTTGACTTTGACCTTGACTTTGACTTTGACTTATGAAAACACGGGGTGTTACAGCCTCCCCTAGTTGAGGGAATTTCGTCCCGAAAGTAAGTTGTAAGTCGTACCACACCGTGAATCACTTTGGAGCACTTTCTTTCTCTAGACTTTCTCCAAATAGCTGCGGGTACTTCGCCTTCATGTCGCTTTCGAGTTCCCAAATGAACTCTGCGCCTCGTTTTCCTTCCCATCGGACTTTCACAATAGGAATGCGCGAGCATCGGAGCTGCTTGGTTTGGCGATCCATGATTTCAACAGGCTTCTCCACGAAGTGTAACGTTTCGTTTATTTGGAGGTCATCGAGAGGTACGATTAGATCATGCTCAGCCAGGCATTTTCAGAGGTTTGACACATGGAAAGTCGGGTGGACGTTACTTAGTTCCTCCGGTAGTTCGAGTCTGTAGGCGACTTTTCTGATCCTTTCCAGAATCTTAAAAGGTCCAACGTATCGAGGCGCTAGTTTCCCTTTCTTGCCGAATCTGACTACACCCTTCCAAGGTGAAACCTTTAGGAGTACGTAGTCGCCAATGTAAAATTCAAGGGGCTTGCGTCGTCTATCGGCGTAACTTTTCTATCGGTTTCGAGCTTTCACTAGATTGTCCCGGATTTGGAAAATTTTGTCTGTCGTTTCTTGCAGTAGCTCGGGACCGGTTAGTTGCGAGTGACCGATCTCGTGCCACACAATAGGCGATCGACATTTCCTCCCGTATAAAGCCTCGAATGGTGCCATCTGTATGCTGGAATGATAACTGTTGTTGTACGAGAATTCGACTAACGGTAGGTATTTATCCTAATTACCACCGAAGTCTATGACACACGAACGGAGCATGTCTTCAAGAGTATGAATCGTTCTTTCAGTCTGACCGTCGGTTTGAGGGTGGAAGGCGGTACTTATATTAAGCGATGTACCAAGAGCCTTTTGAAACGTTTCCCACAGTCGCGAGGTAAACCGAGCATCACGATCAGAGATGATGTCATGAGGCGTTCCATGATTACAAATGATCTCGTCGGTGTAGATTCGGGCTAATCGTTCTACCTTGTAGTCTTCTCGTATCGGCAGAAAGTGAACTGATTTGGTCAAACGGTCAACTACAACCCATATGTTGTCGTGACCTGATGACGTGTGCGGAAGCTTCGTTATGAAATCCATAGCTATACTCTCTCACTTCCACATGGGGATAGGTGGTTGTTCGAGTAAGCCAGAGGGTCTCTGATGTTTAGCCTTAACTCTTGCATAAGTTAGGCACTTTCCGACGTAAAGAGCAATATCCCTTTTCATGCCCGGCCACCAGTACTTGTAGCGAAGGTCCTTGTACACCTTGTCGGCACCGGGATGAATAGAATATCGGGATTTATGGGCTTCGTCCATCAGAATCTGTCGCAAGTTGGTCCTCTTAGGGATCCAAATTCGGTCCAGAAAGTGGAATATCCCATTGGATTTGCTCACAATTTGGGCTCCATCGTGGTAGATTCGTTCCTTCTTCAAGGTGCGTTCGTTAAAACATACATGCTGAGCTTCACGGATGATGGTTTCGAGGTCGTATTGAGCTTGGACATTGTGAGTGCTGAGCACATAGTTCTGTCTGCTGAGAGCGTCGGCAACAACATTTGCTTTGCCTGGGTAATAACGAATCTCACAGTCGTAATCGTTGAGAAGTTCTACCCATCGGCGTTGACGCATATTAAGTTCCTTCTGATCAAAGATATGTTGTAGGCTCCTATGATCGGTGAAGATCGTACACTTTGTACCATATAGGTAGTGTCGCCAAATCTTTAATGCAAAAACAACCACGCCTAGCTCGAGATCATGGGTTGTATAGTTCTTCTCGTGGATTTTGAGCTGACGAGACGCGTAAGCTATAACCTTGTTCCGTTGCATAAGGACACAACTGAGACCAAGGTTGGAAGCATCACAATAGATAGTGAAATCATCGTTTTCGTCGGGTAGAGTGAGAACAGGAGCATTGCAAAGCATGTATTTGAGGGTTTGAAAAGCAGTTTCTTGTTTAGTTCCCCAAACAAAAGGCTGATCTTTATGCGTGAGTGCGGTAAGCGGTACAGCGATCTTTGAGAATCCTTCGATAAATTGTCGATAATAGCCCGCCAATCCGAGGAAAGAACGGACTTCCGAATGGTTCTTGGGTGTAATCCAACTCTTGACGGCTTCAATCTTCGCAGGATCGACATGAATACCCTGACTATTGACAATGTGACCAAGAAACTGAACTTCCCCCAGCCAAAATTCACACTTGGAGAACTTGGCATATAGTCGATTCCCCTGGAGCAACTCGAGAACCAAACGTAGATGTTGCGCATGTTCGGCCTTCGATTTGGAATAGATCAAGACATCATCGATGAACACGATGACAAAACGGTCGAGATATGGTTTACACACGCGATTTATAAGATCCATGAAAACCACGGGTGCGTTGGTTAGACCAAAAGGCATGACAACGAATTCTTAATGGCCATATCGGGTGCGAAATGCGGTTTTGGGTATATCCTCCTCTTGTATGCGCAGTTGGTGATAACCTGAACGTAGGTCGATCTTCGAGAAACACGTAGCACCTTGTAGTTGATCGAACAAATCGTCAATGCGAGGTAGGGGATAGCGGTTCTTGATAGTTAACTTATTCAATTCCCGGTAGTCGATGCACATCCTGAACGACCCATCCTTCTTTTTGACGAAAAGGACTGGCGTGCCCCATGGAGAGGTGCTCGGGCGAATGAAGCCTTTCTCGAGTAATTCCTGGAGCTGGTTTGAGAGTTCACGCATTTCAGACGGTGCGAGTCGGTAAGGAGCTTTGGCAACAGGATTGGCTCCAGGAATGAGGTCGATACGAAAGTCGATATCACGACTTGGTGGTAGACCTAGAAGATCGTCAGGGAATACATGAGGAAATTCACGAACCACAGGGACGTCTTTCACTTCCTTCTTCTCTTTCTTTTCCTTCTCCGCTACTACAATGTTAGCCAAGAAAGCTCTATATTCCTTGCGGAGATACTTGCTAGCTTGGACACACGAAATGAGTTTGAGACCTTTCGAAGCAGTTTCACCGTAAACACACAATAAATCACCATTCGCGAGCGAGAATCGAATCATCTTGTCGAAGCACACAACTTCAGCATGGTTTTCGCGAAGAAAGTCCATGCCTACTATAACGTCAAAACTTCCAAGTTGCATTGGAATAAGGTCGATTGGGAAAATGTGATTGTTGAGCTCAAGAGTACAATCACGGAGGACAGAATTGAGGGCGACAGTTCTTCCAGTGGCGACTTCTACATCGAACGTCGAGGAGAGTTTGGAGCGTTTACGACTAAGGAGCTTCTCGAATTCGAACGACACAAAGCAATTATCGGCTCCAGTATCAAACAAACATGATGCATAAATACCATTCACAAGGAATGTACCATTAACCACGTTGTTGTCA
Organism: Helianthus tuberosus; assembly: GCA_030545235.1. NCBI lineage: Eukaryota > Viridiplantae > Streptophyta > Magnoliopsida > Asterales > Asteraceae > Helianthus > Helianthus tuberosus. The sequence continues at coordinate 31,619,877 of CM060405.1, forward strand.
GCTTGGGCTTGGCGCACGTTGACATTTAAAGTTCGGGCACGTGCTGCTTGTTGTTGCTGCTGGTGTTGCTACTGCTGAGGCTGTTGCTGCTGGGGCTCTTGTTTCACGACCCTGTTTGGGCACATGTTGGCGAAATGGTTCGGGTCGCCACATGCGAAGCAGGCTCTGGCGTTGACCGCGGGTGCCGGAGGAGCTTATTGACCCTGAGGGGCAGTGAGTAGAGCTTGATGAGCAGGAGCTTGTTGAGCATGGCAGTTGGTTGTGAAGTGGCCGTACATATTGCAACGAGCACAGAAACGGCAAGCGATGGCAGTCGGGTGGTGGTAGGTACAGGTAGGGAAAAACGGATGTGGCCCAGTGTATGCACGCTTAGCAAGGGGTGCATTGGCCACAGGCGCCGCCACTTGACGCTATTGAGCTGGTACAGCTTGAACTGGTGCAGCAGTAATCGTACAGTTCTTGTTGCTGGAGTTGTTCTTCCTCTTGTTGCTCGATGCGGTAGATTCAGCAGTTGGTGCGGTGGTGGTAGCTTGATGCAGATGCTTCGAAGTTTTATCCCAGACACCAGCCTTAACCCACTTGTCATTGATTTCAGCGGCCAGCAGATAAGTTTCTTCGATCGTCTTAGTCTTAGCCGTTTGCATGAAATCAGCAACGCAGTCGGGCAGGGCTCGGATGTACTTCTTTATCGTCATGTCCGGGGTCTTGACTTGGTCGGGACAAATGATGCTGAGCTGTTTGAAGCGAGCAGTGAGCCCAACATTGTCACCTTCCTTTTGCTGTATGTGCCAAAATTCATCCTCTAGCTTTTGACGTTCATGAGGAGGGCAGAATTCTTCCAGCATGACTTCTTTGAGCTCGTCCTACGACAGACCGTAGGCTGCGTCGTTCCCTCGCTTGTTCCTCTCGGCCTTCCACCAGTCTAGTGCACGGGACTGGAAAACGCCGGTAGCATTCAGAGTACGGAGGTCATCAGGGCAACCGCTCTGTCGCAGAGTAACCTCAATGGAGTCAAACCATTGGAATAATGCAGTAGGACCACCCTTTCCAGTGAATTCTTTTGGCCCACAAGACTTGAATTGCTTGAAATTGAAGGGAGCTTTAGCGGTAGCTTTAGGAGCTTCGATTTTCGACTCCTCAGACGATTTGCTGGCATTTTCGTATACCTCACTTACGGCTTTTGCTACTTGTTTTGCGATGATAGCAGCAAGGCGTTTGTCTCTCTTTTCTTGATGAGAAAGTAGTGGATGACGGGACCCAGACGACATTGTCTGCAACAGACATCATCACAGTTCTCAACACAAAGTATTCGAACCTCGCCTCACGCGTTTACTACTTGCTAAAGATCAGGAACACGCATATTCATGTAATCACATCGGCACTTAAACACATAAACACGTAGAGCACAGAGACACATAATCACATAAGCACGTAGAGCACAGAAACACAGAAGCACGTAGACACGTAATCACAGAGGCTTTCAGAATACAGAATCCTATCATTCAAAGTCTGCGATTGTTCGATTACAGCGATCGCGTTTGGTATATCGAGTAGCGTAGTATAATCGCATGTCATAGTATAAGGTCGTCCCTAATTTCAGCGATTTGTTAACGTTTTGAGATAGAAGTGCAGTGCGAGTCGTGCGTGTCGATTATAAACCGAATAATTCTTCCAAAATTAAACACATAAACAGGTAAGCGCACATAAAATTTACGAATCATCAGAGTCAGCAGTTGCGGGCTCAGTATCGAAACACATAAAAATCGAGAGATAGATTGTCTGCGACTAGTATACTTCGACTAACCAAAGTGATTCAACTATTCGCAAGGATCCATTGTGCACATTCGACATTCAGGACTATGCTTTTTCCTCGATTCTTGGGCATTTGGCACACATCCCGTTAGTCATAGTGCGATTTCAGGTCGTTGGAGTCCGTTGAGACTTTGGTGAGAGTTTGTAAAATGAGCGGAATAAATTGTCAAGGTTAGGGTTTCACCCCTGACTTAACAACTCGCTCCTGTTTTGATAGAATAGAGGAGATTATTAATCAAAATATGGATTTCACTCCTGATTTGGTATAATTCTCCCGCTGAACAAGCGTTCGTTATTGAAAAACAATGAAGAAATCATTGATAAGTTGATAAAACAGCATTGATCAAGCAATTTAGTCAAGAGTTCGCGGTTTTCACCCCTAATCTTGGCTTTATCGCTTATTCATAGTGGAAAATTCGAGTGCAGTGATAGTGTAGCATAAGCGAGAATAGCGAGAAATAAGCCCGTACATAATCCCAACCGGATATGCACAAGTCGGTATGTTGGTTCTTAACTATAGTCTAGGTCTCTGAGACTTCGACCCGGACTAGGTCGAATCTTGCCTAATTCCCTATAGTTATGGCTCTGATACCAATCTGTCACACCCCAACCGATGGCGGAATCATCGGGGCATGGCACTGAGCGAAACAGATTGTCCAAAAGTTTCCATAACAATTATCATTACTATTCAATTTAAAATAACATGTCCCATACCATGTCTCAAACAATAAACAAATTATTACGGATAACAAACTAGGAAAATAATTCTGTTCCGATAACTCAGATTTAAAGAGAGCAATTGTTTATCTGCTTCTAGAGACCCTTGATCCATTTACTACAGACAACTATTTGTCGGGCTCTAAAGCTTTATTCTAGCTTCGACTTCCTAACATGTGTGCATCCTAAGCACCTGTCACATACGTTAAAATAAAAGTCAATACATATAATGTAAAGGTGAGCATACAAGTTTGATAATAGCAAATAGATTTCGAATTCGGTTACGCATAACCAGCACGTACACATAGAGAAATGAAGCACATTAGTTATCGACATAGATCCATCGATACCAATGACTGCGGGTTGACTGCCAAGTGCAGTTCGCAATACATGATTACCACCGTAATCCATGCAAGTAATTGTCCTTAACAACCCCCGTGTGAACGGGTGCTGAGTCCAAACTACAGTACTATCGTTGCTAAGGCAGGTAGACATCATTCCATGTGTAAACATAACAAACAAGCATTCATAAGCCACGTATAACATGCATTAATGGTTAGCGTTCAAATAGTATTGAGTAGTGTGTTTGATGTGATTTGAATAGTTGTAACGTATGTAACACCCAAAAGTGCTTAAAGCAAAAAAAGGGATCGAGTATACTCACAGCGGTTGATGGATTGAAGGGAGCGCTTAGCGAGTAAGGTTAGCCTGAATAGATTCGAAAGCATAATGATAAGTAACGCGTAAAACGATACAATTCTGAGTGGGTCGGATAGCAGTTCGATCGGATGGTAATCCGATCGGTCAGCAATCCGTGCGGATAATAATCCGTTCGGATGGTCATCCGGTCGAACAGCTTGTCCGGTCGGATGACTATTCGAGTGAATTGTTTCTTCCTATGAGAAAGATGTGTTTTGAAGTTTTCGTTGTAGCATTTTGAAAACATTGAAGTATCTCTATCCTTCAAGTCGGTCGATCGGACGGTCAATCGTGCGGATGACAATCCGTTCGGATGGTCATCCGGTCGGACAGTGATCCGATCGGACGGCGACTCTAGTGACGAGGTTACTTAGTGAGAACAAGTTCATAGCAGAAAGGTCACTCGCTCGGATGTCCATCCGATCGGGTGGCAACCCTGTTATTGAACATGTTGAAAATTGTTTAAGTCTTTAAAGTCTTAGTATCTCATGATCCGAAGAGTAATCCGGTTGGATGGTCGTCCGATCGGATAGCAATTCGTTCAACACTCAAACTTCAGATAAGGTTGCTTAGGTGTGGGACCCAAGGTGTGATCCGTTCGGATGACAATCCGTTCGGATGAACTATCCGTTCGGACAGCAGTCCGTTCGGATAGCAATCCGCTCTGGGTGTCCCGTTCGTCTTACACTTGGTCATTTTGTTTGTTTGTCGTTTTATCGAGACGTGTTGACAACGTGTTAACCAACTGAACCCCATTTCGACCCAAGTGCCCAAACCGACCAGGAATCACCCTAGTTCGACCAGTTACCAGCTCAAGGCGGTTGTTCTTGTTTAACCCGAAATCAGTGGTCTCGTGAGTTGAATCCTGACCTTGGACTAGTACAACACTAAGAATGAGTAGGAGACTAGAACAAAGTCCGGTTCTAACAGTTTTGAGTGTATTGAGTGTAAAAGAGTTGAAAGAAAGTTAGAAACCATCTTCCAATCCTTTTTCACCACACTTATGTTGAGATCTTTACAAGATCTTTGTGTAATTATATGAAAATCGGTTAGATCTAGGTTGTTCTTGGTGGATTGAAATCAAAACATGAAGTTCTTCAAGAACACAAGATGACGTCATCCTAGAACACCATAAATCTAGTGATTTCACGGTTAAAATTTAAGATTCAAAAGATAGAAAGGTGTAGGAGTGCGTGTAGATCAAGAAAGTACAAGATTTAGGACGAGATCTTACCGAGATTGAGAGAAATCGAAGAAAAGGTGGGGAGAGCGTGCTGTTCGGATGAGGTTTCCAAAAGTAGAAAGTTTGGAAAGTGACATGGGTATTTATAGGATTCCAAAAGAGGAAAGGGCTATCCGGTCGGATGACACACCGCCCGGATGACTATCCAGTCGGATAACCTCTTGGTCGGATGGCACCTGACCTGTCACCAGGTGGCTATCCGGTCGGATGGCTATCCGGCCGGATGGCACTTGGTTCGAGTGTTTGACGCGATGATTTTTTGGCGTTTCAATTTCGATTGCGAGCGGTTCGACACAATAGGGTTTCCTAGTCAAATTTCTTTCAGTCCCAACTAATTCATATCGAGCACTGTCTCTTCTCCACTAATTATCGTACCATTTCGATTGTGTTTTGAGTTCGATTTCGAGTTTCCATTGATTCCCACAACACAACATAAATAAAAACGCACAAGTAACACATAAGGCACACACACGTATAACAACAATTATATTTCGTAAGTCGAGTTGTGGTTCGTATCACGGTTCGATGTCGGTTTGATTGTCATAGATTGATTATTGATTGATTAACTTTATCGCATTGTTACTTCCTACAGTTCACAGTCGTAAGTCGATTAGATGGCAATTAACATACGTCGATTATTGTAATTAACAACACTTACTCCACATAATATAATTAAAATAAAGAACTTCCTATAAGTCAAATTCGTATAATTGGCCGTTGACTTTGACCTTGACTTTGACTTATGAAAACACGGGGTGTTACAGCCTCCCCTAGTTGAGGGAATTTCGTCCCGAAATTAAGTTGTAAGTCGTACCACACCTTGAATCACTTTGGAGCACTTTCTTTCTCTAGACTTTCTCCAAATAGTTGCGGGTACTTCGCCTTCATGTCGCTTTCGAGTTCCCAAATGAACTTTGCGCCTCGTTTTCCTTCCCATCGGACTTTCCCAATAGGAATGCGCGAGCGTCGGAGCTGCTTGGTTTGGCGATCCATGATTTCGACAGGCTTCTCCATGAAGTGTAACGTTTCGTTTATTTGGAGGTCATCGAGAGGTACGATTAGATCATGCTCAGCCAGGCATTTTCGGAGGTTTGACACATGGAAAGTCAGGTGGACGTTACTTAGTTCCTCCGGTAGTTCGAGTCTGTAGGCGACTTTTCTGATCCTTTCCAGAATCTTAAAAGGTCCAACGTATCGAGGCGCTAGTTTCCCTTTCTTGCCGAATCTGACTACACCCTTCCAAGGTGAAACCTTTAGGAGTACGTAGTCGCCAACGTCAAATTCAAGGGGCTTGCGTCGTCTATCGGCGTAACTTTTCTATCAGTTCCGAGCTTTCACTAGATTGTCCCGGATTTGGGAAATTTTGTCCGTCGTTTCTTGCAGTAGCTCGGGACCGGTTAGTTGCGAGTGACCGATCTCGTGCCACACAATAGGCGATCGACATTTCCTCCCGTATAAAGCCTCGAATGGTGCCATTTGTATGCTGGAATGATAACTGTTGTTGTACGAGAATTCGATTAACGGCAGGTATTTATCCTAATTACCACCGAAGTCTATGACACACGAACGGAGCATGTCTTCAAGAGTACGAATCGTTCTTTCAGTCTGACCGTCGGTTTGAGGGTAGAAGGCGGTACTTAGATTAAGCGATGTACCAAGAGCCTTTTGAAACGTTTCCCACAGTCGTGAGGTAAACCGAGCATCACGATCAGAGATGATGTCACGAGGCGTTCCATGATTACAAATGATCTCGTCGGTGTAGATTCGGGCTAATCGTTCTACCTTGTAGTCTTCTCGTATCGGCAGAAAGTGAGCTGATTTGGTCAAACGGTCAACTACAACCCATATGCTGTCGTGACCTGATGATGTGTGCGGAAGCTTCGTTATGAAATCCATAGCTATACTCTCTCACTTCCACATGGGGATAGGTGGTTGTTCGAGTAAGCCAGAGGGTCTCTGATGTTCAGCCTTAACTCTTGCACAAGTTAGGCACTTTCCGACGTAAAGAGAAATATCCCTTTTCATGCCCGACCACCAGTACTTGTAGCAAAGGTCCTGGTACATCTTGTCGGCACCGGGATGAATAGAATATCGGGATTTATGGGCTTCGTCCATCAAAATCTGTCGTAAGTTGGTCAGCTTAGGGATCCAAATTCGGTCCAGAAAGTGGAATATCCCATTGGATTTGCCCACAATTTGGGCTCCATCGTGGTAGATTCGTTCCTTCTTCAAGGTGCGTTCGTTAAAACATGCATGCTGAGCTTCGCGGATGATGGTTTCGAGGTCGTATTGAGCTTGGACATTGTGAGTGCTGAGCACATAGTTCCGTCTGCTGAGAGCGTCAGCAACAACATTTGCTTTGCCTGGGTAATAACGAATCTCACAGTCGTAATCGTTGAGAATTTCTACCCATCGGCGTTGACGCATATTAAGTTCCTTCTGATCAAAGATATGTTGTAGGCTCCTATGATCGGTGAAGATCGTACACTTTGTACCATATAGGTAGTGTCGCCAAATCTTTAATGCAAAAACAACCACGCCTAGCTCGAGATCATGGGTTGTATAGTTCTTCTCGTGGATTTTGAGCTGACGAGACGCGTAAGCTATAACCTTGTTCCGTTGCATAAGGACACAATCGAGACCAAGGTTGGAAGCATCACAATAGACAGTGAAATCGTCGTTTTCATCGGGTAGAGTGAGAACAGGAGCACTGCAAAGCATGTATTTGAGGGTTTGAAAAGCAGTTTCTTGTTTAGTTCCCCAAACAAAAGGCTGATCTTTATGCGTGAGTGCGGTAAGAAGTATAGCAACGTAATAGTGTCACACCCCGATTTCCACGTGTCACCGGTGGGCCCGGTGGGGGATTATCGTGACGTGGTTGGCAACGTAATAGTCAAACAACACAATATTTAATATGCACAGCGGAAGCAATTTAAAAGATATAATACAACTGAATTTAGTATTGTATATCAACTATCACAATATTCAGATGTTTATCCACAGATGGATCGGTAATAAAATATGAAACAATAGTTCAACAGACTTCAGGCATCTTAAGCTTGCGAGACTTCTAATGATGCTAAGGAAAAATCCCAGCCAATTACGCTTAGTACCTGCATTTAATCTTTTGGGAAAATACGTCAGTTTACACTGGTAAATACATTCAACTGTCTCATTTTGGAAAATGATTGAAAATTGGTTTGGATGCACGTGGCATAAACATTTTATTTTAACTTGGGAGAATTATTTAATATTATAATCTTGTGAACGAATTACATGTTCCTTGTGCGTTCAGTAGCCCGGATCAAGTCCGGGTTAAAGATCAATAGACACACCACAATATACTTTTGTGCACTGACGGGTGTACGCCTACACCCCGCGCTTAAGTCGTGGCCATTTCGTAAAATGATGCCAAGGATATCCGGGACATGGTCATTAACCCCCCAAAGGCTTTAAGTAACAAGACTGTTTAAACGAGCCGATCAAATGATTCAATTACCCACTCAGCGGTGGAGGATTTGATACCCGATCAAGCGGTATGCTATATACCGTAACCCAAGCCCGTATATGGAAAATAAGTTAAAAGTATTTACCTAAGCAAAGTATATTTCACAATAAGAAAATTGCAAGTAGCTTTTACTGGTCCTCCTAATCTGGAACGAAGGTTTATAATAACCTATTAGAATCCTAACGGGTCTTTAATTAAGCTTAAGCTTAGACCGGCTAGTTCAAAGATACGGTTCGTATGCACGATTAAGCGAAGACCGGAAAGAATGTGATATAGACCCGACAAGTTCAGAGACTTGTTTAATATGGGAATTTCATACACATTCTGGATTTTGAGATAAAACCGTTAAGGTTTGACCCGTTTAGGCTAGTTTATGTAAACTAGTTACATAAACCGAACCGAACGCGTAAAAAGCGTAACGAGTATTCATGATAGCTATTTACAGGTTTCCTAAGTTAATATGCTTCATATATGTTGTGACATCGGTAAGATATCATTTATTATGCCCGAAACGAGTTTAAACACAAACTATGCCCCGTAGGGGTAGTTTGGTCATTTACAAGGTTAAAAAAGAGTTTAAGTGTTTAACTGAGTTACAGGTCTGATGTAATCAGAAAACATACTCAAATTAATGAGTTATAACAGTAGGGTAAGGTATATATGTGAAATTTACCAATTATAACCAAACTATGCCCCGTAGGGGTATTGAGGTAATTTCACATAAGCCGAAAATCTCAAAACTGAAGTCTGAGTTTATCAACCTTTGTTTACTGTTAAAACATTATAATTTGCCTCAAATATCAGTAGGTATCAACCCTTCTATGTTTAAAATACTTCTAGTACATAATATGCGTTAAAAACGCTTAAAAAGGCGATTAGAGGCCATTTCCGGGTTCGATACTTAAATCTGATATTTTTATATTTCCAAAAGGCTTAAAATAATTTATTTATCATATGTGATCAGTAGCAAAAGGTTTGGAGTCGTTTAGATGTGTAAAACTCATTTTATAGCCCGTAAGGGCAAAACCGACAATTACCGGATTAGCCTACGACTATAAGTTATGCTCAGCCTAAAATTAATTAAAAATCTTTAAAAATCCCAAAATAATATATTACATCAGTGGGTAAATAGTTTGATATCTAAAAGTATGTTTAAGTAGGCTATACGCCAAATACGCCGTTTAATTAACATAAAGCTTTAATTTTACGTTAACGAGCATAACTCTTAATCTACACCTCAAACTGATGTCAAATTTTGTATGCAAGTTTATATATCAGTAATTAAAGTTTCTACTCTTTTATATTTCCAAAAATCACGTTTTATGGTGAAAAGGGCATAACGGTCAACATACGAGCAATTAACGGAATCATGCATAATAATTGGATAACTAATGATCCGAGGTGTATAATCACAGAGGGTTATACTAGCATGTAACCTGGTCCAAATAAAGCTCTAAGGCATTTCTAAAACATACCATAACGGGTCAGAACTGAAAGTCAAAGTATAAGTCAAACTATGCGACTTTCGGTTCCGAACCGGGTCTAAATAGTAAATTATCGGGTTGAACATGTTTAGAGAAGTCCTTACACTAATTACCAAGTTATATTAATGATCAAACAGGTTGTATATGCTCTACATTGCTAATTATGCATAAATTGCAATTTAAACTTTCTGTTGACTTTTTATTAGTAAGTTTGAACCGACATTAGACCTAGTTAGAGTGGGAATCAGGGGAAACCCTTTTGAGGTTTTATTACCCACATAATTACCTACTTAAAGGTACTTTTGATTCGACTAATCACTGGACCATTAGTGATTAATCTTAAAGTCAACCGTTAATTACGACGGTTTGACTTTTAAGCTAAAACTAAGCTAAAACTTAATTAAGAAAGGTTTAGCAAACTTACCAAGGTCCTATGCACGAATTATGATCACTTGAGCCTACTTGGGAGCTCCAGAATTGATCAGGTATGCAAGAGAAGGTGTGAAGAACAATGTTGCATAACATGGGCTTTATATAGCACTTTAATCACCACAAATCTTTGACACATGTGTCTACAACCCACCACAACTGATCAACACATGTTCCTAGTGCTTAGGGGGTGTCTAGGGGTCAAGAGAAATGTGGAAAATCGGTTGAAATCGAGCAGATTGCACTCAGCAGGCAACAACCCAAAGTTTTCAGAGCTGGGAGTCCCTCGCGTGGCGCGAGGGACCCTCGCGTGGCGCGACGGCCTTCTGCAGAAATCTTCATTTTTTGATTTTTGCTATTTGATCCTTGGCTCTTCAAACTCCGATTAGGCACTTGTTTCTTGCATTAAGAACCCCCAAAATTGATCTATAAGGGCTTTAAAACATATACCCACTTTGTTAAGTCCCCGGTTAACTTTATTGTTGCCCGAAAAATCCTAACTTTCAACGTTTACGTTTTAACCCTTCGCACGCGAATTTGATCATAACTTTCTCATACGATAACGACACTTTAGGAAATTTAAATCGTGTATTCTAGTGAGCATAATTTACAGTTACAAAGCTTCGGGGTTGTCAAAAGGTCACTCAGAGGTATAACTTAAACATGTTGACACTTTTAACCCCTGTAGTTTGTAATCCCTCACTTTTAGCTTCGTATGATCCATGATTTATTCGTTTAATGTTATAAACACCATGTAGGGTTAATGTACATTATATTTATTCACAGTTGACATTTAGAATACGTATATTCACATACTTTCCATGTTTGTCAACTTTAGTCCTTCTATAACATTCTTTCACACGTTTTAAACATATGACACGTGTCAACACATTATAGGACGTGAATTTTCGAGGTGTTACATCCTCACCCCTTAAAATAAATCTCGACCTGAGATTTACTGAAATAAATAAGGGAACTTTTCTTTCATCGTGGATTCAACCTCCCACGTGTATTCGGGACCTGTACGGGCATCCCATTTGACCTTTACAATAGGTACATGCTTCCTTCGAAGGTTCTTCACCTGTCGATCTTCAATCGACAAAGGTTTTTCCACAAATTTCAAGCTCTCATCTATATGCACATCTGTATGCGGTATTACCAGTGATTCGTCAGCGAAACACTTCTTCAGATTGCAGATGTGGAACACATTGTGAATTCCACTGAGCTCTTCTGGTAAGTTTAACTTATAGGCAACTGACCCGACACGTTCGATAACCTCGAAAGGTCCTATGTATCTCGGGCTTAGCTTGCCTTTCTTACCAAACCGCATCACTCCCTTCCAGGGTGATACTTTAAGCAACACTTTATCACCTACTTCGAAGTGAAAAGCTTTACGCTTTGGGTCAGCGTAACTCTTCTGCCTATCTCGGGCAGCTTTGAGGCGGTCACGAATCTGGACAATCTTGTCCGTCGTTTCGAAGACTATCTCTGGTCCTGATAATTGGACATCTCCAACTTCCGCCCATCAAACGGGCGATCTACACTTTCTACCGTATAATGCCTCAAAAGGCGCAGCCTTTATGCTGGTGTGGTAGCTATTGTTGTAGGAGAATTCGATTAATGGTAAGTTCTTATCCCAACTACCACCCAAATCGATCGCACATGCGCGTAGCATGTCTTCCAATGTTTGAATAGTACGCTCACTCTGGCCGTCAGTCTGAGGATGATAAGCCGTACTAAAATTCAAACATGTACCCAAAGATTGCTGGAAACTCTTCCAAAAATGTGACGTGTATCTAGTATCTCTGTCAGAGATAATAGACACAGGTATGCCATGTAAGGCTACAATCTTATCCACGTACAACTGGGCTAACATGTCGGAGCTATAAGTCTCCTTTATGGGTAGGAAATGTGCTGACTTAGTCAGTCTATCAACTATAACCCATATTGTATCATTGCCTTTCCTTGTCTTAGGTAACTTGGTGATAAAATCCATAGTTACCATTTCCCACTTCCACGTAGGAAGTTCAGGCTGTTGTAGCAAGCCTGACGGCTTTTGATGCTCGGCTTTGACTTGCGCACATGTCAAGCATTTAGCTACATAGGTGGCTACAGACTTTTTCAAGCCTATCCACCAATAATTTGCCTTTAGATCCTGGTACATCTTATCAGCTCCAGGATGAACGGAGTATTTGGAACTATGGGCTTCCTGGAGGATAACATCACGAAGTCCTCCATAATTTGGAACCCATATTCGTCCATTCAATCTCAGAATTCCGTCCTTGCTAAGAGTTAACTGCTCCTCAGTTACTCCTAACTTTTCATTAGGATAGTTAGCTTCCAACACAGCTTCCTTCTGTGCAGCTAACAACCTTTCTATCAGATTGTTCTTTATTTCCATGCACTTAGCATTGATTCGGATGGGTCTAACCCTTTCCTTCCTGCTCAAGGCATCAGCGACTACATTCGCTTTGCCGGGATGGTACTTGATTTCACAATCATAATCATTCAAGGTCTCCATCCAACGGCGTTGCCTCATGTTTAATTCCTTCTGATTAAACAGATGTTGGAGGCTCTTGTGATCAGAATAGATCACAAACTTGATTCCATATAGGTAATGCCTCCACAGTTTTAGTGCGAATACAACGGCACCCAATTCCAAGTCGTGGGTGGTGTAATTCTTTTCATGCACCTTTAACTGTCGTGATGCATAGGCAATAACCTTGCCTTTCTGCATAAGCACACACCCCATGCCGGTGTGTGAAGCATCGCAGTAAACTACGAATTCTTCAGTGCCTTCAGGTAATGTCAGCACAGGAGCGTTGCTCAACTTCTGTTTCAAAATATCAAAGGACTCTTGCTGCTTAGGGCCCCAAACGAACTTTACTTTCTTCTTAGTCAAGGAAGTTAGGGGTGCAGCAATCCTTGAAAAATTTTCAATGAAACGCCTGTAATATCCTGCCAATCCTAGGAAGCTACGAATCTCCGTAGGCGTCTTTGGCTCTTGCCAATTCATAACAGCTTCAACTTTAGCGGGATCCACCTGGATACCACGCTCACTGACCACATGTCCAAGAAATTGGACTTCTCGAAGCCAGAACTCGAACTTTGAGAATTTGGCATAGAGTTTCTCATGATGCAGGAGTTTGAGAATACAGCGAAGGTGTTTCTCGTGGTCAGCTTGGTTCTTCGAATAAATAAGGATGTCATCGATGAAGACGATGACGAATTTATCCAAGTATGGTTTGCAAACGCGATTCATGAGGTCCATGAATGCGGCAGGTGCATTAGTGAGCCCAAAAGGCATCACTAGGAACTCGTAATGACCATAACGAGTCCTAAATGCAGTTTTATGCACGTCTTCATCTCGAATCTTCAGTTGATGGTAGCCTGACCTCAAATCAATCTTCAAGAAATAACTGGCCCCTTGTAACTGATCGAACAAATCGTCGATCCTAGGCAAAGGATATCTATTCTTTATCGTGACCTTGTTAAGCTCACGATAGTCGATGCACAGACGCATCGATCCATCCTTCTTTTTAACAAACAGGACAGGTGCTCCCCAAGGAGACGAACTAGGCTTAATGAAACCCTTGGCTAGTAATTCGTCTAGCTGTGTCCTCAATTCTTTCATCTCTGTGGGCGCCAACCTATAAGGTGCTCTAGCAACTGGTGCTGCTCCGGGGATGATATCAATCCTGAATTCCACTTGCCTATCTGGGGGCAAACCAGGTAGTTCTTCCGGAAAAACTTCGGGATATTCAGAAATGACAGGGATGTCTTCTATCTTCGGTTTAGGCTCATCAATAATCACTTGTGCCATGTAGATGACACAACCCCTCTTTCAACATTTTGAAGCCTTGAGCATAGTCACTTGCTCAGGTAGCCCATACTGGGTATATCCCCGAATGGTAAGTGGTTCACCAGATGGAGTCTTTATTACCACTTGCTTCATGTTACAGACAATTTGGGCCTGGTTATGAGATAACCAGTCCATACCCAGAACTATGTCAAAACCGGCCAACTTAAATGGAAGTAGAGACAGAGGAAAAGAATGGTTCTTAATGGATATAACACATCCATCTAACACAGTTGAGACGGTTTCTATGGTACCATCTGCTAACTCTACCTCATAGTTTACGCTTAAGGTTTTGACAGGTAAATTCAATAATTTACAAAACTTGTGATCTACGAACGACTTATCTGCGCCTGAATCAAAAAGTACTCTTGCAAAGACATCATTTACAAGGAAAGTACCTGTTATGACATTATCGTCTTGCACAGCCTCTTTCGCGTCCATTCTGAAGACTCTCGCATTGGTCTTCTTGGCCTCTTCAGGCTTCTTGTTGTATTTAGGGCAGTTGGTCCTAATGTGCCCCTTTTCATTGCAACGATAGCACGTTGCATCTTTTATCTTCTTGCAATCCAAGGTTTTGTGATCCGTGGACTTGGAAATACCACAAGCATAGGTTTTTGACTGAGTCTGCGAGTTAGACTCAAGTCTGCACTTTCCAAAGTGCTGCTTCTTGCAAATTTTGCATTTGGGCTTCTCACTAGGATTATGCCCATCTTTCCTTGACTCTGATCCTTTCTTGTTGTCACCGCTCCCACGGTGCTTCTTGTTCGACTGTCGTGAACCATCATCTTCACGTTTTCTCTTCTCAGCCTCCTTATTCCTCAGCGATCTCTGCCGGACCGCATCCAGAGTGAGGGATAAGGAAATGTCAGCTACTGATCTAAAAGTAGCTGGCCGAGAAGCTTTTACACTTGCCTTGATCTCGGGGGCTAAACCACCGATAAAACGAGCTATTCGTTTTGGTTCCGAGGTTACCAGGTATGGGACCAACCGAGACATAGTGTTGAAGCTCGTTAGGTAAGCTTGACAGTCGAGGTTTGTCATCACCAAGGATAGAAAGTCAGACTCTATCTTCTCCACCTCATGTTGAGGGCAGTAATTTTCCATGATAAGGGCAACAAATTGATCCCAAGACATGTTGTACAGTGGGATTTTCCCGGTGGCTTGAATCAGAGATCTCCACCATGCTAAGGCTTCACCCTTAAAAGACTGCGACACAAACTTGACCACGTCTCTCTCAGCGAACCCGCTGATATCTACAACCGTATCCATCTCATCCAGCCACGTCATACAGTCGATGGCTCCCTTCTCCCCGGTGAAGTCCCGGGGCTTACATGAAACAAAGTATTTATACGAGCAACCCTTCTCACGGGGTCCTTGGTTCAATACAATGTGTTGCGATGGATTACTGTGGTGGTTTGAGGAGTGTCGATCATCGTCCTTCTTCGGGTCGTCTTTCTTGGACGGTGGCGTTGAAGGTTGTGTAGATAGGGTCCTACTACGAGTCCCACTATACTCTTCGTACTGCCGTTCCAATGCCTTAGTAACTGCGTCGTCGACCAACGCTTTCAATTCCGCACCCGTTAAATTTACCCGGGCGTTATCAATGTTCTCCACTGGATGACTATTTATCTCGTCTGAGTTAGCCATTTTAATTGAACTGTTGCAGAAAACAAGAACAATATTTTATTTGGGAGTTTATTATGGAATTACCCCTTAGGGTAACTCATTAACCATGGTAAACAGAGACCATATTTGGTTAATTTATTAATCGTATTAAATTAGGATTATAATTTATCCTAATTATAAAACAATAACAGTTTTATCTGTGGCACAATAGGCCTAGTCACATGGACACTTTTAATTTATAAGTTATGATTTCAGAGAATCAAAATATGAAGGTACGCTGGCACAATAGGCCTAGTCACAAGGACATTTATAATTTATAAGCTATGATTTCAGAGAATCAAAGCATGAAGGTTTGAACCTAGTTCATTACCTTTTTCTGACAGGGAGTCATAGCTACCACTGTCTTTTGGCTCATATGGAAATGAGCAGGGCCCGTAGGCACGTATTACCACGTATGGTAAAAATATGATCATCTTAATTGATGATCTTACCCATGATTCAGAGATCATTTAGTTGGGTTTGGAATCTTTAGAAAGATCCTTATATAATAATAACGTGTGTGATTTCAAATGAATCACATCTGCCAGGAGTGTTAACATGTTTTCAGATGTTAACCAGGATTTGAATCTTTTAAACAGGTCTTACCATCATGGTCAGGTCTTTATAATGACACTCAGACTAGGTTTCACTCTTAAGATTCTTATTTAAAAAGTTACATAGGCAGATTAATTCAAAAGGAATGACTTTAATTTATTTATTTCATATATAATATTTATGCATATAATAGCAAGATGAAATTTATAAACATAACATTCCATAAATTTTCAAAAGATTACATGTTGCCCTAAACGGGTCTTTTCAAATAAACAAACTTACCCACGTAGGGGTTCAAACAAGTACTTACCCACGCAGGGGCTTAATAACACACATACCCACGCAGGGGCTTATACAAATAACATAATAGTCCACGCAGGGACTTAAACAATCACACACCCTCATAGGGGTTAATAGAAATACAGACCCACGCAGGGGTCAAAATAAACAACATGCATACCCACACAGGGCTAATACAGTAAGATATGCCCACGCAGGGGCTCGATTTTTACAAGGAAGTTACAACAAACAATTTGAAGGATTTAGCGGTCCTTCTTACCCTTCCCCTTGATCAAGCTTGCCAATCCTTGGAAGAAGGTTTGTCGCTCTCTTCGTTCCCTGTGATATTCTCGCTCTACATGGTCCAGCCTCTGTAGAATTTCCTCCCTTTCTGGGGGAGAAAACCGTGGCGGCTGCGATTGCGTCAGTATAATAGGTCTGGGAGGTATCTGGTACCCATGTGTTGGGCAACCTACTCCCCATGGAGCTCCGTACGGTCCTTCCGGGTTCAGGGCGTTGTAATTTGCCGCTACCATGTAAGGGTCGGCCTCAGCGTACCCGTAGTTGTTGTGAACCGGCGGCTCAAACGGGTTGTATGCCATAGAACCCGTATATGCTGGAATTGGGTTATCAAAACCCATCGGCGGTGGCTGCGGTACAGCTGGGTTAGAAGGTCCACCCATTTGTAGGTCCTCCTGGTGTGGCGGATAGTGACTGCCACTGGATTGACGAGGGGAGCTGAAATGAAAATCTCCTGCTCGTCCAGAAATACGTGCACCGCTTCTCCTATGCCTTGGCGGTTGTGGAGGTGCCGGCTGCACTGGCGGCGGTGGAGGTGGTGGCGTGACTGCCACAAACCGTGAATCCACAGAGGGATCCTGTTGCTGCTGCTGCTGAGGCGACGAATGGTGAGGAGGTGTATAGTACCATTCGTGCCTGGTGAACATAACTTGGAAGCTATCTGGACCAACATAGGGTGACCCGTGGAATAAAGATCCATCCGAAATCTCGATCGGGTGGTTCGGTGTACCACTGGCGGGTTCGACGGGATCCGTGTCCTCGTCCATATCCTCCGCGTTGTCCCCCGAGAAGTGGTCCTCCGGGCCCAATGGGTTAAAACCCACTGGTTCTTGTATATAATTGGCCGGGTTAAACCGGCCTTGAAAAACTGGTGTAGGGTCACCAAAAGAGTTGTGCGATAGAGATCGCTGCAATGGTATGTATGAAGGTTGAGGGTTGTTGGGCTCATTTTTCGAGTATGGCCCATATGAGTTGTGCACTGGAGGTGTTGAGCTGTGTGAGACCGACCGTCTAGCCGGCTCGAAGAGATTCCTCCGGTTCTGCCGGGGGTCATCACTCTCTGTAGTCGAAGGAGCTCGCACATTCGAGGGTCCTGCCTCATTGTCATTGGGGGCGGTGATTGGCCCCTTTCCACGTCCTCTTCTCCTGAATAATCTTGGCGGCATTTTGTCAATCCTGTCAATATAGCATGAGATAACAAAATATACAAAATAAAGTAAAGGACAAAGCAAAAATAGAATTTGTCCTATGTTATTTGTCTAGACTCGAAAGTTTAGAAATGTGCAATTGTGTCATTGAGATTAAACACAAAAGGCTAGTGTTTAATTCACTCAATGTTGGCTCTGATACCAACCTGTCACACCCCGATTTACACGTGTCATCGGTGGGCCCGGTGGGGGATTATCGTGACGTGGTTGGCAACGTAATAGTCAAACAACACAATATTTAATATGCACAGCGGAAGCAATTTAAAAGATATAATACAACCGAATTTAATATTGTATATCAACTGTTACAATATTCGGATGTTTATCCACAGATGGATCGGAAATAAAATATGAAACAATAGTTCAACAGACTTCAGGCATCTTAAGCTTGCGAGACTTCTAATGATGCTAAGGAGAAATCCCAGCCAATTACGCTTAGTACCTGCATTTAATCTTTTGGGAAAATACGTCAGTTTACACTGGTAAATACATTCAACTGACTCATTTTGGAAAATGATTGAAAATTGGTTTGGATGCACGTGGCATAAACATTTTATTTTAACTTGGGAGAATTATTTAATATTATAATCTTGTGAACGAATTACATGTTCCTTGTGCGTTCAGTAGCCCGAATCAAGTCCGGGTTAAAGATCAATAGACACACCACAATATACTTTTGTGCACTGACGGGTGTACGCCTACACCCCGCGCTTAAGTCGTGGCCATTTCGTAAAATGATGCCAAGGATATCCGGGACATGGTCATTAACCCCCCAAAGGCTTTAAGTAATAAGACTGCTTAAACGAGCCGATCAAATGATTCAATTACCCATTCAGCGGTGGAGGATTTGATGCCCGATCAAGCGGTATGTTATATACCGTAACCCAAGCCCGTATAGGGAAAATAAGTTAAAAGTATTTACCTGAGCAAAGTATATTTCACAATAAGCAAATTGCAAGTAGCTTTTACTGGTCCTCCTAATCTGGAACGAAGGTTTATAATAACCTATTAGAATCCTAACGGGTCTTTAATTAAGCTTAAGCTTAGACCGGCTAGTTCAAAGATACGGTTCGTACGCACGATTAAGCGAAGACCGGATAGAATGTGATTTAGATCCGACAAGTTCAGAGACTTGTTTAATATGGGAATTTCATACACATTCTGGATTTTGAGATAAAACCGTTAAGGTTTGACCCGTTTAGGCTAGTTTATGTAAACTAGTTACACAAACCGAACCGAACGCGTAAAAAGCGTAACGAGTATTCATGAGAGCTATTTACAGGTTTTCTAAGTTAATATGCTTCATATATGTTGTGACATCGGTAAGATATCATTTATTATGCCCGAAACGAGTTTAAACACAAACTATGCCCCGTAGGGGTAGTTTGGTCATTTACAAGGTTAAAAAAGAGTTTAAGTGTTTAACTGAGTTACAGGTCTGATGTAATCAGCAAACATACTCAAATTAATGAGTGATAACAGTAGGGTAAGGTATATATGTGAAATTTACCAATTATAACCAAACTATGCCCCGTAGGGGTATTTTGGTAATTTCACATAAGCCGAAAAGCTCAAAACTGAAGTCTGAGTTTATCAACCTTTGCTTACTATTAAAACATTATAATTTGCCTCAAATATCAGTAGGTATCAACCCTTGTATGTTTAAAATACTTCTAGTACATACTATGCGTTAAAAACGCTTAAAAAGGCGATTAGAGGCCATTTCCGGGTTCGATAGTTAAATCTGATATTTTATATTTCCAAAAGGCTTAAAATAATTTATTTATCATATGTGATCAGTAGCAAAAGGTTTGGAGTCGTTTAGATGTGTAAAACTCATTTTATAGCCCGTAAGGGCAAAACCGACAATTACCGGATTAGCCTACGACTATAAGTTATGCTCAGCCTAAAATTAATTAAAAATATTTAAAAATCCCAAAATAATATATTACATCAGTGGGTAAAGAGTTTGATATCTAAAAGTATGTTTAAGTAGGCTATACGCTAAATACGCCGTTTAATTAACATAAAGCTTTAATTTTACGCTAACGAGCATAACAATCTACACCTCAAACTGATGTCAAATTTTGTATGCAAGTTTATATATCAGTAATTAAAGTTTATACTCTTTTATATTTCCAAAAATCACGTTTTATGGTGAAAAGGGCATAACGGTCAACATACGAGCAATTAACGGAATCATGCATAATAATTGGATAACTAATGATCCGAGGTGTATAATCACAGAGGGTTATACTAGCATGTAACCTGGTCCAAATAAAGCTCTAAGGCATTTCTAAAACATACCATAACGGGTCAGAACTGAAAGTCAAAGTATAAGTCAAACTATGCGACTTTCGGTTCCGAACCGGGTCTAAATAGTAAATTGTCGGGTTGAACATGTTTAGACATGTCCTTACACTAATTACCAAGTTATATTAATGATCAAACAGGTTGTATATGCTCTACATTGCTAATTATGCATAAATTGCAATTTAAACTTTCTATTGACTTTTTATTAGTAAGTTTGACCCGACATTAGACCTAGTTAGAGTGGGAATCAGGGGAAACCCTTTTGAGGTTTTATTACCCACATAATTACCTACTTAAATGTACTTTTGATTCGACTAATCACTGGACCATTAGTGATTAATCTTAAAGTCAACCGTTAATTACGACGGTTTGACTTTTAAGCTAAAACTAAGCTAAAACTTAATTAAGAAAGGTTTAGCAAACCTACCAAGGTCCTATGCACGAATTATGATCATTTGAGCCTGCTTGGGAGCTCCAGAATTGATCAGGTATGCAAGAGAAGGTGTGAAGAACAATGTTGCATAACATGGGCTTTATATAGCACTTTAATCACCACAAATCTTTGACACATGTGTCTACAACCCACCACAACTGATCAACACATGTTCCTAGTGCTTAGGGGGTGTCTAGGGGTCAAGAGAAATGTTGAAAATTGGTTGAAATCGAGCAGATTGCACTCAGCAGGCAACAACCCAAAGTTTTCGGAGCTGGGAGTCCCTCGCGTGGCGCGAGGGACCCTCGCGTGGCGCGACGGCCTTCTGCAGAAATCTTCATTTTTTTTATTTTTGCTATTTGATCCTTGGCTCTTCAAACTCCGATTAGGCACTTGTTTCTTGCATTAAGATCCCCCAAAATTGATCTATAAGGGCTTTAAAACATATACCCACTTTTTTAAGTCCCCGGTTAACTTTATTGTTACCCGAAAAGTCCTAACTTTCAACGTTTACGTTTTAACCCTTCGCACGCGAATTTGATCATAACTTTCTCATACGATAACGAAACTTTACGAAATTTAAATCGTGTATTCTAGTGAGCATAATTTACAGTTACAAAGCTTCGGGTTTGTCAAAAGGTCACTCAGAGGTATAGCTTAAACATGTTGACACTTTTAACCCCTGTAGTTTGTAATCCCTCACTTTTAGCTTCGTATGATCCATGATTTATTCGTTTGATGTTATAAACACCATGTAGGGTTAATGTACATTATATTTATTCACAGTTGACATTTAGAATACGTATATTCACATACTTTCCATGTTTGTCAACTTTAGTCCTTCTATAACATTCTTTCACACGTTTTAAACATATGACACGTGTCAACACATTATAGGACGTGAATTTTCGAGGTGTTACAAATACCCTGACTATTGACAATGTGACCAAGAAAATGAACTTCCCCCAGCCAAAATTCACACTTGGAGAACTTGGCATAGAGTCGATTCCCCTGGAGCAACTCGAGAACCAAACGTAGATGTTGCGCATGTTCGGCCTTCAATTTGGAATAGATCAAGACATCGTCGATGAACACGATGACGAAACGGTCGAGATATGGTTTACACACGCGATTCATAAGATCCATGAAAACCACGGGTGCATTGGTTAGACCAAAAGGCATGACAACGAATTCGTAATGGCCATATCGGGTGCGAAATGCGGTTTTGGGTATATCCTCCTCCTGTATGCGCAGTTGATGATAGCCTGAATGTAGGTCGATCTTCGAGAAACATGTAGCACCTTGTAGTTGATCGAACAAATCGTCAATGCGGGGTAGGGGATAGCGGTTCTTGATAGTTAACTTATTCAATTCCTGGTAGTCGATGCACATCCTGAACGACCCATCCTTCTTTTTGACGAAAAGGACTGGCGCGCCCCATGGAGAGGTGCTCGGGCGAATGAAGCCTTTCTCAAGTAATTCCTGGAGCTGGTTTGAGAGTTCACGCATTTCAGACGGTGCGAGTCAGTAAGGAGCTTTGGCAACAGGATTGGCTCCAGGAATGAGGTCGATACGAAAGTCGATATCACGACTTGGTGGTAGACCTGGAAGATCGTCAGGGAATACATGAGGAAATTCACGAACCACAGGGACGTCTTTCACTTCCTTCTTCTCTTTCTTTTCCTTCTCTGCTACTACAATGTTAGCCAAGAAAGCTCTATATTCCTTGCGGAGATACTTGCTAGCTTGGACACACGAAATGAGTTTGAGACCTTTCGAAGCAGTTTCACCATAAACACACAATAAATCACCATTCGCGAGCGAGAATCAAATCATCTTGTCGAAGCACACAACTTCAGCATGGTTTTCGCGAAGAAAGTCCATGCCTACTATAACGTCAAAACTTCCAAGTTGCATTGGAATAAGGTCGATTGGGAAAATGTGATTGTTGAGCTCAAGAGTACAATCACGGAGGACAGAATTAACGGCGACAGTTCTTCCAGTGGCGACTTCTACATCGAATGTCGAGGAGAGTTTGGAGCGTTTACGACTAAGGAGCTTCTCGAATTCGAACGACACAAAGCAATTATCGGCTCCAGTATCAAACAAACATGATGCATAAATACCATTCACAAGGAATGTACCATTAACCACGTTGTTGTCAGCTTGGGCTTGGCGCACGTTGACATTGAAAGTTCGGGCACGTGCTGCTTGTTGTTGTTGCTGGTGTTGCTGCTGCTGAGGCTGTTGCTGCTGGGGCTCTTGTTTCACGACCCTGTTTGGGCACATGTTGGCGAAATGGTTCGGGTCGCCACATGCGAAGCAGGCTCTGGCGTTGACCGCGGGTGCCGGAGGAGCTTGTTGACCCTGAGGGGCAGTGAGTAGAGATTGATGAGCAGGAGCTTGTTGAGCACGGCAGTTAGTTGTGAAGTGGCCGTACATATTGCAACGAGCACAGAAACGGCAAGCGATGGCAGTCGGGTGGTGCTATGTACAGGTAGGGAAAAACGGATGTGGCCCAGTGTATGCACGCTTAGCAAGGGGTGCATTGGCCACAGGCGCCGCCACTTGACGCTGTTGAGCTGGTACAGTTTGAACTGGTGTAGCAGTGATCGCACAGTTCTTGTTGCTGGAGTTGTTCTTCCTCTTGTTCTTCCTCTTGTTGCTCGATGCGGTAGGTTCAGCAGTTGGTGCGGTGGTGGTAGCTTGATGCAGATGCTTCGAATTTTTATCCCAGACACCAGCCTTAACCCGCTTGTCATTGATTTCAGTGGCCAGACGACATTGTCTGCAACAGACATCGTCACAGTTCTCAACACAAAGTATTCGAACCTCGCCTCACGTGTTTACTACTTGCTAAAGATCAGGAACACGCATATTCATGTAATCACATCAGCACTTAAACACATAAACACGTAGAGCACAGAGACACATAATCACATAAGCACGTAGAGCACAGAAACACAGAAGTACGTAGACACGTAATCACAGAGGCTGTCAGAATACAGAATCCTATCATTCAAAGTCTGCGATTGTTCGATTAAAGCGATCGCGTTTGGTATATCGAGTAGCGTAGTATAATCGCATGTCATAGTATAAGGTCGTCCCTAATTTCAGCGATTTGTTAACGTTTTGAGATAGAAGTGCAGTGCGAGTCGTGCGTGTCGATCATAAACCGAATAATTCTTCCAAAATTAAACACATAAACAGGTAAGCGCACATAAAATTTACGAATCATCAGAGTCAGCAGTTGCGGGCTCAGTATCGAAACACATAAAAATCGAGAGATAGATTGTCTGCGACTAGTAGACTTCGACTAACCAAAGTGATTCAACTATTCGCAAGGATCCGTTGTGCACATTCGACCTTCAGGACTATGCTTTTGCCTCGATTCTTGGGCATTTGGTACACATCCCGTTAGTCATAGTGCGATTTCAGGTCGTTGGAGTCCGTTGAGACTTTGGCGAGAGTTTGTAAAATGAGCGGAATAAATTGTCAAGGTTAGGGTTTCACCCCTGACTTAACAACTCGCTCCTGTTTTGATAGAATAGAGGAGATTATTCATCAAAATATGGATTTCACTCCTGATTTGGTATAATTCTCCCGCTGAACAAGCGTTCGTTATTGAAAAACAATGAAGAAATCATTGATAAGTTGATAAAACAGCATTGATCAAGCAATTTAGTCAAGAGTTCGCGGTTTTCACCCCTAATCTTGGCTTTATCGCTTATTCATAGTGGAAAATTCGAGTGCAGTGATACTGTAGCATAAGCGAGAATAGCGAGAAATAAGCTCGTACATAATCCCAACCGGATATGCACAAGTCGGTCTGTTGGTTCTTAACTATAGTCTAGGTCTCTGAGACTTCGACCCGGACTAGGTCGAATCTTGCCTAATTCCCTATAGTTATGGCTTTGATACCAATCTGTCACACCCCAACCGATGGCGGAATCATCGGGGCATGGCACTGAGCGAAACAGATTGTCCAGAAGTTTCCATAACAATTATCATTACTATTCAATTTAAAATAACATGTCCCATACCATGTCTCAAACAGTAAACAAATTATTACAGATAACAAACTAGGAAAATAATTCTGTTCTGATAACTCAGATTTAAAGAGAGCAATTGTTTATCTGCTTCTAGAGACCCTTGATCCATTTACTACAGACAACTATTTGTCGGGCTCTAAAGCTTTATTCTAGCTTCGACTTCCTAACATGTGTGCATCCTAAGCACCTGTCACATACGTTAAAATAAAAGTCAATACATATAATGTAAAGGTGAGCATACAAGTTTGATAATAGCATATAGATTTCGAATTCGGTTACGCATAACCAGCACATACACATAGAGAAATGAAGCACGTTAGTTATCGACATAGATCCATCGATACCAATGACTGCGGGTTGACTGCCAAGTGCAGTTCGCAATACATGATTACCACCGTAATCCATGCAAGTAATTGTCCTTAACAACCCCCGTGTGAACGGGTGCTGAGTCCAAACTACAGTACTATCGTTGCTAAGGCAGGTAGACATCATTCCATGTGTAAACATAACAAACAAGCATTCATAAGCCACGTATAACATGCATTAATGGTTAGCGTTCAAATAGTATTGAGTAGTGTGTTTGATGTGATTTGAATAGTTGTAACGTATGTAACACCCAAAAGTGCTTAAAGCAAAAAAAGGGATCGAGTATACTCACAGCGGTTGATGGATTGAAGGGAGCGCTTAGCGAGTAAGGTTAGCCTGAATAGATTCGATAGCATAATGATAAGTTGCGCGTAAAACGATACAAGTCTGAGTGGGTCGGATAGCAGTTCGATCGGATGGTAATCCGATCGGTCAGCAATCCATGCAGATAACAATCCGTTCGGATGGTCATCCGGTCGAACAGCTTGTCCGGTCGGATGACTATTCGAGTGGATTGTTTCTTCCTATGAGAAAGATGTGTTTTGAAGTTTTCGTTGTAGCATTTTGAAAACATTGAAGTATCTCTATCCTTCAAGTCGGTCGATCGGACGGTCAATCGTGCGGATGACAATCCGTTCGGATGGTCATCCGGTCGGACAGTGATCCGGTCGGACGGCGACTCTAGTGACGAGGTTACTTGGTGAGAACAAGTTCATAGCAGAAAGGTCACTCGCTCGGATGTCCATCCGATCGGATGGCAACCCTGTTATTGAACATGTTGAAAATTGTTTAAGTCTTTAAAGTCTTAGTATCTCATGATCCAAAGAGTAATCCGGTCGGATGGTCGTCCGATCGGATAGCAATTCGTTCAACACTCAAACTTCAGATAAGGTTTCTTAGGTGTGGGACCCAAGGTGTGATCCGTTCGGATGACAACCCGTTCGGATGAACTATCCGTTCGGACAGCAGTCCGTTCGGATAGCAATCCGCTCTGGGTGTCCCGTTCGTCTTACACTTAGTCATTTTGTTTGTTTGTCGTTTTATCGAGACGTGTTGACAACGTGTTAACCAACTGAACCCCATTTCGACCCAAGTGCCCAAACCGACCAGGAATCACCCTAGTTCGGCCAGTTACCAGCTCAAGGCGGTTGTTCTTGTTTAACCCGAAATCAGTGATCTCGTGAGTTGAATCCTGACCTTGGACTAGTACAACACTAAGAATGAGTAGGAGACTAGAACAAAGTCCGGTTCTAACAGTTTTGAGTGTATTGAGTGTAAAAGAGTTGAAAGAAAGTTAGAAACCATCTTCCAATCCTTTTTCACCACACTTATGTTGAGATCTTTACAAGATCTTTGTGTAATTGTATGAAAATCGGTTAGATCTAGGTTGTTCTTGGTGGATTGAAGTCAAAACATGAAGTTCTTCAAGAACACATGTTGACGTCATCCTAGAACACCCGAAATCTAGTGATTTCACGGTTAAAAGTTAAGATTCAAAAGATAGAAAGGTGTAGGAGTGCGTGTAGATCAAGAAAGTACAAGATTTAGGACGAGATCTTACCGAGATTGAGAGAAATCGAAGAAAAGGTGGGGAGAGCGTGCTGTTCGGATGAGGTTTCCAAAAGTAGAAAGTTTGGAAAGTGACATGGGTATTTATAGGATTCCAAAAGAGGAAAGGGCTATCCGGTCGAATGACACACCGCCCGGATGACTATCCGGTCGGATGACATCTTGGTCGGATGGCACCTGACCTGTCACCAGGTGGCTATCCGGTCGGATGGCTATCCGGTCGGATGGCACTTGGTTCGAGTGTTTGACGCGACGATTTTTTGGCGTTTCGATTTCGATTGCGAGCGGTTCGACACGATAGGGTTTCCTAGTCAAATTTCTTTCAGTCCTAACTAATTCATATCGAGCACTGTCTCTTCTCCACTAATTATCGTACCATTTCGATTGTATTTCGAGTTCGATTTCGAGTTTCGATTGAGTTCGATTGATTCCCACAACACAACATAAATAAACACGCACAAGTAACACATAAGGCACACACACACGTATAACAACAATTATATTTCGTAAGTCGAGTTGAGGTTCGTATCACGGTTCGATGTCGGTTTGATTGTCATAGATTGATTATTGATTGATTAACTTTATCGCATTGTTACTTCCTACAGTTCACAGTCGTAAGTCGATTAGATGGCGATTAACATACGTCGATTATTGTAATTAACAACACTTACTCCACATAATATAATTAAAATAAAGAAATTCCTATAAGTCAAATTCGTATAATCGGCCGTTGACTTTGACCTTGACTTTGACTTTGACTTATGAAAACACGGGGTGTTATAGCTGTCACCTTCAACCCACCGCCTCAATTTCCACCATAAACCCACCACCTCCGCCGTCACCTTCTGCCCACCGCCTCCACCTCCACCACAGTAAACCCACAACAACTACCATCACCTTCAACCCACCACGACCGTCACCTTCAACCCACAACCTCCACCTCCAACGTAAACCCACCACCACAACCTTCACCTTCAACCCACCGCCTCCACCTCCACCATAAGCCCACCACCTCCACCTCCATGTTTTTCCGTCAACGACGTCTTGATGACACAGAAGTTGAAAGAGAAGGTTGTGGAGGTGAGTGGGTGGTGATTAGGGGTGGCAATTGTGCCTGGTTGACAGGTTGACGGGTTACAGGTTGGTGGGTTGAAATGTTCAACCCGAACCCGCCCCATATTATTATTCGGGTCAAATATTTCAACCCTAAACCAACCTATATTAATTCGGGTCAACCCGAACCCGATCCGTTTAACCCATATCTTTAAATGAGTGATACAAGTTGACGATTTATGAACGAGTTGTTCGATTTTAAACGGGTTATCGATAACATGTTTAATGATGAGTATGAGTGTGGTAAATAAAGAATATAATGTGTCAAAATTAACATTATTATAACTTACCATGTAAAATAGAAACCGAAAAAACAAAAACAAAAATATCAAAGATTTTTTTATCTAAATAGTTAAACGGGTTAATGGGTCAACCCATTTTTATACGTGTCAACCCGAACCCGACCCGTTTTTAGTACGAGTCAACCCGAACCCGACCCTTTTTTTTTAAACGGGTTGTGTTAGTCGACCCAAACCTGTTTTTCGTGTCGGGTTAACGGGTCGTGTCAAGAATTGTCGCCCCTAGTGGTGATGGGTCTTCGGTGGTTTTAGGGAAGAGAGAGAGAAAGCGCTAGAGCTGAGGAGAGAGAGAGATAATTATGCAGGTTTGGGGTAGGACCCGTAAACTTTTATTAAGCTTTTTTTTATTTGTTTTTTTTAATAAGTAAGGGTACTTTGGTCATTTAACACACACTTAACTGAGACATCTAACATAAGTTAGTGATAAGGTTCACCCGAGTGCAAAAATTACGACCACCGAGATCAAGTGTGTTATTATTGAAGTCTTGGGACCAAGTCTGTAATTTCTGCAAACCACAGGGACCAACCAGGCATTTAACTCAAACTTAAACTTCCAATGCACAATGAATGATTATTGTTACTAGATGATTCAACTCGCGCGTTGCTGCGGGATGGCAAGGGGAATTCGATCGGTATTGGTTCGGTTTATTTTAGTACTCGTACATAATACAGCAAACAAAAAAGAAAACTTAAAAAATAAAGTCATAACATAACCAAAACAATATCTACATGCTTATACTTTTTAAAAAGTATCGTCTAAACTATATGTTATAAATTATAATCTTATTTGTTATTGATACTTTAACAACTTCACACATGTATATGGCCCGAAGAAAACAATCATTCATTAAGAATCTACGTTTAATATATTTTTTCTATACAAAAACTATCAAAAGTATTTTTACAAAAGCAAAATCATGTTCCTTATATAAGATCTGGAAATATATTGTGAAGTGATGACAAAAAAGTAAATCTAACTAAAACTTCTTTTGATCTAATGCTAAATCTCAACTTACAAAAGCAAAATACTAATCTACTTTGATCTTAAAAAAATACAATTACAAAAAGAAAAATTAAAAAATAAATTCGATTTGTTTGCTACCGTGTTGGCAGCCAATATAGCAATCAAAACAAAAATAGATCAAAAGGTTTTATATATTTTATTGTTTTATTATGACTTTTTATAAAAGTTAAAGTTTTTTTATAGGGCAATGACTTGTATCTTTTACCTTCTACCATCTTAACTATACTAAAACAAAACAATTGTTTACCACATGACATTAACTTAAGGCTGGCAATATGATTTTTCTCACATATAGGTTTTGAGCGGCAAACTTCACAACCTCTGTCTCCTCACACACGCTTCTTTATCTCACACAACATTCTACAATCCTTTCTCTGTATAGGTTAACCAGAATATCTTTTGATTTGAAACGAATTCGCCGGTGATAATTTGATTGGGACAAGGTCAGATCCTTGAAATATATATATGTATTGTTTGTTTTGATTTGTATTTTATCGTAGGCCAAGCTTTATTGGCTTAAAATACTTCATTTTTTCTGTGTACGTTTCACTTTTGTCAGTATGGTTTGTTGGTTTACATCTACTAATGTAGAATTCCCTATTTATATATTTTAGGAGATAATTTCAACACTGAAACACAATGCCACAGTAGCTAAGATATATACCCAATATATAGAAACACAAATATGGATACATTTGTGATAATGAGTGGAGTAACACCCGTCGCCAGTCCACCGGTCCCCACGTATCCTTATCAAATGCAAAGGCCAGCTGGCAGAAAATAACTATTGTGAATACCAGCATCCAAAATAACTAACTAATATAAGCAGAAAAAAAACAAAGAAAAACAAGTAGCAATACGACTACTCATCATACTTCTTTAAACTAATTTGTTGAGTTATCTAAAGTCTTTGATGTTGTCGTCCCGTCCCAACTACTTTACAACGATTTTTACCGGTGATGCGCGCGGGGCCTGTAAGAGAACTTTTAACATCTCCAACTCTTCATCCTTCTCTTTAACCACACTACTTATCAACAACACCTTCTTCAACTTAGGAGACCTGGAGATGATAAACTTCACAAACTCCATTGAAGGCTTCGAGTTGTTAAAATTATAAATCACCAATTCCTTCAGATGCTCCATCCAAACATCCGAGTATTTTTCCAATATACCAGAATATATCTTATTTTCATCCTTATACCCCAGTTCAGCAGCCTATAGAAAGGGTTGTCATTATTTTTGTCAGTAGATTTTGGTGAGAATTAAAATAACAGATTTACCTCTAGCTCAATGCGCTCCAAGTTTGGGGAACATTTGAGCAAAACAGCAAGGAAAATTAAATGATCGTCGCCATCTAAAGACATTCTTTTGAAACAAAAGTATTTGAGGTGGATTAGTGAGGTTGAAAGCTCTTCTGGAACCGAGTCTAGAACAAGCTACAATAAGCAAACAAAATTTTACAACCAAAGTTTGATTTTCTTTTCTTTCACTTATATATTATGTGGAAAAACAAATATTACCTGATGGGCATTGTACCCATAGATAGTCAGATCTTCAATCAGATGTAGACAATCAAATAGCTCAATAATTGTGCAATCTTTATAGCCGATAAATCCTAGCTGCAGTGCTTACAATATTCAGATAAGTTTAAAAGCCCATGAGAATAAATATTCAAGCGAGAACTTACCAAAGTGAACCTCTTAAGTGATGGACAATTAGATAAAAGATGAAGAAGAGCTTTTGTTGAGATCATTACATAATACAAGCATAAGCTTCTAAGGCTACCAAATCCACTGAATATTGGTTGATGGTCAATATCAACATTACGGAGATCTAGGTCTGTTAACTGATGCAAAGAGAAGGCACATAAGGGTAACTTATAGATATAATCAATCGCAAGTGTTAATTTCTTGACAGTATGGTTCCTTGACAAATGTAAAATTATTTGATCAAGTTCAAAACAGTGGTAGCTTTTGTTCGAGTGAAAGGTGAACTCATGTATTGGACCCTGGCGCATTAACAGAACTTGGTGTATAGCATTGAAAAGTTTACACCTTTCGTCCATGTTTTTCCTTGCACTTGCTATGTCAGATGGTAGCTTCTCTTTGTTTTTTCCTTTGGACAAAGTAGTAGACGAACCAAACTCAAGTTTGGGAATTGTGGTCCACTTGTACCTCCATTCCCTAGAGAGGATACTTGTCCGTGCTGCCTCTTGAATAGGTAAAAAACATAGGATGTTTTCTATTGTGGTTTGAGGGAGTGTGTTGATTGTAGTCGACGGCAATCGTTGAGCTTTAGTCGGACGTTTAGCTTTCATCTTAGGTTGTTTTTGTCAGATTGATACTAAATAACGCTGCACATAAGCTGCCAAATACAACATTAGGAGAATGTATAACACAAGAAAAAGGTCATACATCAGTACTGTTATTATACCATATTCATTCCAAATACAACTTCTGCTTAGGTTTCAATTTACAGTTTAATACTTAGCTAGCACCCACAACCATGTAACACTCAACAGCATTAAAGAGATTATAACAACTTGAAGCAAAAGAAACACACCACAACCATCTATCCTCCAACACTTTATATTATATGTGACATAATAACTTTGGAAACACCCAATTATCACACCAATGGCTAAAGAGCTGTTAAATTTGGTGACTATTTCTATCGATTAACACACAGACGCATGTTCTGTCGATGAAAGTAACAGCTATCAAAAAGGGAATATAACACAATCAAAATGATAGAAATAAACCCTAAAATCAAACATCTATCTCTTGAAAAGGAAAACAGAAGGCATGAAACAACACATAAACCCTAAAATAAACGAAATAATACCTGAATTGAAATGCAGAATTTGTGTTGATGGGTACTCAATCTCATAAACCCTAAAATAAACGAAATAATACCTGAATTGAAATGCAGAACTTGTGTTGATGGGTACTCAACTCATAAACCCTAACTTTCTCTCACACTCGGTGAGCGAACAATGTGTGGGTCTAGATGGGGACTTCATCTATCTCCGGACCAATTTTATTAATTAAATAAAAAAAGAGTTAAATGCTATTTTAGTCCCTATGGTTTGAGTCATTTGTCAGTTTAGTCCAAATGTTTGAAACGTTACCATTTTAGTTCAAATAGTTTCAAACGTTGCCATTTTAATCCACTGGGTTAACACCATCCATTTTTCTATTAACTAGAAGGGTGTTTCGATTATTTTATATGTAATTTTGTTAACTAAAAGGACAATTCGACCATATAAAATGACCGAATTGTACTTCTAGCTAACAGAATAAATGGATGAAGTTAACCGAATGGACTAAAATGACAACGTTTGAAACTATTTGGACTAAAATAACAATGTATCAAACCTTTGGACTAAACTGACAAAATGACTCAAACCACAGGGATTAAAATGGCATTTAACTCATTAAAAAAAGAATTAACACTTACATATATAGTAATTCAAAATGTAATATTTTTACAACGGACAATTAGTGTTATTTTTAAGAAAATTTGTTAAGCCTTTGATTGCCCTTTCATGAAAAAGAATGTTGAGTCCATCATTACACATGCCCAAACTATACAAGATTAAAGTCACCAAATTCATATTTTAGCTTGAGAGGAAAATAATCAAAACTATCAAACTGTTGTCCAGTTCTTTCCGGTTTGGAGGTAACGGTTATCGAGTTTTTTTTGCTCTAGTTAATATATAATAATCACATAAGGTTGATATTTGAATAGGCAACCGTCTTGATATTAGGCTACATACTATGGATTCACATTCAATAACGTCCCTTCACCCCAGCCAATGGTGCCCCTCCTTCCTATCGCTTGGATGCTACTGAAGCATCGTCAACCCAATAACAAGGAAAAGCGAATGATATGTTTCTTTTTTTTTTCAAAAAATTCATGTGTTCTTTTTTAGTTTCCGTTTTAGGTATTATTTTTAAAGTGAAGTGTCTTTTTCTGATTTATGTGTGTTCTTTTACTGTTTTTAGTTTAATTTAATTTAGTTTTTATTGTCTTCTTTTAATATAAGTTATTTTATAGTTTTTTAAATTAACAAAATCCTTTTAAAACTATAATTTTAAATTAAATATTTAAGTTTTGCGGTAATTTGGAGAAAACTGAAAAAAAAAGTGGATAAAAAGCTGATGTACCGCTGACATGTCACAGAAAAAATGAGAAAATATGAGTGGGAGAACTCTACATAGAAAACATTGGGCCTCGGGATCATATATTGATAAACATTAATATATGAGTGAGAGAACTCTACATAGAAAACAAGTATAAATATAATTAACACTTCTCCTCAAGTTGAAGCATAAACGTTAATAGTGCCTCACTTGTTACAAATACAATTTAGACACATGACATCGTTCCTCCTAAACACGAAATAAGTGATCAAGTTCCTAGGATCTTGAATCATGGCATGTAACACACTTCGGACATAATGAAGGACCAAGAACATAAAACATCAACTTGGATGAACATGAACAATTACTTTTGGGTGAATAGTAACATGGATGAACTAAACATAATAGGGACAAAGTAGCGGGTAGCGTACTAGTACCGTAGCGTAGGCTATATCGAGTGTCGGTAGCGTATCAAAGTGTGACGAATGAAGCCAATACTGTCCGAACAATATTGGAACCAATATCAGTATTATCAAAACCATATCGGTATTCGTTTTTATGGTTTTCGATCGATGTAGAAGACGACTTTATTATTTGAGTTACAAAACTTTATTTTTTGGGTTACATCAGACTATTTTTGTGTAATGAAACCATTGTAAAAAAAATTGTATCGTAAACTATAACGAGTACAAGTACTGTATCAAACTGAGTTGTGTTCAAAATAATGTATGATTTTGTGTCATAAACTATACCAATTGCGGAACCGATACTGACCGAACGCTGATACCGGTATCAGTGTTATGGGAACCAGTGTCGGTGTTTATTTTTATTGTTTTTTAAATATAATGCGTGATAAAAGTCCGAATATACATTACAACTTACTTTTTTTTATCCATGTTGTAATATAAATTTTATTCAAAACCGAACGTCACAACACACGAGGATAACATGCTTGTTTGATATAAAAGCTAACATGCATAGTTGATAAGAAGTTTAAGAAGTTATTTGTAGTTTTGAGGCGTAACTGAGGTATGGAATCTCGTAGATTTGACTAGGTCCAAAATAACATCCTAAGTAGAGAGTGATTGTTAATCTTTGTATGTGCTCAAAGAAATGCTCAAAGTTGACTATTTCAACAGTCAAAGAGCAAGAGTGTTCATGAAACTAAGAATCGTAGATCCATTGATAACGTATATCGAATACACTCACGTTTAACTCATTTAACTAAATAAAGAATAAGGTTAGTTTGTTGTTCTGAGTTGTAACATCTTGTTTTGTGAACCAATAAGATTAATATTTAAAGTTTATAATTTATAAATTGTTGAATGAGTAAGTAACGAGTAAAATGGTTAGATGAAATATAAGATATCTAGACGAGCTTTGGTCAAAATGTAGATAAAAATATGCTCGTTCTAATGACATATTCGTCATTTAATAAAACCTTATAGTTTAAAAGTTATTAAAGAAAAACGAGTGAAAAAGTTGAATTAGTTATAATAATAAAATTTGAAAATAACTGTGATAGGAATGTTACGTGTACATGTATTAAGTGTTCTATATATGTAACATGTAAGTCTCTATATATATGCAACGTGTATGTATGCATGTAAGGATACGTATGTGGTATACATGAATCTTCATCATTAAGATTTCTTTTCTTCAAAGAGGCAAATTTAGCTGCCAAATTGGCTTTCTCGGAACAAAGCAAAGCAAGTCTTCTAGCTATAAATAGAGATCAATTTCATTAGGTTTATCCATTAACAACTTTCTCGAATATAAGGCGTAGTATGTATTTAATTTAAATATAAATTTCCTTTAAGTTTTAATATAGATTTTTTTAGGATTAATTAACGTATAAATTTAATTATAGTAAAATGTTAAGAGTAGAGTTTAGGTTTACGACCAGGGTAATGACTATCTAGTACCCCACTCTTTATTTAACTAGTGTTTAAGATTGTTCTGGTCTTGATCAGGAAACCAAGTTCGGATCAATTATAGTAAAACCTCCATATAGCAAAGGTGAGTTTTATGAATGCTTTCCAAACTTGAAGATGCTTGTCCTAAACTGTAATAATATGGCATGACTGTTGTACGTATGTATATAACCCGAGCATGACATACACATCATATTGTGGTCCCTTATACGTGTCGCTACGGCGGGATTTATCGGTACTGCACTGTGGTGTAGTGGGCATTAACATTATGGTTATGTAAGTTACGTGGTAACGTTGGGTTATAATGACATGGGCGGGTACAAGTCATGATTAATTGATGCGATTTGTAAATTGTGTATATTCATGAACTCACTAGTAATAGCTGACGTCTTTTAAGCATGTGTCACAGGTAATGATGGTTAGTTTGTGCGTACTGTTTATCTCGGATATGCGTGGCTAGTGGAATAAAGTATCCCAGACTAAGACGACTAAGACTTACTTATCTGGTGGAAATTTTGTACTTACGGCTAAAAATAGTTTGATCAAACCTTGTACTTTTAAGTTTCCAACTTTTGTACCATACATTTTATATTAATAAAATAAGTGTTTTCTTGTAAGTCGATATCAATTGTGGATGGTGCATCCTTATCTGGGTGTAGTGTAACATGAATTCTCCGTCCCAAACTTTGAATTGAACTGGATTTGTTATTAATTTTTTAATATCAGATTTTACTTAGATATAACTTGTTTATTATTGGGATAATTGCATATTTCCCCTTAAAAAACTGCTTAATTGCGTATTTACCCAACTTAAAATTAAAATTGCATATATCCCCTTTCTTAACTATTAAAATTGCATATATCCCCTTTCTTAACTAATAAAATTGCATATTTACCCATTTTGATTTATTTCATTAAAAACAAGTTATATAAAAACTTTTTTACCCTTATTTTTACTAAAACTTAAAAAAAAATACATATTTATTCATTTTTACTAGTTTTTGTAGATTTTTACTACTTTAGCGGTTTATTTGAGTGTTTAAGTTTTAGTAAAAATGAATAAATCTGTAATTTTTAAAGAATTGTGAAAAATCCACAAAGACTACTAAAATCGAATAAATTTGTATTTTTTTAAGTTTTAGTAAAAATAAGAGTAAAAAAGTCATTATATAACTTGTTTTTAATGAAATAAATCAAAATGAGTAAATTTGCAATTATATTAGTTAAGGAAGAGGATATATGCAATTTTAATAGTTAAGAAGGGGATATACGCAATTTTAATTTTAAATTAGGTAAATACGCAATTAAGCAATTTTTAAAGGGTAATATGCAATTGTCCCTTTATTCATAAACTACTTTTATCTATAATAATCACTTTTATCTATAATAATTTTTGTTTCATATATTATATAATTATATTACATATATACTGTTTTATTATATTTATATAAATAAAAAACGACTCTAGTCTCGTTTATACATTAAATGAGTTTCAATTTTACCTGGTCTAGCTCAAGTTTGAGATTGATTAAGCTTGGCTCAAGTTCGAGTTATTAGCAAACATATCTTGAATAGTTCATGAACGTACGGTTTTGTTGGTTTACACTTGTAGTAGCAACGGATACAATGAAACATTTACTCAACTTGCGTGTATGGCCATGTTCGAAAGCTTACACCGCAAGATTGTGTCATGTTCCATGGGTTGATGACTTATTCTGATTTATTCATGGTTATATGCCTTAGACACGTAAAGTGTCCCACTTAAGTTGACCACATCTTGCTTCGGATATACCATTCTTCGTCATCGATTATTAACGCCAAAAATCCTAACAAGTACTTACCAACTCATCCCCAAGTATATCTCTTTGTTCCCAAAAAAAATATATATTCGAAGAAACATAAATTACACCCATGAGATACCTATATAAATATGCTCAATGCTCTTTCCAAAACTACATTCGAGATATAGAACATAGAAAAGAAAAACACAAAAATGTTTTTGCTTCTTCAACTACTCGTTATCGTTCTAGGTTATATCTCTCATGAACATGAGGCTAAGGCTGCGTATGTGCCGCCGCCATACACATCCATAGTAGTTCCGGTTAACAAACATACCAATGCTGCTAAGCCTCTCTATAGTGTTGAGATCATGACAGCCTATGACTATGTAAACGAGCAATACTTGCATTCAAACTTCCTTATAGACATCGATGCTCCCTTCATATGGCACGACTGCATCGTGCAATGGAACATTTATCCAGGCAATTGCCCCACCAACACGCTCTGCACATATGCTGTTTCTTGCGTAGATTATCAATGCACAACTTTTCGAACATCTTACTCTTATAAGAATCCTTCTTGCCCTCTAGAAACCAACACTTCTTCGTTCCCTGGTTGGGGTGACTGTACATGCTCAGTCAACGTGTTTAACCCTGTGACTGGTTCGTGTAACCAAACCCTTATCAACTACGACGATTTCACAGTGAACGTAAGTGACGGTAGAAAAATCTTCAGTGGTTTATATGATGCACACCCTTATGCAGCATGTGCTCCTCATTCAACATTTGCATCATTTCCTTCAAATGTTTCTGGTGTCATGGCGTTTTCTTCCTCGCCTTACGCCTTCCCAGCTTTCTTCTATCAACCCCTTAAAAAAACGTTAGCTCTATGTCTTCCAAGCAAGTCGTCTGTCCCCGGGGTTCTATTCTTTGGAACCGGTCCTTATTACCTTCTTCCCCAATCAAACGTCGATGTAAGGAGTTATCTTTCTTATACTCCGTTGGTAAAGCAACCAGATTCTTTTGGATACTTTATCAGTGTCAATAGCATTGTAATTAAAAAGAGATCTATCAATGTTCCCGCAAACACAAGTACCAAGCTTAGTACAATTGACCCTTACACCACGCTTAGAACCGATATATATAATGGTGTGGTTAGGAGGTTTTCAAAGGTTACAAAACAATTACGTCCTGCAAAGCCAGTCGCCCCCTTCAGCCTTTGTTTCAGCACCTCCACTGTTGGCTTGAAAGTTCCTGATATCGATTTCAGCCTCCCGGATGGGAAGAAGTGGACTGTATCCACAGCTAATTCTATTAAGCAGATTACAAAAGAGGTGGCGTGTTTGGCGTTTGTTGACGGTGGTGCAACGAGTAAGCCTGCAATCGTGATCGGGACGTTTCAGTTTGAGGACAACTTTCTAGAATTTGATTTAGAGAATTCGACTTTTGGATTTAGTTCATCGTTGCTACATAAGCAGACGTCTTGTGCAAACTTCAACTTTACACTTACCGACGGCCCTTGAATAACCCTTTAGTCGAATAAAGTTTTCCTGTTTTAGATGTGATATCTATGAATCCAATAAATAAATAACCCTTAGCCGAATTGTTCGCTGTCTTAATTTGCTTGTATCAATTAAATGCGCCAAACTCGAACCCGGCTCTACCTGAATCATAAACGGGTCGGTTGGTTTATTTAGGGACAAGCCTGCTTGAAGGTCGCGAGGCTAATGTTAGGAAGATTAATGTATGTCAAGTTTTTAGTATGATCATGGTATGGGATGTTGACAGGGGCGGACCTACCCTTTGGCCAGGGTGGGCGGCCGCACCCCTTGAGAAAAAAAAAATTAGTGTATATTTTAGGCAAAAAAACCCGACCGCACCCCTTGAAAATATGGTTGAACACCAACAAATAATTTATGGGTCCGCCGCCACTGGATGTTGATTAGTTGCGGCTAAGATTAATGGACCTTTATATCTGCTACTGTCATTAATTTGTCACTAGAAAGGAGAATGTTTGAATACGGGCAACCAGACACATTTGGTTATGAGAATTCTGCATAAAATTGGTTGTCAAACTGAGTGGGCAATTGAGCTGTGTGGATGTCGTAAATCAGTGGCGGAGCCAGCATCCAAAATAACTCCATAAAATAAGAAGAGAAAAACAAGTAGCAATACGACTAGATTATCATCATACTTCTTTAAACTAACTGTTGAGTTATCTAAAGTCTTTGATGTTGATAGAAATCGCATACGTATTAGTATATTGTAATAGTGTAAGGGGTATTAGTGTAATTACTTTTCTATAAATAAGGCAATGAGCCCAATAACTAGCCAATTCTATTCCTATCCTTCACTAATGACTTATTTATAGAAAAGTAATTACACTAATACCCCTTACACTATTACAATATACTAATACGTATGCGATTTCTATCAGATGTTGTCGTCCCGTCCCAACTACTTTACAACGATTTCTACCGGTGATGCGCGTGGGGCCTGTAAGAGAACTTTTAACATCTCCAACTCTTCATCCTTCTCATCAACCACACTAAGTATCAACACCTTCTTCAGCTTAGGAGACCTGGCCAAGATAAACTTCACAAACTCCATAGAAGGCTTCGAGTTGTTAAAATAATCAACCACCAATTCCTTCATATGCTCCAACCAAACATCTGGATATTTTTCCAATATACCAGAACATGTCTTATTTTCATCCTTATCCCCCAGTTCGTCCTATAGAAAGGGTCGTCATTATTTTTGTCAGTGAATTTTGGCGATAATTAAAACTAGTGGGGAGCCCGCGCGTTGCAGCGGAATCGACAACACATGCGAGAATTTATAGTAGGAAACCCGCGCGATGCAGCGGCGACAACAATTTACAACGCAATACTAATTTTATAGTTAGTTTATCAATCCCCGATATATTGTAGTGTATTTCAATTAATTTCTTTATTCGTATAATATTCTACAAAAGTTGATTATGTTGATTTTAATTTATTCTTATCAAAGTTTTTAAGTTATTAGCATTAGTGATTAACTATCTAGTGATATATGGTCTTATTGGATGGGTTTATTTTTAACCTCATTTTGTGTTTGGATAATGTCATTTGGCCCAAACCGATACACTTATCGGCTTTTTAATCTAACAACAATAATTGGAACATTAGTAGAAAAAAACAATGAAAAATGAATAGAGGATCATGAGAATGCATGACTTTGACGAACAATGCGTGTACAACTGGATTGAAAACGACGTCAAAAAAATTGTTCACTAATTTTGCATTCTAAGCAAAAACACTAACATAATAAAATGGTAAAACTGATTTTCTCTCAATTATAAACAAAATAAAACAAAGTGTCAAAAAGTAGAAATTTTATAAAAAAATTTCATTGTAAATTACAATTTGGTTTACTTTAGTGGTAATTAAATATCTACCATTTACAAGAAGTTGTAATTAAATATCTACCATTTACAAAAAGTTGAAGTTTTTAATATTTATTTTATTAACTTTATGATATTTTTAATCATCGATGTATCTATTTTACTTTCTTATGACAATCGAATACCGACCCATACCCTTATTCGGTTAGTCGGGTTCAGGTTGTTCAAGTTTCGATTTAACCAGTTTCGGATACATTGGGTATTTAGATTGTAAAAAAGCAAATGGGCTGCTACAAAGTAAAATCTGTACAAAGTGTTAGGCTGCTAAAAATAAACTATGTAAATCCAATTGGGCTTGGGCTACATAGTAAGTAAATCAAATCATGGAAACAGATTCGCATTCGCATTCGCATCTCTAAATCATGGAAACAGATTGACAGTAAAGATGGTGACTATTTCAAGAGTCTCGTGTAAAAAAAACCACAAACAAAAAATCAATGCAAATAACAAAGGTTTTATCCAATTTTACTAACTGCGAAACAAACTAAAAAAAACCGTTGGTACTAAACAGTTTTGCTTTGAAAATAAGCTTTACATAAGAACAAAGAGATCCTTACTGAAAAACTAAACCCATAAAAATCCATGCCAATGCATAAACCCTTAATCAAGTTAACCCGGCTATCCATACTCGAACATAGTCAACTTCCGCATTGATTCGATTTAACAAAGATATAATGTCGCTCAGTTTATTAAAAATCTACTAATAACACAAAAATATATAACGAAGACTACTCCATGACCATATATACAAATGAATCATCTTCAAATGCATTCTAGAATGAGGATTACATGTGCTTTACCATCAGCAGGGTCAATCATGTATCCATATTAGTAAAAAGATATAAGAGAAGTAATTGTGCATATGAGAAAAGTCATTTGAGCATGAAAAGTAGTGAAAAGTTAAATAGTAAATATATGTGTGAGGAGAAAGTTTCAAATTAATATAGAGATAATATTATCAATCAATAAATGAGAAAATTGTAAGCATCCCACCCACCCACATGGCTAAATCATTGTCATGGTGGTTTAATTGTAACCAAATACTAAAAGTGTTGTAGAATCGATTCCTCTAATACCATCACTGGCCTCCTTTGGGTTTGGATACGTTTAGCCATTGAAATTATACCCAATGTATCCATCAAACACAATTACCATCATCTTTAAATCTCTAAAGTCTAAAAAATTTCATACCCATTTTTTTTGGCATCAAAAACCCTTTTCGAGGCTCGGAAGCTAGCCAGACAACAAATTAGTAAGCTACCTAACACCGCTTTCTTAAGAGTAAAACGACTGCCACAAGAGGCAAGCTTCGACATCTAAGATGAATAAAACTGGCAAAGCAGATGAGTTAGGTCAACCAAGAGGTCAAATGGGTCGTTTTATAAAGATCTCGATGAATTTGGTTCAAGACAAGATGTTGTGGTGGTGGCCGTGGAGGTTACGACATTGGTCGTGGTTGGGTGGAGGCGAAGATGATGCGCTAAGAATTGAATTAAATAATCATGTTGGCTTGTAATATGCTGAAATTGATGAACTCGCACACAACTTGTATAGTAATTTTGTCATAAGCATCAACTCCAACTTAATTTAAATTGTGTGACATGAACATAGCCCGTTTATCTTTATGAGTCAAACAAGATTGTAGGGTTGTAAATCAATTATTATAACGTTGTAATCGGGTTAACCAACTAAAGGCTGGCTTTTTTTAGTTTAACCAGAGCACGATATATATTTTTTTTACGGGTTGGAAAATGAATTTTATAAACGAGTTCCAAAACCATTCAAAAATATTATTATTTTCACGTTATATGAAAATTTTCAACCAAATGCATGCATGCATACATATGATATATTGAAAATTAATACTTTTGTATTACTAGTGGGGAACCCGCGCGTTGCGGCGGAGTCGATAATTCGGGACAGAACGTAAGTCAAACCTTATCTAATATTGTTCGGTTGGTTACAGTATTGACACGATACCGGCACTCATGTTTAATGAAAACAAAAGACAACCATCTAATGTAAATAAAAAATAGTAACAATTAACAGAGCACCAGACGTCTGAAGCGGGTGGCTTTTGCTGGCATGAGGCTTGTTAATGACAATGCTCTGAGCTCCAAAAAGATCCCTTCTTTACACCTGATGTCGGCAAGAAACATCAAGTTTCTCAAAGCCCATACGGCATTTAGTCTAACTCTTGAATCCATAGGTTTTGATAGCTCAACAAGTTGTTTCACACCTCCGTTTTGTACAAAAAGAGACTTGTGCATTGTAAAATCAATCACTAAGTTACTGATAGTACGCAGTGCAGCAACCTGCGAATTCAGCATATGAGAGTGAGTTCTGTGTTACACATCTGATAACTCGTAAAAGCCTTCAAATAGTAAACCCAATAATCAAACTGAAGTTACGATGGGCATTTTACTCTTCTCAAAACTACAAACCTTAACCGAGCGGGAGATATTTTTCAAACACATGCATGCAGCAACACGTACATCCACCGTAGCATGACTCAGAGCGTCAGTTATGATGCAGCTATGAAGCCAAAGCTAAAACGTTTAAATACATAAACAATATATGATAGTTAACATAAAACAAATTTCAAACATTAGAAAAAGAACCTTGGGTGATTCCAAAAGAACCGATCTACTACATTCTAAATTTGAACATAGATTAGCGAGTATCATTAACATTCCCTCGAGTCGTTTGGGTTGTAACGATTCCTGTTGCATGTGGTCACAAAGTCGGTCAATTGTATTTGCCTCAAAAGCCGATTTTTGCAAACTCTCTTCAGCCCCTATAAAACTCGATAAAGTAAACAATGCTTCATCTCCCACTTGACCAGGATCATCGATAAATTCAAGTACTATTAATATCAATTTGGTTCTGATCCCCACCGATTGAAGATATGACGGAGCAGCGTTTTTAATCAAAATTAAGCACGTACATGCAAGCAATCTTGTTCTTGGATACTTGTCTTTCGTCAACTCTATTAACATACCCCACGTTCTACCGTTTTCGGGTCCCACAAACTCAGAAATAACTTGTGGGTTTTGTTTGATGATTGTAGCGAATGCTTCTAAGCTTGCATCTCGTTGGCTTTTGGTGCCTTCGAGAAGGTTGATAAGGCGTTTTAGTGTCCCGTCATCGCCCAGTATCTTCTGCTCGTCGTTTGTTTCGCAAGAATGTGTTATGATACTGGCACCAAGTGCGGTTAAATTTTCGTTGTTTTTATCTAATAAAGATGTAAGAAATTCCATGTTTTCTCTTGGAAAAAGTCGTACTTGGGTGCCACTTTTGATTGATATATCATTTTTAGAGCACGAGCACCTGCATCTACAACCTGCATGATAATAGTTAGATACAAAATCATATTGTCAAGGGTTGGGAAATAGAATCTTAACTGTTATAGATCAACGGGCGCTAATTGTGGTGTAATATTGATTTAAGTACCAACAGAAGCAGCTTATGTTGGGGTAGTATTGAATATAAATCATTACGCACCGAAGGTGTACGCATTCCACATGCCACAATCAACACAAGAAAAATACAACACACCGAACCATAAAACCAAAACCGTCTGCCACAACAGAGCAGAGCAGCCTACAAGAAAACCAATAATTTACATGCTGAACTTAGCCTCCGAAAGAGAGACCGACTGAATAAACACTTCGCAGATGGTTCGCACCAGGAGTAACTGATCATCTACATCTAAAGTCAGAGATAAAATAGAATTACGTACATTGTTGCATTTCATCATCTTCTATCTCTCTTTAAAATTCATCTCACTCAATTTCCAGTAACTCCCTTTTTTCTCTTGGTGCAATCTGAAGGCGTGGTTAGGAGACAATTGGCCTGAGAAGAAATCCTGCTTTTTGCATATTACCCAACTGGCCTCCAAACGGTAGACATCCCCATTTTGACGGGTTAAACAACAAACTAAAAGGAAGTGTAAACTGCATATTATTTCAACAGACTATTTAGAATATAAAGATATGATTATGAGAAGTAAATAACAGCAAAAACAAGTCTTTTTTGTCACCTGTTAGGCAAACAAAACTCCATCTTGCGATCAAGCCTACGAGGGAGAACAATCAGATCCAAAGTATCAGCACGGTTAGTTGTCGTAATAACCTTAACATTTACTGTCTGGTCAAACTCGTCCATCTGCAGAAAACCCAAATCGATGGTTTTGTGAGTCTGAAGAACAATCGTATATCATCACACACACAACAGAATCTGAAAGTATACATAACTTATTTCAATATGTAAACTAATAAATGGTGAAAACTTGTTTGTGGGGACCTGCATACTCCATTTCATCCTTACCATTGTTGTTTGTAACCTAAAGATAAATTATATAAGTATTACTATTGAAAATAATTAAAGAAATAACATTAATAATATAAGGGAAAACAATAACCATGACATCGTATAAATGTAATTAGCACTTACCTCAATAATATCCATGTAGACTA
Organism: Helianthus tuberosus; assembly: GCA_030545235.1. Lineage (NCBI taxonomy): Eukaryota > Viridiplantae > Streptophyta > Magnoliopsida > Asterales > Asteraceae > Helianthus > Helianthus tuberosus. The sequence goes on from CM060405.1 coordinate 31,664,581, forward strand.
CAAACTGGTGATTCTTTGGATCCTTTAAAGGATCAGTATACATGAAGATGCTTTAATGACCAATAAAATTATATATAAAAATGAAGACAAGTGTACATGAAGATGCTTTGATGACCAATAAAATTATATATAAAAATTAAGACTGAGATCTAACTTTTGCCAGACAACTGATAAGTTAATGCATCTAGTCGGTAACATAATCAACTCACATTCTTTCAGCATCTGGCCCGTATTTAGCAAACTGAACCATTATCTCTCTGCCATCAATAACTCTTCCTGAAAAAACCACATAAACATAAACATAAACGGCTTTGAATCACAATGCATATTGTAAAAATAATTTAAAAAAAATACAGTATTCACCGTCAAGCTTGTCCACTTCCTTCTGAGCCTCATCTGCATACTTATACCTAACAAAAGCAAACCCCCGTAAATCTCCAGTCCTACAAGCACAAAAAGTACAACATACACGGTATCACTTCCATTCTAACAGAACTGAAAACACCAGTTATATCGAAAAACAAAAACGAGCCCTTAGAAAACATTAATTCTTTTATTTCAAAAGCAATTTAGCATAACATGTAACACAGGTTACCCTTTTATATTCTTATTTTTGCTCTCTAAGACAAACTTCCTCGCTGAAAGAAAATACACACACACACACACACACACACACACACATATATATATATATATATAAGCTAAATTCGTCACAAAAAAATGGAAATAGATTACGGATATATAAAGTACGCATGTATAGGAGATAAACTTACAAGATGAGACAACATCGACGCAGATATAACAATTCAACAAATGAAATCAGGAAAAACAATACCTGCAATCTCTGGGGATGAATACATCAACAACCTTTCTGTACTTATCAAAAAGGGGAAAAATCATCAGCACTTGTGCCTGAAAAAGACGAAATCGGTTACACAAATTGGGGATTTTATTTTATAAAGGAAATTGTGAACATACGGAAGGTGATGTTGAGAACGAGTAGCGAATATGTGTCTCTGATGTCCGGCGGGCCTGCTCTTCCGGAAGGTGATGTTGAGAACGAGTAGCGAATAGGTGTCTCTGATGTCCGGCGGGCCTGCTCTTCCAAAGTGCTACATGATTACCGTCGATCAGGCGGGAGATTTTAAGGTTTCTTGGGCTAGGGTTTGTGTATGTAGCTGCTGCGATCGAATGGATAAATAGATAGGTGGTGTATATTTCTACAAACCCCTCCAACTTTCTCTGTGATGATGACTGTGTGTGGCAGAAGAGGTGTCCGACGGCGATTGGGGTTCAGGGTGGAGAAGGAGTACGGTGGTGGGTGACCGGCGTCGGAGATGGATCGTGTGAGTGGTGGCGACGGCCGGTGCTTGATGACGGTGGGTGACCAGCGAAGTGGAGGTGGTGACGAGGTGAAAGGTTTTGATTTTGATGATGATCAGGAGGTGGGTTCAGGTTGAGGAAAATAAAGAGTTAGATCTTTGGAATTCCTAATTGAATGTACAGAGATAATTACAGTGGGGAGTTTATGTCGATTAGGTTTTCAAGGGTAGGGATGGTAAGGATTTTGAGAGTGTGAGAATGGGGTGTAGGATCAATTTACTGTTATACCCTTTCAGGTTCTTAAAATGTGTACTCTTTACAATTTTACCCTTATAAAATAGGTTTTCATTAGCTGTACACATTGCTTCAAAAGTTGGACGCCATGTCAAATTACTTTTGTGTACGTCACTTCTCCTTTTTATAATAGTATAGATAAAGAGGATATAAAAAGATTTACCGCTAACTTAATTTTCTCCAAGTTTGGAGAGCATTTGATCAAAACAGCAAGAAAAGTTAAATGATGGTCATCATCTAAAGACATTTCTTCAAAACAAAAGTATTTGAGGTGAATCAGTGAGGTTGAAAGCTCTTCTGGAACCAAGTCTAGAACAAACTACAATAAGCAAACAAAATTTTACAACCAAAGTTTGATTTTCTTTTCTTTCACTTATATATTATGTGAAAAAATAAATATTACTTGACAGGCAAAGTGCCCATAGATAGTTAGATCTTCAATCACATGTAGACAATCAAATAGCTCAATAATTGTGCAATCTCTATGAGCGAAATCTCCTAGCTGCAGCAACTTACAATATTCAGATAAGTTCCAAAAGCCCATGAGAATATGCATTCAAGCGAGAACTTACGAAAGTGAACCTCTTAAGTGATGGACAGTTAGATAAAAGATGAAGAAGAGCTTCTGTGGAGATGTCTACATTATACAAGCATAAGCTTCTAAGGCTACCAAATCCACTGAATATTGGTTAGTGGTCAATATCAACATTATGGAGTTCAAGGTCTGTTAACTGATGCAAAGAGAAGACACATAAGGGTAACTTATATGAATCTTCAAACTCAAGTGTTAGTTTCTTGACAGCATGGTTCTTTGACAAATGTAATATTATTTGATCAAGTTCAAAACAATTACAGCTTATGTACGAGTAAAAGGTGAACTCGTGTATTGGACCCTGTCGCATTAACAGAACTTGGTGTATAGCATTGAAAAGTTTACACCTTTCGTCCATGTTTTTCCTTGCACTTGCTATGTCAGATGGTAGCTTCTCTTAGTTTTTTCCTTTGGACAAAGTAGACGAACCAAACTTAAGCTTGGGAATAGTGGTCCACTTGTACCTCCATTCCCTAGAGAGGATACTTGTCCGTGCTGCCTCTCGAATAGGTAAAAGACATAGGATGTTTTCTATTATGGTTTGAGGAAGTGTGTTGATTGTAGTCGAAGACAATCGTTGAGCTTTACTCAGACGTTTAGCTTTCATCTTCGGGTGTTTTTGTCAGATTAATAATACTAAATACGCTGTTGCACATAAGCTGCCATATACATCATTAGTAGACTGTACAACACAAAGTCTAAAAATTCAAAGAAAAAGGTCATACATTACTGTTTGATGTCGAAGCTTTCAAACCAAATTATAGTTTATCAGCTGAACCCTATATGAGTTTATAGTCCAGTTGAGTCATCTACTTTTGCTTATGATTCATATATTATTTATACGATTTAGCAATCAGCATTATAACTAAAAGATAACAGTTATCAATCCAAAAAACAGGAATCACAGATTTATAACAAAATCGAAATCACCGAACTAAAGCCTAAAATTACCGAAAAAAAACCTAAAATCAAAACAAAGAAAAGGCAAGAAACAGCTAGTAAATCAAAGAGTTAGGCAGAATGAATGAATATGTTAAGAAAGGTAAAGCGATCAAAAGAAGGAGTTACTTACTTACCCAGGAACGTAGCTTTACACAGGCGACTGAAGCGTGGATAAAAACTCCTTTTATATAAGGTGGGTGTGCTAAATGCACTCTCATCTTCTTCAACCCTTTCTTTTGTAAATAAATACAATCAATCCTTGTATTTTCTATTTTTTGAAAATTTGTATTTGGAAATATCCCTATTTTTTCTATGGGTTTATCTACTTGCTTAAATTTGAATATTTAGATATATACATAACGATTCTATGAAAGAAATTGAAAGAAGCATATTAAGAGAGAGCTTGAAGAAAACATTTTCTTTCAACTTTGATTTTCATCATAGTTAATTGGTTGAGTGTTCTTGGTATGTATTCTAACTAAAATATCAACTATATTCTTTTGATTTGGAAAACGTCTCTCATCTGCAAAATTCCTCTAGCAAATTCATCAAAAGTGCTCGTATTGTGCCACTTCACGTGAACATACGAAAAAGATCCACGTCACTTTTAATTCATCAAAAGTGTTCGTATTGTGCAAAATTCCTCTACCAAACACATGCATACTTTTAATAATGTGAAAACCCATAAACATCTTTGCCCAAAGTTACTTAAAGAGAATAATAATGTGAAAATGGAGCCCATCTCTTTTGCTATTTCTTTCTGTAAGGATCAAAGAAATGGTTTTGGTTTTATGATTTTTATGTAATTTATATTAGTAATATTATCACTGCTTTAATCAAATAATAATTGGAGATGTGTTTCACGCCGGCATAGCACGGAGATGTGAGTTTTAGAAAGCTTGAACGGAAAGTATGAATATTAGTCAGAGTTTTGGGAGTAGCAATTCCTTTGAATAATAATAGTCGAAGTTTTGTTTGATCTTATTTTAAAAAAATAGAAAATACAACGGTGGAATTTAATAAATTATAAAAATGATATTTTTGAAATGGGAGGTATAAACAGTAAAAATGAAGGTGCATTTAGCCACACCCTTTATATAATTGTCATTTGGTTGTTTAAGAGTGGATAAAAACTCTTTTTTATATAATTGTCCTTTGGTTGTTTAAAAGTGAATTGCAACTTTTCTTATTTATCGTTATATTCAATTTCAGCGGTGTCATTTTTCTTTAAAATTGATGGAATTTGTACTTTATGTTTCTAAATCTTACACGTGATGTCATTTTTCTTTAAAATTGATGGAATTTGTACTTTATGTTTCTAAATCTTACACTGTAACACCCCGTGTTTTCACGAGTGAAAGTCAAAGTCAACGACCGATTTCGAGCGACTCGACTCGTAGAAATGTTTTTATTTTATTTATATTATGTGGAGTAAGTGTCGTTCATTACAATAATCGCATCTTATTAATCGTATTTCAATCGACCTACGACTGTGAAAGATATGAAGTAACAATGCGATAAAGTTAATCAAGCTATGCTAATCGAATCGACATCGAATCGTAACTCGAGTTGTGTATTTTACTTGTTGTTTATACGTGTGTGTGTGCCTTACGTGTTACCTGTGCATGTTTATTTTATGTTATGTTATGTAGTGATAATCAAGCGAACTCAATCGAACTCGAAGTCTAACTCGAATGTAAACGAACCCGAACCCGAATTCCGAGTCGAACCATATAAGAAGTAGTTGGGACTGAAAGTAATTTGACTAGGAAACCCTATCGAATCGCTCGAAAACCGAAGCCGAAGCAACATCGCACCGAACGCACCAAATCAGGCGACATCCGCACGGATGGTCAATCCGCACGGATTGCCAATCCGCACGGATGACCAATCCGGGCGGATAGCCTATCCGGGTACGTGCCATCCGCACGGCTCACCCTTTTCCCTTTTTGGCATCCTATAAATACACGGGTCACTCTCCAACCTTTCCACTTTTGGCAAGTGACGTCCGAACCGCACGCATTCTTCACCTTTTCTCAGATTTCTCTCAATCCAGGTAAGATCTTGCACTAATTCTTGTACATCCTTGATCACTACACAATTCTACACCTTTTCATCTTTCAAATCTCCACTCTTAACCATGAAATCATCAAGATTTGGGGTATTCTCGGGTGACGTCATCATGAAGTTCTTATGAACTTCAAGCTTGACTTCATTCCACCAAGAGTAACTCAGATCTGAACGATTTCCACAAGATTTCACAACAAACTTCACCTAAATCTAAACTTTTCTAAGGATAAAAGAGTTGAAAGAAATAAACCTAAGTTCTCTCCTTCTTTTACCCTTAAGATCGGTACGAATCTGATCGGTTCTAGTCTCTGCTCGATAATAGTGATGCACTAGTCCTAGATCTGAGATCCTACCGCAAGACACCTGAATACGGGACAAACTAGAATGACCGTTCTGAGCCGCCGATAGGTCGAGTTGGGGTGGTTCCTGACCGGCATAGTCATGCGAATAAGAACACAATTCCAAGTGGTTGCCACGTAATCAGAACGTCTCGATAAACGACAACAGAAACCAAGAGTAGACGAAAGGAACAATCAGACCAGAGACTGTCCGCACGGACCAGTTGTCCGCACGGACTAGCTGTCCGCACGGACAGGCTATACGGACGGGTTGTCACTCGGACGAGCTACCCTTGGGACCCACTTTCCAAACAAGGTTTGAGTATCGACGAATGAGAAATCCGGACGGACGACCTCTGAATGGATTACTCTTCGGATCATGAGATACTAAGACCTTGAATAAATTCAAACAATGTTCATGCGCACGGCCAAGTCGTCCGCACGGACAGGCTATCCGGACGGGTAGTCTCTGCCCGCGCGCACAGACTGTCCGCACGGATTACCATTGTCCGCAAGGACTACCATCCGGACGGATTGTTGTCTGCGCGACCGGCTTGAAAGGTAGAAACACTTAAATGTTTTCTAAATGCTACAACGAAAACTCCAAAGCACAAGCCATCATACACAAACACATCCTTAGGAAGAAACAATCCACTTGAACATTTATGCGCACGCACAGCTTGTCCGTACGGATAAGCAATCCGCACGAGCGACTGGTCCGCACGGACTACCGTCCGCACGAACAGCTCGCGCGCACGGATAGCTTATCCGGATGGGTCACCATACGCACGGATCACCATCCGCACGGATAGTTCACCCGCACGGATGACTTCCTCTCACTGATAGCTGATCCGCACGATTAGTTATCCTACCCACTCGCACTTTGTACTGTTTTGCGTGCCACTTACCTTTACGATATCGAATCTATTCAGGCTAACCGTACTCGCTGTAAAGCGCTCCCTTCAATCCACAATCGCTGTGAGTATACTCGAACCCTTTTTGCTTTAGCACTTTTGGGTGTTACATACGTTACGAATACTCAAACTACAACTATCACACTACTCAAGCTATTTTTAACGCTAAACCATTAATGCATGTTATACGTGGCTCATGAATGCTTGTTTGTTATGTTTACACATGGAATGCTGTCTACCTGCCTTAGCAACTATAGTACTATAGTTTGGACTCAGCACCCGTTCACACGGGGGTTGTTAAGGATCTTTTACTTGCATGGATTACGGTGGTAATCATGTATTGCGAACTGCCTCGGGCAGTCAACCCGCAGTCATTGGTATCGATGGATCTATGTCGATAACTAACGTGTTTCATTTCACTATGTGTACGTGCTGTTTATGCGTAAACGAATTCGAACGCTATATGCTATTATCAAAATTGTATGCTCACCTTTACATTTTATGTATTGACTTTATTTTAACGTATGTGACAGGTGCTTAGGTTGTTTCTGTGCTTAGCTTGCTGGTGATGAAATTGAGGCTAAGGAAGGAGTCCTAGAAACCAACAAATAAATTAGTTATGTTAAATCTGAGTTGTCGGAACAACATATTTGTTTTGATGTTATCTGTAATAACTTGTTTGACTATTTAAGATACGGTATGGGACGTATTGCTTTAATTAAATGGTAATGATAGTTGTTATGGAAACTTCTGAACAATCTGTTTCGCTCAGTGCCACGCCCTGATGATTCCGCCATCGGTTAGGGTGTGACATACACGTTACGTCCTTTAGGCCTAATCTAGTTAAAGGTCCATACGGTAGCTAATCATTCTTCTAGAACCATCGTTTCCCCCAAAGTCAAATGGTGCGGCGCATGGAGATGGTCCTATTGTGACTGATCTTGTGAAATTGCCCACAAATCTGGATGAGTCGGACATCCCCCCACTTGATTTAGGTGTTAACTCGTCCTCTCCACCCTTGGATTATACTGATTTGGACGAAGGGAGTCAGATTTTGGAAACCCCCAAACAGGGCGTTCATGTTCAATCCACTGGTTAAGGCTCTGTTAGCTTATACAAGGGCGAATCATGTTGCATATATCACTAAGTGAGATAGTAAATTTGGATAGAAAAATTCACTTGAGTAGGGTTGGCCGGCGGTGGTGTTACGACGGGAGGAGGGGTGACCGGTGGCCGGGTGGTGGTGGTGGTAACCGCGTGGTGGTGGTGCTCTGTAGGTTAGAGACAGTGTGTGTGTGTAAGTTGGACAGAGAGAGATAGAGGAGAGAGTGTGTGTGTGCGTTAGTGTTATGGCATCTCACCCTCATTCACCAACCTAATCCACCATCCTATATGGTGTGGACCATGACCCTCATTATCATCCACTATCTTTCCTCACCAATCAAAATCCCCCAATTAATTGAAATGAGGTTGCCATTGATTAAACCATGCGAACCACCATGGTTTGCACACAGAGACGGTATAGTGTTGGTTCCATGGTCCTACGTGGCAATTCATGACCAAAACCACCATCCCCATACCCCATAGCAGTGGCGGACTTATAGTACAAATAGGGGTAGCACGGGCTACCCCTCAACCCCGTCTCCGTAGTGTAAAAATATCCCTTAACTCCATTTTCGTAGTGTAAAAATACCTCTCAACTCCGTTTATGTTATATAAAGGATACCCCTGATCCTAAAAAAAGAATTAGGATACCCCTAACTTTTTAGGCTAGTTCCCCCACTGCCCCATAGCCTTATATAATATATAAAATTACAAATCTAATTTTACTTGGATTTCATTCATAATATATCCATACATAATGGGTAAAAAAACACTAAAGGCATCTCCAATGCGAGATTCTGAATGGACAAGTGGAGCCTAGGTGGCATCCACTTTCGGACATCCCTATTGGAGTAAGCATTTGGTTGGTGGTGTCTGGATTTCCAAACACACGTGGACGGAAGATGTGAGTGAGAGAGAGTAGGGAGGAGAAAGTAACGGATGGCAAGATGCCAGAGATTGATGATGTCCGGATGAAACAACTATTGAAGGTGCTCTAATAAAATAAACTCACATGTAAACTCTTCGGAAATTTATGGTTTTATTCTTGATTTCAAACGAATTAAATAATCATGTTTTGGTATAAAACATTATTTTTATACCATCTCTCATTTTCATTTATTATTTCTAAATAGTACTTAAAATTCATATTTTATATCCTTTCATATATTTAAACACACATTCTAATGCTAGCCAATCTAGTATATATGAAACTGAACTTTGTAGGATAAATGCAGACAAAATACAAACATTATCATATATTTTTGGTTAATCTAAAAGTATTACAGTTATGGTAAGCGTGTTAGAATATGGTGTATTGCAACACCTCTTAAGAAAAGAAAACGAATGAAAAACAACCGCTAAATAGAACAGTATACAGTGTCATTTTCATGATTATAAGAGTCAAAAAATCACTACCACAGACACAGTGAACATGTTGGCATCCCTACTCGTTAGGCGAGGCCTATACCTAGCCCATTTGACCCATTTATCGACACCAGCAGCTGGACCAGTCACCAGTGTTCATGTACTCACCATGGAAAATGGACTCAGGTGGGTCAACACCCAGGACCCATGAAATCCAGCCCGTCGGGCTCAAAAACTCTCCGATGGACTACATAATCACTTTCGTTGCGAATTGCTTCCATGGCCTACCAAGGAATGTACGAATCTAAGCCGAACCCTGCTCTACCTGAATCATAAACGGGTCGGTTGATCTACTCGGTTATTGGTTATTTTTACAGGCCTACTTGAAGGTCATGAGGCTGATTATTTTTGCTTATGATAAACTTACAAAGGGTTATGTCATCAATTTAACACTTACGGCACACAAAAAAGTGGCTTATCAAAAGATGAGTTAAACTTACTTTACTCACGTTTCATCAATTAATTCTTTAAATAATTATAATTTGAAACACTCAACACCATCAAAGTGATTATAACCACTTCAAGCAAAAGAAACACATCACAACAATATTTTTATTGCTCAAGTTTAACTTGAAAACAGTTTTACAAAAACGAGCTCTAACTCGGATTTGATTCATTTCATAATCATTATGAATGTACATACCCTAGTTGAGTAATTGCCAACATCCAAAAGAACTCCATAGACTAACCAGAAAGAGAACACAAAAAAGTAGCAATACAACTAATCTATCATAGATCTCACAACGATTTCTACAGGTGATGCGCGTGGGGCTTGTAAGATAATTTTTAACATGTCCGACTCTTCATCCTTTTCAACCAAACTATGTATGATCACCTTCTTCAGCTTGGGTGACCTTGCCAAGATAACCGTCACAAGCTTCATCTCATGCTTCAAGTTGCTGAAATAGTGAATCTCCAATTCCTTCAGATGCTCCAACCGAACATCTGAGTATTTTTCCAATATACCAAACCACGTCCCATTGTCAGCACCAATACCCTCGGCAATCTACAGGAAGAGTCGTCACTGTTTTTGTCAGTGGATTTTCGCGGGAAGTAAAATAAATAGTATAAAAAAAGATTTACGTCTAGCTCAATTTTCTCCAAGTTTGGGGAACATTTGATCAAAATAAGAAGAAAGATTAATCCATGGTCGTCACCGAAATACAGTTCGTTAAAACAAAAGTACTTGAGGTGGATTAGTGAGGGTGGAAGCTCGTTTGGAACTGAGTCTAGAACAAGCTACAATAAGCAAACAAAATTTTACAACCAAAGTTTGATTTTCTTTCTATTCAATATTTACATATAATGTGGATAAATAAAAATAATACCGGTTCCCCATAGATAGTCAGATGTTCAATCACAGGTAGACACTCCAATAGCTCAACAATGGTGCAATTTTTACAGTCGATAAATCTCTGCTGCAGCAACTTACAATATTCAGATAAGTTTAAAAAGCCCATGAGAATACATATTCAAGTGAGAACTTACCAGACTGAACCTCTTAAGCGATGGACAATTAGATAAAAGATGAAGAAGAGCTTTTTTAGAGATCTTTACATAAAACAAGCGTAAGCTTCTAAGGCTACCAAATCCATTGAATATTGGTTGATGGTCAATATCAACATAACGGAGATCTAGGTCTGTTAACTGATGCATAGAGAAGGCACATAAGGGTAACTTATACGAAAACATTTGATGATTAAACGCAAGTTTTAATTTCTTGACAGCATGGTTCCTAGACAAATGAAATATTATTGGATTAAGTTCAAAACGGTCACAGTTTGCAATCGAGTCAAAGCTGAACTCGTGTATTGGACCCTGGTGCATTAACAGAACTTGGGGTATAGCATTGAAAAGTTTACGCCACCGTTCCCTAGTTTTCCTTGCCCATTCTACGTGAGATATTTGATTCTCTTGAGTTCTAATTTCAGGCACAGTAGACCAACAAAAGTCAAGTTTGGGAATAGTGGTCCACTTGTACCTCCATTCCCTAGAGAGGATACTTGTCCTTGTTGCCTCTTCAATTGGTAAAAGACATAGGATGTTTTCTATTATCGTTGGAGGAAGTGTGTTGATTGTAGTCGACGACAATCGTTGAGCTTTAGTCGGACGTTTAGCTTTCATCTTAGGTTGTTTTTGTCAGCTTGATAGTAAATAATGCTGCACATAAGCTGCCATATACATCATTAGGAGACTGTACAACACAAAGTCTAATAATTCAAGGTCATACATTACTGTTTGGATGCGACGATTATACCGTTTTCAATTCCAATTTATAGTTTATCTGATGGGCCCTATATCAGTTTATAGTCCAGTGATCCACTTTTGCTTATGATTAACTTATGAAGCTCATATAATCAGTTTAATCACACACAACAAAGAGGATTATCTAAATATGAGTTGAACTTACTTTCCTAGTGTTTCATCAATTTAATTCTGTAAATAATTATAATTTAGTGACATGTTAATTTAGTCAAAGAATGTCACACCCCGATTTCCACATGTCACTGGTGGGCCCGGTGGGGGAGTATCGTGACGTGGTTGGCAACATAATAGTCAAACAACACAATATTTAATATGCACAGCGGAAGCGAATTTAAAAAGATATAATACATCCGAATTTAATATTGTAATATCAAATGTCACAATATTCGGAAGTTTATCCACAGTAGGATCGATAACAAAATGGAAACAATAGTTCAACAGACTTCAGGCATCCTAAGCTTGCGAGACTTTTTATTGATGCTAAGGAGACAATCCAGCCAATTTCGTTTAGTACCTGCATTCAGTCTTTTTGGGAAAATACGTCAGTTTACACTGGTAAATACAATCAACTGACTCATTTTGAAAAATGATTTAAAATTGGTTTGGATGCACATGGCATAAACATTTCATAACTTGGGAGAATTATTTAATATTATAATCTTGTGAACGAATTACATGTTACTTGTGCGTTCAGTAGCCCGGATCTTGTCCGGGTTAAAGATCAATAGACACACCACATCATAGAGTTATACACTGACAGGTGTACGCCTACACCCCGTGCTCAGGTTGTGGCCATCTCGTAAGATGATGCCAAGGATATCCGGGACATGGTCATTAACCCCCCAAAGGCTTTAAGTAATCAAGACTGTTTAAACGAGCCGATCAAATTAGTCAACTACCCACTCAATTGTGGAGATTTGATGCTCGATCAAGCGGTATGCTATATACCGTAACCCAAGCCCGTATAGGGAAAATAAGTTAAAAGTATTTACCTGAGCAATGTATAAATCACAATAGGCAAAATGCACGTAGCTTTTACTGGTCCTCCTAATCTGGAACGAAGGTTTATAATAACCTATTAGAATCCTAACGGGTCTTTAGTTAAGCTTAAGCTTAGACCGGTTAGTTTCATAGACACGGTTCGTACGCACGATTAAGCGAAGACCTGATAGAGTGTGATTTAGACCCGACAAGTTCAGAGACTTATTTAATATGGGTATATTATTCACATTCTAGATTTTGAGATAAAACCATTAAGGTTTGACCCGTTTCGGCTAATTTATGTAAACTAGTTACATAAACCGAACCGTACGCGTAATAAGCGTGACGGGTATTCATGAGAGCTATATACAAGTTTCCTAAGTTAATTATGTCTCAAATATGTTGTGACATCAGTAAGATGTCTTTCATTATGCCCGAAACGTGTTTAAACACAAACTAGGCCCCGTAGGGGTAGTTTGGTCATTTAAAAGTTTATAAAAGAGTTTAAGTAACAAGCTGAGTTACAGGTCTGATGTAATCAGCAAATATCCTCAATTTACTAAGTGATATTAGTAGGATAAAAATGTATATGTGAAATTTATCAATTATAACCAAACTATGCCCGTAGGGGTATTTTGGTAATTTCACATAAGCCGAAAAAGCTCAAAACGAAAGTCTGAGTTAATCAACCTTTGCTTACTGTTAAAACATTCTAATTTGCCTAAAATATCAGTAGGTATCAACCCGGGTATGTTCAATATAATTTTTAATACATACTATGCGTTAAAAACGCTTAATAAGGCGATTAAAGTCCATTTCCGGGTTCGATACTTAAATCTGATATTTTTATATTTCCAGAAGGCTTAAAATAATTTATTTATCATATGTGATCAGTAGCAAAAGGTTTGGAGTTGTTTAGATATGTAAAACTCATTTTATGGCCCGTAAGGGCAAAACCGACAATTATCGGATTAAGCTTACGACTACTAGTTATGCTCAGCCTAAAATTTATTAAAAATCTTTAAAAATCCCAAAATAATATATTACATCAGTGGGTAAAAGATTTGATATCAAAAAGTAGGCTTAACTAGGCTTTACGCTAATTACGCCGTTTTATTAACATAAAGCTTTAATTTTACGTTAACGAGCATAACTCTTAACCTACACCTCAAACTGATGTCAAATTTTGTATGAAAGTTTAAATATCAGTAATTAAAGTTTCTACTCTTTTACATTTCCAAAAATCACGTTTTAAGGTAATAAGGGCATAACGGTCAACATATGAGCAATTAACGGAAACGTGCATATTAATTGGATAACTAATGAACCAAGGTGTATAATCACAGAGGGTTATACTAACATGTAACCTAGTCCAATTAAAGCTCTGAGGCATTTCTAAAACATGCCTCAACGGGTCAGAACTGAAAGTCAAAGTGAAAGTCAAACTATGTGACTTTCAGTTCCGAACCGGGTATTTACAGGAAATTGTCGGGTTGAACATGTTTAGACATGTTCTTACACTTATTACTAAGTTATAACAATGATCAAACAGGTTGTATATGATCTACATTGCTAATTATGCATAAATTGTAATTTAAGTATTCTGTTGACTTTTTCTTAGCAAGTTTGACCCGACTTTTGACCTGGTTAGAGTGGTAATCAGGGGGAACCCTTTTAAGGGTTTATTACCCATATAATTACCTACTTATAACTACTTTTGATTCGTGATTTGACTGAGCCATTATTAACTAATCTTGAAATCAAACCGTAATTACGATGGTTTGACTTTGAGCTAAATAACTAAGCTAAACTTAATTAAAGAAGGATTAGCAAACTTACAAGAGTCCTATGCACAAAATGTGATGCTTAGAGAAGTTCCTTAGCTCCAGAAGTGCTCCAAATGTGCAGATGAAGGTGTGTTCAATGAGTTGCAAGTTAGTGCCTTTATATAGTGAATTAATCCACCATAGGAAGTTGACACACAACTCTATCAACGACCACAACCCTCCAACATGTGTCCCTAGTGCTCTAGAACAGTTTAGGGGTCGCCCACCATGCTAAAATATCGTTTAAAGATCGAAATTCCGCGAATACAGGAGGCTGTCACGTTTTTCTGGTTCTGGGCGCCTGACTGTAACACCTCGAAAATTCACGTCCTATAATGTATTGACACGTGTCATAAGCTTGAACGTGTGAAATTATATTTAGAAGGACTAAAGTTGACAAACATGGAAAGTATGTGAATATAAGGGTTCAAAATGTCAACAAGGGATAAATATACTTTACAGTAACCCTACATAATGTTCATAACCTCAACCGAATAAATCATGGATCATACGAAGCCAATTGTGAAAGAAAGTGAGGAATTTCAAACTACAGTGGTTAAATGTGTCAACATGTTTAAAGGTATACCTCTGAGTGACCTTTTAGCAAACGCGAAGCTTTGTAATGATTAATTATACTCACGAGAATGTGTGATAAAAATTTCACAAGGTTTCGTTAAAGTATGAGAAATATATGACAATATTCGTATACAAGGGGTTAAAAACGTCAACGATTTAATATCTCGCGATTTTTACGCAACCGACGAATGAACATGCAAACATCGACTACCGATCCTAATTTGCGTATTTTAGTATTAATATTATGCTCTACGATGCTTCCATGATGTTCGGGTGCGAAGACGGGCTTGTGGGCCTTGGGCCCAAGCCCACAAAACCTCCACTATATAAATGAAATAAAAAAAAATAATAATAATAAAAATCATTTCACCAACTCATTCTCTCTCTAAAAACTCTCTCTCTCTCTAGAAACTTTTCCGGCGGCCGTTTTCCGGCCAAGAGTACACTTTTTCGACTATATCCGACGTTCCGGATCGCGTGGTGTGGTTAGTTTTAGCTAATTCTTAGCGGTTTGAGCTCTATGGCAACTCCGGCGACATTCCGGTCAAATTCCGGCGAGTCCGTTTTGAACTTTTGACTTTGCAGATGCTTCGATCGGGGCTTTAGGAGCATTCCTGCAAAGTTTCAAGAAATTCTATTCTCCGGCGAAATCTCGACTCCTGACATGATTCTGGCGATTTCCAGCCATAAGTTTTCGATGAAAAATATATTTTTGGACTCCTAGTGACCTGTAGAGTCTATCGAACCACTTTCGACTCGGGTGAAAAATCTAAGTTCGGGACGCTCTCGGACTCGACTCCTGACATGATTCTGGCGATTTCCAGCCATAAGTTTTCGATGAAAAATATATTTTTGGACTCCTAGTGACCTGTAGAGTCTATCGAACCACTTTCGACTCGGGTGAAAAATTTAAGTTCGGGACGCTCTCGGGCTCGGTTCAACTTGGTCAACAGGTCAAACGTGGTCAAAACTGGTCAAGGGGAAGTTTTGGGTCATGTTAGTGCCTCGGTTCAGTTTTGGGTTCGGTCAAACCTGGTCAACATCGGTCAACCGTGGTCAACTGATGGTCAACGCAGTCAACACGAGGCTCGGTAAAATTTTATCGATGCAAATTTTGTTATATTATGTGGGCATTAAACCCTTAAAAGGGCACCCTCTGATTCCCACTCTAACTAGGTCAAATGTCGGGTCAAACTTGTTATTAAAAAGTCAACAGGATAATTAATTTCTAATTTATCCATAATTAACAATGTAGAACACATACAACCTGTTTGATCATTAATATAACTTGGTAATTAGTGTAAGAACATGTCTAAACATGTTCAACCCGACAATTTCCTGTTTAGACCCGGTTCGGAACCGAAAGTCACATAGTTTGACTTATACTTTGACTTTCAGTTCTGACCCGTTTTGGTATGATTTAGAAATACCTTAGAGCTCTATTTGGACCAGGTTACATGCTAGTATAATCCTCTGTGATTATACACCATGGTTCATTAGTTAACTAATTAATATGCATGATTCCGTTAATTGCCCATATGTTGACCATTATGCCCTTTTCACCACAAAACGTGATTTTTGGAAATGTAAAAAAGTAAAAACCTTAGTCACTGATATATAAACTTGTACCCAAAGTTAGACTTCAATTTTGAGCTTTTCGGCTTATGTGAAATTACCAAAATGCCCTACGGTGCATAGTTGGGTTATAATTGATAAATTTCACATATATACTTTACCCTACTGTTATAATTTTTAAATGGAGTATTTTTGCTGATTACATCAGACCTGTTACTCAGGTTAATACTTAAACTCTTTTATAAAGTTGAAAATGACCAAACTACCCCTACGGGGCATAGTTGTATTTAAATTCGTTTCGGACATAATGAAAGACATCCTACTGATGTCACAACATATTTGAAGCATATTAACTTAGGAAACCTGTATATGGCTCTTTCAAATACCCGTTACGCGTATTACGCGTTCGGTTCGGTTTATGTAGCGAGTTTACATAAAATAGCCGAAACGGGTCAAACCTTATCGGTTTTATCTCAAAATCCAGAATGTGCATGAAGGACCCATATTAAACAAGTCTCTGAACTTGTCGGGTCTAAATCACATTCTATCCGGTCCTCGCTTAATCGTGCGTACGAACCGTATCTTTGAAACTAGCCGGTCTAAGCTTAAGCTTAATTAAAGACCCGTTAGGATTCTAATAGGTTATTAAAAACCTTCGTTCCAGATTAGGAGCCCAGTAAAAGCTATCTGTACTTGCTGATTTGATATACGACTGGGATTGAATTTATATTTAGCTCAGGTAAATACTTTTAACTTATTTTCCCTATACGGGCTTGGGTTACGGTACATAGCGTACCGCTTGATCGGGCATCAAATCTCCACGCTTAGTGGGTAGTTGAATAATTTGATCGGCTCGTTTTAAACAGATGTGTTTACTTTACAGCCTTTGGGGGGGTTAATGACCATGTCCCGGATATCCCAGGCATCATCTTACGAGATGGCCACGACCTGAGCACGGGGTGTAGGCGTACTCCCGTGTATAACTCACTTAAAGTGGTGTGTCTATTGATCTTTAACCCGGATACGTCCGGGCTACTGAACGCATAAGTAACATGTAAATCGTTCACAAGATTATAATATTAAATAATTCTCCCAAGTTAAAAAGATTAATTTTGCCTCTGTGCATTTTAATCAAATTATAAAAGATATTTTGTGCCACGTGCATCCAAATCAATTTCCTTAAACTCATTTTCAAAATGAGTCAGTTGAATGTATTTACCAGTGTAAACTGACGTATTTTCCAAAAAGGCTAAATGCAGGTACTATACGAAATTGGCTGGATATTTCTCCTTAGCATCAGTAGAAGTCTCGCAAGCTTAAGATGCCTAAAAGTCTGTTGAACTATTGTTTCCATTTTATGTTCGATCCTTCTGTGGATAAACTTCCGAGTATTGTAACAATTGATATTACAATATTAATTCGGTTGTATTATATCTTTTAATTTGCTTCCGCTGTGCATTATTATATTGTGTTGTTTGACTATATGTTGCCAACCATGACGTCACGATACTCCCCCACCGGGCCCACCGGTGACACGTGGAAAGTCGGGGTGTGACAGGTTGGTATCAGAGCCAACACTGAGTGAATTAAACACTAGCCTTTTGTGTTTAATCTCAGTTACACAATTGCACATATCTAAACTTCTGAGTCTAGACTTAACTTAGGAATATTCTAAATCCTAATCTAAGAACTTTTTACTTCCAAATTTTTATTGGATACGTCGCTAAGCAAATAAGCCGTAATAGGAGTTCTCCACACCCGGAGCCTTGAAATGCTGAGCTTCGTACCGCGGCTAGAATGAAACGAGCATACAAGGAGAAAGCATTCAGAAATAAAATGAAGAAGAAACTCTTTTTACTGAAGATCGTTTCCTTAATAGTCCTCATATGGACATAATTATCCTTCAGTCCCTCCGAGGACAACATTATTTCTTTCAAGTCCCGCTTAGGGCAACTTTATACTTTTATTTTTATATAATGGAATGATTAAGTTTAAACTTTCATTCTAAACAAAAAAATATTAAATAAATGGAAAATAACATTTCTTTTTTTTGCAAGATCTACCATTATAATAAAATGGCAAAATCTTAAAGGACAAGACCTAGCTTCGGGTCATAATTAAGACCGGCCAAGATGGCAGTTCCTCAATTTAGATTCAGATCCTTATTAACATTTCCATTTAGAAATTGTTCTGCGATAAATATTAAAAGAATCTTAAGAGTGAAACCTAGCCTGAGTGTCATTATAAAGACCTGGCCAAGATGGTAAGACCTATTTAAAAGATTCGTATCCCAGTTAACATCTGAAAACATGTTAACACTCCCGGCAGATGTGATTCGTTAGAAATCACACACGTTATTAAGGATTCTTCAAAAGATTCCTAACCCAGTTTAATGATCTCTAAATCCTGGGTTTACATCATTAATTAAGATGATCATATCTTAACCATACGTGGTAATATAGTGCCTACGGGCCTTGCTCATTCCCACATGAGCCAAAAGACAGTGGTAGCTATGACTCCCTGTCTGATAAAGGTAATGAACTAGGTTCAAACCTCAAATGCTTTGATTCTCTGAAATCCTAGCATATAATTTATAATTGTCCTTGTGACTAGGCCTATTGTGCCAATATACTCAAATGCTTTGATTCTCTGAAATCCTAGCATATAATTTATAATTGTCCCTGCGACTAGGCCTATTGTGCCAATATACTTTCATGCTTTGATTCTCTGAAATCATAAGCTTATAATTTATAATTGTTCATGTGACCAGGCCATAGGGTGCCACTAATAAAACTGTTAATGTTTTATAATTAGGATAAATTATAGTAGAAATCCTAAATCTATATGATTAATAAATTAACCAAATATGGTCTCTGTTTACCATGGTTAATGAATTTCCCTAAGGGGCAATTCCGTAATAAACGTCCCTTAGAAGGGAAGTGCCTACGGGCTATAGTTGATGTCCTCTGAGACTAAAGACAGTGGTAGCCTACAGCTCCCTGTCAGGAAAAGGTAATGAACTTTGATTCAAACCTTAATACCACGATTCTCTGAAATCATGGCTTATAAATTTAACTTGTCTACGCGACTAGGCCATTTGTGCTATTATTAACTTATGAATTAGGATTTATGATAAAAATCCTGAATAAATAAAATAAATATCCTTCCTTCCCTGTCGGTATGCATTTTAAAAAGAATCTTAAAGGTGAAACCTAGCCTACGCGGCCAAGATGGTGAAACCTACTCAAGGGATTCAGATCCTTGTTAACACTTAAGAACGTGTTAGCACTCTTGACAAATATGATTCGAGAAAATCACCACAGTCATCCTTATATTGGATTCTTCCAATTCCCTTATCTAGCCTAGGAATCATGGCTTATATCATCCTATAAGATGATCATATTATAAACATCCGTTAGTGATGAAGTGCCTACGGACTAAACTTGTTGTCCGATAAGACAACGACAGTGGTGGTCTTTGACCTCCTGTCTAAAATGTTGGACTATGTCCAAACATAATAGTCTATATGATCAATGCGATCATGACTAATATCATCTAGTACGATGATCATATTATTTAACATCCTTTAGGGATGTCTTGCCTACGGGCTATAATATATTGTCCATTTGAGACATTGACATTGTTATCTTTATGATTCCTTGTCTAAGGTGGTGAGCTATGCTCAAGCCAAATAGTCAATATGATTAATGCAATCATGACTTATAGCATCAAATATGAAGGATGAACCAATTATAAACATCCATGAGTGATGTTTTCGCCTATGGGCCAAATTATATTGTCCATGTGTGACAAAGACATTGTGATCTTTACGATTCCCTGTCCGAGGCGGTGAGCTATGCTCAAGCCTAATAGTTCATATGATCAATACGATCATGACAAAAATCATCAATACGATGATTAAAAATTTTAACATCCGTAATGATGTTTTGCCTAAGGGCTATATTATATCGTCCAACTGAGACAAGGCAATTGTAATCTTTTGTGATTCTTTGCCAAGGGGGTGAGCTATACTCAATTCCCATTGTCTATACTATCAGTGCGATCCTGACTAGTATCCTCAGTATGATAATCATAATATTAACACCCATCGTGATGAAATGCCTACGGGCTAAACTTTATTCTAGTGTCGGTTAGACAAAGATAGTAGTGATCTTTATGATCCCCTGTTCAAAATGGTGTGATTATACCCAAACCTAATAGTCAATATGATCGATGTGATCATGACTAATATCATTAGATACGATGGTTATATATAAACATCCATTAGTGATGTTGATTGGCTTATTTTTCTGCCAAAAGAATCGTCTTTCAAGACGATGACAGTAGTAGTCTATGACTCCCTGTCCAAAGGTGAAGAACCACGTTCAAACCTTGAAGCCCTAATCTAAAAGATTGCGGCTTATAAATTAAGGACCTTGGTGATAGACCATCGAGTTATGTTTTAAAGTCATTCATGACAAGCCTATGTGCTATAATTTGTCATTCGTGACAAGCTAACATATTAAATGTTAACATTCCTGGTGACATGCCTTGTGCCAGATTTGATAAATGTCCTTATGACAAGGTCGTTTGTGCCATATCTAAATGACCTTTGCGACAAGGCCTTCGTGCCGTATAATAAATTATGTCCTTCATGACTGGGCTTTATGCCATATCTTTCTACGTCCATCGAGACAGGCTTCTATGCCATATATGTATACATATAATAAAAGTCTTGTAAGGCAAGCCTTTGAGCTATTTATAATCGTCCTTGTGACAAAAACAGTTGTGACATTATGGTCCCTGTCAAGCAGGTATTGGACTCGCTCCAAACCTTAAATGCCATTGATAGTCCTTTTGTGACCTAGGCTAAATATAATGGATATACATTCAAATAACATTCACTAGGAATGTTCGGAACAGAATAGCCCATACGGTTTATGAATGCCGTGGCTAATCTAAGTCGGGTCATCAGGATGATGACTAATAATTGTTAAATCTTGGTGATTGGTATCAAGTTTCGAGTATGGGAAACTCGGATGAGGTAGACGACAGTCGCAATACTATTAATGCGACGAAAGTTAATAAAACTACAAACGTAAACCTCAATATTAATGGAGTTAATCTCTAGGCTATGGTTGACGCAACAATTGAAAAGGTCATGAGACAATACAAAGAGCTGAATACTTCTCGCTCTAAATCTCATTCAAAACCATGTTAAATTACTCATGAGGAGAGCTATGTTCACACTTCAAATATGAAGGATGAACCAAAGAAGGAGGATAACTCCCAGAAATCTGAGAAAGATAGCGAGTACAGGCTTAATAAAAAGCAACGAAAGTCAGTAAGAAGCCCGTATACCTCTGAGACTGCTTCAACATTATTAGATGGATGTTTTGTATCCATTAGGAATCATTTTTCCGATGTCCTAGTTCCGTTAAATATAAGGACTCAATAAAGTGATAAAAATCGATTGGTTGCCTTAAAAATCAAGCCCATATTGTGGGTGATAAGGAGCAATTAATTATCAAGACTCCTTATGAGACAACCCTCGTAATTACACGTATTCGTGCGATTAATAAATATTAAACATAAAAAAATGGTGGAATTGGCCGTCCCCGGAATCGAACCTGGGTCTTGGCCGCACCCTTTCGCGCGCCTAGCCAACTGAGCTAGGTGCCTAGTTTGTGAAAACTTCCATTATTAATTTAATATAAGCACTTGTACAATAAACTTCCTTATCATTTATCAATGATAATTTCTGCTAAGTGTCCTGTTTTTAATACAGGCAATGATAAATCTTCATGAACCATAAACTTAGCAATTTTTTTTTATTATCATCCACAAGGTACAACTACCAAGGAAACCATAGTAACCGATTCTTCTAGATCGGCAAGGAATCCTTCCGAAAATCAGAGTACTCTTTCTTTGCATAGAGTACGACAACATATGTTATTTTAATTATTTTCTCATTGTTCTTCTATCGCCTGCGAATGCCAAACTATGTTTGATAAAAGTGTCATATGAGGATTGGCGTATCCTAGTGTGTCCCATAGATTATTTCCATGTCTGATCAGCATGGAGGTTTAATGCATGGAACCCCTGAGATATCCCAATGGTCATATTGTACCAAAGTCGACTAGTAGTATTCAAAGAAGATATCCAGAATGGAATTATCCAAGTATATGTTCCCGATTAAGGAATTCGTGGACTAGTAACATAAGTGTGTCGCTTGATTGACACAAGCAATGATTGATAAATTGGAGCCTGAGATTTGTAAAATCTCTGTAACCTCCTTGTACCTTAATTATCTTCTCCTAAGATTACCCTGTTTACCCTGAGGGGCAGGTAGAGTTAAGGTTTATATCCTATTTACGGCTGTATTATTATTATGAAATCTCCAAGACGGCTGGCACCATCATTGGAAGAATCGAAACCCTGATTAACTAAGTTTTAAAATAGAGGGTTCATATAGCCTAACTCAATATCCTGAGAATTCGGTATAGTTAATTATGAAAGACAGTTCTTTTTGCTTATGCATTTTTTTACCGCAACCCTAATTAGACAACAATTAAGAATTTGCCATCAACTGCCCTGGATCGTCGATTGTTTTCGACTAGCTGTAAGGATTAACTATTCCTTAAAAATTGTTAAGCAGTGGTTGGGATAACCATCTCACCTTAAGATAAGCTTTCCTATAATAGTTTATATATAAGTATCAAGGCTACTCCCTTGGAGACCTTGCATAAATGGGATGTTAAACATCTATTGTTAGGACAATAGATTGGTAAGTCCAATTATCAGGATCTGAAAGTTGCATTGGAAACAACAAATAAGATCACGCAAATTCATAATCATCTGTAAGGTGCCAGTATTCGGCAGAAAATCAAGGATTAATGAAAATAGCAAACCTCCTAAATTCTTGATTTAGGAATAAGGTTCAACAATAGATATCACCCAGGAAGGGTGTGCCAAATCTGTTAAAATTATCAGGCTAGTTAAGCACTGAATATATAGAATCATTCGAATGGAATCGAATGTATCAAGATCAGGTAGCTTATAAGCTAAAACCTATTCAAGGAGCTTGGCGGAGCTCGCAATACATTTCACACTAGTGACTGAAAGGTGTGTTTCGCCAATAAGTCAAGAAGCACTATCACATAATGTTATGCAAATTTATGATGTGATGAGCATCCTGTATCGATTAAGGATCGACAGGTTAAGAAGCTTCAAAAAAAAAAAAAAAAAAAAAAAAAAAAAAAAAGGATATATGTACCTAATATAGGAGTCACTTTAGGAGCTTGGAAAGACTCCAGATATGTTATGGAATTTAAGTCCATTATGCGACAAAAAGTACTTCCATCATATTAGCAAATCTCGAGGTCGAGATTTCTTTTAAGGGGGTGAGGATGTAACACCTCGAAAATTCACGTCCTATAATGTATTGACACGTGTCATAAGCTTGAACGTGTGAAATTATATTTAGAAGGACTAAAGTTGACAAACATGGAAAGTATGTGAATATAAGGGTTCAAAATGTCAACAAGGGATAAATATACTTTACAGTAACCCTACATAATGTTCATAACCTCAACCGAATAAATCATAGATCATACGAAGCCAATTGTGAAAGAAAGTGAGGAATTTCAAACTACAGTGGTTAAATGTGTCAACATGTTTAAAGGTATACCTCTGAGTGACCTTTTAGCAAACGCGAAGCTTTGTAATGATTAATTATACTCACGAGAATGTGTGATAAAAATTTCACAAGGTTTCGTTAAAGTATGAGAAATATATGACAATATTCGTATACAAGGGGTTAAAAACGTCAACGATTTAATATCTCGCGATTTTTACGCAACCGACGAATGAACACGCAAACATCGACTACCGATCCTAATTTGCGTATTTTAGTATTAATATTATGCTCTACGATGCTTCCATGATGTTCGGGTGCGAAGACGGGCTTGTGGGCCTTGGGCCCAAGCCCACAAAACCTCCACTATATAAATGAAATAAAAAAAAATAATAATAATAAAAATCATTTCACCAACTCATTCTCTCTCTAAAAACTCTCTCTCTCTCTAGAAACTTTTCCGGCGGCCGTTTTCCGGCCAAGAGTACACTTTTTCGACTATATCCGACGTTCCGGATCGCGTGGTGTGGTTAGTTTTAGCTAATTCTTAGCGGTTTGAGCTCTATGGCAACTCCGGCGACATTCCGGTCAAATTCCGGCGAGTCCGTTTTGAACTTTTGACTTTGCAGATGCTTCGATCGGGGCTTTAGGAGCATTCCTGCAAAGTTTCAAGAAATTCTATTCTCCGGCGAAATCTCGACTCCTGACATGATTCTGGCGATTTCCAGCCATAAGTTTTCGATGAAAAATATATTTTTGGACTCCTAGTGACCTGTAGAGTCTATCGAACCACTTTCGACTCGGGTGAAAAATCTAAGTTCGGGACGCTCTCGGGCTCGACTCCTGACATGATTCTGGCGATTTCCAGCCATAAGTTTTCGATGAAAAATATATTTTTGGACTCCTAGTGACCTGTAGAGTCTATCGAACCACTTTCGACTCGGGTGAAAAATTTAAGTTCGGGACGCTCTCGGGCTCGGTTCAACTTGGTCAACAGGTCAAACGTGGTCAAAACTGGTCAAGGGGAAGTTTTGGGTCATGTTAGTGCCTCGGTTCAGTTTTGGGTTCGGTCAAACCTGGTCAACATCGGTCAACCGTGGTCAACTGCTGGTCAACGCAGTCAACACGAGGCTCGGTAAAATTTTATCGATGCAAATTTTGTTATATTATGTGGGCATTAAACCCTTAAAAGGGCACCCTCTGATTCCCACTCTAACTAGGTCAAATGTCGGGTCAAACTTGTTATTAAAAAGTCAACAGGATAATTAATTTCTAATTTATCCATAATTAACAATGTAGAACACATACAACCTGTTTGATCATTAATATAACTTGGTAATTAGTGTAAGAACATGTCTAAACATGTTCAACCCGACAATTTCCTGTTTAGACCCGGTTCGGAACCGAAAATCACATAGTTTGACTTATACTTTGACTTTCAGTTCTGACCCGTTTTGGTATGATTTAGAAATACCTTAGAGCTCTATTTGGACCAGGTTACATGCTAGTATAATCCTCTGTGATTATACACCATGGTTCATTAGTTAACTAATTAATATGCATGATTCCGTTAATTGCCCATATGTTGACCATTATGCCCTTTTCACCACAAAACGTGATTTTTGGAAATGTAAAAGAGTAAAAACCTTAGTCACTGATATATAAACTTGTACCCAAAGTTAGACTTCAATTTTGAGCTTTTCGGCTTATGTGAAATTACCAAAATGCCCTACGGTGCATAGTTGGGTTATAATTGATAAATTTCACATATATACTTTACCCTACTGTTATAATTTTTAAATGGAGTATTTTTGCTGATTACATCAGACCTGTTACTCAGGTTAATACTTAAACTCTTTTATAAAGTTGAAAATGACCAAACTACCCCTACGGGGCATAGTTGTATTTAAATTCGTTTCGGGCATAATGAAAGACATCCTACTGATGTCACAACATATTTGAAGCATATTAACTTAGGAAACCTGTATATGGCTCTTTCAAATACCCGTTACGCGTATTACGCGTTCGGTTCGGTTTATGTAGCGAGTTTAGATAAAATAGCCGAAACGGGTCAAACCTTATCGGTTTTATCTCAAAATCCAGAATGTGCATGAAGGACCCATATTAAACAAGTCTCTGAACTTGTCGGGTCTAAATCACATTCTATCCGGTCCTCGCTTAATCGTGCGTACGAACCGTATCTTTGAAACTAGCCGGTCTAAGCTTAAGCTTAATTAAAGACCCGTTAGGATTCTAATAGGTTATTAAAAACCTTCGTTCCAGATTAGGAGCCCAGTAAAAGCTATCTGTACTTGCTGATTTGATATACGGCTGGGATTGAATTTATATTTAGCTCAGGTAAATACTTTTAACTTATTTTCCCTATACGGGCTTGGGTTACGGTACATAGCGTACCGCTTGATCGGGCATCAAATCTCCACGCTTAGTGGGTAGTTGAATAATTTGATCGGCTCGTTTTAAACAGATGTGTTTACTTTACAGCCTTTGGGGGGGTTAATGACCATGTCCCGGATATCCCAGGCATCATCTTACGAGATGGCCACGACCTGAGCACGGGGTGTAGGCGTACTCCCGTGTATAACTCACTTAAAGTGGTGTGTCTATTGATCTTTAACCCGGATACGTCCGGGCTACTGAACGCATAAGTAACATGTAAATCGTTCACAAGATTATAATATTAAATAATTCTCCCAAGTTAAAAAGATTAATTTTGCCTCTGTGCATTTTAATCAAATTATAAAAGATATTTTGTGCCACGTGCATCCAAATCAATTTCCTTAAACTCATTTTCAAAATGAGTCAGTTGAATGTATTTACCAGTGTAAACTGACGTATTTTCCAAAAAGGCTAAATGCAGGTACTATACGAAATTGGCTGGATATTTCTCCTTAGCATCAGTAGAAGTCTCGCAAGCTTAAGATGCCTAAAAGTCTGTTGAACTATTGTTTCCATTTTATGTTCGATCCTTCTGTGGATAAACTTCCGAGTATTGTAACAATTGATATTACAATATTAATTCGGTTGTATTATATCTTTTAATTTGCTTCCGCTGTGCATTATTATATTGTGTTGTTTGACTATATGTTGCCAACCATGACGTCACGATACTCCCCCACCGGGCCCACCGGTGACACGTGGAAAGTCGGGGTGTGACACTGACGCGGCCAGCCTCAAGTTTTGTTAATGTCTACGCGGGCCGCATGGCCCTTCTGATCAGACAAAAACGTTTTTGAGTTGTTGCATCACACCTCTTGGCCCTTCCGAAAGGTCAATTGAGCTAAATACTTGCAATTTGACCCCTTATTCTTTACCCACAAGGGCTTTAGGACTTATACCTACTTTGCCAAGTCCCTGGACACTTCCGGTTAACCCGAAAAGTCTCAAATTTCAATGTTAACGCTTTAACCCCTCGCACACGAATTTGATCATAACTTTCTCATACGATAACGAAACTTTATGAAATTTATATCGCGCATTCTAGTGAGCATAATTAACAGTTACAAAGCTTCGGGTTTGTCAAAAGGTCACTCAGAGGTATATCTTTAAACATGTTGACACGTTTAACCCCTGTAGTTTGTAATCTCTCACTTTTAGCTTCGTATGATCCATGATTTATTCGTTTGATGTTATAAACATCATGTAGGGTTATTATGAAGTATATTTATTCACTGTTGACATTTAGAACCCGTATAATCACATACTTTCGATGTTTGTCAACTTTAGTCCTTTTATAACATTCTTTCACACGTTCAACTTTATGACACGTGTCAACACATTATAGGACGTGAATTTTCGAGGTGTTACATCCTCACCCCCTTAAAATAAATCTCGACCCGAGATTTACTGAAATAAGTAAGGGTACTTTTCTTTCATCGTGGATTCAACCTCCCACGTGAATTCGGGACCTCTACGGGCATCCCATTTGACCTTTACAATAGGTACCTGCTTTCTTCGAAGCTTCTTTATCTGTCGATCTTCAATCGACAAAGGTTTTTCCACAAATTTTAAGCTCTCGTCAATATGCACATCTGTGTGTGGTATAACCAGTGATTCGTCAGCGAAACACTTTTTCAGATTGCAGATGTGGAACACATTGTGAATTCCACTGAGCTCTTCAGGTAAGTTTAGTTTATAGGCAACTGACCCGACACGTTCGATAACCTCGAAAGGTCCTATGTATCTCTGGCTTAGCTTGCCTTTCTTACCAAATCTCATCACCCCCTTCCAGGGTGATACTTTAAGTAACACTTTATCACCTACTTCGAAGTGAAAAGCTTTACGCTTTGGATCAGCGTAACTTTTCTGCCTATCCCGGGCAGCCTTGAGACGGTCTCGAATCTGGACAATCTTGTCTGTGGTTTCGAACACTATCTCTGGTCCTGATAACTGGACATCTCCAACTTCCGCCCAACACACGGGCGATCTACACTTTCTACCATATAATGCCTCAAAAAGCGCAGCCTTTATGCTGGTGTGGTAGCTATTGTTGTAGGAGAATTCGATTAATGGTAAGTTCTTATCCCAACTACCACCCAAATCGATCGCACATGCACGTAGCATGTCTTCCAACGTTTGAATAGTACGCTCACTCTGACCGTCAGTCTGAGGATGGTAAGCCGTACTAAAATTCAAACGGGTGCCCAAAGATTGCTGGAAACTCTTCCAAAAATGTGACGTGTATCTAGTATCTCTGTCAGAGATAATAGACACAGGTATACCATGTAAGGCTACAATCTTGTCAACGTATAACTGGGCTAACATGTCGGAGCTATAAGTCTCCTTGATGGGCAAGAAATGTGCTGACTTAGTCAGTCTATCAACTATAACCCATATTGTATCATTGCCTTACCTTGTCTTGGGTAACTTGGTAATAAAATCCGTGGTTACCATTTCCCATTTCCACGTAGGAAGTTCAGGCTGTTGTAGCAAACCTGACGGTTTCTGATGCTCGGCTTTGACTTGCGCACATGTCAAGCATTTTGCTACATGGGCGGCTACAGACTTTTCAAGCCTATCCACCAATAATTTGCCCTTAGATCCTGGTACATCTTATCTGCTCCAGGATGAACGGAGTATTTGGAACTATGGGCTTCTTGGAGGATGACATCTCGTAGTCCCCCATAAATTGGGACCCATATTCGTCCATTCAATCTTAGAATTCCGTCCTTGCTAAGAGTTAACTGTTGGATCTGAGTTTCTTTTTGATTGTATTTTCGTTTGAAATTAAGATGGAAATGAGAGAGTTGTGCAGCGGAATTAAGATGAAAACAAACTTTGCATACAATCAAACGAGAGTAATACTTTAATCAAACATCTTTACACAATGAATCGAAAGATTGAATTTGTTTCAACAACGATTACAATGATTGATGAATGAATGCAAACTCCCCCTCAGCCAGAGCTCAGTAGTTTGTTCGTGCAAAGAAGACAATGTTGTAAAAGAGCTAATAGAACAGTACAAAGTACTGAACTATTTATAGGCACTTGCAAACCACTGAGCATCTTAGCTGACGTCACCATGAAAGTGACATCTAACCTCCTAACAAACTCTAACCTCTGATCTATACAAACTCTGATATACTAACTACTGCTATTATATTTCTTTACATAAAAGACACTTAAACAGCTGCTGCATCCTTCGACTGCTGTGAACCCAGCAGTGCCTGTCCGGATCAGCAGTACTTGACTCAAGGCAGTAGATTGAGTCAGCAGAGCTTTGGTCTTACATCAGTCTTTGACATTTGTCAGTAGATGCAAAGCAGCAGTTGTAGGACAGCACTTAGTAAGATCAGCAGATAGGAGGTCAGCAGATATAAAACCACTTTCAAGGGGAGAGATTTGCATGAACTAACTGTAATCGTCTGCTTATTCTGGATCCACTGCTCTGATCCAGTTTTGGCTTTAATTATCTGTTCCTCTGATAGGGTTCAATCCCAACAATCTCCCCCTGGAACAGATAATGCCAAAACTCTTCATTATTTGTGGAATTCTTTATTGCCTCATCAACAGCTCCCTTATCTGACCTTTAAATTGTAATTCAAAGTCTAGGGCATCTGTATCTTCATCATCCCTGCTAAGTGGAAGATCAAGGAGATCCTGCAAATCTTCAAGACTCAGGCCAAGAGCTTGTTCCCTTGATATTTTCTCCACTTCTCCACCAGACCTGAGCAAAGTCAATACGCAGGTCTGTTTGTCAGTTTCCCACTTTTGTATTTTTGAGCCTGGTGGGTTTCTTGGGAGATGTTTATTTGCAGAAGTATTTGGAGAGGCTGGCCTATTCATGACTGGCTGAGCAGTACTTGCAGTTTGATCCAAACCAAGAGTTTCCATGATCATTTTCTTTATACCCTCTTTTCCAAGGTCTTCACCTTCCATTAACTCTTTGATGGTTTCAGCAATCAGCTGTTTCTGTGGCCTTCTTTTGTAGATGGCAGCACCAACTGGAGCTGTGGATCTCCTGATTTGCAGCTTTGATGGTCTTTTTGAAACCGCTGCTTCAGGATAGTCAGGCTTTTGAGGAACTGTGGGATCTTTCTTTCTTAATTGTTCCAACTTTTTGTAAGTAGCCCTGACCACATCTTCTTTCCATCTAGCAACTTGTCTTTTGTTTCCATAATCAGCTGCTACCAGTTC
This sequence comes from Helianthus tuberosus, assembly GCA_030545235.1. NCBI lineage: Eukaryota > Viridiplantae > Streptophyta > Magnoliopsida > Asterales > Asteraceae > Helianthus > Helianthus tuberosus. The sequence continues at coordinate 31,695,096 of CM060405.1, forward strand.
CTCTTTCATTCTCCTCAGCTCTTCCTGTTTGTCAGGTACATTCTTTCTAAACTTTGCCCAGTTAGGAGGAGTGTGAGTGACTTTCCTTTTTAACATGTCTTGAATTCGTGCTGCTTCGTTTTCAAGTTCAGGAATAGTCCACTCTTTGTACATGTATCTATCTCCTTTGTACTTCTTGTGAGCCATGATGCTTTCAATGTAGTCTTTCTTCAGAGTTTCAGCTGCTCTTTCAGAAATTTGTTGACTAACATTTTTTGCAAATTGCTCTAGGGATCTGACTTGTGTGAGCAAATATTGACTTCTCTGTGCAATTTCTTTATCAGATTTCCCTTGTGTGTTTTTCTTTGAGATATCCTCTGCTTTCTTGGCCATGATTTCCAAATATTCATCAACATTTTTAGGCCAGGGATATCCTTTTATTGATGGCAAACTCCGTTTGGCAGGGTCATCCTCAAAGTAAAAAGATTTTATTTCTTCTCTAACAGCTGCTAATTCAAGAGGAAATTGAACACCTGCAGGAGGTAAGGGCTTGTACATTTTAACTGAAGAGAGAGGAACAGGTTTTGGAATTGTGACAAGTGCTAAAGATTTTGAAGATGTTTGTGGTGGTGAATTGTCATCATCTTTGAGAATTAGTCTTCTCCTTTTTGTAGGAGGGACTGATGATGTTTTGGATGGAACAGTGGTGGTAGATGTAGTGGCAGTGGATTGTGATTGACTAACAGCTGTTGAAACAACTGGTGTTTCAACCACTGTTGTCATTACAACAGATGTTATAACATCTGCTGTCTTCTGCTGTATGTCAGCAGGTGTTGTTTTTGGTGGTGATGATGGTAAAGCAGTGGATGTTGTGTGTGTTGAAGTGGTGTGTGTTGATGGAACAACTGTTTGGCAAGCAGTAGTTTTTGTAACTCCTGTTGCATCAGCTGTTTTGTGTGGTGGTTTTTGAGCAGACTTTGAATGTCTGGTTGGAATGGATTTGGGTTGCCTCACTTTTCTAGTAGGCTTCTTCTTTTCCTCAACAGGATTTTCATTATCCTTTGACCCAGAAGTACCCTGATCTGGATGATCCATTCTGTCCACCCTGGCTTTCCTTTTGGCCTCTCTATCCCTTTTTACACTTGCAACTGCTTCTGCTAGTGCATTTGTTGTCACATCAATTTTCTTGCTGCCATCTGGCAAAGGGATCTTTTTGGTCATGTTTGAATTTTCTGGTTCAAGATAGAGACCATCCTCTATACCCTTCTTTTTCCACTCCTTAATTTTCTCCCCCTTTTTGGCATTATCTTCGGGGATTTGATAAATGTAGCGGACTTTTGGAGGAGCATTGCCAGTGGTGTGCAAGATCTGAGTTTTGAGAGCCTTTAAATCAGCCTGAGTGTTCTTGAACCTTGACTCCATTGCATTTCTCAGCTGTTGTACATGTTTTTCATGTTGCTGATCTGCTAATTGTGCTTGTTGTTGGAGAAAAGATTGAAATAGATTCCAGAGCTCATTTGTAGCAGGTGCCCTTTGTGGAGCAGGTGCTTGAGGTGGAACAGCAGTTGAGTGTACCTTCTGAACTTGTAACACCTGTTGTAGCATATCTTTGAGTTCTGCAACAGAGTTATCAAGCTTTGCAATACGATCCGTCAATTTCTGGTACTTTAAACCATCACCCAAGTTAATGGGATCATTTGATTTCCCACTAGCAGTGGTTTTATCAGTGGTAGATGTAGGGAGTATACTCCAAACATTAACCACTGATGCCCCTTTTTCTTGGTACTGGGGTCTTCTTCCTTCAACACTTGACAACCTTTTGATGTTGCCAGTAGGATAAATAAATCCACTGGTGGTTGGCAGAGGTGCTATAAAAGGAATTGCCTCCAAGGAAGTCTTATTAATGTAACCACTGTCCAACTGTAAACCTGTAGGTTCAACAGTTGTAGTGGCTGCTTCACTTGGATTACCACCAAGAGTTACTTGTAACTCATGGGGGTGTAACCTCCTCAGGTTGTGTTGGTGGGTTAGCAAAGATTGATACATCAGACACAGTCAGTTGTTGAAGTATATTCTCATTTTCAGGTGATTGAGAAGGACTGGTTAATGCCTGGTTCAAATCAATTGCATCCAACAGTGGTTTTATTGGTGAGGGAATTGTGGATGTGATGATTGGTGTAGAAATAGGATGTGTCCCGGGCATTGGACTGTGGATGATAGAAACGAGTGTTTCCAGAGCATCATGATGTGGAGACCCTATTTGTACAACCTGTTCTTTTTTTGAAGAAACAGGAGGAGTTTCAGTTATAGGTTGAGATATTTGTACCAACTGCTGTGAGGAAGTAGCAGCAGTGGTTTCTTGTGACTTTTGTGTTGTCACTGGCAGGTGCTCTGGTATCTCATCCTCCAGAGATGCCTTTTTGATGGTTTTGGGGGGGGGGGGGGGTTTGTGTTTTTCTTTTTGTTGGCTTTTTGGTGATTTTAGGTGTGGGTTTCAAAACAGTTGTGTTGCTGCTTTGATCACCTTGAGCAGTGGGCTCAGCAGCAGATACCTGAGGAGCAGTTGTAACTGCTAAAATCTGCTCAGGCACCTCTGCTTGTGTTTTGCAAGGTGCTAACATTCTTGAAAAAGTTTCCGTTGTTAAACTGTTTATTTGAGTAGAATCACCTTGGTTTATTACAGCTAAATCATCCTTACTGAATTTCTTTGAAAAATAGTAACTTAAAAGCCTTGGAAACAGTAAGAATGATTTTGTTTCAACATTATTAACCAAATCTTTAAAAATTTCCCGAGAATAGTTAAAATTTTCTCCTTGAAGAATTGCATATCCCAGATTTTGAATCTTTAAAGGGATTTCATTGAAAGAAGTGGTTTTGTTTGAAACACATAGTAGGAGGGTATGAAATAAAAATCTGGTTGCAGACGGAAAATAACCTTTTTCTGAGGTAATTTTCTTCATCATTGTGGCTTCATACCCTCTCTCAATGAAGTCAGTTTGTAACTCGTTTTTAGTGAAAGAAATTTTACCTTCCTGATCACCGAGTTGAAAGACCTCTGAAATGGATTGTGGCGTGATTTGGACAACTTTACCCTTTATCGAAGAGTTTATGGTGGTTGCAGTGTCTCCTTGTTTTTCAAGGGTTGCATTTTTCCAGAACTCCCTTTGGGTCGCCAAATAGATTGGTGCATCGGCAGTGAACAAAGTTTTGTACTTTGATTTTGCCATGAGATCAATTATGGAATCGAAAACTTTGGTGGTTCCAGGTTTTGTGAGAAGACCCAGGAGATTGTGAGATGGTTTATGTGGAATTTCAGTGGAGATTGCCTTTTGAGAGGCTGTTTTCGATGATGATTTGGATGAGGGTTTTGAGGATGACTTCGATTTTGTCATTTTGAAGATGAATGATCGAAGAAAGTTGTGAAAGATGAGAAGAAAAACTGCTTTGAGAAGAGAATTTTTAAGAATTCAATTCGACAGTAAAACCCTGTTTTGTTGGTGAGTGGGGGATTTTATAGGGAAGAAAGTGAATGCTGAGGTGGCAGCCGTTACAAAAGGTCTGACCAATATGTACTGCCCACGTGACAACCCCTGTTGAAAGTGAAGGACAGTACTTGTGTGATAGGGACAGATGAAAGCAGTGGTATGAAAGCAGTGGATGATTTTCACTATCAGTGGATAGCATATCAGTGGATAAGACACTGCTTTTGAACAACAGAGTTTATCAAAGTAATGAGAGAGCAGGGGTTGACTTTCAGCAGTGGACAGACTTTTGAAGTAGAGCAGACTTTTGAACAATCAGTGGGTAATGGCAGACTTTTAAGGATTTTAATGAAAAATATCATTTTTAGCTATTTTTAAGGATGGAGTTTTTATTTTCTGAAAACATTTTGTTGCTTTTATTCATAGAAAAACAAGATGTTGCTTGTTATTCCATGTTCAGCATCCCAATCCTAGAGACCAAACTTTCAAAAGTGGCTGTATCAAGTGCTTTTGTGAGCACATCAGCTAGCTGGTCTTTAGTTGGGACATGATGCAGAGAAATCAAACCTTTTTCATAGCAATCCCTCACAAAGTGATGTCTGATGTCGATGTGTTTGGTGGTTGAGTGGGAAACTGGATTTTTGATGATATTTTCTGCTGCCTGACTGTCCAACATGAGTGGTGTCTTTAAGGCAGTGATACCAAAATCCAGCAACTGATTTTAAAGCCACAGGAGTTGGGCTGTACAGCTTGCAGCAGCAATGTATTCAGCTTCAGCAGTGGATGTTGAAACAGCTGCTTGCTTTTTGCTTTGCCATGAAACTAAGCAATCACCTAGAAACTGGCACCCTCCTGATGTGGACTTCCTTGTGGTGTGACATCCAGCAAAGTCACTGTCTGAGAAACCTGAAAGCTTGATGTTCCCATTAGCTGGATACCAGATACCAAGTGTGGGAGCACCTTTTATGTATCTGAAGATCCTTTTTACAGCAATGAGATTTGATTTTCTGGGAGCTGATTGACTTCTTGCACAGACACATGTTGCAAACATGATGTCTGGTCTAGATGCAGTTAGGTACAATAAAGACCCAATCATGCTTCTATAAAGTGTTTGGTCAATCAGCTCATCTTTTTCATCAGACATGACCAGCTTATTTGTTGCCATGGGTGTGCTACATGGTTTACAATCATTCATATCAAATTTTGTCAAAAGTTCTTTAGCATATTTGCTTTCATGAATGAAAGTTCCATTTTGCATTTGCTGAACTTGGAGACCAAGAAAGCATTGTAGCTCACCCATTGCACTCATTTCAAACTCAGCTGTCATGAGTTCTCTAAACTCTTCACACATTGAGTTACATGTGCTTCCAAAAATAATGTCATCCACATAAATCTGGACAATCATTAAATCCTTCCCTCTCCATTTTAAAAACAATGTTTTATCAATAGTACCTCTTTTGAAACCATTGGAGAGTAGAAAGTTGGAAAGAGTTTCATACCAGGCCCTTGGTGCTTGTTTCAAGCCATACAAGGCTTTGTTTAGCCTGTAGACATGATCTGGATAAAATGGATCCTCAAAACCTGGAGGTTGACAAACATACACCTCTTCTTGAATTGTACCATAGAGGAAAGCACTTTTAATATCCATTTGAAACACCTTCATATTGTGGTTGACAGCAAAGGCCAGGAACAGTCTAATGGCTTCTAATCTAGCAACAGGGGCAAATGTTTCATCATAATCAATCCCCTCTTCCTGTCTGTAACCTTGAACCACGAGCCTGGCTTTATTCTTGACAACAATACCCCTTTCATCAGTTTTGTTCTTGAAGACCCACTTTGTGCCAATGGGACTAACCTCTTCTGGCAGTGGTACAAGCTCCCATACTTGTTGTCTTTTAAACTGTTGGAGCTCCTCTTGCATGGCTTCTACCCAGCTGTTGTCTTTCAGTGCCTCTTGGTACTTGACTGGCTGATGGAGTGATAGAAAACCAGCAAAAAGACAAATGTTTTGGGTTTGACTTCTTGTGAGCACCCCTTCATTTATGTTGCCAATGATTTGATCAGGTGGATGAGATCTCAAGAAGATTAAATCTCCTTGGTATGGTATGATGGCATTGGTTGGTGAAGGCTGCAAATGTGTATCATCTGAGCTAACCACTGCTGGGGACTTTGATGATCCAGCAGTGGCTTCAAAAGGTGGTGGTATAGGAGGTAATGAAGTGGACAACTGCTGAATTTTATCCACTGTTTGAGGACTTTTGTCAGCAGTGTTTAAGGATGTGGAAGCAGTGTTTGATGGGCTACTTTGGTCAACAACTGTTGAGGTAGCAGTGGTTGAGCTTTGACAACTGTTTTGAACAGCTGGTGCTTTTCCCTTTGTGGCAGACCTTTGAGGGATGATGATTTCATACCCATAGTCTGGTGTTGTATCCTCTGATGGACCTGCACTGTTAGTCTTGACAGCAGTATTTTCAAAAGTGAATTTTTCAAGATCAAACAGATCTGCAGGGTTTGCTGGGATTTTCATTGATGAGAGTTCATTGAACTTAACATTCAAAGTCTCCTCCACAGCCTTGGTCCGTGTATTGAACACTTTGTAGGCCTTGGCAGTGGTTGAGTATCCCAGATGATAACCACAATCAATTTTGGCTGCAAATTTTGAAATGGAATCTTTTAAGTTCAAAATAAAGCATGGGCAGCCAAACACTTTGAAATATGAGATCAGTGGTTTAATTTTATACAGAATTTCATAGGCAGTCTTTTTGTGCCTGGGGTTTATTAAAACTCTGTTCTGAACATAGCAAGCAGTGTTTACTGCCTCTGCCCAGAAAGTTAATGGCAAACCTGAATCTGCAAGCATGGTTCTGGCAGCCTCAATCAGTGTTCTGTTCTTCCTTTCCACTACCCCATTCTGCTCTGGTGTTCTTGGGATGCTGTACTGCCTTACAATCCCTTTCTTCACACAGAAGGCATCTAACTCCCTATTTTTGAATTCTATGCCATTGTCACTCCTGAAGCTTTTCACTGGAAGGTCAAATTGCTTTTCAACCTGTATTACAAAGTCTTGCAAAATGCCTGCAGTTTCATCTTTTGAGTGCAAAAAGAAAGTCCATGTGAACCTAGAAAAGTCATCAACAATAACCAAACAATATCTTTTCTTTTTGAGGCTCATGACTTGAACTGGGCCAAACAAATCCATGTGTAGCATTTGCAAACACTGGGTTGTTTTGGACTCTTCAATGGACTTGTAAGAACTTTTATGCTGTTTTCCTTTTAAACAGGAAATGCAATGTTCAGGACATGAAAACAATTTTTGTGGTAGGCCTCTCACCAAACCATTTTTTGAAATTTCTGTGATTGTCTTAAGATTTGTGTGTCCCAGCCTTCTGTGCCAAAGTTCTGTCTCTTTGTTAGAAGCAGCTGAGAACAGACAGGCATCAGCTCTGGGACACTCTTTTGACATGTCAACAACATAAACATTGCCACTTCTTTGAGCAACAAGTTTAGTTTGACCAGAGTTGATTATTGCTTCAATCTTTTTGACCATTTCTGGTCCAACAATCCTACAACAGTCTTTTGTGAAGAATGACCCAAATCCCTTGTCACTCATTTGGGACACACTCAGAAGGTTGAATTTTAGATTGTCTATTAGATTGACATTTTCAAATTTTACTTTTCCAGACTCCACTGTACCCGACCCCAGAACTTTTCCTTTACTATTATTCCCAAAGGATATATCACCCCCTCCATGGATTTTAAAGTCTTTGAGGAGGGCTTTACATCCTGTCATGTGCCTGGAGCCTCCACTATCTACATACCAAAGACTATCAAAGCATGCAGAAGCTCCCTGCACATGAAGTAAAAGGATTAGTTCATTAAGGTCTCCAAAGCCAACAAGGCTTTGGATGGGGTCTCAACAGTGTCTGGGAAGGATGCAGAATGATGGACAGTGGTTAGGTCAGGAGTTTGAACTGTTTTAGGACAGTGTTTCTCTAACCACTGTTGTGGGTCCTGACCAATCATCTGCTGGTAACCAAAAGGATGCTTGTTCACTTTGGGTTTAGAGGGCCTTTTGTAGGCCTCATAAACGTGAGGAATCCTTTGGTAAGACTGTTTTTCTCTGCCTTTTCTGAACTGATTGGCAGGGGGTGCATCAGTAACCTGAACATCTCTTTTGACAGATGTTTGGTTCAGCTGTTTTGTAACAGCTGTTTGAACTGGCACAAACAGTGGTTGTTTCTTGGTGAATTTGACAGATGTTGATGATGATGATGATGGACTCAAGGATGTTTTAGCAATGTACTCATTCTTTTTCACATCAAAGTTTTTGAGATACACACATGCTTGAGTTTTGTGGTTTGTTTTACCACAGACAATGCAACCTTCAGCTGAAACAATGACACTTGTTCTGTTTAAATCATACGCTTTTAAGTGGAAACAATCTTTTGTAAGATGATTCCTTTTCTCACAGAATTCACAAAACAAGTTATCAATTTTTTCTTTCTTCTTTCTCTTTTCAGACTCCTTTGCAGCAGAGGTTTTAACCACTGCTGGGATGTCCTTGAGAGGTATGACTTTAGCTTTTGGAGCCTTGACACCATCAGTTGATGTAAAGTCCATTGGCTTGAAATTTTCAAGAATGTCACACTCATCAGACCATTTTGGTTTAAACTGGTATTCTTCAAGCTCCTCAAAAGTAGAGGATTCCATTGGTCTGTCAAGTGTGATTTTGTTACCAAGTTTGTCAGTGATTTTCACTTCTTGGCCATTCTTGTTTGTGGGGATGAACTCAGTGGTTACATCAGTGGTTTGAACAGATTTTTCAAAAGCAGTGTTTTCATCATCATGTTTTCTATAGCCAACCCCAAATTTCACATTGCTTTTTCTCTGTTTTTCAAGCATAACCTCATATCCTTTGCAAGATTCCACCCATCTTTCACAAGTAATCTGGGTGGACTCCAACTCCTTTTTGCAAACTTGGTATTTTTCTACCATAGTTTGAAGTTGGGTTTTGGTTATACTTTGCTCTTCTTTTAGACAGCTGTTCTCTTTTTCTTTTTCAGTCAATTTGTTTTTAAGTTCTTTTAAAGACCTTTCAAATTTGTCCTCATCAGACAAGATTTTATCCCGAAGGTTTTCATTCACCTCTTTAATGTTAGCAAAAGCAATTATGCAATTGTCAGAACACAGTTTTTCAAGAACTTGAGGAGATACCTTGGCAGCTGCCATCATTGCACAATCACATTGATGATCTTCCTCATCATCAGCTTTCACCTTCTTTTCACCAGCCTTTTCTTCCTTCTCTTCTTGTTTGTCCTCTTCGGACCATGGATCTGTCAGTGGTTCAATCAAGGAACCTGAACTTTCTCCCAACAGTAGTTCACCAGCCACATTAGTAACCACTACTTCAGTCACCTCTTCCACTGTTTCAAAGCTCTGTTGTTCCTCCTCAGTTTCAACCCCCTCCTGTATTGACTCTAATGCCATCAAACAAAACTCATCATGAGAAGAATCATTAGAAGCATAGAGTGCAAAATTTTCATCATTAAGGTCTTCAGGCATACTGCTCCAGTCAACAAACCCTTGAGTGAAAAAACTTTGTTGATCTGGTTGTGCTGCTGCTGGAGCAGTGGTTTGAGGTGCAACAGGTTGCACTTGTACCCGTGGAGCAGGGGTTTGAACATATTGGATTTGTGGAACAGTAGTTTGGACATAATGTACTGGCACAGGGGCAGCAGCATAGTGAGCAGTGTTCACTTGAGCTGCTGGGGCATATTGGGCATAGTGCACAGTGTTTTGGTTTTGAGGTCTAGGATTTGAGCTAGGATGAGTAATTATGGGACCAGTAGTTTGACTCCTACATTCCCTAGCGAAATGTCCCAACCTATTACACTTGTAGCACTTGATTTTCGATTTATCCAACCCAACCCTTAGATTCCCATGCAAACCTGGGAATTTTCGCCCTGTTCTTTTGTAGAACTTGCTAGTTCTAACACTTAGCAAAGCCAGTTGGTGCAGGATGTCCATTTCCTCTAAATCAGTGGGATCAAAATGTTGCAAATCATTTAGTTCAAAACTTAAATTGTCTGACATCTGGTTTTCATTTGCAGTGAATGCATAACTAGCAGAGTGAGGATCAGGGTTGTTAAAATTTGCACCAGCAGTTATGTCAATGAAGTGATCATAACCCTGATCCTTACCACTGCTCCCAGATTCTTCTTGACCCAGAAGAGCAGTATTACCGAAAGTGTAATCATCGGTAACTTTTCCTGACTCTTGTAACCTCCTTTTCTGGTTCAGCTCCCTTTCATAGGTCAGGAGTCGACCGTGGAGTTGGGTCAAGGTCAGATCCTTGAATTCAGGTGAGTTTCGGGTGACAAAAGCTATGGTGTCCCATTTTTCTGCCAGTGAGCTGAGGAACCTGCTATTTTGAGTTGAGTTTGTAAAAGTGGTGTTAACAAGCCTCAGTTCACTGATGAGACAACTGAAACGCTCAAATTGTTGCGTTAGTGATTCGCCTTTAACGTAGCAAAATGTTTCATACTGTTGGTTCAGGATTTCCCTATTGTTTTCTATGACTTCTTCAGTTCCCCCAAACTGTTCCTTAAGTGCGTCCCATAACTCTTTGGCACTGTTACAATGTAACAGTCCAGCATATATCTCATTGGGCAGCGCTGATGCTACGATGCTAAACGCTTTAGCATCTAGTTCGATCTTTTGAAAATCGGTTTCGGTATAATTTTCAACTGGTTTTGGAACGAACTTTTTAGCATCTTCAGCACTTGGCACTGAAGGAACATGGGGACCATAAATGACAGACTTCCAACAACCTGTGCTTTGTTGAGCGAGGATGTGACCCATCCTCTTCTGCCAGATGTTGTACTCATTTCTTTTTAGCATAGGTGGTTTAAAAAGCGAGCCGATGTTGTTTTTATCATCCTGAGATTGTGACGTCATTCTTGTTGTTTTACAGACACTGAGAAATCAACTTTAATGGTGATTAATCCTTGCTCTGTTTTTCAACGGACGAACAAACGATCAGTATCAACTGTTATGAGCTGAACTATTTACGTCAAAATGATTGTTAAATCAAATTTGACTGTCCAAGCTCTGATACCAATTGTTGGATCTGAGTTTCTTTTTTATTGTATTTTCGTTTGAAATTAAGATGGAAATGAGAGAGTTGTGCAGCGGAATTAAGATGAAAACAAACTTTGCATACAATCAAACGAGAGTAATAATTTAATCAAACATCTTTACACAATGAATCGAAAGATTGAATTTGTTTCAACAACGATTACAATGATTGATGAATGAATGCAAACTCCCCCTCAGCCAGAGCTCAGTAGTTTGTTCGTGCAAAGAAGACAATGTTGTAAAAGAGCTAATAGAACAGTACAAAGTACTGAACTATTTATAGGCACTTGCAAACCACTGAGCATCTTAGCTGACGTCACCATGAAAGTGACATCTAACCTCCTAACAAACTCTAACCTCTGATCTATACAAACTCTGATATACTAACTACTGCTATTATATTTCTTTACATAAAAGACACTTAAACAGCTGCTGCATCCTTCCACTGCTGTGAACCCAGCAGTGCCTGTCCGGATCAGCAGTACTTGACTCAAGGCAGTAGATTGAGTCAGCAGAGCTTTGGTCTTCCATCAGTCTTTGACATTTGTCAGTAGATGCAAAGCAGCAGTTGTAGGACAGCACTTAGTAAGATCAGCAGATAGGAGGTCAGCAGATATAAAACCACTTTCAAGGGGAGAGATTTGCATGAACTAACTGTAATCGTCTGCTTATTCTGGATCCACTGATCTGATCCAGTTTTGGCTTTAATTATCTGTTCCTCTGATAGGGTTCAATCCCAACATTAACTGCTCCTCAGTTACCCCTAGCTTTTCATTAGGATAGTTAGCTTCCAACACAGCTTCCTTCTGTGCAGCTAACACCCTTTCTATCAAACTGTTCTTTATTTCCATGCGCTTGGCATTGATTCGAATGGGTTTCACCCTTGCCTTTCTGCTCAAGGCGTCAGCGACTACATTCGCTTTGCCGGGATGATACTTGATTTCACAATCATAATCATTCAAGGTCTCCATCCAACGGCGTTGCCTCATGTTTAATTCCTTCTGATTAAACAGATGCTGGAGGCTCTTGTGATCAGAATAGATCACAAACTTGATCCCATATAGGTAATGCCTCCACAGTTTCAGTGCGAATACAACGGCACCCAATTCCAAGTCGTGGGTGGTGTAATTCTTTTCATGCACCTTTAACTGTCGTGATGCATAGTCAATAACCTTGCCTTTCTGCATAAGCACACACCCCATGCCGGTGTGTGAAGCATCGCAGTAAACTATGAATTCTTCAGTGCCTTCAGGTAATGTCAGCACAGGAGCGTTGCTCAACTTCTGTTTCAAAATATCAAAGGACTCTTGCTGCTTGGGGCCCCAAACGAACTATGCTTTCTTCTTAGTCAATGAAGTTAGGGGTGCAGCAATCCTTGAAAAATTTTCAATGAAACGCCTGTAATATCCTGCCAATCCCAGGAAGCTACGAATCTCCGTAGGCGTCTTTGGCTCTTGCCAATTCATAACAGCTTCAACTTTAGCGGGATCCACTTGGATACCTCGCTCACTGACCACATGTCCAAGAAATTGGACTTCTCAAAGCCAGAACTCGCACTTTGAGAATTTGGCATAGAGTTTCTCATGATGCAGGAGTTTGAGAATACAGCGTAGGTGTTTCTCATGGTCAGCTTGGTTCTTCGAATAAATAAGAATGTCGTCGATGAAAACGATAACGAATTTATCTAAGTATGGCTTGCAAACGCGATTCAAGAGGTCCATGAACGCGGCCGGTGCATTAGTGAGCCCAAAAGGCATCACTAGGAATTCGTAGTGACCATAACGAGTCCTAAATGCAGTTTTAGGCACGTCTTCATCTCTAACCTTCAGTTGATGGTAGCCTGACCTCAAATCAATCTTCGAGAAATAACTGGCCCCTTGAAACTGATCGAACAAATCGTCGATCCTAGGCAAAGGGTATCTATTCTTTATTGTGACCTTGTTAAGCTCACGATAGTCGATGCACAGACGCATCGATCCATCCTTCTTCTTGACAAACAGGACGGGCGCTCCCCAAGGAGACGAACTAGGCTTAATGAAACCCTTGGCTAGTAATTCGTCTAGGTGTGTCCTTAATTCTTTCATCTCTGTGGGCGCCAACCTATAAGGTGCTCTAGCAACTGGTGCTGCTCCGGGGATGATATCAATTTTGAATTCCACTTGTCTATCTGGTGGCAACCCAGGTAGATCTTCCGGAAAAACTTCTGGGAATTCAGAGATGACAGGGATGTCTTCTATCTTCGGTTTGGGCTCATCAATAATCACTTGTGCCATGTAGATGACACAACCCCTCTTTAAACATTTTGAAGCCTTTAGCATAGTCACTTGCTCAGGTAGCCCATATTGGGTATCTCCCCGAATGGTAAGTGGTTCACCAGACGGAGACTTTATTACCACTTGCTTCATGTTACAGACAATTTGGGCCTGGTTATGAGATAACCAGTCCATACCCAGAACTATGTCAAAACCGGCCAACTTAAATGGAAGTAGAGACAGAGGAAAAGAATGGTTCTTAATGGATATAACACATCCATCTAACACAGTTGAGACGGTTTCTATGGTACCATCTGCTAACTCTACCTCATAGTTTACGCTTAGGGTTTTGACAGGTAAATTCAACAATTTACAAAACTCATGATCTACGAAAGACTTATCTGCGCCCGAATCAAAAAGTACTATTGCAAAGACATCATTTACAAGGAAAGTACCTGTTATGACATTATCGTCTTGCACATCCTCTTTCACGTCCATTCTGAAGACTCTGGCATTAGTCTTCTTGGCCTCTTCAGGCTTCTTGTTGTATTTAGGGCAGTTGGTCTTAATGTGCCCCTTTTCATTGCAACGGTAGCACGTTGCGTCTTTTATCTTCTTGCAATCCAAGGTTTTGTGATCCGTGGACTTGCAAATACCACAAGCATAGGTTTTTGACTGAGTCTGTGAGTTCGAGTCAAGTCTGCACTTTCCATAGTGCTGCTTCTTGCAAATCTTGCATTTGGGCTTCTCACCCGAATTATGCCCATCTTTCCTTGACTCCGATCCTTTCTTGTTGTCACCGCTCCCACGGTGCTTCTTGTTCGACTTTCGTGAACCATCATCTTCACACTTTCTCTTCTCAGCCTCCTTATTCCTCAGCGATCTCTGCCGGACCGCATCCAGAATGAGGGATAAGGAAATGTCAGCTACTGATCTAAAAGTAGCTGGCCGAGAAGCTTTTACGCTTGCCTTGATCTCGGGGGCTAAACCACCGATAAAACGAGCTATCCGTTTTGGTTCCGGGGTTACCAGATATGGAACCAACCGAGACATAGTGTTGAAGCTCGTTAGGTAAGATTGACAGTCGAGGTTCGTCATCACCAAGGATAGAAAGTCAGACTCTATCTTTTCCACCTCATATTGAGGACAGTAATCTTCCCTGATAAGGGCAACAAATTGATCCCACGACATATTGTAGAATGGAATTTTCCCGGTGGCTTGAATCAGAGATCTCCACCATGCTAAAGCTTCACCCTTAAAAGACTGCGACACAAACTTGACCACGTCTTTCTCAGCGCATCCGCTGATGTCCACAACCGTATCCATCTTATCCAGCCAGGTCATACAGTCAATGGCTCCTTTCTCCCCAGTGAAATCCCGGGGTTTGCAAGATACAAAATGCTTATAGGAGCAACCCTTATTATGGGTTTGTTTTGGCACGACTATCAGAGAGGGTTCACTGTGGTGGTTTGTGGACTGACGATCATCACCATCTTTCTTGGGAGTATCCTTTTTGGGAGGAGGCTTGCTATGCGCCTCAGAATGAGTTTTGAGCTTTGAGTGCGGTGCAAATTGGGTCCTACTTCGAGTCCCACTAAAATCTTCATATTGCCGCTCCAAAGCTTGTGTAACAGCGCCGTCTATGATCGCTTTTAATTCAGCACCCGTTAAAGTAATCTGGGCGTTATCATTTTGCTCCACTGGATGGCTATTTATTTCGTCTGAGTCAGCCATTTTAATTGAACTGTTGCAGAAAACAAGGACAATATTTTATTTGGGAGTTTATTATGGAATTGCCCCTTAGGGTAATTCATTAACCATGGTAAACAGAGACCATATTTGGTTAATTTATTAATCGTATTAAATTAGGATTTTCAATTATAATTTATCCTAATTATAACCAATAACAATATATATTAGCACATAAGGCTTAGTCACATAGACAATTTAAATTATAAGCTATGATTTCAAAGAATCAGGGCTTTTAAGGTTTGAACCTAGTTCATTACCTTTACTAGACAGGGAGTCACAGCTACCACTGTCTGTTGGCTCATATAGAAATGAGCAAGGCCCGTAGGCATTTTATTACCAACGTATGGTCAAAATATAATCATCTTAATTGATGATTTAACCCATGATTCAGAGATCATATAGTTGGGTTTGGAATCTTTAGAAAGATCCTTATATAATAATAACGTGTGTGATTTTAAATGAATCACATCTGCCAGGAGTGTTAACATGTTTACAGATGTTAACAGAGATTTGAATCTTTTAAACAGGTCTTACCATCTTGGCCCGGTCTTATAATTGACCCGAAGGCTAGGTTTCACTCTTTAGATTCTTAATTAATAATTTAAATAGGCAGATTATTTCAAAAGGAATGATTTTAATTTATTTATTTCATATATAAATTATTTATGCACGTAAGGCAAACATGAAATTTATAAAACAAACATTCCATTAATTATACATATTACACGCTGCCCTAAACGGGTCTTTTTAACAAACATTTACCCACGCAGGGGTGAAGCAACAAACTAGTCCACGCAGGGGCTTAAATAACAAACATAATAGTCCACGCAGGAACTCACACATACAATATACCCTCGTAGGGGTTTATGGAAAGATAGGCCCACGCAGGGGCTCAAAGCAAACAAACAAACATACATACCCTCGTAGGGGCTTAACAACCTAATACACCCACGCAGGGGCTTATACAACAATTGGAAGGATTCAACGATCCTTCTTGCCCTTCCCTTTGATCAAGCTCGCCAATCCTTGGAAAAAGCTTTGTCTCTCCTGGCGGTCGCGTCGATTTTCTCGCTCAACCTGATCCAGCCTATGAAGAATTTCCTCCCGTTCTGGGGGAGAAAACCAAGGTGGCTGCGATTGCGTCCGTATAATAGGTCTGGGAGGTATCTGGTACCCATGTGTTGGGTAACCTACTCCCCATGGAGCACCGTACGGTCCTTCCGGGTTCAGGGCGTTGTAATTAGCCGCTACCATGTAAGGATCGGCCTCCGCATAACCATAGTTGTGGTGATTCGGTGGTTCAAACGGGTTGTATACCATGGAACCCGTGTATGCTGGAATTGGGTTGTCAAAACCCATCGGTGTAACACCTCGAAAATTCACGTCCTATAAGGTGTTGACACGTGTCATAAGTTGAACGTGTGTAGGAATATTCTTGAAGGACTAAAGTTGACAAACCTAGAAAGTATATGAATATACGGGTTTTTAATGTCAACAGTGAATAATTATATTGTACAATAACCCTACATGATGTTTATAACCTTAAACGAATGGGTCATGGATCATACGAAGCGAATTGTGAAAGAAAGTGAGAGATTACAAACTACAGGGGTTAAATGTGTCAACATGTTAAGTTATACCTCTGAGTGACCTTTTAGCAAACCCGAAGCCTTGTAACGATTAATTATGCTCACTAGAATGCTCCATGAAAATTTCACCAAGTTTCGTTACCGTATGAGAAAGTTATGATAAAATTCGTGTGTGAGGGTTAGAACCGTCAACATTGAAATTTAGGGCTTTTCGGGTGATCACAAAGTTACCCGAGGACTTGACAAAGATGGTATAAGCCTTAAAGCCCCATATGTCAATTATAAAGTCTTAGAATGCAAGAAAACCAAGTGAAAACGACCTTTCGGGGGACCAGGGACTAAAATGCAATTAATGAAAACTTGGTGAGCTGGTCATCCACACGCTCGCGTAGCGCGAGCATAAATAACTCCGGCAGTCGCGCTACGCGACTGCCTTGTCTGATCAGAAAACATGCACAGATGTCCTGCATGTCTGTTAACCGACTTAGATTGAATTTTGGCATACCATGGGCTTCCCTAAAGTGGTTTATAGGCTGTAGAGGGCACTTGTATTCATCCTTGATCAATTGTAGACTCATTTGTCAACAATCTAAGGAGTTTGGATCAATTTATAAAGTTCCTAATATTGACATCTTTGAACATTCATTCCATACTTCATCTCTGAGCATTTCTGGAACTCAAGACCATCTTCCAAGCTTTCCAAATCGTTCATAAGACTTGTGTAAGTACCCTTGATCTTTCTAAATTAAGTTATGCTTAGTTTATAGCTTAAAAATCAAACCGTCGTAACTACGGTTTGACTTAGCGATAAAACACAAACGGTCCAGGGGTTTGTCAAAACGAAAGTTGTTATAAGTTGGTAATCATGTGGGCTTTAAACCCTTAAAAGGGCACCCACTGATTCCATTCCTAACTAGGTTGTTTGTCGAGTCAAACTTCTTTCGAAAAGTCAACAGAATCATGAATCATGTAATTAACAATATAAAAGGCGTGTAACCTATTTTATCATTCATCTAACCTGATAATAAGTATAAAAACTTGTCTACGCTTGTTTGATTCGACAACTTTCTGTTTTGAACCGATTCGGAACCGAAAGACGCAAAAGTTTGACTTTTGCTTTGACCTCAGTTCTGACCCGGTTTTAATAGAATTAGACATGCCTTAAAGTTCCATTAGGACCTAGTTAAATGTGTGTATAACCCTCTGCGTTTATACCACATAAATCCTTATTTGTCCGACGTTTCCGTTAATCGCCTAAATATTGACCGTAATGCCCTTATTACCATAAAACGAGCATTTTGGAAATATGAAAGTAAAATAATCTTAATTACTAATTATTAAACATGTCCGTAAATTTTTACATCAGTTGGACATATAGATTAGGAGTTATGCTCAATGACGTAATTAGAACGCTTCTTAGTGATTTAACGGCGTCATTAGCGTAAAGCCTATCTAAACCCCATTTTTGACACCAAACCTTTTACCCACTGATGTAATATAATATTTTGGGATTTTTGAAGACTTTTAATTATTTTTAAACTGATCATAAGCTAGGATTAGTGCCTTAATTCGGTTAATACCGAATATACCCTTTTCGGCCATAAAATGAGTTTTACAAATCCTTTTGATGCCAATCCAATTGCTACTGATTTTAAATATTAAATAGAGTGTTTTGAACCTGTTTAACTGATCAAGAAACTCAGAATCCTATTTTAACCCGTACGTCGCTTAAAACGGCTTTATACGCGTATTATACGCATAGTTTGGGTTTAAAACTATTTTGACATGTAAGACTTATAACCAAATGTTATAACCTGTTAAAATAAACTATTTTACTGATGTATTCAGACCCGGTTCACAGAAACTTAATTAATTCCTTTTATAACCTTTAAAATGACCAAAATACCCCTACGGGGCTTAATATGAGATTAAACTCGTTTTGGGCATAACGGAAGGTATCCTACTGATATCACAACATAGTTAAGGCATGTTAACTTAGGAAACCTGTTTAGGACTCTTATGGTTACCCGTTACGCTTCATACGCGTTCGGTTCGGTTTATGTAACTAGTTTACATAAATTAGCCGAAACGGGTCAAACCTTATCGGTATTATCTCAAAATCCAGAATGTGTATAATATACCCATATTAAGCAAGTCTTCAAAATTTTTGGGTCTAAATCACAATCTATCCGGTCTTCGCTTAATCGTGCGTTCGAACCGTATCTTTAAAACTAACCGGTCTAAGCTTAAGCTTAACTAAAGACCCGTTAGGATTCTAATAGGTTATTATAAACCTTCATTCCAGATTAGGAGAACCAGTAAAAGATACTTGCACTCGCTGATTTTGATCTATACTTGCTCAGGTAAATACTTTTAACTTATTTCCCTATACAGGCTTGGGGTACGGTATATAAAATACCGCTTGGTCGGACATTGAATCTTTAATTATGTGATGGTTAAAGTATTGAGATGTTTCGTTTAAATTGTTTTGTTTGCTTAAAGCCTTTGGGGGTTAATGACCGTGTCCCGGATATCCCTGGCATCATTTTACGAAATGGCCACGACCTTAGCACTCAGGTCTAGGCGTACACCTGTCAGTGTCTCATTTAAATAAAGTGGTGTGTCTATTGATCTTTAACCCGGCTCAATCCGGGCTACTGAACGCATAAGGAACATGTAAATCCTTTACAATTTTATATAATTAAATAAGTAACCCAAGTTATAAAATATTATTTATGCCTTGTGCCTTAAATGCATTTTCTTAAACTCTTTTCAAAATGAGTCGGTTGATTGTATTTACTAGTGTAAACTGACGTATTTTTCTTAAAAAGGTTAAGTGCAGGTACTACGCGTAATAGGCTGGCTTGTCTCCTAGCATCCACAATAAGTCTCGCAAGCTTGGGTGTCATAGACTGTTGAACACTGTTTCCTTTTATTTTGATCTACCTGTGGATTTATATTTGACTACTTGTGATACTTAATATTACAATATCGTTTGGTTGAAATGAATCTATACTTTGCTTCCGCTGTGCATTTAAATATTGTGTTGTTTGACTATTATGTTGCCAACCACGTCACGATACTCCCCTACCGGGCCCACCGGTAACACGTGGAAATTCGGGGTGTGACAGGTTGGTATCAGAGCCAACACTGAGTGAATTAAACACTAGCCTTTTGTGTTTAATCTCAGTTACACAAATTGCACATTCCTAAATCTTCGAGTCTAGACAAAGAACTTAGGAATAATCCAAAATGTTTTTTTTATTTAAATTTTGTCCTTTATTTTCCTTGTTATTACCTTTGTTATATTAACAGGTTTAGCAATGCCGCCAAGATTCAGGCGAGGAGATCGAGGAAAGGCGCCGATCAGCGCCCCTAACGACCACGAGGCCGGGCCTTCAGGCCGGCAAACTCCTTCTGCTACAAGGAGTATAGATCCGCGAGAACCTTGGAGGATCTATGAGGAGCCTGCCAGACAATCCACGTCACATAGCTCCACGCCTCCATATTATCACTCTTTTGGGCCTCAGTCCGAGAATGAGCCCAACAACCCGCAACCTTCATACATACCGTTACAGCGATCCGCATCGCAAGATTCCTTCCGTGACCCTACTCCTGTCTTTCAGGGCCAGTTTAACCCAGCAGAGTATCTACCAGAACAAGTGGGCTTTAACCCACTAGGACCGGAGGATCACTTTTCTGGTGATCAAGATATGGACGAGGACACAGATCCCGTCGAGGCTTCAACCGGATCCCTGAACCATCCTTTTGTGATCTCAGACGGTTCGTCTTTTCACGGAACACCATACCAGGGTCCGGATAGTCACATGGCACGGTTCGAACGGTGTGAGTGGTACTTTACACCATCTCACCATTCATCGCCTCACCAGCAGCCACAACAGCAGCGGAAAGATCCCTCTGGGGATCCACGTTTCGTGGCAGACACGCCACCGCCACCACCGCCGCCAGTTCATCTGGAGCCTCCAGAACCACCAAGACGTAGGAGGACTGGCGCACGGATGTCAGCACGAGAAAGGGATTTTCATTTCAGCACTCCTCAACACTCTAGTGGCAGCTACTACCCGCCACTATATGAAGAACCACAGGAGGATGGACCTTCAGTTCCAGTGTCGGAAGTGAATTCGGCACCTGTGGCACCGTCACCAACGGGTTTTGCCAACCCTATCCCTGCTTATACTGCTCCGGCAGCTTACAACCCATACGGACCGTCAGCATACACTAACTATAACTATGCTGAGGATCCCTACCAAGTAGCATCCAACTATTATGTCCAAAAATCTGAGGGACCATATGGAACCCCTTGGGGAATGGGACACCCAGCTCGTGGGTATCGAGTACCTGCTCAGCCACCACTTCAGCATCAGCCACCATGGTATTCCCCACCAGAACAGGAGGATCTCCGTCAAAGACTGGGCAGGGTTGAGCGAGACCTCGAGAGAGAGCGTAGGAAGAATCAAGGATTCATGAGTGGCTTGGCAAATTTGCTGAAGGGAAAGAAGAAACGGGATCGTTAAATCCCAATATGTATTATTGTATTTCCTTGTTTAAATCAAGTCCCTACGTGGACATTTATTTATTTATGTGTGTATGTAGTCCCTGCGTGGACATCTAGCTTTGTACTTAGTCCCTACGTGGACTTGTTTCTATTAGTCCCTACGTGGACATTTACTTTTGTAAACAGTCCCTGTGAGGACATGTATTATCTGTATATCTCCTGGGAGGGCATGTGTTTATGTGAAAAGTCCCGTTTAGGGCAAAATGTACTACTTTTAAATTTTAATGGAATGTAAGTTTATAAATTTCATCTTTGCTATGTTATGCATAATTAAATTATATATGAAATAAATAAATCGGAATCATTCCTTTTAAAATCTATCTGCCTATGTTATTTTAATTTAGGATCTTAAAGGTGCAACCTAGCCTGCATGTCATTTTAAGACCTGGCCCAGATGGTAAAACTCGTTTAAAAGTTTCAAATCCCTGTTAACATCTGAAAACATGTTAACACTCCTGGCAGACATGATTCGTTAAAAACACACGTGCTATTATTATATATGGATCTTTTCAAAGATTCCAAACCCAACTAAATGATCTCTGAATCATGGGTCAAATCATTAATAAATATGATCAGTTCTTTTTACCATCCAATGGTAATAGAATGCCTACGGGCCCTTCTTATTTTCATATGAGACAAAAGACAGTAATAGTCTGTGACCCTGTCTGATAAAGGTAATGAACTTTGGTTCAAACCTTCATGCTTTGATTCTCTGAAATCATAGCTTATAATCTAAACTGTCCCTGTGACTAGGCCTTATGTGCTAATAAAACTGTTATTGTTTTAATAATTAGGATAAATTATATTTGAAATCCTAAATTTATGTGAGTAATAAATTAACCATATATGGTCTACGTTTACCACGGTTAATAAATTGCCATAAAAGACAATTCTATAATAAACTCACAAATAAATTGATGTCGATATGTAACAGTTCAAGCTACATGGCAGACTCAAATGAGGTCAACAGTCACCCAGGGAGAGAGCATGATAATGCCCGAGTAAATGTAGGGGGTGCAGAATTACAGGCAATGATAGATAATGCCGTTAATAGAGCTATGGATAGACAGCTCCATGAATCCGGTGGTACCCATGCAAGGACCCAATCTACACCACACTCTAGAACACCCTCCAGGACCCACACTGCCCACAACAGTAATTCTCACCACTCATCAAACCAGAGGAGTGCTCCATCTCAAAGAGTCGTACGGAATCAAGAACCCCGTAATAAGGGTTGCTCCTATAAGTACTTCGTATCGTGCAAACCCAGGGATTTTACTGGGGAAAAA
The DNA here is from genome assembly GCA_030545235.1 of Helianthus tuberosus. Classification (NCBI taxonomy): domain Eukaryota; kingdom Viridiplantae; phylum Streptophyta; class Magnoliopsida; order Asterales; family Asteraceae; genus Helianthus; species Helianthus tuberosus. The sequence continues at coordinate 31,717,152 of CM060405.1, forward strand.
GGAGCAGTGGATTGCATGACTTGGATGGACGAGATGGATACGGTTGTGGATATCAGTGGTTGCAATGAAAGGGATATTGTGAAATTTGTGTCACAGTCTTTCAAGGGAGAAGCATTAGCTTGGTGGAGATCTTTGATCCAAGCTACAGGGAAAGTCCCGTTATACAATATGACCTGGGAACAGTTCATGACACTAATCAAGGAAAATTTCTGCCCTCAACACGAGGTTGAGAGAATTGAATCTGACTTCTTGTCGCTGGTCATGAGAAACCTAGACTGTCAGGCCTACCTTACCAGTTTCAACACTTTGTCAAGGTTGGTTCCATATTTGATAACTCCGGAGCCTAAACGTATAGCTCGATTCATTGGGGGTTTGGCCCCGGAGATCAAAGCAAGTGTGAAGGCCTCCAGACCAACTACTTTTCGGTCAGTAGCGGACATATCGTTGTCCCTTACCTTGGATGCTGTCAGGCTGAGATCGCAGAGGAACACTGATACCGAAAAGAGGAAGCGTGAGGATGACAACTCACGACGTTCAGACAAGATGCAGAAGGGAAACAATGACCATCGAAAGGGGTCAGGATTTAGGAAGGATGGTCAGCAGTCGGGTGAAAAACCCAAATGCAAAATCTGCAAGAGACAGCACTTCGGAAAGTGCAGGTACGAATCAAACTCGAATTCACAATCGAAATCTTTTGCATGTGGGTTGTGCAAGTCCAAGGAACACAAAACCTTGGATTGCAAAAAGATAAAGGATGCGACCTGCTACGGTTGCAATGAAAAGGGGCACATCAAGAGCAATTGCCCAAAATACGCCAAGAAGCCCGAAGAGACTAAGAAGACCAATGCTAGGGTCTTCAGGATGGATGCTAAGGAAGCCGTCAAGGACGACAATGTGATAACAGGTACCTTTCTCGTAAATGATGTTTATGCGAGAGTGTTATTTGATTCAGACGCTGATAAGTCGTTCGTAGATAATAAGTTTTGTGAATTATTGAAATTACCTGTTAAGACTTTAAGTGTGAAGTACGAGGTGGAACTAGCAGATGGCACTTTAGAAACCGCTTCAACCTTATTAGATGGATGTTTCATATCCATTAAGAACCACTCTTTTCCTTTGTCCCTACTTCCTTTAAAACTAGCCGGTTTTGACATAGTTTTGGGTATGGACTGGTTATCTCATAACCAGGCCTAGATTATTTGCAATAAGAAACAAGTGATGATCAAGACTCCGTCTGGTGAATCACTTACTATCCAGGGAGATACCCAGTATGGGCTACCCGAGAAAATGTCTATGCTCAAAGACTCTAAGTGTTTGAAGAAGGGTTGTGTCATCTACATGGCACAAGTGATAATAGATGAGCCGAAGCCTAAGATTGGGGATATCCCCGTCATTTCTGAATACCCCGAAGTATTTCCTGAAGAACTACCTGGTTTACCACCAGATAGGCAAGTAGAATTCAGAATTGACATTATTCCTGGATCAGCACCAGTTGCAAGGGTGCCTTATAGGTTGGCACCAACAGAGATGAAGGAATTGAGAACGCAGCTAGATGATTTGCTAGCCAAAGGTTTCATCAAACCTAGTTCGTCTCCTTGGGGAGCATCAGTTTTATTTGTCAAGAAGAAGGATGGATCGATGCGTCTGTGCATCGACTACCGCGAGCTTAATAAGGTCACTATCAAGAATAGGTATCCTTTGCCCAGAATCGACGATCTGTTCGATCAACTTCAAGGGGCAAGTTTCTTCTCGAAGATTGACTTGAGGTCAGGCTACCATCAATTGAAGGTTAGAGATGAAGACGTGCACAAAACAGCATTTAGGACTCGTTATGGTCATTACGAGTTCCTAGTGATGCCTTTTGGGCTCACTAATGCACCGGCCGCGTTCATGGATCTCATGAATCGCGTTTGCAAGCCGCACTTAGATAAATTCGTCATCGTCTTCATCGACGACATTCTCATCTACTCAAAGAACCAAGCTGACCATGAAAAGCATCTTCACTGCATTCTGGAACTACTTCATAAAGAAAAGCTCTATGCCAAATTCTCGAAGTGTGAATTCTGGCTTTGAGAAGTCCAATTTCTTGGACATGTTGTTAGTGAGCGTGGTATCCAAGTAGATCCCGCTAAAGTTGAAGCTGTCATGAATTGGCATGAGCCAAAGACGCCTACAGAAATACGTAGCTTCCTAGGTTTGGTAGGATACTATAGGCGATTCATTGAAAACTTCTCAAGGATTGCTGCACCCCTGACTTCGCTGACACGTAAGAAGATTAAGTTTGACTGGGGTCCTAAGCAGCAGGAATCCTTCGATATTCTGAAACAAAAGTTGAGCAATGCTCCAGTGCTGACATTGCCTGATGGAATAGAGGAGTTTGTAGTTTATTGTGATGCGTTACACATAGGGATGGGATGTGTGCTGATGCAGAAAGGCAAAGTCATTGCCTATGCTTCACGCCAGTTAAAGGTGCACGAAAAGAACTACACCACCCATGACTTGGAATTGGGTGCCGTTGTATTCGCACTAAAACTGTGGAGGCACTACTTATATGGAATAAAATGTGTGATCTATTCTGATCACAAAAGCCTTCAACATCTGTTCAACCAAAAGGACTTGAACATGAGGCAACGCCGTTGGATGGAAACTCTGAATGATCACGATTGTGAAATAAGATACCATCCCGGCAAGGCGAATGTAGTCGCGGATGCCTTGAGTCGGAAGGAGAAGGTGAAGCCCATCCGAATCAATGCCAAGCGCATGGAAATAAAGAACAATTTGATTGAAAGGTTGTTAGCTGCACAGAAGGAAGCTGTGTTGGAAGCTAACTATCCTAACGAAAAGTTAGGGGTAACTGAGGAGCAGTTAACACTTAGCAAGGACGGAATACTAAGATTGAATGGACGAATATGGGTTCCCATTTATGGAGGACTCCGAGATGTTATCCTCCAGGAAGCCCATAGCTCTAAATACTCCGTTCATCCTGGAGCTGATAAAATGTACCAGGATCTAAGGGCAAACTATTGGTGGATAGGCTTGAAGAAGTCTGTAGCTACCTATGTAGCTAAATGCTTGACATGTGCGCAAGTCAAGGCAGAACATCAAAAGCCATCAGGTTTGCTACAACAGCCTGAACTTCCTACGTGGAAGTGGGAAATGGTGACTATGGATTTTATTACCAAGTTACCTAAGACAAGGAAAGGCAATGATACAATATGGGTGATCGTTGATAGACTGACTAAGTCAGCTCATTTCTTACCCATCAAGGAGACTTATAGCTCCGACATGTTAGCCCAGTTATACGTCGATAAGATTGTAGCCTTACATGGCATACCTGTGTCTATTATCTCTGACCGAGATACTAGATACACGTCACATTTTTGGAAGAGTTTCCAACAATCTTTGGGCACACGTTTGAATTTTAGTACGGCCTATCATCCTCAGACTGACGGTCAGAGTGAGCGTACTATTCAAACATTGGAAGACATGCTACGGGCATGTGCGATCGATTTGGGTGGTAGTTGGGATAAGAACTTACCATTGATCGAATTCTCCTACAACAATAGCTACCACACTAGCATAAAGGCTGCGCTTTTCGAAGCATTATATGGTAGAAAGTGTAGATCGCCCGTGTGTTGGGCGGAAGTTGGAGAAGTCCAGTTATCAGGACCAGAGATCGTGTTCGAAATGACGGACAAGATTGTCCAGATTCGTGACCATCTCAAAGCTGCCCGGGATAGGCAGAAGAGTTACGCTGATCCAAATCGTAAGGATTTTCACTTCGAAGTAGGTGACAAAGTCCTACTTAAAGTGTCACCCTGGAAGGGGGTAATGCGATTTGGTAAGAAAGGTAAGCTAAGCCCGAGATACATAGGACCTTTCGAGGTTATCGAACGTGTCGGGTCAGTTGCCTATAAGTTGAACTTACCAGAAGAGCTCATTGGAATTCACAATGTGTTCCACATCTGCAATCTGAAGAAGTGTTTCGCTAACGAATCACTGGTTATACCACATACAGATGTGCATATAGATAAGAGCTTGAAATTTGTGGAAAAACCATTGTCGATCGAGGATCGACAGGTTAAGAAGCTTCGAAGGAAGCATGTACCGATTGTAAAGGTCAAATGGGATGCCCGTAGAGGTCCCGAGTATACGTGGGAGGTTGAGTCCACGATGAAAGAAAAGTAGCCTTATTTGTTTCAGTAAATCTCGAGGTCGAGATTTCTTTTAAGGGGGTGAGGATGTAACACCTCGAAAATTCACGTCCTATAAGGTGTTGACACGTGTCATAATTGAACGTGTGTAGGAATATTCTTGAAGGACTAAAGTTGACAAACCTGGAAAGTATGTGAATATACAGGTTTTGAATGTCAACAGTGAATAATTATATTGTACAATAACCCTACATGATGTTTATAACCTTAAACGAATGGGTCATGGATCATACGAAGCGAATTGTGAAAGAAAGTGAGAGATTACAAACTACAGGGGTTAAATGTGTCAACATGTTAAGCTATACCTCTGAGTGACCTTTTAGCAAACCCGAAGCCTTGTAACGATTAATTATGCTCACTAGAATGCTCCATGAAAATTTCACCAAGTTTCGTTACCGTATGAGAAAGTTATGATAAAATTCGTGTGTGAGGGTTAGAACCGTCAACATTGAAATTTAGGGCTTTTCGGGTGATCACAAAGTTACCCGAGGACTTGACAAAGATGGTATAAGCCTTAAAGCCCCATATGTCAATTATAAAGTCTTAGAATGCAAGAAAACCAAGTGAAAACGACCTTTCGGGGGACCAGGGACTAAAATGCAATTAATGAAAACTTGGTGAGCTGGTCATCCACACGCTCGCGTAGCGCGAGCATAAATAACTCCGGCAGTCGCGCTACGCGACTGCCTTGTCTGATCAGAAAACATGCACAGATGTCCTGCATGTCTGTTAACCGACTTAGATTGAATTTTGGCATACCATGGGCTTCCCTAAAGTGGTTTATAGGCTGTAGAGGGCACTTGTATTCATCCTTGATCAATTGTAGACTCATTTGTCAACAATCTAAGGAGTTTGGATCAATTTATAAAGTTCCTAATATTGACAACTTTGAACATTCATTCCATACTTCATCTCTGATCATTTCTGGAACTCAAGACCATCTTTCAAGCTTTCCAAATCGTTCATAAGACTTGTGTAAGTACCCTTGATCTTTCTAAATTAAGTTATGCTTAGTTTATAGCTTAAAAATCAAACCGTCGTAACTACGGTTTGACTTAGCGATAAAACACAAACGGTCCAGGGGTTTGTCGAAACGAAAGTTGTTATAAGTTGGTAATCATGTGGGCTTTAAACCCTTAAAAGGGCACCCTCGGATTCCATTCCTAACTAGGTTGTTTGTCGAGTCAAACTTCTTTCGAAAAGTCAACAGAATCATGAATCATGTAATTAACAATATAAAAGGCGTGTAACCTATTTTATCATTCATCTAACCTGATAATAAGTATAAAAACTTGTCTACGCTTGTTTGATTCGACAACTTTCTGTTTTGAACCGATTCGGAACCGAAAGACGCAAAAGTTTGACTTTTGCTTTGACCTCAGTTCTGACCCGGTTTTAATAGAATTAGACATGCCTTAAAGTTCCATTAGGACCTAGTTACATGTGTGTATAACCCTCTGCGTTTATACCACATAAATCCTTATTTGTCCGACGTTTCCGTTAATCGCCTAAATATTGACCGTAATGCCCTTATTACCATAAAACGAGCATTTTGGAAATATGAAAGTAAAATAATCTTAATTACTGATTATTAAACATGTCCGTAAATTTTTACATCAGTTGGACATATAGATTAGGAGTTATGCTCAATGACGTAATTAGAACGCTTCTTAGTGATTTAACGGCGTCATTAGCGTAAAGCCTATCTAAACCCCATTTTTGACACCAAACCTTTTACCCACTGATGTAATATAATATTTTGGGATTTTTGAAGATTTTTAATTATTTTTAAACTGATCATAAGCTAGGATTAGTGCCTTAATTCGGTTAATACCGAATATACCCTTTTCGGCCATAAAATGAGTTTTACAAATCCTTTTGATGCCAATCCAATTGCTACTGATTTTAAATATTAAATAGAGTGTTTTGAACCTGTTTAACTGATCAGGAAACTCAGAATCCTATTTTAACCCGTACGTCGCTTAAAACGGCTTTATACGCGTATTATACGCATAGTTTGGGTTTAAAACTATTTTGACATGTAAGACTTATAACCAAATGTTATAAACTGTTAAAATAAACTATTTTACTGATGTATTCAGACCCGGTTCACAGAAACTTAATTAATTCCTTTTATAACCTTTAAAATGACCAAAATACCCCTACGGGGCTTAATATGAGATTAAACTCGTTTTGGGCATAACGGAAGGTATCCTACTGATATCACAACATAGTTAAGGCATGTTAACTTAGGAAACCTGTTTAGGACTCTTATGGTTACCCGTTACGCTTCATACGCGTTCGGTTCGGTTTATGTAACTAGTTTACATAAATTAGCCGAAACGGGTCAAACCTTATCGGTATTATCTCAAAATCCAGAATGTGTATAATATACCCATATTAAGCAAGTCTTCAAACTTTTCGGGTCTAAATCACAATCTATCCGGTCTTCGCTTAATCGTGCGTTCGAACCGTATCTTTAAAACTAACCGGTCTAAGCTTAAGCTTAACTAAAGACCCGTTAGGATTCTAATAGGTTATTATAAACCTTCGTTCCAGATTAGGAGAACCAGTAAAAGATACTTGCACTCGCTGATTTTGATCTATACTTGCTCAGGTAAATACTTTTAACTTATTTCCCTATACGGGCTTGGGGTACGGTATATAAAATACCGCTTGGTCGGACATTGAATCTTTAATTATGTGATGGTTAAAGTATTGAGATGTTTCGTTTAAATTGTTTTGTTTGCTTAAAGCCTTTGGGGGTTAATGACCGTGTCCCGGATATCCCTGGCATCATTTTACGAAATGGCCACGACCTTAGCACTCAGGTGTAGGCGTACACCTGTCAGTGTCTCATTTAAATAAAGTGGTGTGTCTATTGATCTTTAACCCGGCTCGATCTGGGCTACTGAACGCATAAGGAACATGTAAATCCTTTACAAGTTTATATAATTAAATAAGTAACCCAAGTTATAAAATATTATTTGTGCCTTGTGCCTTAAATGCATTTTCTTAAACTCTTTTCAAAATGAGTCGGTTGATTGTATTTACCAGTGTAAACTGACGTATTTTTCTTAAAAAGGTTAAGTGCAGGTACTACGCGTAATAGGCTGGCTTGTCTCCTAGCATCCACAATAAGTCTCGCAAGCTTAGGTGTCATAGACTGTTGAACACTGTTTCCTTTTATTTTGATCTACCTGTGGATTTATATTCGACTACTTGTGATACTTAATATTACAATATCGTTTGGTTAAAATGAATCTATACTTTGCTTCCGCTGTGCATTTAAATATTGTGTTGTTTGACTATTATGTTGCCAACCACGTCACGATACTCCCCTACCGGGCCCACCGGTAACACATGGAAATTCGGGGTGTGACAATCGGCGGCGGCTGCGGTACAGCTGGATTAGAAGGTCCACCCATTTGTGGGTCCTCCTGATATGGCGGGTAGTTGCTACCACTTGATTGACGTGGGGAACTGAAATGGAAATCCCCTGCTCGTGACGACATGCGCGTACCGGTTCTCCTTCGCCTCGGCGGTTGCGGAGGTGCCGGCTGTACTGGCGGCGGTGGAGGCGGTGGCGTGACTGCCACGAATCTTGAATCCACAGAGGGATCCTGTTGCTGCTGTTGTTGATGAGGCGACGAATGATGAGAAGGTGATGAATGGTGAGGAGGTGTATAGTACCATTCGTGCCTGGTAAACATGGCTTGGAAACTGTCTAGACCACCGTAGGGTGATCCGTGAAACGAAGATCCGTCAGAGATCTCTATCGGGTGGTTTGGAGTACCACTGGCAGGTTCGACGGGGTCCGTATCCTCGTCCATATCGTCCGCGTGATCGCCAGAGAAATGATCCTCTGGCCCCAGTGGGTTAAAACCCACGGGTTCTTGGATGTAGCCTACCGGATTAAACCGGCCTCTGAAAACAGGTGTGGGGTCCCCGAAAGAATGATGCGATAAGGATCGCTGTAATGGTATATACGATGGCTGAGGGTTGTTGGGCTCGTACTCTGGTTGTGGCCCATAAGGATTTTGGACCGGAGGTGTAGGGCTGTGGGATACCGATCGTCTGGCTGGTTTAAACAAGTTTCTCCTGTTCTGCCGAGGGTCGTCACTCTCGGTAGTAGACGGAGCTCGCATATTCGATGGTCTTGCCTCGTTGTCATTGGGGGCGGTGATTGGCCCCTTGCCTCTTCCCCTTCTCCTGAAGAATCTTGGCGGCATTTTTGAATCCTGTCATTATAATATGAGATAACAACAAAATATATATAAAAATAAAGGACAAAACAAAATCAAACAAAGTGGAATTTGCCCTATGTTATATGTCTAGACTCGAAAGTTTAGAAATGTGCAATTGTGTCATTGAGATTAAACACAAAAAGGCTAGTGTTTAATTCACTCAATGTTGGCTCTGATACCAACCTGTCACACCCCGATTTCCACGTGTCACCGGTGGGCCCGGTGGGGGAGTATCGTGACGTGGTTGGCAACATAATAGTCAAACAACACAATATTTAATATGCACAGCGGAAGCGAATTTAAAAAGATATAATACATCCGAATTTAATATTGTAATATCAAATGTCACAATATTCGGAAGTTTATCCATAGTAGGATCGATAACAAAATGGAAACAATAGTTCAACAGACTTCAGGCATCCTAAGCTTGCGAGACTTTTTATTGATGCTAAGGAGACAATCCAGCCAATTTCGTTTAGTACCTGCATTCAGTCTTTTTGGGAAAATACGTCAGTTTACACTGGTAAATACAATCAACTGACTCATTTTGAAAAATGATTTAAAATTGGTTTGGATGCACATGGCATAAACATTTCATAACTTGGGAGAATTATTTAATATTATAATCTTGTGAACGAATTACATGTTACTTGTGCGTTCAGTAGCCCGGATCTTGTCCGGGTTAAAGATCAATAGACACACCACATCACAGAGTTATACACTGACAGGTGTACGCCTACACCCCGTGCTCAGGTCGTGGCCATCTCGTAAGATGATGCCAAGGATATCCGGGACATGGTCATTAACCCCCCAAAGGCTTTAAGTAATCAAGACTGTTTAAACGAGCCGATCAAATTAGTCAACTACCCACTCAATTGTGGAGATTTGATGCTCGATCAAGCGGTATGCTATATACCGTAACCCAAGCCCGTATAGGGAAAATAAGTTAAAAGTATTTACCTGAGCAATGTATAAATCACAATAAGCAAAATGCACGTAGCTTTTACTGGTCCTCCTAATCTGGAACGAAGGTTTATAATAACCTATTAGAATCCTAACGGGTCTTTAGTTAAGCTTAAGCTTAGACCGGTTAGTTTCATAGACACGGTTCGTACGCACGATTAAGCGAAGACCTGATAGAGTGTGATTTAGACCCGAAAAGTTCAGAGACTTGTTTAATATGGGTATATTATTCACATTCTGGATTTTGAGATAAAACCATTAAGGTTTGACCCGTTTCGCCTAATTTATGTAAACTAGTTACATAAACCGAACCGTACGCGTAATAAGCGTGACGGGTATTCATGAGAGCTATATACAGGTTTCCTAAGTTAATTATGTCTCAAATATGTTGTGACATCAGTAAGATGTCTTTCATTATGCCCGAAACGTGTTTAAACACAAACTAGGCCCCGTAGGGGTAGTTTGGTCATTTAAAAGTTTATAAAAGAGTTTAAGTAACAAGCTGAGTTACAGGTCTGATGTAATCAGCAAATATCCTCAATTTACTAAGTGATATTAGTAGGATAAAAATGTATATGTGAAATTTATCAATTATAACCAAACTATGCCCGTAGGGGTATTTTGGTAATTTCACATAAGCCGAAAAAGCTCAAAACCAAAGTCTGAGTTAATCAACCTTTGCTTACTGTTAAAACATTCTAATTTGCCTAAAATATCAGTAGGTATCAACCCGGGTATGTTCAATATAATTTTTAATACATACTATGCGTTAAAAACGCTTAATAAGGCGATTAAAGGCCATTTCCGGGTTCGATACTTAAATCTGATATTTTTATATTTCCAGAAGGCTTAAAATAATTTATTTATCATATGTGATCAGTAGCAAAAGGTTTGGAGTTGTTTAGATATGTAAAACTCATTTTATGGCCCGTGAGGGCAAAACCGACAATTATCGGATTAAGCTTACGACTACTAGTTATGCTCAGCCTAAAATTTATTAAAAATCTTTAAAAATCCCAAAATAATATATTACATCAGTGGGTAAAAGATTTGATATCAAAAAGTAGGCTTAACTAGGCTTTACGCTAATTACGCCGTTTTATTAACATAAAACTTTAATTTTACGTTAACGAGCATAACTCTTAACCTACACCTCAAACTGATGTCAAATTTTGTATGAAAGTTTAAATATCAGTAATTAAAGTTTCTACTCTTTTACATTTCCAAAAATCACGTTTTAAGGTAATAAGGGCATAACGGTCAACATATGAGCAATTAACGGAAACATGCATATTAATTGGATAACTAATGAACCAAGGTGTATAATCACAGAGGGTTATACTAACATGTAACCTAGTCCAATTAAAGCTCTGAGGCATTTCTAAAACATGCCTCAACGGGTCAGAACTGAAAGTCAAAGTGAAAGTCAAACTATGTGACTTTCGGTTCCGAACCGGGTATTTACAGGAAATTGTCGGGTTGAACATGTTTAGACATGTTCTTACACTTATTACTAAGTTATAACAATGATCAAACAGGTTGTATATGATCTACATTGCTAATTATGCATAAATTGTAATTTAAGTATTCTGTAGACTTTTTCTTAGCAAGTTTGACCCGACTTTTGACCTGGTTAGAGTGGTAATCAGGGGGAACCCTTTTAAGGGTTTATTACCCATATAATTACCTACTTATAACTACTTTTGATTCGTGATTTGACTGAGCCATTATTAACTAATCTTGAAGTCAAACCGTAATTACGATGGTTTGACTTTGAGCTAAATAACTAAGCTAAACTTAATTAAAGAAGGATTAGCAAACTTACAAGAGTCCTATGCACAAAATGTGATGCTTAGAGAAGTTCCTTAGCTCCAGAAGTGCTCCAAATGTGCAGATGAAGGTGTGTTCAATGAGTTGCAAGTTAGTGCCTTTATATAGTGAATTAATCCACCATAGGAAGTTGACACATAACTCTATCAACGACCACAACCCTCCAACATATGTCCCTAGTGCTCTAGAACAGTTTAGGGGTCGCCCACCATGCTAAAATATCGTTTAAAGATCGAAATTCCACGAATACAGGAGGCTGTCACGTTTTTTTGGTTCTGGGCGCCTGACACGGCCCGCCTCAAGTTTTGTTAATGTCTACGCGGGCCGCATGGCCCTTCTGATCAGACAAAAACGTTTTTGAGTTGTTGCATCACACCTCTTGGCCCTTCCGAAAGGTCAATTGAGCTAAATACTTGCAATTTGACCCCTTATTCTTTACCCACAAGGGCTTTAGGACTTATACCTACTTTGCCAAGTCCCTGGACACTTCCGGTTAACCCGAAAAGTCTCAAATTTCAATGTTAACGCTTTAACCCCTCGCACACGAATTTGATCATAACTTTCTTATACGATAACGAAACTTTATGAAATTTATATCGCGCATTCTAGTGAGCATAATTAACAGTTACAAAGCTTCGGGTTTGTCAAAAGGTCACTCAGAGGTATATCTTTAAACATGTTGACACGTTTAACCCCTGTAGTTTGTAATCTCTCACTTTTAACTTCGTATGATCCATGATTTATTCGTTTGATGTTATAAACATCATGTAGGGTTATTATGAAGTATATTTATTCACTGTTGACATTTAGAACCCGTATAATCACATACTTTCCATGTTTGTCAACTTTAGTCCTTTTATAACATTCTTTCACACGTTCAACTTTATGACACGTGTCAACACATTATAGGACGTGAATTTTCGAGGTGTTACAAAGAACGACTGAAAGCAGCACGCGATCGACAAAAGAGTTATGCTGATAACAGACGAAAGCCATTGGAATTTCAGGTAGGAGACAAAGTATTATTAAAAGTCTCTCCTTGGAAAGGAGTGGTAAGATTCATCAAGAGGGGAAAGCTAAGCCCCAGGTATATCGGACCATTTGAGATTATTAGAAAAATAGGACCTGTAGCCTATCAACTACAACTGCCCGAGGAAATGACAGGAATACATGATGTATTTCATGTGTGTAATCTCAAGAAATGCCTAGCCGATGAATCTCTCATAGTGCCTCTTAAGTATATAAAGGTAAATGAAAAGTTAAAGTTTGTAGAGAAGCCTCTTTAACTTTCCTATCTTCAATCTGTAGAGGACCAGAATACACTTGGGAACTTGAATCAGAGATGCAAAGGAAATATCCACACCTATTTCAGTAGACCTCGAGGACGAGTTCTAAAACAAGGTGGGGAGGATATAACAACCCTCCTAAAATATTTCCGACACCCCTAATATATTTAGAATGTCCCTATACGTCCTAAAATACACCACATATACGATAAATGGCCCGAAATACCTTTATTTTTACAAAAAATAAATAAAAACAAGAATTTAGGGTCGCTCGCGGGCCGCGAAGGCCTTGCCTTCAGGCTACGCGGGGCGCGACAGCTGGTCACCAGGGCGAGCCCCCAGGCTGCCACGTGTCATCATTCGTGTCGAACCTATATCAACGAATCAGCAACCCTAGAGTCTACACCCCTACGTCGAGGGGCGCGAAGATCCCTTAAGGATCCTTCGCGGGCCGCGAGAGACTGTGAGATCATCCCTATAAATTGATGGCCTCGGCTGTCAGTTGAATTCGCTCATTTCCCACAAATCTCTCTCAATTTCTATACAGTAGAAGTTATACCCGGGCATTATACCCACTAATATAACGAAGTTCTGCCTCGTTGTAAGTATTTTAACCCCCAGTTACGTATTAGATATGCTGCCCGATTGATCCAGTGTTCTGTAACGACTGTCGTGGTTCTGCAAGACGTAGTCATTGGAATTCTGTCTCGGGGAGGGTATTACTAATGTAAATATTGGGTTATTATACTAACACGTGTGCATTGTGTAATTAATAGATAATCATCAGGAAATCCTAAAGGAAAACCCTAAGACAGCAATGTGAGTAATCTCCTTTTTATAAACCTTTTTGTAAACTGTTTTTACAAAATCTCAAATGTTTTACATTATATTAAACAATGATTGAATATTTGTATTCTACAATTATCGTCGGTATGTTGGGGTTTTGTATACAAAATTTGTTACTACACTGTGAGTGGTAACATGACCACAAGTCGGGTTGACAGTACCGTGGGTGGTAATTAAAGTAGATGGAAACAAATGTAATTGCGCGACCGCCCTCAATGCTGAAACACGATTTTACTTGTCTTGATTAAACTGGGATTCACTCACCAGTATTTCCCACTGACAAAATGTTTTTAAACGCGTTTCAGGTAACAAAATGTTTTTCCTGCCATCCCTGCTAACCTGTAGAAAAGAAAAAAATATGCGAAGGAGCAAAATGCCACGAGCAGATAATGATAGCAATGAATAATGAAAATGAAAGAATAGATAATAATGCAATTGTAACTACATGATATAATTCAATAACTTTACTATGTTATAAGAAATACTCATCGAGCCCGGTATATATATGTAATAAACAGAACAGGCGGAACAGGCTAGCTAGTCCTGAACCGATGTGCGATGGCGTATGGGCATCATACCAACCATCCACCAGAAATAATAATATCCTAGGATCGATCCATACGCCTCGAAAAATATATAGCCGGCACTCCGTAGAATTTAGAACAGGCGAGACGCTGTGATTTAGGCTCACCGTCATAGTCGGTGCCACACCATTGATGCCGCAATGACATGCTTGCGGTCACCCCCACAAGTAGGGGCGTGCTCGGGTATCAGAGTATAGAGGGTAAACATATAATATTTTTATATTTCTCCATAATCCAGTATAACAGGTCAGACATATTAACAGTATGAATGCGATAATGAGTACAATTTAATAAAGATAATATCGCATGTAATATGGTTCTAAAACTGTATTCAGAGTCAGAATTGATTAAGATAGGTGAATGAATCAAACGAGAGTAACTTAGTGATACGATAATACGAAATAATAGCTTGAAATGAAGATTAACAAACAAGGTTAAAAACCCATACTATACGAATAGTAAAGGAAGGAATCCGCACCTTAGTGGTTACAAAGTGATGATCAGAAGTGAAGTGCTGAGATAAAAGATTTCGTCTATATGATGCCTACAATATTATTGTACCTTAGATGTGTTGAATTATAATAGGTTAGATGTGTTGAATTATAATAGGTACTTGGTTTAGTTCATTCGGTAATTTCCGACGACCAATATTTAAATTCTTAATCGAAAACTTTATTACCGTATGAATAAATTGATAATATTATTTTAACTTGAAATCTAACAATAAATTGATTTACTTGTCGTGGTTATAAAAGAATTTTGATACAACTTATTAGATATTAGTTTTCTTCTTATTTATGAATTTTAGTTATAAAGTTTACAAAGTTAAATTTATATAATATAAAGCTTACTGATAATATATAAGTTCATTAAATCTAATTTACTATTATATGGTTATAGAAAGTACCATATCTTTAAATCATGTTGTATGGATTATTACTTTTCAGTTATATACTTACTAGGTTAGTTCCCCGTGTGTTACACGGGTTGAACAATTTAAACTATTTAATAAATATTTCTTGTAAATACAAACTAAAGAGGGAGACATTTATATACCAATTGACATAAATAAGTTAATATAAAGATAATGTATATTAGTATTATAAAATTTATCAGAGAAGAATGTAATCAAACTGTCGCTAAAAATAATACAAAAATAAATATATTATGTAATACGTATTATTGTATTTACATATTACATTTAAATTTAATGATAAATAAAAAGATAGAATGAATGTAAATTACAAAGACACTCAATGTTTAAAAAAAGATGTAACATGAATAATGATAATTTACGAATATTTTCATTAAATGTATTATTTGAAGATTTGGAAAGTTGTTACTAAGATTTCAGGATTTTTTTTTTTTTTTTTTTTTGAAATTAGGATTAACTATTACCAAGATTTCAGGATTTTTTTTTTAATTTAGGATTAACTATGAAACTAAAGAGATAAGTAAACCAATGTGTGACACGTGTCATTTATTGGAACCATCTAATTTTCTGTTTTCCCACCTCTTTTGTACAGTTATCTTATATTAATTAAATACTAAATTAATATTAAACCGTATCCTAGTTTGAATTTGAAATAGAATCCTTCTATTTTTCTAACAAAGTATTATCTTCGAATTTAAAATTGTTAATTTAAGATAAGATGTTTTTAATTTTTCTTTAGGAAAATAGAAAATAGATGACTCCAATGAATGATACGTGTCACATATTAGTTTATTTATAGTATAAGTTTGGTATATAAAATTACATTTATTCAACACGTACAATACACGGGGTTTCTTAAAGTTTTTCTTTTATTTAATATGTCAAATTATATAATAAAATAAAATAAAGAATTTCAAATAATGTCACGTGACACCCTCTCCTTTAATCTTACAATTTTAATTTATATAGTATTTTATTTTAATATAATTTTTAATTACTAATAGGTGTTTTATATTCATAAATGTATTGTTTTTCATCAATTGGTTGTTCGATAAATGAATATGTTTTTTTTTTGTTCTGGTGCCTAATATTTTTGTTATAATAATCTAAATATATTAGTAGTAGATTACGTTTGAAGTTGATAAGGTATTAACCATTTGAAGTTGATTATGTTTTTAAAGTGATTTTTCTACTTTGAAATTATAAACTTATCTTTACTATAAAATATATAATTTATAAACATTTGCTTTTATATGTTTTTTAAACGGATAAATAATAATAAAATTAAATTGATATGTGAAGGGAGATCAGATTTCAGGATTATTATTATTATTATTATTATTATTATTATTATTATTATTATTATTATTATTTTGAATTTAGGATTAACTATGAAACTAAAGGGATTATATTTTAGGAGGGAAAATAGATTTCTAGATAGTCTCATTGATTGCCATGTGTCTCAAATTGGTTTACTTTATTATATGTACTAGGTGTACACCCGTGTGAATACACGGGTTTGTTCTAATAGCGATCAGAATCAAATACTAAAAAATACTAAAAAACATATTATAATATATTATTTAAATTATTTGTATATAGACACGTATGCAAAGGCAATGTCATTTTATTGCCCACTGTGCCGCCGATCGCCTAAAACCACTTGGAATGCCCTGTCAAACTATAGATACTATGATTGATATCGAGCAGCAAAGGCAAAGCTGATTTTAAGGAACCTTTGCTTTAGTTCATGCGTCATCTTTTATGAACTATAAACACACAGGCATTCTAAGTAAAGCAGAACAATTATATTTCTTAAACTGAGTTTGTATTTTTTTTCATGTCTAGGTGGGATATAAGGTGTGGCCATAAACATCAGTATCACTAATAAGAAGAAAATGACCAAAATTGTGATAAAGTATAAAATTTCAAAATTTGACAAATCAAAACAAACTCTTAAATAATAAGTCAAGAAGTCGAACACATACAAAAGAGAAATATTGATCATGGTGTTTTCACTTCCATGTTTATAAACTTGAATATTTTTTTTCTATTACATATCAAATTAGCCCCTGAATAAAACATGGAATAGAACTAACCTTTAACATACCCTAAAAATACCTTACGAACTCACAATTTGTAAACTATGATTCAACCCCGAAACCGACCCTGAATCATTTAAGCATGGCGTCCTGTTTCTGAACTGTTTTGGCAGCCGCAACCATCGCTTATAATGGTTGTTTAGACACCATTAGCAGCCCCAAAACTGCACCTAATTGCATGTTGTTGCTATTCCTTTTGTTGTTTTGTTATGGTACTCGTTACCCCTACTATCCAATGTTATTTGACCACTGTTTACAACATCGAGGCACCACCCACGCAGCCACAAACAACCCAAATCGCTGCTGCCCCAACACAAGGATTTGCTCCAGAAACCGTAGGACGCATGACAATGTGGTCTGGTTCGCTGCACTTTTATAACAAAGTCCTTATGTTAGTTTTTCAATTATAATTAAATATCCTTTTACTACACCATTACCTATAGAGTAATCTCAATAGGAAGTATCTAATCGTTAATACGAACTCAAGTTACCAGAGACTATCATAAATAAGCGGTTGTAAATTTACCTGTTTAAATACGTTGATTTTTTTTGTCCAAATAAGCACCAAGCAATATCAAATCCATTCCACAATGACCATTTTTATGCACTTGATTTTTAAGTCCAGTTGAATGTAAAAACACATCTGCATCAACATCAACATCAACATCATCAAATAAAGTCTAAGTTTTTAGCACATGAATGAATAAAATTTCGTTCAAAAAGTTCAAAATAATACACTTAACACTCCAATCCATTCTTAATGTTAAACTATGTTTATAATAATAATAAACTATGTTAAAGCTATATATGGGGTATGTCACTCAAAATTCAATAATCTCAGCATGTACCCTATGATAGAGATTCATTATCTCCATAACTTATCAGTTTATATTCTACAAACTCTTAGCGACCAATTGGGATGAATTTCATTTTAGAATGAACATAACTAAAAGGTTTAACTTTATCACAATTATAATTAGCTCATGATTAATAACAGTTTTAAAATCTAACCATTACCTTGAACCTAATGACTTTCATGCCAAGATCCAGGGATGTTTGGGATACTTAGCAGTAACCTTTCGTACAATATCGTAGGAAAACCCAAACAGTGTTTCTGGCTTTGGTGCAGCCTTTCTTGCATTATCAATGTCTGCAAAAAACCTAAATCAGAAAGGTTGGAAATAAAATTTGAAATCGGTAAATATAATAAACCTGTCACTTACGTAGATTCAAGCCATCCTCATTCATAATGCTTTTTCCTAATGTTTTCTTTGCTTTTTAGGGGGAAGATGGGTGTTTCTCTCCATAGGGCATACAAAGCACAGATTATTGGCGGAAGCCCGCCACATTTAACATATAAAGTTTTTTTATATGTTAAATATGGCGGGTTGCCCCCAATAACCTGTGTTTTGTATGCCCTAGGAGAGAAGCACCTATGTTCCCCTTAAAAAGCAAAGAAAACATTTCATGTCTGATTTGATGTTTTTCGTTGCTGAAAGGTCATTAGTCATGACTGTGTGATCATGCTTTACCTGAGAACAAATGCACCAAGTTAAGCTCAAGGTTTTTCAACTTGATCAAATGTCACTTATACCCTTTAATAAAGACCTTGTTTGTTTTTTGCACGCCCTGTTCGTTTTTTTTTAATGTTGAAACAACGTTAAAACCTAAAACCCTATGCTGAATCGTCGTTTTTTGCACCTGATTGGGCCGAGGCGTCGCCTCAAAACGCTTCACGTGTTTTGACGCTTCAGAGCAAATAAAGCATTTTGCCAAACGGTTAACGCTTTAAGCGAGCTTAAAGCGCGCTTTTTTAAACTAAGTTTCCAACACAAGAAAACTACACAATTGTTTTATTTTATTTTTTACTATTTTCTTCTTTAGCACATTAAATGTAATATTTGAATGTGATAACAAAAGCAGTGTGACTTACAGGAAATGACTCCCATATGGCTTCATCAGTCAAATGTTCTTCATTTACTGGCAGTAACGCCATCACAAATCTTGTTTTCAGATTATAGGGTTACTTATTTCAATATTCATTTACAAAATCACCTACAAATAAAACTAAAGCGACCTAATGCTCGGACCATCGGTTCCCTTTCAACAATCAGATTAACAAACTTAGAATGCTTGTACTCCAATTACTGTGCAGGTCTCAGTTGATATGGAAGCAACCATAACAGAGGATACTCAATGGTATTTAATGCTCGGACCATCGGTTCCCCTTCAACAATCACTTGAGGTAAGCCTACAACAGGAACTTTATCTTATGAAAGTCAACTCAAGTTTATAATGTCGATGATACAATCAGTAGCTTAAAAATTTTAAGCATGTAATTGAGCATTCTTGTCAAACACAAAAAATGGTTCTTAAAGTTAACCAATATCCAAAAATGAGCATTCTTGTCTGCAAATCCAATAACATATTCCAAACATAAACCTAGGAACATAAATCCTAACCAACAATTAATCATCAAATTCTTTAATATAGTTTGAAGTGTCTTAGAGAAAAAGGAAGTAAATCAGTTCGGTAAATAGAGTATTATAAAACCTCAAAGTAAGAAATCCCAAGTGTGGTTTTTGAAAAACATATATTAATAAACTTCATGAAGGCACTATGCAAGAACATATACAAATCATATAAAAGATTTGAAAATTTAGTCTTCATGTAAAACTCACAAGACACTTCACTGTTCTTTAACATTAACTCCAGTCTCTACTTCATTATTTTTTATAAGCGGTTCAAGATTACTAACCAATACCATGTGACTAAACCGTTCCTTGTCATCTTCTTTACTCATTGGCAGAAATAAATTAGACTTTAGGGACAAACTTGATGTGATCTTTGCCCCAGCTTCACTGTCATCGAAAGTAGAAATATTTTTAACAAAACAAACAGAAAATTTTAACGAAACAACACGTCATAGAAAGTAGAAAATTTTATATAAAACCAAAACAACTATGTAGAAATATTCTTAACGAAACAAACAGAAAATTTTCCTTTGTACCCACCTTCCGGTCAACTTCCACTGCTTGTCCTGCATCAAAATTAATATCAGAAAAATCAATCTTTATTAAATAAACCTGTAGCATGTTTGGGTTCCAAAATTATAATTAGGTCCATTGACATCTTCATTAAAGCAACCAGTAGCAATCTTGGATAAAAGAAATTTACAATAAGGGCATTGTACCAACCAGTAGCAATCTTGGATAAAAGAAACTGGTAAAACTAAAATTGCAAAATTCTGAAAGCAGTGAAACTTTGAATATTCAATAATAAACCATAGTATTACAAAATTATGATTTTGAAAAATAATAAAAATTAAAAATTAAACATTACAATTAACACTTAATAGAATATCTCGTTCTCTCGCCTTCTTCCATGCAATTTCGTTTTTTGTTTTAATTTGTAGATCAGCTAGCATATCACTGGTCTTCTGATCCTGTTTCAGCAAATTTGTAATAAACTCTTCTGCTTTTTGTTTAAACTCTGTTGGAGTAGAAGAGGCAACTTCATCTAGCAGTGCAATGCTACTCCAGGTTTGCTTATAATATTTATCACTAACAATAGCAACTTTTTGGTTGAGTTCTTCAGCGTTTCTCTGTTCTTGGAGTGACCAGGTTGAAAATTCGATTTTAAGATCGGTGGTATCGAACCAGTGGTAGAAGGTTTTCCTTGCCATTTAGGAAGAATGTAAGTGTTTTTTGGACGATTTGTTTTAGGATGAATGTTTTTTTTAAAACTGAAGTGTTGATGTTTTCAAGTAAAATAATAATGATGTTTTATAGTGTTTAAAATCTTTGATAGGGTAAATGAAGAGACATCTCCTAATTATGATAACCTTTTTTTTAAAGGTTTCAATTTTGTTCCTTGGTTTTCTACATATTTAATTTTACTTGTTTTCCCATGAAAACTCATTTTTCAAAGGTTTTGCATTAAAATGCTTAATAGGATAACTGAACAGGCAATTCCCATATACACGTTTTTTACTCTTAAATCATTAAATGTACATGGTTTTTAAGTATAAATGTTAATTTAATGTTTGCCTTTAAAGCTGACCTTTGGCCTGTTACATATAGTATATAATAGCGTTGCCAATAAAATTTTTTTTCATCAAAACAGATTCATTCAGTGAAACAAAAGTGCAACTATTATTGTTTTGCCTTAGTTCTTATAAATATATTAAAATGGAGTCATATACTTCTACAAAATCTGACGATTTCAAGCAACGCTTTATTAAACAAATCGAAGACCAAGTTTTGGCTGATAGGTCTACTCTTCAAGAGTTGAAGAGGTGTTTTAACGGACTGGAAGTTGGTCTGCTGACAAGTTTCGAGGGACTTGAGGGCAATGCCGACTACTTCCGTTCGTGACCTGTGTGTTGCGAGTAATATAGAATGTGGAGAAAGAGATCTGGAGTTCATGAGAAAGATCAATGAGATACACCGAGAGGTTCAGTGCTCCATGGAGTTGAAGTTAAAGTTCCTTGATTCTTGCAATTAGAGTTAGATGTCTCTGATTAGTTTTCTTTTTTATATGTAATTGCTACTTTCTTAATACTTCATATTTTATAAGTATTAATTTTTTTTTATCACAGTTTAGTTTTACATCTTTTCATGAGTTTGAAGATAAAGAGACGGTGTTCCATTTTCGATAAATTAGAAAATATTTCATCTAAATTTTTTTTCTTAACATTGTTGTTTGGTACCATGGATGATCTGTTTAATGTTCATTTATGTGCTGACTTTAACAATTTTGGAAGCGAAACAGTTTCAACAAACACGGGTAACTTTTTCCTTAATTTTAATTAAATTAAGATTATTTGGCACTTGTAGATATTCTAGGGCTAAAGTCGAAAGCTACATTAGGGACAACAGCACTCAATATGGTACTCTTACAGACTCAAGTGTAGTTGTTTGATCAATTGATTCTAATGTTTTATTAGCATTTTATTGATTCTTTGTTAGTTACATTTGATGGTGATCATAGAAATAGTTAAGATCTATGAAAAACTTCAATTCAACGAAAGTTAAGTACCTTTTCAAGCTGATGTATAAAATTACTTCTACAAACTTCAATTCGATTATACCTCGGTCACACAGCCACCACAACTTCCGGTCGTTCCCAGCTCTCCTGCAAAATCAAAACTTAATTAGGCATTTAATCAAAAACTTGATGAACACAATTCAAAGAACAATTCTGCCTTGTCCTGTATCTGACCATGATGTGCACATTATACAAGATTAACTACTTACATGACAGTTAATTTATAAGCATGTTCGTTTCTTTTTTTGTTTCAACTTTCATGATACGGTGATAGCATGATAAATCGTCGTGTTTATGTCCTAATGTTTATGATACGGTGATAGCATGAGAAATCGTCGTGTTTATGCCCTAATGTTTATGAATAGTTAAAATGGGTCGTTATGAGCCAAGACAGTTAAAATGGCCCTCACATTATTCTTCAAAAATCATTTTTATCATAAAATTGTTTGATGAAGCATGAAAATAAACTATATCACCGCTGTGGACATGACCGACCACTAATACGAAAATAAACAAAAACTAAACTAACCATGACTTAAATAGTTAAAACTGACTTCATTACCGAAGCGAGTCACAACAGGCTAAACCTAATCACAGCTGGAGAATGCGGGTCGTGGCTGCAGCTGGGTTACCCGCAGCTGAAATAATGGAGCCATACCCGCAGCTGAATGTTGAGTCTTCTCCTTTTAAAAGAGTTTGGACATGACCCAACAACTGATTCACCAGTTCTATTGCTGTTACATGCAGCCTCCAACACACCAGTTGGACTCTTTGGCATTGATGTCAATGTACCACTCCTTAAGCTCATTGTACAATCACCATTTAACTCTTTCAACAATTCCATGCATTTAAGAACCCTTTCCTGTACAAACAAAAAATAATTAAGAATCTTTCAATGCTACTTAAAAGTTAAAATAAAGGTCTTTCTTTCATGGAAAAGTACTAAAATGTACAATACTCAATGGCACTGATTGACCCAAGATTTATTTTTTGTGAGCAATTCAGAGGCTTAACCAAACTTTAAGAGGGGCAATAGGAAACCAATAAATATGGAAAAACCCCTTATGGAATCGAACTCAGGACCTAAAAAATTCATTTGTTATGCCTTTTGTCTTCTTTGTGTTTTTTTATAAGATCGAATGATTTTACAGGAGATCAAGCCAGCTGAGTTTGATATATGTGAGCTATTAATACTTATACTTGTACCTTATGCAACAAACCTTATACACTCTTTTTTTATTTATAACTTTGATGCTGAGTGTACAACTAAACATGCAAAATGTACAACATTTATGATGACTAATTAATTATTTCATTTCATTACCTTTGTAACATGTTGAGCAAGTAAAGAGATCTGAGTTGATCCCACCACATGAATTGCCACTGCTGCTGCTATCTCAGAAGGTCTAAACTCCAAGAACTCCACCCCTAAACATAGTAAAAATTACAATTTTACCCTTCATTTGTTTTCATTAAATTTAAAACATCAGTAAAAAAATCATATCTTTTACCTCTAAACAAGATTAGGATGAGTTGGGTTGATGTCAAAATCCAAGATTTTGAAACAGGTTGACCATGGTTGACTTTCACAAGTAAATCATGAATAAAGGAAAATGGTAACTGCTTGCACCCTCCATTTCAATGTGGTCAACACAAGCAGCTCCATTTTCTTAATGGATGTTACCTCAAACACAAATCTTGATCCACCCACCTGCAAGTTTAATCATAAATCCAACTTTTTGTTCAAATTTACTTTGACCCAACAAAAAAGTCAACACCTTTACTCCTAATTGGATCTTCACCTGCAAATCTTGAATTAGTGGTGTTTCAGTCTCTTCCATTTTTGCTGCCAATGATAAACAGGCTACAGCTAGCAACTGCATCATCCATTCTTTGGCCTTACATCAACAAACCCATAAAAAAAATATTTCAAAAAATATATATTTTTTAACAAATTAATCATATAATTTGATAAAATAAAAATGATAACTTACAGGTAATTCATATACTGCAAGAAATCTGTCCAAGTAATTAACTGATAAATATGCAGTTAAAGGTCCAAAACTGAAATAAGCATGAACCTGAATATATCAAACCACTTGTTATTGAATTCATATACTGCAAGAAATCTGTCCAACATACATACGATAGCATATAGATATATTATTATGCAGATCCAGCAAGAACATGTATGAACTATGAAAGTAAGAGATCCTAGAGGCTTGGAATCATTCCTTTACTCACATATTGGATTAGTTTTGCTTTTACAGCCACATATACAAGAGACAGGAGAATATATAGATTGTTAGTTACAACAAATTCGAATATATCTAGTGTATATGTTTGAATGAGATTAGGATTCCAGATACTTAAGTTATCAATCATCCTTAACCTAAACTTCATCGAAAATCACTATTTAGAATCGATTCATTTCAACATTCCTCATCAATATAAACGAACATGATACAATAGCTTGTGAGCTATTAATCAGAATACGACTAAGCAAGTCACGGAAATTACCTCGAAATAGTCTCCTCCTTTTTCTTCTGCCCGTCCTTCTGTGCTTTCTCTTTGATCTGATGTAAGGCGTTCATCAAACCTTTTATATCACTGCAAATTTCAAAAACGGTTGCCGTAACTCAAAATCTACAACTATCTGATGCTAATTTCTTATTTGCATATAATAAGCAACACTATATCAGGCAAGAACACACAGAAATAATCAAAACTATATCTCACCAGAAATCAGATTCAATCAAAACTACATGTCACACCCCCAAAAATCCACACGCGGAGTATCACCGCTTGGAGGCGTGACTGACCAGGATCAAGCCACCAATCATATTGAACGACATATAAGTAAATATAATTCAACCAAGTAATATGAAAGATGTTCAAAAACCCAAAGCATAGTTATATGTTTAGCGGAAGCATAATTTGTAAAACCCATAACAAGTATTAAATATGAAATAAGGTAATGATTAAAGCATGGCACACATAGCCATGTCCCACAACGACCGTTCCTCCCTGTGCAAGCTCCATGGGTACCTAATGACCTGCAAGGCATGTAGCAACGAATCAACAACAAAGTTGAGCGAGTTCACAGTTGGTTGTTTGGTTATAGTATTCATTTCGTAAATCGTATGTTCGTTTTGTAAACCATGTATCGTATTAATCCTTATCGCGGCCAATCCAGGCATTTGTGCGATGATTAGTGGGGGCTTCCCATGTGTTACTAGACCACGCGTATCGACTGCTACGAAAATGAAAGAGGTGCCCTAAGTCAATGTCTATCAGCATTGACCCTTTGCCCATAGTCCATTAGTACACGCCCGTCCGACTGGCACGGTGTGAGGTTTGTTAAACCTAATAGCGCTATTAACTAATGACCCGCTCGCCCTAGGCCTCGGCGATTAAGTCGATAATTGAGGGACTTCCTTTGATAGAGGTGATGGTCTTAAGATCGTGTACGTAGGCTTTACGTACATGCCCTTTAATCCGAGGACAGTAGTAAGTATAACTGTACGTAGGTTTTACGTACGTGCCCTTCAATCCGAGGACAGTAATAAGTAGTTTCAATAGTAATGGTTGTACGAGTAGTTATCCAATCCCATTCCCAACCCCTGGGAATCCCATGCCTTGGCTAGTGTGAACTCACCTTGGTTTGCTCGGTATGCTAAGTTATGTGTTCGCAAATAATCAGTCAAGTCCTATAATATGAATGTATACTCAATCAGTACATGTTTGTAAGGTTTCACATACAATCTAGGTCACAAAGTGTGCCTAAGAAATCATCATGCATCACATAAACATTCCATCCTATTCATGCAATATATGCTTCATATAATGTCTTTCACCATTTGTTCTACTATAGTTATTCATTAACATGCCTCACATGGTTAGCAGTTTAATAAGATTAACATACATAACAACAGTAGCCAACTTAACAGGGTTATCTTGCTTAACAGAAAATAACGATTAACCATGTAAATCAATTAACAGAGCTAACAAGCCACAAGTGTTACATTTTTAACAGAGTTACGTAACTTAACTGAGTTAATAGAGTTAACGGAGTTAATTGACTAACAGGATTCGATCAACTTAACTCAACTGAGTTAATATTGTCCCACTAGACGAAATCCGTATAAGGCGAAAACCCTTGTTGGACGAAATCACTTAGTGGCGAAATCCCTTAAGTGTTTTCGTTGGGATGGAGGGTTTTCATCAGGCATCATCATCATCAACAACCGTTACAATAACACAGCAACCCTAGTCTCCTCTAACAGTTATATACACTACCACAACCTTAGATCGCGCTAACAGTTTCAATGATTATGACAAGAATCATTCAATCGGATTAACTAAGACAATCAAATAAACTCTACAATCATCCGTACGATCCGAACCGTCATCCAAATATCATGTACACAGTATCTCATTCAGTTCAACAATCAACATTCATACCTAGTATCCAGTTGGTTAATATATATATATGTCGAAATCGAATACTAACATCATGTTAATATGCTTTCGGGTCCTAATCACATCAATATCAATCCATATAAATCTTTCAATAATATAAATTCTCAAACCCTAGGTCAACACCAACTCACATATATAAAAGAATATATAGCTGATCATGTCATGCATACACAAATTGAAATCACCTATACTCCTACTGACACTTCATTAATTGTCCACATGCTTTTGTTTGAACGCACATGGCTTCCATGTCCATAATCAGATTATTAAATCTTGGTGAAACCATGAAACTTCACTCTATGGGCCCTCACAACCGAATGTCATTGATATTCAATAGTATTTCCACACACAAACCGATATCAGCCATTAATATACAATTTAAATTTCAAGTCTAGCCTATTAATCATGCAAGATACTATCAACTCACAGTGATTCCAACTATACAGTTAACAAGCAATCATGTAAAGGTTGGACACTAACCGGACTCAGAATGATCAACAAGAGAGATCTGACTTCAATGAGAGGGGCTGCCGTCGACTTGTGGGTGAGAGGGTGAGAGTTAGGGTTTTTCAATTGAACTTACGCGTAAAGACTAGAAATAGTATAACTGCTCCACTAGTGGGCCTAAAGCCCATCTTGATTTCGCCAAGATGTAGATGACGAAAACACTTAAGGTGTTTTCATCCAGCAATGTATACATGGGGTGGGGTGTTTTCGGCTGAGGAAGTTTTAGGCAAGAACTCCACATTTGATTTCAATTATAAAAGCCAATAATCCAAACAATATATATACATAACATTCATACACATATCATGAATACAATCATTTACTCAACACATGTATTGCACATCAAGTATTTATAAAACACACTTGCAAATAAGTACGAGGTTAAAACGGATAGAGACCTTCAAAACTCGGGTTGTCACATTATCCCCAACTTGAAAGAAATTTTGTCCCGAAATTTAGCACGTAGTTACTGAGGAAGCTAGTTGTGTTACGTAGTTTACTGGTTTTCCTGGGGTGTCACATCCTCCCCCCGTTGATCTGGAATTTCGTCCCGAAATTCCGTGGTAGCTTCAGCCTCAGTAGTGGTTGCACTGTTTCTGAATAATTGGGGATACTTGAGTTTCATTTGATCTTCTCGTTCCCAGGTGAACTCTGGGCCACGACGGGAGTTCCAACGAACTCGAACAAGAGGGATTCTAGTGCGCTTGAGGACCTTAACATCCCGGTCGGTGATTTCAACTGGTTCCTCGACAAATCGCAACTGATCGTCGATAGTGAGCTCCTCCAAAGGAACTATGAGGGTCTCATCTGACAAGCACTTCTTCAGATTCGACACGTGAAAAAACGTTGTGAACTGCACTGAGTTCTGCGGGTAAGTTCAGTCTGTAGGCCACCCTGCCTATCTTCTCAATAATTTCGAACGGTCCGACATATCGTGGATTGAGCTTGCCTCGTTTGCCAAAACGAACCACACCCTTCCAGGGTGAAACTTTGAGTAGCACTCGATGCCCAACCTGGAACTCGAGTGGTTTCCTGTCTTTATCGGCGTATGCTTTCTGACGGTCACGAGCTGCCGCCATGCGTTGTCGTATTTGAGCAATCTTTTCTGTTGTGTCAACTACGAGTTCTGGACCTGTGATCTGACTATCACCCACCTCTGCCCAACAAAGAGGTGATCGGCATTTACGCCCGTACAATGCCTCGAATGGAGCGGCTTGGATGCTGGTGTGGTAACTGTTGTTGTACGAGAACTCCACTAATGGGAGATGTTTTTCCCAGTCGTTGCCGAAATCGATTACACATGCACGAAGCATGTCTTCTAAAGTTTGGATAGTGCGCTCAGACTGCCCATCCGTCTGAGGGTGATAAGCTGTGCTCATGTCTAATCGTGAGCCAAAAGCTTTGTGCATTGCTTGCCATAGTTTTGAAGTGAATCGTGCATCACGATCCGAAATAATGGAGGTTGGCACTCCGTGCCTCGAAACCACTTCTTTAAGGTAAACATCTGCTAAGGTGGAGAACTTGTCCGTTTCCTTAATAGCCAAGAAGTGTGCAGACTTTGTGAGTCGATCCACGATCACCCAAATAGTATCGTTCCCACGCTGGGATCTAGGTAGGCCAGTAACAAAATCTATGGAAATTTCCTCCCATTTCCATTGTGGTATCTTGGGTTGCTGAAGTAGGCTTGATGGTTTCTGGTTTCAATGCTTCTACCTGAGCATCTCGTATCTGGGCCGGGAGACTAGACTGAATAGTAAGTTGTAGTGCTCACACGCGTCTAGGCGTAGTATCTTTTCGACTGAGGGCATCGGCCACAACATTGGCTTTGCCTGGATGGTACTTGATGGCACATTCGTAATAATTCAGTAGTTCGACCCATCGTCGTTGTCGCATGTTCAATTCCTTCTGCTTGAAGATATGCTCGAGACTCCTGTGATCGGTGTAGATAGTGCACTTGGTACCGTACAGGTAGTGTTGCCATATCTTAAGCGCGAAAACAACAGCTCCCAGCTCTAAATCGTGCGTCGTGTAGTTTCGTTCGTGAACTTTAAGTTGGCGCGAAGCGTAAGCAATAACTTTATCCCGTTGCATCAATACACAACCAAGACCCTGAATTGATGCGTCGCAGTAGACCACGAAATCGTCTGTGCCCTCTGGCAATGAGAGAATAGGTGCGCTGCAGAGTCTATCCTTTAAGTGTTGGAAAGCTGTTTCCTGTGTATTACCTCAACGATATGTAACGCCTTTCTGTGTCAGTAGTGTGAGCGGCTGTGCAATCTTTGAGAAGTCTTTAATGAACCGTCTGTAATAACCTGCCAAACCCAAGAATTGGCGTATTTCCGTTGGTGTACGCAGTGCAGGCCAGTTCCTGATCGAGTCTACCTTGGATGGATCAACATGTATCCCACCCTTGTTTACCACATGGCCTAGAAAGTGGACTTCACGAAGCCAGAAGTCGCATTTTGAAAACTTGGCGTACAGCTGTTCTGTTCGAAGAAGTTCCAATATAAGTCGTAAATGCTGCTCGTGTTCCTCCTGACTCTTAGAATAGATCAAGATGTCGTCGATGAAAACAATCACAAACTTGTCTAAGTAAGGCTTGCACACTCTGCTCATTAGATCCATGAAGACTGCCGGTGCGTTCGTTAACCCGAATAGCATGACAAGAAACTCGTAGTGGCCGTAACGAGTTCTGAATGCTGTTTTGGAGACGTCCTCATCCCGGACTCTCAGTTGATGGTAGCCTGACCTCGGATCAATCTTCGAGTAGTAGCTCGACCCTTGCAACTGGTCGAACAAGTCATCAATACGTGGAAGAGGATAGTGATTCTTCACAGTCACCTGAAGGTACCGTCTTTCTTCTTCACAAATAACACTGGAGCTCCCCAAGGCAAAGAGCTAGGACGAATAAAACCCTTATCCAATAGTTCTTGTAGTTGTTTGGACAATCCCTCCAGTTCGGTTGGAGCTAAACGATACGGTGCGCGAGCTATTGGTGCTGCTCCAGGAGCTAGCTCGATCCGAAATTCGACCTGGCGATGAGGCAGTAGCCCAGGTAAATCTTCAGGAAACACCTGTGAAAAATCGCGTACTACTGGGATATACTCTATTCTCTTCTCTTTTGTAGATGCGTCAGTAACAAGTGCTAAAATAGCAGTGTGGCCCTTTCGTAAACACTTCTGGGCCTTAAGGAAGGATATGATGCCCACTACAGCACCACTCTTGTCGCCTTGAATTTCGAGAGGTTCTTTGCCAGAACGGGGAATATGAACAAATTTTCTCTTTGCATAGGCTTTCTGCTTGCTGTTGGGATAACCAATCCATACCAATAACGATGTCGAAATCATCACAACGTTGGGGTCATTTCTAGAATCACCCTGACCAATCACGAACACTCGACCCCTGGCACCATTGTCGTCGTTATTACCCCCGTTGTTGCCTCCATTATTGTTCCCGTTTCCTTGGTTATGGTTCTGATTCGCAGGTCGTGAGCTCCTGCAATCCTTGGCTTCATGCCCCATCTTGAGACACCTCTGGCAACGACCCTTGTTGCACTGACCATTGTGGTGTCTGTTGCATCTATTGCACTTTGGGTGATTTCCTCGATATTCACCCTGCCCTTGACTACCAGAAGATTGCTGACCAGGACTCTGGTAGTCATCGATCTTTCGCTGCTGTGCCTGGGACTGAACCGAAGTCGAACCCTTGCTAGAGGTTCCATCCCACTTTCGTTTGTTGTCACTGGGAGTCGCAGAAGTAGTAGTAGCAGTAGCACCAATACGCTTAGGCGGCTTGTTCTGTTCCACTGCCTGGTCTGTGAGACGATGAGCAAGACGTGTAACATCCTGAATGGTAGCAAGGTTGGCAGAAGTCACATGACTTTGAATCTCTGGTACTAAGCCTTTGAGGTACAGCTCAATGCGTTTGATGGGAGGATCCACCATAGTTGGACATAACACTGCCAGTTCGTTGGATCGTTTCGTGTACGCTTCTATCTCTGACCCCGTCATCTTCAGGTTAAAGAACTCCACTTCCAGCTTGTGGATGTCATCACGACTACAGTATTCACATTTGATCAGTTCTTTAAAATCATTCCATGGGGTGGCATTAGCAGCCGCCAGCCCCAGCATCTGAACTTGCGCGTTCCACCAAGTTAGCGCAGTGCCTTCGGGAGTACCAGTGGCATATTTCACCCTACGAGCCTCGGGGCATTCACACATCTCGAAGACCGACTCGAGTTTTTCAAACCAATGGAGGAGTCCAACGGCTCATTCAGTGCCACTAAAAGTACTAGGACGACAGTCCATGAAAGTTTTGAACGTGCACACAGGTGGCTGAGCGTGTTGACTTGTCGTGTGCGTAAGAGTAAACAAAAATTAAGCACAAGTGTTGGGTTACGAGAGTAGGATCTAAAGATCCTAGAGTAAGTTGCGATGGCAGGTAATACCTCCTGCCTGGGCAGCTGCGAGTGCTGCAGTAACTTGTTCAGTGATTAAAGCCGCCAACTGGGCTTGAGTTAGGTTCACACGTACACTCATTATCTTCACATAGAAGGAAATATGAGTGAGAAAGGTTCGCAAAAGTGCGATGACAGAAGAGAGTAAGCACACATGTGTTTTCAATCAATAGTTGTTACGTTTATCTAAGCATACCATGAGCAAAGTTCTATGTAATCTAGCAAGTAGGCAATGTAAACATAAATCGTATCACCTAGAATGTTGAGTCTTGCACGTGGAGCGAAGCGTCGTTGTGGATCGTTGAACACTGTACAGGTTATAGTCTGGTTTTAATAAAAACGCTTTCCCTTATTAAAACCAAGTTTGCTATAACCAATGGCTCTGATACCAATCTGTCACACCCCCAAAAATCCACACGCGGAGTATCACCGCTTAGAGGCGTGACTGACCAGGATCAAGCCACCAATCATATTGAACGACATATAAGTAAATATAATTCAACCAAGTAATATGAAAGATGTTCAAAAACCCAAAGCATAGTTATATGTTTAGCGGAAGCATAATTTGTAAAATCCATAACAAGTATTAAATATGAAATAAGGTAATGATTAAAGTATGGCACACATAGCCATGTCCCACAACGACCGTTCCTCCCTGTGCAAGCTCCATGGGTACCTAATGACCTGCAAGGCATGTAGCAACGAATCAACAACAAAGTTGAGCGAGTTCACAGTTGGTTGTTTGGTTATAGTATTCATTTCGTAAATCGTATGTTCGTTTTGTAAACCATGTATCGTATTAATCCTTATCGCGGCCAATCCAGGCATTTGTGCGATGATTAGTGGGGGATTCCCATGTGTTACTAGACCACGCGTATCGACTGCTACGAAAATGTAAGAGGCGCCCTAAGTCAATGTCTATCAACATTGACCCTTTGCCCATAGTCCATTAGTACACGCCCGTCCGACTGGCACGGTGTGAGGTTTGTTAACCCTAATAGCGCTATTAACTAATGACCCGCTAGCCCTAGGCCTCGGCGATTAAGTCGATAATTGAGGGACTTCCTTTGATAGAGGTGATGGTCTTAAGATCGTGTACGTAGGCTTTACGTACATGCCCTTTAATCCGAGGACAGTAGTAAGTATAACTGTACGTAGGTTTTACGTACGTGCCCTTCAATCCGAGGACAGTAATAAGTAGTTTCAATAGTAATGGTTGTACGAGTAGTTATCCAATCCCATTCCCAACCCCTGGGAATCCCATGCCTTGGCTAGTGTGAACTCACCTTGGTTTGCTCGGTATGCTAAGTTATGTGTTCGCAAATAATCAGTCAAGTCTTATAATATGAATGTATACTCAATCAGTACATGTTTGTAAGGTTTCACATACAATCTAGGTCACAAAGTGTGCCTAAGAAATCATCATGCATCACATAAACATTCCATCCTATTCATGCAATATATGCTTCATATAATGTCTTTCACCATTTGTTCTACTATAGTTATTCATTAACATGCCTCACATGGTTAGCAGTTTAATAAGGTTAACATACATAACAACAGTAGCCAACTTAACAGGGTTATCTTGCTTAACAGAAAATAACGATTAACCATGTAAATCAATTAACAGAGCTAACAAGCCACAAGTGTTACATTTTTAACAGAGTTATGTAACTTAACTGAGTTAATAGAGTTAACGGAGTTAATTGACTAACAGGATTAGATCAACTTAACTCAACTGAGTTAATATTGTCACACTAGACGAAATCGGTATAAGGCGAAAACCCTTGTTTTACGAAATCACTTAGTGGCAAAATCCCTTAAGTGTTTTCGTTGGGATGGAGGGTTTTCATCAGGCATCATCATCATCAACAACCGTTACAATAACACAGCAACCCTAGTCTCCTCTAACAGTTATATACACTACCACAACCTTAGATCGCGCTAACAGTTTCAATGATTATGACAAGAATCATTCAATCGGATTAACTAAGACAATCAAATAAACTCTACAATCATCCGTACGATCCGAACCGTCATCCAAATATCATGTACACAGAATCTCATTCAGTTCAACAATCAACATTCATACCTAGTATCCAGTTGGTTAATATATATATATATGTCGAAATCGAATCCTAACATCATGTTAATATGCTTTCGGGTCCTAATCACATCAATATCAATCCATATAAATCTTTCAATAATATAAATTCTCAAACCCTAGGTCAACACCAACTCACATATATAAAAGAATATATAGCTGATCATTTCATGCATACACAAATCAAAATCACCTATACTCCTACTGACACTTCATTAATTGTCCACATGCTTTTGTTTGAACGCACATGGCTTCCATGTCCATAATCAGATTATTAAATCTTGGTGAAACCATGAAACTTCACTCTATGGGCCCTCACAACCGAATGTCATTGATATTCAATAGTATTTCCACACACAAACCGATATCAGCCATTAATATACAATTTAAATTTCAAGTCTAGCCTATTAATCATGCAAGATACTATCAACTCACAGTGATTCCAACTATACAGTTAACAAGCAATCATGTAAAGGTTGGACACTAACCGGACTCAGAATGATCAACAAGAGAGATCTGACTTCAATGAGAGGGGCTGCCGTCGACTTGTGGGTGAGGGGGTGAGAGTTAGAGTTTTTCAATTGAACTTACGCGTAAAGACTAGAAATAGTATAACTGCTCCACTAGTGGGCCTAAAGCCCATCTTGATTTCGCCAAGATGTAGATGACGAAAACACTTGAGGTGTTTTCGTCCAGCAATGTATACATGGGGTGGGGTGTTTTCGGCTGAGGAAGTTTTAGGCAAGAACTCCACATTTGATTTCAATTATAAAAGCCAATAATCCAAACAATATATATACATAACATTCATACACATATCATGAATACAATCATTTACTCAACACATGTATTGCACATCAAGTATTTATAAAACACACTTGCAAATAAGTACGAGGTTAAAACGGATAGAGACCTTGAAAACTCGGGTTGTCACACTATATCTCACCAGACGAGATGTAACATACAATGATTAAAGTGAGATTTCATACCTGATTGCTTGTATTGGCTGGATTCTTGATACCTAGGGTTTTTAGAAAAGAAGTGATTTGTGGTTAGAAATTGGAAACAACGATCTGCAGTGGACGACTTCTGGTTCTCTCGGGCGAGGGTTTGGGGATTGTTCTGGTTCTCTCTCTTTGCAAGGAATTAATGAGCGTGTATGGGGAATTGGGATGAGAGCAGGGAATTCAAAATTTGGATTCAAAATGGCCGCCCAAATCACAGCTTAATTAATAGAAGTATTTAATAGAATATAGATTAACATTTAAAAAAATTCGGATTTATGACATTAGCGGCGTCTATGTGGCAGCCTATGTGGCATACCTAATATCATGACACGTAAGCAAAGTGAGGTCATGCTCTAAGCTCCTTTAATAGATAGTATAGATAGATTCATAGTAAAATGGTTATTAACATAACTTTTCTTTAAAAAATATACTGGAAGCCCTTATATATTTTCAATTGTCATAGTCTAGCATGTTGACATTTAAATAGTTATTATTTGACCAGATTTTAATACACGTATTTTATTTTATATATTATTATATATATTAAAATCGGTTGATTACACAAACCTCAGAGACTAAAATGACAATTTACTCTTTAATATTAAATATTTAAGTTTTGCGGTAATTTGGAGAAAATTGAAAAAAATATGGATAAAAAGTTGATGTACCACTAACATGTCACAGAAAAATTGAGAAAATATGAGATGACTCCTTATGCTCTAAGTGAGAGAACTCTACATAGAAAAAAACATTGGGCATGCGGATCATATAATGATAAACACTAATAATAAAATATAAAAAGTATAAATATAATTAACACTTCTTCTTAAGTTGAAGCATAAACGTTAATAGTGTCTGACTTGTTACAAATACAATTTAGACACATGACATCATTCCTCCTAAACACGAAATAAGTGATCAAGTTCCTAGGATCTTGAACCACCACATGTAACACACTTCGGACATAATGAAGGACCAAGAACATAAAACATCAACTTGGATGAACATGAACAATTACTTTTGCGTGAACAGTAACGAGGATGAACACATGGGCGAATCTTTTAAGGGGCGGCCGACCCCCGAACTTTTCGCTCAGTAGTGGAGAGTATGTAGTTTTCGTATAGAAATTTTCAGTATATACGTTTTTTACCCCCCAGTTTTATAAAAAAATTTAGGTCCGGTGACTTCCGCCCCCCCCCCCCCGGTCGAAAAAATCTTAAGCTTCGCCACTGGATGAACATAATAAGGAGAAAGTAGCGGGTAACGTTAGGCCTATCAATGGATTGGATATTGATCCATATCCAATCTAATCTGATCCATTTAAATCACTTATTGGATCTTAAAAAATATCCATTAATTCATTAATTAATCCAATGGATCGATCCATTTATCCAAATAATTATATGGATCAATCCATGATCCATCCGGATCGATCCATTACTAATTAAAAAAAAGTAGAAAAAGGAAAATTTCTTTCAAAGCCTTATAAGTAGGGATGAGCAAAGTTCAAGACCCGAACCGATACCTGAGAATCACATATAACAGAACCCGATTAGCGACCCTAAATTCAATATCGGTTCCTTTATCTATCGGGATTATCGGTTTTCCTATAAAACCCGACTCTGAGTTGGGGAATTGGCCTGTAATAATCCCAACTAGAGGTCAATGGCCATTGACAGTCCCACCTTTGAATATTCCCCGCACCAGTCTCACCTTTCACCAATTTTTCCTACACTGGTCCTCCATTAAAAAAAAAAAAAACTTAACGGAGTTAAGCTTTTTTCCAAATTACAAACAGATTTTTTAGGGCTATTGATCAGAACGACGATACAAGTCCATTGATGTAAAACTTACCTCGAAATGGTGCTCCAAATGACTTGATTTTTGTTAATTGGAAAATTAAACACCTGAATTGAATCGTCGTTTTCATCGTTTGGAGCACCGTTTCGATGTAAGTTTTAAATCAATGGACTAGTATCGTCGTTCTATTCAAAAGCCATAAAAAACTGTTTGTAATTTGGGAAAAAAAACATAACTCCGTTAAGTTTTTTTAACGGGGGACCGGTGTAGGAAAAATAGGTGACGTGTGGGACTGGTGGGGGAATATTTAAAGGGTGAGACTATCAATGGCCAATGACCTCTAGTTGGGATTATTACAGGTCAATTCTTCTTTCTGTAATCGGTTTCGGTTCCTTTATCTATCAGGATTGTCGGTTTCCCTATAAAACCCGACTCTGATTTTCTGTATGTTCACATAATCCAAATTTTGACTCCATTGATGTACCAGCGACCAAATTACACACGATACAGTTAGTTTTTTGCTTCCATTTCAGTTCTAGATACGAATTTATACCAAATTCACTCCATTTCAATCTAGAATCAACATTTCACAGTGGGTGGACTATATATTAGAAGGTATGTCCATTAACTCTGTTTATTAATGTTGTCTTCTATTATGTTTATCAAATATGTTAAATCTTTCATTAATTTGGTAATCTTTTGTTGGTATGAAATTAATGGGTTGAATATGCTTCATTGAGATTGACTAGTATCTAAGGTTGCACTCTTTCCATACCAGTTGTTCGATAAAACGTCTAAGTGAAATAACGAATGTGTTAAATAAGTTAGAAAACCTATAGACATAGTACTACAATAAAATAGATGTGCTTCATAAAGATAATGTTAAAGATCATGTTAACAATGATAGTATAATCATGTTCGAGATGATGGCTTTCAAGAAAGTGAAGATGAGGTAGTGTCGTTATAGTGTGAATGTGTGATTGAATCTTTGATAGACCTTTAGTGAGTGATTCGACTGGTAGTCTAGTACATGTTTTGGCCAAGCATCAAGTGTAGTTATTGTTCTTATTAGTTTAGTCTATAATAAGTCGATATCTCATCAATTGCAACTTAATGTTGCAACTAATAATTCTGTAAAATAAAGTGACACGAAAGAAACATGTTTTTGATTTTTTTTTTAGATTTTTTTTTAGATTTTTTTTATTTTTTGAATTTTTTACAATTTTGTAGATTTTTTTTGATTTTTTAGAGTTCTCTGAGTTTTTTTAGATTTTTTGAATTTTTTGGATTTTTTTGAATTTTTTATTGTTTTAGATTTTTTTTTGATTTTTTAGATTTTTTTATTTTTGATTTTTTTAGATTTTGTTGAATTTTTTTGATTTTTTTTAATTTTACAATTTTTTTGATTTTTTGTGATATTTTTTATTTTTAGAGGTTTTTTATTATATTTTTATATGGATCGATTCGGATAGTGATCTATCAATTTAAAATTATTTGGATATGGATCGGATCACGATCCATTATGTTGGATCATGGATCGGATCATGATCCATTTAAGTTGGATCATTAATGGATCGGATCATGATCCAATCCATATCCATCAATTGACAGGCCTAGGTAACGTTCTAGTACCGCAACGTAGGTTATATCGAGTGCCACTAGGGTAGGCTATATCGAGTGCCGGTAGCGTACCAAAGGGTGATGAATGAAGCCAATACTGTCCGAACAATATCGGAACCAATATCAGTATTATCAAAACCATATGATATTCGTTTTTATGGTTTTCGATCGATGTAGAAGACGACTTTATTATCTGGGTTACACAACTTTATTTTTTGGGTTACATCAGACTATTTTTGTGTAATGAAACCATTGTAAAAAAATTGTATCTTAAACTATAATGAGTACAGGTACTGTAACAAACCGAGTTGTGTTCAAAATCATGTATGATTTTGTGTCATAAACTATACCAATTGCGGAATCAATACTGACCGAACGCCGGTACCGGTATCAGTGTTATGGGAACCAGTGTCGGTGTTTGTTTTTATTGTTTTTTAAATATAATGTGTCATAAACATCCCCAAGTATATCTCTTTGTTCCCAAAAAAATATATATTCGAAGAAACATAAATTACACCCATGAGATACCTATATAAATATGTTCAATGCTCTTTCCAAAACTACATTCGAGATATAGAACATAGAAAAGAAAAACACAAAAATGTTTTTGCTTCTTCAACTACTCGTTATCGTTCTAGGTTTCATCTCTCATGAACATGAGGCTATGGCTGCGTACGTGACGCCATACACATCCATAGTAGTTCCGGTTAACAAACATACCGATGCTGCTAAGCCTCTCTATAGCGTTGAGATCATGACAGCCTATGACTATGTAAACGAGCAATACTTGCATTCAAACTTCCTTATAGACATCGATGCTCCCTTCATATGGCACGACTGCATCGTGCAATGGAACATTTATCCAGGCAGTTGCCCCCCCAACACGCTCTGCACATATGCTGTTTCTTGCGTAGATTATCAATGCACAACTTTTCGAACGTCTTACTCTTATAAGAATCCTTCTTGCCCTCTAGAAACCAACACTTCTTCGTTCCCTGGTTGGGGTGACTGTACATGCTCAGTCAACGTGTTTAACCCTGTGACTGGTTCGTGTAACCAAACCCTTATCAACTACGACGATTTCACAGTGAACGTAAGTGACGGTAGAAAAATCTTCAGTGGTTTATATGATGCACACCCTTATGCAGCATGTGCTCCTCATTCAACATTTGCATCATTTCCTTCAAATGTTTCTGGTGTCATGGCATTTTCTTCCTCGCCTTACGCTTTCCCAGCTTACTTCTATCAACCCCTTAAAAAAACGTTAGCTCTATGTCTTCCAAGCAAGCCGTCTGCCCCTGGGGTTCTATTCTTTGGAACCGGTCCTTATTACCTTCTTCCTCAATCAAACGTCGATCTAAGAAGTTATCTTTCTTACACTCCGTTGGTAACGCAACCAGATTCTTTTGGATACTTTATCAGTGTCAATAGCATTGTAATTAAAAAGAGATCTATCAATGTTCCCGCAAACACAAGTACCAAGCTTAGTACAATTGACCCTTACACCACGCTTAGAACCGATATATATAATGGTGTGGTTAGGAGGTTTTCAAAGGTTACAAAACAATTACGTCCTACAAAGCCAGTCGCCCCCTTCAGCCTTTGTTTCAGCACCTCCACTGCTGGTTTGAAAGTTCCTGATATCGATTTCAGCCTCCCGGATGGGAAGAAGTGGACTGTATCCACAGCTAATTCTATTAAGCAGATTACAAACGAGGTGGCGTGTTTGGCGTTTGTTGACGGTGGTGCAACGAGTGAGCCTGCAATCGTGATAGGGACGTTTCAGTTTGAGGACAACTTTCTAGAATTTGATTTAGAGAATTCGACTTTTGGGTTTAGTTCATCGTTGCTAGGTAAGCAGACGTCTTGTGCAAACTTCAACTTTACACTTACCGACGGCCCATAAATAACCCTTTAGTCGAATAAAGTTTTCCTGTTTTAGATGTGATCGATATCTATGAATCCAATAAATAAATAACCCTTAGTCGAATTGTTCGCTGTCTTAATTTGCTTGTATCAATTAAATGCGCCATTAAGTTCTTGTTATTTAATTACTACTAGGGGGTTAAACCTGTCCTCTTTATCACCAAAGCTTAAGGTCTCAAAAGTGGACATAATCAGTGTCTTTGAGAATTGCTTCCATGGCCTACCAAGGCATGTAAAAGCCAAACTCGAACCCGGCTCTACCTGAATCATAAACGGGTCGGTTGGTTTATTTAGGGACAAGCCTGCTTGAAGGTCGCGAGGCTAATGTTAGGAAGATTAATGTATGTCAAGTTTTTAGTATGATCATGGTATGGGATGTTGTCATGTTGATTAGTTGCGGCTAAGATTAATGGACCTTTGTATCTGCTACTGTCATTAATTTGTCACTAGAAAGGAGAAAATGTTTGAATATGGGCAACCAGACACATTTGGTTATGAGAATTCTGCATAAAATTGGTTGTCAAACTGAGTGGGCAATTGAGCTGTGTGGATGTCGTAAATGGATATGGAATCCTACTATCAAATAACAATCATGATGTGGAACTTGTGTAGCTACTGTGTGGTTGTTGTAAAAACATATGGGAGTTGTGAACTGGGTGATGAATATTTCATGAACAATTTTTATGAAAATTTACTAACCAAATTTTTTTCTCCTTTTTTCTTTATACATCTGTTTT
Organism: Helianthus tuberosus; assembly: GCA_030545235.1. Taxonomy (NCBI): domain Eukaryota; kingdom Viridiplantae; phylum Streptophyta; class Magnoliopsida; order Asterales; family Asteraceae; genus Helianthus; species Helianthus tuberosus. The sequence continues at coordinate 31,757,846 of CM060405.1, forward strand.
ACACGTACCAAACAATACCGATTGAATTTTCTATGTGTTACGAACCGAACCGAACCGAAACGACACCGACCAAATCATGCAGAAAAAATGCAGTCCGCCGCAAAGAACGGGTTTACTATGACCCGAGTTTAACTTAGTGAATAGTTTAAGGATATGACTTGTTTGTACTTGATAGAGTACAACTTTGATCTTAGCATAATAAGCATCTTAAAGAATATTGTGTTGTGCGTTTGTAATGGAGTTGTTGAAACTTAGGTAGTGTTTGGTAAGCATCTTAAAGAATATATATGTACCCCTAATGCGTAATGTATATATATATCTTCCTATATAATAAAGGAAGAGTTATAAATCTTAGGTGTCAATCTCACAATCCCCCTCTTTAATTTAATCCTACGTGTAATTTTCTGAGATTTTTTTTTTTATAAAACCTAAAGTCAAAGTAGTTGCCGGCAAAGAAATCCTCAATGCTTCATTGTCCAGAGAGGAAAGGTTTCTTCCTTCTTTTCTTCCCCCCAGGAGCCCAACAATCGCTCCTCCTTCCTTTACAATGTTTAATACAGTCAGACATACCAAAGAAGAAGGGCATCGCCTCTTCTTTTCTTCCCTTCTGAACCATTATTACTCTTAAGGAGGAAGAATGGTGTTTTTGTGCAAGCCCCCCTCAGTCAAACAATAGAAATGGCGCACAAATGAAATCTCAAATCTTCTAAATTCAAATTTCAAATCTCTGCAATAAAGTCACACCTTCTACACTCTATCAATGTTCTAAATTTTGAGAATGAGGCCTCAGGTAATTCGCGTTTTCGTTTTCATATTTGGTTATTCTGATTTGCTATTTTGATTTATGTTTTTAAGCTGTTCATGATGCAGGTTGTTTTTTCCTATCAATATTCTATATAATCCACGTCTCTGTTCTTCATCTCTCTGAGGTATGAACTTTTATCCCCTCTCATCCCCAAATCCCCATACGTTCACTACTTTCATCTATAGCCGTGATTCCTATCAGCTAGGGTTTGTTATGATTTAGGGTGATGAAGATGACAGAGATGGTGGTTGGAGCTATAGCCGTGATTCCTATCAGCAAGTTTTTCCGGCTAAGAAGGTAAGGACCAATCACTCTCTTGCCCTAATAGTTAAGCGAGGTCAAAATCCAATTTTTCTTTATATATTATTTGTGTGCTTAGGTTGAATCTATTGTTTTCCTTCCAAGTTATGCTATTCAAAATTAAAATACGACTACAAATTGGTTTCGGGTTTTTCAAATCGCTGCTATCCGGAAGCACCTAATCATGGCATTCAAGAGCTTTCAACGGCTCATTTACTGAACAGATTGATAGTCTTCTTTGTTTGACAAGTGAGTAGATGCTCAAATTGTCTAATCTTTATTGGTGATTTTTTTTATAGATTCAACAGGTCCATTTGTTGAAAGCTTTTTTATATAGTTTCACGCATTTAGCATTTAAAACACCATCCCACTAGCCTACCGTGATTCAGGACTTGGAGTAAAAGTGGTAGCAAAATGGACTTGACAGAATCTGTTGTTCATACATTAGTAATTCAGTAATTCACATGTGTAACCCTAATCAAATACATTTACATCCCCACTAAAGTAGAGCTGTGTACAGATCAATATTTTGATGGTCCACAAAACTATAAATTACTTCTTTTAATGGGTTTTTTTACTTGTGGGTTTTCATATATTCATCACTATGAAGATATGAAGTATTATTACCTTTAAACATTATCTTTTTTTTTATAAACTATGGTGTTTTTATGCCCTATGATGATGAATGCTTTACACATTTAATTTGATGTTTCTTTTGTCATTAGGTTGATCAAACAAAGACAAAATGGTCCCTGGTTTTCTTGCTTGCCTCAAAATGAATTTTCGAACGCATGGTGATGCTCGGCAATAACACTAGCAAATTTGTTCATGGTGATAGGTACAATTAAGTTTTTGTTTTCTGATTGTATCAGATTTAAACCCTAAATCTTAATCTTCTCCTGTACTCTTCTCTTGATCTCTTCTCTTTTATTTGCAAACCATACCCACCAAGTTGATCGTTGATGATCCGCCGGCTGAACCACCATAAAACTCTGCCTTTAGTGCTTGCCAGCCGCGAAAACCATCTGGTGTTCATCGATCTACACACGCCGCATCATCGATCGGATATGGATGCAGGTTTAGGTCTCTCAAAGACATAAAAGATGAGATCTTGAAGCCCACATTGATTTCAGAGACCTGGCTTTTCGGTTAGTTTTGCAATGCATTACTTCATTTTTTTTAAATATTTTTATGTGTTTTAAGTTTTAAAATTATCTGGAATACATTTGTAGTTGATTATGGGTTTTTAGTATATTAGGGTCATATAACCTGTTTTTAAAAGATGAATGAATTATCGAAATAAATGTAAAACTATTTGATTCAATTTTGATTATTCATTGCAGAGAAAACTTTTTAGGCTTAAGTGCCAAAGTTGATGCAATTACAATGAAATTCATCGCTAAAAACCAAGTTCTGACTAAAAATTCACAGTGGTCTTTCACTTCAAACCTTTGCCACATAATCTAGGTTCATACTCTTAAGATATTGTCATTGTAGTTATCTCTTATGATAGTTTTTCTCGAAGTACATAGTTCAATGGTATAGGAACAATTTTAATAGCAATTTGTATTCTTTGTATACATTATATTAACTTTTACTTCCCAACACACCAGGAAAATATTTGCATTACATACATTTTATGGGTGAGCGTAGGTCGGTTTGGTTCAATTATGGGCCAAAACCGAGCCTATGACCATATTTCAGATTTTAAATTGGGATTCCTTAAATGGTCCATCATGTGTAGAGCCAGTGATGAGGAAGCCAGAGAGGTAGAGATGAGGAATAAGCCGATGTGGTTCGAGTAGATTTTGTGGATTCAAGCCAATCATATAAATTCAAGAATCATGATGAGATTCAACTCACCAATGGTAAGAAGTCCCTAAGTTGCATTTTTGGTTGTTCTGATTTGTTATTTTTCAATTTTGATTTCTGTTTTTAATTTGTTGTTCATGATGCAGATTGTTTTTGCATCTCAGTCTTTTATTTAATCCCCATCTTTGTTCTTTATCCACCCGAGGTATGCATTTTCATAACCATTTAATTATGTGTTTCGTATGATGTATGCAAAGTTTTGTTTTTATGTCTGGTGCATTCAATGGGTCTACTCGAGCTTACTTGAATGGGATGAAGTTAGTTTGATCTCTCTGCTTTTTAGATATTTACTTCTTGATAGCGAACACTTCAAGATTTCAAAATTATGCATCAATATCTGTGTTTTTCATGAGTTAAGATGGTAAATATCAACTTTAATTGTCAAAGTTGGTTACTATATATCAAAATTATGGTTTTTTTTTTCTGCTTTTAACAGTTGCTTACCTAAGATGGAAAAAAATAGGGGCTAAGTTGGCCACAAATAAAAATGAATTATGATTTTTCTGGTCAAAGTTGGTTAACTATTAATGCAGTTAGCTGTGAAAATTATTGTTGTTCATTACACCCTTTTCAAGATTTTAAAATTATCCATCAAAATCTGTTGTTTTTAAGGCAAGAACAACGGAGATCTATTAAACTTAATTTTTTGAGTAAAATGTCATTTTCGTCCTTGAGGTTTGGCCAGTTTCATCCAAAGGTTTGTTTTTCCGAATTTGGATCCAAAAGGTTTAAAATTCAAGTTTTAAATGGTTTTTAGGACAATCTTTATGTGAAATGTAGTCAGGAAGAGTTCCAAGACTACCAAATAGTTTCATAAACTAGCATTCATGATTAAATAGGTTCAATATAAGAAATCATGAACTATGAAAATAGTTCTTTTCTATTTTTATTTTTTCTAATCTAACTAATAAAGCTTATACATGAGAATGAACTGAACTATGTTTTCTCTATATTTCTAAAAGCTTGCGATTTTCTTAAAAAGTATTTAGTGTATTCTTATAACAAGTTTTGATCTTTTAGTTATAAAAAGTACACTTTTTATGTAAAGTTAAATAAGTTAAACAACCAATATGGGTAGTATTTAGTGTATTCTTATAACAAGTTTTTATCTTTTAGTTATAAAAAGTACACTTTTTATGTAAAGTTAAATAAGTTAAACAACCAATATGGGTTTTCTAAAGGCATTTGTGTTATCTTTATAGACATCTAATGGTATACACGTGTCATTTAATTTAGTAAAAAATACATCAATAGAAAATCAAAGGTAACACATGGACCCCCTTTATCAAATCTATCATTTACAATATACCGACTTATTCCTTTTTATGTTATGGACGAAACAAAGATAAATTGAAAGATATGCTAGGCATCGATTTAGCATCTAACACTACTAGAAAATCTGAAATTTCTTACACCAGTTTTCGTAGGAAATGCGTTACAAAACAGGCTTTCCCACACATTTGTGACAAATACATGATGTAGGAAAATGCCTCGTAGGAAACCTGTTTCCAACGCATTTCCTACGCAATTTCCTACCCATTTCCTACAAAATCGCCGTGTCACAAACTGCTACAGATCTCCTACAACAATTCATAGTTATTTTTAATATATTATTTATGATAAATATTAATTATTATATTTTCGGAATTTTTTTAGCTACACATTTCCGACAAAAAAAAAATTAAAAAATTTCATTAAGCATTATTCGTGACAAATTTATGACAGAAAAATAAAAATAGTTGTTACAAATTTCCGACAAAAGCATTATTCGTGACAAATTTCCGACAGAAATATAAAAACAGTTGTTACAAATTTCCTACGAAACTCAGTATATTTTGTGACAAATTTCCGACAGATATAGGGAAATTAAAAATAAAAAAAATAAAATATAAAAATCTAATTTTTTTGTGTGACACATTTCCTACGAAAAACATAAAAATCATGTATTTGTATGTGACGCATTTCCGACAAACACAAAAAAAAATCAATATTTTTTTGACACATTTCCGACAGAAAAATAGTGTTATTTTTGTGACACATTTCCGACAAACTAATCTTTTTAAACAAAAAAAATAATAAAACAAAATTAAAATCCAAATTTTCTTGATAAAATTGCAGAAAAAAAACTATAATAACTTAGAAAACGTATTTTACAACATTCACCTCAAATACAATAACATAAATCTAGAAATTAAACATTACAAAGCAAGTTCTAATATGTTCAAACTACAAAACTAATACATAATACAAGTGCAGCCAGATTTATGGCAGGGTTGTTGCCTTGCCATCATGGATTGTAAAGTCAGCTAGTGCATCAAAGCCTTTGACTGTCTTCACCAATTCCAGATTATCTAATTTATTTGACACATCAAGGCATCAACATTATGTAATAACTAATAAATGCATCAATAGAGCACGAACTTTGGTTAATTGATTCATATCATGATTTATGATCCAGACGTTTTGTTGTTGGCTCCACCTCTGTTGAACAAAGAGATCTAGTAGCCAAATGAGTATGAAAAACTATTTACGAGCTAAGCGTAAGCTTTAAAAAACAAAGCTCGAATGTAAAGTTACCTCTTCCGGACAAGCCTTTTCAGTTGGTCTTGATTGCTTTCTTTGCTCACCAACCTTTATTGCTTGACCTCAGAATTCATGGGCCCAAGCCTGCAATCAACAAAGATAATTTTAAAGATAAAAAAGAGAAGAGAAGGGACAAAACTGCAACACACTATATATAGATTGTGTTTACATTGTGCAACATCCATCACCATTGCGAAAAAACATGAGATACCGTGGCACTAGGGGTGTGAATTTCAGACACGACCCGAAAACAAAACACGAACCTAACACGAAATTTGCGGGTTTAGGTTTAGTCTAGATGGGTTCGGGTCAGTTTCAGGTTGAACCCGCGAACCCGTTTAGGTTAACGGGTCGGGTTCGGGTTCGGGTTCATGTAAAATTTTCGGGTCCGGGTCGGGTTGAACCCGCCAACCCACGAACACGACCCGTTTAGCACCCCTACGTGGTACCAATGTCCTTCCACTTAACAGACTTTCTAACTTCAATCGGCCCTTTTTAGGACATTTATATAACTAGTTTATACCCACACGCGCGTTGCGGCGCTAAACCGAATCGTTCTCAGTTTAAAGCATCAAGTGGATACAAGTATCAGTTCTTTTTTTTGAAGTATCAAGTGAATTACACACCCTAAGATATGAACACAAATTAATAACTTTGCAGAATGCTTTCCAGAAAATCGTTTCGAATAATCAATCGTACCCTGATAAAAGAATTGGAAGCCTAATTTTCATTCAGCTGTGGATTTGATGGGCAAGGGTTTCCACCAATACCAAGGGACCCTAGCCAATATAGATTTTAAACTCCCACTTTCAGCCCGCAAAGCAGTTTCGACTTTGAATGATTTGGGGATAGCAAAAAGTGCTGATTTAATACAAAAAAGTTGGAAAAAATTAAAAGACTTTTAGAGGGTGATTTCATGGAACGTGGGCCTATCTCAATATCATAGTGCCCTCAAGCTCAAAGTGCTCTAAAATTAAATACATAGTCTAAAGGGGTTTAAAAATAAGTAATCTTACCAAAATGTTCTGTTCTTTATGTGGGCATTTGCCCGTCCTAATTTGCCACTGCCAAGAGCACCAACAGAAAATATATTATATTAAAAATAGATAACTAAAAAAACCTTATACAAACTTTTGTAAGCTAATAAACACCATAGTAAATTGGCTACAAAAAAGATTATAGAAAAATGACTACAATGAGTTAATTGTTATGAATTTCGCATAATGTTATCTGACTACTAAATGTTCTTTTAATGGGGCTTTTATCATCACATAACTTCAAAGATGACTAAAATGCAGTGAATTAGAAAGATACATGAATTATAAAAGAAATGAGAAACTGAGTGGGTAAAAGAACTTTAACAATAGGAGTTTTACTTTGATCTCAATGATTCATATATAGTATCAAAGTAAAATGAATTGTAATTTTCAACTACTCTTCTTACATCTCAAAGAGTCTACAATCATCATGTTCAGCTTATGCTACTCAAACTCCAACACTGCATGAGAAGGTTGAGCTACTTAAACCCATGACCCATTTCAATTTTATAGTAGTTCGCAATCATGGCAGTTTTCAATTAGCACAAACCAAAAAAAAAAAAAGACAAAAAGATCACCGACCTAAACTTTCAATACATGAAATGCAAGCAATATTACTTTTTCTTTTTGTGACCATGAGGGAAAACCACTCCACCAGTGACCTTCAAGGGATAGTTCAGTTTCACCCCTTGGAGGTTGTAATAAAAGCTAAATCAATTACCTTTTGAGCACAAACACCGGATGATGTTTCTTAGTCTTCTAGCAAATGGCGAAAAAAACTTGGGTGATTTTCCTCGTTCAATGCGCAAGGAAGAAAGTGTTTCATAATATCCTCGTCCACACAAATCGTGACAATTCTAGATTGACAAACAGATAATAACAGTGATATGAACCCCAACAGCATCAACTCTGCACCAAATACAGTTTATTCAAAAGGAAACCTATAGAAAACACACAAAACTTATGTTGAAACAAAAAAAAAAATTTGAAAAGTGCAAGAAAAATACTCCAAACTATATGGGCACGTGTTATTGTTGTGGGTCTAATCGTTTGCACCAGTGTCTAATTGGTGCAAAAGTTTTGCGTCAGCGTGTTATTGGTTTTCAACGCAAAAGCGGCAGACTTATGCGCTGTGCGTGATATGATGACATAATAGTGTTATTGGTTGTTAGTCTAAATCGGTGTAAAAGTAATAGATTTGTGGGTGCAAAAGTAGCTAAGTTTACACCAATTATGGACACGTAGCAAAATGGTATTGGTTGTCGGTCTAATCGGCAATAAATAAAGTAGTAGATTTTTGCGCCAATGTGTGTCTTATTGGTAGAAAAGTGACCCATCAAACCAAATTCTGCAAATAAAACCAACGAACCTAGCCAATGATAGCCAGCCCAGCTGGTCGGAGGTGTGAGGGTTTACCCATAGGTCTCGGTTTCGAGTCTGTGGGGTTCCCGCACGGGGGCCTGAGTTTCGGTCGAACCGGGAGGTACGGCATTGCTGGCCGGCGATTCGAACTCGGGTGGGCGCGCGACTTGCGGCCCTTGGGGACTCTTCCAAACCAGCTGATCCATTACCTTTCAAAAAAAAAAAAAAAAACCAACGAACCTACTGAGTAGACAACAAAAGTTAATAGCAGTACACACAACCTAAATGAGAGCCTATTTACATGTAATCATTCATTAACTTATATTTATACATATATAACGAAAACATCATATTTGATGAATTTTTATTTCACACAAATTGGTTAATATAGTTTTATTACAGAGCATCCAAACACCCCCAAAATTGTCTTATCAGAACATCAAACTCATTAGCGTCTAAACCGAAATCCAAACACCCCCTGAATCATAAAATAAAACAGGGAAACAGACTGTCAATTAGCTCACATCTAGTTCACATTCTTCAGTGAATCATAACAAAAACAAAATTAAATATTGTGTTAAACAAGAAAGTCAATTAGCTCATAGCTTCAAACACACAAACACTACACAATCTCCCACCATACAAAAAAAGCAAGTAGCATAATTTACCTAGCTGATGCAGGCATTCAACTTCATCAAAAAATGGACTTAAACTTATCGGAATCCACTTTCATAATATCATCTCTCTTCACTGCAACAACCACAGAACCATCAAATACCTCCACAACTAAACAATTATACAAAACCGTAACAAACTGTACGTATATATTACCGCTAATCAGATTCTTCACGGCAAGATACCGAGAACGAAGAACCCTACACTCCACTCCATTACCGTCATCCTCTTCAACACGATCATTATTCTGCTCCGCGTTCCTCGGGTTAACGTCGCTCAGTTCGCCTTTAACGGCTCGAACCATGATTATTAACTTGATAATTTTTGTTGAATGACTCGTAATTGAACGGAAGACGTGAATCGAAGAACATAAACATGAACCCTAGGTTTTCAATTGGGGAAAAATTATAGGATGAGGGAAAGAAGTTGAAATTTGGGCTATAAAGAGTATAAGATTTCAAATTTGATCACACATCTGATTAAGCAAAGAGTGAAATAAGAGGGAAAAAGATAATCAATTGGGGAGGAACAGGTAGAGGCAGTAGATGGATTCTTGGAGGCAAATAGAAGTGAAAAAAAAAAGAGAGGGAGATCTAAAAATTTGGGGAAAGTAAAAAGGGGGGAGATCTAAAAATTTGGGAGCAAATGAGAGGGAGATAAAGCGGGTTTAATTAGGAATAAAACTAATAATGCTTTATTAATTAAAAAAATTACATTACTAAAAAAAACGGAAAAAAGTAAAAAAAAAAAAAACCATTGCTAAATAAAAAAACTAATAATCTAAAGTCCGTATTTATCACGGATTTGTTGGCGACGCATTTCCGCTAAGATTAACGCCTCGCCTCGGAGGTGATCGATTGGTTTAAACAAAAATTATGTCTTTCTCCATTTGTCTCGACTCTTGTATCGCGACAATTTTTTGTTTTCGGTGTTTCTTTCTTGCAAAGTCTCTAAATGCCTATGACCGAGGTCACGAATATCTTGTAGGCGTCGGTTCATCTCTTCGAAATCGTCCTGCATTTCGAAATTTGTCGAATACCACTCAGCCTTTTTTTCCCACTTCTTCTACCCTGAGGTCATTCCAACTCCAATTCCTCTTCGTCGTCCAAATTAATGTTTAAGTCGACGTTACGATCATCGGAAGTGGGTGTCTCCGGGTCAACCAAGGACGATGTCTTCGACTGTTTTGCTTTATGTCTACCACACCAACTTTGCACACCCCTACTAGTGACTGCCCTCCACCTACACCAACTACTTTGGACGTGGTGGGATATATCACTATCTATCTCCCCATCACACACATATATATACACGTATACATGCACGTACCTATACTTATACAACACATACACGTATACATACACAAGCATGCATATACATACACAGATATACACATAGACACACACACACACATATATACACACACACACACACACACTAACACACGCATACATACACACGTACGCGTACACATACACATACACCTACACACAAATGCATACACCTAGAAAAGCATAAAAACGAATACTGGTACATTGTGATCCATTAAAGCCAAGTATGGTTCATTAAGACGAATATAATCTACTTTTGTCCATTGTGATCTATTAAGGCCCAATATAGTCCATTAAGAAATGTACGATCCACTATTAACCATTGTAATCCATTTAAGCCCAATATTGTCCATTATGACATCTATGATCTAATATTGTTTGTTGTGATCCATTTAGACCCAATATTGTTGATTAAGACATCTATGATCTACTATTGACTATTATGGTCCATTAAGGCTTAATAGGGTACATTAAGATATGTATGATCTAGTATTGGCCATTCTGATCTATTTAGGCCCAATATGGTTCATTAAGACATGTATGATCCACTATTGACCATTGTGATCCGTTAAGAATCAACACGAATGATCTACTATTGACCATTGTGGTCCATTTAAGCCCAATATGGTACATTAAGACATGTATCATCTACTACTGTCAATTGTGATCCATTTAGGCCCAATATGTTGATTAAGACATATATGATATACTATTGGTACCACCAATGATGTTGTTCAAACGGTACGATATTGTTCGAACGGTACGATATAGTTACATGATACATATCTACATAAGTTTATTGGTTTAAGCTTGGGAAGCCCTCGTGGTAGTGTTTCGGTTTATAAGTAACCATTGGTGTTAGTATATGACTCGAAACAGTAGAATAGATCTGTTGGGTTTGACAAACCCAGCTCCTGGTCAGTCCTGACCATGTGGAAGTGCAATTGGGTCCTAATTGTGATGGATAGTTCATGACTTTTGGGAGTTCTTACATTGCATCATAGAAACTCATTTGGTCATTTTATGAAACTTATTTTTTGAAACTTATTTTATAAAAGAAATAAATATATATTTTTGAAATAAAAGTTTAGGGACCATTTGGTCATTTTATGAAACTCATACAAAAAGGGTTTTGAACCCAATCGAACCGGACAAGGACGGGACTCGAACCCGCGCCTTCCCGCAAACAAAACACGCGCACAAACCAACTGGGCTACCAGTTGAGATGTGTTATATTCTAAGTTATATTAAATTTATATACACATTAGGAATTTAATGTATTAAATCATTAATGCATAGGAAACTACATGATTGTCTCCTACGCCTTTGTGACAAATCTAATGAAAAATGAACTTTTTGTCACAAATGTGTAGGAAATATAATTATTTTATTATTAATAAACTAAATTTAGTATTATTTATAAATATATTCGTGTATATCCTTGTTATTACATGATTGTTTCCTACGCCTTTGTGACAAATCTAATGAAAAATAACTTTTTGTCGGAAATGTGTCACAGGTTGTGACACAATTCTGACAGAACGATTAAATCAACTAAGAAATAAACTGTTTGTCGGAAATGTGTCACAAGTTGTGACACAATTCTGACGGAACGATTAAATCAACTAAAAAATAAATATTTTGTCACGAATGTGTAGGAAATATAATAATTTTTAATTATTATACTAATTTTACTATTATATATAAATATAGAAGTGTATATCCTTGTATTTATTTTTAATAAAATTAAGTAATATGACTTAGTTGTCGGAAATGTGTCGCAACTTGTGACGCAGTTCCGACGGAATGTTTAATTAAACTAAGAAATAAACTGTTTGTCGGAAATGTGTCACAAGTTGTGACACAATTCTGACGGAACGATTAAATCAGCTAAAAAATAAATATTTTGTCACAAATGTGTAGGAAATATAATAATTTTTAATTATTATACTAATTTTACTATTATATATAAATATAGAAGTGTATATCCTTGTATTTATTTTTAATAAAATTAAGTAATATGACTTAGTTGTCGGAAATGTGTCGCAACTTGTGACGCAGTTCCGACGGAATGTTTAATTAAACTAAGAAATAAACTGTTTGTCGGAAATGTGTCACAAGTTGTGACACAATTCTGACGGAACGATTAAATCAGCTAAAAAATAAATATTTTGTCACAAATGTGTAGGAAATATAATAATTTTTAATTATTATACTAATTTTACTATTATATATAAATATAGAAGTGTATATCCTTGTATTTATTTTTAATAAAATTAAGTAATATGACTTAGTTGTCGGAAATGTGTCGCAACTTGTGACGCAGTTCCGACGGAATGTTTAATTAAACTAAAGAATAAATATTTTGTCACAAACTTGTAGGAAATGATTTAATAATCAACCTTTTGTAGATTATTTCTAACAGATCTGTGACGCAACTATCAATTAATTAGGGTTTTTTTTATTTTCTGTCATTGTTGCGTCAAAAATTTGACATAGAATTTTTGAAAAAAAAATCGTAGGAAATTTGTCACAAATGTGTTTGAATCTGTGACAAAAATAATTGTGTAGGAAATTTCCGTAGGAAATTATGCACTTTTCTAGTAGTGTAAAATTATGGTTTAATATGTCTATACTAAATATATATCATTAATGGTTTTGATAGAACATGTGTAGAGACTGGAATTTGTTTTTTATTCAAAACCTGTTCCATTAGTGGTTATCATTTAGGAAGAGACTCCCGACATCTATTTTGATGAAGAATGGTGGTCAAACCATGTTGATGAAATAACTGATATCTGTAAGGCTTATAACAAAAATTGATCTCATCACAATGCAAGTAGTTGACACGCGGATATTTAATTTTAAATTGCTATTATACTTTCTTATTCACGTGTTTGGATTTTTGATTTTAAATTCCTATTTTTATGACTGATGTTTTCTTATTCATGTGATTATTTTTATTTAATTGAGATTTTTAATGCTTATGTCCATACCCAGTTCGGTAAATTCGGTACCAGTACTTCCCGGTACCATTTGCTCATCTCTATACTAAAATCCTGTGAACTGTGAAGCCATGCCTCTTTGTTTCTATATATTTATTTTATTACAGCACAACACATGTGAAAGTATAAATGTGTGTAGAAAGTAATTATAAATCGTATGTGAGTGCACAATCATGTCACATCAATGTATTATTCTAATGCTTTGAATAACCTTACATATATGGATTGTTAATTCCTATATAACTGCAGCCAGGGCAAGGATGGAGCTGTTAGGTACTGGGATATTCAACATGGGGAGTTGTCAAGATATTTTAGATTGTTTTATATGCATCCAATAGTATGTGTATCAACTATTAAGTTTGGTAACATGTACATCACGTTAATAGTAATTACTGAATTTTACATATATTATCTTCTCTAAACACAGAGTCGAGCCACGCAGCGAAGTAAGGACTTGAAGAATGATCAAACTGAAAAACAATTTATGTACACCCACGGAACATGAAGGAAGGGCTGGAAGCCGCACTTAAAGAAGCCACACCAGGTTACCAAATCAAACGCATAGTAAACAACCTTTTGTTCGAGTTATCTAACTAACATGCTAGATGTTAGTAACATAAGTTGTAAATACAACATTTGATTTAGCAACCTTTTGTACAGCTTATCTAGCTAGCTTATTCCATGTGACTGAAACAAACAATCGTTATGTAACAGATGTCCGACTTTAGTGATATATGAAACTAATGCTTGCCGCAATCTAATTCTAGCGGTGACTATGGCATGTAGGTGTAGCAAACACTTTGGTTTTACAAACACGGTGGGTGGTAAATCCAACTTTTTTTTATATTCTTACATATGGTTGTTTTTTTTCCCTGTTTATTAGATATGTGGGGGGTAGAATCCCATTTATTGAGTTATTTGCAAGAATCAATGCAATTGATGCTGGTACCATCAAACGTGTAGCTAAGAGATTTATATTCCACCAGGTAGTACATATTATTGCACACCGTTGACGTTTACACCTCGTGTTTATATCACGCTCACATCTTTGGCTAGAGGTAGTAAAGATCTAAAGGGGGTCCACTTCAATTATATTGTTATAGCTAGCTTTCCATTTTTTTAAGTGTAAATGCATTGATTAAGATTTTTACTAACGGATCAAATTGGAAAATCTAAAAAAAAGTTAGCTGAGATGGCAAAGTGAAGAATGAGTCAAACAAGTGGAAAGTCACTTAATATGTAGTCAACATACACAACCTCACAAACTGTTTTGTTAAAAAAGTAGTATTCAATATGCACATGCATAACCTCATAAACTATTTTCTTAAAAAAATGGATTTTTATTGTTAATAATATGGTTCTTATAATCTAACATGGTGATCATCAGTCAGATTTTAGAAAATGAAAACAATAAAGTGTTTCAAGAAGAATGTTGATGCTGCATTAAGGTTGCATAAAGAGGATGAGACAGCTGGCATTCTTCGTTCGATGTAATTGGTTCATTACTAAATTTTCCTAACCCGGGATGTTCCCGGGTGATAGCCTAGTATATATATATATAGGGGAGGGTTATCTTGAGAACGCTAAATATTGCGAGAACCGTGAGAACGAATGAAAAAACCAATCAAAACCAATTTTTTTAATACAAACCTCATTGTAATTAAAATACAACATCAAAAAAAGAATTTACAACATCAAATAATTCATTTCTCCTTTCAAAATCACTCTTTTTAGATTTTTTACACATGTGTAAATATAACAGATTTACACATGTGTAAATGGCAAATTTACACATGTGTAAATTTTCTTTATTTACGAATTCATCTATATTTAAACGTGTAAATAAAATTTCTAACATTGTATTCGAATAATAATGATAAGTGTAGAAAAAAAAATTTGAATTTGATTCGTGTTTTACCAAGTTCTCGCGTTTTTTTCATTTGTTCTCACGGTTCTCACAATATTTAGCATTCTCATTTAAACCCTCCCCTATATATATATATATATATATATATATATATAGGGGAGGGTTATCTTGAGAACGCTAAATATTGCGAGAACCGTGAGAACGAATGAAAAAACCAATCAAAACCATTTTTTTAATACAAAACTCATTGTAATTAAGAAACAACATCAAAAAAAGAATTTACAACATCAAATAACTCATTTCTCCTTTCAAAATCACTCTTTTTAGTTTTTTTACACATGCGTAAATATAACAGATTTACATATGTGTAAATGGCGAACTTACACATGTGTAAATTTTCTTTATTTACGAATTCACGTAAATTTAAACATGTAAATTAAATCTCTAATATTGTATTCGAATAATAATGATAAGTGTATAATTTTTTTTTGAATTTGAATTGTTTTTGACCAAGTTCTCGCGGTTTTTTCATTTGTTCTCACGGTTCTCACAATATTTAGTGTTCTCATTTAAACCCTCCCCTATATATATATATATATATAGAGAGAGAGAGAGAGAGAGAAAGTATAATGTACTTCACGGCTTAACGTACGTTAACGTACGCGACAAGAACACAACGTGCGTGATTAATATATAACGTGCGTGATTTGTATGATAAGGGCTCCCATGCGTGATTACAAGGGCTCCCATGCGTGATTTTTGGCTCCATGCGTGATTTTTTGGCTCCCATGCGTTATTATCACAAAACCAACGGATCCATGCGTTATTATTTGTTCCATGCGTGATTATAGCCCTGATCTGAACGGTTACCAGTGTCGCGTACGTGAAGTATGATAAGCCTTTTTGTATGTTAACCTTTCTCTCTCTCTCTCTCTCTCTCTCTCTCTCTCTATATATATATATATATATAGGGTAAGGTTCATGCGAGAACCACCTTTATTGCGAGAACCGTGAGAACCAATGTGAACACAACCTAAAATAGCTAAAAAAGCCTAAATAAAACCTAAAAAAACCTAACCCCCCCCCCCCCCCCCAAAAACCTAAACCCCCCCAAGCTAAATGCTAAAAACTAAACCCCCAAAAAACCTAAAAAAAACCCCCCTCCCCCACCCCCCAAAAACCTAAACCCCCCCCCCCCCCCCCCTCCAGCTAAAAAGCTAAAAACTAAACCCCCAAAAAACCTAAAAAAATAAAAAAAAAATCTAAATTTTTTTTTTTTTACTATTTTTAAAGTTAAAATCGCTACTTTTAGAAGCCAAAAAAAAAAAAAAAAAATTTTTTTTTTGGCTACTAAAAGTAGCGATTTTTTTTATAAAAAAAAAATTTTGTGTGTTTTTTAGGTATTCTTGGTTGTGTTCACATTGGTTCTCGCGGTTCTCGCAATAAGGGGTGGTTCCTAACGGATCTTTGTCCTATATATATATATATATAGGGGAAGGTTCAAATGAAAACCACTAGTTAACGCGAAAACTCGAAAACTAACTAAAAAAAGCCTAAAAAACACACAAAATTTTTTTTTTTTTTTTTGCAAACCAAATTTCGCAGGTTTTTTTATATATAAAAAAAAATTTCAAAAAAAAAAATATATATTTTTTTTTGTGTAGTGCACATGTGTATTATTACAGATGTGCACTACAAATTTTTTTTTTTTTTTTTTTTTTTTTGAAATTTTTTTTTATATATAAAAACCAGCGATTTTTATTAAAAAAATTGAAAAAAAAAAATTTGTGTGTTTTTTAGGCTTTTTTTAGTTAGTTTTCGAGTTTTCGCGTTAAAAGTGGTTTTCATTTGAACCATCCCCTATATATATATATATATATATATATTAAATAATACTATATTTTATATAACAATGAAAAGCTCGTTTAGACGAACGAGCTTACTCAAGTTCATTGAGAAGCTCATTGAAATCAAATAAACCCGAGCTTCTAAGGAGTCGATTTCGAGCAATTAATTCATAAACACCTCTACTCCCCTAGTTTTGAGTACACCTATTGTGAAAGCCAGCATCCAAAATAACTCCATAAAATAAGAAGAGGAAAATAGGTAGCAATACGACTAGATTATCATCATAGTTCTTTAAACTAACTGTTGAGTTATCTAAAGTCTTTGATGTTGTCGTCCCGTCCCGTCCCATCCCAACTACTTTAAAAAGATTTCTACCGGTGATGCGCGTGGGGCCTGTAAGAGAACTTTTAACATCTCCAACCCTTCATCCTTCTCATCAACCACACTACGTATCAACACCTTCTTCAACTTAGGAGACCTGGCCAAGATAAACTTTACAAACTCCATAGAAGGCTTCGAGTTGTTAAAATAATCAACCACCAATTCCTTCATATGCTCCAACCAAACATCTGAATATTTTTCCAATATAGCAGAATATATCTTATTTTCATCCTTATCCCCCAGTTCAGCCTACAGCAAGGGTCGTCATTATTTTTGTCAATGAATTTTGGCGAGAATTAAAATAAAGAGGATATAAAAAGATTTACCGCTAACTTAATTTTCTCCAAGTTTGGAGACTGAACCTCTTAAGTGATGGACAATTAGATAAAAGATGAAGAAGGGCTTCTGTGGAGATGTCTACATTATACAAGCATAAGCTTCTAAGGCTACCAAATCCACTGAATATTGGTTGATGGCCAATATCAACATTATGGAGATCTAGGTCTGTTAACTGATGCAAAGAGAAGGCACATAAGGGTAACTTATACGAATCTTCAAACTCAAGTGTTAGTTTCTTGACAGCATGGTTCTTTGACAAATGTAATATTATTTGATCAAGTTCAAAACAGTTACAGCTTATGATGTACGGGTAAAAGGTGAACTCGTGTATTGGACCCTGTCGCATTAACAGAACTTGGTGTATTGCATTGAAAAGTTTACACCTTTCGTCCATGTTTTTCCTTGCACTTGCTATGTCAGATGGTAGCTTCTCTTTGTTTTTTCCTTTGGACAAAGTAGACGAACCAAACTCAAGTTTGGGAATAGTGGTCCACTTGTACCTCCATTCCCTAGAGAGGATACTTGTCCTTGCTGCCTCTTCAATTGGTAAAAGACATAGGATGTTTTCTATTATGGTTTGAGGGAGTGTGTTGATTGTAGTCGAAGACAATCGTTGAGCTTTACTCAGACGTTTAGCTTTCATCTTTGGGTGTTTTAGTCAGATTAATAATACTAAATACTCTGCTGCACATAAGCTGCCATATACATCATTAGGAGACTGTACAACACAAAGTCTAATAATTCAAGGTCATACATTACTGTTTGATGTCGAAGCTTTCAAACCAAATTATAGTTTATCAGCTGAACCCTATATGAGTTTATATATAGTCCAGTTGAGTCATCTACTTTTGCTTATGATTAATATATTATTTATACGATTTAGCAATCAGCATTATTATAACTAAAAGATAACAGTTATCAATCCATGAAACAGGAATCACAGATTTATAACAAAATCGAAATCACCGAACTAAAGCCTAAAATTACCGAAAAAAAAACCTAAAATCAAAACAAAGAAAAGGCAAGAAACAGCTAGTAAATCAAAGAGTTAGGCAGAATGAATGAATATGTTAAGAAAGGTAAAGCGATCAAAAGAAAGAGTTACTTACCCAGGAACGTAGCTTTTACAAACAGGCGAGTGAAGCGTGGATAAAAACTCTTTGTATATAACTGTCCTTTTGGTTGTTTAAGAGTAAATTGCAAGTTTTTGTTAAGTGTGTCCTTTTATCTTTAAAGTTGATAGGATTCTTAAAGAGTAATTACAAAAATCGTCCTTTATGTTTTATGTTTATATCTCGAATTGCAAAGTGTATCATTTATCTTTAAAATTGATGGAATTCATACTTTATGTATGCAAAACCTAACATGTTATGTCCTTTACCCCAAACTCTGTTAAATTCTAATGTTAAATCAGGATATATTGGTTCTTTTACTAATTTATTTAAAATGTCTTTAATTTAAAATGTCTCGAATTGCAAAGTGTATCATTTATCTTTAAAGTTGCCGGGGGTTTAAGTATCGCCATGACTTTGTTCGAGACGCGTTAATGGATATCCTTAGACGAGCAGGGATCTCGGCAAAGAAAGAGGCACCGGTTAATTTTCTTACAGACCCGGCGGAAGGGAGGTCCACCCTACGCCCGGCTGACGTGCTAGTTTTTGATTGGGAGGGCGGGAAACATGCTTGTGTCGATCTCACAGGTGTATCCCCCTAGCCGGGTTCCGGGAAAATGGGTTTGTGGCAGGGCAAGCAGTACTTAAAGCAGAGTCAAAGAAGGTGGAAAAGCACACGAAAGCTTGTGAGGATAATCAGCATGCCTTTGTCCCCCTGGCGTTTGACACGTTCGGCTCCTTGGCGCCGGAGGCGGTTCGGTTCTTGGCTAGAGTTCAGCGTGTGGTCCACAGCAACTTTTCGACCCCTCAGGGGGCGAGGCTTTGTTTTTAGCAGATTACGGTTTTCTATTCAGAGCACAGGCTTTGTTTCGACCCCTCAGGGGGCGAGGCTTTGTTTTTAGCGAGGCTTTGTTGTTGCCCGTCTACCTGCTATCCTTATGTAACTTCATTGTTGAATTTAGATTGTATTAATTCTATATAATAACTTTTATTATTAAAAAAAAAAAAAAACCTAATTTTTCTCACCATTTTCAATCTATTCCGAGGCTTTGTTTTTAGCGAGGCTTTGTTGTTGCCCGTCTACCTGCTATCCTTATGTAACTTCATTGTTGAATTTAGATTGTATTAATTCTATATAATAACTTTTATTATTAAAAAAAAAAAAAAACCTAATTTTTCTCACCATTTTCAATCTATTCTGAGTTATCCACAACCACCACCCGCGACCTCCGCCACTGAAATTCTCCAACCTCAAATCTGTAACACCTCCGCCACCGCATCCCCTTAACACCTCCGCCACCGCCTCCCCTTAAACACCTCTGCCTAACATCTCCACCACCGCCTCCCCTTAAACACCTCCGCCACTGCCTCCCCTTAACCACGTCCGTCGTCGCATCCGTCCAGAGGTGTTTATGCCGAGAAATACACACTCCAGTACTGGGAGTTCAATTCAAGCTTGAGTACAAGAGATAAAAAGGAAGATAACTCAAACAAATGAAAGTTAGCAGTGGGATTAACACTCTCATTTTCTGTTATAATTACTGGATAACAAAAACATCAAAATACTTGAACATTCTAACCCAAAACCCCATTTACTTAAAACAAACTCCTCATTTTCAACTGGAAACACTTCGTACCTTTCCGGCAGATCTCAATCGCTGTTACGCACCATCTCCGGCTGCTCAGATTAGCCGGATTTTGCCGTTGATTTGAGAGCAACTCGAACAGAACAGATTGATATACGTTCTTTGCATCGAAACTCTCCATCTCGAACAAATTTAGATTGTAAACCCTAGAAATGAACAAATTTGGGGTGGATGGTATGGTGGCAGGCTGTGGTGGTGGTGGTGGGTAGGTGGTGGCGACAGGTGGGTGGTAGTAGTGGTGGTTTATGGGGAAGGTGGTGATGGCCGGTGGGGGTAGCCGGGAAGGTGGTGGTGGCAGAATGGGTAGTTTATGGGGCATGTTTGGCTAAGCTTTTTGAAACAACTTATTGACTTATCGGCTTTTTGAAAAGTCATAAGCTTCAAAATGATGTTTGACAATGAGGGTGTATGTGAGGGAAAAAAGCCAATAAGTCAATAAGTCACTCCATACTGACTTTTCCAAAAAGCCAATAAGTCAATAAGTTGTTTCAAAAAGCTTAGCCAAACATGCCCATGATGGTGTGTACAAAGAAGAAACAGAGTTGAGAGAGAAAAATTATTTTTGTATAAATAGTTTTAGTATTTCAAAATTTTATTTTTGCTTTATTTATTAAATAGATTTTAAATAAATAAGTAAAATTACCAATCTATCCTGATTTAACAATAAAAACTAATTGAGTTAGGGTTAAATGACATAACATGTAGTGGTTTGCAAACATCGAGTAGGTTTTTTTGTACTTTTTAAAAACATAATACACTATGCAATCTAGTTTTAACATAAAGGACGATTTTTGTAATTTACTCCATCTTAAAAGAGAAAGTCAGTGGCTATGCCACTGACAACCCTCAAATATATCTTGTATCCATGCACAATGATTAAATTTCAATATTCTATCAAATCTATTATATATAATAAATGAAAATATTTAGGGCCACGTGTCGCTTGGATAGAGCATCTTGGGTTTCATTTAGGCGGGAAAACCTATGGTTTTTTTTCCCTGCAGTGAAGCCCCGTTTTGGGTATTTGACCCATTTGTCGTTATTCGGATCCCTATATAAACCACATATACACACACACTTTACCTTTTCATCTTCAGACAAAACACTACATCTTCAATCTCTCTCATCTTTAACCTACGGCGGTTGATTCTTTGAACGTTCGATCAACTCCAGGTATCATAATCATCTTCCATTATTCTATTTTGTATTTTGTTGATCATCCAAATAAAAAAAAAATTCTTGTTTGTTGCATGTTCTTGATTCATTCAGAAAGAAGTACAGGTATGTTTTTTTTATTTTGTGATTTTAATCGTTTAATATTAAAGTTTTTTACCTTTGATTTTGTTCATTTAGTTTCGTATATTGATTAATTGATGTTTTTTCATTGTTTTGATTTAGCTTTTGCATGATATTGGTCTACACGAACCGATCATCACTCGATTTTTTCAACAATCTGTAGATCCTTATGTTAAATAATTTCATATGAACCCTTCATCTCAATTCAATCGGGTATTTGGTTTATAAATCTACATATAACTTAAGGTTCTTCAATATTCAAAGCCCTAATCTTCAATATTTTGTTTGATTCCGCTTTACACCTTAATTTCTTTGTTATTATATCTAAAACGAAGATTTGATTTGTTGATTTGTGAATCACGGCATTGGTATTCAGGAACGTAAAGGGGCTGAAGTTTCTTAAAAAGACGAAGGTTTACTCCGTTGATAGAAAGAGAATACAGAGGCCGAGGCCCGAGGGTATGGAGTTATAAGGTTTAGTGATCGTTCAACTGTTAATTCATGTTTTTAACAGTTGGTATTAACTAATGTTAAACCTGTCATAATAATTTTTTGTTGTTAAATTGTTTCTTTAAATTGTGTATTCATTAGCGCACTATATGTACAGATCAGTTGTATTTATGGGCATAACTGATTCGTCACAACGTTTTACATGCAGTATAAGTGATGAGGGTGTATGACCGCTAAAGTAATTGCATATTTGAGCTTGCATTACCTAGACATTCATGGAGAGTTTGAGTATCTAAGTTATTAAAAGGTTCACAAAAATCTTCAATCTACCATGTTCAACGAATAATGAAAGAGGTACCCACAACAATTAATGATGGTTTTATATAAGCATCTCCACATGGGGCGAGTCAATTCATACGTTTTTATACTATTGCATAGGTTTCAGCAGATGATGCTGGTGCACTTGATTTGCCCAAAGTTTTTGAACATATAGTCGAAGGAGAAAATCTTCCAGTACACTTTGATATGGAACTTAAGGTAACAAAAAAAATAGACCAACATTGTTTGTAGCTTCATTTCTTACCTGTAATGACTTCTATTTTAAGTTATCATGGGTTTCGTGCTTGCAGTTACGAAGAGAATGCAATATACCCGGTACGGTACCAAATATACCCGGTACGGTTCGGTACCGGTAACATTATTTGAGGGTAAAAACGGTATCGGACCGGACCGATACCGAAAACATCAAAAGTCTGTACCGAATGCCGAATCCGATACCGAATCAGTACCGAAAAATATTTGGGTTCGGTAAATTTGGTACTGGTTCCTGGTACCATTTGTTCATCCCTAAGCCAGTTGGTCTCTATCTCTGCATGGACCAAAGGCCTTGGGCTGTCTTTTGCTAATATTTATGGTTTACTTGGATGATAATCGTGTAGTTACATTTTTGAATGATTTATGTACATATAAGAGAATTAGTTGAACCTTTACAGTTTTGTAATGTAATGCTTTCTTATGTAACCATCTGTTTGGTGGTTTTAAAGTGTTCCTTTTTGGATCGAAAGGTTCTGGTGGGTGTGTAGGCAGGCAGACCATAACTCGGTTAAGGGGTCGGAAGGTGATTGTATTTTAATTTTAACGAGATTTTGGGACCTGCGCTATGCCGCTGGACCGTTAAACCAAACAAAAACATAGACGTTGAAACATTTAATTATATACGTGCGTTACGAAGTGTTTACTTAAACATCATCATAGAAAATAACAGCTAAGTAAGAACGATAACAAAATTCACGTCAAAGAAAAATCTTTAATGACTACAGTTAAAAATCTAGTAATAATAATGATGACTGTAATAGTATTGGATTTGAATTTATGTGTTAATTGTAACTTAAAAGATCAACCTAAACTGTTCTTAATCTCATTTAATCTTGAATAGTTTTAGTAAATTAATTCCAATCCCATTTATTATGAATATTATATTAACTTAAATTCTTTATAGTTATTGTAAAAATAAGTTGAGAAAAGGTTAAAATTGTACACTTTAAGCATTATATACCATTTTGTTTCTTTTATGTATCTATGAGTGTATACACTTGTAGAGTTCTAGGTCCTTTGTTTTTTTCCAAAGTGGACATCAAACATTTTCTTAACTAAAATTAATATTTTATATGTTAATCTCGACCATCTTCTATAATGCTAATAACACAACCATAGCACCAATCCCCTTCTAACAATTCTGCTCGGAAACCAACTATGAGCACCATCTCATCATATCTACAACAAACAAATATTTAGTTGATTTGTCCATACAAACCCTTAAATAACAATTATATACACAAACCACCACCATAGCACCATTAGTCACAGAGAGACACCATCATCGTCATTACCACCTAACACAACCACCACCCTCCGCAACCACCACCAGCCAACTTCCAACTCCATCAGCACCAAACCCCCATGGCACCACCACCACAATAGTGAGCACCACTACCTAGCTGTCGGCGGGCCGTGGAGCTGAGAGGTGACCTCCGACCGAAGAATTTCTACATTTCATAACCGACCCAACTCGCGTCTCCTGCGAATCCAAAATCCATCTATCTTTACCAACGTAGATCTTGACTATGCTATGCCATGCCGCCACCGGTTCGTCTTGTGGAACGGGAAACACCTGAGGAGGTATCGATGGTGCATGCTGGTGTGATGCTCTTGGAGGAGGAAAGACTTGAGAGTGAAAGAAGGGGAAAGAATTAACAGGGTAGTGGTGAAGAAAAAAGAGTGAGAGAAAGACAGTAGATGAGACAAAAAAGTATGGGCTAAACCAATAAAAAGACACAAAATTCAACAGTGTTTTTGTGTCTATGAGAAATTTTGATAAATTATATAGGGTAAATATTCAAGTGTATAGCTATTTTAAAAGATGTAATCAAAGTCCACTTAAACTGCCGTTGCTGATACGGGACTTCATATATTGAAAGATTAGAAGAGACTTATGTGTGACCTCTTTGATATAAAGCATAACCATTTAATTTATTAATATGACACTCAGAAAGGTTTTGGCCACTTGAAGGATATGCGTATTCAAAGAGATTCGACTATCTTTAAATTTTATTTCCACTTTGTCACTAATGTATGTAATATTACACTTTGTGTTTTATTTTATCTATACACTTAATGTTTATCCAAATAAGTTTCTTCAACCCGGGAAGCAATCCCGGGTGATAACCTAGTACAACTATATAAGTGTTCAACATTTTAGATACTTTATATCATTACTATAAATAATTAAACAATCAACTAATAAAATACTATATGATTGAAAAGGTATTCTTTTCCCCCATACTTTTACAATATTGCAATTTTAGCCTTTTGACTTTGGTACCTTCAAAGTTTCGTAAAATGACAAATTTAGTCCTTATACTACTACTCCATTTTACAAATAGTTTGCTTTTGACCCCCCAACTTTGCCGTAGTTTCATTTTCAGACCCAACTTTGTTATAGTTTCTTCTTACCCCAAAACTTTATCAAATTTTATCTTTACCCTTTCTTAGCCCTTAAGTTTAGGAAATGCAATTTTTAGGGGTGAGCAAGTTTAGGTCCGGACCGAAAATAACCGAGAACCGAACGGAAAATATACCCAACCCGACCCGAACCCAAGTACCTAGGTATTTAGATCGGTTCCA
This sequence comes from Helianthus tuberosus, assembly GCA_030545235.1. NCBI lineage: Eukaryota > Viridiplantae > Streptophyta > Magnoliopsida > Asterales > Asteraceae > Helianthus > Helianthus tuberosus. The sequence goes on from CM060405.1 coordinate 31,782,938, forward strand.
ATTTTTCATATAAAATAGGGTCGGGTCGGTTCTCGGTTCTTTTCATGGTGAAACCTGACTTGGACCTATGGATCGGAACCGACCCTATATTTAGGGTAGTGAATCGGTTCTGTATTTTATGTTTGATCGGTTCTCGGGTCGGGTCGGGTAATGGTCGGGTCGGGTTTTTCCTTTTGCTCACCCCTAGCAATTTTTAACCACTTAACTCTCCGAGGACTACATAATCACTTTCGTTGAGAATTGCTTCCATGGCTTACCAAGGTATGTACGAGTCTTAGCCGAACCCTGCTCTACCTGAATCATAAACGGGTCGGTTGGTCTACTCAGTTATTGGTTATTTTTGACAGGCCTACTTGAAGGTCATGAGGCTGATGTTAGAAATTATTTTTGTATGGAAAGTTTTTAGTATGACCATGGTATAAGATGTTGATTTGTACAACACAAAGTCTAATAGCTAAGAAAAAGGTCATACAACATTGTTTGGATGCGATGATTATACCATTTTCATTCCAATTTATAGTTTATTAGCTGAAACCTATATTAGTTTATAGTTGAGTGATCTACTTTTGCTTATAATTAACTTAGGGGAGTGGGGGTGGTCCGTGATGGCACCCCCATCACTCGATATTTTTTATAGCACACCACCACCACCGATTATATCACGCGTGAAATTATCAACGTGTTGTAAAAATTCAATTGTATGTGTATGACTTGTACCTTGTGTATTAATACTTGTACGTTCAGATCTGATGGAGCTGATGTTTCGCCGGAATTTGATGGCTTCGCCGGAATTTCTTCGGAAAACTGGTCTGCAAGTCGAAGAAGATGCAGATGATGTTTTTGAAAGTTGATTCTTTTTTAACACATTCAGTCCCTGTGGTTTATAGTTATTTACAAAACTTATTTAAATCTTATTCCTTTTAATTTCAACTTTTAAAACTGGTAGGTTTGGTTTTTGTCATAAAAAAATTGTTTCTTTTATAAACTTGTAAGATTTTTTTTATAAACTTTATAAAAACAAAAAAATGGTTGTGAGTGATGGAATTCCATCACTAGTGATGACCACCGCTACTAAAAAGTGCTTGTGAGTGATAGAATAGTGGTTGCTGACATGGCGGAACATGATTGGATGTTTATGAGTGATGGAATTTCATCACTTGTGACAACCCCCACTCCCCTTATTAACGGTTATATAATCAGTTTAACACTTACCGCACACAACAAAGTGGATTATCAAAAGATGAGTTAAACTAACTTTACTCATGTTTCATAAATTAATTATCATCTATTAATTAATTAATTTTTGAATTTGAAGCTTGTGAATAGTATTTTAACGGCTGGTAACGCCGTTAGTTTGTTTTGTCCACACTCTGCCTCTTCATGCTTCACTCGTGTTTCCTTCAAATGCAACCTCCTGAACCCCTGTCTTTGTGTTGGGTAAAAAATGAATTATTATCTATCTATTATCTATCTATTAATTTTTAAAGCTTGTGAATAGTATTTTAACGATTGGTAACGCCGTTAGTTTGTTTTGTCCACACTCTGCCTCTTCATGCTTCACTCACACGTGTTTCCTTCAAATGCAACCTCCTGAACCCCTGTCTTTGTGTTGGGTAAAAAATTCTTTTAATAATTATAATTTGAAACACTCAGCACCATCAAAGTGATTATAACCACTTCAAGCAAAAGAAACACATCACAACAATATTTTTAAAGCTCAAGTTTAACTTGAAAACAGTTTTGCAAACACGAGCTCTAACTCGGATTTGATTCATTTAATAATCATTATGAATATACATACCCTAGTTGAGTAATTGTCAACATCCAAAAGAACTCCATAGACTAACCAGAAAGAAAACACAAAAAAGTAGCAATACAACTAATCTATCTGAAGAAACACTGAACTAATTAAGGGACTAATCAGTTTGGTTTATGTTTCTACCATGATGGTTAATCTTCTTTATGATTTCCTGAGCTCCTTAATGACTGGGGTTATCTGCAAAACAGAACACCGTTACTCGTTAAGAGGGGAATGTGGGGGTTTCCCTCTTAACCGGGCTCCGGCGTGAGAATAAGCGACTGCTTTGGGGAGATAATTAAGTATTAAGTGAGAGAGTAGAGGGAATGGAATGTTTTAACCTGTGAAGTGAGGTCTCTATTTATAGCCGGAGAGGTGTAAGAGGATGTGGGCTGATGGGCCTTGGGCCGGAAGGCGACAATATGGAGGATATGCTCCTTGTCTCACTGGTGTCGACCGTTAGTGGCTTCTAGGAGCTTTCTGTAGCTGGCGCAATGTGATTGGAGCCACGTGTCATTGTTGTCGGCCTGGACGCCCTTCTGCCATCAGCAGGTAAGTGGAGATCGTGGGGCAGTTGTCTCTGTCCTATGATTGGTGCCATGTAGGCGTCCTTAAGTACTTTTTGTCTCCTGCATGTCAGATGATCGTGGAGCACGATTGAGCAGCGCCAGAAGGACGCTGATTGGCTCTTTTCTTCTGCCACTTGTACCTTGTGTACTATCTGGAGCAGCCTTGCGCTGCTTCCCTGTGCGATTCTTGCTGGACACGTAACTAACCCGCGCGGGGTTTGGGTGACTGAGTGCTCCTTCAGTATGCTAGGTGCTGCCATCGGAGCTTCTTATCGTCTAGGCCTCGCGCGGCGTAGAATAGAAATGGTGTAACTCGCGCAAGGCTCGTAGTAGGAAGTTTGTTGAATAAGGAGTATGGTCCCGCGCGCAACCTTGACGGAGGTTTGCGCGGCTTTTTTGGGACCATACCCCTTCATGTCCCCCCAGTCCAGTGCTGCACCATGCGCGAGGCAAGTGGTTGGAGCTCTGGACTTAGAAAAAATAAAAGTTGAAGAAAATGCTTCCTTGTTTTTGGTAGGCGTGGCGCGTGTAAACTTTTATTGGTTACAACGGCGCGGCTACTAGGCTTGGTTCCAGGTGAGCTAGTGCCTTTCTGAGTAGGCGCGCAGGGTTATTAAGTCATTGCTAACACTGCGCGGCCTGAGTAGCTTTTGCATGAAGCCTGTTGTAATTTATGGCGGGAAAACCTTCGAAATTTGAACTCTGACAAGTTGGTGAGAAACGTCATTGATGGTGACGTTTGAGTTGACCCGTTACACGGCTGTCATCAAGTTGTCTCTGACGGTTGGTCATTCCGTCAGGAGAGTGAGTTCCACGCGCGCGTGATAACCGTCGTTCCGGGATTCCCACCTTACGTGTCATCCTCTGATTGGTCATGTGGGCGGCGACTTCGGCACGTTTACCCATCGCATTAAATGCGATGGGTATATATATTCGAAGAGGGATGTGGGTGAATCACTTTTCCGTCTTCTGTTGTCGTCTTCTTCTTATTTGCTCTCAAATTCTCTTTGAATCTTCAAACTTTTGAAGAACAGTAGCAGATCTTCAAGTCTTCGAGGGAGATCGTAGCAGATCTTCAAGTTTGTTTCTGGAATCTTCAAGACTTCTGTCGATTTATCAATGGCTGAAGAACACCATGAAGATAATCCCGGAGAAGAAGGCCCTGTTCCGGTTCTCCGGTGGGATTTAGGGTTGTTTGAACAAATAGTACGGGGTTTCCGGTTTCCACCGGAATGGGATGCTAGGTACCCCGGTCAAAACCAGACTGCCGCCGATGCACCGCCGGGTTATATAACGTTGTTTGAAGATTTCTTCCATCAAGGTAATTTCCGATTGCCGGCGACGAACTTCATGGCCCATATTCTTCGGTTTTATGGGTTTCACATATCGCAGTTGAGCCCTCCCGGAATGGTCCGGGTCTGACATTTCGAGTTCTTGTGCTGGTCACATGGCGTAGAGCCAACTGTGGAAAAATTTAGGGTCTTCTATCAGCTGATCCGGAATATGGGCTTTTATTCCTTTGCCAGTAGGGGCGCTGCCAAGAAGATATTGCTTAATCCTCCGAAGAGCTTTCATGAATGGAAACCGAAGTTCTTTTATATTCGCGAGGAGGTGATCCCGATCGCCATGGCATTTCGTGCCTGGTCGGAACCCATTGCAAAAGAGGATCTGGCGATCCCTAAGACTGAGGCCTGGTATCGTGATCTCACTTCCACCCCCAATCGCGTGTTTGGTGAAAACGTTTTAGTAGCGGCGCGGATGAGCGACCAATGGCTACCTGACAGCCAGGAAGTTCCAATCTTGATGATTGAAGACAGAGGTTAGTGATCTCCTTAGTTTCATTGACTTCTTGTTTCGTAAATTAGTGATTTATTTATGTAATTTGTCATGCAGAGGCGCGTCTGTATCAGGCTGCCTTCGCCACCTTTGCTGGTTCTATGGGCGTGCGCCCGCTCCAGGCTGGTGAAGAGTACTGGTACGAGCAGATCAGGGGCAATTTCATGTAACCGGTTGCTGATGCATTCGCCTTGCCGCCTACTGCAACCGAAGGTGCGCACATACCTAAACCTCGTCCTTTGCGCTCTGTGACTTCTGCTGGGAAAGAGGTTGTCTATCTTTCCAGCGAGGAGTCTGTAGGGTCTTCGAACGGGGAGCTAAGTTCGTGGTCTAACGTCTTTGCAGGTGTGTTGCGCGGCCTGGGTATCGACCCCGAAGAGAAGAAGAAGAAACCTTCCAGGAAGAAGAAGGTTATTACCTTGGAGCCTGAAGCGACCAGCAAGGGAGCTGGGAGTAGTCGCGCAACCGCTAGTGCTGCTGATAAAGGTATTCCTCGCCTTTGTCAGAGTAACTTGAAAGATTACGTGATAATTAGTGACTCACTTGAAGGCTTGTAGCATATAGGCGAGAAAAAGACTAGAGCTGGTGGCTCAAAAAGTTCAGGTAGCGCGGGTTCTCGTAACCCGGATGCTGGCGCTACTCCATCCTCTGTTGCGCATGAAGAGGAGGGGATAGAAGAGGAGGAAAAAGAGGAGCCTGCTGTGCAGTTGATCAGAAAGAGGAGTAGGAGCGAGACCACAGCTGGTGTGTCTGTTGCGCCCAAAGCTGGCGAGGTTCCCTTGATTGGGAAACGGAGCAACTTGCGCTCGCTTTACAAAGTTTCTCCGGGTTAGTTCTTTAGCTACATTATTCTGTTACCTCCGCTCTCTTTAACACTTGGTTTTTGCAGAGGTTAAAAAGAAGACCCCTGAAAAGGGTGTGGTGTTTGAAGGTTACTGTTAAGCCTTTTGAAACCTTGGAGTCTGACAAGGCAAAACATGTTGATGTCGAGAAGGAGAAAACTGCGGCTACTGAGCAGAAGAAAACTGAAGAAGCGCGCAGGAAAGCCGAAGCCGATGAAGACCGACGGAAGAAGGCTGAGGATAAGAGGAAAAGATCAGCTGAGCAAGAGAAGAAGAGGCTAGCTGAGCAGGAGAAGGGAAAGAAGGTTGATGAAAGAGAGAAGGAGAAATCCGCTGCTGACAAGTCTGTTGGGATTTCTACTGGAAAAGGTGCGGTTTCTGGTTCGGCGGCTGGTCAGGGCAGTGTAAAACATGGTGCGCCGCCGCGCTCTCCGATAGGCCCCCGGGATACTGTGGGGGATATTTATTACAAGTCTTACACGGAAGAGAGCCGTGGTGACGCTCCGCATCATCCGCCATGGGGCTTAAAGCAAAAGGATACCTTCCAAGAATTCACGCCTTGCCGCGATTGGTTACTGAATTCCATTCCTCCAGGTGAGGTTGATCGCCAAAGAGCACGCACCCACAGCGGGTTATATCATGCTTATGTTATTGGCGAGGCCAACACCCGCGCTGCTAACCAGGAAATTGTTCGCGAGTGGCGAACACTGGTTAGGGAGAGGGATGATTGGGAGAAATATCGCGATCGGATACTAAGGCGTGCCACTGAGTTAGAAAAGTCTAGAACTGCTTTTGATGAAGAGAGAGCGAAATTCGAGGCTGACCGGAAATCAGAAGAGTGGGGGCGCGAGGGCCTGAGAAGCAAGCTGCAAGCTGCTGAACAACAGTTGGCTAAGGAGAAAGCTGAGTTTAAACGCATATGTGAGAAAGACAATGAGCGCGCATTCGCGGCTCGTAACAAGATTGTCGACCTTGAAGCTAAGGTTGTTGAGTTGACAGCGAAGGTGGAGGATGCGCAAGCTGCTAAAGAGTAGGCTGAGGTTCGAGAAACTTCTTATTCCGTTTAATACTTTTGCTTAGTATGTTAACTGAGTCCTTTATCCCTTGCAGGCCGAATTGGCTGGGGTTAAGGCACAATTGTCTGGCAAAGACAAGGATTTGACTGCTAAGGACGTCGAGATCGCTGAGCTGAAGCGTCGTTTGCGAGAGCAAATTGAAAAAAGCGAGTCCTTGGAGATCGATCTCGAAGCTGAGAAGGTTAAAGCTGCCACTGCTGAAGAGGCCAAACAAAAAGCTGAGGAGGCGCGAGACATTAGCACCACTGCTCTTAATGTAGCACAAAACAACTACTCCGAAGCTCAAGGTATCGTGGATACTTTGGTCTCTGAAGCCGAGTGGTTGCGCGGTCGCGGAATGGTGCTGGTATGATTCTACTTGACTTTGTTTTGATTTATTGAAACCTGTCGGCTTATGTATTGCGTTTGTTGTAGATGGCCAACTCCATCCTAAATGCTGGAGAATTGGATAAGGCTGTTGCGGCCGTTATAGATGCTTCCCTCGCAGTTGGTCACCGTAAAGGCTATCTTGAATGTGCGCAACATGCTGCAGTTATGCTTGGACAGGAGTTCGACACTAGTCATTGCTCAGTGACTGATGAAGCTGAGGCTGAGCTAGCTCGCGCGGAGCATGGTTATGACCATCTATCAATTCCGGGGATGGATTTGGTTACTGATGTGCTGAAGCATGATGACTGGTGTCAACGGCTGAAGAATATTCTTGATCCATCGGAGACCGTTGAGCTCTCGGATGAGGAGGAAGCTGTGGGTGATGATGGCGATGGTAAAGGTGATGGTGATGGCGACAAGCATGACGATGACGATGATCATGATGATAGCTTTGAATAGGCTAGTACTTTTAGGCTCTGTGCCCTGTAATTTTTCCTTGGAAGTTTTGAAATGTAAACCTTTGCGTGGTTACGCTTGTTTCTGATGAATGAATGACACTATGTTTTAGTATAACTGTTGCGCGGTCGCGCTTGTTTTTAAATATTATGCTCGTTTATTTTTTTCCGTTACAATTATTGCACTGTTGTTAGAAACTTTGGTTAAGTTAGCGCGAATAAATGTAAGTGTGGCTCTTGTGTGAGTGTAATTGCCCGGTCTCGCGCTATGTTCGCGGAGTACCTTGGAGGCGTAAGTCGAGAGCTCATAAGTTACTGGAGTGTTTTCGTGCTAATCAGAAGTTTAACATGCATTTGTAACGAAAAAGGTAAATGGAAAACATGTCGTATGCTTTCATTGACTTGGAAACAGGCGCTTAGGCCAACATACATTGCTTGTAAAGTAAAGGGCGTGTAGCCAACATAGGAAAGTAAAAGGCGTGTGGCCAACATTAGTGGGTAGAGGCGCAAGGCCGATATTAGTTACATGTAGCATTTGCGCAGTTGTTGCGCATTCCATGTTCGCAGGATAATGTGACCGTCCAGGGTGCGCAATTTGTAAGCCCCTTTTCCTAGCACCTCGTGAACCAAGTATGGGCCTTCCCATTTAGGTGCTAGTTTTCCTGGGCGTTCAGCATTTGACGCTTCGTTGTCTCGGAAGACGTATTCTCCTGGATTGAAGGTACAGATGCGGACTTTCGCATTGTAGTACCTTTCCAGTTGTGTCTTGTACTTAGCTTCCTTAATTCGCGCAATTTCGCGCCTTTCTTCTAGCAAATCCAAGTCAAGACGACGCTCTGCCTCATTGTCGATTGCGTTGACTGCTGTCAAGCGCGGAGAGGGCAGGCCAACTTCTGCCGGGATAACCGCTTCTGAGCCATAGACTAGGCTAAAAGGGGTTTCGCCGGTACTTGTTTTCGGCATGGTTCGGTGAGCCCACAAGATACTCGGGAGCTCATCCACCCAGCCTCTTCGCTTCGTGCCCAGTCGGGCCTTTATCCCATCGACGATACACTTGTTCACACTTTCAACCTGTCCGTTGGCCTGAGGATGCGCAACGGAGGAGAAAGTGTCTTCGATTTTCATTTCTTTCAACCACTTCTGGAGGTCCTCAGATGCAAAGTTGGTGCCGTTGTCAGTTACAATCTTGAGTGGTAGGCCAAATCTGCAAATGATGTGTTCCCAAATGAACTTGCGCACCATCATGGCTGTAGTTGAAGCAAGGGCTTTGGCTTCCACCCATTTCGTGAAATAATCGACGGCCACTATTATAAACTTGAGGGCGCCAGGAGCCTCTGGGAAAGGTCCCACCATGTCAATTCCCCACTGCTGAAAGGGCCAAGCAGTGGATACGGGGATAAGATCGTTCTTAGGGCGCAGGGTTTTTGGAGAGTGCCGCTGACAGGAGTCGCATTTGCGCAACTCCTTCAGGGCGTCGACGTGCATCCCTGGCCAATAATATCCAGCGTTCATAATCTTCGCGACAACCATGCGTGGTCCTGCATGGATGCCGCAGATCCCTTCGTGGATCTCCCTGATCAAGTAAATTGCATCTTGGGGGTCCACGCAGCGCAGTAATGGCCCCAAGAAAGACTTGCGGTATAAGATACCACCATTCATTTCGTAATGTAAGGCCTTGTTTTGAATCTTCCTTGCCTCTGCTTTGCTCTCAGGGAGTATTCCATCTTGCAAATAATCAATTATAGGGGTCATCCAGGATGGCTGCCCTATCTCGATCACGTTGACTTGTCGTAGCAGAACTGACGGGTTCTTGAGTACTTCAATCCTTACATCTTTGGCGAGATGTTGAAAGGAGGTTGAAGCCAGTTTGCTCAAAGCGTCCGCTGGTTTGTTTTCAGAGCGGTTGATGTGTACTACCTTGTAGGACTTGAATTTTTGGAGCAACTCTTTCGCCTGATCCAAATATAGGGCCATGACTTCGCCCCTTGCATCGTATATACCGTTGATTTGGCTGGCTATTAAGAGTGAATCAACGTGTGCTTGTAGGTTTTCAGCTCCCATTTTTATGGCGAGGCGTAAGCCTGCCAGGAATGCCTCGTACTCCGCCTCGTTGTTGGTGTTTTTAAAATCCAACTTAATGGCGTAAGCAAACTCATGATTTTCGGGGCTCACGAGGCGCAATCCAGCTCCCGCGCCATCCTCGTTTGAAGCCCCATCAGTGTACAACATCCATAACTCATTTGTTGATTCTTTTATAGGAGTCTCAACAAGCTCACAATCTTTGATTTTATCAATTGGGACTTCTGTAATGAAGTCCGCTAGAACTTGGCCCTTGATGGCTGGGCGCGGCCTGTACAGAATGTTGTGGCCCCCCAGCTCGATGGCCCATTTTGCTAACCGCCCGGATGTTTCTGGTTTTTGCAATATCGTGCCGATGTGGAAATTTGTAAGTACGGTGATCACATGCCCTGTAAAATATCTGCGCAGCCTTCGGGAGGCGTGTAGCAGCGCAAGCACCAACTTTTCCATCGTGGAATATCTCGTTTCCGGGTCAGTGAGTACCCTGCTGACGTAATAAATTGGAGTTTGGACTCCATTTCTCTCCACCAGTAATACCGACCCTACTGCCTTATCCGAAGAAGATAAGTATAGTACGAGTGGCTCTTTCTCAAACGGTGCAGTCAGGGTAGGGAGCTCAATCAAACACTCTTTCATTTGCTGAAAAGCTTTCTCTGCTTCGGGGGTCCATCTAAACTCTTGTTTCTTCACACAGTTGCGCAGAGTGCTGATAAAAGGGTACGACTTCGCGGCGTGATTTGATAGAAAGCGGTTAAGCGCGGCCGGCCAGCCGTTGCATCTCTTTAATTGTTCGCGGCGATGGCATTCGCTCTATTGCCTGGACTTTTTCCGGATTCACTTTAGAGCCGCCGTTTGTGACTATGAAGCCTAAAAACTTCCCTTCTTCCATGCCAAAAGAACACTTGGCTGGATTCAACTTCATATTTACGCTGCGTAATGAATTGAACGTTTTTCGATGTCCTTCAACATTTGGTCCTCTTCGGGACTTTTGACCACAAGATCATCGATGTAAACTTCAATATGCTTTCCGATGTCTCCCGCGAAGGTCTTATCCATCAAGCGCTGGTATGTGGCGCCATCGTTTTTGAGGCCGAATGGCATCTTTGTATAGCAAAAAATCCCGAGATCAGTACGAAAAGCTGTCTTATCTTCATCTTCGAGCTTCATTTGAACTTGATGGTATCCCTTGTAGCAATCCAAGAAGCATTTCCATCTGTATGGCGCGAGAGAGTCTATCTTTTTGTCGATCTCGGGCAAAGAGTAGCAATCTTTAGGGCATGCCTTGTTGAGATCGGTATAGTCAACACACATTTGCCATCCTCCACTAGACTTTTCTACCATCACGGGGTTCGCAACCCAACTTTGATAACGTACTTCTCGCAGGATGCCGGCTTTAAGTAACTCGCATACTTGCTCATTCATTGCTTTCGTTTTGTCTGCCCCTAAGCTGCGCCTTCTTTGGACTTTCGATTCAACAGAGGGGTAGGTGTTTAGACAGTGCTCAGTGATGTCGCGCGGGACTCCGGTCATGTCGGCCGGGGTCCAGGCGAAGATGTCCATGTTCTTGAACAGGAGCTGCTTGAGACGAGTTCTGATGTTTGGTGAGATTGCGTGGCCTATCGTCACCGTTTGCTCCGGGTACTTGCGATTTAAAACCCATTTTTCAGGCTCGGTTGTTGAAACCTTCACCGCTTTTGTTGGGCACATCTCTTCTGTTGACATCACTTCTTTCTTTGCATAAATGATTGCCACCCTCGTCTTAGTTGGGAAACCAATCGCTGAGTGGGGGGTGGAAGTTATCATGTTTAGCTCGCCTTGCGTCTCTCTTCCGATCAGCACATCATGTCGTGACTTAACAGGCATCACCATGAAGTTTACAGTCGTTGTTCTTGAGTGCTTCCCGTCAGAAAGCGTAACGGGGAAGCTGGTTTGGCCAAGCGGGAAAATCATTTCATTGCAGAATCCAGACAGTGGATAATCAACTGGTTCAAGTCTTGCTTTGTCTTCATCGTCGAACTGGTTAAAGCACTGCTCGTAGATGATGTCTGCTGTACTCCCCGGGTCAATGAAGACGTATTCAGTTTCATAATGGCCGATGATACCGGTGATGACGATGGGTCGTGTGGCTCGAGGACCCCCGCGCACCACCGGGAAAATGACCTGCTGTTCTTGCCATGAGGGCTCATAAGGTCTCTTGCCTTTTTCTCTCGTGCTATACCTTGGTCCGTTGACCATGTGGGTCTCTAAGCGTCGGACTTTCTTGTGATTTCCCTTGTCGTGGCGATGGAGCTGTCGAGTTTCTTTGCGCACGTTTTTCACCAAGAGGCTCAGCTTTCCACTCTTCAGCGCTCTCTCGATCTCTTGACGTAAGCTGTAACAATCATCTGTTAAGTGGCCTGTATCCTTGTGGAAATCACAATACAGGTTGGGGTCCTGCCCCTTTTTGTTCGTCATAGGCCTTGGAGCCTTAAAATCATGGTTCTCCGTCATTAGCACCTCTTTTGGTGTTTTTATGAGCGGAGTCCAATGCTTTTCTCGATTATCATCTCTGACTGCCTTTTGATAGCCGATGCGGTCAATAGTATCTCGCGCGTCTTCTTTGTAGCGGGACCGTTCTTCATAACGAGGTCATTCACTATAACCGCTGGAGTGATTGGCCTTCCACCCAGGGTTTTTGCCTTTGTTTCGTCTGTTGTCGTCGCGCGAGTGACCCCCTTTAGAAAATCGATCTTCAGAACGATGACTGTTGTTTCTAGCGAGTGACTCTTCAGTTTGCGCGACTATCTTCACGGCTTCCATGAGCTTATCCCATTCCTTGGGCATTCCATCTTTCCCAGTGATGGTTCTAATTAGGCTATCACAGCGGATGGCTTTCTTGAAATGGCAGCGCATGAGTTGTTCGCTTACGCCGCCGATTTCCAAGCACTCTTTGTTAAAGCGAGTGATGAAATCTTCCAAACCCTCGTTATCTCTGCGCCAGATGTCTTCAACCTCGGCTGTGTCGCGCTGGTATCGTCTTTGTTGACTGAAGTGACTCAAAAACTGAGTCTTGAAATCCATCCATGACTTTATCTTTCCCGGAGGAAGGCTGTCGAACCAGGCACGAGCAGCCCCCGTAAGCGTTTGGATAAACAGATGGCACCACATGGGCATATTCCATCCTCCCATGCAGCCCGCACTTGTGAAAACTCTGACGTGATCATCAGGATCAGTCAATCCGTTAAACTTTCCAACTGTCGGTGGTAACTTCTCTCTTTTAAGTGGCGCCAGTGCGATTTTTGGAATGAACTTGGAATGTTCTACAGCTTCCTCTGGTCGATAGGTGAGGCGAAAGTCACGCTCTGCCTCCTCGGTGTACCCGATGTGTTGTCGTGGTCTGTAATTTTCGTGGTTCCTTTGCAAACGATTGAACACTGAAGATTCTTCATCGTCTTCCCAAGTTGGGTCGTTCGGGTCAGTATCGTCCCATTCATCATTCATGTTGCGCGGCGTTAGCCGGCTATGAACTGGGCCTCTTTGTACGTTTGACGGATAGTCATAATAGCTTTCTGTTTCTCCCCGAGTATCGCGCGTGTCGTGCACGCTTAGTCTTCGGGTAGAGGGAGGTCTGTTAGCTCTTCTTTGGACGTTCTGCGGTGGTGGTATCTGGCGCGCCCCGTGACTGGGGCCGGTTGGTGTAACCAAGGACGGTTCTGCCGTTAAGACTGCTTGTTGCGCGCTCAAAGATTGATATGCCTCGTTAATGGTGGCGAGTTGCTTGGCGTACCATGAGGCTGGGGTTTCGCCCTCTGGTAGCCCTAGTAGCGCCGAAATGTTCTGCGGTGGAGCTGGGTTTGAAAGTCCAGCGCCGTTGTTTCCTGGGGTTACCGTTTGAGTGATGCGGGTGATGCTCCCGCGTGGTCCCCCCGTGTTGGTTACTTCGATTTCGCCAATTTCTTCGACGTGTTGAGGTTGGACGTTTTGATTACCCTCCCCCAACGCTACATTAGAGTTTGCTCCGAAACCAACAAACTCAGGAATGATTCCTTGACCAGCCTTGGTCGAAGGAGGAAAAAACACGAAAAACTCAAGAAAGAAGAAGATGAAAGTGGTTTGTAGAAAAACCGGTGGGCGCCAATGAAGAAACACTGAACTAATTAAGGGACTAATCAGTTTGGTTTATGTTTCTACCATGATGGTTAATCTTCTTTATGATTTCCTGAGCTCCTTAATGATTGGGGTTATCTGCAAAACAGAACACCGTTACTCGTTAAGAGGGGAATGTGGGGGTTTCCCTCTTAACCGGGCTCCGGCGTGAGAATAAGCGACTGCTTTGGGGAGATAATTAAGTATTAAGTGAGAGAGTAGAGGGAATGGAATGTTTTAACCTGTGAAGTGAGGTCTCTATTTATAGCCGGAGAGGTGTAAGAGGATGTGGGCTGATGAGCCTTGGGCCGGAAGGCGACAACATGGAGGATGTGCTCCTTGTCTCACTGGTGTCGACCGTTAGTGGCTTCTAGGAGCTTTCTGGAGCTGGCGCAATGTGATTGGAGCCACGTGTCATTGTTGTCGGACTGGACGCCCTTCTGCCATCAGCAGGTAAGTGGAGATCGTGGGGCAGTTGTCTCTGTCCTATGATTGGTGCCATGTAGGCGTCCTTAAGTACTTTTTGACTCCTGCATGTCAGATGATCGTGGAGCACGATTGAGCAGCGCCAGAAGGACGCTGATTGGCTCTTTTCTTCTGCCACTTGTACCTTGTGTACTATCTGGAGCAGCCTTGCGCTGCTTCTGTAAGACCCTAACACGTATTTGACAAAAGTCGCAGCGGAAATTCGTGCCATAAAATTTCTTTCATTACAAATGTCTTGACTTACTTGAAGGTTTATTTTAAAAATATCTCTTTTACAAAACAAAAGCATAACTCCCGTTTACTAAAGTACATACTCGATTATTCCCGTACAATCTATCTTGTGACTCGGTCTTCGATCTCTATTCCTTGTGATAATCGCCCGTGATCCGTACAACCTGCACTCACCACATACATTCCTAACATTAGCACACATTATATAAACAAAATTCTTTCACGTACACTTCACATTTCGTCCTTTTCAAACTTTAAGCATTTCATCTGCTTATCCATTTCCTGGTGAGGCTTCAATAACGTACCTGCATTACTTTTCATTCTCAAGGTACACCATTAATAACGTTAACACTCAACGTGTCTAAATCATGCATACATACGTACTTACATACATACATACATACATACATACTTACACATCTACATACGTACATACCTTTCCTACAACTTTACATACGTGCATACACTCATACATGTCTTTATTCATACATACATACACAACTACATACACATATCTTTATACATACATACATACACATCTACATACGTACATACCTTTCCTACATCTTTACATACATGTATACACTCATACATATCTTTATACATACACATCTACATACGTACATACCTTTCCTACATCTTTACATACATGCATACACTCGTACATATCTTTACACATACCTACATACACATCTACATACGTACATACCTTTCCTACATCTTTACATACATGTATACACTCATACATATCTTTATTCATACATACATACACATCTACATACGCGTACAAGATCTTGCACACTTCTTACATACTCATGCGTTGATTACATGGGACTTAGACTTTGATTTATAGCCCATAAACATCTAAGGATCGATCAAAATCATGTTTAGGAAGCCCGCCTTAGTCCACGGATAACAAACCGAAGCCTACGATACATGAATCAACTTAAATAACAATTTTCATGTTTTTGGACTTGGGGAGGGCGTCGGCGACGGCCCTAGGGCCCGTCGGCGACGACCCGTGGTTCTTCCCGTAGCCAAAAACCCCGTAGACAGGTAAATAACCCGTCAGCAAAAAAACTAACTTTCTAGAGCCCGTCGGCGACTACCTTTAACCCGTCGGCGACTACCTCTAGAAATGGCACTTTTCTGCAGTTCCGTTTCGTCGTCCGTACGCACTAAAACGCACATAACTTTTGAACCGTTTACCCGTTTAACCTCCCGTTTCTTCCTACATGCTTGTAAATTCACATTCTATCATATGAACTTAAAATCCCACATCCGGATTAAGGAAATTCTTAACTTACACGCTATCGTCTTATTATTCATTTATGATTTATTCGACCCGTTCATGCATTCATCCACAAAACTTGTTTGTTTGACCATAACTTCTTATGAACCTAATAATGTCAACATTGTATATCATACAAGATTAAGTTCTCGGATGTCTTGCATCCTCTTGACCCATTTTCGCTCAAGAGCTTATTTTGACCCGTTAAGGGTATTTGCGCATTTTAAGGTCCTTAGCTTACGAAAACCATACTTCTCGCTTTCTTGCTTTTTCAAAACATTCATTTAATCAAATAGCTTGTTTGTAATCAACTTTTAAGACCATTTGCTCATTTTGCCCATCAAGGGCGTTTTTGTCAACTTTGCTCTATTCTTAACAACAAAGGACTCCCTTGCATAAGTAACCAATCCTACTACTTAGCTACAATTCTTAATCACACATACCTTGCTCGGATCAAAGCTAAGATCCGTTTAATACTTCATCGGTCTCATACAATTCTTTCCTACTTGACCTCGATCATCATACTTAATTAAATTGCACATAACTTTACATAAACAACTAAGAAGTGATTACAAAAATCACTTACCTCGTGCGTCCATGTTCATACTCGTTTCCTCGCCACTTTTTGACCCGTTAGCCTTCCGTGCTTGATTCCGTCTCGACATGATTCCAATACTTCCATGTCATCGAAATCACATTCTTATTAGCATACATAATTGTACATGTTAACGATCATATCGATCGCATAATTCCTATTTGACTTTCATTAGTTACTTCTAGCAAGCATAATACATGTGACCAAATTCATATCATTTCAAACTCATGTAAACCATCATGTCATCGCATTAAACACACATTCGTCAAACACGCTCCATATAACTTACCTTAATCTTACAATTATGACAACACGTCTAACCATCCTTCTTATACACGGTTGACTTTTAGAAGTCAACGGTTCATTTAGTTTAACTTTCGACTTATCATTATATACCCGTAACATCATAATAGCCTATACGGACAACACTATATACATATCATCTTTTACTTACATACAATTTCATCAATTAAACTCACCTAGACGTTTCATCAAACGCTTGGTGTGCGTACCACTATCTTAGCACAATGTACAACTAATATATGCATATTCTTCTAATCTTATGCATAATTCATCAAATCCTCCCACTAATTAGCATTTATCATTCATACATAACATCAAGCATATCAACACCATATTTCTTTCAATTCATGTAACAAGAATTCATCATACCCATATAATACAAACAACATGCAACAAGAATTAGACATGGATGATGATTCAAGTCATTATTCTTACCATAACTAATGGGTTTTGCCTCTAAACATCAAATTAACCTAAACCATGCATAATCCATGTTCTATATGATGATTCTAACATATCCTCATGCCCAATTTCATACCAATTCATGATTTACAACATAACCCACTTCGTGGGTAATCACCAATCTAGAATCTAAGACATACCTTATGATTCCCTAGTGTAGGTGATCACAAATTCGTGTTCGGTTCTGAATTTGAGCTTCATTTATCCTTCCAATTTGATGGATTAGATGGAGTTTGGGTTTTGACTTCATGAGAGCTCCTGCTCCCTCTAGAACACACGATCGTGTGTGTGTTTGTGTGTGTAAATTTTTATTTATTAATTCAACTTTCAACTTAACCCACTTTAACCCCTCAAGTTGCCACTAATTATAAAGGGGCACAACTTTCTTTCTTTTAATTGTTTTTACCATTTTGTTAACTTGGTTAAATAACCTAGTCATTCATTTCTTGATGCACCATATCATAACATTTAACGAATATAAACATTCGGGTTTTGGGGTGTTACAAGTCTACCCCCCTTAAATAAGGTTTCGTCCCCGAAACCTTTCTCATTTCCTCTTACACACACACACATTTATGTTTGACTTAACACTCACATCATAATCATAAGTAATCATCCTATCTCATTTCATAATTATTCATACAATTGGCTTCTTCTTCTTAACAAGTCTATACTTTCCATGGCATACTTTCATATAACATTCTCATTTCCTTTGACCCGTTAATAACAGGTTAATATACAAACTTATTCAAACTTATAATAATGCTTACACTCATATGATCCGTTTATAACGGATTTAGTACTTTCATCTTCATCCTTTAAGATTCCATTCTATAGACACATTGTATAACATTTAACCCTTGTTTTGTTATCACAACAAAACTGCTATGTCATCGTCATACCTACGTGCATAACTCCGTAGCTAACATCGTTCTACATTTCTATAGTCTTTTGTACCATACATATCCTTACGTTGCTTACACATTCGGATATTTTCATTCCTATCATTCTTTTGTTCATTTGCTTTACATTTACTTATATGACTTGTTTGACGCATACATGGTCAAGCTATTGACTTCTTCTTATGTAGACTAATTTCGTCTTTTATATCTTAAATCTGTTTCGCAAAATCGAACACATTATTCATACCTTTCGTACCTTCTATGTTTTGAATCCGTCTCGCGGATTCAAACATTGCATTCACATCTTTCATTCTTTGAATCCGTCTCTCGGATTCAAACATTGCATTTACGCCTTTCATCCCTTGAATCCGTCTCGCGGATTCAAGCATTGCATTCATATCTTTCATTCTTTGAATTCGTCTTGCGGATTCAAACATTGCATTTACGCTTTTCATCCCTTGAATCCGGATTCAAGCATTGCATTCATATCTTTCATTCTTTGAATTCGTCTCGCGGATTCAAACATTGCATTTACGCTTTTCATCCCTTGAATCCGTCTCGCGGATTCAAGCATTGCATTCATATCTTTCATTCTTATCATTCATGTTTTTCATTCCTACATAGTACTCTCAATTTCCTGAGAGTCTTACTACCCACTTCACCCGCACGCCCACATGCTACCCAATTCTAACGGACATACCTGCGATAATTACCACGGTCTCACGAATGTCATATGCTTCTTGCGTACTGGCCAGGTGCGCAATTCACATACTAATTTCGTGCCTTCAGGTAATCATCGCCTTATGTCTGCAGTAGTGGGTCTCAGTTCGTGCTACATTTTTACAATCTTATCAAGACAATATCGTTGTCTTCCATTTAGTACTTACCCTCCCAAGGAGATTTCTTCCTTTTTCTTTTAACACCGGTACCATACGTATTAACATTGTGTACCTGGGGTCCGTCTGTCCATTCGCATCCTTGCCTGCCTTAGCATCCATCCTAGACTGCATTCAAGGGTCATCTTCTTCAAACACTTATACTTACCTTACACATAACATACCGTCAGTTTCTTTATACGTATACATAATTACATACTTACATTCGCTTCTACCTTTGGATCTTGATCGAGTCTTAGATTGTACGGGTTCCTTATCATAAGAGCATACAAGTTTGAGTTCACGTACTTACTTTCTTGTACTTGATTCTCTCAAACCAGGGCTCTGATACCAACTTGAAAGACCCTAACACGTATTTGACAAAAGTCGCAGCGGAAATTCGTGCCATAAAATTTCTTTCATTACAAACGTCTTGACTTACTTGAAGGTTTATTTTAAAAATATCTCTTTTACAAAACAAAAGCATAACTCCCGTTTACTAAAGTACATACTCGATTATTCCCGTACAATCTATCTTGTGACTCGGTCTTCGATCTCTATTCCTTGTGATAATCGCCCGTGATGCGTACAACCTGCACTCACCACATACATTCCTAACATTAGCACACATCATATAAACAAGATTCTTTCACGTACACTTCACATTTCGTCCTTTTCAAACTTTAAGCATTTCATCTGCTTATCCATTTCCTGGTGAGGCTTCAATAACGTACCTGCATTACTTTTCATTCTCAAGGTACACCATTAATAACGTTAACACTCAACGTGTCTAAATCATGCATACATACGTACTTACATACATACATACATACATACATACTTACACATCTACATACGTACATACCTTTCCTACAACTTTACATACGTGCATACACTCATACATGTCTTTATTCATACATACATACACAACTACATACACATATCTTTATACATACATACATACACATCTACTTACGTACATACCTTTCCTACATCTTTACATACATGTATACACTCATACATATCTTTATACATACACATCTACATACGTACATACCTTTCCTACATCTTTACATACATGCATACACTCGTACATATCTTTACACATACCTACATACACATCTACATACGTACATACCTTTCCTACATCTTTACATACATGTATACACTCATACATATCTTTATTCATACATACATACACATCTACATACGCGTACAAGATCTTGCATACTTCTTACATACTCATGCGTTGATTACATGGGACTTAGACTTTGATTTATAGCCCATAAACATCTAAGGATCGATCAAAATCATGTTTAGGAAGCCCGCCGTAGTCCACGGATAACAAACCGAAGCCTACGATACATGAATCAACTTAAATAACAATTTTCATGTTTTTGGACTTGGGGAGGGCGTCGGCGACGGCCCTAGGGCCCGTCGGCGACGACCCGTGGTTCTTCCCGTAGCCAAAAACCCCGTAGACAGGTAAATAACCCGTCAGCAAAAAAACTAACTTTCTAGAGCCCGTCGGCGACTACCTTTAACCCGTCGGCGACTACCTCTAGAAATGGCACTTTTCTGCAGTTCCGTTTCGTCGTCCGTACGCACTAAAACGCGCATAACTTTTGAACCGTTTACCCGTTTAACCTCCCATTTCTTCCTACATGCTTGTAAATTCACATTCTATCATATGAACTTAAAATCCCACATCTGGATTAAGGAAATTCTTAACTTACACGCTATTGTGTTATTATTCATTTATGATTTATTCGACCCCTTCATGCATTCATCCACAAAACTTGTTTGTTTGACCATAACTTCTTATGAACCTAATAATGTCAACATTGTATATCATACAAGATTAAGTTCTCGGATGTCTTGCATCCTCTTGACCCATTTTCGCTCAAGAGCTTATTTTGACCCGTTAAGGGTATTTGCGCATTTTAAGGTCCTTAGCTTACGAAAACCATACTTCTCGCTTTCTTGCTTTTTCAAAACATTCATTTAATCAAATAGCTTGTTTGTAATCAACTTTTAAGACCATTTGCTCGTTTTGCCCATCAAGGGCGTTTTGTCAACTTTGCTCTATTCTTAACAACAAAGGACTCCCTTGCATAAGTAACCAATCCTACTACTTAGCTACAATTCTTAATCACACATACCTTGCTCGGATCAAAGCTAAGATCCGTTTAATACTTCATCGGTCTCATACAATTCTTTCCTACTTGACCTCGATCATCATACTTAATTAAATTGCACATAACTTTACATAAACAACTAAGAAGTGATTACAAAAATCACTTACCTCGTGCGTCCATGTTCATACTCGTTTCCTCGCCACTTTTTGACCCGTTAGCCTTCCGTGCTTGATTCCGTCTCGACATGATTCCTATACTTCCATGTCATCGAAATCACATTCTTATTAGCATACATAATTGTACATGTTAACGATCATATCGATTGCATAATTCCTATTTGACTTTCATTAGTTACTTCTAGCAAGCATAATACATGTGACCAAATTCATATCATTTCAAACTCATGTAAACCATCATGTCATCGCATTAAACACACATTCGTCAAACACGCTCCATATAACTTACCTTAATCTTACAATTATGACAACACGTCTAACCATCCTTCTTATACACAGTTGAATTTTAGAAGTCAACGGTTCATTTAGTTTAACTTTCGACTTATCATTATATACCCGTAACATCATAATAGCCTATACGGACAACACTATATACATATCATCTTTTACTTACATACAATTTCATCAATTAAGCTCACCTAGGCGTTTCATCAAACGCTTGGTGTGCGTACCACTATCTTAGCACAATGTACAACTAATATATGCATATTCTTCTAATCTTATGCATAATTCATCAAATCCTCCCACTAATTAGCATTTATCATTCATACATAACATCAAGCATATCAACACCATATTTCTTTCAATTCATGTAACAAGAATTCATCATACCCACATAATACAAACAACATGCAACAAGAATTAGACATAGATGATGATTCAAGTCATTATTCTTACCATAACTAATGGTTTTTGCCTCTAAACATCAAATTAACCTAAACCATGCATAATCCATGTTCTATATGATGATTCTAACATATCCTCATGCCCAATTTCATACCAATTCATGATTTACAACATAACCCACTTCGTGGGTAATCACCAATCTAGAATCTAAGACATACCTTATGATTCCCTAGTGTAGGTGATCACAAATTCGTGTTCGGTTCTGAATTTGAGCTTCATTTATCCTTCCAATTTGATGAATTAGATGGAGTTAGGGTTTTGACTTCATGAGAGCTCCTGCTCCCTCTAGAACACACGATCGTGTGTGTGTTTGTGTGTGTAAATTTTTATTTATTAATTCAACTTTCAACTTAACCCACTTTAACCCCTCAAGTTGCCACTAATTATAAAGGGGCACAACTTTCTTTCTTTTAATTTTTTTACCATTTTGTTAACTTGGTTAAATAACCTAGTCATTCATTTCTTGATGCACCATATCATAACATTTAACGAATATAAACATTCGGGTTTTGGGGTGTTATAGCTTCCCTGTGCGATTCTTGCTGGACACGTAACTAACCCGCGCGGGGTTTGGGTGACTGAGTGCTCCTTCAGTATGCTAGGTGTTGCCATCGGAGCTTCTTATCGTCTAGGCCTCGCGCGGCGTAGAATAGAAAATGTGTAACTCGCGCAAGGCTCGTAGTAGGAAGTTTGTTGAATAAGGAGTATGGTCCCGCGCGCAACCTTGACGGAGGTTTGCGCGGCTTTTTTGGGAGCATACCCCTTCACTATCATAGATCTCACAACGATTTCTACAGGTGATGCGCGTGGGGCTTGTAAGAGAATTTTTAACATATCCGACTCTTCATCCTTTTCAACCAAACTATGTAAGATCACCTTCTTCAGCTTGGGTGACCTTGCCAAGATAACCGTCACAAGCTCCATCTCACGCCTCAAGTTTCTGAAACGGTGAATCTCCAATTCCTTCAGATGCTCCAACCGAACATCTGAATTTTCTTCCAATATACCAAACCACGTCTCATTGTCATCACCAATACCCTCGTCAATCTACAGGAAGTGTCGTCACTATTTTTGTCAGTGGATTTTGGCGGGAACTAAAATAAATAGTATAAAAAAAAAAGATTTACGTCTAGCTCAATTTTCTCCAAGTTTGGGGAACATTTGATCAAAATAAGAAGAAAGATTAATCCATGGTCTTCACCGAAATACAGTTCGTTAGAACAAAAGTACTTGAGGTGGATTAGGGAGGTTGGAAGCTCGTTTGGAACCGATTCTAGAACAAGCCACTTCTACAATAAGCAAACAAAATTTTACAACCAAAGTTTGATTTTCTTTCAGTTACATATAATGTGGATAAATAAAAATAATACCGGATAGGCAGCGTCCCCATGGATAGTCAGATGTTCAATCACAGGCAAACACTCGAATAGCTCAATGATGGTGCAATCTTTAGAACGGATATATCCCTGCTGCAGCAACTTACAATATTCAGATAAGTTTAAAAAGCCCATGAGAATACATATTCAAGTGAGAACTTACCAGACTGAACCTCTTAAGCGATGGACAATTAGATAAAAGATGAAGAAGAGCTTTTTTAGAGATCTTTACATAAAACAAGCATAAGTTCTAAGGCTACCAAATCCATTGAATATTGGTTGATGGTCAATAACAATATAACGGAGATCTAGGTCTGTTAACTGATGCATAGAGAAGACACATAACGGTAACTTATACAAAAACATATGATGATTAAACGCAAGTTTTAATTTCTTGACAGCATGGTTCCTGAACAAATGAAATATTATTGGATTAAGTTCAAAACAGTCACAGTTTGCAATCAAGTTAAAGCTGAACTCGTGTATTGGACCCTGGTGCATTAACAGAACTCGGGGTATAGCATTGAAAAGTTTATGCCTCCGTTCCATAAGTTTCCTTGCCCATTCTATATGAGATGTTTGATTCTCTTGAGTTCTAATTTCAAGCACAGTAGACGAACAAAAGTCAAGTTTGGGAATAGTGGTCCACTTGTACCTCCATTCCCTTGAGAGGATACTTGTCCTTGCTGCCTCTTGAATTGGTAAAAGACATAGTGTAACAACTCTCATTAAAAAGTTCTATTTTATTACTTTAATTGTCCAATAGGAAACCCTAATTGAGAAACCCAAGTGATTCTGCATAACCCCTAAAATTTTCAGAACAATCAGAATCAGGATCAGGGCCCCTAAAACTCAGGGGGGGTATTTCCCCGTTAGTATTATCAACACAGTTTGCTGTAGGAATTGAAATTCGTCGAAACGTGACTCACTAAGGCTATACTGGACACGAACCTACCCTACCCTAAAAGTAACCCCTCGCGCCACGCGACAGGCACAAGGGGACCTCTCGCGCCACGCGAGAGGGACAAATTTTTAGTATAAATTCAGGGCAGTGGGACTTGAGTTTCTGCGTTAGTTCGACGTTCAAACTCAAATTGTACATTGAGATATAGTAGAAACAGTCCAAAACACACACAGATCTCGAAGTGCTGCCGCAAAACAGGGTAATAACTCGATCGCTGCTACGATTCAATGTCCGATCGATTAAACTATCCAATGGATGTTTAAGTGCTGCCCACATTAGGGTTTATGCTTTGTCATTCGTTGTTAATTCAATGGATGTTTAAGTATCGCACTTTGTCATTCGTTGTGAAGGTTTAATCTCGTGAGTTATCGTAAATGCTGTATTAAGTTACTAACCGAGTTGTGTGCATGTTATTAAATTTAGGTTAAAAGGCTAATCAGTAGGCTAAGCTCTGCTCATATAAATCTGCAATGTGAGTCATTCTCTTTTTATCAAATTACTTTCAAAATCATGTTTATTTTCAAAGGTTATAATTACAGTGATTAAGTTTATGTAATCACCAAGTTACAGCCGGTATGTGGCGTTTTGTATACATTACTTGATAACCGTCACTATTGGACAACGGGTTAGCCAATGAGTGATATGACCATAGTCACAGACACCATTGGACAATGAGGTTACCGATGGATGGTCGAGTGACAAATATCGTGGGTAGTTGGTTGATATCTGGAAACATTGTAATCTCTCTTAATACTGTAAATTATAACAAACGTGTCATTTTAATAAATAGAATGATTCACCAATATTTCCCGCTGACAAAACATTTTTCAAACATGTTTCAGGTGATCTTTTGTGATCCAGGAAAAAGTGCCGTGAAGCACTACAAGCTTAAGGAAGTGGCTCAACATAAAATAAAGAAACATGTTTTGTAAAATAAAGATTTCTCAGTGAAATCATATGATTGTAAATTACCGGGGTTTTACCTCGAGTTGTGAAATAAAATAATTGGGAAATTGCAGTTTTAAAAAGATCCTGAAGAAATCTTCCGCTGTTAAATAAATACCACGGGATTTTCTGTCCCGCGGCTCCTGAAACGGGTCAAATCGGGTCGGGGGCCGTGATAGAAATAAGGTGGTATCAGAGCCACTGATTTAAGCCAATTAAGTATTTAGAAAATACTTAATTTTACTAATTGCTATTTTGTGATTATGTGTTTTGTATACATTACTTGATAACCGTCACTATTGGACAACGGGTTAGCCAATGAGTGATATGACCATAGTCACAGACACCATTGGACAATGAGGTTACCGATGGATGGTCGAGTGACAAATATCGTGGGTAGTTGGTTGATATCTGGAAACATTGTAATCTCTCTTAATACTGTAAATTATAACAAACGTGTCATTTTAATAAATAGAATGATTCACCAGTATTTCCCGCTGACAAAACATTTTTCAAACATGTTTCAGGTGATCTTTTGTGATCCAGGAAAAAGTGCCGTGAAGCACTACAAGCTTAAGGAAGTGGCTCAACATAAAATAAAGAAACATGTTTTGTAAAATAAAGATTTCTCAGTGAAATCATATGATTGTAAATTACCGGGGTTTTACCTCGAGTTGTGAAATAAAATAATTGGGAAATTGCAGTTTTAAAAAGATCCTGAAGAAATCTTCCGCTGTTAAATAAATACCACGGGATTTTCTGTCCCGCGGCTCCTGAAACGGGTCAAATCGGGTCGGGGGCCGTGATAGAAATAAGGTGGTATCAGAGCCACTGATTTAAGCCAATTAAGTATTTAGAAAATACTTAATTTTACTAATTGCTATTTTGTGATTATGTGTTTTATTATTTGAATATTTGTATACAGTATGGGTAAGCAAAAGCTTTCAAACATCTATCTTAAATTTGATAGGTCATCAAACGAGAAGGGAAGTTCATCCCAAACAAATTCCTCAAAACCCTATGTAAATCCTGAAGAAGGAATATTTGTCCGTAAGGCCCATTATGAGGAACCACTTTCTCCTAATAAAAGAATTTTATTATTAGGAAAAGTCAAGAAAAACTAAGAAATCCAAAGGAGGAAGAGTTAATCAGAAAACCCAAGAACTAGGCAGTAACCCACCATGGGAAGACAAGTTAGATGAAAAATGGGCAGATCTTTATATGCTAGCCACTGTAGCAATAAATGCAAATCTTTAAATACTCTGACTTAAGTTTTAGCACACTTATCACCTACAAGCAAAAAACCTTACCCAGTAAATAAATAAGTTTACAGTAAACCCTAGTATGTTTTAATTTTCAGTGGTTTGTATAGTCACACGGTATGAAATAATATTTAAATGTTATCTATGAAATTTTGTTATAAAATTTTAACTTAGTAAATTTTGTGTATTTTTATATGTTAACAGCAAGAATGACCTGTCTGAAGCCCTTCAAAATTTAAATCTCTATCCGGTGAAAATAGAGGTTTCTAGAGATTTTACTGGTTATATACCCGATATAGAAGAACCTATGGAATTCAATGCTCCACCCCCGGAGAAACCCAAGCCTAAGAAAAGGAGAAGATTTGTGGGATGGAGTCGTGTGCGTAGGAGAAAACCCGCCACTAGGAAGATTCCCAAAATAGAAAATCCCTTAGATAAAGGAAAAGGGATTGAAGACAGGGAAAGTTTTAAGAAGATAGAATTGGAGATTGGAGAAGGTTCTAGGCAGACAAAGATGGAAATTGGGGAAAGCTCTAGACAAATTGAGGAGTTACCATTTCAGGAGGAATTGGATCGTGTATTAGCGAGTTGTGATGTCGTCAGGCCTATTAATAATAATCTATACCATTATCCTGTTGAAACTCAACTTCCAATGAACTTGGAACCAGCAATTCCAGAACCTATAATCCACACCCAACCTCTAGGAATGGACGAGTGGTGGACCAATGATTGGCAGTTCCAAAACCTGCTCAACAGTCCTTATTCCTTTTTCCCTCAATTCAACCCAGAACCTATACCAAAACCACCAATGAGTACTGAAAACCTAGCTGAACTCCGCTACTTTGGCGAGGAACTGGTGGATGCAGGAAATAGGATCAGGGAAGTAGGAGAACAGATCTCCTGGAAATACGACGAGAGGGAACGTCGTTACTGAAGTAACAACTAACGAAGGATAGAGGGGTTATGAAACTGTGCTTGTATAATAAATAGTAAAATATAATCCTGTAAAATAACTACAAATAAAACTTTGTAAGATAATGATATGTATTGACGCATATTATAAAATATAAAAATGGGAGTCGAGAAATCGATAGTTTTGACTATATGTGTGTATTTGAAAATTGTATGATTGTTTTATGTATAATTGTTAATTAATTGATACTAATAAATTATATATATTAATTATCAGATGGAAAACGCTAATAATGAACCAGTTAATGAGATTAATCAATCTGAGCAACATCCTGAAGATCAATTTATGACTAGGCAGGATATAGAAAATATCGTTGCTCAGGGAATAGCCAATGCTATTCCAGCAATCCTGGCTGCTGCCCAGAAACCTGCTGAACCTCAACAAATCGTTCCTAGCAAACGTATTTCTGAAGATAACTCAGTAATAGCATAAACGGAGGCGGTAATCATACCAATCACAATGATGATTCACAGCAGGCTCCGCTCCCTAAGAAAATGAAAGCTGCAACGCCTGGTTGCACTTACAAAGAATTTCTTGCTTGCAAACCCGCTGAATTTGCAGGCAATGAAGAAGCGACTGCGACACTGCGTTGGTTAGAGAAAACCGAGGCAGTAATTACAATAAGTAAATGTGCCAAGGACGATCAGGTCATGTACATATCAAATCTTTTTAAAGAAGGGGTGCTAGAATGGTGGAACACGGTGTTACAAGCCAAAGGAAGAAATATAGCCTATTCCATGAATTGGGAAGAATTTAAGAGTCTTGTAGAAAGAAAATTCTGTCCCGAATATGAAAAAGATCAAATGGAAAATAAGTTCTTAAACCATCGAATGATGGGTGTAGATTGTCGTGGGTATACTTCGACATTCTTTGAATATGCTAGAGTGGTACCAACACTGGCTTCGCCAAAACCGGTACTCATTTCACGCTATATTTGGGGACTGATTAGCGAAATCCGTAACATCGTTAAAGCTGCGAGACCTCGTACTATTGACGATGCTGTGGAATTAGCTAACACATTAACTGATGAGCTGGTACGCACAAGAGATGAAAATAAGAAAAAGGAACTGTCTCAGAAAATTACCCAAGGAGTTCGTATGGGTAATATTAGCAACTTCAAGAGAAGAGGAACAGGGCAATCTTCAACTCCGCCATTCTGCAAGAATTGTAGAAAGAAACATTTTGGAAGATGTAGTGTAACCTGTAATTTTTGTAAAATGGTAGGACATCGTGAAGAAAACTGAAGAAAGAAAACCATAGTCTGCTTTAACTGTGGAGAAGCGGGGCATTTCAAAACAGAATGTCCTAAATTGGTCAAACCAGTAGACAAAAAAGCCAAGACGGCCGACGGAGCTACTAAAAAGAATGTCAGAGCATTCCAGCTAACCACTCAAGAAGCAAAACTCATTCCAGATGTGATAGCTGGTACGTTCTTAGTTCACAACGTATATGCAAAAGTATTATTTGACTCTGGTGCAAACCAAAGTTTTATCAATACTTCATTCTGCCAAGCTCTTAATTTACCCTTAACCAACCTTAGGCAAATTTTCACAGTCGAAACGGCAGATGGGAATTCAGTTAAAATAGATAAGGTTTTGCAAAATGTAGAAATAGAACTTTCAGGTCATAAATTCTCTGCAAACCTGTTACCTATGAAATTAGCTGAATTCGATATGGTGTTAGGAATGGATTGGTTAGTAGCCAACCATGCTCGAATTCTTTGTGACCAGAACTCCATAGAAATTCATGCACCTACCAGAGAAGTAATTATGGTTATAGGGGACAGGCCACGTAAACCCATGAAATTCATATCAGAAATGAAAGTTGCTAGTTATGAACGAAAGCAAGGAATAGTGTATATGATTTCAGTAGTCATTAGCACTAAGGGTAAAGAACTTAAGGAGATTCCTGTAGTCTCAGAATACCCAGATGTATTTCTGGAAGAACTCCCGGGATTACCACCAGATAGGGAAGTAGAATTTAGGATTCATCTAATTCTAGGAACTATACCAATAGCCAAGCCACCTTATCGGTTAGCACCCACAGAAATGTTAGAACTGAAAAAGCAATTAGATGAATTACTAAGTAAAGGTTTCATACAACCTAGTTCATCCCCGTGGGGAGCACCAGTGTTGTTTGTAAAGAAGAAGGATGGTTCAATGAGAATGTGTATCTGTCACACCCCGATTTCCACGTGTCACCGGTGGGCCCGGTGGGGGAGTATCGTGACGTGGTTGGCAACATAATAGTCAAACAACACAATTATATAAATGCACAGCGGAAGCAATTTAAAAGATATAATACAACCGAATTTAATATTGTAATATCAAATGTCACAATATTCGAAAGTTTATCCACAGAAGGATCGAAAATAAAATATGAAACAATAGTTCAACAGACTTCAGGCATCTTAAGCTTGCGAGACTTCTAATGATGCTAAGAGAAATCCCAGCCAATTACGCATAGTACCTGCATTTAATCTTTTTGGGAAAATACATCAGTTTACACTGGTAAATACAATCAACTGACTCATTTTGGAAAATGATTGCAAATTGGTTTGGATGCACGTGGCATAAACATTTTTATTTAACTTGGGAGAATTATTTGAATATATAATCTTGTGAACGAATTACATGTTCCTTGTGCGTTCAGTAGCCCGGATCTTGTCCGGGTTAAAGATCAATAGACACACCACAATATTCTTTTGTGCACTGACGGGTGTACGCCTACACCCCACGCTTAAGTCGTGGCCATTTCGTAAAATGATGCCAAGGATATCCGGGACATGGTCATTAACCCCCCAAAGGCTTTAAGTAACAAGATTGTTTAAACGAGCCGATCAAATTATTCAATTAACCACCCAACGATGGAAGATTTGATGCCCGATCAAGCGGTATACTATATACCGTAACCCAAGCCCGTATAGGGAAAATAAGTTAAAAGTATTTACCTGAGCAAAGTATAATTCACAATAAGCTAATTGCAAGTAGCTTTTACTGGTCCTCCTAATCTGGAACGAAGGTTTATAATAACCTATTAGAATCCTAACGGGTCTTTAGTTAAGCTTAAGCTTAGACCGGTTAGTTTCAAAGATACGGTTCGTACGCACTATTAAGCGAAGACCGGATAGAATGTGATTTAGACCCGAAAAGTTCAGAGACTTGTTTAATATGGGTATTTCATACACACTCTGGATTTTGGGATAAAACCGATAAGGTTTGACCCGTTTAGGCTAGTTTATGTAAACTAGTTACATAAACCGAACCGAACGCGTAATAAGCGTAACGGGTATTCATGAGAGCTATTTACAGGTTTCCTAAGTTAATATGCTTCATATATGTTGTGACATCAGTAAGATGTCTTTTATTATGCCCGAAATGAATTTAATCACAAACTATGCCCCGTAGGGGTAGTTTGGTCATTTTAAAGGTTGTAAAAGAGTTTAAGTGTCAACCTGAGTTACAGGCCTGATGTAATCAGAAAATATACTCAATTTGCTAAGTTATATCAGTAGGTTAAATTATATAAGTGAAATTTCTCAATTATAACCAACTATGCCCCGTAGGGGTATTTTGGTAATTTCACATAAGCCGAAAAGCTCAAAACTGAAGTCTGAGTTTATCAACTTTTGCTTACTGTTAAAATATTATAATTTGCCTCAAATATCAGTAGGTATCAACCCTTGTATGTTTAAAATAGTTTTAGTACATACTATGCGTTAAAAACGCTTAAAAAGGCGATTAAAGGCCATTTCCGGGTTCGATACATAAATATGATATTTTTATATTTCCAGAAGGCTTAAAATAATTTATTTGTCATATGTGATCAGTAGTAAAGGTTTGGAGTCGTTTGGATATGTAAAACTCATTGTATGGCCCGTAAGGGCAAAACCGACAATTACCGGATTAAGCCTACGACTATAAGTTATGCTCAGCCTAAAATTAATTAAAAATCTTTAAAAATCCCAAAATAATATATTACATCAGTGGGCAAAGAGTTTGATATTAAAAAGTATGTTTAAGTAGGCTATACGCTAAATACGCCGTTTAATTAACATAAAGCTTTAATTTTGCGCTAACGAGCATAACTCTTAACCTACACCTCAAACTGATGTCAAATTTTGTATGCAAGTTTAAATATCAGTAAGTAAGGTTTCTACTCTTTTACATTTCCAAAAATCACGTTTTAAAGTGAAAAGGGCATAATGGTCAACATATAAGCAATTAACGGAATCATGCATATTAATCGGTTAACTAATGAACCATGGTGTATAATCACAGAGGGTTATACTAGCATGTAACCTGGTCAAAATGAAGCTCTTAGGTATTTCTAAAACATGCCATAACGGGTCAGAACTGAAAGTCAAAGTATAAGTCAAACTATGCGACTTTCGGCTCCGAACCGGGTCTAAACAGGAAATTGTCGGGTTGAACATGTTTAGACATGTTCTTACACTAATTACCAAGTTATATTAATGATCAAACAGGTTGTATGTGTTCTACATTGCTAATTATGCATAAATTGTAATTTACACATTCTGTTGACTTTTTAGATACAAGTTTGACCCGACATTTGACCTAGTTAGAGTGGGAATCAGGGGGAACCCTTTTGAGGTTTTATTCCCCACATAATTACCAACTTGTAACTACTTTTGATTCGACTAATCACAGGACCATTAGTGATTAATCTTAAAGTCAACCGTTAATTACGACGGTTTGACTTTTAAGCTAAAACTATGCTAAAACTTAATTAAGAAAGGTCAAGCAAACTTACAAAGGTCCTAAGCTTGATTAGTGATCACTTGAGAGTGCCTTGGAGCTCCAGAAATCGATCAGAAGTGCAGAGAATGGTGTGAAGAATGAGTTGCAACTCTTGGCCCTTTTATAGTGAAATTTTCACCATAAATCTTTGACACATGAGTCTACAACCCACCATAACTGATTAACACATGTCCCTAAGTGTTTAGGATTGTTTAGGGGTCGCCCACAATGCAAAAATATCGGTTAAAGGTCGAATACGCGCGAATACAGGAGTCTGACTACGATTTCTGTATCTGCGCGGTTGACGCGGCCCGCGTAAAGGTTAACCAACCTTGACGCGGCCCGCGTGGGCCTTGAAGTCAGCTTTAACATTTTCAAGTTTTTGCATAAATGTCTCTTGGCTCTTCGAAAGGGCAACCAACTATTTTTCTTGCAATTTGACCTCTTAATATTTACCTACAAGGGCTTTAGGGCTTATACCCACTTTGCCAAGTCCCTGGACACTTCCGGTTAACCCGAAAAGTCTTAACTTTCAGTGTTAACGCTTTAACCCCTCGCACACGTATTTGATCATAACTTTCTCATACGATAACGAAACTTTATGAAATTTATATCGCGCATTCTAGTGAGCATAATTAACAGTTACAAAGCTTTGGGTTTGTCAAAAGGTCACTCAGAGGTATAACTTAAACATGTTGACACATTTAACCCCTGTGGTTTGTAATCTCTCACTTTTAGCTTCGTATGATCCATGATTTATTCGTTTGATGATATGAACATCATGTAGGGTTATTATGAAGTATATTTATTCACCGTTGACATTTAGAACCCGTATAATCACGTACTTTCCATGTTTGTCAACTTTAGTCCTTTTATAATCATTCTTTCACACGTGCAAACATATGACACGTGTCTACATATTATAGGACGTGAATTTTCGAGGTGTTACATCCTCACCGCCTTAAAATAAATCTCGACCCGAGATTTACTGAAATAAATAAGGGTACTTTTCTTTCATCGTGGATTCAACTTCCCACGTGTATTCGGGACCTCTACGGGCATCCCATTTGACCTTTACAATAGGTACATGCTTCCTTCGAAGCTTCTTTACCTGTCGATCTTCAATCGACAAAGGTTTTCCACAAACTTTAAGCTCTCATCTATATGCACATCTGTATGTGGTATAACCAGTGATTCATCAGCGAAGTACTTCTTCAGATTGCAGATGTGGAACACATTGTGAATTCCACTGAGCTCTTCAGGTAAGTTTAACTTATAGGCAATTGACCCGACACGTTCGATAACCTCGAAAGGTCCTATGTATCTCGGGCTTAGCTTGCCTTTCTTACCAAATCGCATCACCCCCTTCCAGGGTGATACTTTAAGCAACACTTTATCACCTACTTCGAAGTGAAAAGCTTTACGCTTCGGATCTGCGTAGCTCTTCTGCCTATCTCGGGCAGCTTTGAGACGGTCACGAATCTGGACAATCTTGTCCGTTGTTTCAAAGACTATCTCTGGTCCTGATAATTGGACATCTCCAACTTCTGCCCAACAAACAGGCGTTCTACACTTTCTACCGTATAATGCCTCAAAAGGCGCAGCCTTAATGCTGGTATGGTAGCTATTGTTGTAGGAGAATTCGACTAAGGGTAGGTGCTTATCCCAACTACCACCCAAGTCAATCGCACATGCGCGTAGCATGTCTTCTAACGTTTGAATAGTACGCTCACTCTGACCGTCAGTCTGAGGATGATAAGCCGTACTAAAATTTAAACGTGTGCCCAAAGATTGTTGGAAACTCTTCCAAAAATGTGACGTGTATCTAGTATCTCTGTCAGAGATAATAGACACAGGTCTGCCATGTAAGGCTACAATCTTATCAACGTATAACTGGGCTAACATGTCGGAGCTATAAGTCTCCTTGATGGGTAAGAAATGAGCTGACTTAGTCAGTCTGTCAACTATAACCCATATTGTATCATTTCCTTTCCTTGTTTTAGGTAACTTGGTAATAAAATCCATGGTTACCATTTCCCACTTCCACGTAGGAAGTTCAAGCTGTTGTAGCAAACCTGACGGTTTCTGATGCTCGGCTTTGACTTTCGCACATGTTAAGCACTTAGCTACATAGGCAGCTACAGACTTTTTCAAGCCAATCCACCAATAATTTGCCTTTAGATCCTGGTACATCTTATCAGCTCCAGGATGAACGGAGTATTTGGAACTATGGGCTTCCTGGAGGATGACATATCGAAGTCCTCCATAAATTGGAACCCATATTCGTCCATTTAATCTTAGAATTCCGTCCTTGCTAAGAGTTAACTGCTCCTCAGTTACTCCTAACTTTTCATTAGGATAGTTAGCTTCCAGCACAGCTTCCTTCTGTGCAGCTAACAACATTTCAATCAAATTATTCTTTATCTCCATGCGCTTGGCATTGATTCGGATGGGTTTCACCCTCTCCTTTCGACTCAAGGCATCGGCGACTACATTCGCCTTGCCGGGATGGTATCTTATTTCACAATCATAATCATTTAAAGTTTCCATCCAACGGCGTTGCCTCATGTTTAATTCCTTCTGATTAAACAGGTGCTGGAGGCTCTTGTGATCGGAATAGATCACACATTTGATACCATACAAGTAATGCCTCCACAGTTTTAGTGCGAATACAACGGCACCCAACTCCAAGTCGTGGGTGGTGTAATTCTTTTCATGCACCTTTAACTGTCTTGAAGCGTAGGCAATAACTTTGCCTTTCTGCATAAGCACACACCCCATGCCAGTGTGCGATGCATCGCAGTAAACCACAAAATCTTCTATTCCATCTGGCAATGTCAGTACTGGGGCGTTGCTCAACTTTTGCTTCAGGATATCAAAGGATTCTTGCTGCTTAGGGCCCCAAACGAACTTTACTTTCTTCTTGGTCAAAGAAGTTAGGGGTGCAGCAATCCTTGAAAATTTTTCAATGAAACGCCTGTAATATCCTGCCAATCCCAGGAAGCTACGAATCTCTGTAGGCGTCTTTGGTTCTTGCCAGTTCATAACTGCTTCAACCTTAGCGGGATCCACTTGGATACCACGCTCACTAACCACGTGTCCAAGGAATTGGACTTCTCGAAGCCAAAATTCACACGTGGAGAATTTGGCATAGAGCTTCTCCTGATGCAGGAGCTTGAGAATACATCGAAGGTGTTTCTCATGGTCAGCTTGATTCTTCGAATAGATAAGAATGTCGTCGATGAAAACGATGATGAATTTATCTAAGTACGGCTTGCAAACGCGATTCATGAGGTCCATGAACGCGGCTGGTGCATTAGTGAGCCCAAAAGGCATCACTAGGAACTCGTAATGACCATAACGAGTCCTAAATGCTGTTTTGTGCACGTCTTCATCTCTAACCTTCAGTTGATGGTAGCCTGACCTTAAGTCAATCTTCGAGAAATAACTTGCTCCTTGTAGTTGATCGAACAAATCGTCGATCCTGGGCAAGGGATACCTGTTCTTGATCGTGACCTTGTTAAGTTCACGATAATCGATGCACAGACGCATCGATCCATCCTTCTTCTTGACAAACAGGACTGGCGCTCCCCAAGGAGACGAACTAGGTTTAATGAAACCTTTAGCTAGCAATTCATCCAGCTATGTCCTCAATTCTTTCATCTCCGTTGGAGCCAACCTATAGGGTGCTCTGGAAACTGGTGCTGCTCCGGGGATGATATCAATCCTGAATTCCACTTGCCTATTTGGTGGTAAACCAGGTAGTTCTTCAGGAAAAACTTCTGGGTATTCCGAGATGACAGGGATGTCTTCTATCTTCGGTTTAGGCTCATTAATAATTACTTGTGCCATGTAGATGACACAACCCTTCTTTAAACATTTTGAAGCCTTGAGCATAGTCGCTTGCTCAGGTAGCCCATACTGGGTGTCTCCCCGAATGGTAAGTGATTCACCAGACGGAGTCTTTATTACCACTTGCTTTCTGTTGCAGACGATTTGGGCCTGGTTGCGAGATAACCAGTCCATACCCAGAACTATGTCAAAACCAGCTAACTTAAATGGAAGTAGAGACAGAGGAAAATAATGGTTCTTAATGGATATAACACATCCATCTAACACAGTAGAGACGGTTTCTAGGGTGCCATCTGCTAACTCCACCTCATAATTCACATTTAAGGTTTTGACAGGTAATTTCAGCAATTCACAAAACTTATTATCAATGAAAGACTTATCAGCGCCTGAATCAAAAAGTACTCTAGCAAAGACGTCATTTACAAGGAAAGTACCTGTAATAACGTTGTCGTCTAGAACTGCTTCTTTTGCGTCCATTCTGAAGACTCTGGCATTAGTCTTCTTGGCCTCTTCAGGCTTCTTGGTGTACTTGGGGCAGTTGGTTTTAATGTGCCCCTTTTCATTGCAACGATAGCACGTTGCGTCTTTCATCTTCTTGCAATCCAAGGTTTTGTGATCCGTGGACTTGCATATACCACAAGCATAGGTTTTTGACTGAGTCTGTGAGTTCGACTCAAGTCTGCACTTCCCAAAGTGCTGCTTCTTGCAAATTTTGCATTTGGGCTTCTCACCCGAATTATGCCCATCTTTCCTTGACTCCGATCCTTTCTTGTTGTCATCGTTTCCACGGTGCTTCTTGTTCGATCTACGTGAACTATCATCCTCACGTTTTCTCTTCTCAGCCTCCTTATTCCTCAGCGATCTTTGCCTGACCGCATCCAAAGTGAGTGACAAGGAAATGTCAGCTACAGATCGAAAAGTAGCTGGCCGAGAAGCCTTTACGCTTGCCTTGATTTCCGGGGCTAAACCACCGATAAATCGAGCTATTCTTTTTGGTTCCGGGGTTACCAGATAAGGAACCAACCGGGACATCGTGTTGAAGCTCGTTAGGTAAGCTTGACAGTCAAGGTTTGTCATCACCAATGATAGAAAATCAGACTCTATCTTCTCCACCTCATGTTGAGGGCAGTAATTTTCCCTGATAAGGGCAACAAATTGATCCCAAGGCATGTTGTACAGTGGGATTTTCCCGGTGGCTTGAATCAGAGATCTCCACCATGCTAAAGCTTCACCCTTAAAAGACTGTGTCACAAACTTGACCACATCTCTCTCAGCGCATCCGCTGATATCCACAACAGTATCCATCTCATCCAGCCACGTCATACAGTCAATGGCTCCCTTCTCCCCAGTGAAATCCCGGGGTTTGCAAGAAACAAAATATTTATATGAGCAACCCTTGTCACGGGGTCCCTGGTTTAGTATAACCTGCTGCGATGGAGCACTGTGGTTCGAGGAGTGTCGATCATCATCTTTCTTTGAGTCATCCTTCTTGGACGGTGGCTTTGAAGGCTGCGTAGATAGGGTCCTACTACGAGTCCCACTATACTCTTCGTACTGCCTTTCCAAGGCTTGTGTAACTGCGCCGTCTATTATTGCTTTCAATTCAGCACCCGTTAAATTAATTCGGGCGTTCTCGTTATTCTCCACTGGATGACTATTACCCTCGTCCGAGTTAGCCATTTTAATTGAACTGTTACAGAAAACAAGGACAATAGTTTATTTGGGAGTTTATTATGGAATTGCCCCTTAGGGTAATTCATTAACCATGGTAACAAAGACCATATTTGGTTAATTTATTAATCATATTTATTTAGGATTTCTATAATAATTTATCCTAATTATAAAACAATAACAGTTTTATTTGTGGCACAAAAGGCCTAGTCACATGGACATTTTTAATTCATAAACTATGATTTCAGAGAATCAAAACATGAATGTATACTGGCACAATAGGCCTAGTCACAAGGACATTTATAAATTATAAGCTATGATTTCAGAGAATCAAAGCATGAAGGTATACTGGCACAATAGGCCTAGTCACAAGGACATTTATAAATTATAAGCTATGATTTCAGAGAATCAAAGCATGAAGGTTTGAACCTAGTTCATTACCTTTATTTGACAGGGAGTCATCGCTACCATTGTCTTTTGGCTCATATAGAAATGAGCAGGGCCCGTAGGCGCTATATTACCACGTATGGTCAAATATGATCATCTTAATTGATGACCTAAACCCATGATTCAGAGATCATATAATTGGGTTAGGAATCTTTTAAAGAATCCTTTAATAATAATGACGTGTGTGATTTTAAATGAATCACGTCTGCCAGGAGTGTTAACATGTTTTCAGATGTTAACTGGGATTTGAATCTTTTGAACAGGTCTTACCATCTTGGCCCGGTCTTATAATGACCCGAAGGCTAGGTTTCACTCTTTAAGATTCTTATTTAAAAATTTACATAGGCAGATTATTTCAAAAGGAATGATTTTAATTTATTTATTTCATATATAATTTATCTATGCGCATAATGGCAAACATGAAATTTATAAAACAAACATTCCATTAATTTATTAAAATATTACACGCTGCCCTAAACGGGTCTTTTCAAATAACAAACTTACCCACGCAGGGGTTTAAACAAGCACTTACCCACGCAGGGGCTTAAATAACACACATACCCACGCAGGGGCTTAATAACAAACATAATAGTCCACGCAGGGACTTAAACAATAACATACCCTCGTAGGGGTTTACATAAAGATAGACCCACGCAGGGGTCAAAACAAACAAGCATACCCACGCAGGGGTTTAACAACAAATGGAAGGATTCAGCGGTCCTTCTTGTTCTTCCCTTTAATTAGGCTCGTTAGTACTTGGAAGAAAGTTTGTCGCTCCCTTTGTTCCCTGTGAAACTCTCGCTCTACATGGTCCAACCTTTGCAGAATTTCTTCACGCTCAAGTGGAGAGAACCTTGGTGGTTGCGACTGTTGCCTGATAATAGGTCTTGGGGGTATTTGGTACCCATGTGTTGGGTACCCTACTCCCCATGGATCTCCATAGGGTCCTTGGGTGTTGTAGTTAGCCGCTACCATGTAAGGATCGGCTTCGGCTTAGTTGTAGTTGGTGTGCACCGGCTGCTCAAACGGGTTATACGCCACGGAACCCGTGTATGCTGGAATTGGGTTATCAAAACCCATAGGCGGTGGTTGCGGTGCAACTGGGTGT
Organism: Helianthus tuberosus; assembly: GCA_030545235.1. NCBI lineage: Eukaryota > Viridiplantae > Streptophyta > Magnoliopsida > Asterales > Asteraceae > Helianthus > Helianthus tuberosus. The sequence goes on from CM060405.1 coordinate 31,821,651, forward strand.
GAAGGTCCACCCATTTGTGGATCTTCTTGATGTGGCGGGTAATGGCTGCCACTTGATTGCCGAGGAGAGCTGAAATGGAAGTCTCCTCCCCGTGTAGACATACGCGGTCCAGATCTCCTACGCCTTGGCGGTTGCGGAGGTGCCGGTTGAACTGGTGGCGGTGGAGGCGGTGGCGTAGCTGCCACAAACCGTGAATCCACAGAGGGATCCTGTTGCTGCTGTTGCTGCTGCTGAGGCGGTGAATGGCGAGGAGGTGTATAGTACCATTCGTGCCTAGTGAACATAGCTTGAAAGCTATTCGGACCAACATAAGGTGATCCGTGGAAAGAAGATCCGTCAGAGATCTCTATCGGGTGGTTTGGTGTACCACTGGCAGGCTCGACGGGGTCCGTATCCTCGTCCATGTCGTCCGCATGATCTCCAGAGAAATGATCCTCTGGACCCAATGGGTTAAAACCCACTGGTTCTTGTAAAAAGTTTGTCGGGTTAAACCGGCCCCTAAAAACTAGTGTAGGGTCACCAAAAGAATGATGCGATAAGGATCGCTGTAACGGTATGTATGAGGGTTGAGGGTTGTTGGGCTCGTACTCCGGTTGCGGCCCATAAGGGTTAGGAGGTGTTGAACTATGTGAGACCGACCGTCTAGCCGGCTCAAAGAGGTTTCTCCGGTTCTGCCGGGGATCGTCACTCTCCGTTGTAGATGGAGCTCGCACATTCGAAGGTCCAGCTTCATTATCATTGGGGGCAGTGATTGGCCCCTTGCCTCTTCCTCTTCTCCTGAAGAATCTTGGCGGCATTTTCAAATCCTGTCATTATAATATGAGATAACAAGAATATATGCAAAATAAAGGACAATACAAACAAAGTGGAATTTGTCCTATGTTATATGTCTAGACTCGAAAGTTTAGAATTGTGCAATTGTGTAACTGAGATTAAACACAAAAGGCTAGTGTTTAATTCACTCAGTGTTGGCTCTGATACCAACGTGTCACACCCCGATTTCCACGTGTCACCGGTGGGCCCGGTGGGGGAGTATCGTGACGTGGTTGGCAACATAATAGTCAAACAACACAATTATATAAATGCACAGTGGAAGCAATTTAAAAGATATAATACAACCGAATTTAATATTGTAATATCAAATGTCACAATATTCGGAAGTTTATCCACAGAAGGATCGAAAATAAAATATGAAACAATAGTTCAACAGACTTCAGGCATCTTAAGCTTGCGAGACTTCTAATGATGCTAAGGAGAAATCCCAGCCAATTACGCATAGTACCTGCATTTAATATTTTTGGGAAAATACGTCAGTTTACACTGGTAAATACAATCAACTGACTCATTTTGGAAAATGATTGAAAATTGGTTTGGATGCACGTGGCATAAACATTTTTATTTAACTTGGGAGAATTATTTGAATATATAATCTTGTGAACGAATTACATGTTCCTTGTGCGTTCAGTAGCCCGGATCTTGTCCGGGTTAAAGATCAATAGACACACCACAATATTCTTTTGTGCACTGACGGGTGTACGCCTACACCCCGCGCTTAAGTCGTGGCCATTTCGTAAAATGATGCCAAGGATATCCGGGACATGGTCATTAACCCCCCAAAGGCTTTAAGTAACAAGATTGTTTAAACGAGCCGATCAAATTATTCAATTAACCACCCAACGATGGAAGATTTGATGCCCGATCAAGCGGTATACTATATACCGTAACCCAAGCCCGTATAGGGAAAATAAGTTAAAAGTATTTACCTGAGCAAAGTATAATTCACAATAAGCTAATTACAAGTAGCTTTTACTGGTCCTCCTAATCTGGAACGAAGGTTTATAATAACCTATTAGAATCCTAACGGGTCTTTAGTTAAGCTTAAGCTTAGACCGGTTACTTTCAAAGACACGGTTCGTACGCACTATTAAGCGAAGACCGGATAGAATGTGATTTAGACCCGAAAAGTTCAGAGACTTGTTTAATATGGGTATTTCATACACACTCTGGATTTTGGGATAAAACCGATAAGGTTTGACCCGTTTAGGCTAGTTTATGTAAACTAGTTACATAAACCGAACCGAACGCGTAATAAGCGTAACGGGTATTCATGAGAGCTATTTACAGGTTTCCTAAGTTAATATGCTTCATATATGTTGTGACATCAGTAAGATGTCTTTTATTATGCCCGAAATGAATTTAATCACAAACTATGCCCCGTAGGGGTAGTTTGGTCATTTTAAAGGTTGTAAAAGAGTTTAAGTGTCAACCTGAGTTACAGGCCTGATGTAATCAGAAAATATACTCAATTTGCTAAGTTATATCAGTAGGTTAAATTATATAAGTGAAATTTCTCAATTATAACCAACTATGCCCCGTAGGGGTATTTTGGTAATTTCACATAAGCCGAAAAGCTCAAAACTGAAGTCTGAGTTTATCAACTTTTGCTTACTGTTAAAATATTATAATTTGCCTCAAATATCAGTAGGTATCAACCCTTGTATGTTTAAAATAGTTTTAGTACATACTATGCGTTAAAAACGCTTAAAAAGGCGATTAAAGGCCATTTCCGGGTTCGATACATAAATATGATATTTTTATATTTCCAGAAGGCTTAAAATAATTTATTTGTCATATGTGATCAGTAGTAAAAGGTTTGGAGTCGTTTGGATATGTAAAACTCATTGTATGGCCCGTAAGGGCAAAACCGACAATTACCGGATTAAGCCTACGACTATAAGTTATGCTCAGCCTAAAATTAATTAAAAATCTTTAAAAATCCCAAAATAATATATTACATCAGTGGGCAAAGAGTTTGATATTAAAAAGTATGTTTAAGTAGGCTATACGCTAAATACGCCTTTTAATTAACATAAATCTTTAATTTTGCGCTAACGAGCATAACTCTTAACCTACACCTCAAACTGATGTCAAATTTTGTATGCAAGTTTAAATATCAGTAAGTAAGGTTTCTACTCTTTTACATTTCCAAAAATCACGTTTTAAAGTGAAAAGGGCATAATGGTCAACATATAAGCAATTAACGGAATCATGCATATTAATCGGTTAACTAATGAACCATGGTGTATAATCACAGAGGGTTATACTAGCATGTAACCTGGTCAAAATGAAGCTCTTAGGTATTTCTAAAACATGCCATAACGGGTCAGAACTGAAAGTCAAAGTATAAGTCAAACTATGCGACTTTCGGCTCCGAACCGGGTCTAAACAGGAAATTGTCGGGTTGAACATGTTTAGACATGTTCTTACACTAATTACCAAGTTATATTAATGATCAAACAGGTTGTATGTGTTCTACATTGCTAATTATGCATAAATTGTAATTTACACATTCTGTTGACTTTTTAGATACAAGTTTGACCCGACATTTGACCTAGTTAGAGTGGGAATCAGGGGGAACCCTTTTGAGGTTTTATTCCCCACATAATTACCAACTTATAACTACTTTTGATTCGACTAATCACTGGACCATTAGTGATTAATCTTAAAGTCAACCGTTAATTACGACGGTTTGACTTTTAAGCTAAAACTATGCTAAAACTTAATTAAGAAAGGTCAAGCAAACTTACAAAGGTCCTAAGCTTGATTAGTGATCACTTGAGAGTGCCTTAGAGCTCCAGAAATCGATCAGAAGTGTAGAGAATGGTGTGAAGAATGAGTTGCAACTCTTAGCCCTTTTATAGTGAAATTTTCACCATAAATCTTTGACACATGAGTCTACAACCCACCACAACTGATTAACACATGTCCCTAAGTGTTTAGGACTGTTTAGGGGTCGCCCACAATGCAAAAATATCGGTTAAAGGTCGAATACGCGCGAATACAGGAGTCTGTCTACGATTTCTGTATCTGGGCGGTTGACGCGGCCCGCGTAAAGGTTAACCAACCTTGACGCGGCCCGCGTGGGCCTTGAAGTCAGCTTTAACATTTTCAAGTTTTTGCATAAATGTCTCTTGGCTCTTCGAAAGGGCAACCAACTATTTTTCTTGCAATTTGACCCCTTAATATTTACCTACAAGGGCTTTAGGGCTTATACCCACTTTGCCAAGTCCCTGGACACTTCCGGTTAACCCGAAAAGTCTTAACTTTCAGTGTTAACGCTTTAACCCCTCGCACACGAATTTGATCATAACTTTCTCATACGATAACGAAACTTTATGAAATTTATATCGCGCATTCTAGTGAGCATAATTAACAGTTACAAAGCTTCGGGTTTGTCAAAAGGTCACTCAGAGGTATAACTTAAACATGTTGACACATTTAACCCCTGTGGTTTGTAATCTCTCACTTTTAGCTTCGTATGATCCATGATTTATTCGTTTGATGCTATGAACATCATGTAGGGTTATTATGAAGTATATTTATTCACCGTTGACATTTAGAACCCGTATAATCACGTACTTTCCATGTTTGTCAACTTTAGTCCTTTTATAATCATTCTTTCACACGTGCAAACATATGACACGTGTCTACACATTTTAGGACGTGAATTTTCGAGGTGTTACAGTATCGATTATAGAGAATTGAATAAGGTTACAGTTAAGAATCGATACCCATTACCTAGGATTGATGATCTTTTCGACCAACTCCAAGGAGCTAGATATTTTTCTAAGATTGATTTACGCTCCAGATACCATCAATTGAAGGTACAAGAAGAAGACATACATAAGACTGCTTTCAGAACTAGGTATGGTCATTACGAGTTTACAGTCATGCCATTCGGATTAACGAATGCACCTGCAGCATTCATGGACATGATGAATAGGATCTGTAAACCTTATTTGGATAAATTTGTAATTGTTTTTATCGACGATATACTTATTTATTCCAAAAGTCAGGACGAGCATTGTGAGCATTTGCATGCACTCTTAACTTTGTTAAGAAAAGAAAAGCTTTACGCCAAATTCTCGAAGTGTGAATTTTGGCTACAAGAAGTGCAATTCTTTGGACACATGGTAAATCACGAAGGTATTCATGTAGATCTTGCTAAGATAGAGGCTATTACCAAATGGAAGGTTCAGCAATCCGCAATGGAAATTAGAAGTTTTATAGGTTTAGCCGGATATTATAGACGGTTTATTAAGGATTTTTCTAAGATAGCTGTACCATTAACGAAGCTAACCTGTAAATAGAATGATTCACCAGTATTTCCCGCTGACAAAACCTTTTTCAAACATGTTTCAGGTGATCTTTTGTGATCTAGGAAAAAGTGCCGTGAAGCACTACAAGCTTAAGGAAGTGGCTCAATATAAAATAAAGAATCATGTTTTGTAAAATAAAGATTTCTCAGTGAAATCATATGATTGTAAATTACCGGGGTTTTACCTCGAGTTGTGAAATAAAATAATCGGGAAATTGCAGTTTTAAAAAGATCCTGAAGAAATCTTCCGCTGTTAAATAAATACCACGGGATTTTCTGTCCCGCGGCTCCTGAAACGGGTCAAACCGGGTCGGGGGCCGTGACACATAGGATGTTTTCTATTATGGTTTGAGGGAGTGTGTTGATTGTAGTCGACGACAATCGTTGAGCTTTAGTCGGACGTTTAGCTTTCATCTTAGGTTGTTTTTGTCAAATTGATAGTATATAATGCTGCACATAAGCTGCCATATACATACATCATTAGGAGACTGTACAACACAAAGTATAATAATTCAAGGTCATACATTACTGTCACGGCCCCCGACCCACCCTGGACGGAATCGGGAGCCGCGAACAGCCAAGTGGTACCGGTGATTATTTTGAAAGATATTGCAGCGGAAAATTTCATCAGGACCGTGAGTTAGGAGAAATATCAGAGTGTAGAAAACACCAGATTTTATTATTTAAATAGATGGGATAAACCCATGTTTTACAAAGGTAGCTTTAATAAGGGATAAACCCAATTACATAAAACAATATTTCTTAATTTGATTTAATTAATTAAGTAAGCCACTTCTTGAAGCCTTTCAGTGCCGTATCCATCTCTTACTCCAATCTACTGTAATTACCTGAAACGCATTTTAAAAAGGTTTTGTCAGCAGGAAAGACTGGTGAATCATTCTTTTTACTAAAACGACTCGTTTGTTATAATTTACATTATTAAGAGCGATTACAATGTTTCCTGATATCAACCAACTACCCACAGTATTTGTCACTCGACTCGTTTCTGTGACTTTGGTCAGATCACCCATTGGCTAACTCGTTGTCCAATGGTGACGGGAACAAGTAATGTATACAAAACCCCACATACTGGCTGTAATTTGGTGATTACAAAGACTTAATCCCTGTAATTATAACTTTGAAAATATTTAAGAATTTATAAAGCACTTTGATAAAAAGAGAATGACTCACATTATAAGCATGCAGATTTATACGGGCAGAGCTTAGCCTATTGATTAGTCTTGTAACCTAGTGCACACGAACTAGGTAAGTAACTAATACAGCATTTACGATAACTCACGAGATTAAACTCTCACAACAAATGGCAAAGTGAAATCACTTAAACATCCATCGGATTCACAACGAATGACAGAGTATTCCCCGAGTTCGGGTGGTACTCAAACATCCTGTCGGAATCACGACTAATGACAAAGGATAGCACTTAAACATCCGGTCGGATAGTTTCAATTGATCGGATATTGAATCGTAGCAGCGATCGAGTTAATACCCGGTATCGTAGCAGCACCTTGCTAATTTAATTGTAATTTCTACTTCAGAGCAGAATACTTTCGTTTTTGAAAGTTTTCGTCGACACAAAATGAAAGCCCCTGAGCTAGGCTATTTATAGCTGAAATTCAGGCCTGGCGCGGCCCGCGTGAACTCCCGGCCAACCTTTACGCGGCCCGCGTGGGAGTGTGGATCAGATCGGATGTTGCTGAGTCACCGGTGGTCGCGACACGTGTGACGACACGTGGATCCGGATGCTTATCCGGTCAAACTGAAGGTTGACGCGGCCCGCGTAAGGGTCGGCTTACCTTTACGCGGCCCGCCTGAAGACCATAATTCTTGATTTCTTGATTTTCGATATGGATTGGGGTTTCAGGGGTCCGGGTTTTTACTTATGGTTTGATTTGGGACATTTTTTACTATAATTATATTACAAAGAAAGAAAAGAAATAAAATAGTGAGAAAGGAGAATGGACCCACTTTGTAAATTTAGGGTTCAACTAGAAAGTCTCCTGGTAGAATATTGGGCATAAGTTCTGAGCTATTTAAAAATATATAATGCACTCGTGTTAAGTATAGTACCCCTCATTCAACATTGTCCCTATGTCACGAGACAGAACTCCAATAAACTTAGTCAGGCAGAACCTTGACATGTGTTATGGGGCTCAGATCAATCGGAAAGGGTAGCGGTGATCGGGAGTTAAAACACTAAAAACGAGGCAAGGCTTTATTATTATATTTATAGTGTAAATAATAAAAAAAATAAGAATACATGTAAGAAAGATAGATGGCGAAAAAGAGAGTAGAAAGAATGAACAACTGAAGATGTTTAAAGGCCACTTCTATATATACTACATTCAACTACTTGGGAAGCACTCCAGATATTCTTTCTTTTAATTTCGGCCGGCCACGTAATGTTACACACGTCCACTGTAGTATAATTGTAGGTTAATTTTATTAATATTATATTATTTTCATTCTTATCTTTTCATACGTATAAAATAAATTTAAATTGTAAGTATAACTATTTTTATTATATTATTATAATTAATTCAGCTGCTTCACTTATTTGGCGTTTATAACTTTTAAAATATAACTTTTTACAAAACAATGAATATGTCTTTAGAATGAGAATATTCTTATCTACATTTTGAACCAAGTTTTATTAAAAACATAGTAGGTTTAAATATAGTGTATTTTTTTAAACGGTTCCTGGGCCCGTCCAGGTACTTCATATTTCTAGTAGTCAACTTACCCGTAATCTACCCGTTTATTTATATGAGTTTTTATATACTTATATTTTAATAGAACAGGTCACCCATATACAGGCCAATTAATTAATATAATATTTCAACCAACTATATAAAATAGTGTTTAAAATTATTTAGGTTGAATAAACTAGTTACTAGTTACTAGTGGTTAATAAATTTAACCAAACCTATAATTCTTATATAAAAAAAAAATAGGAATGTTACATCCTCCCCACCTTGTTTTAAATCTCGTCCTCGAGATTTGGGCTACGATATTTCTTTTAGACTTATGTCATATTTTAGTCAATAAAAACAATATTAAAGTAGATGACACAGAATCAAAATATCAAATTTTGTGAATACGAGTTGTACAATAAGTAGGACTCAATGGTTCAACTGAATTAGTTCAAGAACTCGATGACAAACGAATGAGATGAAATGATATAATTTCCAAGGTGACTAGGTTCAAGCCAAAAGATAATAGATATTTAAAATGAATATGAAGGACTTTTAGAATTAATAAAATTCCTTGTCAAAAGAAAACTTACTTTGATTGGCAACTGAGGAAGACTTAGAATCGACAGGTTCAAAATGAAATAAAAGCATGAAAATGATTTGTCAAATATTGAATTATGATATGAGAAAATCAATGTGCTGAGATGAGTGAATTGCAAGGATACCCGAAAAGACAATAGAGTTAGTGTATCATTGTCTTAATACATAATTGTATTAAGACTTTTTGCGTCCGTACCTTAAGAAATGATCGTGAGATAATAGATTACGTCTAGACGATCGTGAAATCCTATAATATTGTTATAACCATATTTAGATATGTTAAGCTCTAATTAGTATTTTGTTCATTCGTTAAATTTTTGGCTACCTTAAGACTAAAATTTTAATTGGCTTGTAAACATTAGTTTCACACAATTAATATGAGTCCTTTGCAAATTTTATAATAAAATTAATATAGAAAGTCATATGAACTAAATCTGTGAAGGTAACAAATTTATTAAATTTATATATACGCACACTAAAAATATATATATGCAGAAAGTTATACTTAGGTATTTTATTCTTATTACTAAAAATAATATGTTAATAGTAATTATACGTATAAAAGTAAATTTGAAAATCTAAACATAAGTTTATTAAAAATAAAATTCATTTTATGAAATTTTATCAAAATTTAACCTTTTTTTTTAAGATTAGAACTTTTAAAAGACAATAAGAATCCTTATAAACTTTTATGTGATACTATATTTATATTATTTACTTTAGATAGTAATTTATGTGTATGGTTGTAAAATAATAATATTTTTATAATATATAAAGTAATTCTACTACACATGTAACTTTCATAAGCTGAATATAAGAAAACCAAAACAAAATTTAGTGTTATTATTATCCTTTTTAACATGAGCTACAAGTTTATACCAATACCGCAAGGTGTCGTAATGATTTAAAATAGTTTAATAATTATGGTGTTTGAACAAATTCACCGTGTAGTCAACTGAAAGCTTTTAATGAAAACTCTAGGGGTTTACGTCTCTGATCTGCATAACTCTTTTGTTGATCTTGATACATAATACTTCTATAAGTATTTAATAGTTGTGGAATATAAGATGAACAATTACTTATAAGTATAAAATGTCTTGTCCATGAATACTTAGACAATTATTTATATAATTTTATTCGTCCCTCTGATTCTTGTATTGTTTTATGAAAATATGTCTTCTCCTTATAATACAAAGTATATATATTTTTATATATATAATTAAAATTTACTAAATAAGTATGATGACTTAATTTATATACATTAACTAGTCATTATCATGGTTGGATATTGGTTAGTGCTGCCTTGTTTAAGCATGGGTGATCAGTCCATGCCTAACTAAGGCTAGGCTACCCGATACCTGCCCCTGACAATAACCCTAGTACCTAACACTACTACTACTAATATATTATTACTAATAATAAAACTAATATTAATTACCAATAATAAATAACTAAACATAAACTTAAATGAGAGTATAACTCAAACATAATTTTATACATATATATAAAAATATAAATTCTTCACCTCAATGGTTTAACAAGAATTTTTAAATATAGTAATACTATATTGTAAATTAGGTAATTACTTATGTAAGTTTCCATATATAATCAATTAAATTTTTTTTTTGAAGAAATTTATTGACTCGATATCAAAGAGTCATCGTTTTGCAATAATGCGGTTCACAATGCAAAGATCAAGTATAGCGAAACGATATTTGAGTTTTGATAAAACAACAAATTAGAATGAAGCCTTCCAGTGGTCTTCATAAATCAAACAAACCACATGCGCAACAAACAGTGCATGTGTAACGTGTGGATTTACCAAGAAATGAAACAGATCAATATTTGCTACTATGAAAGAAATCCTCATGGTATGATGACCATTAGGGGAAGTAGCAATGCAAAAGTCTATTCACAGAGGTCAGAATTTTAACAAAAGGAATTTAAGAATTTTATCTGAAATTTTGGGTGATAACCGTTGTTAAGTGACATTACCAGGGAATGTCGAATAAAATGAAATAGGGGAATTACAAAAGTATATGACTCCTTTTGCAGTGCTAATAATTATAACTCTGATTAGACTGTGCACCGATGGTTGTGAAATCTTGTTCTAACGTACCTCAGCGATATTCATGTCGTTTGTAGGATCATGTGGCAAAGTGCCGCTTTTTTATTAGTAATTCTTCCACTGATAGGATTAGCATTGGTGTCGGCGCGCCCAATCATATTTCCAAAGGTCTTGCCTTGAAAGTCGTGTGTGATATACTTCGACGTCTATATAATTTAAGTTTCATGTGTTTTCTTGTGCACTAGCACAACTTTACATGTTTCTTACTTGCGTTGATAGTATATGGTAACTCATTGGTAATTCTTATACTTTTGATGGCATCCCAACTTAAAGGGTTCTCATTGCACGAGTTACGAGGTAGATGATCAAACGAAATAATGTTTGATATCGGAATTATAGATATATGCAAGAAATTCCTAATAAAGAAATCTAGATTTATTATTGACACATATGCTTGTGCTTTATTTCAAATGGTCAATCCTTATAGTTTTGGGATTTCCTTATAGATATACATATCTATATAATCACATAATTCACATGCTGTAATATACATACCCTTTATAAGGTCAATGTATTTAACAGATTCATATTTCCAAAAACAAGTCAGTTATCAGGTCATGATACTATTTAGGGAAATCTTATCACTTGTTGGACATATTATATACCCCGTCTTATCCGGTTCTCACCGGATAGGTAACCTTTATTATATCCAGACAAGCTGGAGAGTCTGCTACACCATACCCAGTCTTGTCGGAAAAGAAATTTAGATTTTCCCATAAATAGTATTTTTTCTTAAATCATGATTTGGAAAGTGCATTATGACTTTCAACAAAGAAGCAGGAAATTAGTATTCACCTGATGGATCATATTCTAGAACAAAGTAGTATCAATAAATAAGAAATAACAGTGGTCAAGTGTTATTGCTTATTTATTATACTTGCAATGTTTTAGTTATCATTCTCACGGCATACCAAAGCCTATCACAATTTATTTAATTTAACACAAGTATTTAGCTTATCTCGAAGCTTATACTAAGGCATCTTTTCTTAAGTTCAAGTCTAAATGCTATCATATGTGCTACCAGTTAATAGCAATCTCCTAACTCTTTTATATAAGCTTATGTATTATTATCACAACACTTATTGGCTTAAAGCAGTGGCTCTGATACCACCTTCTGTCACGGCCCCCGACCCACCCTGGACGGAATCGGGAGCCGCGAACAGCCAAGTGGTACCGGTGATTATTTTGAAAGATATTGCAGCGGAAAATTTCATCAGGACCGTGAGTTAGGAGAAATATCAGAGTGTAGAAAACACCGGATTTTATTATTTAAATAGATGGGATAAACCCATGTTTTACAAAGGTAGCTTTAATAAGGGATAAACCCAATTACATAAAACAATATTTCTTAATTTGATTTAATTAATTAAGTAAGCCACTTCTTGAAGCCTTTCAGTGCCGTATCCATCTCTTACTCCAATCTACTGTAATTACCTGAAACGCGTTTTAAAAAGGTTTTGTCAGCAGGAAATACTGGTGAATCATTCTTTTTACTAAAACGACTCGTTTGTTATAATTTACAGTATTAAGAGCGATTACAATGTTTCCTGATATCAACCAACTACCCACAGTAGTTGTCACTCGACTCGTTTCTGTGACTATGGTCAGATCACCCATTGGCTAACTCGTTGTCCAATGGTGACGGGAACAAGTAATGTATACAAAACCCCACATACTGGCTGTAATTTGGTGATTACAAAGACTTAATCCCTGTAATTATAACTTTGAAAATATTTAAGAATTTATAAAGCACTTTGATAAAAAGAGAATGACTCACATTATAAGCATGCAGATTTATACGGGCAGAGCTTAGCCTATTGATTAGTCTGGTAACCTAGTGCACACGAACTAGGTAAGTAACTAATACAGCATTTACGATAACTCACGAGATTAAACTCTCACAACGAATGGCAAAGTGAAATCACTTAAACATCCATCGGATTCACAACGAATGACAGAGTATTCCCCGAGTTCGGGTGGTACTCAAACATCCTGTCGGAATCACGACTAATGACAAAGGATAGCACTTAAACATCCGGTCGGATAGTTTCAATTGATCGGATATTGAATCGTAGCAGCGATCGAGTTAATACCCGGTATCGTAGCAGCACCTTGCTAATTTAATTGTAATTTCTACTTCAGAGCAAAATACTTTCGTTTTTGAAAGTTTTCGTCGACACAAAATGAAAGCCCCTGAGCTAGGCTATTTATAGCTGAAATTCAGGCCTGGCGTGGCCCGCGTGAACTCCCGGCCAACCTTTACGCGGCCCGCGTGGGAGTGTGGATCAGATCGGATGTTGCTGAGTCACCGGTGGTCGCGACACGTGTGACGACACGTGGATCCGGATGCTTATCCGGTCAAACTGAAGGTTGACGCGGCCCGCGTAAGGGTCGGCTTACCTTTACGCGGCCCGCCTGAAGACCATAATTCTTGATTTCTTGATTTTCGATATGGATTGGGGGTTCAGGGGTCCGGGTTTTTGTACTTATGGTTTGATTTGGGACATTTTTTACTATAATTATATTACAAAGAAAGAAAAGAGATAAAATAGTGAGAAAAGAGAATGGACCCACTTTGTAAATTTAGGGTTCAACTAGAAAGTCTCCTGGTAGAATATTGGGCATAAGTTCTGAGCTATTTAAAAATATATAATGCACTCGTGTTAAGTATAGTACCCCTCATTCAATCTTGTCCCTATGTCACGAGACAGAACTCCAATAAACTTAGTCAGGCAGAACCTTGACATGTGTTATGGGACTCAGATCAATCGGAAAGGGTAGCGGTGATCGGGAGTTAAAACACTAAAAACGAGGCAAGGCTTTATTATTATATTTATAGTGTAAATAAAAAAAATAAGAATACATGTAAGAAAGATAGATGGCGAATTAAAGAGTAGAAAGAATGAACAACCGAAGATGTTTAAAGGCCACTTCTATATATACTACATTCAACTACTTGGGAAGCACTCCAAATATTCTTTCTTTTAATTTCGGCCGGCCACGTAATGTTACACACGTCCACTTTAGTATAATTGTAGGTTAATTTTATTATTATTATTATATTATTTTCATTCTTATCTTTTCATACGTATAAAATAAATTTAAATTGTAAGTTTAACTATTTTTATTATATTATTATAATTAATTCAGCTGTTTCACTTATTTGGCGTTTATAACTTTTAAAATATAACTTTTTACAAAACAATGAATATGTCTTTAGAATGAGAATATTCTTATCTACATTTTGAACCAAGTTTTATTAAAAACAGAGTAGGTTTAAATATAGTGTATTTTTTTAAACGGTTCCTGGGCCCGTCCAGGTACTTCATATTTCTAGTAGTCAACTTACCCGTAATCTACCCGTTTATTTATATGAGTTTTTATATACTTATATTTTAATAGAACATGTCACCCATATACAGGCCAATTAATTAATATAATATTTCAACCAACTATATAAAATAGTGTTTAAAATTATTTAGGTTGAATAAACTAGTTACTAGTTACTAGTGGTTAATAAATTTAACCAAACCTATAATTCTTATATTAAAAAAAAAATAGGAATGTTACAATTACTGTTTGGATGCGACGATTATACCGTTTTCATTCCAATTCATAGTTTATCTGTTGAACGCTATATCAGTTTATAGTCCAGTGATCCACTTTTGCTTATGATTAACTTATTAAGCTCACATAATCAGTTTAATCACACACAACAAAGAGGATTATCTAAAGATGAGTTGAACTTACTTTCCTCGTGTTTCATCATTTTAACTCTTTAAATAGTTATAATTTAAAGGGGGTGGCGGCGCAACTTGTCGCCAGACTACCTGCCATTGCTTTGTAAAAAAAAAAAAATTTAAAGACATGTTAAATTTGGTCACTATTTCTATGGATTAACACAGATGCATGTACTGTCGATGGAAGTATACAGACTTAGCATATGAATGTTGAAATTGATAGTAACAATTATCAAAAAGGGAACCGAGGTTCATTAACAAAATCAAAATAAATATAAACCCTAATATCACCGTAACCAGTGGCGAAGCTTGCCGGAGAAAACGGAGGGGGCTAAAACATATATACCCAAAAATTTCTATAGAATCGGGGGGGTAAAAACGTATATATCCAAAAATTTCTATACGAAAACTACATATATAACACTACTGAGCGAAAAATCCCGGGGGTCGGGCGACCCCCCCCCCCCCGCCCCCAAGAAGCTTCGCCCCTGACCGTAACAAACAATTATCAATGTGTCTGTGTGGATGGATGGGACTAGAAAGGAATGGAGCGGATAATGCCCCTTTTTTATTGACACCCTATTGAACCTAGCCGAGTTGAGTCAGGTTAAACTCGAGCTCGACCTAGCCGAGTTGAGTCAGGTTAAACTCGAGCTCGAACTTAAATGTGGCAGCTCGACTCATCTCGTTTATTTTTAATTGAGTTGAAAAGTCGAGCTCGAGTTTGGCTCGTTAAGTGTTCGAGCTGACTCAAGTCAAATCGAGTCGGCTCATTAATTTTTTATTTTTATTTTTATTTTTATTTTTAAATATGTAATTCAGTTAACCACTTTATGAAATTCGTTATGCAAATAATGTTTGACAAAGTTACGATTTTACTTTCTTTAAAAGTTTGTATGTCTATTTTCTCTCTCTACAACAGAGCGGTCATCCCACCTTTGCGACGAGTCTAACAGTTATTGGTTTTGCAGGTCTCTTTCCTGTTACGAGATTCAATTCACTAGGCTATCCGGAGGTCTGATTTTTGAATCTTCACTGTGCGTTTGGGTTGCAGCATGCTGTTTCATTAAGGGGCCATGTAGGAAAGCATTTTGACATGTGATGGTGAATAGGGTAAGATTTGAGTGCAGAATACTTTTGACACTTTAGATTATGAGGTATGGGGCGGGGGTTTGGGCGTGGGTTGGCTGAAAACGCCCAAGCCATCACCCCAGGTGGGCTTGGGTTTGGGCGTGGCCCCTTTGGCGTGAGATTCAGCCCGGGCGTGGGGCGGGGCTATGAGACTGACTTGGCGGGATGTGATTGGCCAAGAGCACTAGCCATGGCGGAACCTCATTATATGTGGCTTGGCCACGCCACCCCAGCCACGCCCCACCATACCCTTTTGAAATTAGGGTTTAGTCTTGGGTGCCCCATACTCCACGTGTCGTACCATGCCCCCAACCCACGCCCCACCATACCCCACGGTCTTATATTCATGGGCAGGGGTTTTACAAAAGTTGTACCTATGAAACAAAAGCTAGTTCCAAAAACCATCAAACAGTATAGTAGTTGTAGGTAGGGGTGCAAACGAGTCGAGCTACTTGCGAACTACTCGAGCTCGGCTCGAAAAAAAACTCGAACGAGACGAGCTTAAACGAGCTCGAGCAGTGGCGGACCCAGAAATTTTTTCCTGGGGTTGCGGAAAAATTGAAAAATTTTAGGCCTCTAGCTATATAAAAAATTCAGTTCATAGCAGGTCGGATCGGGTCATGTAAACCCAGTAAACATAAACAAACAAGTTTTGCGAGCCGGATCAGATCGGGTCGGGTCGGGTAAGGTTGGGTCAATTTCAATTTTTCAAACAATCAAACCCTATTTTCTAACTTTCTATCACATTAACAAACAAAGTTTCGAGTAAAACACTAAACAACATAAAAAAACCTTCATAAGTAAGTAAATTAATAACAAAAAACCATCAAAGTTCAAATGCTGCCTACTTCTATTTCTTCTAATCATTAAATAAAACAACAAAAAACTTATCTAAGACATAACTTGGTCTTTAACTAGAAGAATCCGACAAAAAAAGTGGTCCAACCATTTTCCTCTTGAGAAATCGCGCCAAAACTTCTCTAGCATGGTTCTTATCACATATAAATTTGCTCCGCAAGTTCATAAAACAAAAACACTTAAACAAAATAAACAATAATGTTCAACCAATACCATAATCCATAATTTTCAATTTTAGTTTTCAAAAATTCAAGCCCTAGTTTTAAATGTTGATTAGTAATCATTTAAACAAACAAAACTTAAAATAAAACAACAAAATCATTAAATACAAGTCTAGAACAACTAAAAAAAACATAAAAAGATCAAACCCTTATACATCTATATTTTCTTCTAATCACCACGTAAAAAAAAAAAAAATCAATAAAAAGAGAATAAATCTTTGGGTTGGGTTGGGTTGGGTTGGGTTGGGTTTGGGTAGTTGGGTTAGTAAAATTAGATTGTAGATTGTGTCAAGTAAGTGAATAAGTGGTTAAAAAATAATTATACAAATTGTGTTATATACTTAGATATTCATAATAATTAGTGTTTAATTTTTTTTTATAAATTCATAATGTTTTTTTCTAAGGAGAGCCGTTGAAAAAATCCAAGGGGTGCGGTTGGGATTTTCGACAAAAATTAGCACTAAAAACCTTTCTTTCAAGGGCTGCGACCGCCCACCCACCATCGTGGGTAGGTCCGCCCCTGAGCTCGAGCCCGAGCCTAAAAACAAGCTCATTTAATAAACGAGCCTGAGCCCGAGCTTCGCTTATCGAGCTCGAGCCGGCTCGCGAGCCTAAACGAGCTTTCTGTTTATATATTCTTTTATTAATATATTAAACATATATTTATATAATAATAATTACAATTTATATAAATATAAAAAAATAACTAAATTATATGAATAATAATAATTATAATTAATATAAATTAATTAATAAATACTAAACGAGTCAAGCCCGAGCCGAGCTCGGGCTTGAAAAATTACCTTCGAGCCGAGCTCGAGCTTCATATGTTAAACGAGCTCGAGCCTGGTCGAGCTCGGGCTCGGCTCGTTTGCACCCCTAGTTGTGGGGTTGATTGGCTATTGTAGGACATTTATAAAGAAATATGCCATGAAATATCTGATGGAAAAAAGGTTGAGCACTCCTCTCAAATGAAATGGTTGTCAAATTTGTTAGGCTAAAAGGGGAATTAGAGTGTCCACAATGTTCAACCAATGTGTTATAGAAGATTCAGTTCAGTTTTAAGTCAAAATACTAACAGTGCTCCCAAAATGTCTCAAACTAAAGACTGTAGAAAATACTACTCAAATTGATTGATTGCATGTGAAGATCCTTACCCTAATTTTGAGTACACGTGCTATGAAAGTGAAAGTCAACATTCAAAAGAACTCCATAGACTAACCAGAAAGAAAACACAGAAATACAAGTAGCAATATAAAAAATCCAGTTTATAGCGGGTCGGATCGGGTCGGGTCATGTAAACCCAGTAAACATAAACAAACAAGTTTTGCGAGCCAGATCAGGTCGGGTCGGGTTGGGTCAATTTCAATTTTTCAAACAATCAAACCCTATTTTCTAACTTTCTATCACATTAACAAACAAAGTTTCGAGTAAAACACTAAACAACATAAAAAAAACCTTCATAAGTAAATTAATAACAAAAAATCATCAAAGTTCAAATGCTGCCTACTTCTATTTCTCCTAATCATTAAATAAAACAACAAAAAGCTTATCTAAGACATAACTTGGTCTTTAACTAGAAGAATCCGACAAAAAAAATGGTCCAACCATTTTCCTCTTGAGAAATCGCGCCATAACTTCTCTAGCATGGTTCTTATCACATATAAATTTGCTCTGTAAGTTCATAAAACAAAAACACTTAAACAAAATAAACAATAGAGTAAACTGTCATTTTGGTCCCTGAGGTTTAGCCAGTTTTGCCACTTTAGTCCAAATCTCAAACCTTTTGTATCTGGGTCTCTGTGGTTTCAGTTTTGTTGCCATTTTGGTCCAAAAGTGAAATCAGGCCAGATTCCCCAAATTAAACCCCCCTGTTTTGTCCTTTTCCTTAGGGGTAATTTTGTCATTTTCGTTTTATTATAATAGAGTTAATTACTGTTTTCGTCCCTGAGGTTTGTCAAAAATAACGGTTTCAGTCCATTAGTTTAAAAATTGCGATTTCAGTCCATTAGTTTCATTTTCGTAACCATTTCAGTCCACTAACTTAACTCCATCCATTTATTTTGTTAACTTTGGGTGAAATGACCAAATTGCCCCTGCTAATAATAATATATTAAAAACAAAACAAAATCAATGTCTGATACTTCTTCTTCGATAAAGAACTGAACGACCGAAAACCCTAATTCAAATAAATCAGCCGTCAAACTTATGATGAACGGAGACGATTGGTAATCGGAAGAAGGCGGAGATGGAGATGAGTTAACGGTTATCGAATGTGCAGGTGGCGGAGGAGCGGTGAATGGTGGTAGCAGGTTGTTAGCGGATATAGAAGTGGTGACCGGTGATGAAGACGATGGTGGTCGCCGAAGTTGGTATCGGGTTCGGAGTGCGGAATCGGTGTGCAGTTAATGGTGCGTGGAGAGGGTGAACAGAGATACGAGCATGTGGCAGAAGTTGTTGTGTGGTTCGGAGGTGGTTGTGGTGTGGTGGTGTGTGACGAGGATGGTGGTGGTGTGTGGCGGAGGTGGTTGTGGTGTGGTGGCTGTGTGGCAGAAGTTGTTGTTGTGTGGCGGAGGTGGTTGTGGTGTGTCGGTTGTTGTGTGGTGGGTTGTTAATGGTGGTGAATGAAAGGTTTGTGAAAGATGATGAATAGGTTTAGGGAAGAAGATGATAAGTAAGCTATGTTATAAGAAAAACAAATTGAATTCATTCACAATCTTAATACATGGCATATTGGTTTAACAGTTACCTTTCAAAGCAAAGGTCACAGGTTCGAAACCTATGACTAGCCTTTTTTTAAATTTAACCATAGGGGTAATTTGGTAATTTCACCCAAAGTTAACAAAAATAAATGGATGAAGTTAAGTTGGTGGACTGAAATGGTTACGAAAATGAAACTAATGGACTGAAATCGCAATTTTTAAACTAATTGACTGAAACCGTTATTTTTGATAAACCTCAGGGACGAAAACAGTAATTAACTCATTATAATAATATATCTGGTGATGGAGATGCCTAAATAATAATAGAAAACACACATTCCTTTATACTTTAGAAACAGAGAGCAACATAGAGAGTCCGATATGAATGCCCATATATCAAGTTCATTGAGAAGCTCATTGAAATCAAATAGACCCAAGCTTCTAACGAGTCAGATTTTGAGCAATTAACTCACATACACCCCTAGTTTTGAGTGCACCTATTGTGAATACCAGCATCCAAAATAACTAACTAATATAAGCAGAAAAACAAGTAGCAATACGTCTAGATTATCATCATACTTCTTTAAACTAATTTCTTCAGTTATCTAAAGTCTTTGATGTTGTCGTCCCGTCCCAACTACTTTACAACGATTTCTACCGGTGATGCGCGTGGGGCCTGTAAGAGAACTTTTAACATCTCCAACTCTTCCTTCTCATCAACCACACTACTTATCAACACCTTCTTCAACTTTGGAGACCTAGAGATGATAAACTTCACAAACTCCATTGAAGGCTTCGAGTTGTTAAAATTATAAATCACCAATTCCTTCAGATGCTCCATCCAAACATCCGAGTATTTCTCCAATATACCAGAATATATCTTATTTTCATCCTTATACCCCAGTTCAGCAGCCTATAGAAAGGGTTGTCATTATTTTTGTCAGTAGATTTTGGTGAGAATTAAAATAACAGATTTACCTCTAGCTCAATGTGCTCCAAGTTTGGGGAACATTTGAGCAAAACAGCAAGAAAAGCTAAATGATCGTCGACATCTAAAGACATTCTTTTGAAACAAAAGTATTTGAGGTGGATTAGTGAGGTTGAAAGCTCTTCTGGAACCGAGTCTAGAACAAGCTACAATAAGCAAACAAAATTTTACAACCAAAGTTTGATTTTCTTTTCTTTCACTTATATATTATATGGAAAAACAAATATTACCTGATGGGCATTGTACCCATCGATAGTCAGATCTTCAATCAGATGTAGACAATCAAATAGCTCAATAATTGTGCAATCTCTTTGACCAATAAAATCTAGCTGCAGTAACTTACAATATTCAGATAAGTTTAAAAAGCCCATGAGAATAAATATTCAAGCGAGAACTTACCAAACTGAACCTCTTAAGTGATGGACAATTAGATAAAAGATGAAGAAGAGCTTTTGTTGAGATCTTTACATCATACAAGCATAAGCTTCTAAGGCTACCAAATCCACTGAATATTGGTTGATGGTCAAGATTAACACAACTGAGATCTAGGTCTGTTAACTGATGCAAAGAGAAGGCACATAAGGGTAACTTATACGGAAACATAAAATCAAACGCAAGTGTTAATTTCTTGACAGTATGGTTCCTTGACAAATGTAATATTATTTGATCAAGTTCAAAACACTTGTAGGTTACGATCGGGTTAAAGGTGAACTCGTGTATTGGACCCTGGCGCATTAACAGAACTTGGTGTATAGCATTGAAAAGTTTACACCTTTCGTCCATGTTTTTCCTTGCACTTGCTATGTCAGATGGTAGCTTCTCTTTGTTTTTTCCTATGGACAAAGTAGACGAACCAAACTCAAGTTTGGGAATTGTGGTCCACTTGTACCTCCATTCCCTAGAGAGGATACTTGTCCGTGCTGCCTCTCGAATAGGTAAAAAACATAGGATGTTTTCTATTATGGTTTGAGGGAGTGTGTTGATTATATTCAAAGACAATTGTTGAGCGTTAGACGAACATTCAACATTCATCTTCAGGTGTTTTTGTCAGACTGATACTAGATAATGCTGCACATAAGCCACCAAATACAACATTAGGAGAATGTAAGAAAAAGGTCATACATCAGTACTGTTTGGAGGCAACGATTATACCATATTCATTCCAATTTATAGTTTATCTGGTGAAGCCTATATCAGTTTATAGTCCAGTTATCTACTTCTGCTTATGTTTGGATGCGACAAATGACAATTATACCATTTTCATTTCAATTTACAGTTTAATACTTAGCTAGCATCCACAACAAAAAGGGTTATCAAATAATGAGCTAAACTTGCTACACTCTAGTTTCAACAGTTAATTATTCTTTAAATAATTAAAAGCATGAAACACTCAACAGCATTAAAGAGATTATAACAAGTTCAAGCAAAAGAAACACACCACAACCATCTATTATCCTCCAACACTTTATATTATATGTGACATAATAACTTTGGAAACACCCAATTATCACACCAATGGCTAAAGAGCTGTTAAATTTGGTGACTATTTCTATCGATTAACACACAGATGCATAGCATGTTCTGTGGATGAAAGTAACAGCTATCAAAAAGGAAATATAACACAATCAAAATGACAGAAATAAACCCTAAAATCAAACATCACAAGGAAAACAGAAAGCATGAAACAACTCATAAACCCTAAAATAAACGAAATAATACCTGAATTGAAATGCGTTTATGAGAATCTGTGTTGACGGGTACTCAACTCATAAACCCTAACTTTCTTTCACATTCGGTGAGCGAACAATGTGTGTGTCTAGATGGGGACTTCATCTATCTCCGGACCAATTTTATTAATTAAATCAAAAAAGAGTTAAATGTCATTTTAGTCCCTATGGTTTGGGTCATTTGTCAGTTTAGTCTAAAGGTTTGAAACGTTACCATTTTAGTCCAAATAGTTTCAAACATTGTCATTTTAATCCATTAGGTCAAACCACAAAATGGCATTTAACCCATCAAAATGTAATATTTTTTTACCACGGACAATTAGTGTTATTTTTAAGAAAATTTGTTAAGCCTTTTGATTGCCTCTCATGAAAAAGAAATCTTGAGTCCATCATTACACGTGCTGCCCAAACTATACAAGATTAGGGGGTGTTTGGGGTTCCTTATTTTTCTGACTTATTGACTTATTGGTGGGTAAAAGGACTTATTTTAGTGTTTGGGTTTTCTGTTGTTGTGAGACAAGAAGTGAATAAGTAAGAAATTCTTACTTATTTTGAGGGAAAAAGACTTTTAATAAGTCAGAAATAAGTTAAGCCAAACATGCCCTTAAAGTCACCAAATTCATATTTTAACTTGAGAGGAAAATAATCAAAACTATCAAACTGAGTAGCGTCAATTCGGCTCTCCTTAGCAAATAGGCATGGAGATATAAAACCGAAAAGGACTGCCTTTGGATCAAGGTTATCGATTATATTCACGCCGGAGGTATGGGGTGGTCGTTCCTTCCGGTTAAAAGATCGGTTGGCGGGGTCTGGTCTAATATAGTAGCTGTGATCAACAAGCCGCTTCAGGGAGGCCCGAGTATCCGCAATTTGTTCAAGGGAAATGTCGGCAGAGGTGATGAGATTCTGTTTTGGTTAGACCCTTGGTTAATGGACTCGCCCCTTAAAGATGCTTTTCCTCATTTGTTTGGGCTCGGGGTTGTAAAACTCTGCTCGGTTAAGGATCGGTTACCGGGAAATTGGTTATGGAGGCACGACCCGGATCAGGGAGAGGAAGCGACCGAATTTTCTGTTCTAGTGGCAGCTTTATCGTCGGTTAATTTGTCTGACAGGAAAGATGGTTGGATATGGAAGGGGGATCAGTCGGGTGGGTTCACTGTAAGCTCGGTTAAGAAATTTTTGGATGGTTCGGTTGCTAGCGATAGCAGTTTTCGGCTTGATTGGTGCAAATGGGCTCCTATCAAGTGCAATATCTTCGTTTGGAGAGCGGAGCAAAGTCGGATTCCCACTTCGGACGAGTTGCGGAAAAGAAGTGTAGCCGTTGGTGATGGTCTTTGCCCGTTCTGCAGATCCGAGGAAGAGTCGGCTTCTCATCTCTTCACTTCGTGCTATATGGCGGCTGTGTTATGGCAGAAGATAAGCTCTTGGTGCCGTGTTCCTCCCATTTTCGCTTTCTCCGTTAGAGATTTGCTTGAGTACCACAAGTTCTGTCCTCTCAAAGCTGCAGAAAAGGAAGCGCTGCACGGAATTTTGTTCACAGCCTGTTGGTGCCTCTAGTTAATGCGTAATAAGGCGATCTTCTCGGCCGCTGTTATCAAGGTTGAAAGTATCTTTAGTGAGGTTAGATCGCTGGGTTTTCTTTGGTACAAGAATATAGTTAAAGGTAGTTCGATATCGTGGTTAGATTGGTGTAGATTTGTAATTATGTAGTTGTTTTTGTGTTTTGTTTGTTTGGTCCCGGTCCGGTTTTCGGATTTGGGTTGTTCTAATGAAGTTATCCTTTCAAAAAAAAAAAAAAATCTAACTGTTGTCCAGTTCTTTCCGGTTTGAAGGTAACGGTTATCGAGTTTTTTTTGCTCTAGTTAATATATAGTAATCACAAAAGGTTGATATTTGAATAGGCAACTGTCTTGGTATTAGGCTACATACTATGGATTCACATTCAATAACGTCCCTTCATCTCAGCCAATAGCGCCCCTCCTTCCTATCGCTTGGATGCCGCTGAAGCATCATCAACCCAATAACAAGGAAAAGCGAATGATATATTTCTTTTTTCAAAAAAAATCATGTGGGTTCTTTTTTAGTTACCGTTTTAGATTTTGTTTTTAAAGTGAAATGTCTTTTTATGATTTATGTGTGTTTTTTTATTGTTTTTAGTTTAATGTAATTAATAAAACTAGTGTTATTAAATCAGCGCGTTGCGCGGTGGGTGAGTATGAGTTCGTTTAATTACGGTATTGACACTCGTTATAGCAACCAATAGAGAAAAAAAATCATGATATGACAAAAAATATACCAACACGGCGGGAATTTGATCGGTATCTGTTTGTTTTGTTACGTCATCTACACTCGTTACAGCAACCCATAGAGAAAAAAAATCTTGATATGATAAAAAAACACTGGTACATGAATTACATCGATAAAAACAAACGCAAGTTACATAAGATATATAAAAGAACAACATATAGGTATGGCAATGGGACGGGTTTAGATAATCCCAAACCCAAACCCGGTTAGATAAGCTTGTCCCAAACCCCTTCCAAAACTCGTCGGGTTTCTAGCGGGTAAATACCCATCGGGTATCGGGTATACTCGCGGGTTTCGGGTAAACCCGTTAATTTAAAAAGATTACTAGTTGGGTATACTCATCTCAAAACTCATTGGGTATTTATCGGGTAACTACTAACCGGTTACATTTTGTAATGTCATTATAAAAATATATATCAAATAACTACAACGTATACGGAATAGAATACCTATATGTGTAAAAACTGGATGTATCGTATATATACATATTTAATAATATAAAAGGAATTATATCGGGTATACAATCGGGCAAAACGGGTACACTTTATCGGGTAATTGGGTCGAGTAAACGGGTATATCACTAAATCCCAAACCCGCGGAAAAAATAAAACTATTACCAAACCCGTCTCAAACCTGATTAACCGACCACAAACCCGTCTCAAATGTGGCGGGTTTCGTGTTTACCCAGCAGGTTCGGGTTTGATTGACATCGCTAACCACATAACACATGTAAAATACCACTAAATAACACATTAAAATAAAAAAATATCAATAAAACAAATCTACTATTCATTGTGTTTAGCTATTATTAGTATACAATCCTTTTAAAATATATATTTAGATTAAATATTTAAGTTTTGCGGTAACTTGGAGAAAACTTGAAAAAAATGGATAAAAAGCTGATGTACCACTAACATGTCATAGAAATAATGGGAAAATATGAGATGACTCCTTATACTCTGAGTTGAGTGAGAGAACTCTACATAGAAAACATTGGGCCTGCTGATCATATATTGATACACTAATAATAAAATATAACAAGTATAGATATAATTAACATTTCTTCTCAAGTTGAAGCATAAACGTTAATAGTGCCTTGTTACAAAGACAATTTAGACACATGACATCGTTCCTCCTAAACACAAAATAAGTGATCAAGTTCCTAGGATCTTGAACCACGACATGTAACACACTTCGAGCATAATGAAGGACCAAGAACATAAAACATCAACTTGGATGAACATGAACAATTACTTTTGCGTGAACAGTAACGTGGATGAACTGGGCGACGCTTTTAAGGGGCGGGAGGGGGCGGCCGACACCCCGAACTTTTCGCTCAGTAGTGGAGAGTATGTAGTTTTCGTATAGAAATTCTTGGTATATACGTTTTCGAACCCTCGGTTTTATAAAAATTTATAGGCCAGGTGACTTCCGCCCGCCAGTCGGAAATCTCAAACTTCGCCACTAGATGAACATAATAGGGACAAAGTAGCGGGTAGCGTACTAGTACCGTAGCGTAGTGTCACGGGGTTACTTCTCGACCCCCGTGTGGCGTCCCCGAGTCCCCGGAGACAAGCCAATCCATCCCGCTTCTTTGTGTGGGTCACTGGTTTCGTCCTGCCTTGGACTCATCAGGAGAGCGGCGCCAGCTCTCGACCAGTGGTGCGTTCGTCGTTTGCACGACTAGGCACGTACACCTCTTCATTGACACTGACTCCGTCCCCCGATAAAGTCCAGGACTAGCCAGTAACCCAAGCGTTTAAGCACAACCCATAGCATTGCGATCTTCAAATATTTGGCCCGTGACACTCTCCCACCACCATTTCATGCACGTCCTCGTGCATGCTCGCCGTCCCATACCAGCTCGCATACTTGACAATGCATGATCCCCTTATGTTGAGCATGATTCACTTTGGGAGGGCAGGACACCCGGAAGCACAGCAACAATGATCTTCTGTCGTGCATGTTCAATATAGTACGTCAATTTTGGTTATAAGTGGCGCTGACGTCCGCCGCATCGGATTAGGTGCCGATGATTCACCTTGTTTCAGGAATACGGGGACCTGAATAATTGTAGCAGCTTTCACAAAACTCCCTTTTTACGGAGCTGCTTGGACCGTATATTTTTTAACATAACACGGAGGGCTTCACTGCAACTATACTTGAGCGGCTCTCACGATCCCATACTCGCGGAGTACAAAGACCTTTGCCGAAGCAAACCCATATTTGGTCTTCTCCCACCACCATTGCGCAACCATACTCTAAATGTTAAGCTCATTTGGTTAAGAGTCACGTTCCAACGTATCCGAGAATCGTTCTGCTCTGATACCAAGTTGTCACGGGGTTACTTTTAGACCCCCGTGTGTCGTCCCCGAGTCCCCGGAGACAAGCCAATCCATCCCGCTTCTTTGTGTGGGTCACTGGTTTCGTCCTGCCTTGGACTCATCAGGAGAGCGGCGCCAGCTCTCGACCGGTGGTGCGTTCGTCGTTTGCACGACTAGGCACGTACACCTCTTCATTGACACTGACTCCGTCCCCCGATAAAGTCCAGGACTAGCCAGTAACCCAAGCGTTTAAGCACAGCCCATAGCATTGCGATCTTCAAATATTTGGCCCGTGACAGTAGGCTATATCGAGTGCCGCTAGCGTAAGTTATATCGAGTGTCGGTAGAGTACCAAAGTGTGACGAATGAAGCCAATATTGTCCGAACAATATTGAAACCAATATCAGTATTATCAAACCATATCGGTCGATGTAGAAGACGACTTTATTATTTGGGTTAGACAAGTTAAATGCCTGGATAGTCCTTGTGGTTCGGTCTTTTTTTTTCACCTTTAGTTCCTAACTTTCTAAAATTACAGCAGTAGTCCCAACTTTTTCAATTTCGTTCACGGATGGTCCGTGGCGCGGATGGAGGTTAGTCTTATCAGTTAAGTGGGTATGAAATGACCTAAATACCCTTACTATTAAAAAATAAACTTTAAATCAATAACCAACTTCAATCCAAACACACCTCTTCTTCCTCATATTCAGATTCATCATCAATCCAAACACACCTCTTCTTCATAATTCTTCACCACCACCACCATCTCCACCTTTCATCACCACAACCCGCAAGCAGATCCGATTTCCCACATGGGTTTACATTCGGAACCGCCTCATCTACTTTCCAGGTTCCAATTTCTTGTTCAAACTCATTCAGGCATTTCATCGAACACGTTATGTGCGTATTGTAACTTGATCATGTGGGGTTGGTTGGTTAATTGATCGTTATTTGCAGTTTGAAGGGGCAGTTGACGAAGGAAATAAAGGTGATAGCATCTGGGATACTTTTTCGAGGATACCCGGTAATTAATTTAGTAAATTAAGTTTGTTTATTGCTGATTTTGACTTTTTTAAAGTGCAATCGAGCAAGTGTTTGAGTTTGGGTTTGGTTGATGATTGTTGGTTGATTTGAATAGGGAGGATATTGGATTTTAGCAATGCGGATCAGACGGTTGATCAATATCATCGATTTAAGGTTAGTTTTTTGTTTGATTTTGTGGAAAATTAAGTTGTACGATGTTGAAGGTTCGGATTCTTTACTTTGTTGTGTTTGCAAGCAAATTTGATGCTTTGTGGAAGCATAAAATATGGGTGGTGAAAGGTGGATGGTGGTGGTGGTGAAAGGTGGAGATGGTGGTGGTGGTAGTGAAGATTTCTGTTCCCGAGTCTCATTTAACAGGGGGAGGGGAGAGAAAAGAGATGAAAATATGAAAAACCATGTTCCCGAGTTTCATTTAACAGGGGGAGGGGAGGGAAAAGGGGGGAAAATGGAAGAAAATTTGTCCATATATTCATCCTCCCAAATTGGAGAGATTAGGAGAGAAAATACTATAAATTACTAAATTACCCTCCAATCTAATATTAAAATGTTTTATGTTTAAAGGGTATAATGGTAAAATTGTTATTTTCTTTTCTTTTCCTCCTAACTCGGGAACACATAAAATGCTTGATTTCTTCTCTTTTCCTCTAC
This sequence comes from Helianthus tuberosus, assembly GCA_030545235.1. Classification (NCBI taxonomy): domain Eukaryota; kingdom Viridiplantae; phylum Streptophyta; class Magnoliopsida; order Asterales; family Asteraceae; genus Helianthus; species Helianthus tuberosus. The sequence continues at coordinate 31,849,938 of CM060405.1, forward strand.
ATTTAATTAAACTCGGGAACACGAAAAAAATCACATCTTTTCCCTCCTTTTCTCTCTTAATTCATTTTCCTTCCCCTCCTCCTGTTAAATGAGACTCGGGAACAGGTGTGTTTGGATTGAAGATGAATCTGAATATGAGGAAGAATAGGTGTGTTTGGCTTGAAGGTGATTATTGATTTAAAGTTTATTTTTTTTAATAATAAGGGTATTTAGGTCATTTTACACCCACTTAACTGAAAATACTAACCTCCATCCGTGCCAGGGACCATCCGAGAATGAAATTGAAAAAGTTGGGACTACAGCTGTAATTTTAGAAAGTTAGGAACTAAAGGTGAAAAAAAAGACCGAACCACAAGGACTATCCAAGCATTTAACTCTTATTTTTTGGGTTACATCAGACTATTTTTGTGTAATGAAACCATTGTATAAAAAATGTATCTTAAACTATAACTAGTACATGTACTGTAACAAACGAGTTGTGTTCAAAATAATTTATGATTTTGTATCATAAACTATACCAATTGCGGAACCGATACTGACCGAACGCAGTATCAGTGTTACAGGAACCAGTGTCGGTGTTTGTTTTTATGGTTTTTTTTAATATATTTTGTTTTTTAAATATAATGTGTGATAAAAGTCCGAATATACGTTACGACTTGTTTCTTTTTATCCATGTTGCGATATAAATTTTATTCAAAACCGAACGCCACAACACATGAGGATAACCTGCTTGTTTGATATAAAAGCTAACATGTATAGTTGATAAGAAGTTTAAGAAGTTATTTGTAGTTTTGAGGCGTAAATAAGGTATGGAATCTCGTAGATTTGACTAGGTCCAAAATAACATCCAAGTAGAGAATGATTGTTAATCTTTGTACGTGCTCACAGAAATGCTCAAAGTTGACTATTTCAACGGTCAAAGAGCAAGAGTGTTCATGAAATTAAGAATCGTAGACAGTGGCGAAGCTTGAGATTTCCGACCGGGGGTGGAAAACCTATATACCAAAAATTTCTATAAAACGGGGGTCGAAAACGTTACTCTCCACTACTGAGCTAAAAGTTCGGGGGGTCGGCCGCCCCCTCCCGCCCCCACTATGCTTCGCCAATGATCGTAGATCCATTAATACTTAACGTAAATCGAGTACACTAAAGTTTAACTCATTTAACTAAATAAAGAATAAGATTAGTTTGTTCTTTTGAGTTGTAACATCATGTTTTGTGAACCAATAAGATTATATTTAAAGGTTATAATTTATACATTGTTGAACGAGTAAGTAATGAGTCAAATGGTTAGTTGAAATATGAGATATCTAGACGAGCATTGGCTATTATAGGGGGCGTTTAATATTAATAATAAAATATATTATAATTGATCTTACTCTGTTTTTAATGAAACATTGGTCAAAATGTAGATAAAAATATGCTCGTTCTAATGACATATTCATCATTTTATAAAAAGTTATCGTTTAAAAGTTATAAAAGAAAAACGAGTGAAGCAACTGAATTAATTATAATAATATAATAATAAAATTTAAAAACAACAAATGTTATAGGAATGTTACGTGTATGTGTATTTCTATTTCTATTGGTAGGTATGGGTATTTAAGTTTCATTTATGGTGGGTTCGGGTGAGTTTTTCTCTTCAGATCTTAAGTTTGAGTCTGGGTGATAGGGGTTTTTCATTGAGGAGTTTAAATTGAGGATCTATTGTGCGAGAGGGCTCTCTAGCGCAGACCCGGTTAAGACAACGTGTGCTAGACCTCCCAACATTCATGAATAATTCACACCTTTAAAAAAACGTTTATGTGAATTAAGTCTATATATGCAACGTGTAAGTCTCTATTTATATGCAATGTGTATGTATGCATGTAAGGATACGTGTGTGGTATACCAATCTTCATCATGAAGATTTCTTTTCTTCAAAGAGGCAAACTTAGCCGCCAAATTGGTTTTCTTCAGAACAGAGCGAAACAAGTCTTCTGGCTATAAATAGAGATCAATTTCATTAAATTTACCCATTAACAACTTTCTCGAATATAAGGCGTAGTGTGTATTTAATTTAAATATAAGTTTCCTTTAAGTTCTAATATAGAATTTTTTAGGATTAGTTAACGTATAAATTTAATTATAGTAAAATGTTAAGAGTAGAGTTTAGGTTTATGATCAAGGTAATGACTATCTAGTACCCCACTCTTTATTTAACTAGTGTTTAAAATTATTCTAGTCTTGATTAGGAAACCAAGTTCGTATCAATTATAGTAAAACCTCCATATAGCAAAAGTGAGTTTTATGAATGCTTTCCAAACGTGAAATGCTTGTCCTAAACTGTAATAATATGGCATGACTGTTGTACGCATGTATATATCGTGAGCATGACATACACATGATATTTGTGGTCTCTTATACGTGCCGCTACGGCGGGATTTGTCGGTACTGCACCCGTGGTGTAGTGGGAATTAACTGTATGGTTATGTAAGTTACGTGGTAACGTTGGGTTATGATGACATGAGCGGGTACAAGTCATGATTAATTGATGCGATTTGTAAATTGTGTGTATTCATGAACCCACCAGTAATAGCTGACATCTTTTAAGCATGTGTCACAGGTAATGATGGTTAGTTTGTGCGTACTGTTTATCTCAGATATGTGTGGCTAGTGGAATAAAGTATCCCAAACTTACTTATCTGGTGGAAATTATGTACTTACGGCTAAGAATAGTTTGATCAAACCTTGTACTTTTAAGTTTTCAACTTTTGTGCCATACAATTTATATTAATAAAATAAGTGTTTTCTTGTAAGTCGATATTGGTGTCATGATCTCCACACTATAAAGAGGTTTATCCTTGTCTGGGTCTGGTGTCAAATGAATTCTCCGTCCCTAACTTTGAATTAAATTGGATTTGTTATTATTTTTTGAATATCATATTTGACTTAGATATAACTTGTTTATTATTCATAAACTACTTTTATCTATAATAATTTTTGTTTCATATATTATATAATTATATTACATACATACTATTTTACTATATTTATATAAAGAGCTAATTGCCTGGATAGTCCCTGTGGTTTTACGTTTTTTTACATTTAGTCCCTACCTTTTGGAAATAGCAGGTATGCTCCCTATGGTTTGTCATTTTGTTACTCGGATAGTCCCCTGACATTTACTCAGGGGACTATCCAAGTAACAAAATGCAAACCATATGGAGCATACATGTTAATTCCAAACTAACTGACATCTACTTAAGAGACTATCCGAGTAACAAAATAACAAACCATAGAGAGCATATATTGCTATTTTCAAAAGGTGGGGACTAAGCGTGAAAAAACGTGAAACCACATGGAACATCCGAGCAATTAACTCTTATATAAATAAAAAACTACTCTAGTCTCGTTTATACATTAAATGAGTTTCAATTTAACCTGGTCTAGCTCAAGTTTGAGATTGATTAAGCTCGGCTCAAGTTCGAGTTATTAGCCAACATATCTTGAATAGTTCATGAACGTACGATTTGGTTGGTTTACATTTGTAGTATCAATGGACACAATGAAACATTTACTCAACTTGCGTGTATGGCCATGTTCGAAAGCTTTACACCGCAAGATTGTGTCATGTTTCCATGAGTTGATGACTTATTCTGATTTATTCATGCCTTAGACACGTAAAGTGTCCCACTTAAGTTGACCACATCTTGCTTCGGATATACCAACTTATCCCCAAATATATCTCTATGTTAAAAAAAAGAAAAAAAAAAAGAAACATAAAATACACCCCATGAGATACCTATATAAATATGTTCATGCTCTTTCCAAAAGTATAGAGCATAGAAACACAAAAATGTTCATGCTTATACAACTAGTCGTTATCTTTCTAGGTTTCATCTCTCATGAACATGAGGCTATGGCTGCGTATGTGCCGCCATACACATCCATAGTAGTTCCGGTTGACAAACATACCGATGCTGCTAAGCCTCTCTATAGTGTTGAGATCATGACAGCCTATGACTATGTAAACGAGCAATACTTGCATTCAAACTTCCTTATAGACATCGATGCTCCCTTCATATGGCACGACTGCATCGTGCAATGGAACATTTATCCAGGCAGTTGCCCCACCAACACGCTCTGCACATATGCTGTTTCTTGCGTAGATTATCAATGCACAACTTTTCGAACGTCTTACTCTTATAAGAATCCTTCTTGCCCTCTAGAAACCAACACTTCTTCGTTCCCTGGTTGGGGTGACTGTACATGCTCAGTCAACGTGTTTAACCCTGTGACTGGTTCGTGTAACCAAACCCTGTAGAAAAATCTTCAGTGGTTTATATGATGCACACCCTTATGCAGCATGTGCTCCTCATTCAACATTTGCATCATTTCCTTCAAATGTTTCTGGTGTCATGGCATTTTCTACCTCGCCTTACGCCTTCCCAGCTTACTTCTATCAACCCCTTAAAAAAACGTTAGCTCTATGTCTTCCAAGCAAGCCGTCTGCCCCTGGGGTTCTATTCTTTGGAACCGGCCCTTATTACCTTCTTCCTCAATCAAACGTCGATCTAAGAAGTTATCTTTCTTACACTCCGTTGGTAACGCAACCAGATTCTTTTGGATACTTTATCAGTGTCAATAGCATTGTAGTTAAAAAGAGATCTATCAATGTTCCCGCAAACACAAGTACCAAGCTTAGTACAACTGACCCTTACACCACACTTAGAACCGATATCTATAATGGTGTGGTTAGGAGGTTTTCAAAGGTTACAAAACAATTACGTCCTGCAAAGCCAGTCGCCCCCTTCAGCCTTTGTTTCAGCACCTCCACTGCTGGTTTGAAAGTTCCTGATATCGATTTCAGCCTCCCAGATGGGAAGAAGTGGACTGTATCCACTGCTAACTCTATTAAGCAGATTACAAATGAGGTGGCGTGTTTGGCGTTTGTTGACGGTGGTGCAACGAGTGAGCCTGCAATCGTGATCGGGGCGTTTCAGTTTGAGGACAACTTTCTAGAATTTGATTTAGAGAATTCAACTTTTGGGTTTAGTTCATCGTTGCTACGTAAGCAGACGTCTTGTACAAACTTCAACTTTACACTTACCGACGGCCCTTAAATAACCCTTTAGTCGAATAAAGATTTCCTGTTTTAGATGAGATATCTATGAATCCAATAAATAAATAACCCTTAGTCGAATTCCCATGATTTTTACATTCGTTCTCTTTCTTAGTTTGCTTGCATCATCAATGTTATGATTAAAAAAAGACTTGACATATGCAAGGTTCTGTTGATGCTGAATCGGTAACCAGATTCTTCACAGGGGCTATGTGGTTTGTGGTAACACTTCAAGATGCGACAGGTGGTGATGCCTAGTCGCACACGATATGGTGGGTAGGTTGGATTTATGGATCCGTGAATACTGTGGTGAAAAATATTTTGTTTTGCCAGGATTGTTTGCAAGTAGAATAAGATATATCATCGAGAACGGATCAACTCATATACACCCTTACCTAGTTTTGAGTACACCTATTGTGAAAGCCACATTCAAAAGAACTCCATAGACTAACCAAAATGAAAACACAGAAAAACTAGTGGAGATGTGACTACATTCTCATCATACGTCTCAAAACTAATTCTCGAGTGATCTAAAGGTCGTTTTCGTTGTCCCAACTACTTAACAACGATTTGTACCGGTGATGCGCGTGGGGCCTGTAAGAGAACTTTTAACATATCCGACTCTTCATCCTTTCCAACCAAACTATGTATGATCACCTTCTTGAGATTTGGTGATGTTGCCAAGATAAACTTTACAAACTCCATCTCGAGCTTCAAGTTGATGAAAGATTGAATCTCCATTTCCTTCATATGCACCAACCAAACATTCGAATATTTTTCCAATATACCAGAGCATGTCTCATATTCATAACAATAATTATGCCCTGTATCAATCTACAGAAAGGGGTCGTCATTACTTTTGTCAGCGGATTTTGTCAAGAATTAAATTAAATAGAATAAAAAAGATTTACCTCTAGCTCAAGTTTCTCCATGATTGGGGAACATTTGATCAAAACAGCAAGAAAAGTTAATCCATGGTCGTCAGTGAAACACATTTCGTAAAAACAAAAGTGTTTGAGGTGAATTAGTGACGTTGGAAGCTCTTCTGGAATGGAGTCTAGAACAAGCCACTTCAACCATAGGCCAAAACAAAAATTAACAAGCAAAGCTTATTTTGGTTTCCTTTCAGTTATATATAATTTGAATAAATAAATATTACCGGGCGGACAGACTCCCCCCAGGTAGTCAGATGTTCAATCACAGGCAAACACTCGAATAGCTCAATAATGGTGCAATCTTTAGAACCGATATCTTCTTCTGTAAGCTGCAGCAACTTACAATTTTCAGATAGGTTTCAAAAGCCCATGAGAATAAAGATTCGACTGAGAACTTGCCAGAGTGAAGCTCTTAAGTGACTGACAGTTTGATAAAAGTTGAAGAAGAGCTGTAGAGATCTTTACATAATACAAGCATAAGGTTCTAAGGCTACCAAATCCACTGGATATTGGATGATGGCTAAGATCAACGTAACTGAGATCCAGTTCTGTTAACTGATGCAAAGAGGACACACATAGGGGTAAATTATACAAATGCATATCATCAAACACAAGTGTTAATTTCTTGACGGCATGGTTCCTTGACAAATGAAATATTATTTGATCAAGTTCAAAACAGTGGCAGTTTCCGATCGAGCAAAAGGTGAACTCGTGTATTAATTGGACCCTGGCGCATTAACAGAATCTGGTGTATAGCATTGAAAAGTTTACAGTTTCTCTTTTTCCTTGAAGTTGCTATGTCAGACGGTTGCTTCTGTTTAGTTGTTCTTTTGGACAAAGTAGACGAACCAAACTCAAGTTTGGGAATAGTGGTCCATTTGTACCTCCATTCCCTAGAGAGGATACTTGTCCGTGCTGCCTCTTTAATTGGTAAAAGACATAGTATGTTTTCGATTATGGTTTGAGGAAGTGTGCTAATTATAGTTGATCGCAATCGTTGAGCTTTAGACGGACATTCAGCATTCATCTTAGGGGTGTTCTTGTCAGATTGATACTAAATAGTGCTGCACATACGCCACCAAATACAACATTAGGGGAATGTACAATACAAAGTCTAAAACTCAAAGAAAATGGTCATACGTCAATGTTTACATGCAACGGTTATACAATTTTCATTCCAATTTATATTTTATCAGCTGAACCCTTTATCAGTTTAAAGTCCAGCGATCCGCTTTTGATTATAAAGGGTTATATAATGAGTTTAATACTTACCACATACAAAAAAGAGGATTATAAAAGGATGAGTTAAATTTACTATACTCTTGTTTAATCAATTAATTCTTATAAATAGGAAACACTCAACACCATCAAAGAGATTATATCAGCTTCAAGCAAAAGAAACACATCACAACCATCTATCCTCCACTCCTAACACTTTGTATTATAGATTTAATTAATAAATGTGAGTATGTGACATAATAACTTTGGAAACACCCATTTATCACACCAACAGCTAATGACCTGTTAAATTTGGCCACTATTTCTATCGATTAACATAGATGTAATGTTCTGTGGATGAAACTATACACAGATTCATAACAAAAGCAAAATATCACAGAAATAACCGAAATAAAACCCTAATATCAAACATCTATGAGTTGAAATGAAACAGAAGGCATATAAACCCTAAAATCAGCGAAATAGTACCTGAATTGGAATGCATTTACGAGTGTCTGTGTAGATGGATACTCAACTCATAAACCCTAACTTTCTTTCACACTCGGTAAATAAATAGTGTGTCTGTATTAATGGAACTTCATCTGTTTAATATTTTTATCAACTATTGTTACATAACCAATTTTACTATTATTAATTATTTCGTCTATGTTTATGTCATGTGAGTCACTTAGTTATTTTACGTTTTCTCTCAGTTTTGGTTGTCGTTCAGTGCTCCTTAAAATCAGCTGAAACCTATACTAGTTTATAGTTGAGTGATCTACTTTTGCTTATGATTAACTTATAAAGGGTTATATAATCAGTTTAACACTTACCGCATATTAGAATATATCGATAGAATAATTGTTTAATATGTTTAATATTTTCCCGTCCTTTGTTTATCTCATATTTTATCTAGTTTTTTTTACCTAGCCTATATATTGTATTGCCTTCTCTTCTTTTCTGATCAATTAATAATATCAATCATCTATTCACGTTGGTTTGGTATCAGAGCCAAATCAGCTCCAATTTTTTTTCTTCTCTCAACCCTAAAACTGCCGTAACCTACTGCCGCACCTACTGCCGCTGCTTCTTTTCTGCCGACATAACCTCCGGCCACAACCAAACTCTATTCCTTTTCAATGGTAGCGATTATCATGTTCTCCAATCAAGAAAAGACGACCCACAGCTCTCACAAATTCTCCTTTACCCTCAAACCTACGAACTACGGCTATTGGCGCTCCATGATCGAGTCCTTTTTAACATCACACAACCTTTTCGGTTATGTTGACGGAACTATTCCCTGCCCAGAAAAGACTGTAACTGTTGCCACGGCAACCACTGATAACCCTAGTTATCTTCCTTGGATCTCCAATGATGCTCATATTCGGACGCTTCTTATTTCTACTGTTTCTGAAGAGTCTTATCAGCACATTCAGGGCAAAACTTCCCGTGAAGTTTGGTTATCTTTGGAACAAGCTTATGCTCCTGTCACGGCATCTCATGAATTCATGTTAAAAAGTCAACTTCTTCGGATTACCATGAAGGGCGATGAGAAGCCCATTGATTATCTATGCCGCGCAAAAGAATACGCTAACGCGCTTGCCAATATTGGAGAACCGGTCACCGACAAAGACCTTGTTATGTTAACTCTTGCAGGATTACGAGACGAGTACAATAATCTCAAAGGAAGTCTTCTGGGTCGCAAACCGCCTGTTACGTTTCATGAAATTTATGGCTTACTATGTGATCATGACTTTATGGTCACCAAACTGATGAATCCTAACCCACAGGCCATGCTCGCTGCTGCCGCCTCTTCATCCACTCCACAATTTGCAGCTCCACATCCCTACATGGCTGCTGCCCCCTCTTTTTCACCACAGCCGAATGTTGAACAGCTCCAGCAGCAACTCCAAAGCCTTCAATTGATGGCTGCTCAATTGGGACAACAACTAAATCCATCTTTTTCCAACCGTCCCCAAGCTTATTTTGGTTCTCGCGCCTCCAACAACAACCGTGGTGGACGCAACAATCGTGGTTATTCTCGAGGCAACTCCCGTGGCTCCTACACTCCCCGTTCTGCAACAAATGGTGGCACTCGACAATTTTCATGGGCTTCAACTCAGAACACCGTTTACGGTCACTGCAACCGTTGCGGAATTGGTCATCTGTCGTCTCAGTGTCCAACTCAGCAAAATCAGCAATCCCGGCCCTCACCTCAGGCCAATTTTTCAGCCTTTTCGGATGCCGCTTCGTCCTCTGGGAGTGCTTGGAAGCCTGACACTGGAGCCACTCATCATGCCACTCCGGACTTATCAAGCTTGGACAACTCCGAGGCATATTATGGTAACGATTCCTTACTTGTTGGCAATGGTAATTCTATACCTATTTTTCACATTGGCTCATCCAAAATTTATTCCCCAAACAAAACCTTTAAACTTTCAGATATTCTTCATGTTCCTGAACTCAAACAAAACCTGTTATCTGTTCAAAAATTCTGTCTTGACAATGATGTTTTCTTTGAATTTCACTCTGCTTATTTTTGTTGTGAAGGACGAGTCTACACGCACTTCCCTCCTAACGGGCCCCAGTGACCAGGGATTATACTCTATCCGCCTTCCACAACTCAAGTCTCTACCTAAGGTTGCCTTCACTGCTGTCAAAGCTCCTTCGGACATTTGGCATCAACGTCTAGGACATCCTCATGCTCAAGTCTTTAATTTCATTGTTTCTCATTGTTCTTTACATGTTTCGAATAAACTTTCTAGTAATTTATGTTCTTCTTGTCAAATGGGAAAGTCCTCTAAATTGTATTTACCTGATTCTACTTTTAAAAGTCATAATATTTTGGATCTTGTGTATTGTGATGTTTGGGGTCCTTCTCCTTCATTGTCTCTTGACGGTCACCGTTATTTTTTGTTATGTGTTGATCACCACACTCGTTATATGTGGATTTATCCGCTAACCCAAAAATCTGATGTTTGCACTATCTTAACCAATTTCATCACTATGACTGAACGTCAATTCAACACAAAATTAAAATGCATTCAATCCGATTGGGGGGGGGGGTGAATTTCGTACTCTCACCAATCTGTGTCGCAACCTTGGCATCATCCATCGTCGTTCTTGCCCTCACACCAGTGAGCAAAATGGATTCGTTGAACGACGCCATCGGCACGTTGTTGAAACGGGTCTCTCCTTAATGGCTCAATCGAGCCTTCCTCAACGCTTCTGGAACTTCGCTTTCGAAACAGCCGTTTATCTTATAAATCGGCTTCCGTCACGTGTCTCTTCTCATAAGTCCCATTTTGAACATATTTTTCATCGAAAACCCGATTACTCCTTCCTCCGAGTCTTTGGCTCTCAGTGCTTTCCCTATCTTTGTCCTTACAATCGACACAAAATCGATTTCCGTTCAACCCCTTGTGTCTTTCTTGGCTATAGCCTCTCCCACCATGGCTATAAGTGCTTTGACCCTCTCACCGAATGCATTTATATTGCCCGCCATGTTCGCTTTAATGAACATGTGTTTCCTTACCAACCCTCACCAACACCGAATCCCTCTCCACCATCTACTTCACCATATATTTCCATCTTCCCTAACCCACCACCCGGCTTTGCCACCGAGCCCCCCATCCCTCCTACCCAACCGGCTCCACTTACTCCACCTTCATTAACCTCACCCACTCCACCTACGGCTCCACCTACTCGACCTCCACCAACCTCACCCACTCCACCTACTTCCGCTCAAATTCCAACCGAGCCCCACCATCAATCCGCTGACTCACAAAACACGACTCAAAACCCATCCACTACTCGATCTTGCCCCTCAAATCTTCGGCCACACCCCAAACAACCTGACCGGTATAACCCAGCCGCCTACACGGCTACCACCTCATCCACCCTACCTGTTGAACCCACCAGTTTTACCATTGCTAATAAGTATGCTGAATGGCGCCATGCTATGTCCGAGGAATTGGACGCGCTTCATAAGAATGGAACGTGGACACTTGTGCCCCTTGTGCCCAATTCTAACATTGTTGATTGTAAATGGGTCTACAGGTTAAAAACTGATGAAAACGGTAAGATTAGCAGGTATAAAGCTCGCCTTGTTGCAAAAGGCTTCCATCAACAGCATGGTGTGGACTATCATGAGACATTTAGTCCTGTTATCAAACCTGCTACCATCCGAACCATTTTGTCCTTGGCTGTAACTAACCAGTGGTCCTTGCGACAGTTGGACATTCAGACCGCTTTTCTGCACGGCGATCTTGAGGAAACTGTCTATATGCGCCAACCGCCGGGTTTTGTTGATCCCACCAAACCAGATCATGTTTGTCTTCTCAACAAATCCTTATATGGTCTTAAGCAAGCTCCTCGTGCTTGGTTCAACAAGTTGTCTAGTGCTCTTCATCAATTGGAGTTTTATGGGTCCAAAACAGATCCATCACTGTTTATTCTCAACTCATCGGGCTCCTTGGTCTATCTTCTTGTGTATGTTGATGATATTATCATCACGGGTAATAATCCAGCCATGATAAATCGGCTTATTACTCGTCTTAATTCTCTTTTTGCACTAAAAGATTTGGGGCAATTACACTATTTTCTCGGGGTAGAAGTTGTTCACAAGAACTCAGATTTAATTCTATCCCAACAGAAGTATATTGGTGATATCCTACATCGGGCAGGTCTAGCTGATTGCAAACCTATTTCCACTCCCATGAGTCCTTCCACTGTTTTACTTCCTGATGACAGTCTGCCTTTGGATGATCCGTCTCGATACAGACAAACTGTTGGAGCACTCCAGTATGCTACTCTTTCTCGTCCTGATATTGCTTTTGCAGTAAATCGGGTTTGCCAATTCATGCATGCCCTTACTGAAAATCACTGGGCTGCCGTTAAACGGATCGTGCGGTATTTGAAGGGCACATCGCACCTGGGGCTTTGGTTCCATCATGATACAAGTTATCAGCTCCAAGCTTTTGCTGACTCTCACTGGTCTCATGATTTGCAGGCCTTCTCCGATTTTGACTGGGCTGGTTGTCCAGTTGACTGTCGCTCCACAGGGGGATTTGCCATATACTTAGGCTTAAACCTCATCTCTTGGTCTGCTCGCAAACAGCGAACCGTCTCTCGCTCCTCAACAGAATCAGAATATAAAGCTATTGCAGACACAGTTGCAGAATTGCTTTGGCTAAAGTCTCTCCTTTGTGAGCTCGGGTTGAACAGTGAAGCACCAACACTTTGGTGTGACAATCTTGGTGCAACATATCTTACAGCCAACCCTGTGTTTCATGCTCGTACTAAGCATGTCGAGGTTGATTATCATTTTGTTCGTGAACAGGTCACACAGGGTCATCTCAAAGTCAACTTCATTTCAACAAAGGACCAAATTGCCGATATCTTTACAAAGCCCTTGGCGTCACAAAAGTTTGAGTTTCTCAGATCCAAGTTGCAGATTGCTAACCGCCCTGAACTTGCGGGGGAATATTAGAATATATCGATAGAATAATTGTTTAATATGTTTAATATTTTTCCTTCCTTTTTTTATCTCCTATTATATCTAGGTTACCTAGGCCTATATATTGTATTGCCTTCTCTTCTTTTCTGATTAATTAATAATATTAATCATCTATTCACGTTGGTTCCGCACACAACAAAGTGGATTATCAAAAGATGAGTTAAACGTACTTTACTCATGTTTCATCAATTAATTCTTTTAATAATTATAATTTGAAACACTCAACACCATCAAAGTAATTATAACCACTTCAAGCAAAAGAAACACATCACAACAATATTTTTAAAGCTCAAGTTTAACTTGAAAACAGTTCTACAAATACGAGCTCTAACTCGGATTTGATTCATTTAATAATCATTACGAATATACATACCCTAGTTGAGTAATTGCCAACATCCAAAAGAACTCCATAGACTAACCAGAAAGAAAACACAAAAAAGTAGCAATACAACTAATCTATCATAGATCTCACAACAATTTCTACAGGTGATGCACGTGGGGCTTGTAAGAGAATTTTTAGCATATCCGACTCTTCATCCTTTTCAACCAAACTATGTATGATCGATCACCTTCTTCAGCTTGGGGGACCTTGCCAAGATAACTGTCACAAGCTCCATCTCATGCCTCAAGTTTCTGAAATAGTGAATCTCCAATTCCTTCAGATGCTCTAACCGAACATCTGAATTTTCTTCCAATATACCAAACCACGTCTCATTTTCATCACCAATACCCTCGGTAATCTACAGGAAGGGTCGTCACTATTTTTGTCAGTGGATTTTGGCGGGAAGTAAAATAAATAGTATATAAAAAAATATTTACGTCTAGCTCAATTTTCTCCAAGTTTGGGGAACATTTGATCAAAATAAGAAGAAAGATTAATCCATGGTCTTCATCGAAATACAGTTCGTTAAAACAAAAGTACTTGAGGTGGATTAGTGAGGTTGGAAGCTCGTTTGGAACCGAGTCTAGAACAAGCCACTTCTACAATAAGCAAACAAAATTTTACAACCAAAGTTTGATTTTCTTTTCTTTCAGTTACATATAATGTGGATAAATAAAAATAATACCGGATAGGCAGCGTCCCCATAGATAGTCAGATGTTCAATGACAGGCAAACACTCGAATAGCTCAATGATGGTTCAATCTTTAGAACCGATATATCCCTGCTGCAGCAACTTACAATATTCAGATAAGTTTAAAAAGCCCATGAGAATACATATTCAAGCGAGAACTTACCAGAGTCAGACTGAACCTCTTAAGCGATGGACAATTAGATAAAAGATGAAGAAGAGCTTTTTTAGAGATCTTTACATAAAACAAGCATAAGCTTCTAAGGCTACCAAATCCACTGAATATTGGTTGATGGTCAATAACAACATAATGGAGATCTAGGTCTGTTAACTGATGCATAGAGAAGGCACATAAGGGTAACTTATACAAAAACATATGATGATTAAACGCAAGTTTTAATTTCTTGACAGCGTGGTTCATGGACAAATGAAATATTATTGGATCACGTTCAAAACAGTCACAGTTTGCAATCGAGTCAATGCTGAACTCGTGTAATGGACCCTGGTGCATTAACAGAACTTGGGGTATAGCATTAAGAAGTTTACGCCTCCGTTCCATATTTTTCCTTGCCCATTCTACGTGAGATGTTTGATTCTCTTGAGTTCTAATTTCAAGCACAGTAGACGAAAAAAAGTCAAGTTTGGGAATAGTGGTCCACTTGTACCTCCATTCCCTTGAGAGGATACTTGTCCTTGCTGCCTCTTCAATTGGTAAAAGACATAGGATGTTTTCTATTATCGTTTGAGGAAGTGTGTTGATTGTAGTCGACGACAATCGTTGAGCTTTAGTCGGACGTTTAGCTTTCATCTTAGGTTGTTTTTGTCAGATTGATAGTAAATAATGCTGCACATAAGCTGCCATATACATCATTAGGAGACTGTACAACACAAAGTATAATAATTCAAGGACATACATTACTGTTTGGATGCGACGATTATACCGTTTTCATTACAATTTATAGTTTATATGATGGGCCCTGTATTAGTTTATAGTCCAGTGATCCGCTTTTGCTTATGATTAACTTATTAAGCTCACATAATCAGTTTAATCACACACGACAAAGAGGATTATCCAAAGATGAGTTGAACTTACTTTACTCGTGTTTCATCAATTTAATTCTGTAAATAATTAAAATTTAGTGACATATTAAATTTGGTCACTATTTCTATGGATTAACACAGATGCATGTACTGTCGATGATGAAAGTATACGACTTAGCATATGAATGTTGAAATTGATAGTTCAATTATCAAAAAGGGAACCGAGGTTCATAACAAAATAAAAAATATCACCGAAATATAAACCCTAATATCACTGTAATAAACCCAAAAATCAAACATCTGTGACTTGAAATGAAAACAGAAGGCTCATAAACACTAAAATTAGCGAAATAATACCGGAATTGGAATGAGTTTATGCGTATCATAAACCCTAACCTTCTTCACACTCGGTGTGTTACGTATTAATTATTGTAATTCAATAAATGAGGGACTAAAGTGTCAATTAGTAAGAACTATAGTTTGGGTCAGTTCTGTAAATGCGTGAAAGTTAGAGGGTCAGTAGGTAGAACAGTTGGTTAGTAGTTATAGTTGTTATATGTTAGTTGTAACTGTGGATTGAGTATCGATAATGAATTGACTGATTCCCTCTTCTACGATTCTTCTCAAATTCTTATCGTAACATTGGTATCAGAGCTAACGATCCTTATCGGAGGCTCAGATTCCGTTCAAAAATCATCATTCCGACCACAATTTCCGTTCATAAATCATTCACAGTTGTTCAATTTTGCTTAATATTGTTCAATCTATCATCAATTCCGTTCAATTCGATTCAGTAATTGATCTTTGTTCGATCAATACCTTCAATTTGATTACGTTGATTCGATTCTTAGAACTGTTCTTTCCGGTTTCAATTCTGACGTAATTCGTGTATATGTTTACTCGTCAGCAAGAAATGGACAAATTAGAGAAATTAGCTCATACAAACGCAACAATAATTGAGAATCAGCAGGCAATTCTAGACCAAAACTCGGAAGCCATCAGGTTACTGCAAGTTAGTGTAACCTCGTTAGTCAATCAAATGGCTGAGATCAATAACAAATTGGGCAATGAAAGAATCATTAACCATCAAGAACAGAGATTGGTTCGTACTGGTAGATTGGATTTTCCAAAATTCAATGGGGATGAAGTTGAAGGGTGGATTATAAGGTGCAATCATTTCTTCGCAGTTGATAAAACCCCTGAAAATGCAAAAGTTCATTATGCTGTCATCAATTTAGAAGGTGCAGCTCTGGAGTGGCATCAAGGATTTGTAGATAGCCAAGATAGAGAGATAGAGGATATTCCATGGGAGGAGTATTCCAGGTCTACTGTTACAAGATTTGCTCAAAGGTTGTCTGAAGATGCTATGGAAGAACTCAAAAATCTTAATCAAACAGGTTCTCTATCTGAATATACTAAAGAATTTGATTCTTTGCTTAATAGAGTCAAATTGAATGATGAGTATGCTGCCAGTTTGTATGTTGGGGGGTTAAAACCTGAAATTAGATGTCTAGTCAAGATTTTTAAACCAAGAACCATGAGGGATGCTATTGCTATGGCCAAACAACAAACTGTGGTTTACACAACCTTATTTGGAGTAAAAGATTTGAAGAAGTCTAATTTGAATCAAGCTGTGAATCATACAAGTGGTAAAGGAAGTTTTAATACTAACACCAAGAATTTTGGCACCACTAATAACAATTTGGCCCTATTACCTACACCTCTAAACAATAAGATGCTCAAAAATGTTAAGAAAGTTCCTGCTAAGGTAGCTGAAGAAAAGAGAGCAAAGGGAGAGTGTTTTTGGTGTAATGAAAAGTACTCACCCACTCATAATTGCAAATTCAAACATTTGTACATTTTGGAAATACATGGTGATGATGAAATGGGGGGTAATAGTGAAGAGGAAGTGGTGGAAGATCTGGAAAATGCAGCTCAGTTGTCTGTGTATTCCATGACTGGTGTGAGTTCATATTCAACTATGAGAGTGGTTGGCACTATAGGTACTAGACATATTCAGATTCTGATTGACTCTGGTTCTACTCATAATTTTGTCAATTCCAAATTAGCATTAAGAATGAATTGTTTTACTAAAGAAGTGCATGTGATGAAAGTATTAGTAGCCACTGGGAAGGAATTGGATTGTAATCAATTATGTCCAGATTTCCAATGGCTCATGCAAGGAGTGTGGTTCAAAACAGATGTCTTACTTCTACCACTGGAAAACTATGACATGGTGTTGGGAATACAATGGCTGCAATCACTTAATGACATTGTTTGGAACTTCAAAAACCTCACTATGCAGTTCAAGGTGGACAACAAAGTAGTGGAATTGAAGGGAGTGAGTAAGAATACTATTTCTCTATGTTCTTTAGAGAAATTTTCTCATATGTGTCACAAGAATGAGTCTATGGTTCAAGTACAATTATTCAGTTTACAAGAAGGGACAAAAGGGTCATTTCAACACAATGCCATTGTTGTTAGTAATACACCAAATGAAGGAATAGATGCTTTATTGCAGAAATATGAAGATGCGTTTAAGGTTCCTGATTCATTACCTCCTGTCAGAACTTGTGATCATAGAATTCAGTTAATAGATGAAGGGGTTACAATCAATCAAAGGGCTTATAGATATCCAAGGGGTCAAAAGGATATTATTGAGAAAATGGTACAAGAAATGTTGGATATGGGAATTGTGAGGTTCATTTGCATCACCAGTGGTCCTTGTTAAGAAAAAGGATGGAACTTGGAGGTTATGCGTAGACTACAGGAAATTAAAAGACCAAACAATTAAAAACAGATTTCCAATTCCACTGATTGAAGAGTTATTAGAAGAATTGGGAGGGGCTGTGGTATTTTCTAAATTGGATCTAAGGTCCGGGTACTATCAGATTAGGATGCATGAGAAGGATGTACACAAAACAGCTTTCAGAACCCATCAGGGTTTATTTGAATTTCTGGTACTTCCTTTTGGATTGAGTAATGCCCCTGCAACATTTCAAGGATTGATGAACTCAGTTTTTCAAAAATTATTGAGGAGACCTGTCTTAATATTTTTTGATGATGTGTTAGTGTATAGTAAGAGTATACAGCAACACATTAAAGATTTGGAAGTGGTGTTACAGCAGTTCAGAGACAATCAGTTATATGCAAAGAAATCCAAGTGCAGTTTTGCTGGGTCAACTATTGAATACTTGGGCCATGTCATTTCCAAAGATGGGGTATCAACAGACCCTTCAAAGATTGAGGCAGTAAAACAGTGGCCAACTCCAACTACTGTGAAGCAATTGAGAGGGTTTTTAGGGCTTGTTGGCTATTATAGGTGATGAAACACAGGCTGACACCAGGGTTAACCTATGGGGTTACTTCTTCTGTGGGTTCAATCTCCCTTCTTACTCGTGGAAATGACTTGGATCCTTTAAAACAGCAACACCGTTAGTCTCGTTAAGAGGGGAATATGGGGGTTTCCCTCTTAACCAGGCTCCGGCGTGAGAATAAGTACTGTTCCGAGGAAGAATAAACAGTGTGTGTTGAGTGTGGGAGTATAGAGAGCAAGATGATTCAACCTGGATGATGAAGGGTCCTATTTATAGCCGGAGGGTGAGAGAGGGAGGAGCAGTGGTGCCAGCTGTGGTTGCGCGCCAGCTGTCCAACCAAGGGGAATATCCTCTTGGTCTCCTCTGCTGTGGTCAGTGTAGTGGTACACGTGGCGCGCTTACATTTGCCTATTCTGGAGACGTCGTACTGGTGCTGTCGGACTGCTCCTTGATTCGTTGCAGGCCTACCTTGTAACACCTCGAAAATTCACGTCCTATAAGGTATTGACACGTGTCATCAGCTTGAACGTGAGAAAGTCTACTTTAGAGGGACTAAAGTTGACAAACATAGAAAGTATGTGAAAATAAGGGTTCAAAATGTCAAAAATGGATAAACATACTTTACAATAACCCTACATGATGTTTATACCCTTAGACGGATAAATCATGGATCATACGAAGCTAAAAGTGAGAGATTACAAACTACAGGGGTTAAATGTGTCAACATGTTAAAGAGATACCTCTGAGTGATCTTTGGACAAACCCGAAGCTTTGTAAATGTTAATTATGCTCACTAGAATGCACGATTAAAATTTCATAAATTTTCGTTATCGTATGAGAAAGTTATGATCAAATTCGTATGCGAGGGGTTAAAAGCGTTAACGTTGAAAGTTATGACTTTTCGGGTAATAACCGAGTGGCCAAGGACTTAGAAAAGTGTGTACAAGTTCTAAAGCCCTTGTAGGTAAATAATAAGGGGTCAAATTGCAAGTAATAATGCTAGTTGACCTTCCGAAGAGCCAAGGGACAAGATGTGGAAACAAAAAAAATGAAAAAGCTGATCAGAAGGCCCATGCGGCCCGCTTTAGCACCTCAAGCGGGCCGCCTCAGCCTCCCAGATGCAGAAAATAGTTTTTCTTGGCTGTTCAGCCTTGGAATCAACTTGGATCACATGTTTCACTTCTTGGGTGACCCCTAAACACCTCCTAGACACTTAGGGACACTTGTTAAGATGTTGTGGTCACTTATAGACTTAGATGTCAAAGATTTGTGGTGATTAAACCACTATATAAAGGCCTCTAAGTTGCAAACATGCTTCACACATTCATTCTTGCAAATCTGATCATTTGTGGAGCACAAGAGGACTTTCCAAGCCTTCCTAGTCGACCATTAGTCACTTGTAAGTATGCCTAACCCTTCTTATTTAAGTTTTAACTTAGTTTTAGCTTAAAAGTCAAACCGTCGTAATTAACGGTTGACTTTAAGATTAATTACTAATGGTCCAGTGATTAGTCAAATCAAAGGTAGTTATAAGTTGGTAATTATGTGGGCTTTAAACCCTTAAAAGGGCATCCACTGATTCCCATCCTAACTAGGTCATTTGTCGAGTCAAAGATGATTAGAAAAAGTCAACAGAAATGTAATCTTTCGTTTAACGCATAATTAACAATGTAAAAGGCGTGTAATCTATTTTATCATTCATATAACTTGATAATAAGCATAAGAACTTGTCTAAGCTTGTTTGATTCGACAACTTTCCATTTTGAACCGATTCGGAACCGAAAGTCGCAAAGCTTTGACTTTTGCTTTGACTTCAGTTCTGACCCGCTTTAGTATGATTTGGAAATGCCTTAGAGCTTCCTTAGGACCAGGCTACATGTTAGCATAACCCTCTGTGGTTGGTTCATTGATTGACCCATTCGTTTACGCGTTTCCGTTAATAGCTCATATGTTGACCATTATGCCCTTATTACCTTTAAACGTGATTTTTGGAAATGTAAAAGAGTAAAAACTTAAATTACTGATATATAAACTTGTATGCAAAGTTTGACATCAGTTTGACTTGTAGATTAAGAGTTATGCTCATTATCGCAAAATGAAAGCTTTATGTTAATAAAACGGCGTAATTAGCGTATAGCCTAGTTAAGCCTACTTTTTGGTATCAAACTTAATACCCACTGATGTAATATATTATTTTGGGATTTTTGAAGATTTTTAATTAATTTTAGGCTGAGCATAACTAGTAGTCGTAGGCTTAATCCGGTAATGGTCGGTTTTGCCCTTACGGGCCATAAAATGAGTTTTACATATCTAAACGACTCCAAACCTTTTTCTACTGATTAGATATGTTAAATAAATCATTTTAAGCCTTCTGGAATAATAAAAATATCAGCTTTCGGTATAGAACCCGTAATCGGCTTCTAATCGTTTTTTTTAAGCGTTTTTAACGCATAGTAGGTACTAAAACTATTTTAAACATACACGGGTTGATACCTACTGATGTTTTAGGCAACTTAGAATGTTTTAACAGTAAACAAAGGTTGATTAATTCAGACTTCGGTTTTGAGCTTTTCGGCTTATGTGAAATTACCCAAATGCCCCTTCGGTGCATAGTTTGGTTATAATGGGTAAATTCACATATATACTTTACCCTACTGTTACAACTTATTAAATTTAGTGTTTTTACTGATTACATCAGACCTGTAACTCAGATAAATACTTAAACTCTTTTATAACCTTTTAAAAGACCAAACTACCCCTACGAGGCCTAGTTTGTGTTTAAAAACGTTTCGGGCAAAATGAAAGACATCTTACTGATGTCACAACATATTTGAGGCATAATTAACTTAGGAAACCTGTTTAGGACCCATATGGTTACCCGTTACGCCTCTGGCGCGTTCGGTTCGGTTTATGTAACTAGTTTGCATAAATTAGCCGAAACGGGTCAAACCTTATCCTTTTTATCTCAAAATCCAGAATGTGTTTAGTTTACCCATATTATACAAGTCTTCGAACTTGTCGGGTCTAAATCACATTCTATTCCGGTCTTCGCTTAATCATGCGTTTGAACCGTAAACCTTCCTTGAAACTAACCGGTTTAAGTTACGACTTAAATAAGACCCGTTAGGAATCTAATAGGTTAATAAAACCTTCGTTCCAGATTGCGAGCCCCAGTAGAAGTACTCGTGCTTGCTGATTAGAATATACGGCTGAGTATAAATTGCATTGCTAGCTCAGGTAAATACTTTTAACTTATTTTCCCTTATACGGGCTTGGGATACGGTATTATAAAAATACCGCTTGGTCGGGTGTAGAAACCTTTTAATCGGAGATGATTAAATTGCATAATCCCGTTTTAATCTGTATTGATTGATAACAAATAACATTGGGGGTTAATGACCGTGTCCTGGATATCCTTGGCTCATTTTAAAAAGTGAATGGCCACGACGTAAGCACAAGGTGTAGACATAACACCTCCTATTGCATATGTATAACGTATACTCACTCGTAAGGGTATCTTCTTGTGAGATTATATTTGTGGTGTGTCGATTAATCTTGTCCGGCTTGTATTGTATAATCACCGGCCCTAAATGTTGGACAACCATGTAAATCGGATACAAGATTTTTATTAATAAAATTGTCCCAAGTATAAAAGATTAATTTTGCCTCTGTGCATTTTAATCAATGTGTCAAGATATTTTGTGCCGTTTGCACTCGAATCACTTTTCAAACTCTTTTTCCAAAATGAGTCAGTTAATTGTATTTACCAGTGTAAACTGACGTATTTTCCAAAAGGTTAAGTGACAGGTACTACGTATAATTGGCTGGGAGCTCAGGGCGTCATTAGGGAATCTTGCAAGTTCTAGATGCCTAAAGTCTGTTGAACAGTTTTAGTTTCTTTTATTTGATCCGCCTGTGGATCCCTTACCTTCCGTTGTAATACTTTGACATTACTTATATTCGGAATGTAATATATTTATCTTTTGCTTCCGTTGTGCATTATTATATTGTGTTGTTTGACCATGATGTTGCCAACCACGTCACGATACTCCCCCACCGGGCCCACTGGTGACACGTGGAAAATTCGGGGTGTGACAGGTTGGTATCAGAGCCAACATTGAGTGAATTAAACACTAGCCTTTTGTGTTTAATCTCAATGACACATTAGCACATTCCTTGACCTTCTGAGTCTAGACTTAACATAGGAATATTCTCAATCCTAATCTGGAAATCTTTTCTTCCAAAATTTTTTATATATATGGGATACGTCGCCAAGCGAAGAAGCCGTAATAGGAGTTCTCCACACCCGGAGCCTTGAAATGCTGAGCTTCGTACCGCGGCCAGGATGAAACGTGCAACCAAGGAGAAAGCATTCACCTGTCACACCCCAAATTTCCACGTATTACCGGTGGGCCCGGTAGGGGAGTATCGTGACGTAGTTGGTAACATCATGGTCAACAACACAATATATAAATGCACAGCGGAAGCAAAAGATAAATATATTACATTCCGAATATAAAGTAATATCAAGTATTACAACGGAAAGTAAAGGATCCACAGGCGGATCAATAAAAGAAAAGAAAACTGTTCAACAGACTTCAGGCATCTAGAACTTGCAAGATTCCTTATTATCGCCCTGAGTTTCCAGTAAATTTCGTTCAGTACCTGTCACTTAACCTTTTTGGAAAATACGTCAGTTTACACTGGTAAATACAATTAACCGACTCATTTTGGAAAAAGAGTTTGAAAAGTGATTCGAGTGCAGACGGCACAAAATATCTTGACATGATTAAAATGCACAGAGGCAAAATTAATCTTTTATAACTTAGGACAATTTTATTAATAAAAATCTTGTATCCGATTTACATGGTTGTCCAACATTTAGGGCCGGTGATTATACAATACAAGCCGGACAAGATTAATCGACACACCACAAATATAATCTCACAAGAAGATACCCTTACGAGTGAGTATACGTTATACATATGCAACAGGAGGTGTTATGTCTACACCTTGTGCTTACGTCGTGGCCATTCACTTTTTAAAATGAGCCAAGGATATCCAGGACACGGTCATTAACCCCCAATGTTATTTGTTATCAATCAATACAGATTAAAACGGGATTATGCAATTTAATCATCTCCGATTAAAAGGTTTCTACACCCGACCAAGCGGTATTTTTATAATACCGTATCCCAAGCCCGTATAAGGGAAAATAAGTTAAAAGTATTTACCTGAGCTAGCAATGCAATTTATACTCAGCCGTATATTCTAATCAGCAAGCACAAGTACTTCTACTGGGGCTCTCAATCTGGAACGAAGGTTTTATTAACCTATTAGATTCCTAACGGGTCTTATTTAAGTCGTAACTTAGACCGGTTAGTTTTAAGGAAGGTTTACGGTTCGAACGCATGATTAAGCGAAGACCGGAATAGAATGTGATTTAGACCCGACAAGTTTGAAGACTTGTATAATATGGGTAAACTAAACACATTCTGGATTTTGAGATAAAAAGGATAAGGTTTGACCCGTTTCGGCTAATTTATGCAAACTAGTTACATAAACCGAACCGAACGCGCCAGAGGCGTAACGGGTAACCATATGGGTCCTAAACAGGTTTCCTAAGTTAATTATGCCTCAAATATGTTGTGACATCAGTAAGATGTCTCTCATTATGCCCGAAACGTTTTTAAACACAAACTAGGCCTCGTAGGGGTAGTTTGGTCTTTTAAAAGGTTATAAAAGAGTTTAAGTATTTATCTGAGTTACAGGTCTGATGTAATCAGTAAAAATACTAAATTTAATAAGTTGTAACAGTAGGGTAAAGTATATATGTGAATTTACCCATTATAACCAAACTATGCACCGAAGGGGCATTTGGGTAATTTCACATAAGCCGAAAAGCTCAAAACCGAAGTCTGAATTAATCAACCTTTGTTTACTGTTAAAACATTCTAAGTTGCCTAAAACATCAGTAGGTATCAACCCATGTATGTTTAAAATAGTTTTAGTACCTACTATGCGTTAAAAACGCTTAAAAAAAGGCGATTAGAAGCCGATTACGGGTTCTATACCGAAAGCTGATATTTTTATTATTCCAGAAGGCTTAAAATAATTTATTTAACATATCTAATCAGTAGAAAAAGGTTTGGAGTCGTTTAGATATGTAAAACTCATTTTATGGCCCGTAAGGGCAAAACCGACCATTACCGGATTAAGCCTACGACTACTAGTTATGCTCAGCCTAAAATTAATTAAAAATCTTCAAAAATCCCAAAATAATATATTACATCAGTGGGTATTAAGTTTGATACCAAAAAGTAGGCTTAACTAGGCTATACGCTAATTACGCCGTTTTATTAACATAAAGCTTTCATTTTGCGATAATGAGCATAACTCTTAATCTACAAGTCAAACTGATGTCAAACTTTGCATACAAGTTTATATATCAGTAATTTAAGTTTTTACTCATTTACATTTCCAAAAATCACGTTTAAAGGTAATAAGGGCATAATGGTCAACATATGAGCTATTAACGGAAACGCGTAAACGAATGGGTCAATCAATGAACCAACCACAGAGGGTTATGCTAACATGTAGCCTGGTCCTAAGGAAGCTCTAAGGCATTTCCAAATCATACTAAAGCGGGTCAGAACTGAAGTCAAAGCAAAAGTCAAAGCTTTGCGACTTTCGGTTCCGAATCGGTTCAAAATGGAAAGTTGTCGAATCAAACAAGCTTAGACAAGTTCTTATGCTTATTATCAAGTTATATGAATGATAAAATAGATTACACGCCTTTTACATTGTTAATTATGCGTTAAACGAAAGATTACATTTCTGTTGACTTTTTCTAATCATCTTTGACTCGACAAATGACCTAGTTAGGATGGGAATCAGTGGATGCCCTTTTAAGGGTTTAAAGCCCACATAATTACCAACTTATAACTACCTTTGATTTGACTAATCACTGGACCATTAGTGATTAATCTTAAAGTCAACCGTTAATTACGACGGTTTGACTTTTAAGCTAAAACTAAGTTAAAACTTAAATAAGAAGGGTTAGGCATACTTACAAGTGACTAATGGTCGACTAGGAAGGCTTGGAAAGTCCTCTTGTGCTCCACAAATGATCAGATTTGCAAGAATGAATGTGTGAAGCATGTTTGCAACTTAGAGGCCTTTATATAGTGGTTTAATCACCACAAATCTTTGACATCTAAGTCTATAAGTGACCACAACATCTTAACAAGTGTCCCTAAGTGTCTAGGAGGTGTTTAGGGGTCACCCAAGAAGTGAAACATGTGATCCAAGTTGATTCCAAGGCTGAACAGCCAAGAAAAACTATTTTCTGCATCTGGGAGGCTGAGGCGGCCCGCTTGAGGTGCTAAAGCGGGCCGCATGGGCCTTCTGATCAGCTTTTTCATTTTTTTTGTTTCCACATCTTGTCCCTTGGCTCTTCGGAAGGTCAACTAGCATTATTACTTGCAATTTGACCCCTTATTATTTACCTACAAGGGCTTTAGAACTTGTACACACTTTTCTAAGTCCTTGGCCACTCGGTTATTACCCGAAAAGTCATAACTTTCAACGTTAACGCTTTTAACCCCTCGCATACGAATTTGATCATAACTTTCTCATACGATAACGAAAATTTATGAAATTTTAATCGTGCATTCTAGTGAGCATAATTAACATTTACAAAGCTTCGGGTTTGTCCAAAGATCACTCAGAGGTATCTCTTTAACATGTTGACACATTTAACCCCTGTAGTTTGTAATCTCTCACTTTTAGCTTCGTATGATCCATGATTTATCCGTCTAAGGGTATAAACATCATGTAGGGTTATTGTAAAGTATGTTTATCCATTTTTGACATTTTGAACCCTTATTTTCACATACTTTCTATGTTTGTCAACTTTAGTCCCTCTAAAGTAGACTTTCTCACGTTCAAGCTGATGACACGTGTCAATACCTTATAGGACGTGAATTTTTCGAGGTGTTACATAGCCGGAGGGTGAGAGAGGGAGGAGCAGTGACGCATAAGGTAAGTGATTCCCGTAATCACTTCTTAGTTTGTTTAAGTAATATAGCGTTTTAATTAAATTAAACATGATGTTTGAAGTTAAGTATATGTTGAAGTCTTTCGTCGTAAATGATGGAATTAAAGTTGACCAAAACGCCCTTGATGGGTGTTTGGGGCAAATGATCGTAAAAGTAGTTTAAGAAACAAATTATTTGATTAGTGTAATGTTTTGGTCAAGTATGAAAGTGAGGAGTAGGGTCTTGTGAGTCAGAAACGTTTTAATGCGCAATTACCCTTAACGGGTCAAAATAAGCTTATGAGCGCAAAAGAGTGAAATAAGATGTAAAGTGTCCGGGAATGAATCTTTTATGACAAAAGTCCTTGATATCATCAATTCATATGAAGTTAAGGTCTAATAAACAAGTTATGTGGTAGAATTATGAATGGGTCAATTAATGGTAAAAAGGGTAGTAAGCCGAAGACTTAAAATCTGGAATTTTGTTTATCCGGATGTCGGATCTTAACACCATAAGATGGGGAACTAAATTACGGACGCGTAGGAAAAAGAATCGGGTAAAACGGACCAATAACGAAGAAGTTATGACCGTTTCCGTGAAACACGGACGTGCTGGAAATCTGCAGCAACCAGCTGCAACTTGCTGATCAAATAATGCAGTCGCGTAGCGCGACTGGGAAGGCCCCTGGCCGTCGCGCTACGTGACGGTGGCACGTTTCAGCAAAAGTTGTTTTCAGGTCTCGTTTTGGCTTGGGAACTCGTTTAAACGCGTTTTAAGTTGCGTACGACTATTTTAACATATGTTTTATGACCATTAGAGTAAGCGCACTTGTAGATGGGTATGTATGCATGTTTGTATATCTATATATATGTATGTAGAAATGTATGAAAGCATGTGTGTATCTACATGAGTATGTTTATAAGTATGTGATCAAGAACAAGCGAATGTGTGATGGTATGTATGAGAATAGGTATGTATGAGTTTGGTTTGATGCACGTAGGGTTGTATGTATGTAAGATGTATAATGTCATGTGGGTATTATTATGATGTTGGTATGTGTACATATAAATACGTATATAATGATGTAGATGTGTGTGTATGTAAGTATGCTTGTAGATTACCATGTATGTATGCGAGTAGGTATGTATGTATGCAGGTATGTATGTAGGTATGTATGTATGCATGTATGCGAGTCGGTATGTATGTATTAACGCGTCAAACGCATTTAGAAACGTATGTATGCGAGTAATCATGTATGTATGTATGTATGTATGCGAGTCGGTATGCATGTATGTAGTTATGTATGTATGTAAGTAAGTATGTGAAGACGTAATCATGTATGTATGTAAATAGACGCGTAGGTATGCAAGTAAAGGTATGTATGTATGTATGTACGTAGTTATGTATGTATTGTATACGTGGTTTCAATACATTTATGTATTGACGATTATTCACAATGTGCCTCGAGAATGAAATGTAATGCAGGTACATTATTGAAGTTTCGCCAAGGATTAGACACCCAGATGGAATGCTTGAAACTAGAAAGTTAAAAGGATGAGAAGTATATGTGAATCGAACATAGCAAGGCTACATTATTATGAATCTTGTTTGTACATGAGTATGCTAATGATGCGTATGTCTGTGGTGGGTGCAGGTTGTACGAATCACGGATTATCCTCACGAGGAGTAGCGATCGAAGACCGAGTCACAACATAGATTGTACGGGAATGTCTAAATATGTAATTTAGTGATGATAAGTTATGTTTTATATTATAAAATGAATTTTAAGAATGTAAAGACGTATATAACGAAAGAAAATTTTATGGTACGAATTTCCGCTGCGACTTTTGCCATGTACGAATATGGGCGTTACAAGTTGGTATCAGAGCCCTGGTTTGAGAGAATCAAGTACGAGAAAGTAAGTACTTGAACTCAAACTTGTGTGCTCTTGAAACAAGAAACCCGTACAATCCCAGACTCGGTCAAGATCCAAAGGTAGAAGCAAATATGAGTATGTGCAAAAGTATGTATATTAAGAAAACTAACGGTATGTTATGAGTAAGGTAAGCATAAGAGTTTGGAAGTGATGATACGCAAATGCGGTCTAGGACCGACACCAGGGCATGTAATAAGGCAAATTGATCCCAGGTACGTAAATTTAATATGTGGGTGCATATTATATTAAAACCTAGCAAGTGAAGGAATGTTTAAATGAAACATACTAGTGAAATGGTAATGAAGTTTAGAAAATATTACACG
Source organism: Helianthus tuberosus (assembly GCA_030545235.1). Lineage (NCBI taxonomy): Eukaryota > Viridiplantae > Streptophyta > Magnoliopsida > Asterales > Asteraceae > Helianthus > Helianthus tuberosus. The sequence goes on from CM060405.1 coordinate 31,878,439, forward strand.
TGCCGAAACCAAATTATTCGGACATAAGGTGACGATTACACGAAGGCACGAAACCAGTATGCGGAATGTGTACCTGGCCAGTACACAAGAGACATATGACGTTCGTGAGCCCGTGCTAATTATTACAGGTATGTCTGTTAGAATTAAGTGGTAGATGGGCGTGAGGATGAAGAGAAATGTAAGACTCTCAGAAGTTAAAGTATGAATGCAATGCTTGAATCCGTGAGACGGATTCAAGGAATGAAAAGCGTATATGCACTGTTTGAATCCGCGAGACAGATTCAAAGAAAGAAATATATGAATGCAATGCTTGAATTCGCGAGACGGATTCAAGGAATGAAAGATATGAATGATGCAAATTCCTTGCGGATTTGGGTATGATAGCGAAGGCTGTAATAAGCTATGCAAGTCGACCGGTTCAAGTTGAACAAGTCGAGTAAGGATAAGGTACCATCCGTTTAGAACGAGTGGTCGTGAATGCAATATTGAATGTATGAAGTTCAATCCGTTATACGGATAGAACGAAAGATTTATGTTGAAAGCAATTAACCCGATGTTACCGGGTCGTAAGTGGTATGCTTGAATCTCATTATGAGAGTATATGCTATTACCCAAATAAGTGGGTAATCGAATGCATGAAAGAAATGAAAGTATATAAGCGATTGGAACTAAAATGATGGAATGGGCATGGTATAGTATGGAAAGCTTGATTTCTAATAGTTGACATAGGAATGAAAACTATGTCATTAAGAAGCGAATTTTTAATGTTTTGAGTAAAATATACGAGTATTAGTTAAACTCTTAGGTGATGAATGTGCATGATACGTATACTTATGTAAATTAAGTAAATGCGCGAAATGAGAGGAAGAGTAATGTAGAATGATGTTAATTATGGAGTTAAGCATGTAGACGTGACAATGAAATAGTAGTTTTATTTTGATAACGAAACAAGAATGAAATGACCTACAGTGTATGCATAGAATGAAATCTTAAAATACGAGATAAAGGTAATAGATTCATTATAAACGGATCATACGAATGTATGTATTATTACAAGTTTAAAGAAGTATGTATAGTGACCTGTGACTAACGGGTCAAAGAAATGAAAAGGATGTGCGAAAGTATGATATGGAAGGCATGGACTGTTGTAACGAGTATTTGTGCGATGAAAGCAAGAGTAGCATGTCCAACACGGTTTATGAATAAAAATAGATATAATTGAGTTGCTATGATCAATGAACGCGTGGGAGCGTTATGTTGATTAAGAAAGAAAGGATAGGACGTACGGTTATATTTGTTCATGCATGAGATCTTTTTATAAAGTGTGAGTAATTTCTTGCCATGGTATGTATTGTGAATGGAATAAATGAATAAACATGTAGTGATGATCATCACTAAGAAACTATCATGAGGCAAGAATTTGAAGTCTAACGATATATATTTTAGAAGTATGTTAAATAGGAGGGATGGTAGTAGCCGGTAGGTAAAGGATTATGGTCCCGTGGATATGAGCAAGGTTTCGGGGACGAAACCTCTTTTAAGGGGGGTAGACTTGTAACACCCCAAAACCCGAATATTTATATTCGTTAAAATGTTATGATATGGTACATCAAGAAATAAATAACTAGGCTATTTAACCTACCTAAATGTATGGTTAAAATTATTAAAAGATGGAATGTAGTAAAATGTTTAGCAAAGCAAACATTGGAACAAACTTGAGGGACCAAAGATGAACAAGGGGGAAAGTTATGTTTTAATTAACAAACACACCCACACAAACACACACACATTTCGTGTGTTCTAGATCGACCAGGGAACTCCCCATGAACCAAAACCCTAGTTCATCAAAAGCTTCAAATTGAAGAATGAATCAAGGCCCAAATTCACAACCGAGCATGAATTAGTGACCACCTTCACGAGGGGATCGTAAGGTATGTCTTGAATCAAAGATTGGTGATCATGTGTGAAGTGGGTTATGTTCTAATCCGTAAGTTAATGTGAAATTGATCATGTATAAGTGTTAGAATCATCCTATAGAACATAGGTTATGTATGGTTTGTGTTAATTTGATGTCTAAAGGTGAAACCCAATTGTTAGGGTGAAGATGATAGCATGGATATATCATCTAGGTCTAATTCTTGTTCAAAATTGATGTATCATGTTATGTATGATGGATTCTTGTTAGAAGGATTGGAAGAAATGTGATGATTATAGGTTTGATGGTTATGCATGTATGATTTGTGTTGATTAGAAGGAAGAAATTGATGAATTATGTATGAATTTAGAAGATTGTGCATGAATAAGTTGTACGTTATGCTTAAAAGGTAGTATATACACCAAGTGTATGATAAAATGTATATAATGTCGTCCGTATAGTCGATTATTATATTACGGACATATGTTGATAAGTCGATAGTTACATATGGTTAATAGTTGACTTTTGGAAGTCAACAAGTATATGGAACATGATTTGACTCGTTGTCGTAAAGGTAGGATTATAGGAAGTCGTTTGATACATGTTATGCTAGTATGCGTTAATTTTGACTACATGATGAATTACATGTGTTGGAAAGGATATGAAGTTGACTATATGTTTTATGCTTGTTAGAAAGGACTAAGGAAAGTTAAGAGTGAATTATGCGATTGATACGATTGTTAACATGTACAAATGAGTATGCTAATAAGAGCTTGATTTCGATGAAATGAAAGTGTAGGAATCATGTCGAGGCGGGATCAAGCATGAGGTGTTAACGGGTCAAGAGAAGTCAAGGAATCGGATACGAGCACGGACGCATAAGGTAAGTGATTCCCATAATCACTTCTTAGTTTGTTTAAGTAATATAGCGTTTTAATTAAATTAAACATGATGTTTGAAGTTAAGTATATGTTGAAGTCTTTCGTCGTAAATGATGGAATTAAAGTTGACCAAAACGCCCTTGATGGGTGTTTGGGGCAAATGATCGTAAAAGTAGTTTAAGAAACAAATTATTTGATTAGTGTAATGTTTTGGTCAAGTATGAAAGTGAGGAGTAGGGTCTTGTGAGTCAGAAACGTTTTAATGCGCAATTACCCTTAACGGGTCAAAATAAGCTTATGAGCGCAAAAGAGTGAAATAAGATGTAAAGTGTCCGGGAATGAATCTTTTATGACAAAAGTCCTTGATATCATCAATTCATATGAAGTTAAGGTCTAATAAACAAGTTATGTGGTAGAATTATGAATGGGTCAATTAATGGTAAAAAGGGTAGTAAGCCGAAGACTTAAAATCTGGAATTTTGTTTATCCGGATGTCGGATCTTAACACCATAAGATGGGGAACTAAATTACGGACGCGTAGGAAAAAGAATCGGGTAAAACGGACCAATAACGAAGAAGTTATGACCGTTTCCGTGAAACACGGACGTGCTGGAAATCTGCAGCAACCAGCTGCAACTTGCTGATCAAATAATGCAGTCGCGTAGCGCGACTGGGAAGGCCCCTGGCCGTCGCGCTACGCGACGGTGGCACGTTTCAGCAAAAGTTGTTTTCAGGTCTCGTTTTGGCTTGGGAACTCGTTTAAACGCGTTTTAAGTTGCGTACGACTATTTTAACATATGTTTTATGACCATTAGAGTAAGCGCACTTGTAGATGGGTATGTATGCATGTTTGTATATCTATATATATGTATGTAGAAATGTATGAAAGCATGTGTGTATCTACATGAGTATGTTTATAAGTATGTGATCAAGAACAAGCGAATGTGTGATGGTATGTATGAGAATAGGTATGTATGAGTTTGGTTTGATGCACGTAGGGTTGTATGTATGTAAGATGTATAATGTCATGTGGGTATTATTATGATGTTGGTATGTGTACATATAAATACGTATATAATGATGTAGATGTGTGTGTATGTAAGTATGCTTGTAGATTACCATGTATGTATGCGAGTAGGTATGTATGTATGCAGGTATGTATGTAGGTATGTATGTATGCATGTATGCGAGTCGGTATGTATGTATTAACGCGTCAAACGCATTTAGAAACGTATGTATGCGAGTAATCATGTATGTATGTATGTATGTATGCGAGTCGGTATGCATGTATGTAGTTATGTATGTATGTAAGTAAGTATGTGAAGACGTAATCATGTATGTATGTAAATAGACGCGTAGGTATGCAAGTAAAGGTATGTATGTATGTATGTACGTAGTTATGTATGTATTGTATACGTGGTTTCAATACATTTATGTATTGACGATTATTCACAATGTGCCTCGAGAATGAAATGTAATGCAGGTACATTATTGAAGTTTCGCCAAGGATTAGACACCCAGATGGAATGCTTGAAACTAGAAAGTTAAAAGGATGAGAAGTATATGTGAATCGAACATAGCAAGGCTACATTATTATGAATCTTGTTTGTACATGAGTATGCTAATGATGCGTATGTCTGTGGTGGGTGCAGGTTGTACGAATCACGGATTATCCTCACGAGGAGTAGCGATCGAAGACCGAGTCACAACATAGATTGTACGGGAATGTCTAAATATGTAATTTAGTGATGATAAGTTATGTTTTATATTATAAAATGAATTTTAAGAATGTAAAGACGTATATAACGAAAGAAAATTTTATGGTACGAATTTCCGCTGCGACTTTTGCCATGTACGAATATGGGCGTTACACGTACCGCGGCTAGAATGAAACGAGCATCCAAGGAGAAAGCATTCAGAAATAACTTGAAGTAGAAACTCCTTTTGCTGAAGATCGTTTCCTTAATAGTCCTCATAAGGACATATTTATCTTTCAGTCCCTTTAAGGACACATTATTCCTTTCAAAGACCCGCTTAGGGCAACTCTGTACTTTTATTTTCATATAATGGATTGATTAAATTGAGTTTTCATTCTAAACATGAGATATGAAATAAATGGAAAATAACATCCCTTAGAAGGGAAGTGCCTACTGGCTATAATTAACGTCCTCTGAGACTAAAAACGGTGACTAAGCCTTTTGTGCTATTACCAAATGCCTCGATCCCAAACGATCATGGCTTATAAATTAAACTTGTCTACGTGACTAATCCTTTTGTGCTATTAGTAGCATATAAATTAGGATTTTTGATAAAAATCCTGAATAAAATAAATATCCTTCCTTCCCTGCCAGTAGGCATTTTAAAAAGAATCTTAAAGGTGAAACTTAGCCTACGCGGCCAAGATGGTGAAACCTACCCAAGGGATTCAAATCCTTGTTAACACCTAAGAACGTGTTAGCACTCCTGACAAATGTGATTCGATAAAATCACAACAGTCATCCTTATATTGGATTCTTCCAATTTTCTTATCTAGCCTAGTGATTTAGAAATCATGGCTTGTGTCGTCCTATAAGATGATCACATTATAAACATCCGATAGTGATGAAGTGCCTACGGGCTAAACTTGTTGTCCGATAAGACAACGACAGTGGTGGTCTTTGACCTCCTGTCTAAAAATGTTGGACCAGGTCCAAGCATAATAGTCGGTAGGATCCATATGATCTCGACTAATAGCATCTGAGAAGATGATCATATTATAACCATCCCTCAGAAGGGAAATGCCCACGGGCTATATCTATTGTCCTAAAAGACCAAAGACAGTTGAATTCTTTGGCTCTCTGTCAAGAAAAGGTAATGAAATATGTTCAAACCTTAATGCCTCGATTCTCTGAAATCATGGCTTATAAAATTTAAGACTGTCCTTGGGACTAGGCTTTTTGCGCCACTTTAATATACTTGATGCTTTATAACTAGGATAAGTTATAATGAAAAATATTAACTAAATATAACTAACAAATTAACCAATATGGTTTATATTACCATGGTTGATGAATCGTCAAAGATGATGATTCCATAATAACCTTTGAATAAATCATCGTCAATGTTTATGTAGACATCAAGCTACATGGCTGGAATAGATGAAGTTAACAGCCACATGAAGGAGAGCAATGATACTACCAGAATTAATGTAACCGGAGCAGAACTACAGGCAATAATAGATTATGCTGTTACTCGAACACTTGATCGGCAGTATGACGAGTCAAGTGATACCCACTCTAAGACTCTATCTGCGGCTCGTAGTACGCCCCCTTCTAACACACATGAGTTAAGGGAGGACGATGTTCATGACTTGTCAAATCAAAGGAGTATTCCGCCTAGACAGGTTGTGTTTCATCAAGAGGCACCAGTTAAGACCTGTTCATATAAATATTTTGTCTCCTGCAAGCCCAGAGACTTTACAGGAGAAGAAGGGGCCATCGATTGCATGACATGGCTCGATGAGATGGACGCTGTTGTTGACATCAGCGGTTGTGCGGAGCAAGATGTTGTGAAATTTGTTTCACAATCATTCAAAGGAGAAGCGTTGGCATGGTGGAGATCATTGCTCCAAGCCACAGGAAAGGTTCTACTCTACAACTTATCTTGGGAGCAATTTGTTGCATTAGTCAAGGAAAACTATTGCCCTCAGCATGAAGTAGAAAAGATAGAATCGGACTTCTTGACTTTGGTCATGGGAAATTTGGATTGCCTGGCATATGTGACAAGTTTCAATACTATGTCCCGCCTAGTTCCTTATTTAGTCACCCCTGAACCTAAACGCATAGCGCGTTTCATTGGTGTCACACCCCGACCGCGTAAAACAACAAATCACGGCGGAAACATCGGGGAGTGTTGTAACAGAATTAATGTTTCACAACCTTGGAAATTTAAGTTTCGTTTTATTGATCAAAAGTGTTACAATGTTTTAATCAAACAAGGAAAATACTACATAATTAACTAGTCTTGCATCTTTTATTGTCACTAAAGCCCAAGTCTGTCTATGTGTATCTTGATCATCTTATGCAACAGCTCCTGAAAAACACATGTGAAAATAGGTACGTCAGCATAAAAATGCCTGTGAGATACATAGGTTTTGTGAAAATAAGATTCATGACTTATGTTTGAGAAAATGTTTAGTCATGAACCTTGTTATTTGCTTTGTCTTGTAAATCATTTGAAAGCAATAAGATCAGATGATAAGTATAAATAAATGTCAGGTTAAATGAATAACCAAGTAAAAAATGTGTTTGTATAAGATAAGTTGTTTATAAATCAATGTCTTGTGAAAAGTATGTTATTTGTATGAAATGTTCTATGTCTCAAACTGAAATGATTCAAATAACGTTACGACATGTAATACCATACAAACACTTATATATAGGAAGTACCAGCGGCGTATCCACCATGCTTGTATCATATTACACACGCATCGTTACTTAATCACTTAATCAAACCAAACCAAACAATGTAAAATGTTCATGTCAAGATGTAAATCATGTCAAAATATCTATGTCAAATATCCATGTCAAATGTCTATGTCAAATATCCATGTCAAATGTCTATGTCAAATATCCATGTCAAATGTCTATGTCAAAATGTCATGTATGGCAAGTGAAAGGTCTCAACTAAACCATATGCACAAAAACAAAGTATTGAAGTAAAACTTGGTTTAAATCAAAGCTATGTTTTGTGTAAATGCATGATCAAATGTCAATCATGTTAAAATGTCTATGCCGAAATGTCTATGTCAAATGTCTATGTCAAAATGTCATGTATGGCAAGTGAAAGGTCTCAACTAAACCATATGCACAAAAACAAAGTATTGAAGTAAAACTTGGTTTAAATCAAAGCTAGGTTTTGTGTAAATGCATGCAAATATTTAATATGAACATTTATGCGGTATTGTGAAAATGCATACATCCAAGCCTGGCGACTGTGGTGATAAACCCTTTAAACAAATTAAAGGTCTATCTGTCTTATGTCAACGAATTCGGTCATTCCTTTCTGTCCCCTTTCCCTGGGATGTCCGGAACGGGAGTTGTCAATTCCTATGGTACCACTACCTACTAACGAACGGCGTAGCTAATGTTAATGAATGTATTGTCCCATGTAAACAAACCAAATGTCATAACAAAATGTAAGCATGTGAAAACGATGCACTAAGTATGTAATCAAATGAACATACGTAGCGTGAAAAGTCATGTAAAACGATGTACTAAGTAATGCACACAATGGGCACACATAGCATGAAATGTAATGTAAAACAATGTACTAAGTAATGCACACAATGGGCACACCTAGCATGAAATGTAATGTAAAACAATGTACTAAGTAATGCACACAATGGGCACACCTAGCATGAAATGTCATGTAAAACAATGTACTAAGTAATGCACACAATGGGCACACCTAGCATAAGATGAAATGAAATCATGTACTATTATGTACTAACGAACATAGCATGTATATGATGTGAAAACAGGAAAGCTTGAAAGTAACAAGTAGGCACATGTGTTCCACCCCAAAACAGTTTGGAAAACAGTAAAAGAGGGGTCTATGTACTCACTTGAGATTGCTCAGAAGTCCTAGGATAACCACCAAGCAAAGCTAGAGATCACGGAATCAAACGGCACCTACTATAGGTAACTACATTAATAAACCGGACCTAAATCGGAAGATCGGGTAGCATTAGGGTTTGTAAACCAAACGAGTGTAGAGACTCGTGTCATTTGGTTTAACAAAGCCTACATACTAAATGAAACTTAACCTAAGTGTTTACGACCCATTACGACCCGTTTAGGTAGCTTATGCTACTTTAACGCGTCGTTCGCGTGAAACGCGTTCGGACCGCCTAACTAGTCCTATGACAAGTGTTATATGCCTAAACATGTTACATAATCTGTTATGTGACAAAAGTTTAGGTTACATATGCTTAATTACCAATTATACATGAAAAGGGTATTCTGGTAATTTACCTAAGGCATATAAACTACCTATCATACAACTACTTAAACGATGTGACCATAGGGTATAACCTCGGAAGGTTATTCCCTGCCTACTATGGTCACCTAAAGTGTTTGGTCGGATCCTAATGATCGACCAAATGGGTCGGGTTCGAAGGTATAGGCGATTTATCAGATCGCCTACCCTACGACCCTAGACAACGTGGTAATCAGTGGGCATAGTCCCAAGGGACTATGACCAACGTGATTACACTCACGTTGCGAAGTTCAAACGAACTTCGCATTGACCATAACTGGTCAATGTAGAAAGTCAAACAAAGTTTGACTTTCAGACTCGAAAGACTCGAAAAGCAATAAAAGAACGAAAGAATACTTACGAAGGGTCCCCGAATGCTAATCCCGATCCAAGAACTCAGGTATGAAACAATGGTTTCAACTTAGAGCTCTCAAAATCAGAATTCTAGTGAGAAATGCAATGGGGGTGGATGGTTATATATAGTTTTCGGGTAACCGTTAAGATCGTTTCATGGAAAACGTGCCATGATCCCATCCGTACAAGTGTCGGAAAGTTGTGGTGGCTTAAATTGGTCCTTATCTTAGTGACTAAGCAACTTAAAACATGTGGTTAAGGATCAATTAGTTGCAACTTGTATTTAAAACATTGAATCTGGTCCAGATAATGCAGTCGCGTAGCGCGACTGGTAAGGCTTTAGGCGTCGCGCTACGCCACTGACCCATCTGATTCAGAAATGTTTCTAAATTGGCAGAAATGGTCCCTGATGTGTTTTAAGCCCTTTTTCGATGCGTTTGAACCCCGTTAACCTCATTTCAAGGATCTAAAATGAAGTTAAAGTATAGGGAACTCAAAACATGCTCAAAAATATGCCGGAGGTTGGTTCGTTTGGCCGTACGAACGCGATGTTCGCTTAATTACGACGGAATGCGCATAAGCGCGAAAAACGATCCAAATGACGCGACGAATGGATTTTTCTTAAGGCGAACACTAAAATATAATGTAGTCATGCTTACATAAATTTTTGGATGTCCAGATGTATTCAGAACGTAAGTTATGCGCGAAAATGCAAACTTGTGCACTTTTTGACACTTTTAGTCCCTGAATGACACAAAAGTTTATTTTAGCACACCGAACCCCTCAAAGCCTATTTCTAAGCTATGTAAAGGATATTTATGGTATGTTTAACTTATGGTCATGTTCTAGAATGTCTGTTACAGTTCAAATTGGCATACTTTCGCAGTTTGTCAACTTTAGTCCCTGTAAGCGAATTAACTTGATTTCGGCATACCAAACCTTCCAAAACTTATTTCTAAGTTATGTAAAGTTTATTTAAGGTATGTTAAGCCTATTTCACTATTCCGGAGTGTTCGTTGCATTAAACTGGTTATATTTACGCATCGGTGCGCATATAACCTTCCAGAAAGCGATTTAGAGCTTGAAATCGAACAAGAATTGATATGTGCAAATGATACACATATTTTTACAAATCCCAAGTATGAAACATAATATTTCATTGGTTTGGTATTTGTTTGATGGCCGTGGAGGCACAGGTGTTACAGTCTCCCCTACTTTAGGAAATTTCGTCCCGAAATTTATTTAGAGGAAACTTGTGAGAGTTTAAAACATGAAGTTGAAAAGATCAAACAACATTGGTTAGGGTTCTTGAACTTCTAGTAACCTTAATAACATTATGTTTGCAATGTAAGAGGGACACTTATATACAAGTATATGAAGCGTCATTGGTGCGTCCACCATGCCTCCATTACATCGTTCTCATTTTGTTATTGTTGTCACTATCGGTTCCTTCACATAATAAATCTTACTGGATTTCTGTGCACTAAATTTCATAATTATGTGCGCATCCATAATTAGAGAATTCCTTGCACAGTTCACACAGTCTATTTTATAATGTGTAGGGTAAAACCAAATGAACAATCCTGTGATGAGCGTGACTTAGACCGCCATAGAGTCCTTTAGACTAAATCAATAAATGATTTAAATAGACTATCAAGGAGTCTGTCCAGCTACATCACTAGATGTCATTCTTTAACCAGATTGCGAATCAATCTTTTGACTAGACCACTAAAAAGGGTCTGGAGTGGTACTATATAATCCAAGGGTCTTAACTATTACATAGAAGCCCATTAAGGATTTAAGGTAGTACCTTTGAATATCCTTTTACGAATCCCTCATATGAAGATATGAAAGATTCTACGAGGATTTTGATAACGAATATCCAGAGTATACCAAAAACACAAAAATGCATAAAAGAAAACATAAGATGAATAAACACATAGTCACATAACCACAAAATTGTTTAACTAGAAGTTTGTTCTGCTAACAGAGTACATGTATTTAAAGCACACTAGGAATCCATCTCGTGGATTTCATTTGGTACTTTAAACATTATCAAGAATCTAACTATAAAGATAGAAAGATCTTTAAAAGAAAAATTCGATTTCGATTATAAGGAACCGAAATGTTCGAATTCAGGTACATAAGGAATCCAATTAAGGACTCTGATTTGAATGATGATTATCCACAAGGGTCTAATTGTGGAGATAAAAAGATCCCATATGAATTTTTAGAAGTTGAAGATGTTTTGAAATCTTGCACTGGATGTGCTTATGTCAAAACATGAAGTAAGAATGCTTATGAAGTTGAGATGCTTGATATGTCAAAGCGACATATGAAGCAGATTTTGAAGGTTATGTCAATGTACGAGGAAAATATTTTTGAAAACTGTGCATGGGGTTCTTTTATGAAAAACTGTGTTTAACGTTTTTGAAACCTTATATATAATACTTTTTGAAATCATAAAGTAGGTGTATTAGATAGATATATTTAAAAATGTTTTAAAATCATGCGAGATGAATTTTGAAATTATGTATAAGGTTTTTGAAAGACATGAATGATGCTTTTCGAAATCATGCACTTGATAAGAAAATGTATTGTGTTAATATTGTCTTCAGACTATATGAAATATTTTGAAATTAGAAAGGTTGGTTTTGATAACATGGCCAATGTTTTTGAAATAACATAGACAATGTATCTAGAAAAATTGTTTTCAAACTATATGGAATGTTTTGAGATCATGAAGAGTGTGTTGAAATACTTGTACTATGTATGTTGAAAAATTAAAACGTAATGGGTATGAGATTTGAAAATATCCTTAGTTATCCAACCAAGGATTCAAAAGTACAGATGTGCAAAAGCACGATTACTCATACTTTCACTTTATTTCCTGTACTTCGTTTCTTAGAATGAAACGAGTATTTAGAACTTTCGAGGAAATTATGAGCGATCACTTGAAAGAGAGAATCACAAGAGTAGTTCGTAAGGAACATAGTTCCTTAGTGCAGATATTATAGGGAAAAGCCATAAACACATGTAATGATACTAGTATAGCAGAATTGTGAACAACAACTTTTATTTATGAACAAGACATATTGTTTCACAATACACGAAACAAAAGAAACAAAGGCATAAGACAGCAACATCCTTTGTTCAGCCAAATGCTCATCCGAGAGTTGGATTTGCATTAGCATTTGCACTCATCAGTCTCGGACAGTTGTGGCGGAAATGACCAATCTCTCCGCAGTTGAAACATGAACCCAGTGGGAATCTTGCAGCATTCCCTTGAACCGGAGCTTGAACCTGAGCAGCCTGATTTTGTCCCAAACGACAAATATTGGCCAAATGCCCAAGTTTACCACACGTCGTGCATTGCCAGCAAGCTTGTTGTACCGCGTGATGACCGTTGCAGCGTGCACAATGAGGTGCGGTACCGGCATATGCTTTCTTTGCAGGTGGTGTTGCCACCCGGATGGGTCCTGCTTGATTTGCTACTGCTGCAGTTGGACAAACCCTCGCCGTATGACCTATAAGTCCACAAGTTTGGCATTCGCGGCACTTCACACTAGCCTGATGATGAAGGCTACATTGGTTGCACAAGGGTGCAGTTCCGTTGTATGGCTTCCTAGCTGGTGGCCTTGCCACATGGCTAGGTCCCGCTTGATTAGGTGTAACCGCTGCGGGTTTCCTTGAAGCCTTACGCTTCCTTGATTTTGGTGCTGGCTTGACTTCTGCTTCCTTTAGTGGCTCTTGAGTGGCTTCATTGTCGAGACGAGAGGCTTCATTGTTGAGACGAGCCATGGCAATACCTAAATCCACAGTCCTCTGAATCACTTCGCCAATTTGCTGGACAAATTTGGCTGTTCGCTCGGGCATTTGACCAGTGCCAAGAGGAATAGACATTCTAGAGGAAAAATGAAAGACAGAGGAAGAAGCGAGTGAAAGGTTATTGGATAATCAATACAGAATGATAATGCATGAAGATTGCGATCATTTGTTTGTTACCTAAGGCAAACAAATGAGACGGTGACTGATCAAAGTAAATGGATCAAAAATAATGTATCGCGAAGACATGCTCGCCTATAAGTGAACACTCATCCCAAGAATTCCCAGGTAAGCACAACTGGTCTCGCGTCTGATGAGATGTATACGAAGTGCTTGCCTAGACAGAAAACCCAGAATACAGGCATTCACCCTTCCAGTTTGCACGTGTTCACATTATTTAAAACCCAAAACTTTGACGAAGTTTTGAAAACTCAAAGGGGTTCAAAACCATATAATAGAGAGTTCAAAACCTAGTAATCAATCATCCTAGAACAGATGATTAGTTTTCAAAGCGGTTTTGAAATTTATGTTTTTGTTGCGGTTGTCGCCTAAGGATAGGCGACAGTATTGTTTTATGACTAAACGCAAGTAAACTCGCGTTAGTGTCCTAAGAAGGTTATAGACTAGGTCAAAGCATTACTAATAACCTAATTCCCTATAACCATTGGCTCTGATACCATCTTTTCTGTCACACCCCGACCGCGTAAAACAACAAATCACGGCGGAAACATCGGGGAGTGTTATAACAGAATTAATGTTTCACAACCTTGGAAATTTAAGTTTCGTTTTATTGATCAAAAGTGTTACAATGTTTTAATCAAACAAGGAAAATACTACATAATTAACTAGTCTTGCATCTTTTATTGTCACTAAAGCCCAAGTCTGTCTATGTGTATCTTGATCATCTTATGCAACAGCTCCTGAAAAACACATGTGAAAATAGGTACGTCAGCATAAAAATGCCTGTGAGATACATAGGTTTTGTGAAAATAAGATTCATGACTTATGTTTGAGAAAATGTTTAGTCATGAACCTTGTTATTTGCTTTGTCTTGTAAATCATTTGAAAGCAATAAGATCAGATGATAAGTATAAATAAATGTCAGGTTAAATGAATAACCAAGTAAAAAATGTGTTTGTATAAGATAAGTTGTTTATAAATCAATGTCTTGTGAAAAGTATGTTATTTGTATGAAATGTTCTATGTCTCAAACTAAAATGATTCAAATAACGTTACGACATGTAATACCATACAAACACTTATATATAGGAAGTACCAGCGGCGTATCCACCATGCTTGTATCATATTACACACGCATCGTTACTTAATCACTTAATCAAACCAAACCAAACAATGTAAAATGTTCATGTCAAGATGTAAATCATGTCAAAATATCTATGTCAAATATCCATGTCAAATGTCTATGTCAAATATCCATGTCAAATGTCTATGTCAAATATCCATGTCAAATGTCTATGTCAAATATCCATGTCAAATGTCTATGTCAAAATGTCATGTATGGCAAGTGAAAGGTCTCAACTAAACCATATGCACAAAAACAAAGTATTGAAGTAAAACTTGGTTTAAATCAAAGCTATGTTTTGTGTAAATGCATGATCAAATGTCAATCATGTTAAAATGTCTATGCCGAAATGTCTATGTCAAATGTCTATGTCAAAATGTCATGTATGGCAAGTGAAAGGTCTCAACTAAACCATATGCACAAAAACAAAGTATTGAAGTAAAACTTGGTTTAAATCAAAGCTAGGTTTTGTGTAAATGCATGCAAATATTTAATATGAACATTTATGCGGTATTGTGAAAATGCATACATCCAAGCCTGGCGACTGTGGTGATAAACCCTTTAAACAAATTAAAGGTCTATCTGTCTTATGTCAACGAATTCGGTCATTCCTTTCTGTCCCCTTTCCCTGGGATGTCCGGAACGGGAGTTGTCAATTCCTATGGTACCACTACCTACTAACGAACGGCGTAGCTAATGTTAATGAATGTATTGTCCCATGTAAACAAACCAAATGTCATAACAAAATGTAAGCATGTGAAAACGATGCACTAAGTATGTAATCAAATGAACATACGTAGCGTGAAAAGTCATGTAAAACGATGTACTAAGTAATGCACACAATGGGCACACCTAGCATGAAATGTAATGTAAAACAATGTACTAAGTAATGCACACAATGGGCACACCTAGCATGAAATGTCATGTAAAACAATGTACTAAGTAATGCACACAATGGGCACACCTAGCATAAGATGAAATGAAATCATGTACTATTATGTACTAACGAACATAGCATGTATATGATGTGAAAACAGGAAAGCTTGAAAGTAACAAGTAGGCACATGTGTTCCACCCCAAAACAGTTTGGAAAACAGTAAAAGAGGGGTCTATGTACTCACTTGAGATTGCTCAGAAGTCCTAGGATAACCACCAAGCAAAGCTAGAGATCACGGAATCAAACGGCACCTACTATAGGTAACTACATTAATAAACCGGACCTAAATCGGAAGATCGGGTAGCATTAGGGTTTGTAAACCAAACGAGTGTAGAGACTCGTGTCATTTGGTTTAACAAAGCCTACATACTAAATGAAACTTAACCTAAGTGTTTACAACCCATTACGACCCGTTTAGGTAGCTTATGCTACTTTAACGCGTCGTTCGCGTGAAACACGTTCGGACCGCCTAACTAGTCCTATGACAAGTGTTATATGCCTAAACATGTTACATAATCTGTTATGTGACAAAAGTTTAGGTTACATATGCTTAATTACCAATTATACATGAAAAGGGTATTCTGGTAATTTACCTAAGGCATATAAACTACCTATCATACAACTACTTAAACGATGTGACCATAGGGTATAACCTCGGAAGGTTATTCCCTGCCTACTATGGTCACCTAAAGTGTTTGGTCGGATCCTAATGATCGACCAAATGGGTCGGGTTCGAAGGTATAGGCGATTTATCAGATCGCCTACCCTACGACCCTAGACAACGTGGTAATCAGTGGGCATAGTCCCAAGGGACTATGACCAACGTGATTACACTCACGTTGCGAAGTTCAAACGAACTTCGCATTGACCATAACTGGTCAATGTAGAAAGTCAAACAAAGTTTGACTTTCAGACTCGAAAGACTCGAAAAGCAATAAAAGAACGAAAGAATACTTACGAAGGGTCCCCGAATGCTAATCCCGATCCAAGAACTCAGGTATGAAACAATGGTTTCAACTTAGAGCTCTCAAAATCAGAATTCTAGTGAGAAATGCAATGGGGGTGGATGGTTATATATAGTTTTCGGGTAACCGTTAAGATCGTTTCATGGAAAACGTGCCATGATCCCATCCGTACAAGTGTCGGAAAGTTGTGGTGGCTTAAATTGGTCCTTATCTTAGTGACTAAGCAACTTAAAACATGTGGTTAAGGATCAATTAGTTGCAACTTGTATTTAAAACATTGAATCTGGTCCAGATAATGCAGTCGCGTAGCGCGACTGGTAAGGCTTTAGGCGTCGCGCTACGCCACTGACCCATCTGATTCAGAAATGTTTCTAAATTGGCAGAAATGGTCCCTGATGTGTTTTAAGCCCTTTTTCGATGCGTTTGAACCCCGTTAACCTCATTTCAAGGATCTAAAATGAAGTTAAAGTATAGGGAACTCAAAACATGCTCAAAAATATGCCGGAGGTTGGTTCGTTTGGCCGTACGAACGCGATGTTCGCTTAATTACGACGGAATGCGCATAAGCGCGAAAAACGATCCAAATGACGCGACGAATGGATTTTTCTTAAGGCGAACACTAAAATATAATGTAGTCATGCTTACATAAATTTTTGGATGTCCAGATGTATTCAGAACGTAAGTTATGCGCGAAAATGCAAACTTGTGCACTTTTTGACACTTTTAGTCCCTGAATGACACAAAAGTTTATTTTAGCACACCGAACCCCTCAAAGCCTATTTCTAAGCTATGTAAAGGATATTTATGGTATGTTTAACTTATGGTCATGTTCCGGAATGTCTGTTACAGTTCAAATTGGCATACTTTCGCAGTTTGTCAACTTTAGTCCCTGTAAGCGAATTAACTTGATTTCGGCATACCAAACCTTCCAAAACTTATTTCTAAGTTATGTAAAGGTTATTTAAGGTATGTTAAGCCTATTTCACTATTCCGGAGTGTTCGTTGCATTAAACTGGTTATATTTACGCATCGGTGCGCATATAACCTTCCAGAAAGCGATTTAGAGCTTGAAATCGAACAAGAATTGATATGTGCAAATGATACACATATTTTTACAAATCCCAAGTATGAAACATAATATTTAATTGGTTTGGTATTTGTTTGATGGCCGTGGAGGCACAGGTGTTACAATTGGAGGCCTAGCACCAGAGATAAAAGGAAATGTTAAAGCATCTAGGCCAACCACATATAGATCCGCGGTGGACTTATCCTTATCTCTCACCTTAGATGCAATTAGAATTAAGTCTGTTAAGGCTTCTGGCGAAGGAAGAAGAGAGAGAGATGAGGAGAACTCTCATCATTATAGCAAGAAGAAGAAGGGAAGCTCGGAGCGCGGGAAGGATTCCGAGTTTAGGAAGAACTCGAGTCTGTCTGATAACAGACCCAAATGCACTAACTGCAAAAAGCAGCATTTTGGAAAATGTACAATAGACCCACGTGCTAAATTGTGTGGAATTTGCAAGACCAAGGGTCACAAAACCTTAGATTGCAAGGGGTTAAAGAACGCCACATGTTACAATTGTAACGAGGAAGGGCACATCAAAACCAACTGCCCAAACCTTATAAAGAAGCCGGGAAAGGCCATGGAAATAAACGCATGAGTCTTCCGGGTGAACGCCAGGAGATGGTGCAGAAGGATAACTATATAGCAGGTACTTTTCCTTATCAAACAGTGTATGCAGAAATTTATTTGATGCTGACACATGTGATTCAATAATGAACGATCACTGTTGAGGACTGTTGTCTCCGTCTAATTAGGACTTCGGTCATTTTGTATGAAGTAGAAATTTGCAGATGATACTTTAGAAAATGCTCCAACAAATCTTAGATATTTTATAGGAATCACTCTTTTCTGATATTCCTATGGCAAGCTTTCAAGCTACCTAAATTCTTAAATATAATAAAGACAGATGTGACGTTTTGATCCTCTGTCAGAAAAGTGATGGACTAGGTCCAAATCTTTAATGCCATTGATGGTCTTTTGCGACCTAGGCTAAGTAATATTAATATATTATAAATAATGTTCATTATGAATGTTAGGGTTATAATAGCCTGTATAGGTTATTGACACCATGGTTAGTATATATTAAGACCATCAAAATGAGAAATAGCAGTTGTTGGATTGCAACTAAGAAATTGTTTTATTGGTATTAGGAACCAATATCGAGTATGGCAAACTCGGATAAGACAACAGTCAATCGCGCCATTGATAACACGACGCATGCTAATGATGCTGAAATTGTGAACCTTAGAATTTCCAAGGATGTTCTTCAAACTATGATAGACGCAGCTGTTGGAAAAGCTGTGAAGAAGGCTGTGAAAAAGTTCAAGGAGTCTCATGCTGCTCGGTCCAAATTTTATCTAGGACCACACTTCCTTACTTTTAAGGAGGATCCCGTTCATGCCTCTGATACAAAGGATGAACTAAAAAGGAAAAGGGAGGTAGATAACTCCCAGAGCTCTAAGAAGAAGAACAAACAAAAGTCCAACGAGAAACCTGTATGCAAGACATGCAAGAAGCGCCATTATGGGAAGTGCAGGTTCGAATCAGCATCCCAGTCGCAGCCTAGGGCTTGTGGGATCTGCAAGGCTAAGGGACATAAAACGTTGGACTGTAAGGACATGATGAGTGCCGTCTGCTTCGGCTGTAATGAGAAGGGCCACATCAAGACTACGTGCCCTAAATTTGTCAAAGGAAATGCGGCTGAGGAAGTAAAGCCTAAAATTGGAAGCGCCTAAAATGCCTAAGCTAGTCCATAAATAATGATAACAGGTACATTCCTTGATATTTCATCAGTAATTTAAATGCTAAGAGTTTTATTTTGGTTCGGATACCAGTAAATCCTTCATAAACTATAAGTATAACAAGTATTTAAAACTGTTCTTAAGAACCCTATATATATTAAGTGTAAGGTAAAACTTACAAGTAGAAAATTTACCAGATCTATTTTTCTGTTCCTGTAAGAAATCGGTAAGTCGCAAAAATGGTGGAACCGGCCGTCCCCGGATTCGAACCTGGGTCTAGGCCACACCCTTTCGCGCGCCTAGCCAACCGAGCTAGGTGCCTAGTTTGTGAACCTTCCATTCTGATTAAATATAAACACATATTGTTGATATCTCTTTAATCTCTATCGATTTCGAATATCAAATGGTATGACAACAACATCATGTGAGGATTGGCGTATCTTAATAAATTCCATAGATTGCTTCCATGCCTGATCAGTATGGAGGTTTAATGCATGGAACCACAACGATATCCCAATGATCATATGGTATTAAAGTCAACTAAAGGTATTCAAAGAAGATATCCAAAAATGAAATTGTCCAAGTAAATATTCCCGATTAAGGAATTCGTGGACTAGTAACATAAATGTGTCACTTATTCGACACAAGTAATGATGAGTGAACTGGAGCCTGAGATATGAAAAATCTCTGCAACCTCCTTGTACTTTGATTATCTTCTCCTAAGTTTACCCTGTTTACCTCCCTAGAGGCAGGTAGAGTTAAGATTAACATCCCGCTTTGGGTTAGAGTGTTGTAAGAACTCCATGTTAATTATGGGATAACCGGAAACCTGATTAAGTAAATTTTAAGATAGGAGATTCATATAGCCTAACTCGATATTTTCAGAGTATGATACTAGTTAGATAAGAAAGACGGTTCATTTTGCTTATGCACTCATTACCGCAACCTTATTTAGACAACGATTAAAAAAAATCGCCATCAACTACCCAGGATCGTCGAATTGTTCGACTAGCTGTAAGGATTAGCTACTCCTTAAGATTAGTTAAACAGTGGTTGGAATAACCACCTTAAGATAAGCTTTTCTTTAATAATTGATATGTAAGTATTAAGGCTACTCCTTTGGGAGACCTTGTATAGATGAAATGTTAAACATCTGTTGTTAGGACAATAGATTGGTAAGTCCAATATTCAGGATCTGAAAGTTGCATTGGAAACAACAAATAAGATCATACAAATTCCTAATCATCTGTAAGTTGCCATTATTAGGCAGAGAATACTTCCTTTATTTCGGTAAATCTCGGGCCGAGATTTCTTTTAAGGGGGTGAGGATGTAACACCTCGAAAATTCACGTCCTATAAGGTATTGACACGTGTCATCAGCTTGAACGTGAGAAAGTCTACTTTAGAGGGACTAAAGTTGACAAACATAGAAAGTATGTGAAAATAAGGGTTCAAAATGTCAAAAATGGATAAACATACTTTACAATAACCCTACATGATGTTTATACCCTTAGACGGATAAATCATGGATCATACGAAGCTAAAAGTGAGAGATTACAAACTACAGGGGTTAAATGTGTCAACATGTTAAAGAGATACCTCTGAGTGATCTTTGGACAAACCCGAAGCTTTTTAAATGTTAATTATGCTCACTAGAATGCACGATTAAAATTTCATAAATTTTCGTTATCGTATGAGAAAGTTATGATCAAATTCGTATGCGAGGGGTTAAAAGCGTTAACGTTGAAAGTTATGACTTTTCGGGTAATAACCGAGTGGCCAAGGACTTAGAAAAGTGTGTACAAGTTCTAAAGCCCTTGTAGGTAAATAATAAGGGGTCAAATTTCAAGTAATAATGCTAGTTGACCTTCCGAAGAGCCAAGGGACAAGATGTGGAAACAAAAAAATGAAAAAGCTGATCAGAAGGCCCATGCGGCCCGCTTTAGCACCTCAAGCGGGCCGCCTCAGCCTCCTAGATGCAGAAAATAGTTTTTCTTGGCTGTCCAGCCTTGGAATCAACTTGGATCACATGTTTCACTTCTTGGGTGACCCCTAAACACCTCCTAGACACTTAGGGACACTTGTTAAGATGTTGTGGTCACTTATAGACTTAGATGTCAAAGATTTGTGGTGATTAAACCACTATATAAAGGCCTCTAAGTTGCAAACATGCTTCACACATTCATTCTTGCAAATCTGATCATTTGTGGAGCACAAGAGGACTTTCCAAGCCTTCCTAGTCGACCATTAGTCACTTGTAAGTATGCCTAACCCTTCTTATTTAAGTTTTAACTTAGTTTTAGCTTAAAAGTCAAACCGTCGTAATTAACGGTTGACTTTAAGATTAATCACTAATGGTCCAGTGATTAGTCAAATCAAAGGTAGTTATAAGTTGGTAATTATGTGGGCTTTAAACCCTTAAAAGGGCATCCACTGATTCCCATCCTAACTAGGTCATTTGTCGAGTCAAAGATGATTAGAAAAAGTCAACAGAAATGTAATCTTTCGTTTAACGCATAATTAACAATGTAAAAGGCGTGTAATCTATTTTATCATTCATATAACTTGATAATAAGCATAAGAACTTGTCTAAGCTTGTTTGATTCGACAACTTTCCATTTTGAACCGATTCGGAACCGAAAGTCGCAAAGCTTTGACTTTTGCTTTGACTTCAGTTCTGACCCGCTTTAGTATGATTTGGAAATGCCTTAGAGCTTCCTTAGGACCAGGCTACATGTTAGCATAACCCTCTGTGGTTGGTTCATTGATTGACCCATTCGTTTACGCGTTTCCGTTAATAGCTCATATGTTGACCATTATGCCCTTATTACCTTTAAACGTGATTTTTGGAAATGTAAAAGAGTAAAAACTTAAATTACTGATATATAAACTTGTATGCAAAGTTTGACATCAGTTTGACTTGTAGATTAAGAGTTATGCTCATTATCGCAAAATGAAAGCTTTATGTTAATAAAACGGCGTAATTAGCGTATAGCCTAGTTAAGCCTACTTTTTGGTATCAAACTTAATACCCACTGATGTAATATATTATTTTGGGATTTTTGAAGATTTTTAATTAATTTTAGGCTGAGCATAACTAGTAGTCGTAGGCTTAATCCGGTAATGGTCGGTTTTGCCCTTACGGGCCATAAAATGAGTTTTACATATCTAAACGACTCCAAACCTTTTTCTACTGATTAGATATGTTAAATAAATCATTTTAAGCCTTCTGGAATAATAAAAATATCAGCTTTCGGTATAGAACCCGTAATCGGCTTCTAATCGTTTTTTTAAGCGTTTTTAACGCATAGTAGGTACTAAAACTATTTTAAACATACACGGGTTGATACCTACTGATGTTTTAGGAAACTTAGAATGTTTTAACAGTAAACAAAGGTTGATTAATTCAGACTTCGGTTTTGAGCTTTTCGGCTTATGTGAAATTACCCAAATGCCCCTTCGGTGCATAGTTTGGTTATAATGGGTAAATTCACATATATACTTTACCCTACTGTTACAACTTATTAAATTTAGTATTTTTACTGATTAGATCAGACCTGTAACTCAGATAAATACTTAAACTCTTTTATAACCTTTTAAAAGACCAAACTACCCCTACGAGGCCTAGTTTGTGTTTAAAAACGTTTCGGGCATAATGAGAGACATCTTACTGATGTCACAACATATTTGAGGCATAATTAACTTAGGAAACCTGTTTAGGACCCATATGGTTACCCGTTACGCCTCTGGCGCGTTCGGTTCGGTTTATGTAACTAGTTTGCATAAATTAGCCGAAACGGGTCAAACCTTATCCTTTTTATCTCAAAATCCAGAATGTGTTTAGTTTACCCATATTATACAAGTCTTCGAACTTGTCGGGTCTAAATCACATTCTATTCCGGTCTTCGCTTAATCATGCGTTTGAACCGTAAACCTTCCTTGAAACTAACCGGTTTAAGTTACGACTTAAATAAGACCCGTTAGGAATCTAATAGGTTAATAAAACCTTCGTTCTAGATTGCGAGCCCCAGTAGAAGTACTCGTGCTTGCTGATTAGAATATACGGCTGAGTATAAATTGCATTGCTAGCTCAGGTAAATACTTTTAACTTATTTTCCCTTATACGGGCTTGGGATACGGTATTATAAAAATACCGCTTGGTCGGGTGTAGAAACCTTTTAATCGGAGATGATTAAATTGCATAATCCCGTTTTAATCTGTATTGATTGATAACAAATAACATTGGGGGTTAATGACCGTGTCCTGGATATCCTTGGCTCATTTTAAAAAGTGAATGGCCACGACGTAAGCACAAGGTGTAGACATAACACCTCCTGTTGCATATGTATAACGTATACTCACTCGTAAGGGTATCTTCTTGTGAGATTATATTTGTGGTGTGTCGATTAATCTTGTCCGGCTTGTATTGTATAATCACCGGCCCTAAATGTTGGACAACCATGTAAATCGGATACAAGATTTTTATTAATAAAATTGTCCTAAGTTATAAAAGATTAATTTTGCCTCTGTGCATTTTAATCAATGTGTCAAGATATTTTGTGCCGTTTGCAAAATTAATCTTTTATACTTGGGACAATTTTATTAATAAAAATCTTGTATCCGATTTATATGGTTGTCCAACATTTAGGGCCGGTGATTATACAATACAAGCCGGACAAGATTAATCGACACACCACAAATATAATCTCACAAGAAGATACCCTTACGAGTGAGTATACGTTATACATATGCAACAGGAGGTGTTATGTCTACACCTTGTGCTTACGTCGTGGCCATTCACTTTTTAAAATGAGCCAAGGATATCCAGGACACGGTCATTAACCCCCAATGTTATTTGTTATCAATCAATACAGATTAAAACGGGATTATGCAATTTAATCATCTCCGATTAAAAGGTTTCTACACCCGACCAAGCGGTATTTTTATAATACCGTATCCCAAGCCCGTATAAGGGAAAATAAGTTAAAAGTATTTACCTGAGCTAGCAATGCAATTTATACTCAGCCGTATATTCTAATCAGCAAGCACGAGTACTTCTACTGGGGCTCGCAATCTAGAACGAAGGTTTTATTAACCTATTAGATTCCTAACGGGTCTTATTTAAGTCGTAACTTAAACCGGTTAGTTTCAAGGAAGGTTTACGGTTCAAACGCATGATTAAGCGAAGACCGGAATAGAATGTGATTTAGACCCGACAAGTTCGAAGACTTGTATAATATGGGTAAACTAAACACATTCTGGATTTTGAGATAAAAAGGATAAGGTTTGACCCGTTTCGGCTAATTTATGCAAACTAGTTACATAAACCGAACCGAACGCGCCAGAGGCGTAACGGGTAACCATATGGGTCCTAAACAGGTTTCCTAAGTTAATTATGCCTCAAATATGTTGTGACATCAGTAAGATGTCTCTCATTATGCCCGAAACGTTTTTAAACACAAACTAGGCCTCGTAGGGGTAGTTTGGTCTTTTAAAAGGTTATAAAAGAGTTTAAGTATTTATCTGAGTTACAGGTCTGATGTAATCAGTAAAAATACTAAATTTAATAAGTTGTAACAGTAGGGTAAAGTATATATGTGAATTTACCCATTATAACCAAACTATGCACCGAAGGGGCATTTGGGTAATTTCACATAAGCCGAAAAGCTCAAAACCGAAGTCTGAATTAATCAACCTTTGTTTACTGTTAAAACATTCTAAGTTTCCTAAAACATCAGTAGGTATCAACCCGTGTATGTTTAAAATAGTTTTAGTACCTACTATGCGTTAAAAACGCTTAAAAAAACGATTAGAAGCCGATTACGGGTTCTATACCGAAAGCTGATATTTTTATTATTCCAGAAGGCTTAAAATGATTTATTTAACATATCTAATCAGTAGAAAAAGGTTTGGAGTCGTTTAGATATGTAAAACTCATTTTATGGCCCGTAAGGGCAAAACCGACCATTACCGGATTAAGCCTACGACTACTAGTTATGCTCAGCCTAAAATTAATTAAAAATCTTCAAAAATCCCAAAATAATATATTACATCAGTGGGTATTAAGTTTGATACCAAAAAGTAGGCTTAACTAGGCTATACGCTAATTACGCCGTTTTATTAACATAAAGCTTTCATTTTGCGATAATGAGCATAACTCTTAATCTACAAGTCAAACTGATGTCAAACTTTGCATACAAGTTTATATATCAGTAATTTAAGTTTTTACTCTTTTACATTTCCAAAAATCACGTTTAAAGGTAATAAGGGCATAATGGTCAACATATGAGCTATTAACGGAAACGCGTAAACGAATGGGTCAATCAATGAACCAACCACAGAGGGTTATGCTAACATGTAGCCTGGTCCTAAGGAAGCTCTAAGGCATTTCCAAATCATACTAAAGCGGGTCAGAACTGAAGTCAAAGCAAAAGTCAAAGCTTTGCGACTTTCGGTTCCGAATCGGTTCAAAATGGAAAGTTGTCGAATCAAACAAGCTTAGACAAGTTCTTATGCTTATTATCAAGTTATATGAATGATAAAATAGATTACACGCCTTTTACATTGTTAATTATGCGTTAAACGAAAGATTACATTTCTGTTGACTTTTTCTAATCATCTTTGACTCGACAAATGACCTAGTTAGGATGGGAATCAGTGGATGCCCTTTTAAGGGTTTAAAGCCCACATAATTACCAACTTATAACTACCTTTGATTTGACTAATCACTGGACCATTAGTGATTAATCTTAAAGTCAACCGTTAATTACGACGGTTTGACTTTTAAGCTAAAACTAAGTTAAAACTTAAATAAGAAGGGTTAGGCATACTTACAAGTGACTAATGGTCGACTAGGAAGGCTTGGAAAGTCCTCTTGTGCTCCACAAATGATCAGATTTGCAAGAATGAATGTGTGAAGCATGTTTGCAACTTAGAGGCCTTTATATAGTGGTTTAATCACCACAAATCTTTGACATCTAAGTCTATAAGTGACCACAACATCTTAACAAGTGTCCCTAAGTGTCTAGGAGGTGTTTAGGGGTCACCCAAGAAGTGAAACATGTGATCTAAGTTGATTCCAAGGCTGAACAGCCAAGAAAAACTATTTTCTGCATCTGGGAGGCTGAGGCGGCCCGCTTGAGGTGCTAAAGCGGGCCGCATGGGCCTTCTGATCAGCTTTTTCATTTTTTTTGTTTCCACATCTTGTCCCTTGGCTCTTCGGAAGGTCAACTAGCATTATTACTTGCAATTTGACCCCTTATTATTTACCTACAAGGGCTTTAGAACTTGTACACACTTTTCTAAGTCCTTGGCCACTCGGTTATTACCCGAAAAGTCATAACTTTCAACGTTAACGCTTTTAACCCCTCGCATACGAATTTGATCATAACTTTCTCATACGATAACGAAAATTTATGAAATTTTAATCGTGCATTCTAGTGAGCATGATTAACATTTACAAAGCTTCGGGTTTGTCCAAAGATCACTCAGAGGTATCTCTTTAACATGTTGACACATTTAACCCCTGTAGTTTGTAATCTCTCACTTTTAGCTTCGTATGATCCATGATTTATCCGTCTAAGGGTATAAACATCATGTAGGGTTATTGTAAAGTATGTTTATCCATTTTTGACATTTTGAACCCTTATTTTCACATACTTTCTATGTTTGTCAACTTTAGTCCCTCTAAAGTAGACTTTCTCACGTTCAAGCTGATGACACGTGTCAATACCTTATAGGACGTGAATTTTTCGAGGTGTTACATAGCCGGAGGGTGAGAGAGGGAGGAGCAGTGGTGCCAGCTGTGGTTGCGCGCCAGCTGTCCAACCAAGGGGAATATCCTCTTGGTCTCCTCTGCTGTGGTCAGTGTAGTGGTACACGTGGCGCGCTTACATTTGCCTATTCTGGAGACGTCGTACTGGTGCTGTCGGACTGCTCCTTGATTCGTTGCAGGCCTACCTGGAGCCTGATGACTGGTGACACGTGTTGTCCTTTATGTCGGATGGAGCATCCTTGGTGCCACCTTGATATTTTCCAGAAGCTTCTAGAAGCTTCTGGATGATCTCGTTGATGTCAGCGCCACATAGGATGGAAAACTGGTGTGGTCCTTGCCATGTGGGCAAGGAATTGGGACCATACCTCTTCAAGTCCCCCCAGTCCAGTGTGCCTTCTAGTTGAGTTGATCGTCTATGAGGGATTCTGGACTGATGAAGGTAGTGGTTTGTATGGCGCATGGGTTTTGGCAACTTAAAAATTTGAGCCAAATGGACGCACGGCGCATGGGTTTTGGCAACTTAAAAAGTTGAGCCAAATAGATGCATGGCGCATGGGTTTTGGCCACTTAAAAAGGTTGAGCCAAATGGACGTATGGCGCATGGGTTTTGGCACACTTAAAAAGTTGAGCCAAATGGACGTATGGCGCATGGGTTTTGGCACACTTAACAAGTTGAGCCAAATGGACGCATGGCGCATGGGTTTTGGCAACTTAAAAAGTTGAGCCAAAAGGACGCATGGCGCATGGGATTTGGCAACTTAAAAAGTTGAGCCAAAAGGACACATGGCGCATGGGATTTGGCACCTTATGAAATTGAGCCAAATGGACGCATGGCGCATGGGTTTTGGCCACTTATGAACTTGAGCCAAATGGATGCACGGCGCATGGGTTTTGGCAACTTAAAAAGTTGAGCCAAATGGACGCATGGCGGAATAGTACTGTTGTTTTCTTCTGAAGGAAGTTTGGTTATCTTGGGAAGGGGCGGCTAACGTAACAGTCTGGTGTCTCCTGTCTTATCGGAGGTGAACAGGCGCCTTTTCAGTCACGTCAGTTACTTTTTCGTCAAAAGTGTCAGGCGTCTGTTCACCTGCTCCGAGAAAAGAGATGGCGTCTTCTCTCTCTTCTGACGTGTCCCTTTCCCATTTGAATACTTTTCTAGATCCTGACGGCCCACTACCCATCGCATTAAATGCGATGGGTATAAATATCAAGGCGGTTCCTCGTTCTTCTCCACTTTTTCAAAATTTGAAATTTGGTTCTCTCTTGTTTCTCCATTTTTTCTCTCCTATTTCTTTGAGAGTTTCCGGTGAACCTCTGAGTATCTTCGTCATGTCTGGGGCAAATCCCTCGTCACGGAAGAAAAGGAACAAGGGTAAGACTCCGCCAGGCCCGGATCAGGCGATAATATCTTGGAAGGAGGAGGAGTTTCATAACTTGGTGAGGGATATGGGTTTCCTTCCCGAGTGGGGTGCTCAGTTCCCCACCCTAGGTTCTACTGCCATGGACGCACCTTGTTGGGATTGAACCCTATCAGAGGAACAGATAATTAAAGCCAAAACTGGATCAGAGCAGTGGATCCAGAATAAGCAGACGATTACAGTTAGTTCATGCAAATCTCTCCCCTTGAAAGTGGTTCTATATCTGCTGACCTCCTATCTGCTGATCTTACTAAGTGCTGACCTACAACTGCTGCTTTGAATCTACTGACCAATGTCAAAGACTGATGGAAGACCAAAGCTCTGCTGACTCAATCTACTGCCTTGAGTCAAGTACTGCTGATCCGGACAGGCACTGCTGGGTTCACAGCAGTGGAAGGATGCAGCAGCTGTTTAAGTGTCTTTTATGTAAAGAAATGTAATAGCAGTAGTTAGTACATCAGAGTTTGTATAGATCAGAGGTTAGAGTTTGTTAGGAGGTTAGATGTCACTTTCATGGTGACGTCAGCTAAGATGCTCAGTGGTTTGCAAGTGCCTATAAATAGTTCAGTACTTTGTACTGTTCTATTAGCTCTTTCACAACATTGTCTTCTTTGCACGAACAAACTACTGAGCTCTGGCTGAGGGGGAGTTTGCATTCATTCATCAATCATTGTAATCGTTGTTGAAACAAATTCAATCTTTCGATTCATTGTGTAAAGATGTTTGATTAAAGTATTACTCTCGTTTGATTGTATGCAAAGTTTGTTTTCATCTTAATTCCGCTGCACAACTCTTTCATTTTCATCTTAATTTCAAACGAAAATACAATAAAAAAGAAACTCAGATCCAACAATTGGTATCAGAGCTTGGACAGTCAAATTTGATCTAACAATCATTTTGACGTAAATAGTTCAGCTCATAACAGTTGATACTGATCCTTTGTTCGTCCGTTGAAAAACAGAGCAAGGATTGATCACCATTAAAGTTGATTTCTCAGTGTCTGTAAAACAACAAGAATGACGTCACAATCTCAGGATGATAAAAACAACATCGGCTCGCTTTTTAAACCACCTATGCTAAAAAGAAATGAGTACAACATCTGGCAGAGGAGGATGGGTCACATCCTCGCTCAACAAAGCACAGGTTGTTGGAGGTCTGTCATTTATGGTCCCCATGTTCCTTCAGTGCCAAGCGCTGAAGATGCTAAAAAGTTCGTTCCAAAACCAGTTGAAAATTATACCGAAACCGACTTTCAAAAGATCGAACTAGATGCTAAGGCTTTTAGCATCATAGCATCAGCGCTGCCCAATGAGATATATGCTGGACTGTTACACTGTAACAGTGCCAAAGAATTATGGGACGCACTTAAGGAACAGTTTGGGGGGACTGAGGAAGTCATAGAAAACAACAGGGAAATTCTAAACCAACAGTATGAAACATTTTGCTACGTTAAAGGTGAATCACTAACGCAACAATTTGAGCATTTCAGTTGTCTCATCAGTGAACTGAGGCTTGTTAACACCACTTTTACAAACTCAACTCAAAATAGCAGGTTCCTCAGGTCACTGCCAGAAAAATGGGACACAATAGCTTTTGTCACCCGAAACTCATCTGAGTTCAAGGATCTGACCTTGACCCAACTCCACGGTCGACTCCTGACCTACGAAAGGGAGTTGAACCAGAAAAGGAGGTTACAAGAGTCAGGAAAAGCTACTGAGGATTACACCTTCGGTAATACTGCTCTTCTGGGTTAAGAAGAATCTGGGAGCAGTGGTAAGGATCAGGGTTATGATCACTTCATTGACATAACTGCTGGTGCAAATTTTAACAACCCTGATCCTCATTCTGCAAGTTATGCATTCACTGCAAACGAAAACCAGATGTCAGATAATCTAAGCTTTGAACTCAATGATTTACAACATTTCGATCCCACTGACTTAGAGGAAATGGACATCCTGCACCAACTGGCTTTGCTAAGTGTTAGAACTAGCAAATTTTACAAGTGAACAGGGCGAAAATTCCCAGGTTTGCATGGGAATCTAAGGGTTGGGTTGGATAAATCGAAAATCAAGTGCTACAAGTGTAATAGGTTGGGACATTTCGCTAGGGAATGTAGGAGTCAAACAACTGGTCCCATAATTACTCATCCTAGCTCAAATCCTAGACCTCAAAACCAAAGCACTGTGCACTATGCCCAGTATACCCCAGCAGCTCAAGTGAACACTGCTCACTATGCTGCTGCCCCTGTGCCAGTACACTATGTCCAAACTACTGTTCCACAAATCCAATATGTTCAAACCCTTGCTCCCCAGGTACAGGTGCAAACTGTTGCACCTCAAACCACTGCTCCAGCAGCAGCACAACCAGATCAACAAAGTTTTTTCACTCAAGGGTTTGTTGACTGGAGCAGTATGCCTGATGATCTTAGTGATGAAAATTTTGCACTCTATGCTTCTAATGATTCTTCACATGATGAGTTTTGTTTGATGGCATTAGAGTCAATACAGGAGGGGGTTGAAACTGAGGAGGAACAGCAGTGCTTTGAAACAGTGGAAGAGGTGACTGAAGCAGTGGTTACTGCTGTGGCTGGTGAACTACTGTTGGGAGAAAGTTCAGGTACCCTGATTGAACCAATGACAGATCCATGGTCCATAGAGGACAAAGAAGAAGAGAAAGAAGAAAAGGCTGGTGAAAAGAAGGAGAAAGCTGATGTTGAAGAAGATCATAAATGTGATTGTGCAATGATGGCAGCTGCCAAGGTATCTCCTCAAGTTCTTGAAAAACTTTGTTCTGACAATTGCATAATTGCTTTTGCTAACATTAAAGAGGTGAATGAAAACCTTCGGGATAAAATCTTGTCTGATGAGGTCAAATTTGAAAGGTCTTTAAAAGAACTTAAAAATAAATTGACTGAAAAAGAAAAAGAGAACAGCTGTCTAAAAGAAGAGCAAAGTATAACCAAAACCCAACTTCAAACTATGGTAGAAAAATACCAAGTTTGCAAAAAAGAGTTGGAGTCCGCCCAGATTACTTGTGAAGGATGGGTGGAATCCTGCAAAGGATACGAGGTTATGCTTGAAAAACAGAGAAAAAGCAATGTGAAATTTGGGGTTGGCTATAGAAAACATGATGATGAAAACACTGCTTTTGAAAAATCTGTTCAAACCACTGATGTAACCACTGAGTTCATCCCCACAAACAAGAATGGCCAAGAAGTGAAAATCACTGACAAACTTGGTAACAAAATCACACTTGACAGACCAATGGAATCCTCTACTTTTGAGGAGCTTGAAGAATACCAGTTTAAACCAAAATGGTCTGATGAGTGTGACATTCTTGAAAATTTCAAGCCAATGGACTTTACATCAATTGATGGTGTCAAGGCTCCAAAAGCTAAAGTCATACCTCTCAAGGACATCCCAGCAGTGGTTAAGACCTCTGCTGCAAAGGAGTCTGAAAAGAGAAAGAAGAAAGAAAAAATTGATAACTTGTTTTGTGAATTCTGTGAGAAAAGGAATCATCTAACAAAAGATTGTTTCCACTTAAAAGCTTATGATTTAAACAGAACAAGTGTCATTGTTTCAGCTGAAGGTTGCATTGTCTGTGGTAAAACAAACCACAAAACTCAAGCATGTGTGTATCTCAAAAACTTTGATGTGAAAAAGAATGAGTACATTGCTAAAACATCCTTGAGTCCATCATCATCATCAACATCTGTCAAATTCACCAAGAAACAACCACTGTTTGTGCCAGTTCAAACAGCTGTTACAAAATAGCTGAACCAAACATCTGTCAAAAGAGATGTTCAGGTTACTGATGCACCCCCTGCCAATCAGTTCAGAAAAGGCAGAGAAAAACAGTCTTACCAAAGGATTCCTCACGTTTATGAGGCCTACAAAAGGCCCTCTAAACCCAAAGTGAACATGCATCCTTTTAGTTACCAGCAGATGATTGGTCAGGACCCACAACAGTGGTTAGAGAAACACTGTCCTAAAACAGTTCAAACTCCTGACCTAACCACTGTCCATCATTCTGCATCCATCCTAGACACTGTTGAGACCCCATCCAAAGCCTTGTTGGCTTTGGAGACCTTAATGAACTAATCCTTTTACTTCATGTGCAGGGAGCTTCTGCATGCTTTGATAGTCTTTGGTATGTAGATAGTGGAGGCTCCAGGCACATGACAGGATGTAAAGCCCTCCTCAAAGACTTTAAAATCCATGGAGGGGGTGATATATCCTTTGGGAATAATAGTAAAGGAAAAGTTCTGGGGTCGGGTACAGTGGAGTCTGGAAAAGTAAAATTTGAAAATGTCAATCTAATAGACAATCTAAAATTCAACCTTCTGAGTGTGTCCCAAATGAGTGGCAAGGGATTTGGGTCATTCTTCACAAAAGACTGTTGTAGGATTGTTGGACCAGAAATGGTCAAAAAGATTGAAGCAATAATCAACTCTGGTCAAACTAAACTTGTTGCTCAAAGAAGTGGCAATGTTTATGTTGTTGACATGTCAAAAGAGTGTCCCAGAGCTGATGCCTGTCTGTTCTCAGCTGCCTCTAACAAAGAGACAGAACTTTGGCACAGAAGGCTGGGACACACAAATCTTAAGACAATCACAGAAATTTCAAAAAAATGGTTTGGTGAGAGGCCTACCACAAAAATTGTTTTCATGTCCTGAACATTGCATTTCCTGTTTAAAAGGAAAACAGCATAAAAGTTCTTACAAGTCCATTGAAGAGTCCAAAACAACCCAGTGTTTGCAAATGCTACACATGGATTTGTTTGGCCCAGTTCAAGTCATGAGCCTCAAAAAGAAAAGATATTGTTTGGTTATTGTTGATGACTTTTCTAGGTTCACATGGACTTTCTTTTTGCACTCAAAAGATAAAACTGCAGGCATTTTGCAAGACTTTGTAATACAGGTTGAAAAGCAATTTGACCTTCCAGTGAAAAGCTTCAGGAGTGACAATGGCACAGAATTCAAAAATAGGGAGTTGGATGCCTTCTGTGTGAAGAAAGGGATTGTAAGGCAGTACAGCATCCCTAGAACACCAGAGCAGAATGGGGTAGTGGAAAGGAAGAACAGAACTCTGATTGAGGCTGCCAGAACTGTAGGTCCCTCGGAGGTTGAGGTCAAACCTATTCCTTGTTATATCTAACACACTAGCAAGTGCGGAATCCAAGCTAGCATGCAAACCGAGATAGAACACGACAATGATAAACACACAAGACTCAACGATTAACACCTCTTATATTAATACGTATGAAAGGTCTGTTACAATGCAATGTTTGCAAATCTATTTTGCAAACTCTCTCAGTGTGTGTGTGTTCCCTGTCTCACTCTTGTCTCTCTAGTCTCACTTGTCTGTCTTTCTCTAGTGTCTCTTTTTAATGAAGTGAACACAACACATGGGTATATATACCCATCACAGCACGTCTGGTCGAAGGATCAGACAGACTGATCGAAAGATCATCTGTCGACCAGAAACCTACCGAAGGATCACATATACCTCGAAGGATGATATCCTTCGAGGTTCATCCATCGAAGGTTCATCTTTCGAGCTCATCGAAGGATCTAAACAATCCTTCGATGACACATGCTTCGACACAGACATATTACAACCATTGCTTAACTGTTTGGCCAAGTCAAACCGGAGGATGGTTGACTTGGTCAAACTTACAAGACTAACAAAGACATCGTTTGGTATCATAACAAGATACAGACAAAGTACAGACACAAGTGCACCAACAAACTCCCCCTTGGCTGTAGCTTTGTCTCGATCTTAATTCTTGTAGGTCCCTCGTGTCTTCAAGTCTTTGACGTCTTTTCAAGTCTTCAATGTCGGAGGATCTTTAAAGTCTTCACGTCTTGAAAGCAGAAAGTGTACCAACAAACTCCCCGTTTCATGTAGGAAGTGTGTTGACAAACTCCCCCTTAACATAATCTCCCCCTTGAGTTATGCTCGTGAAAGTCTTGATCTTTACAACTTGAGATCCTTGTGGTGTTGATGATGGTCAGCGGTAACTCGATCATCTTCATCATTTGAGTGCCTTCACGTCGTGTCTTCATTCCGAAGCTTGTCATCGACCATGTTCTCCTTGCCTTTAGAATCTGCACATGCAAGAAATCTAAACGCGTAATGAGAACAACTGCTTGGAATATCATAAGTAAACGACACACATGTGACCATTGTTCAATCAAACACCGTCCGACAGTTTGAAAGTCTAATAAATTTATCAATTTCAGGTTTTTAACTTTCAAAACTTGCAAATTTCGACCGTTTATGAAGAATCAGTCGTTTCGGTTTTCGTTCAGGTTTCAGGTAACGAAGACTCGAGCTCCAACATCGTACGATCGAAAATAAAATAGAAATAAAATCTTTTTGGCTTTTAATAGGTTTATATTAAAACACACCTAAAATCTTTTTGGTATTTTTGAATATTTCAAATTTAAAGACTGAAAGCAGTAAATAAATATATACAAAGGTGCAGAAACTGAAAGCATTAAATAAATATTTACAGACATTCTTTTTGCGAGTTTCGAGGGTAAGAGAATCATATCAGTGTACGGTCATGCCAAAACGCTCTTGTTGTTCAATTAGTTAACATTAAGATAAGCATCCTATAACAATTATCGGTATTGTTGTCCACTTAAGCTCAACTTATCAGATGTAATCATGGCGAGGGGATACGTTAAGGTATGATTTATACTTACCGACCGGTGTTCATCCACATCACGACACATTCCCGTATCAAGGTATGCGCGAGGGTTAATCTTACCGGTGAGTATACCGATTATCATCTGTTTGACCGTATATGATGCGAGATTCTCACTTATTTTGATTTGAAAACAAGCCCTATGTGATAGAATCACTTATTGATGAGGAACTTGATTTTCGATGCATGAGGGCACAGGAGCAAGTCCGTGAACAGGTCAGTACTTTCGTACAGCAGAGAGACGAACTTGACTCCCGGATAAATGTGATATATTATCACTTATTTTGATTGGACATGTGATTGTTGATCACTTATTGAGGTCGAATGCAATATGTACACGTATGTATTGTATCATGGAAGATCTAGACTTGCGTCCCCGTTATTTTTCGGTAAAAGATACAACCATGATACCCAGATGATAAGCAGCATAAAGACCGAATATCTCAGAACCTCGGCAATCTCTCAAACGAAATTTCGGTACTAAGACCATATGCCAATGAATGGTTCCCACCTGGTCTTCAGTCGATTTAAGTTTATATCACCCTGCACACTTTAAAATGATTGTGAGCCTACCGATACATCTTATATAGAGCTGCTTATCGTTTTTCATTTAAGGTTTAAAGAGGTTTAGACAGACCACTGATGTACTATCATTTTCTCTTTTGCGCGCCAGGAAACTCATTTTTGCTTTTCTATTGTTTTTGTGTTTTTGAAATTTTTCGATGTTTTTGGATTTTCAAATTTTGGATTTACTCCCCCTAAAATCAATAAACTAAGACAAAATTTAAAACACAAAGGTATTTACAAAAATGATTTTCCGATGTTGGTTTTACTCTTGCTTGACCTTAATGCCGTTTACCAGTAATAAATAGTCAAATCTTGATTTGTCAAATGCTTTGGTAAAAAGGTCGGCACGTTGGTCATCGGTGTGGACGTAAGCAACATCGATTAGCCTTTTCTCAAAGCAATCATGTATGAAGTGATACTTAATTTCGATGTGCTTAGTCTTTGAATGCTGCACAGGATTTCTAGTGATCTGTAAGGCAGCAGAATTATCAACGTAAATAGGAGTAGTTAGGAATTCAAAACCGTAGTCGCGCATTTGTTGTTGGATCCATAGGACTTGGGAGCAACAACTTGAGGCAGCAATGTATTCAGCTTCGCATGTTGATGTAGCGACGCACGTCTGCTTCTTGCACTGCCATGTGACTAGGCGATTTCCCAAAAACTGACATCCAGCCGTTGTGGATTTGCCGTCGATTTTGCATCCGCCAAAATCAGAATCACTGAATGCGATCAAGTGAAAGTTATTATCCCTAGGGTACCATAGACCGGTGTCAGGGTAACCCTTCAAATAACGAAAAATCCTTTTTACAGCTGCAAGATGTGAGGCCTTCGGGTTGACTTGATATCTGGCTAGCAGGCACGTTGGGTACATTATATCTGGTCTTGATGCTGTGAGGTACATAAGAGATCCGATCATCGCGCGGTAGTATGAGGGACTAACAGCTTCACCCTTCAAGTCTGGAGTAATTCCGTGATTTTGCGGCAATGGGGTACCGATGGGCATTGCATCAGACATCTGGAACCGGCTCAAGATGTCACCAACATATTTAGTCTGATGGATGAATATCCCAGACTCGGTTTGTTGTACTTGTAGGCCCAAAAAGAAAGTCATTTCCCCCATAGCACTCATCTCGAATTTATCCTGCATAATGCGCTCGAAATTCCTACACAAAACATCATTAGTAGAACCAAATATAATATCATCAACATATACCTGTACCAGTAGAAGATCTCCATCTTGTTCTTTGATGAAAAGAGTACAATCGATAAGACCTCTGCGAAATCCATTCTCCAGCAGATAATTAGATAAGGTTGCGTACCAAGCTCGTGGTGCTTGATGAAGACCATAGAGAGCTTTGTTGAGCAACCAAACCCGATCGGGATGGATAGGATCTTCAAAACCTGGAGGCTGTTCGACGTACACCTCTTCTTCCACCACACCATGTAAGAATGCACTTTTCACGTCCATCTGGTATACCTTGAAACCTTTGAATGAGGCATAAGCCAGAAAGATCCGAATTGCTTCTAGACGTGCAATAGGTGCATACACTTCGTTGTAGTCGATCCCTTCTATCTGACGAAAACCTTGAACGACTAGCCTTGCTTTGTTTCGAATAACGACTCCACAGTCATCCTTTTTGCATTTAAACACCCAACGGGTACCAATCTTCTTGTAACTAGCAGGTTTCTCTACGAGTTTCCAGACACCAAGCTTCTGGAATTGTTGCAGTTCTTCCTGCATTGGTTCAACCCAAGAGTTATCTTTCAAAGCTTCTTTCCAAGTTCTTGGCTCTTCCTGTGAGACATAACACGCGAAAGACCAATCATTTTGTTGACCAGATTCTCGGATAGTTGCATACAAGCCTGCATTGTTGTTGTTTCGCAACATGTTTCTTGTTTGAACGCCACTCTGTACATTTCCGATGATGTTTTGTTGAGGATGGGTATTGTGAATCCTTGTTTCTGGATTATCTGGAACTGGAATGTTTGTACCCAGATTGTTGAGATTGAGATCAACAACCAATTCAATGCCCGGAATTGGCGAAAAGGATGATGCAGTAGCTTCAGCTGTTCTAGGGGCGTCCACTGGAGGAGTACCCTCTGAAGTACCATGAACTGCTGTTGTTGGAGCTTCTTGATCTGCATCTAGAAATTCATCATCCTCTGAAGATTCGTTCAATTCGGTAGCATCGTGAAAATCCTCATTGTCGAGAGCATTATTGTTCACAGAAGATGGTTCTTGATTGACAATAATGGGACGAACCAACGGTGAATCTGTTGCGTTGTCACTCTTGAAAAACATCCTTGCTGCAGCATTTTCTTCAACTGCTTCAACATTGATCGAATTGAAAAAGTCATCGTACTCAAACATCCAAGGCTGACCAGGATTTCTAACCGGCAAAGTGTGCCTTTGTACTCTGACTTCAGACCATTCCTTGACCCTTTTAGTCTCTAGATTCCAGACTCTTAAGTTCGGGGTGGAATACCCAAGAAAGTATCCTTCAATGGCTCTTGCCCCAAACTTTCCATTAGGATCGATTAGTGTGCACGGAGCTCCAAACGGTTCAAGATATGACAAATCTGGCTTCCGTTTGTTAAGAAGCTCAAAGCAGGTCTTGTTGTGCCTTTTGACTGTAAGGACTCGGTTCAACGTGTAACATGCAGAGGACACAGCTTCAGTCCAGAATGGAATGGGCAACTGCGATTCTACCAACATAGTCCTAGCAGTCTCGATCAATGTGCGGTTCTTACGTTCAGCGACGCCATTCTGTTGAGGAGTATAAGCTGCACTAAATTCGTGAAGAATACCTTTTGAAGTGCAAAACTCCGCCATGGCATGATTTTTAAATTCAGTACCATTGTCGCTACGTATCTGCCTAACCTTCAACTTATATAGATTCTCAATCTGAATGATCAAGTTTTTGATAATACCGAAGGTTTCGCTCTTGTGTGCCATGAACGCCACCCAGGAAAATCTTGAATAATCATCAGTTATCACGAGGCAATATTGATCATTCCTAATGCTTTTGTGCTTGACAGGACCGAACAAATCCATGTGCAAACGTTCAAGAGGAACAGCCACCGTGTTGATTTTCTTTGTAGGGTGTCGCTTCTTCGTTTGTTTTCCTTTCTGGCACGAGACACAGACGTCTTGAAGATGGAAGTTTTTAAGAGGAACACCATTCACTAATTCATTTGACACCAAATGATTCATTTTGCGTAAGTGAATGTGACCCATTCGTCTGTGCCAAGAGATTGAGTCTTTTTCTGTGGCTTTGGAAACGAAACAGGTTGCTTGTGCAGACGTTGTGATAGCTTGGCTCATATCAAGGATATACAAATCATTTATCCTTGGAGCCGACAAGAGAATCCATTCTTTCGGAATTTTGAAGCCGGGTTTCAGCACATAACATCCATTTGCATCAAAGTGTACTGAGAACTGCTTATCACAAATTTGAGAAACACTAAGAAGATTGTGATCAAGTTGTTGTACGAAGTTGATCTTATCAAAACTAACAACCCCGTTGGAAATCATTCCTTCACCCGTAATATATCCGCCTTTATCTCCAGCAAAAGCAACATAACCTCCTCTAATAGATTTAACGTCGTAGAGAAGCTTCATGTCGCCTGTCATGTGCCTGGATGCCCCACTATCAACAATCCAATGACTACTGATAGTTCCTCCTGGAACACCCTGCACATGAACTCACAAAATTAGTTGGAGATGGGGACCCAAGCCATTGAGGTCTTGGGTCTTCCATTTTCATCAACAACAATAACTTCTATTCTTTGATGATTCAAGAATTGTGATGGTCCCCCTGAATTTGTGGTCAATTTAGGTTTCCATGTCTGTTGAGTTTTACCAGTTTGATTGTTTGACAATTTAACTTCGTGATTGTTTGAAGTTTTTGAAAATTTTGAGTTATCTGGTTTAACTGAAACAGATTGTTTTTGAACCACATCAGTTTTAAGTGCCTTTTCAATCACCTTGACTTGTTGGCGTTTCTGTTTCTTTTCCCTTTCTCTTACAAGTCGGGGATCTTGTTTTACAGAAACAGATCGCTTTTGGTGATTGCGTTCACGGGGATCATCATCAATTGTTTTCAACTTATGAAGATACGGACAGTTTCGAATTATATGTCCAATTGTACCACATTCAAAGCACGATCTTCGTTCAACAAACCCCGAAGAATCATGTGATCGTCTTGCCGATAATGATGAACTTTGTGACCCCGAGGTACTAGGTTTTGAACTACTTGGTTCATTCCTTTTCATCACTGTTGCTTTCTTGACAAAATCTAAGTTAGATTGATTTTCATACTTTTCAATTTTGTCCGTTCCCTTAGATTTCACAAAGTTCACATTCTTGTTCTTCTTCTGATTCGGCTTCCTTTGAATTTGAGTCGGTGTTTTACCTTTTGGTTTGGTATGATTTTGCTGTTTTTGCACTGTTGGTAATTTCTGATTGCCATATTGTTTTCGAACTTCGGCCTTTGGGATAGGAGGGCACTGTGTTACCACAACGTGTGATCCTTTCTTACCCAGAAATTTACTTGTTGAATTTTCAAAAACTTTACTGATTAAGGATTGATTTACATTCTTAATCGGAAAATCTTTGTCAGAATAAATTTTATCATCACCAACAAGAGTGTACAGCAAATCCACACTCTCCGACTCTTGTGCAGACAAGGACTCAATTGCAACAGTCTTAGCGGGTTTTGCAGGAGGATCACACAGAATATGATTCTCAAGAGGTATGTCCTCTCCTTTTATCACCGCATCAGACTTTGCTGAATCAGTATCATCGAATTCATCATCAGAAGAATCAGCATCCTCAATCACAACTGTAGGATCCTGATTCTGTTCAGCAGTTACAAATGTATCTGCTGACACATCCGAATCTGATGATACTTCCTTCTTGTATCCTAGTCCTGTAGCAAATTCCTCAACGTCTAAAGGAACAGATGGTTTAAAGTGAGTTCTATATTCCTCATCAGGCAGTGCATCGTAATTGTGTCTCACAGGTGGTGGACATTGCTTGTATCCAATGCATGTGACATCCCGTTTCTCTTTCTGTACGTCAATGATGTGATCCAACACATAGCTAGAGCTCAAATAACTGTCTAGCTTAAGTTGGATCGCCTCACTTTCAGTTTTGACACAAGCCATTTCCTTTTGCATTACCTCAAGGCGAGTGATATACAAGTTTATGTCAGTTTGTTTCCTGGAAACCATTTTTGTCAGCTCGGTTTTATCTTTCTTTAATTTTTCAATCATCGATTTAAATTCCTTTTCATGGTTTTCATAAAACATGTTGGCTTCTGTGCACTTGGAAAGATCAACGGTCAACTTCTGGTTGTGAATGAATGTCACATCATATTTCTCTTGCAAAGCCTCGTGTTTGCTTTGCAATTCACACCACTTATCATTCAACGAAACATGTTTGTCTTGCAAGTCAAACAAACTAGCTTGTAAAGCATCATGTTTGCCTTGCAACTCAGACATGTTTGCCTTGCAACTCAGACATGTTTGCATCCAAATCAGCACATCTAACATGCAATCTATCACAATTATCACGAATAACAGCAATAGGTTCATCGACACATACCTGACTTGATGAACTGTCGACATTAGCCATAAAGGCTGAATGGAGAGAAGACGAAGAATAAGCAGCTTGATCCACCAAAATAGATCTTCTTTGAATTCCTGCTGCAGCTTCTTCCAATAGCTCATCAATATCTGCATTAACTGACGCACTTGATGTCTCATCCACATGATCATTACCTGAAGTGGAGGATTCTTCATCTGAGCTTCCACTATAACCAGAACTGTCTTCATCTTCAGAAGATTCATCACCATTGGTGGAAGATTCTCCACCACTGGCGTGTTTAAGATCCTTGACAACTTCAGCAAAACAAGCTGTTCCATCTGGAGCATCATTTCCCAACTGAAGCGACCAATCACAACCTTCATCTACTTGAACCACAAGTGCCTGGTTGGCATTTGATGGCCCTGCTTGACTCTGGTTGTTGACAGGCACCAGTGTGCGCTCGTTGTTCCTTACTTGGTTCTGATTTGCCCTGTTGTCTTGACCTCTGAAAGGATTTTGGTTCCCATGTTGAGATGGCCTCGTACATTCACGTTTGAAATGACCACGTTCACCACAATTGAAGCACTTAACAGCCTGCTTATCAAACCCATACTTGGTATCTTTCTTGCTTTCCAAGCTGGTTCTGCCAGTTCTTTCCATGAAATCCTTTGCTCGCCTAACAGCACTGGCAAAGGCCCACTTGATGTCCATCATCTCCATCTCCTCTTTATCGATCTGCTGATAGTCTTCTTGTGTCAGATTAATGTTACCAATCTGACCTTCCACTAATCCACAGTATGCGCTCACCAAAGTGTTTAGCAGCTCCATGTGTTCCTTTGCTACTTCCACACTGACTTTAGAAAAGCTTGAGGTGTCGAGCCGTACTGTATTTGGCTTTGATTGTTGACCAGCAGATGATGTGCTTCCATAACACGCTTGTTGTTGAGGAGGAAGTGGATTCCCATACATGTCTGTTGGTCCGGTAGATTGAGGAGGAAGTGGATTCCCATACATGTCGGTTGGTCCGGTAGATTGAGGAGGAAGTGGATTCCCATACATGTCGGTTGGTCCGGTAGATCGAACAGGTAATGGATTTCCGAACATATCAGTTGCTCTGATAGGTCGTTGGCTTTGCTGTTGTGGTACTGGTTGAGGAACTGGTTCAAGCGGATTTCCATACATGTCTGTTCGAGGAGGCTTGACCGGAACTTGGATAGTATTGCCATACATGTCAGTGCTAGACACAAACGCTGTTTGAATTGGAGCGTGTGAAGAAGGCTTTGTAGAAGTGCTAGAAGTTCCATAATACATTTCAGGATTTTGTGGCACGGGAACTCTTTTTGCCTTGAGAGTTTCTTCCTGATTCTTGTTTTCCAGGAGTTGAACAAAGTCATTGAAGGTTGTTGTAGCTAAAGTGCCATTGTACTTCATGATTTCCAAGAAAGTATTCCATTGAGGTGGCAACGCATCTGCAAACTTTTTCACAATCTCTGCTGGAGTTGTAACAACCTCAAAATTTGCCAATTCAGTCAGCAAATGATTAAATCGACTTGTCAAATCTCCTAAAGATTCATTCTCCATACAAGTAAAACCATCAAACTCTTTCTTTAGCAGGTCTTTTCTCAATTGACGTGTCGCTTCATTTCCTACGCCTCTTGTCTTCAATGCGTCCCACAACCTCTTCGTTGTCTTGTAACTGAAGAATTGATGATAAATATCTTTACTTAATGCCTGAGTAAGAATGGCATATGCCTTCTTTTCCAAATCATAGACCTTCTTCTGATCTTCCGTAAGATCTGCAAACGTAGCAGCAGATGATGCGGCAACCTCTATTGTTTGATCGAAATCTGTGATGAACCGCAACCACAATTCTGTATTCTGTCCAAGGACGTATGTATGAAATCTGTCAATCCATCCTGGATATTCGTATAAGTGCATCAACTTTGGAGGCCGATTCAAACTTCCCGTTTCACTCTCGCTTAAGAGAATGCTTTGAATACTTGGAGTTTGATTTGATACGAATGCCCATTGACCGGTAGACATTGCATTAGCTTGAGAAGATACCGATGCGGGATCCGGAGACGGAGTACCAAAATACATCTCTGTATTTACCGGAGTACCCCATCTTGGATTCATTTTTGATCAAGAATAATAATACCTGAAAATCACAAACTTGTTAAACATAAACAGACTAAGTTCGAAAGATCAAGACTTGTTCGAAGGATCAACAGTGTTCGAAAGATCACTGTTGAATTTCGAACAATGATTTCGAAAGATTCTCCAAACGAAGGATCCTTATCTTTCGAAAAAGAACTGTAGACCGAAAGATGTATGCTTCGAAAAGCGAAAAGATTCCTTGGAACAAAGGATAAGTCACCGACTTCGAAGGATGATTATCTATCGAACCTCCCTTGATCGAAAGATGATCTTTCGACTTCGAAGGATATCCTTCGATCTGCACTGACACAGTTGACAAAAGTGACAGGTTGGTGAAAAAGTTGATGGGTTGGTAGAAACTTTCGGCAGAAGGTATGTTCAGACCATACTTTCTGCCAAAACAGATTTGAACAATAAAATATTACTGAAAATCGAAGTAACAACCCAGAAACCGGTCACCGGAGTAAGCCGGAATTTGGCCGGAAATTACCAACCTTCTCAAAAAACAAGTTTTTAAGTTACCCAAACCGTCTTTTAACACACCCGGTAAGTTTAGAACACGTTTTTATGACAAGAAATGCGAGAAAAACAGTAAAAACGGATGCTAAACCAAGTGAGTTTTTGTCCAAAACACCCCAAAGTCTTGTATAAACTCGGTTTTTAACAAGGAAAAGAGCCACGGCTCTGATACCACTTGTAGGTCCCTCGGAGGTTGAGGTCAAACCTATTCCTTGTTATATCTAACACACTAGCAAGTGCGGAATCCAAGCTAGCATGCAAACCGAGATAGAACACGACAATGATAAACACACAAGACTCAACGATTAACACCTCTTGTATTAAT
The DNA here is from genome assembly GCA_030545235.1 of Helianthus tuberosus. Classification (NCBI taxonomy): domain Eukaryota; kingdom Viridiplantae; phylum Streptophyta; class Magnoliopsida; order Asterales; family Asteraceae; genus Helianthus; species Helianthus tuberosus. The sequence goes on from CM060405.1 coordinate 31,922,509, forward strand.
ACGTATGAAAGGTCTGTTACAATGCAATGTTTGTAAATCTATTTTGCAAACTCTCTCAGTGTGTGTGTGTTCCCTGTCTCACTCTTGTCTCTCTAGTCTCACTTGTCTGTCTTTCTCTAGTGTCTCTTTTTAATGAAGTGAACACAACACATGGGTATATATACCCATCACAGCACGTCTGGTCGAAGGATCAGACAGACTGATCGAAAGATCATCTGTCGACCAGAAACCTACCGAAGGATCACATATACCTCGAAGGATGATATCCTTCGAGGTTCATCCATCGAAGGTTCATCTTTCGAGCTCATCGAAGGATCTAAACAATCCTTCGATGACACATGCTTCGACACAGACATATTACAACCATTGCTTAACTGTTTGGCCAAGTCAAACCGGAGGATGGTTGACTTGGTCAAACTTACAAGACTAACAAAGACATCGTTTGGTATCATAACAAGATACAGACAAAGTACAGACACAAGTGCACCAACAAGAACCATGCTTGCAGATTCAGGTTTGCCATTAACTTTCTGGGCAGAGGCAGTAAACACTGCTTGCTATGTTCAGAACAGAGTTTTAATAAACCCCAGGCACAAAAAGACTGCCTATGAAATTCTGTATAAAATTAAACCACTGATCTCATATTTCAAAGTGTTTGGCTGCCCATGCTTTATTTTGAACTTAAAAGATTCCATTTCAAAATTTGCAGCCAAAATTGATTGTGGTTATCATTTGGGATACTCAACCACTGCTAAGGCCTACAAAGTGTTCAATACACGGACCAAGGCAGTGGAGGAGACTTTGAATGTAAAGTTCAATGAACTTTCATCAATGAAAATCCCAGCAAACCCTGCAGATCTGTTTGATCTTGAAAAATTCACTTTTGAAAATACTGCTGTCAAGACTAACAGTGCAGGTTCATCAGAGGATACAACACCAGACTATGGGTATGAAATCATCATTCCTCAAAGGTCTGCCACAAAGGGAAAGGCACCAGCTGTTCAAAACAGTTGTCAAAGCTCAACCACTGCTACCTCAACAGTTGTTGACCAAAGTAGCCCATCAACCACTGCTTCCACATCCTCAAACACTGCTGACAAAAGTCCTCAAACAGTGGATAAAAGTCAGCAGTTGTCCACTTCATTACCTCCTATTCCACCACCTTTTGAAGCCACTGCTGGATCATCAAAGTCCCCAGCAGTGGTTAGCTCAGATGATACACATTTGCAGCCTTCACCAACCAATGCCATCATACCATATCAAGGAGATTTAATCTTCTTGAGATCTCATCCACCTGATCAAATCATTGGCAACATAAATGAAGGGGTACTCACAAGAAGTCAAACCCAAAACATTTGTCTTTTTGCTGGTTTTCTATCACTCCATCAGCCAGTCAAGTACCAAGAGGCACTGAAAGACAACAGCTGGGTAGAAGCCATGCAAGAGGAGCTCCAACAGTTTAAAAGACAACAAGTATGGGAGCTTGTACCACTGCCAGAAGAGGTTAGTCCCATTGGCACAAAGTGGGTCTTCAAGAACAAAACTGATGAAAGGGGTATTGTTGTCAAGAATAAAGCCAGGCTTGTGGTTCAAGGTTACAGACAGGAAGAGGGGATTGATTATGATGAAACATTTGCCCCTGTTGCAAGATTGGAAGCCATTAGACTGTTCCTGGCCTTTGCTGTCAACCACAATATGAAGGTGTTTCAAATGGATATCAAAAGTGCTTTCCTCTATGGTACAATTCAAGAAGAGGTGTATGTTTGTCAACCTCCAGGTTTTGAGGATCCATTTTATCCAGATCATGTCTACAGGCTAAACAAAGCCTTGTATGGCTTGAAACAAGCACCAAGGGCCTGGTATGAAACTCTTTCCAACTTCCTACTCTCAAATGGTTTCAAAAGAGGTACCATTGATAAAACACTGTTTTTAAAATGGAGAGGGAAGGATTTAATGATTGTCCAGATTTATGTGGATGACATTATTTTTGGAAGCACATGTAACTCAATGTGTGAAGAGTTTAGAGAACTCATGACAGCTGAGTTTGAAATGAGTGCTATGGGTGAGCTGCAATGCTTTCTTGGTCTCCAAGTACAGCAATTGCAAAATGGAACTTTCATTCACCAAAGCAAATATGCTAAAGAACTTTTAACCAAATTTGATATGAATGATTGTAAACCATGCAGCACACCCATGGCAACAAATAAGCTGGTCATGTCTGATGAAAAGGATGAGCTGATTGACCAAACACTTTATAGAAGCATGATTGGGTCTTTATTGTACCTAACTTCATCTAGACCAGACATCATGTTTGCAACATGTGTCTGTGCAAGAAGTCAATCAGCTCCCAGAAAATCAAATCTCATTGCTGTAAAAAGGATTTTCAGATACATAAAAGGTGCTCCCACACTTAGTATCTGGTATCCAGCTAATGGGAACATCAAGCTTTCAGGTTTCTCAGATAGTGACTTTGCTGGATGTCACACCACAAGGAAGTCCACATCAGGAGGGTGCCAGTTTCTAGGTGATTGCTTAGTCTCATGGCAAAGCAAAAAGCAAGCAGCTGTTTCAACATCCACTGCTGAAGCTGAATACATTGCTGCTGCAAGCTGTACAGCCCAACTCCTGTGGCTTCAAAATCAGTTACTGGATTTTGGTATCACTGCCTTGAAGACACCACTCATGTTGGACAGTCAGGCAGCAGAAAATATCATCAAAAATCCAGTTTCCCATTCAACCACCAAACACATCGACATCAGACATCACTTTGTGAGGGATTGCTATGAAAAAGGTTTGATTTCTCTGCATCATGTCCCAACTAACGACCAGCTGGCTGATGTGCTCACAAAAGCACTTGATACAGCCACTTTTGAAAGCTTGGACTCTAGAATTGGGATGTTGAACATGGAATAACAAGCAACATCTTGTTTTTCTATGAATAAAAGCAACAAAATGTTTTCAGAAAATCAAAACTCTATCCTTAAAAATAGCTAAAAATGGAATTTTTTCATTAAAATCCTTAAAAGTCTGCCATTAACCACTGATTGTTCAAAAGTCTGCTCTACTTCAAAAGTCTGTCCACTGCTGAAAGTCAACCCCTGCTCTCTCATTACCTTGATAAACTCTGTTGTCCAAAAGCAGTGTCTTATCCACTGATATGCTATCCACTGATAGTGAAAATCATCCACTGCTTTCATACCACTGCCTTCATCAGTCCCTATCACACAAGTACTGTCCTTCACTTTCACCAGGGGTTGTCACGTGGGCACTACATATTGGTCAGGCCTTTTGTAACGGCTGCCACCTCAGCATTCACTTTCTTCCCTATAAAATCCCCCACTCACCACCAAAACAGGGTTTTACTGTCGAATTGAATTCTTAAAAATTCTCTTCTCAAAGCAGTTTTTCTTCTCATCTCTCACAAATTTCTTCGATCATTCATCTTCTAAATGACAAAATCGAAGTCATCTTCAAAACCCTCATCCAAATCATCTTCGAAAACAGCCTCTCAAAAGGCAATCTCCACTGAAATTCCACATAAACCATCTCACAATCTCCTGGGTCTTCTCACAAAACCAGGAACCACCAAAGTTTTCGATTCCATCATTGATCTCATGGCAAAATCAAAGTACAAAACTTTGTTCACTGCCGATGCACCAATCTATTTGGCGACCCAAAGGGAGTTCTGGAAAAATGCAACCCTTGAAAAACAAGGAGACACTGCAACCACCATAAACTCTTCTATAAAGGGTAAAGTTGTCCAAATCACGCCACAATCCATCTCAGAGGTCTTTCAACTCGATGATCAAGAAGGTAAAATCTCTTTCACTAAAAACGAGTTGCAAACTGACTTCATTGAGAGAGGGTATGAAGCCACAATGATAAAGAAAATTACCTTAGAAAAAGGTTATTTTCCTTCTGCAACCAGATTTTTATTTCATACCCTCCTACTATGTGTTTCAAATAAAACCACTTCTTTCAATGAAATCCCTTTAAAGATTCAAAATCTGGGATATGCTATTCTTCAAGGAGAAAATTTTAACTATTCTCGGGAAATATTTAAAGATTTGGTTAATAATGTTGAAACAAAATCATTCTTACTGTTTCCAAGGTTTTTAAGTTACTATTTTGCAAAGAAATTCAGTAAGGATGATTTAGCTGTAATAAACCAAGGTGATTCTACTCAAATAAACAGTTTAACAACTGAAACTTTTTCAAGAATGTTAGCACCTTGCAAAACACAAGCAGAGGTGCCTGAGCAGATTTTAGCAGTTACAACTGCTCCTCAGGTATCTGCTGCTGAGCCCACTGCTCAAGGTGATCAAAGCAGCAGCACAACTGTTTTGAAACCCACACCTAAAATCACCAAAAAGCAACAAAACGAAAAACACAAAAACCCCCTAAAACCATCAAAAAGGCATCTCTGGAGGATGAGATACCAGAGCTCCTGCCAGTGACAACACAAAAGTCACAAGAAACCACTGCTGCTACTTCCTCACAGCAGTTGGTACAAATATCTCAACCCATAACCGAAACTCCTCCTGTTTCTTCACAAAAAGAACAGGTTGTACAAATAGGGTCTCCACATCATGATGCTCTGGAAACACTCGTTTCTATCATCCACAGTCCAATGCCCGGGACACATCCTATTTCTACACCAATCATCACATCCACAATTCCCTCACCAATAAAACCACTGTTGGATGCAATTGATTTGAATCAGGCATTAACCAGTCCTTCTCAATCACCTAATAATGAGAATATACCTCCACAACTTACTGGGTCTGATGTATCAATCTTTGCTAACCCACCAACACACCCTGAGGAGGTTACACCCCATGAGTTACAAGTAACTCTTGGTGGTAATCCAAGTGAAGCAGCCACTACAACTGTTGAACCTACAGGTTTACAGTTGGACAGTGGTTACATTAATAAGACTTCCTTGGAGGCAATTCCTTTTATAGCACCTCTGCCAACCACCAGTGGATTTATTTATCCTACTGGCAACATCAAAAGGTTGTTAAGTGTTGAAGGAAGAAGACCCCAGTACCAAGAAAAAGGGGCATCAGTGGTTAATGTTTGGAGTATACTCCCTGCATCTACCACTGATAAAACCACTGCTAGTGGGAAATCAGATGATCCCATTAACTTGGGTGATGGTTTAAAGTACCAGAAATTGACGGATCGTATTGCAAAGCTTGATAACTCTGTTGCAGAACTCAAAGATATGCTACAACAGGTGTTACAAGTTCAGAAGGTACAATCAACTGCTATTCCACCTCAAGCACCTGCTCCACAAAGGGCACCTGCTACAAATGAGCTCTGGAATCTATTTCAATCTTTTCTCCAACAACAAGCACAATTAGCAGATCAGCAACATGAAAAACATGTACAACAGCTGAGAAATGCAATGGAGTCAAGGTTCAAGAACACTCAGGCTGATTTAAAGGCTCTCAAAACTCAGATCTTGCACACCACTGGCACTGCTCCTCCAAAAGTACGCTACATTTATCAAATCCCAGAAGATAATGCCAAAAAGGGGGAGAAAATTAAGGAGTGGAAAAAGAAGGGTATAGCGGATGGTCTCTATCTTGAACCAGAAAATTCAAACATGACCAAAAAGATCCCTTTGCCAGATGGCAGCAAGAAAATTGATGTGACAACAAATGCACTAGCAGAAGCAGTTGCAAGTGTAAAAAGGGATAGAGAGGCCAAAAGGAAAGCCAGGGTGAACAGAATGGATCATCCAGATCAGGGTACTTCTGGGTCAAAGGATCATGAAAATCCTGTTGAGGAAAAGAAGAAGCCTACTAGAAAAGTAAGGCAACCCAAATCCATTCCAACCAGACATTCAAAGTCTGCTAAAAAACCACCATACAAAACAGCTGATGCAACAGGAGTTACAAAAACTACTGCTTGCCAAACAGTTGTTCCATCAACACACACCACTTCAACACACACAACATCCACTGCTTTACCATCATCACCACCAAAAACAACACCCGCTGACATACAGCAGAAGACAGCAGATGTTATAACATCTGTTGTAATGACAACAGTGGTTGAAACACCAGTTGTTTCAACAGCTGTTAGTCAATCACAATCCACTGCCACTACATCTACCACCACTGTTCCATCCAAAACATCATCAGTCCCTCCTACAAAAAGGAGAAGACTAATTCTCAAAGATGATGACAATTCACCACCACAAACATCTTCAAAATCTTTAGCACTTGTCACAATTCCACAACCTGTTCCTCTCTCTTCAGTTAAAATGTACAAGCCCTTACCTCCTGCAGGTGTTCAATTTCCTCTTGAATTAGCAGCTGTTAGAGAAGAAATAAAATCTTTTTACTTTGAGGATGACCCTGCCAAAAGGAGTTTGCCATCAATAAAAGGATATCCCTGGCCTAAAAATGTTGATGAATATTTGGAAATCAAGGCCAAGCAAGCAGAGGATATCTCAAAGAAAAACACACAAGGGAAATCTGATAAAGAAATTGCACAGAGAAGTCAATATTTGCTCACACAAGTCAGATCCCTAGAGCAATTTGCAAAAAATGTTAGTCAACAAATTTCTGAAAGAGCAGCTGAAACTCTGAAGAAAGACTACATTGAAAGCATTATGGCTCACAAGAAGTACAAAGGAGAGAGATACATGTACAAAGAGTGGACTATTCCTGAACTTGAAAATGAAGCAGCAAGAATTCAAGACATGATAAAAAGGAAAGTCACTCACACTCCTCCTAACTGGGCAAAGTTTAGAAAGAATGTACCTGACAAACAGGAAGAGCTGAGGAGAATGAAAGAGGAACTGGTAGCAGCTGATTATGGAAACAAAAGACAAGTTGCTAGATGGAAAGAAGATGTGGTCAGGGCTACTTACAAAAAGTTGGAACAATTAAGAAAGAAAGATCCCACAATTCCTCAAAAGCCTGACTATCCTGAAGCAGCGGTTTCAAAAAGACCATCAAAGCTGCAAATCAGGAGATCCACAGCTCCAGTTGGTGCTGCCATCTACAAAAGAAGGCCACAGAAACCATCAAAGAGTTAATGGAAGGTGAAGACCTTGGAAAAGAGGGTATAAAGAAAATGATCATGGAAACTCTTGGTTTGGATCAAACTGCAAGTACTGCTCAGCCAGTCATGAATAGGCCAGCCTCTCCAAATACTTCTGCAAATAAACATCTCCCAAGAAACCCACCAGGCTCAAAAATACAAAAGTGGGAAACTGACAAACAGACCTGCGTATTGACTTTGCTCAGGTCTGGTGGAGAAGTGGAGAAAATATCAAGGGAACAAGCTCTTGGCCTGAGTCTTGAAGATTTGCAGGATCTCCTTGATCTTCCACTTAGCAGGGATGATGAAGATACAGATGCCCTAGACTTTGAATTACAATTTAAAGGTCAGATAAGGGAGCTGTTGATGAGGCAATAAAGAATACCACAAATAATGAAGAGTTTTGGCATTATCTGTTCCAGGGGGAGATTGTTGGGATTGAACCCTATCAGAGGAACAGATAATTAAAGCCAAAACTGGATCAGAGCAGTGGATCCAGAATAAGCAGACGATTACAGTTAGTTCATGCAAATCTCTCCCCTTGAAAGTGGTTCTATATCTGTTGACCTCCTATCTGCTGATCTTACTAAGTGCTGACCTACAACTGCTGCTTTGCATCTACTGACCAATGTCAAAGACTGATGGAAGACCAAAGCTCTGCTGACTCAATCTACTGCCTTGAGTCAAGTACTGCTGATCCGGACAGGCACTGCTGGGTTCACAGCAGTGGAAGGATGCAGCAGCTGTTTAAGTGTCTTTTATGTAAAGAAATGTAATAGCAGTAGTTAGTACATCAGAGTTTGTATAGATCAGAGGTTAGAGTTTGTTAGGAGGTTAGATGTCACTTTCATGGTGACGTCAGCTAAGATGCTCAGTGGTTTGCAAGTGCCTATAAATAATTCAGTACTTTGTACTGTTCTATTAGCTCTTTCACAACATTGTCTTCTTTGCACGAACAAACTACTGAGCTCTGGTTGAGGGGGAGTTTGCATTCATTCATCAATCATTGTAATCTTTGTTGAAACAAATTCAATCTTTCGATTCATTGTGTAAAGATGTTTGATTAAAATATTACTCTCGTTTGATTGTATGCAAAGTTTGTTTTCATCTTAATTCCGCTGCACAACTCTTTCATTTTCATCTTAATTTCAAACGAAAATACAATCAAAAAGAAACTCAGATCCAACACACCTCCTGGGTATATTACTTTGTATGCTGCATTCTTCCGGGAAGGCAACTTCAGGCTCCCGATGACTAGGTTTACTGCTGATGTGTTAAGGAATTATGGGCTTCACATTTCCCAGATTAATGCTATCAGGCTTCCCCGTATTACTCACTTTGAGTTTATTTGCATGGCTAACCGTCTAGATCCGACGTTTGCGATGTTCAACGTCTTCTACACTGTCTCGTACACTAGTGGGTTTTATTCTTTTAACGCTCGGACCGGTGTTGCTCCGGTTTGTTCTATTCCGTTGAAGAGTCTGCACGACTGGAAGCAAAAAATTTTCTATATTCGACGAGGGGTTATCCCGGTGGATCTGCATTACCGGGCAGGGAGTGAGGGGATCCCCAAGGTCGATGTGGTTGCGGATTTTTCTGAGCAAGCTTGGTACAAGAAGTTGACTCATAAAGCCACTCCTATTCTTCTGCTTGAAGAGATGGCGTTGGTGGGTGCTGGGATGAGTATGCTGTGGATTCCAAAGCATCCTTTAGGGGTTCCAGTTTATGGTTATAATGGCAAGTGTATGTGTTGTTCTGTACCCTTTTGTCTCTTTTTTGTATACATTGTATATATATATTATTTTTGTCACTACTCTTCATCTTCGTGTTTTTTGCAGTGGGTTACACCTTGTTAAATGTTCTGGATTTGAAGGCCGGTGGTGCTATGGTTGAAGCGATTCAAAAGGTTGAGAAACAACCTTGGTTGGATCAGATCCGTGGTCGTTTTCTGCATCCGAGCAATGAGAGTTTTACCACTTATGCCAACACTGTCTTAGGTGAAGATAGTGAGGATGATGATGATGCTTTTGATTTTATTCGAGAGGAAGTTATCATTCTCTTGAGTGATGGGTCTGGCAGATCTTTTGAAGACCTAACTTCTCGTTCCCCACGTGCAGGTCCGGCGTAGGGGGTTGTACATGAGCCGGTGAACGAGCCTGTTGATGATGTGGAGATTCCGGTTGAGACTGCTGAGCAATTGGAGACAAGGAGAAAAACAAGAGCTGAAAAGCCAGAAGGAAAAGGGAAGAAGGCTGAGGAACATGCCACTGAGACCCCTCGTAAGCGACCTTCTGCTCTTCCTGTCCTAGCTTACGTTGTAGTTTCTGATACATTGTCCGGTTTAGGGGCCGGAGAAAAACATCAAGAATCTGATCCTGAAGACCGCGCTACCTTAACAGAGATAATGCAGAAGAAGATGTTTGATGATAAAAAACGGAAACTTGACGAGCAGGCCGCTGCTATGCTTGCGTCGAAAAGGGTTAAACTTCAGAAGGAGACTCTTCCGGCTCCTTCGGAATCGGAGGTGGATCTGGGTGTTTTTACTCAGAAACACGGGAATCTTTTGGAGAAAATTTTTGAAGCTTCTGGTACTTGGTTTATCATTCCTTTTTGTTTGGCTTTTCCTGTTTGCTTATTTTCCGTTCTTTTCTCTAAATGTCTTGTTCGTTTAGGTGCCAAGCCAGCCAAGACTTCACACAAAACTGACCTTTCAAAAATCACCCCACCAGAATCTCCGCCTTCGAGGACGTTTGGGTTGACTCCGCCTCGTGATGATCTGGGGGAGAAGAATGAGGAAGATGATGTAAACATTGAGCATGTAGGTGAGGGTGGTGGTGATGCTGGTGGCGATGGTAGAGGTAAGGGCGTTGATGTTACAGTGGAGTCCAGTCAGACTGCTCCACGTCAAACCATTTATACTAAACGCCCTCCGGGTGGTGATGGCGGGGCTACTTCAGGTGCTGTCCGCAGCCCTCAGTTTGAGAATGTGCATGCTGATTCTTTTGATACACAGAATCCTGCTTGTGATGATCTTCCTCATGCCCCCCGCTGGAATCTAACCCAGGGTTCCAGGATGAATGATCTGGACAACTGTCATGAGTTTTTCTCTCTGTCTCTCCCCCAGCTGAAATGTTATATCAGAAGAGGCGCCGCCGGTTAGAACTGTTGGATGATCATGTTCGTGCCGGGGTTAACTTCTTGTCTACTTCTCAGGAGATTGTCCGTGAGTGGAAGCTGATGGGGGAGGACACTCTTGAGTTTGAAAATGAAAAGAAGCTATTCGCGGATGAAAGAGAAAAAATTAATGCTGAGAAGAAAGGGTTGATGTGGAGGGTATCTGATGCAGAAGAGAAACTTGCCCAAGAGAAGCAAGTCAATGTTGACAAGCAGAAAAATTGGGAAGCTGCGTGTGAGCGTACTAATGCCGAGCTGAAAACCCAACGTGACGCTATTGTGCGTTTGTCTGGTGAGAAAACAGAGATTGCTGAGGAAGCTCACCGTGCGCGTGTTGCGTTTGAGAAGAAAGAGAAGGAGTATGTTGATCGTATTGCCAACCTGGAAAACCTTGCTAAGCAGAAGGTTGCTGAGTGTGAAACTGCTGAACGCCTTCTTGAAGAGAAATCTGCTGAATGTAAGGCCTCTGAATTGCTGCTTGAAGAAGTTTCTGCTAATTGCAAGTGGCTTCTCTCGCGCGCGGTGCCTTTGGTAGCTTCCTGTGTTTATTTTGTCTTTTGGTTTACTGTACTTCCTTCTTACCTTGTTGTATTTTGCAGCTTGCGGATCGTATTGTGAATTCTCACGAGCTTGCTACTTACATGTTCGAATTAGGCCAAGCGGGGTATAATAGTGGTCGGAAGTATGGTTATGCTGAGGGGAAGGCTGCGGCCGCGAGCAGTGAAAAAGACTACCACTTCGAACTTTACAAAGAGGATTGTGATGGTAAATACGCTGACAAGCGTAAGGAGTTCTCGTCTTTGGAGTTTGCCGTTGTTAAGGCTGCTCGAAAGCTATCCCAAAAGCCAAATGGTGTTGCTTTGTTAAAGAAGGCGCTTGGTGATGAAGGTGCTGGGACCAGTCATCCCCAATGAAGGATTCCGGCCTGCGTGTCGCGTATGGCCTTAGGCGGCCTTGTAATCATTTGATAAGTTTGTGAACAATTTTAATTTTTGTTTATCTGTCGAGCTTTTGAACAATTGGGTATGCTTGACGTTTGTTATTTTAATATTTGCCCTCGTTTTATTGCAAATTTTGTTAACGTTATAATATGTGCATGTATAATTGCTTTGATTTAGGTATCACGAATGAATGATGGCACTGACAGGTTGTGTTGTGTTTATTACAACGTTTTATTCTCTCTTTTATGTGCGCAGGTTGGTTTGTGAATACGAAGTGATCGAATTACAGGTTATTGTGTGGACCCAGCTGTGCTCACCCTTGGGGGTGCTTACAATGTTTGTTTGTCCTATGTTCGATGCTTTCGTGTTTGTGTGGGCACGAAGTATTTATTTGGCGTTTGTTAGGCTTTAGTTGTGTATTTGACCCGGCTGTGCACTTTGTTTGTGACAGGCCTTGGAGGTCTACAACGTTTCCTAATGGTCGAGCCATTGATGTTTTCGTGTATGCCCAAAGTAATATATGCAGTTGTGACAAGAAATTTGCATGATATAGAGATAGCCAAACACTTCTTTGTATTACTATAAATGTGTTGGCGATTCGGCCATTGCGGTTACATAACCTTTTTACATATAACATTTTCTCAGCTGTTGAGCGTTCCAAGTTCTTGGAACCTCCTTGTTGTCAATGGTGCGTAGCTTATAGGCTCCTTTTCCGAGTACTGCGTCTACGACATATGGACCCTCCCACTTGGGAGCCAATTTTCCTGGTTTTTCAGCATTTGACGCCTCGTTGTCTCTGAGGACGTATTCTCCCGGGTTGAAGGTGCAGACTCGGACTTTGGAGTTGTAATACTTTTCCAGCTTCGTTTTGTACTTTGTTTCATTTATTGCCGCCATCTCTCTCCTTTCTTCTAGGAGGTCAAGGTCGATCCTCCTTTCTTCTTCGTTGTTGATCGTATTCATTGAGAGCATTTGTGGTGATGGTAATCCTATTTCTGTTGGTATTACTGCCTCGGACCTGTAGACTAGGCTAAACGGTGTTTCTCTGTTGCTTGTCTTGGGCATTGTCCTGTGGGCCCACAAGATGCTGGGCAGTTCGTCGACCCAGCCTCTTATTTTGTCTCCCAACCTTGCTTTGATCCCGTCGACAATACTCTTGTTGACGGCTTCAACTTGACCATTCCCCTGCGGGTGCGCTACCGAGGAGAAGGTGTGCTCAATGTGTAGTTCTTGAAACCACTGTTGAAGATTGTCTGCGGCAAAGTTCGTTCCGTTGTCGGTGATGATCCTGAGTGGTAATCCGAAACGGCATATGATTTGTTCCCATATAAATCTTTTGACGACGGTGGTTGTGGTTGATGCAAGCGCCTTTGCCTCTACCCATTTTGTAAAATAGTCGACTGCGACTATTATGAATTTTACAGCTCCTGGGGCTTCAGGAAAAGGACCGACCATATCTATTCCCCATTGTTGAAACGGCCACGCCGTTGTTACGGGAACTAGTTCGTTCTTGGGACGCATCGTCTTTGGGGCGTGTCTCTGACACCCGCTGCATTTCCTCAGAGCTTTCACCGCGTCTAAATGCATTCCGGGCCAGTAGTACCCGGCATTCATTACTTTTGCTACAACCATTCTTGGTCCGGCATGGATGCCGCAGATCCCTTCGTGCACTTCTCTGATCAAATAATTTGCGTCCTCTGGATCAACACAACTTAACAGAGGCCCGAGGTACGATTTTCGGTATAAAATTCCATCAGCCATCTGATAATGTTCTGCCTTGTACTGGATTTTTATCGCTTCCGCTTTGTTCTCCGGGAGTATTCCGGATTGAAGGTACGCGATTATCGGAGTCATCCAAGACGTTGTTCCTACTTGAACGACGCTTACTTCTCTCAGTGGCACTGACAGGTTGCTTAAAACTTCTATGCGCACATCTTTCGCCAGGTGTTGGAAACTTGCAGAGGCAAGTTTACTCAGCGCGTCTGCTGGTTTATTCTCACTTCTATTAATGTGGTGCACCTTGTAGGAATATAAGGTTTGTAGCAACGTCTTTGCTTGACTTAGGTAGAGCGCCATTGTATCTCCCTTGGCTTCATATAGTCCGTTGATTTGTCCGGCCACTAACATGGAGTCCACATGCGCTTCGATGTGTCTAACTCCCATTTTGATCGCCAATCTTAAACCAGCAAGGAAAGCTTCGTACTCAGCTTCATTATTCGTGCTCTTGAAATCCAGACGTATGGCGTAGGTGAATTCATGTTTGTCAGGGCTCACCAGCCGAAGCCCTACGCCTGCGCCGTTTTCGTTAGACACGCTGTCTGTGTATAACAACCACGGTTCTTCGACTTGCTGTCTTTCGGCTTTTTCCATTGCTTTACATTCCCATCCTCGTCGTCAGGTACTTCCGTCATGAAGTCTGCTAGTACCTGGCCCTTGATTGCCGGTATTGGCCTGAAAACCACATTATGGCCCCCAAGCTCTATCGCCCACTTTGCTAGTCTTCCTGAAATCTCTGGCCTTGCGAGGATGTTGCCGATATTGTAGTTTGTTAATACGTGAATGACGTGGTTGGCAAAGTACCGGCACAGCCGTCTTGATGCATGGATCAATGCGAGTACTAGTTTCTCCATGATGGCATACCGGGTTTCTGGGTCGGTCAAGGTTCGTGACACATAGTAAACTGGAGTTTGGATACCTTGTCGATCGAAAAGTAACACTGCTCCTACTGCTCTGTCGGAGGCTGACAAGTATAACACTAAAGGTTCTCCCTTGACCGGTGCAGTTAATGTTGGTAACCTGATGAGGCAATCTTTCATCTCGCGGAATACGTTCTCGGCTTCCGGAGTCCACTGAAATTGGCTCTTCTTCATGCAGTTGCGGAGTGTTTTGATAAATGGGAAGGATTTAGCGGCGTGATTGGCCAGGAAACGGTTAAGTGCTGCCAACCGCCCTGCCAATTTTTGCATCTCTTTGATCGTCGAAGGTGAAGGCATGCGTTCGATTGCTTGTATCTTGTCAGGGTTCACTTTGAAACCATCTCTTGTGACGATGAAACCCAGGAATTTTCCCTCCTCCATGCCGAAAGAGCATTTCGCTGGGTTTAGCTTGATACTTACTCCGCGCAATGTGTCGAACGTTTTTTGGATGTTCATCAGCATTGTATTCTCTTCTTTGCTCATAATGACTAGGTCGTCCATATACACTTCGATGTATTTGCCGATAGCATCATGGAAAGTTTCATTCATGAGCCTCTGATAATCCGCGCCCGCATTCTTTAAACCGAAAGGCATCTTGGTGTAGCAGTATAGCCCTGTCGGTGTGCGGAACGCGGTTTTGTCTTCATCTTGCACGGCCATCTGTACCTGGTGGTACCCTTTGTAACAATCCAGGAAACATTTCCATCGGAATGTTGCTAGCGAATCAATCTTTTCATCAATGTCTGGTAAGGCGTAACAGTCGCGTGGACATGCCTTGTTCAGATCCTTGTAATCTACGCACATTCTCCAGCTACCGTTGTTCTTTTTGACCATCACTGGGCTTGCCACCCATGTTTGGTATCTGACTTCTCTGATAATTCCCGCAGTTAACAGCTCCATCACCTGCTCTTTCATAGCGTCGTGCTTTATGTCTCCCAAGTGGCGCTTGGCATGCACCACCGGTTTTGCTTCTTCTGAGACGTTTAATCGATGTTCAGCTATGTGCCGTGGAACACCTACCATGTCTGCTGGTGTCCAGGCGAACACATCCATGTTTTGGAACAACAACTTTTTTAGCGCCGCGCGCGTTAGATCGGACATTGCAGGTCCTAAGGTTACTGTCTGTTCCGGGTATGCGCTGTTTAACACCCATTTTTCTGCCTCCTGGCGTGGTGCTGGTTTACTTGCCTTTGCGGGTCTGAGTTCATTTGTTGCTAAGACTTCTTTGCTTGCGTATATTATTGCCACCCCCGTTTCTGTTGGGAATCCCACAGCTGAATGTGGGCCGGAGCAGATCATGCTGAAGTCGCCTTGGGATTCTCTTCCCAGCAGAATGTCGTGCCTTGAATGCGCGGGTAGCACCATGAATGTAACATCTTCTGTTCTTGAATTCCTTCCATCCGAGAGTAACACCGGGAACGATATCTGTCCAAGGGGAAAAACGGCTTCATTGCAGAAACCAGTGAGTGGGTAATCAACTGGTTCTAAGCGCGCCTTATCTTCCTAATCGAATTGATTGAAACATTGTTCATATATGATATCCGCGGTGCTCCCTGGATCGATGAAAATGTAATCGGTTTGGTAGTGCCCGATCACGCCCGAGATGACTATGGGTCTTCTTTCTCTTGGGCCTCCTCTTACAACCGGGAAAATAACCTGCCTTTCGCGCCACGAATCGTCCTATGTGCGCTTGTTGTAGTTTCTCTTTGGTCTTCGCTGACCTCCTTGAATCATATGGGTTTCTAATTTCCATAGTTTTTTGTTATCTGGTCCTTCTTCTCTTCTCTGTATTTGACGGTAGTCGCGTTTTCCGCCCTTTACCAGGTGAGTGAGTTTTCCATCTCTTAAGGCCCTTTCTATTTCTTGCTTTAAACTGAAGCAATCGTCAGTTAGGTGACCCGTGTCTTTGTGAAACTCGCAGAAAAGATTGGGATCTTGACCCCTCTTGTTTCGCATTTGTAGGGGTGGTTTGAACTAGTGGTTCTCAGTTGCCAAGACTTCTGAAGGAGTTTTCGTTAGGAGTGTCCATTGTTTCTCCCTGTTTTCTCTTTTCACCTCTTTCCGGTGAGCTATCTGATTGATTGTGTGGCGCGCATCCTCCCTTGCTGGGCTTCTTTCTCTGTGACCGGATGTTTTCCATGGTTGGCTTCTGCCTTTCTTGTTATGCCGGTCGTTGTGATTGTATCCGCGCTGACGGTTGTCATCACCGGTCAACTGTCTATCAGACTGCGCAATGGTTTTTGCTGCTTCAATGAAGGTTTCCCAATCTTTGGGTCCTCCGTCTCTTCCCTTCACACGTTTGATTAGATCATCGCATTTTACCGCCCTCATGAAGTGTGCGCGCATCATCTTTTCGCCTACGTCTCCTATTTCCAGACATTCTTTGTTGTACCTAGTGATGAAGTCTTCCACACTCTCGTGGTCTCTGCGCCATATGTTTAAACAATCAGCTGGGTCTCTGGTGTGTCTTCGTTGCTGAGAGAAGTGTGCAACGAACTTCTCTCGGAAATCGACCCATGATTTGATTTTTCCTGCTGGCAGGCTGTCAAACCAGACGCGCGCTGCGCCAACGAAGGTTTAAGCGAAGAGATGACACCAAGTTAGTAAATTCCATCCGCCTGTTGCTCCAGCACCGTTAAAAACTTGAAGGTGATCGTCTGGGTCTGTCAACCCGTTGTATTTGCCCACGTTGTGTGGTAATTTCGTTTTATCGATAGCAGCCGTGGCGATCTCTCTAATAAATTTTGAATTCTCAGCCATGTCATCTGGACGATAGCTCAAAGTGTAATCGTGCTCTGCTTTTGGGTTATAACCTGCGCGCTTGCGAGGTTTGTATGCTTCATGCTCTGGTGGCAACCTGCTGAACACTGTGCTTTCTTTGTATGTTTCTTCGTCATCTTCAAGTTCATCGTTTATGTTGCGCGGACCTAAACGACTTTGTATTGGCTTCTTTGGTTGGTGAGAGTACTGCACGTAGTTGCTTTCTGTCTCACCGTAAGTATCGCGCGTGTCGTGCGCGCTCGGCCTTCTGATGTGTGGTGGAGGTACTGATTCAGGGCGTAAATTGAATGCATTGGTCTGTTGAGGCATGGGAGCGCTCAAAGTCCTTTGCAGTGGGGTGACGAATGCGGACTGGTTGGCTTGTGCCTGAAGCAGAGCTTGCTGCGCACTGAGCTGTGTGTAAACAAGGTTTATAGACGCCACTTGTTCGGCATACCAGGAAGCCAGAGTTTTTCCTTCGGGTAGCCCTAGTAGTGCAGAGAAGTTCAGTTGTGTTTGGTCCGATGGAGCTGAGGGGCCAGCTCCATGGCTCTGTGTTTGCACTGGTGGAGGTGTTTGTTGGACTACCTCCGACGGAGGTTGGAAAATGGCTCCGTTTGTAGTTTGGGTGATGATCCTAGGTGGAGTTTGGAAAGTAGCACCAGTTGTGTTTTGGGTAACAACCCTGGATGTACTCCCAAAGATACTAGGAAAATCGTTGTTCACCGGCCCTTCTTGGATAATTTCGTTCCTTTGACCCCTTTGGACGTGTACGTTGTCCGAAATGAGTTCAAAAGAAGAAACGTCTCCATCTACCGGGTGAGAAGGGTTTTGTTCAGCCATTCTGACGAGTGTTTTTCGAAAAAGAAAAGAGATGAGAGTGGTTTTTGCTAAAAGCGGATGGCGCCAATGATGAAACACAGGCTGACACCAGGGTTAACCTGTGGGGTTACTTCTTCTGTGGGTTCAATCTCCCTTCTTACTCGTGGAAATGACTTGGATCCTGCAAAACAGCAACACCGTTAGTCTCGTTAAGAGGGGAATATGGGGGTTTCCCTCTTAACCAGGCTCCGGCGTGAGAATAAGTACTGTTCCAAGGAAGAATAAACAGTGTGTGTTGAGTGTGGGAGTATAGAGAGCAAGATGATTCAACCTGGATGATGAAAGGTCCTATTTATAGCCGGAGGGTAAGAGAGGGAGGAGCAGTGGTGCCAGCTGTGGTTGCGCGCCAGCTGTCCGACCAAGGGGAATATCCTCTTGGTCTCCTCTGTTGTGGTCAGTGTAGTGGTACACGTGGCGCGCTTACATTTGCCTATTCTGGAGACGTCATACTGGTGCTGTCGGACTGCTCCTTGATTCATTGCAGGCCTACCTGGCGCCTGATGACTGGTGACACGTGTTGTCCTTTATGTCGGATGGAGCATCCTTGGTGCCACCTTGATATTTTCCAGAAGCTTCTAGAAGCTTCTGGATGATCTCGTTGATGTCAGCGCCACATAGGATGGAAAAGTGGTGTGGTCCTTGCCATGTGGGCAAGGAATTGGGACCATACCTCTTCAATAGGAGATTTGTATCTTCCTATGGAGCAATTGCCAAGCCATTAACAAATCTTCTGCAAAAGGATGCTTTTAAGTGGTCTGCTGAAGCACAAAAAGCCTTTGACACTCTGAAATCAGCAATGATTCAAGCTCCTGTTTTGGCACTACCTCATTGGTCACAGGAGTTTATTGTTGAAACAAATGCAAGCTCCAAAGGGTTGGGAGCAGTGTTGATGCAAGGGAAACATCCTATTGCATATGTAAGTAAGGCTCTTTCTGCCAACAGTGCACCTTATCAGTTTATGAAAAAGAATTGATGGCCATTTTATTAGCTGTGAAGCATTGGCATCAATATCTTATTCTTAAACACTTCACAATAAGGACTGATCAGAAGAGTTTGAAGCACTTATTGGAACAGAAAATTACTACACCTCTTCAGCACACCTGGTTGAGCAAGTTAATGGGTTATGATTATCATATTGTGTACAAGAAGGGGGTAGAAAATTCAGCTGCTGATGCATTATCCAGAGTGCATAGTTCTTCTGTATTTTTCATGGCTGTGTCTTCTTATGATCCACTGTTATTAGCAAGGATAAAAAGTCATTGGGAACATGATTTACAAGCTCAAAGTTTGATTGAAAGATTGTCACAAGGGGAAGTTATTAAACACATGAAGTGGGATGGTGAGTTGCTAACAAGGAAGTCAAAACTTTGGATTGGTCAAGATAATGCATTAAGGAAAGAGATCCTATTGTTATGTCACTCATCAGCAATAGGAGGGCATTCGGGTATTCAGCCTACTTTGCAGAGGTTTCGGAACCTTTTTTTATTGGAAAATAGCAGACAAGGATATTAAACAGTGGGTTAAAGCATGTGAGGTCTGTCTTAAAGCTAAGTATGAAACTATTGCTACACCAGGGTTATTGTCACCTTTACCCATGCCACAATCAGTCTTCACAGACATTTCTATGGATTTTATTACTGGACTTCCAAAATCTAAGGGCAAAGATGTCATTTTGGTGGTCATTGACAGATTGACAAAATATGGACATTTCATGTCCTTACATCATCCTTTCTCTACTGTTCAAGTAGCTCAGGTAATGTTAGACAGTGTTTTCAAGTTGCATGGATGTCCAATGACTATTGTTTCAGATTGAACAATGTGTCTGTGTGGATGGATGGGACTAGAAAGGAATGGAGCGGATAATGCCCTTTTTTTTATTGATACACCCTATTGAACCTAGCCGAGTTGAGTAAGGTTGAACTCGAGCTCGAACTTAAATGAGGCAGCTCGACTCATCTCGTTTATTTAATTGAGTTGAAAAGTCGAGCTCGAGTTTGGCTCGTTAAGTGTTCGAGCTGACTCAAGTCAAATCGAGTCGGCTCATTAATTTTTTATTTTTATTTTTATTTTTAAATATGTAGTTCAGTTAATCACTTTATGAAATTCGTTATGCAATGTTTGACAAATTTACGATTTTACTTTCTTTAAAAGTTTACATGTCTATTTTCTCTCTCTATAACAGAGCGGCCCTCCCACCTCTGTGACGAGCCTAACGGTTATTTGTATTGTAGGTCTCTTTCCTGTTACGAGATTCAATTCACTAGGCTATCCAGAGGTCTGATTTTTGAATCTTCACTGTGCGTTTGGGTTGCAGTATGCTGTTTCATTAAGGGGCCATGTAGGAAAGCATTTTGACATGTGGTGGTGAATAGAGTAAGATTTGAGTGCAGAATACTTTGGACACTTTATATTCATGGGCAGGGGTTTTACAAAAGTTGTACCTACGAAACAAAAACTAGTTCCAAAAACCATCAAACAGTATAGTAGTTGTAGGTAGGGGTGCAAACGAGCCAAGCTACTTGCGAGCTACTCGAGCTCGGCTCGAAAAAAAGCTCGAACGAGACGAGCTTAAACGAGCTCGAGCAGTGGCGAATCCATAAATTTTTTCCTAGGGGTGCGGAAAAAATTAAAAAAAATTTAGGCCTCCAGCTATATAAAAAATTTAGTTCATAGCGGGTCGGATCGGGTCATGTAAACCCAGTAAACATAAACAAACAAGTTTTGCGAGCCGGATCAGATCAGATCGGATTGGGTCGGGTTGGGTCAATTTCAATTTTTCAAACAATCAAACCCTATTTTCTAACTTTCTATCACATTAACAAACAAAGTTTCGAGTAAAACACTAAACAACATAAAAAACCTTCTTAAGTAAGTAAATTAATAACAAAAAACCATCAAAGTTCAAATGCTGCCTACTTCTATTTCTCCTAATCATTAAATACAACAAAAACCTTATCTAAGACATAACTTGGTCTTTAACTAGAAGAATCCGACAAAAAAAGTGGTCCAACCCTTTTCCTCTTGAGAAATCGCACCATAACTTCTGTAGCA
The DNA here is from genome assembly GCA_030545235.1 of Helianthus tuberosus. Classification (NCBI taxonomy): domain Eukaryota; kingdom Viridiplantae; phylum Streptophyta; class Magnoliopsida; order Asterales; family Asteraceae; genus Helianthus; species Helianthus tuberosus. Next base: position 31,943,072 of record CM060405.1, read on the forward strand.
TGGTTCTTATCACATATAAATTTGCTCTGTAAGTTCATAAAACAAAAACACTTAAACAAAATAAACAATAATGTTCAACCAATACCATAGTCCATAATTTTCAATTTTAGTTTTCAAACATTCAAGTCCTAGTTTTAAATGTTGATTAGTAATCATTTAAACAAACAAAACTTAAAATAAAACAACAAAATCATTAAATACAAGTCTAGAACAACTAAAAAAATCAAAAAGCATAAAAAGATCAAACCCTTATACATCTATATTTTCTCCTAATCACCACATAAAAAAAACAATCAATAAAAAAAGGATAAATCTTTGGGTTGGGTTATGTTTGGGCATGGGTAGTTGGGTTAGTAAAATTAGATTGTAGATTGGGTTAAGTAAGCAAAAAGGGGTATTTAGCCTGAAATATCTGAGGGAAAAAAGGTTGAGCACTCCTCTCAAATGAAATGGTTATCAAATTTGTTAGGCTTGAAGGGGAATTATGTGGCATATGCACTTTCTAGAGTGTCCACAATGTTCAACCAATGTGTTATAGAAGATTCAGTTCAGTTTTAAGTCAAAATACTAACAGTGCTCCCAAAATGGCTCAAACTAAAGACTGTAGAAAATACTACTCAAATTGATTGATTGCATGTGAAGATCCTTACCCTAATTTTGAGTACACGTGCTATGAAAGTGAAAGTCAACATTCAAAAGAACTCCATTGACTAACCAGAAGTAGCAATACAACTAGTCTGTGATACATCTCACAACGATTTCTTCCTGTGATGCGTGTGGGGCCTGTGAGAGAATTGTTAAAATATCCGACTCTTCATCCTTTTCAACAAAGCTATATAAGATCACCCTCTTTAGCTTAGGCGACCTTGCCAAGATAAACTTCACAAACTCTATCACATGTTTCAAGTTGCTGAAACACATGATCTCCAATTCCTTCAGATGCTCCAACCGAAGATCTGAATATTCTTCCAATATACCACAACATATCTCATTGTCGTCAACAATACAATCATCAATCTACAGGAAGGGAAGGGTCGACATTATTTTTGTTAGTGGATTTTGGCGAGAACTAAAATATATAGGATAAAAAAAGATTTACCTCTAGCTCCATTTTCTCCAAGTTCGGGGAACATTTGATCAAAACAGCAAGAAAAGTTAATCTATGGTCGTCAACGAAACAAATATTGTTAAAACGAAAGCGTTTGAGGTGGATTAGTGTGGTTGGAAGCTCTTTTGGAATAGAATCTAGAACAAGCCTCTTCAACCATATGCAAAAACAAAAATTTACAACCAAAGTTTAATTTTCTTTTCTTCCGCTTATATATAACGTGGTTAAATGAATATTACCGGATGGTCACAGTTCCCCCAGATAGTAAGATGTTCAATCACAGGCAAACACTCGAATAGCTCAATGATGGTGCAATCTTTAGAACCGATATCTCCTTGCTGCAGCAACTTACAATATTCAGATAAGTTTCAAAAGCCCATGAGAATATGCATCCAAGTGAGAACTTACCAGATTGAACCTCTTAAGTGATGGACAATTTGATAGAAGATGAAGAAAAGCTTTTGTAGAGATCTTTACTTTTATCAAGGATAAGCTTCTAAGGCTACCAAATCCACTGAATATTGGTTGATGGTCAAGATTGACATAACAGAGATCTAGGTCTGTTAACTGATGCAAAGAGAAGGCACATAAGGGTAACTTATACGAATCCATATAATCAAACGCAAGTGTTAATTTCTTGACAGTATGGTTCCTTGACAAATGAAATATTATTTGATCGAGTTCATAAAAGTGGCAGCTTTTGTTCGAGTGAAAGGTGAACTCGTGTATTGGACCCTGGCGCATTAACAGAACTTGGTGTATTGCATTGAAAAGTTTACGCGTCTGGTGCTGATTCTCTTCAGTTGTTCTATTGTGCAAGGTAGACCAATAAAACTTAAGTTTGGGAATAGTGGTCCACTTGTACCTCCATTTCCTTGAGAGGATGCTTGTCCTTGCTGCCTCTTCAATTGGTAAAAGACATAGGATGTTTTCAGTTATGGTTTGAGGAAGTGTATTGATTGGAGTCGAAGACAATTGTTGAGCGTTAGACGAACATTCAGCATTCATCTTCAGGTGTTTTTGTCAGATTGATACTAGATAATGCTGCACATAAGCTGCCAAATACAACATTAGGGGAATAAAGTACATCACAAAGTCTAAAAATTAAACAAGTCAAAGAAAATGGTCATACATCAGTGTTTTGATGCGACAATTATAACATTTTCAATCCATGTATAGTTTATCTGCTGAACCCTATATCAGCTTATACTCCAGTGATCTACTTTTGCTTATCATTAACTTATAAAGGGTTATATAAACAGTTTAAACTTACTTTACTCTACTTTCATCAGTTAATTATTCTTTAAATAATTATTATAAGCAGGAAACACTCAACAGCATTAAAGAGGTTATAACAAGTTCAAGCAAAAGAAACACACCACAACCATCTATCCTCAGTTCCTCACACACTTTATATTATAGCTTTTATTTATTTTATATATGTAACATTATAACTTTCGAAACACCCATTTATCACACCAACAACTAATGAGCTGTTAAATTTGGTCACTGTTTTTATCCATCAAGTATTAACACACAGATGCATGTTCTGTGGATGAAAGTAAAAGACTTATGAAAGTAACAGCTATCAAAAAGGGAAACATAGATTTATAACACAATCAAAATGACATAAATAAACCCTAATCTCACCGAAATAAAAACCTAAAATCAAACATCTATCTCTTGAAAAGGAAAACAGAAGGCATGAAACAACTTATTAACCCTAAAATAACCTAAATGATACCTGAATTGAAATGCGTTTGAGAAGAATCTGTGTATGGGTACTCAATTAGGGTTCTCTTTCACACTCTGTGAGTCAACAATAGGGGGGTGTTTGGGATTCTTCTCAAAAACAACTTATTAACTTGTACAAGTCATAAGTTACAAATACGGAGTTATCATTCTCAACTTCTAACACATAAAAACAACTTAAATAAGCTAACTCAAACACATGGTGTTTGGGTTAGTTTATTTTGGAACAACTTTTAACTTATTGACTTATAATAAGTTAATAAGTTGGTTTTTAGTGGGTGTTTGGGTTAACTTATTGACTTATAATGAGTTTTTGTGTAATAAAAAGTTAAAAAGTAGAAGTCAGGAAATCCTGACTTATTGAGTTATAATAAGTAGAAGTTAAAAAGGAGAAAAAGAAGGAATCCCAAACACCCCCTATAAAAAGTACTTATTAACTTTTTTAAGTTAATAAGTTACAACTTCTTCCAAAATAAGCTAACCCAAACACCCTCAATGTATTGTCGATGAAGCTATACGACTTATGGATTTGAAATAGAAAGTAATAGTTATCAAAAAGGAAAACATCTATGACTTAAGATCAGGGGTGTAACCGAGCCGACCCAAGCCCGAGCTTGATTGGGCTCGAGCTCAGCTCGTCATGTCTTTATGAAGCCCGAGTTCGACTCGGTTCGAGCCTCTTTACTTGAGCTCGAGCTCGGCTCGCAAGTAAAACTCAAAGCTCGACTCGGCTCAAGCTATTTTTGGAACAACCTCAAACGAGCTAAAAGTTCGGCTCAATCTCACTTCAATATCGCTTCAACGAGCCAAAGCTCCTCTCGCCAATGTTATCATCATTATTATTATTATTATTATAGTATATATATATATATATAAAATAGAGTAAATTGCCAAAATCGTCCCTGATATTTGGGCATGTTTGCCATTTTCATCCAAAACAACTTTTTGTATAATATAGTCCATCACCTTTGGGATTTTTTGCCATTTTCATCCAAACATCTAATTTGCTTTATTTTTTCTATCAAACATTTGGATGAAAATGACAAAAAATCCCAAATATCGAGGACGATTTTGGCAAAAAAAGTCAGAAGTTTGGATGAAAATGGCAAAAAATCACAAAAATAAAGAACTATATGGTACAAAAAAGTTGTTTTTGGATAAAATGGCAAACATACCCAAACCTCATGGACGATTTGGCAATTTACTCTAAAAATTAAAATAGTGTTTGGGCTCGTTTAGCCTAATAGAGCTTTGTATTTCAGGCTCGATAAAGAAATGAGTTTTATTTCAGGGTCGAGCTCGGGCTCGTTAAAGCTCGGCTTGTTTGAGCTTTTAACCGAGCCGATAACGAGTAACTCTCGACTCTAGGCTTAGGAGGCATAAAACCCTGAAATCATCTATTTTGTATTTTTTATTAACTATTTTACCGAACCACTAACTATTTTATTACCACTCCAATTTTATTTACAATTTCTTTTAATGGTAACACTTACCTGTAGTAACTATACGATTACAAATTAACGAAGTTGTATGTTTTTTTTTTTTTGGGTAAAAACGAAGTTGTATGTTTACATTACCAAGTCACATTATTGGAAGTCTTTGACAATTTGAATATCTAAAAATTTTTATATGAAAAAGGGTACCCAAATTTAGGAGTGACCCCAATCTCCCACATGTATATTACTGTGCCATAGATTCAAATGGTGTAGTACCATTGAGATAAAGGTAGGTGTCTCAGTTTGTTTGCTCAATATTTATTGGGCACATAATATATCAGAGGATTGACCATTGATGTGCTAGTCAATATTACCCTATATACTTAAAATACAAAGTCGGTGGCAAAGGCCACCGACATCCCACTCATACGAAATTACCCCCGCTTAATCTATTTAATATCCGTTGCAGTCTTCTCCTTCTCAAAAGAGGGGTTGTTTTCTCTGTCTTCGGAGGAGTACGGTTAGACCTCCGATCATGCAACCAGGACAAAACCTCACAGTTGAAGCAAAGTATAGTTGAGTGACATTGGCGGTGCTTTAATCCAAGATCCCCATGTTTCTCTGCGCTGCTTCATCTACCTTTCAATAACATTTAAATAGAATCCGTTGCTCTGAAGTTGTCGCATGACTATGGTGGTTTAGGGTTTTCAGGACCGCTACAACTATGAAAGCTACAAAAATACAATATTACCCTTCGTTCAACCACCCGGATTTTGGTTGCCACCACAGAGTCGACCATCGCTAAAGACAGAGCGAGGAGATTAGGCGGTTGTACAGCGGTGGCCGGTTCCGGCGATGGGTCAGCTTTGCGAGTTGTTGGCCGGAGTTCACCCAGTAGATATCGCCCCGAGGTTTTCCCGGCCAGCACAGCTTAGGCGAAAGACGGATGTGGAGATTTCAGACGGTTGCGATGGTAGGTGACAGAGAAAGGGTAGGTGGAGCGTTGTGGTTGTTTGCGATGGTCATTGTGGTGGTTGACGGCGTACAGGCGGTTAGCGGCGGTACGGTGATGGCGGCTAGATGGTTACGAACTTCGGTGAACAGTAGTTCACCTGCTTTTAACGTCGGCCAAGGAAATTACACTTCCACCCTCGCCTCCAAATTTACATTGCGTGACGGTGGGTGTGACTGTGGTGAGTATGGTGGTGGTTGACGTGTCGCAGTGACGTTGGCGAGTCGCAATGACGGTCGAATGGCTGTGACGGTGGCTGTGGTGGTGGTTTGAATTGCCTTTACGGTGGATGGCAAATTAGTGGGTGGGTAGAGACATGGCTGTAAGGTGGTGGTGAAACAATGGCGGTGGTGTCGCTAGGAAAAACATGATATAGAGCAAAGCAAGAGAGATGTTATATTGATAGTGATAGAAATAGTTTAAAATAAAGATGTTGCAGGGTTTTCTGTTTCTCCACGTAAGGCCAGCTGTATATTCCAAAAATAATTTATATATTTACTATTCTTATTCTTATTTACTTTCTTTTTTAAAGGCACTTTTCTTAATTACTAAACCTTATTAATTGCATTAGCCAAATTGATGAAAATAATGATTCCATATTCCCATTGATTCAAAAATTTCAAAAGAGTCACCATTTGCAAAATACCTTCACCGGCCACAGGTTACTAAATGATGGCCATTTACAAATTTGGGTTTGCAATCAATATTTTATTTTAGCGTAAATAATGTAAAACATAATAAATAAAATTGTTGTTTTTTACTGGATATTTTTTTTAAAGGCCTTTTTTTACACATTATCATGCTGTTATTGTAAATATTTTTTTCATCATCAAAAACGTTTAAGTAAATTTAATTATAATAATTCACACCATAAGTTGCATGATGGAGCTGGTAAATACGATTTTTAACAACATATTAATCATGGGCTCAATCCCTATTCCTTTCAACTATTTTTCATTTTGCTTTTTTCCTTCTTTTTTCCTTTCCTTATAATTTTTTCAACTAAATTGTTTTTCTTAGATTTGTATACTGCTCATTTAGTCATGGGCTAGATCCCTATTCCTTCCAACTATTTCTTTTTTTGGTTTTTTCCTTCTTTTTTGCTTTCTTTATAATTTTTTCAACTAAATTTGTTTTTCTCAGATTCGTATACTGCTTCATTCAGGAATAATAATGTTTTCTATATAGTGCATCATGCTCTTAAGCCACCTACATAGTCTAACCCCTAAGCTTTCACGCAATGCCGTACATTTGTGTGTTTTAATGTTTTATGCACATGGTTAAAAGCTTTGTATTATACACCTTTAAGTAATTGTCTTTTAGTCATTGTGTTTTACGAATTATGAGTAGCGTATTATGTCTCACGCATTGTGTTTTACGAATTATGTGTAGTACAATGCGTCTTACGCATTGTGTTTTACACTTCGTGTGTGATTGCACAGTTCAACCCGCCGTGCGCCGCCGCAACGCGCGGCGGGCAAGATACTAGTTTGAATAAAAGGTTAAAGAAAAATTAGAAAAAAAAAAGTAAGAGAGGAAGGTGGTTTGTCCACGTAAAGTGTGGGTGGGCGTTAAAAAAAGGAAAATATCCGCCATTGACCAATCCCGATTTTCAAAATTGCTACCTCCCGAGTCTTGGTAGAGACGTTTCACGGATCCATGTGCATGGGAAACGTCATCCAATACAAACATGACACGTGACGCCTCCCAGTAGTCTCAGACATTTCCTAGAAGTCTCGGACGCCTCCCACACATCAGTCTTAGACGCTTTCCAAATGTGAGGAGTCCAGAAGTCTCAGACGCTTTCCATACACATGGATTCGGGAAACATCTCTCCCAAGACTTGAGAAGTGGCCATTTTGAAAATAAAGCTTGGTCAATGGCTATTTTTTTGAAATTTTGCTTAGAAAAGTAAGAGAGGAAGGTGGTGTGTCCACGTAAAGTGTGAGTGGATGTTAAAAAAGGAATATTAGATTTTAATAATCTCAACTATTCGCCATTGGCCGCCAATAGTCCTAACTTCAAAAATAACCACTGGCAGTCACAACTATTGACATATTGGCCACCAATGGACCTTAACTAATAGAACCCTAACGCTGTTAATCTTCTGTCGTCAAAAAACCGTTTTTAGCCAGAAAATGATTTTTAAAGGTCCGATATAAGGTTACAAAGAGGTTTGAGTTTTCCGACCAAAAAGTTGAGTTTTCCTACCAAAGAGGTGTTTTCAGGCGAAAAATGAGTTTTCCGGCGAAAAAAAAAAATTTCTGACGACTTCAATAACTGGGACTTTTACTAGAAAAAAGGTTCATAAGGGTCCATAATAAAGTTACAAAGAGGGTCGGGACGAAAAAGTTGAGTTTTTTGGCCAAAAATGAGTTTTCCGACCAAAAACGTTTTTCCGGCGACTTGAAAGCCGTTATGTTAATAGTTGAGACTGTCAGTGGTTATTTTTCAAGTTAGTACTGTTGGTGATTATTTTTTAAGTTAGTACTATTAGCGGACAACGACGAATAGCAAGGCCGGCTTGAGGGTAATTCAAACCAAGCCATTGCTTTGGGCCTCACCTCCCTAAAGGCCACAATAATTAAAACCTCTTGTAAGTATACATATGGAAATTATGTGGGAAAGACCAAATCATGGCAATTCAAGCATCACATAAACTTAATTAAAACCTCTTGTAAGTATACATATGGAAATTCAGTGAGAAAGACCAAATCATGGCAATTCAAGCATCACATAAACTTCGGTGAGAAAGACCAAATCATGGCAATTCAAGCATCACATAAACCAAAGGCACGGAAGTATCATTAAGTTTTATTTGTGTAATTCGCCTACAATCAAGTAAACTTATTTTTATTTTCTCGAAAAGGGCTATTTTCATTAAGTTTTATTTGTGTAATTCGCCTACAATCAAGTAAACTTATTTTTATTTTCTCGAAAAGGGCTATTTTAGTTATTGCTTTGGGCCCCGCAAAGGTTGAGCCGGCCCTGACGAATAGTCAGGATTATTAAAATCCAATATTCCTAAAAAAACGAATAGTCAGGATTATTAAAATCCAATATTAAAAAAAAAATTAAATATTTTCGCCGCTACCACAATTGAAACTTTGTGTGGATACATATCTTATCAACCGAGTTGCATCACTTTTGCAGTTGTGCTACTTATCTCACGCAACAACTTCTTTTGATAACTTTTACATTAGTATTATCAACTTTGTCAAAAGAATACAATACAATAAAATGAAGTAAAAAAAAAAAGTTATGAATTTGTGATCTGCAGCAGGTCCTTAGATATCAAAAGAAGCATATGAAGGATTTTAAGGGTGTTAATTGGAAGGAAGGGAAAGAAAAGGAAAATTTGAGGGAGCATGGCTCAATGCTAATCGGGGGGTTTGATAGCTCTAATCGTTTGTTTTCAATTTCTTCCATTGGTTTGAATATAGTCACAAGGAAAGGGTAATTATACTTGTTATTGTAAAATATGAAACTTCAAATTAAAACAAGAGTAAAATGCACGGATAGTCCTTGTGGTTTTGCAAAGTTTCACCTATAGTCCCCAGAGTTTGGAAATTACACTCCTAGTCCCTGTGGTTTATGACTTTGTTTCTCGGATAGTCCCTGGGTGTAACAGACGTTAACTAGCAACGTTAAGTGTGGTCATGTACCGAACATGTGAGGGTAATTTCGTCCATTAATGTTTTAAACCCTCCTTCCATCTGTTTTTTATACCTCCATCGACGACCACCATACCCACCTTCCATAATCACCATCACCCTTCCTCCTCAGTCCTCACCCTTTCACCACCACCATCGATATCAGTCACCCACACCCGTCGCTCACCGCCGGCCGACCTCCGATTACCATATCATCAATCACCTCCGATAACCACCAGCATTAATCACCGCCGGTCGACCACTGTCGATGACCTCTTTCCACACCACCGTTGACCGCCATATCCACCGTGGGGCTCCGATTGACTTCCGTCAACAGCTGATTAACAAACAGAGTTTTATAATTTATCTAGTTTTCAGCACAAGTGAATCAGGTATGAAACTTTATATGTTTTTATTGTTTTATAGAGACGATTATTCGTATGTGATTGGGAATTTTGAAGATTGTTATTTGGTATTTAAGCTGGTTATTGAAAAAGTATGTTTGAATACAGATAGGGGTCAGGAATTTCAATTTAGAACAGAGTTTAGTTCAGATTAGGATGATGAATTCAATTGGGGCCTGATTTGATTTTGTGAAGGAGGGGTAGTGAATAAAAAAAAGGTTGATTTTTGGTCGAGAGATGTTTTTAAACAAGTGTCCAGGCTGCCGTTGATGGAGGTATAAAAAAAGGTTGATGGTGATTATGGAAGGTGGGTATGGTGGTCGTCAATGGAGGTATAAAAAACAGGTGGAAGGAGGGTTTAAAACATTAATGGACGAAATTGCCCTCACATGTTCAGCACATGACCACACTTAACGTTGCTAGTTAACGTCTGTTACACCCAGGGACTATCCGAGAAACAAAGTCATAAACCACAGGGACTAGGAGTGTAATTTCCAAACCCTGGGGACTATAGGTGAAACTTTGCAAAACCACAGGGACTATCCGTGCATTTTACTCTTAAAACAAAATACAAATGTTATCATAATTTTTTGGTTAATCTGAATACAAAGATCATATAAATATTACAATACGGTAACCGTGTTAGAATAAGTCGTATTACAACATATCGTAGGAAAACAAAAAGAATGAGAAACAACCATGAAACACTCGAGTATACAATGCTGTTTTCACGATCATAAAGTCGACTCAAACTTCACCGTCGTTTGTGGTAACCACATTGCGCCTTCAATGAAATTCGCCACAGTGAACCTGTTAGCGTCGCTACTAGTTAGGCTGGGCCTATAGCCAGCCCATTTGACCCGTTGACCGACACCAGCACCCCCGCCAGTGTTCATGTACTCGCCATAGAAAATTGACTTAGGTGGGTCAACACCACTGACCCATGAAATCCATCCCTGCGGGCTCAAAAACGCTCCAATGTTGGACTGCATGATTACCGTCGTTGAAAATTCCTTCCACGGCCTACCAAGGTACGTAGGAGCCCTCAGCTGATCCAATGGCGAAATATCACATTTTTGGATCGAAATACCCGTGTTTTGATTCGGGTCTTTCTTTCCCTGAGCCGTGATGGTCACAAACTGGTTTGCCATAGGCTGGCGCGGCATGATCTTGCAGTTTTGGAACACCACAGCCGCGTTTCCGAAGATGAAATCAATGGTTCCAGTGACATCACACTCGCGATAGAATTGACGGTTTGAATGGGGATAAAGCGTGTCTTGATACGCGTCAAACGAGCATCTGTAGAAAACCGAAAAATCCGAACCGGACCGGAACGCCACTGCTTGATGTTTTTCTGGACCGGCTGTGTTTATGAATCCCATATCCATTGCTACAAACCCTCTTCCAGCAACAGCTGATAATCATTCAAATCATTAAAGATTAAAGTTAAAGTTTACACCTTTAATTTTCTTGATAATTAATTAAGAAACCAAACTATTATGCTACCAAAGAAAATGACACAATGATGGTAACGTTCATTATGCTGTCATGTGATTAAATATCTGATAGAATTAGTCAATTAATTAGAGCTGGTAAAAGTATTTATTAAACCCATATGGCCATATAATTTTTAATAAAAATAATAATGTATTCAGATGATATTTGTAAAACTTTACAAAGTAATAATTAGTCTTAAGCCCCCACGTGCGGGGCGGAGAGCGTAAAACCGTGCAACGGGCTTAAATCATGCGAAGTAGCAACCAAACAACGATCAAAATCGGAAAAAAACGTAAAACAAAAACACGATTTTATAACACCAAGTGACTCACGTGACATAATAAGTAGACGAAGTCGAATATATACTGATACGTATTAGAAAGTCGAGGGGGTATAAAAACCCAAGTGACCAAATGTGACCACCAAATACCGTAGTAAGTAGCAACCAAACCACAACAAATCCAGAAAAAAAACGTAAAATAAAAACTAATAAAAGAAAATTTTGTTTAACTTTTTTGGCAAATTTATAAAAAAAATCAGAAAAAATTTATAAAAATTTTAATTTTTATTACAAAATTTAAATGACCATAAAGTTACCATAGAAAAAGAAAAAGAAAAACCCAAAAAATACCAATAAAAGACAAAAAAAAATATTACTATTCATTAGCATGCTAGGAATTAATGCACAGATATCATATTCAGATGATATTTTAAGGTTTCCACTATTCTCCCACTTCTAAAATCTTATTTTCACACCTTTATATGTATACATGTATAGAGCCTGTATAGAGTTATACAAGCCGTATAACTGATTGTTGCACAAAAAAAGTTAAAGAATGTTTTTTTGTCTCCATGTTTACGGGCCATACGACCCGTATAGAATGTTATACAACCCATATAATGCTATACGACCCAAACCTTATATAATGTTACACAACCTAATATTTTCTCCATCTATATTACCCGTATAATATTATACAAGCCATATAACATTATACGACCCAATATTTGTCATGTTAGGTTATTTTATACGGACCGTATAACGTTATACGACCTGTATAAAAATTGTAAAATTAAGATTTTAATATGTGACTAAGACACATTAAATATATGATAGAACTAGTCAATTAATTAGAGTTGGTAAAAGTATTTATTAAACCCATATGGCCATATTATTTTAATAATAATATTCAGATGATATTTTAAACCTTTATTGTAGTCACGTCCGAAGCCTAATTAAACTTGCATTGCACATGGTTAGTGGTGGTGACATTTTCAATTGTCAGGGATCGGGATAATGCCACGTGACATCAGGAGACAACAAACCATGTGCGTGGGGTTAGAATGTTAGATGCATACAATCCAATTTTAATGAATTTCACTAGCATACAACTAACAAAGCACTGTTTGTTTTTCCTTGATTTTGCAAAGTCTTGGATGGGGTGCGTACGTCCCCACTTCAATGTTGGTTCCATATGTAACGGTCAAAATAGATCTATAAAATCCATCATCAACCGTTGAAACCGGTGGAATGTCTAGACAATGAATGTGTGTGATATCTTTTTTTTTTTTTTTTAACGGCAACTTTCAAAAAACCGGTTATGTAAACCAGAGAGGTCGTTTAATTTTTATTTCTTTAGTTTTTACAGTTTGACACTTTAATAGCTTGGTCCGGTTTAAAACGAAAAACCTGTTGTGTAAAGTGAACCGGTCATTTAACTTTATGATTTCTATTTCTTTTCTTTTCAAAACATATAGTTAAGTATAGTGATTATAAATCATGAAACAATCTTCCGTCATTCTAAATATTTTCATATAAAATCTTCTCTCAATTTAAATATAGATTTTTTTTAACCCCAGGTGAATCTGTAAAAACCCAACTCTTAAATCGTCAAATCATTCTGTCTGGCTGAATCTACTTACCCGACTGGTTTCATCATTCTTGAAACCGTAGTTAACAATTGAACAACATATTATTCCATATATAAATTATCAACTTTTTTGTGCATCATAACTTGTACCCTATGCTTGGGGAATTTAAAAAAAAACACTTGATTTTTCACTTTCAACCTTAAAGTTTTATCTTTTACATTTTAATCCATTACTTGATTTTCCACTTCAACCTTAAAGTTTTATATTTTACATTTAACCCATTTAAAATTTTTACTTTTAACTCAAACTTTTTCATCTTTTGTAATTTACCACAACACTTTATTATTTACTACTTTGGTCCTCCATACTTTTTATCTTTTGTAATTTACCACAACACTTTATTATTTACAACTTTGGTCCTCCATACTTTTTATCTTTCGCAAGTTTTTCTTTTTACGTTTCGTTCTAAATTTTGCGAGTTAACTTGTCGTAGCGTGCATGTGAGGTTCAACGTTTTTGCTCTATTTCTCCATATTTGACAGACCCGTCGCAACGCGCCCATTTTTTCCCTTTTGAAAACATCGCCGCAACGGGCGGGTCCTAGATCGACTAGGTTATTATTTTCTACGTTTTACGTTTCTGGTTAATTTCTTCGCATTAACACACTGTAACGGGTGTGTGTGGTTCAACGATTTTAGTCTCATTTTCGTTCAGTGTAATTTTTACCATTTTATCTATTTTATTTTTACGATGTTGAGAGTCGATGTCGTTGTGGCATTGGTGCTACTTGGCACGGTTTTACGAACGTTTTTAACCTATTAAATTTTTTACTAATATTTTGTTTCTGTTTACCCCTATACTTCCTTTACATAAAAACTATTTTTGCGTGCATATTTTATGTACGAGTATGTATAAATATGATTTCTTCTGCATTCCGACGTAAACTTTTTTTATAGACGAGTCAGGTCAAGTATAATACATTTTCGTTTAAAGAAACCATTTTTACGTGCATATTTTTATGTACGTTTCGTATAAATTCAAGTTATTGTTTGACATGAATTCCATTTACTTTACGTTTGATCCAATGACAATGCTTATACATGTTACACTGAGTTCAACTGGATACGTCGAAATGTGTGTTTTCATATGGTTAATGCATCATATAACGTTTGGACTAATCCATTCAATGTTTACGATGTACCCGCGCCGCAACGCGGGCGGGTCTTAACCCTAGTTAGTTTTAAAGTGTAAAGTTAAAATACAAAATACTCTTAACGTAGGAAGTGAATGAGACATTAATTGCAAAAAAAAAAAAAAAAATTATGATTTAACACTAGTAGAGTAATTATATATTTACTATAATTACTCTATTAGACCATGCGTAGTGGTTGGGGTGAATAATGTCTCACCCTTGGGCGTTGTCCGCCACGGTTTTTTCCAAAATGGGTGTAGTGGAGACGTGGGCGTAGACCATCAAAATGGGGCTTGGGGCGTTCTATTTACCACGCCTGACAACAAAAAACCACAAAAAACGTCCAATGGGGCGGATAAGTGGGCGTGGGGTGGCTCAAAAACGCCCAAAAGAGGCACGACTACGGATGGTGTAAAATCATGATACAAAAATACATGTTTTGATGAAAAAAATTTCAAAAAATAAAAATTCATCATACGTTAAAGGTATTTTGTATGTTAAGACTCATTTCTACACTAAATTAACCATCTATACTATATAATAAAAGAAACCTGATTTGGGACACTTGTCATTCTCCCATTTAATTGATTAAAATTATTAATAATGCTAAAAATAATAATATTTAATCTAAATTAATAAAAATTCTTATTATTAATAATATTTAATCAAATCTAAAATCTAATCTAATACAAATTTTTATTATCAATAATATTTAATCAAATCTAATAAGAATTCATACGAATTCCAAAGTTATATTAACTTTCAAATAATTAAAAAAAATCCGCTAATCTACCCTCAACCGAACCACATCGTGTTAAATGAGCAGCACCATTATCTATGTCGATCAATTTGGAGGGTTACCCATGTGGTAATATTTTTGGATTAATATTTGACATTCCTTTTGTAAATAGTTCTAAATAATTTATAAATCCACAAGAAAAAGAATAATACATCCACACAAGTGCACATATGATTCATATTTTATTATATATAATAAAAGAAATCATTTTAGGGACAGGGGCAGATGTAGCATATAGTAAGGGGTGGCGTCCGCTACGGCTTGGCATTCCGGCAGTAGTGTAAAATTAGTGTAAATTTTGGAAAATTTTGACGTTTTTTCGATTTCGTTACCGCTTATTTATAAAACGTTACGGCTTGGCGCGAATCCTAGATCCGCCACTGTTTAGGGATACTTATCATCATATTAGGCCATGTCTTATGGATAATTATTGTTTTAGTTTAATCTCTTCTAATTAATAATAGATAATCCTCCTACTAAATATTATTTAGTTATTGTTTTAGTTTAATCTCTTCTAATTAATAATAGATAATCCTCCTACTAAATATTATTTAGTTTAATTATTACTTTTATATTTATCTATTTACTTTAAATTCAAACTTAGTTATCTAATTTGATATTAGAGTAAATTACGATTTTGGCCCATGTGGTTATATCACTTTTACCCTTTTAGCCCAAATTTTTTTTTAACATATGAGCTCTCAATGTCTTTTTTTCTAACCCTTTTGCACCCAAACGTCTTTTTTTCTAACCCTTTTGGCCCCTAAAAGTAAATGGATGGAGTTAGTGTTAGGGGCTAAAAGGGTTAGAAAAAAAGACGTTGGGGGCACAGATGTTAAAAGATTCATTTATTTGGTAAACAATATTACATTTATTCAACCCGTGTAATACACATGGTTTTAAAGATATAACTTTTTTATTTGATATATAAAATTATATTTATTCAACACGTACAATATGGTTCTTATAGATATAACTTTTTATTATTTAATATATAAAATTATATTTATTCAACCTGTGCAATAAATGAGGTTTTTAAAAATATATTGTTTTATTATTTAGTATATAAAATTCATTTATTCAACCCGTGTAATACACGGGGTTTTAACCTAGTTCTTATATAAAAAATCTACCCAACCCGACCATGATTCATTAAATCAAGAAAAAAAAAACATAGAAAAGTAACTTACCGAAAGTGGCGGTGGAAAAAGTCGGTGTACCGTCGATGAAATTCAGGCTACCGGAAACAATCGACTTAGTCTTCCCATCACCGTAGATCATAACATTCCAAAACGATTTATCCAAAACAACATTCTCCTTATACACCCCTTCCTTAATATATATTACAAACACCGATTTACTCTTCTTCGTTACCTTCGCCATCGCCTCTTTAATCGTTCTAACACCACCACTTCCGTCAGCAGCCACCGTCACATTAGGCGTCGGTCTAACCTCCTGCAACAACCTCCGTACACCCGGAGACACCCATTCCGGAAAACCCGTTACCGTTAACATCTTCCTGTGAAAATTAATATTCAACTTCCCTAATATCCCAGCAATCTTGGACACAATAGCCAAACTGTTACTAGCGTATTCCGTAGAGTTCTTCATTTGAGATTTGGTATCATCAACAAAAGTTGAATTTGAACTCATTTCATCTAACGCATCTATACACGTTTCTTGATTTGTTGTAGCAGTGCTCAACCACGTTTTCAGGTCTTCAACTTTGGGTAAAGTAAGCAACTTCTCATTCGATTTCACATCCATTTCGGATAAACAATCTTGAAGATACTCAACGGCGTCGTTTAACACCGTCCCGCATACACCCAAAGCCTTTTTAACCGTCTCATTGGTCGTTTTCGAACCCAATTTATCCGGCAACGTTGCCACGTCGGATAGCGATTTCAAAACCACCTGTAACGAGAGCTTTAGCAGCTCTTCGGGATCGGTAGAGTTCGATTTGTTAATCTCGGATATGCTGTTGTAGCAGGATTCTGGGTACAACGTTTGGCTGCAGACTGCTTTGAGCGATTGGGATGAGGAGTTGGAGCCGACGGTGGAGTCGTCGTTGTTTTTGTTGCGTTTGTGAATGAGGGTTCCGGCGACGGCTCCGATGATGACGGCGAGGAGGAGGACGACGGAGACGGTGAGGATAATTATGCGTTTGCGGGTTTTTCGGCGGAATGCTTGTTCTTCTGCCGGGTCTACTTTGCCGTAACCTTTGAAAGATTTGATGGTATCCATGTTTGATGTGTTTGGTTTTTTGTGTTTGTGTTGGTGTTTTGAGTGTGTGTGAAATGGTTTATATAAATAAAGTGGGTGATGCTGTAAGACGCGTATGACTTTGTGTTTTTTTTTTTTTTTTTTTTTTTTATAATTTTTTTTAGTGTTTTGAATAAGTTATTAGTTTCTGGATTTGTGATATTTTTTCCAGCTTTAATAATAATATGAATTCCACACTATCAGCGCCAGTTGTGGCTTTAATAATTTTTTTTGCGTGTTAAGTTGAGGCCGGAAGGTGTTTTTTTTTTTTTTTTTTTTTGAACGGTAAATTTGGATCACTGACGGACCACTGGAGTATCATCGTGCCACTAGTAGAACCATCCGATCATATCCATCTCCACTAGGCAATAATGCCTATACACCAATTCAGGAGGAAACCCAATAAATCTGGGAAAACCTCCATTGTGGGAATCGAACCCATGACCTAATGGTCATAAGCCTTATCCCACCCCCAAGATACCACTAGGCTATAATGCCATTGATGTAACATCTAATACACTTTGATTACGATAAAAATTGACTATTCAAATAAAAGTCATAAATTAACTAGAGTAAATTACGATTTTGGCCCATGTGCTTATATCACTTTTACTCTTTTAGCTTAAAAAGAAATCTTTTAACCCCATCCATTTACTTTTAGGGGCCAAAAGGGTTAGAAAAAAAGACGTTAAGGGCTCAGATGTTAAAAGATTACTTTTTAAGCTAAAAGAGTAAAAGTGATATAACCATAGGGGTCAAATCGTAATTTACTCAATTAACTACTTGTGAGATAAGTTTTAAATTTCATAGTAATAAAATACATAAATCTATTATAGGTGTTAGTTAATCTCTAAACATCATTATCATATTTTAAAAGTATTACATTTTACTAGTTTTCAATTTATTTTGCTTTGCTGCTCTACTTTTTTCTTAAGAACTTGACATCTATTAAATTTTAAATTCTACTTCCTTTTTATAAGATAATGTTACCATTGTAAAGGTATAATTATAAACTTGTATGACGTTAGTTATTAATGTATAAAAAGACTTGTTTTCATGATTTTATATCATATAAGTCATTTTGTAATATCTATCATTTATTGAACTTTTGAATATCTTAATATGTGGTATATCAGTTTTAAAACTTAGTCAAAGACCTTGTTATATACTTGTATCCTTTAAGAGTTGAAGGTGAGACAACAGACAAGGTGAGGGAATTAAGATTGAAAAGCCAACCCATTAATGGTCCAACTGTTTACACTTGTTTTCAAGTCAAAATCAGACGGACAAAAAGTTTATTATATTATATTTTTATTTAATTTTACATAACTTTTTTTTATTTCTTCTACTTTTATTGCTTTTGTTAAAAGTAATAATCTTATAATTTAATGAAAACTATCTGGTTGGGCCCATTGCTTCTATAGTTGTATTATTCTACTCTATACATGACTTTTATCTCATCTCCTTGTTGTGTTTACATACTTTGGAAAAGTCAACTAAACATAAGAACGTTGGGGCCTGCCGTTGATTAAGGCAAATCATGTGTGTTTCCTATACATCATTTCCTTCCCTTTTTTTAATTTTAATATTTATTTTGTTGCTTTTTATATTATACTAGATAGATGTTGTAATGCAATTGCAGACCGTTTCCTTCTTTGTGCAAGTTGTATTTCTTTTAGCAACATATGTTTTGTAGCACCTTGTAATGATGTGTGACCTGGCTGGCTCACCAATTGAAAGATATGGACCGAGTAGCCGTGGAATCAAGTATCTCCATGTGTCACTGTCATCACATTAGTGCACACGGTATGAACTAAGCATGGTGCGAGACTAGAAGAAAAGTGGGTGGGTACAGGCAGGAACATTGTTCGGGTGCCGTGCTTGTTAGGATCGAGCGCAGACACTTTTAAAACCGCAAAAGCAAAATAAACGAAAACAAAGATTTATGTGATTTGGTCTATTGGCCGACGTTCACGCATGAAAACTAGGATGTTTTTATTGAGGTGTAAAACAATTACAAATACATCAAACCAGTGTTGTTAAAAGCGATCGCCCAGTGCGCCTGGGCGATCTGGACGAACAAGGCGACCTTGTAGCGCTTTTGTCTCCTAGATTAAAAAAAGCAACGTTCTTTAAAAAAAAAAAAAAACCCTATCTTTAAAAACAAACTAGATTTTACTTACAACTAACTTTAAATATTTTAGAATCATATCTCATCAAATCTTTATATATTTTTAAAAGATATTTTGAATTTCAAATACTTAAGAGATATATTATCTTTATACAATATTAATTCTGTATATAACAGATAACTCGTATACACAGCAACAACATTCACAGTTCTATTATTTTCTGCCGGCAAAATAAAACTACAAGCATGTGATTCTGTCACAAAATTATTTATTCTTTCATCATTCAGTTACATATTAACCCATGGGAACTATGCTACAGGCTATGGCTTCTCAAGATGTTGGACCATCGGAGAGCAGGAAAACGGACCCTGGATGGAAGTACAATCATCTGAGAAATCCTGATGATAAAAATGCGGTTTCATGCAACTACTGCAACAAGATTACTAAAGGTGGAATTTTTCGTGCTAAACTACACCAAATTGGAGGGAAACAGAAACGTCAAGTCATGTACGAGGTGTCCACAGGAGGTTAAAGATGAGTTGAAGGCGTATGTTTTGAGCCAAAAGGCCAAGAAAACAAATGACGGGTTGGTGATTTGGGTGATGAACAAGAGGATGATGAAGTAATAGAGATACCTACTCATCTAAACAAGAGGCAAAAGACTAATGTGAAGGGGCCATTAGATGTGATGTTTTCAAAAGGTATGATAAATTATTCATTATTTTTAGTTAATTACATGTATGTTAAATTCTGTCTCAGTTAATCAAATCATTGGTGTGTTAAATTATGTCTCAGTTAACTAACTCCGTAGTGTGTTAAGTTTTGTCTGAGTTAATCAAATCGGTGGTGTGTTAAGTTCTGTGTCAGTTAATTAACTCATTTGTGTGTTAAGTTTTGTCACAGTTAATTAACTCAGTCGTGTGTTATCTTCTGTCTCAGTTAATTAACTCAGTCGTGTGTTAAGTTCTGTCTCGGTTAATTAAATCAGTGGTGTGTTAAACTCTGTCTCAGATTGTGTTTTAATTAAATGAATTTCAGTAGTGTATTTATGTAAGGACTCTAAAAAATGTCCTAAACCAACCCACAAGTAAAAACCCGGACCCCTGAAACCCTATTGTGCATGAAAAACCAAGAAATCAAGAAATCTGGTCTTCAGGCGGGCCGCGTAAAGGTCAAGCTTAAGTTGACGCGGGCCGCGTCAATGTGGTGTTGACCGGATAAGCATTCCAGATCCACGTGGCATCCATCTGGCAACCCTACGCGTGACCCAGCAAACCTACACGTAGACTAGGTGGCTACGCGGGCCGCGTAAGGGACAGGCTAAGGTTCACGCGGGCCGCGTGGACCCTATTTTTCACCTATAAATAGCTTGGACCAGGAGCTTTCATTCGGTGTCGAAACCACAATTCAAAAACGAAAGTATACTGTCCAAAAGTCGAATTTACTTCCAAAATTAGTGGGGTACTGCTACGATACCGGGTATTAACTCGATCGCTGCTACGATTCAATGTCCGATCGATTGAAAACTATCCAATGGATGTTTAAGTGCTGCTCAAAATTTGGGTTATACTTTGTCATTCGTCGTGAATTCGATGGATGTTTAAGTATTGCACTTTGTCATTAGTTGTGAAGGTTTTTAATCTCGTGAGTTATCGTAAATGCTGTATTAGTTACTGACCTAGTTTGTGTGCATTGTTATTTAAATTAGGTTACAAGGCTAATCAGTAGGCTAAACTCTGCCCGTATAAACCTGCAATGTGATTCATTCTCTTTTTATCAAAAGTATTTTACAATACTCCATTTTCAAATGTTATAATTACAGGGATTAAGTCGGGGTTATCTTAATCACTGGCTAGTGGGGTATTGTGCACATTACTAATTTCTCACGGTTAGGCTAATAAATCCTAACAGTGATAAACGTCACTACTTGGGGAAAAACCTAATAGTGGTATGACCATCGTCACCAGGTGACACGGCGCCAGATAAAAATAAGATAAAAGCCATTGTAATCGCTCTTATGCTGTAATTTATAACTGTGTGTCGTTTTGTGCAAAATGAATGATTCACTAGTATTTCCCCGCTGATAAAATATTTTTAAAACATGTTTCAGGCGACCTGCTGTAAATCAAGGAAAACGTGCTAGGGAGCACTTACAAGCTTGAAGATGTGGCTCAGTTAAAATAAATAAACATGTTTTAATAAATCAGGGAATTTACTTGTGAAATTCCTCTATTGTAAAATACGGGGTTTATCCCGAATTATGAAATAAAATAATCGGGCATTTTCAAGTTTTAAAGATCCTGTTAAAATCTTCCGCTGTCGCATCATAGATACCACGGGTTCCTGTCCCGCGGCTCCTGACCGTGTCAAACCGGGGCTGGGGACGTGACAGGAAAAGGTGGTATCAGAGCCACTGATTTAAGCCTATTAAGTATTTAAAATACTTAATTTTCTTGATTATCATCTTGTAATTATGTGCTCTTATCTTGACTATCTGTTAGTTACAGTATGGGTAAGCAAAGAGTGTCGGATATCTATCTTAAATTAGATAGTTCACCAAAAGATATTGGAACTACATCCCAATCAAATTCCTCAAGATACTCAGCAGATACTGAGGAGAGAATATTTGTTCGTAAGGCACAGTATGAAAAACCACTTACCCCTAATAAAAGAAGTTTGATTATTAGGAAAAGTCAAGAGAAAATAAGGAAGTTACAACCAAAAGGAGTGATGACCAATAAGGAAACTCAGAAAATAGACACTAAACCACCATGGGAAGATGAGTTAGATGAACAATGGGTAAATCTCTATATGTTAGCCACTATAGCAGTAAATGCTAACTTATAGTTAAATCGCCAAACCAGTATTAGCACCTATGTCACCTACAAACTAGAAACTTTAATATTTTAGTTGTACTAAAAATAAATATTTTGTTTCAATAAAATGGTTTGTTAGATATTTGTAATTAAATTTTCTGCTTTCCATTTTGTAATTCTGTGAAAATTCAATTTACAAAATTTTAACCTAAAATTTTGTATGTTTCTTCATAAATGCTAAACAGCATGAATGAATTATCTTAAGCTCTTGAGAATCTCAATCTCTATTCTGTTAATGTGGAAGTTTCCAGAGACTTTACTGGTTACTTAGCCGATGTTGAAGAACCTATGGAATTCCAAGCTCCATCTCCGGAGAAATCAAAGCCAAAGAAAAGAAGAATATTTGTGGGTTGGAGGCGTGTGCGCAGAAGGAAACCAGCAACTAGGAAAGTTCCC
The DNA here is from genome assembly GCA_030545235.1 of Helianthus tuberosus. Lineage (NCBI taxonomy): Eukaryota > Viridiplantae > Streptophyta > Magnoliopsida > Asterales > Asteraceae > Helianthus > Helianthus tuberosus. Next base: position 31,965,463 of record CM060405.1, read on the forward strand.
AAGATAGAAAATCCCATGGATAAAGGAAAAGGGATCGAGATTGGGGAAAGTTATAGGCAAGTAGGAATAGAAATTGGGGAAAGTTCTAAGAAAGCCGAGGAATTGCCACTGCAGGAGGAACTAGATCGCATACTGGCAAGCTGTGATATTATTAGGCCAATCAATGAAAACCTCTTCCCTTATCCCACTGAAAACCAACTTCCAATAAATTTGGAACCAGCCATCCCAGAACCTCTGATCCACACCCAACCTCAAGGAATGGACGAATGGTGGACCAACGACTGGCAATTTCAAAAGCTCCTAAATAATCCTTATACCTTTTTCCCTCAGTTCGACCCAGAACCTGCACCAAACCCACCAATGAGTAATGAAAACTTAGCTGAACTCCGCCATTTTGGCGAGGAGCTGATAGATGCAGGGAATAGAATCCGGGAACGTCGAAAGGGAACGTCGTTTCTAAGATGTCAGCTGACAGGAGATAGTGTGGTTGTGAAGCTGTGATTGTATAATAATAATAATAATAATAATATAACTTTGTAAAATAACCTAAAAATAAAACTTTTGTAAGATAACGGTGTGTATGGATGCATAATGTATAAAATATCGAAAGTCGAAAGATCGACAATTTTGGCTATATTTGTTTACGTGATTATGTGTAATTATTTGTTATGTTTGGTTATTAATTATGTTATACTAATTACTTATATAAATTAATTACCAGATGGCACACGCTGGTAATGAACAAGTTAACGAGGGTAATCAATCTGAGCATAACAATGAAGATCAATTTCTGAATAGGCAAGATATCGAGAATATCGTTGCTCAGGGAATAGCCAATACTATTCCAGCAATCTTGGCTGCTGCCCAGAAACCTGTTGAACCTCAACAAATTATTCCTAGCAAACGCACACACGGTGACAATTTCAGTAATAGTGTAAACGGAGGCGGCAATCATATTAATAACAACAACGAGGGAATGCAAGCCCCGCTCCTTAAGAAAATGAAAGCTGCAACACCTGGTTGCACTTACAAGGAGTTTCTTGCCTGTAAACCAGCTGAATTTGCAGGCAATGAAGTAGCGACTGCGGCACTGCGTTGGTTGGAGAAAACCGAAGCAGTAATTATGATAAGTAAATGTGTCGAGGAAGATAAGGTCATGTACGCGTCACATCTATTTAAAGAAGGGGCGCTAGAATGGTGGAATACAGTACTTCAAGGCAAAGGAAGAAATATGGCTTATGCCATGAGTTGGGAAGAATTTAAACAGCTAGTGGAAAGAAAATTATGTCCCGAATATGAAAAGGAACAAATGGCGAATAAGTTCCTGAACCACCGGATGGGGAATGTAGACTGTCGAGGGTATACTTCGACATTCTTCGAGTATGCGAGAGTGGTACCAACTCTGGCTTCGCCAGAACCGGTACTTATTTCCCGCTATATTTGGGGATTGATTGGCGAAATTCGAGATATCGTCAAAGCTGCGAGACCACGCACTATTGACGATGCTGTAGAATTAGCTAATACCCTCACTGACGGACTGGTACGTACAAGAGAAGAAACCTGGAAAAAGGAAGTGGCCCAAAAGATTACCCAAGGATTCCGTGTGGGTAATCGTAGTAGTTTCAAGAGAAAGGGAAATGGGCAATCTTCCACTGTTCCATTTTGCAATGCCTGCAAAAGGAAACATTTTGGAAGATGCAAAGGATATTGCAATTTCTGCAAAATCCCGGGGCACCAAGAGGAAGACTGCAGGAAGAAGAAAGCAACAGTCTGCTACAACTGTGGAGAAGCTGGACACTTTAGGCCAGACTGCCCAAAACTGGTCAAACCAGCTGACAACAAAACCAAAACTGCAGAAGGAGCTACTAAGAGAAACGTAAGAGCCTTCTAGTTAACTACTCAGGAAGCAGAATTAATTCCTGATGTGATAGCTGGTACGTTCCTAGTTCACAACGTTTATGCAAAAGTATTATTTGACTTTGGTGCAAACCAAAGTTTTATAAATACTTCATTCTGCCAAGCACTTAATTTACCCTTAACCAACCTTAGGCAGATTTTTACTGTAGAAACGGCAGATGGGAATTCTGTTAAAATAAATAAGGTTGTGCGAGAAGAAAAGATAGAACTTTTTGGTCATAAATTCTCGGCAAACCTGGTACCTATAAATTTAGCCGGATTCGATATTGTGTTAGGAATGGATTGGTTAGTAGCCAACGATGCTCGAATTCTTTGTGATAAGAATTCCATAGAAATTCATACACCCACAGGAGAATTAGTGGTGATTACAGGAGATAAGCCACGAAAGCCCCTAAAGTTCATTTCAGTAATGAAAATTGCTAGTTATGAACGAAAGCAAGGAATGGTGTATATGATTTCAGTAATCATTAACACTAAGAGTAAGGAACTCAAGGAAATTCCAGTAGTATCAGAATACCCAGAGGTATTCCCAGAAGAACTACCTGGATTACCACCTGATAAGGAAGTAGAATTTAGAATTCATCTAATTCCTGTAACTACACCGATAGCCAAGGCACCTTATCGGTTAGCACCCACAGAAATGCTAGAATTGAAAAAGCAATTAGATGAATTACTAAGCAAAGGATTCATACAACCTAGTTCATCCCCGTGGGGAGCGCCAGTGTTGTTTGTAAAGAAGAAAGATGGTTCGATGCGAATGTGTATCGATTATAGAGAATTAAATAAGGTTACAATTAAGAATCGATACCCATTGCCTAGAATTGATGATCTTTTCAATCAACTTCAAGGAGCTAGATACTTTTCTAAAATAGATTTACGTTCCGGATATCATCAATTAAAGGTACAAGAAGAAGACATACCTAAAACTGCTTTCAGAACTAGGTATGGTCATTACGAGTTTACAGTCATGCCCTTTGGACTAACGAATGCACCCGCAGCATTCATGGACATGATGAATAGGATCTGTAAACCGTACTTGGATAAATTTGTAATTGTCTTTATCGATGATATACTTATTTATTCCAAAAGTCAGGAGGAGCATTGTGAGCACCTGCATGCACTCTTAACTTTGTTAAGAAAGGAACAACTTTACGCCAAATTCTCGAAGTGTGAATTCTGGCTGCAAGAAGTGCAATTTTTAGGTCACATGGTGAATCATGAAGGTATTCACGTAGATCCTGCTAAGATAGAAGCGATCACCAATTGGAAGGTCTCGCAGTCAGCTATGGAAATTAGAAGTTTTATAGGATTAGCCAGATATTATAGACGATTCATTAAGGATTTTTCCAAGATAGCTGTACCATTAACTAAGCTAACATGTAAAGCAGTTAAGTTTGAATGGGGACCTAGGCAAGAAGGGGCCTTTAGAATCTTAAAACATAAGTTAACAAATGCTCCAATCTTAGCTTTACCGGAAGGAACAGAAGATTTTGAAGTATATTGTGATGCTTCAAAGCAAGGATTAGGATGTGTGCTTATGCAACGCAAGAAGGTAATTGCGTATGCATCAAGGCAATTGAAAAAGCATGAGGAAAATTATACGACTTATGATTTAGAGTTAGGAGCCATAATTTTTGCCCTTAAGATTTGGAGACATTATCTGTATGGAAGTAAGTTTACTGTCTATACAGATCATAAGAGTTTAAGATACATATTTGGGCAAAAAGAATTGAATATGAGGCAAAGGAGATGGATGGAAATCCTTAGCGACTACGACTGTGATATTCAGTATCATGAAAAGCAAAAGCGAGTTCGTGCTCTTAGATTAAATCTACAGTTAGATTTAATGGAACAATTAAAGCATACCCAGGAAACAGCAATCAAGGATGATTCTGAAGGAATGAAGGGACGAATAAAAGAATTAGAGCAAGGAAGTGATGGAATTTGGAGATTCCATAAGAAACGAATTTGGGTACCAAAGCAGGGATAATTAAGGAATAAGATCTTAGAGGAAGCCCATAAATCTAGGTATACCATGCACCCTGGTAACAATAAAATGTACCAAGATTTAAGAAATAACTTCTGGTGGATAGGAATGAAAAAAGGACATAGCTAGATATGTTTCTAAATGTCTTACTTGTTCACAAGTTAAGGCAGAACACCAGAAACCCTCAGGTCTACTCCAACAATTAGAAATGCCTGTATGGAAATGGGAGCTCATAACAATGGACTTTGTTACTAAGTTACCCAAGACCAGATGAGGTAATGACGTGGTTTGGGTAATTGTGGATCGATTAACCAAATCAGCTCATTTTCTACCTATGAAAGAAACCTTTAGCATGGAAAGGTTAGCAAAGTTATACGTAGACGAAGTAGTATCCTTACATGGAGTCCCACTCTCTATTGTTTCGGATAGGGATAGTCGTTTCACTTCCCATTTCTGGACAAGTTTCCAAGAAGCTATGGGAACACGACTAAATCTAAGTACTGCATATTATCCTCAGACAGACGGACAAAGTGAAAGGACGATCCAAACCCTGGAAGACATGTTTAGGGCATGTGTGATAGATTTTGGTGGAAACTGGGATGACCACCTACCTTTAATTGAATTCTCCTATAACAATAGTTATCATTCAAGCATCGAAGCTGCCCCATTCGAAGCACTATACAGACGTAAGTGTAGAACTCCAGTATGCTGGGCAGAAATAGGAGAAAGTCAATTATCAGGTCCTGAAATAGTACAAGAAACTACCGACAAGATTACTCAAATCAAGGAAAGACTAAAAACGGCTCGAGATCGCCAGAAGAGTTATGCAGACAATAGGCGTAAGCCATTGGAGTTTCAAATTGGAGACAAGGTACTATTAAAAGTTTCTCCTTGGAAAGGAGTAGTTCGGTTCGGTAAGAAAGTAAAGCTATGTCCAAGATACGTAGGACCATTTCCAGTAATCCAATGTATAGGACCAGTTGCTTATCGCTTACAACTACCAGAGGAGCTCGCTGGGGTACATGACGTATTTCATGTATCCAATCTCAAAAAATGTCTATCTGACGAATCCTTGGTAGTACCTCTTCAAGATGTAAAGGTAAATGAAAAGTTGAAATTTATGGAGAAACCACTTCAGATAGAAGACAGAAAGATCAAATTTCTCAAGCACAAGCGACTAGTGCTAGTCAAAGTCAAGTGGGATTCAAAGAGAGGACCCGAGTACACTTGGGAGCTAGAATCGGAAATGAAGCGAAAGTATCCTCACTTATTTCAATGAATCTTGAGGATGAGATTTTAAATAAGGTGGGGAGGATGTAAGGACTCTCAAAAATGTCCTAAACCGACCCACAAGTAAAAACCCGGACCCCTGAAACCCTACTGTGCATGAAAAACCAAGAAACCAAGAAATCTGGTCTTCATGCGGGCCGCGTAAGGGTCAAGCTTAAGTTGACGTGGGCCGCGTCAATGTGGTGTTGACCGGATAAGCATTCCAGATCCACGTGGCATCCATCTGGCAACCCTACGCGTGACCCAGCAAACCTACACGTAGACTAGGTGGCTACGCGGGCCGCGTAAGGGACAGGCTAAGGTTCACGCGGGCCGCGTGAACCCTATTTTTCACCTATAAATAGCTTGGATCAGGAGCTTTCATTCTGTGTCGAAACCACAATTCAAAAACGAAAGTATACTATCCAAAAGTCGAATTTACTTCCAAAATTAGTGGGGTACTGCTACGATACCGGGTATTAACTCGATCGCTGCTACGATTCAATGTCCGATCGATTGAAAACTATCCAATGGATGTTTAAGTGCTGCTCAAAATTTGGGTTATACTTTGTCATTCGTCGTGAATTCGATGGATGTTTAAGTATTGCACTTTGTCATTAGTTGTGAAGGTTTTTAATCTCGTGAGTTATCGTAAATGCTGTATTAGTTACTGACCTAGTTCGTGTGCATTGTTATTTAAATTAGGTTACAAGGCTAATCAGTAGGATAAACTCTGCCCGTATAAACCTGCAATGTGAGTCATTCTCTTTTTATCAAAAGTATTTTACAATACTCCATTTTCAAATGTTATAATTACAGGGATTAAGTCGTGGTTATCTTAATCACTGGCTAGTGGGGTATTGTGCACATTACTAATTTCTTACGGTTAGGCTAATAAATCCTAACAGTGATAAACGTCACTACTTGGGGAAAGACCCAATAGTGGTATGACCATCGTCACCAGGTGACACGACGCCAGATAAAAATAAGATAAAAGCCATTGTAATCGCTCTTATGCTGTAATTTATAACTGTGTGTCGTTTTGTGCAAAATGAATGATTCACCAGTATTTCCCCGCTGATAAAATATTTTTAAAACATGTTTCAGGCGACCTGCTGTAAATCAAGGAAAACGTGCTACGGAGCACTAACAAGCTTGAAGAGGTGGCTCAGTTAAAATAAATAAACATGTTTTAATAAATCAGGGAATTTACTTGTGAAATTCCTCTATTGTAAAATACGGGGTTTATCCCAAATTATGAAATAAAATAATCGGGCATTTTCAAGTTTTAAAGATCCTGTTAAAATCTTCCGTTGTCGCATCATAGATACCACGGGTTCCTGTCCCGCGGCTCCTGACCGGGTCAAACCGGGGCTGGGGCCATGACAATTTATGGTTATTTTGTTGTCTGTAATGTTTTTAAAAACAGGTAAAGGAAAACAAGCATCAAGGATGCTTGTAATAATCCGAGCCAAAACCATACAGTCCATTGCAGCGTTTTTCTACCAGGCTGGGGTTGCATTTACTGTGGCTAATATGGATTGCTTTAAAGAGATGCTTGCAGCTGTTGGGAACTATTGGCCGCATTTAAAGCCTCCATCATACCATGAGCTTCGTGTTTCGTTACTAAAATATGAGGTATAACATGTGGAGGAGTGGGTCAAAACTCATAGAACTGAGTGGATAAAGTACGGTTGTTCAGTAATGTCGGATGGATGGACAGATAGGAAGCAAAGAATGTTGATTAACTTTCTTGTCAACGGTTCTAAAGGAACGGTGTTTATGGAGTCTGTTGATGCTTCGTCGTATATGAAGACCGGTGAAAAGGTTTTTGAGCTCCTAGATGGGTTTGTGGAAAGGATTGGGGAACAAAATGTTGTTCAGGTTATTACCGACAATGGGAGCAACTTTAAGCTAGCAGGTTAATTTATTTTTTGATGTTTTCTATGTATGATTACTCATTAAATTGCACCAACCTGTTTATAACAAATTTTTTTACATGTTTTTTTGTAGGTAAATGTTAATGGAAAAGCGGAAAAATCTATTTTGGACACCATGTGCAGCGCACTGCTTGGATCTAATGCTAGAAGATATCGGTAATATTCCGGATGTGAAAAAAACTATTGAACGGGCTACTTTCGTTGTTGGTTATATTTATAACCATAGTTTTATGTTGAACTTAATGAGGGAGTTTACAAGGAGTGGAGTAACAAGGTTTGCAACCACGTTTCTTACATTACAAAGCTTGCAAAAACAAAAATCTGCACTTAGAAATATGTTTGCTAGCGAACAGTGGACGAAAAGTAAATGGGCTCAAGAATGTAAGGGTGCAAGAGCGAATGACATTGTTTTTACCCCAACTTTCTGGAACAATGTCCTATTCACTCTGAAAATCATGGGTCCTCTTGTTCGAGTGCCTAGAATCATCGACAACGAGAAAAAACCCGCGATGGGTTATGTGTAAGAAGTTTTGGAACGAGCAAAAGCTGCAGTTGCAGCAGCTTTAGGAGGAGAAGATAACGGAGATTACATTTTTGTGTCGGGAATTATTGACTAGAGATGGAACTGCCAACTTCACCATCCATTGCACGCAGCGGGTTACTATCTTAACCCAGAGTTTTATTGCTAGAACGTGGACATTGAAATAGATAAAGAAGTGTCCCTTGGACTACATGAATGTATTAACAAGATTGAGCCTAACAAGGACACACAAGATAAGATTAATGTTGAGTTTATTCATTGGGTGAACTATTTTGGATTTTTTACTCTAGAAACAGCGAAGCGACAACAGGTAAAATAACACCTGGTAAGTTAACTGTTAACGTACTTTTTACCTAGATTATTGCCTTTATTTTTATATGTATAATGTGTTAAATTTGATTGTATGTAACAGCTAAATGGTGGAAGTTATATGGGAAAGGCACTCCAAATTTGCAACAACTAGCTATTAGAGTGCTAAGTTTAACGTGCAGTTCATCCGAGTGTGAATGAAACTGGAGCACATTTGAGCATTTAAGTATTCCAATCTAAAATTTAATTATGAATTATGATTGAGCGTTTCCTGTATCTAATATTTATACAAATCTTTAGTTTAACAGATCCATTCAAAGAAGAGGAATCTCTAGAGCATAAAAAACTGCATGATCTCGTCTATATTAAATACAATAACATGCTAAAGAATAGACATGATGTGGACGCGACATATGATCCCATATCATTGAGTGATATTGATGATAGCAATGCATGGTTAGTAGGAAAGATGGGTGAAGATAGAGTTTTTTAAGATAATGGAGATTTGGTTTGGGATGTTGTAGGAGAAGCGAGCGGAGCAGGGGAGCGTATACACAATACAAGATCTTCACGACCATCTGCTTCACAACCGTCTGCTTCGAGGGCATCTGCTTCAAGGTCGCCTGCTTCAAGGCGTTCAACTTCAAGGCCTTCTAGTTCAAGAAGATTGGCTGATGAAGATTCCGAATAAGAACAAGAGGAAGAACAAGTGAATGTTGCTGCTGGAAAAGACAAGGCAATTGCGGTGGATGACGACTCCGACTACGATGATTTTTAAAGTTGAAGAATAATTGGTTTTGAATTTTATTTACTTTTGGAAGTCTGAACTTTATTGTTTTCAAGTGTTAACCGTTTTGGTTTTGGGATATTTTGGTGATTCATAATAATGTTGGTTTTATTTTAAGGTTTATGATATTTGGACACTTTTTGAATTTGAGGATTTGGCTTTTTTCAGTTCACAACTTTGTTTTTAGTGTTTTTATTTGATTGCGTTTTTTTTCTTAGGCCCTCGCTTTTTTTGCGCTTCTCTCCTAGGCGAGAAGCGAGCCCTATGCGCCTAGAGTGCACCTAACGCATTTGATAACTATGCATCAAATATATTTATGGTGACTAGTCTAGGGTTTAGCAAACTTGTTCTCCAAGTTAAGTCTATGTAGAGCCTTGAGCCCACAAGACCTACGAATCCAACAGTCTCCCACTCGGAAGCCTTGAATACCTTCGCATGCACTCCTGGATGTACTTCTACAATTTGAACTTCAAGTTCCACCTATTTACCACTACTTTTTTGTCAATTAACCTGAAGGCCCGTTGAAGCTCTTCCGAGCTCCAACACTACCAGTCATGGTTACGTCTACCTTTGACCCATCCTCTGTCTCTACTAGCTGCCAATGACTCGACCTGACAGATTTTGAGATAATCGGAGAACAAACAACATTCTCCATATTAAGAAGGTAATTCTCTGTAGATACTTTAACCACTGGAATACTGGTTCTCCTAACTCACTTTGTAGCAACTTTGGCTAAAGCTATGATACCACTTCTTAGGATCGAGAACACACACATACAAATACAAAACCACAAAAGCAAAATAAGCGAACACAAAGATTTGCGTGGTTCAGTCTAAACTGGCCTACTTCCACGGGTGATAACTAAGATTTATTTTATTGAAGTGTTAAACAATTACAAGTATATCAAATATATTTACAGAGACTAGTCTAGGGTTTAGCAACTTGCTCTTTAAGTTAAGCTCATATAGGCCCACACGTCCTACGAACCCAACGGTGATACCACCCCAAATCCTCCTCGGTCGATGTTTGTTCCCGAACTCATACCACCTATCTCCCTCCCTCTCTCTCTCTCTCTCTATCTCTGTAACACCCCGAATATTTCAGTCCAACTATGTGGAAGGAGAGGGACCAATATTTCATATATTAAAAGTTGAATTTAAAGTTTAGGGGCTAAATATGCCTAAAAGGCAAACTTTTAAATTTCCAAGGTCCCTTGCGGACCGTATGAACCTACCCTTATGGTCCCCAAGGATGTTTAACAATCATTGCGCGCTTGGTCCCCTTGCAGACCGTATGGCATACCCCTTACGGTCTGCATGGGGTGCACTGACAACAAACTCGTGGCTGGACAGCAGCCTTGCTGCATTTTTTGACACCTATACTTCATCTTACCACACTTCACCAAATCATGACACATGTATGGACACTAATCCTTATCTTAGAGCTCCTAAGGACACTTGTCATCTTTTTACAACTCTTAGATTAGTATAAATAGCCTAAGACTTCATGAGTTTCATTCACACCTTTCACTCTTTCACTCTCAAACTTCTTGGAGCTTGTTTCCATTGTTGGAAGCCTCCTATTCTGAGTTCTTAAAGTTTTCTTCTGTCACACCTCAACCTATGGCGGAAACATCAGAGTGAGACGAACGAGATTGCTCGAGACTTCATAACACTAAATCGTGACAAGTATTTAATAATAAATTTTATTTTGTAGTATCGTTTGCACGACCAAACGAGTCGTTCAGAAGAGTTCTTGTCAATACGAGAGGCGGAAACTAACGTATCGACTTTGAAACAGCTTGATATTCACTCTAATTGTCTTGTTTATTGTTAAAACAACGTTTTACAGCCTGGAGACACTTCGGCAGCACCTCGGCACCGGAATCGAAAAGTTACAAATGAAATCATCAAGGCACATATTTATAGGCCCACCATTCCGCACGAAACAGTTCAAGCGAAATGGACAGATCCATTTCGTACGAAATGGGCTTTCTAACATGTTTCTCGATTTTCGTGCCCTGATCAATCTAATCTATTACAAGACTTGATACAAGACGAAGTCGACAGACATGTGCATCAACAGACTCCCCCTTGGATGTCGACGAGTCTTCAGTACAAGTCTTCAGTATGTCGAGTCTTCAATCTTTATCAGTCGTCTCGTGCTTTCCAAAGTATCTGACAGTGTAAGCATCTTCAAATTCTATCTCTTATTCTCTTTCATTCTTCCAGAATTTCAATCTGACTCTATTTTCTCTCTAATTTTCTTGATCAGATCTCTTGATTCCTTAAGTTCTTCAGTATCAACAGCTTGCGAGAACCTCAGAATCGAACTTGACTCTACTAACTTCAGACTCCCCTTTGCTAGCAGACTCCCCCTTAAGTTGATCTAGGATCGCAATCTGAATGAGCTTTTTCACAGGTTCAGGTCGTCTCCTGGCTCTCTGTAGCAACAGGATCAGGAACCTGGCTCAAATATGCACATCTTCATGAGTCAAATCCTGGCTAATCTGCACAAACTCTACCTCAAAATAAATTTCACAAATTTAAAATTTATATATCACTTGCAGATATCGTTCAAAATGATTTAACATTTAAAATTTCTGATGAACACTTTGTAAGAATAACATTCAAATTTGAAATTTACATTTTGAAATCTTTTCTCATTTCAAACAAACTCTCCCAACCTGTTTGTTCATCATGTTTAGCACTCGGAATTTTGAAAATCAACTTTCCAACATCAGTTGTCAAAATAAAATGATATAAAATCTTTTTGTATTTTTCAAAAATTATGCTAAAACACTCCGAAAATCTTTTTGGATTTTTGTTTTTAATGAAATGCAGTAAAGAAATATTTACAAACAATATTTTTGTGAGTTTGCGTAAGAGGATCATATCAGTTTGTGAGACAAAATCACTAGCACCGTTAAGCTATAAACATTTTAAGTTCTAAACGATTCAGTTAGATTGTCAGTATACTGATCCACTTAAATTTTCACACAAAGTTCAACTGTTTCGAGATACGAGATTAGTGTTTTAAGGACTTAAACTTATTTACGTGTCCCACCTCAGAATATACTCCCGTATCCAGACTCCTATATTCAGTCTTACAGGTTAATGTACACTAATGATATCTGTAAGGGGTTAAATGCGAGACCAAGAGAGCTCAGGCTAGTGCTTCCGCAAAATCAGAGAGATGATGGTTCGCTTTTCGGTGGGTTCCCTTTAGAGAATCTTTTCTTTTCAACAGCACGTGATTAACATTTTTCAATGTTTCATCATTTTTTATGCTGAGGGCGGGCTTTAAGATTAAAGCAATGCAAAGTATTATACGAGGACTAGGCTATTGCTCCCGCAAAATCAGAAGTCCAGGTATAATACCCCAGATATCACCACGCACAAAGACCTAGTATGTCAGAAATAGAAAGCCCTTCAAACAAGATTTCGGGGGTTACCCATATATCTGAGAAATGTTCCCCACGAACTAAGCAAGTTTGATATTTAGGTTTATATCTCGAACACAATCTACTAAGCATGCGAAAACCTACTGGCACATCATCAGTGAGACCGTTTATCACATTTTAACTTTCCAATTCTTTAGCATGCTGTGATAGTTTACTGATGTACTATCATTTCCTCTTTTTCACACCAAAACTCATTTTTGATTTTATCATGTTTTTTATTTTTTCAAATTTTCTAATGTTTTTGGATTTTCAGAAATTTCTTACTCCCCCTAAAATTCAAAACCATTTAAAGAAAAATTGACAAACCGATGTGAATTGCTTCAAATCGCCATTCGCTTGGCACAAACAATCAGAACTCCCCATGCCAACAAACTATTTTCCCATTATGATTTCAAAACACTTAAGTTTGTTTTAATCAAATGGTTTTTCCGAAAAATTAGTTTTGTTGATTTTACCACTTGTAGGAATGAGGTTTAGTTCATCACTTTGTTTGTTCTACATAATATGAATGAATTCCCCCTTTTTTTTAACCACTTGAATGAAAGTTAACTCAAGTTCAACTTAATGACCTTGATTAACCACTTGTAACTGAAAACCTTCTTCAACCACTAGTAGGTTCACTTATCAACCATACCACTTGTAAAATGAAATATAACAAATTTCAAGAAAACTACCATTTGTAGGTCGAAATATCACTTTCGTGAATTTCTCAAGAAAAATACCGATTCCTGCTCCACGATTACCAACTTGGAAGCTCCGGCAAGTCAGGATTTTTCAAGTATGAAATACAGACACCCAAGCCTGACCAGCTTTAGGTGTGACCTTCTCAGTTTCACTCGGGGTTTGAACATTTCTTTTTTCTTCATAAAAATCTTTTACCCCTTTGGCCTTACCCTCGACCATTTTTCCAAAAATATGTTTCACTTTGCCATTGAAAGTCTTTTCGACATCAAATTCTTTCTTTTCAGAATAGAATTAATTTGAAATCTCCACTTTACCAACTTTTTGTTTAAAATTTTCAGTTAGCAATGGTGGAAATTTCACATCATCCATTGGCGGAACTGAATTATCATTTTTAACCTCAACTTGTGGCTCCTCTGACTTTGACAAAACAAATTCATCGCCAGATTTCACATCAGATTTCTTAACAACCCACATTTGGTTGTCAAGATTCACCCTTCTTTTGTAAAACCTTTTTGAACATTCACCAACTTCATATGTTGAATTTTTAAACACTTTGAATTTTTCAGTTGGTGGTTCAGTTTTATCAATAACTTTTTCTTTAAGTTTAGAAACAACTTCCTGTTTTGTGTTGGTTGCCTTTGAACAATTCCAGGCGATGTGACCAACTTCTTTACATCGGTAACAGGTTCTTGTCTCCTTTCTCTGATAAGCTCCATTCTTCTCAAACTTTTGTTTTTCTGCAAAGAACTCTTTGTTCGATTGTTTCCAGAAATTGCTCTTTTCTTCTTCTTCTTCTTCAGAACTTGACCCTGAAACAAATACAGTTTTTGTTTTATAAATTTTCTCATTTTTATGATTTACAGGTGGAATAAAACCCAATCCCCACTTTTTGAAATTACCGTCATGGTTTGCTTTCTTTCGATAACCTGAACCAGAACTGTAACCTTTTTTTCTTGTTTAACCTTTGTTGAACTCTTGAAGTGTACTTTTTAGGTTTTTCATTAAGATTTACATCTTTTATTTCAGAAATATTAATTTCTGTTAATTTGAAAACCTTTTTAATCTTTTCAATTTGAACACTTCTTATTGGAAATTCTTTATCAAAATATAATTTGTCAGAATCATTCAAAGTATATGCAACTTCAAATGTTTCATCATTCAAATTAGATTTTGATAACAGAAATTCTTTATTGTAAACCCTTTTGACCGACAATTTTGGACTGTTGACCGACGAACTTGAGGTTTCTGACTCAGACTTTGACTCTGACTCCTCATCCTTATCCAACACCTGATCGACCACTTTCTTTATTAACACAGACTCATGATCAGTGTCAGACGATGTGAATGTGACGTCAATGTTGTCTGGTAAATCATCAGTTGTTTCGGACTTTAACTTTATATTGACTGCCTTTTTGACCTGTTCCTCATTTGGTTTTCTGGGAGAATAACCTTCCCAGATCGGAGGCGGACACTTGTTATAATTTGCACTTTGTTTCTTACCAGTATCCTTCTTTTCCGACTTCTTGTCCTGAAAGGCTTCAAAACCTGCAACAGTTGGATAAATTCTGTCAATCAAATAATCAGAACTTGAATAACTTTGCAGCAAGCGTCTGATTCTTTCATTTTCTATCTTTTCTGTCTCCAACTCCTGCTTCAACTTTGCACACTCCTCAATATAGTGAATAATAGCTTTCTGTTTAGACATCACTGCATTCATCATGGTTAATGCATTTTCTCTTTCTGAGTTTGTCTTTTGCAGACTATTCACTGTTCTGTTCAACACATCATACGATTCTTTCACATACTTAACATCGAACAATAATTTTTCTTTCATCTTGTAAAGCTCACTCAACTTCTCATCTTTCTCTTCACAATGTTTGCAAGATTCCAAACATTTTAGACAAGGTTTCGTGATCTCAACAATTTTTTCAACTTCGATATTTTTTTCAACTTCAATAATCTTTTCAACTTCGACTGTCTTCTCAACTTCAACTTCTTCTCTTTGTTTAGACTTCTCTTCCTGAACAACCTTTTTGCATTTTACCTTTTTCTGATCTTTTGCTGCTCGTTTCTCCTGTAGCTTCTCCAGTCTATCTGCAAAATAAAATTTAAAGCTTTCAGGAGATAATTGAGTTTTTCCAATGTTTATTTGTATTTCTTCTTCATCATCACTGCTGTCAATTGATGATTGATCAAAGACTGTTGTCTTTTTTGAGCTTTCTTCTGAAGAGACAGACTCTTCATCTTGATTTTTCTCATTATTAATAACCATATCCATCCACTCTTTCATCAAATATGGCTCTTGAATGATCTGTGCAATGAAAGCTCCAAGCTTGGAATCAGCCGGAATGTATTTGTCCCAGCTAAAACCTTCTGCCATTTTTTCATCATCTTGATTCACCAGATAAGCTTTCCTTGATGACTCTTCGATTGCCTTCTTAGTATGAGCAGTTTGTGGTTGTTGTTGATATGGCTGTTGAGCAACTTGTTGATATATAGCTTTCCGATAATAATCATTATTCCCGAATGGATTCTGAGCTCCACCTGCTTCTCGATTGGTACATTCCCTTTTGAAATGTCCTTTTTCCCTGCATAGAAAACAAGTAACTTTAGATTTATCAAAACCTAAAGTAGAAACATTAGCATCACGAAAGTCATCTCTTCCTGTAATCAACTTAAATTTCTCAGCTCTCCTCAACACACTTGCTAAACACCACTTAATATCCATAAGCTCCATTTCCTCAGCATCGATCTGATCGTAATCCTCTTTTGTCAACATAGGATTTCCAATCCTTCCTGCAACCAAAACCTCATATGATTCTAATACTGTAGCTAGTAATGCCATATGACATTTAGCGACTTCTTCAGAGAAATTTTGACCGTTCTGAAGATGCAATGCGATGTTGCAGTGTAACACATGACCATGACTGCTGTTTGAGCTTTGGAACTGATGACTTGAGGTTGAAACATTTGGATTTACACTCGAGTATGAAGAAAAACCACTGTTGCTGATTGAACTTTGATTAAATGATCCGGACGAATTTTCTGCACTGAAAGCGGTTTGGACCTTTGGACTTGCTTCAACATTCTGAACATTCCCTTTGTAATACATCTTAATGTCTTGTTGACCACTTGGATTGTTCATTCTAGCAATCTTTTGCTGTTCAAGATCTTGTCCTTCGAGTTTTTCAATGAACTGAGCAATTGTCAAACCAACATATTCTCCAGTATTCTTTAAGATCATAAGATATGTACCCCATTCATTCTGAGGTAAAGCATCAGCTAATTTGTCAACCCATTCTTCTCGATCTTTGTTTATATCTAACAGTTTCATTGAACATACTAAATGACAATATCTCTCAATCAGTTTCTTTGTAGTTTCACCCGGCAAACTTGTAAACAAGTCAAATTCTTTCTTTAACAATGATTTCTTACTCCTGATCATCTCTGTACTTCCCTCAAACTTAATTCGAAGTGCTTCCCAAATCGAACGTGAAGTACCATCATATTGAAGTAAAATGAAGATGTCTTCCTTCACAGCTTGCTGAAGTAGACTAATCATCATTTTTTCTGCTTTGTACATGTCTCTCTCTTTGTCCGACAATTCAGAAATAGTTTTGATAACTCCCACATCTGTACGAGGTTTAACATATTTTTTCTCAATACACTCCCAAGACATCAAATGATTTGCTTGAACCCAATTTTCAAATCGGTCTTTCCAACAATAGTATTCTTCAATCCCCATCAACTTTGGAGGTTTCTGTAACGTTCCTGTTTCATTTTCCATGTTCACACTCTGAGCAATGGTAACAGGAGTACTCGGGGCAGTAGCAAACGCGTTGTAAAACTCTTCTTCCATGTTTCGGTAAAATGTTCCACAAACTTAGTTTTCAAGCGAAATGGCAAATCAAACGAAATGGGATTTCAAACGGAATGAATTTGGTGCGGAATGGCTCTCTTCAAACGAAATGGACAATCTGGTGCGAAATGGATGATTTCGTACGAAATGGCAAAACTTTCAAACGAAATGGTAATCTGGTGCGAAATGAAATCCTTTTCGTGTGAAATGAAGACAGTTTCAAGCGAAATGAATACTTTCAAGCGAAATAGACGATTTCGTGCGAAATGGAGACCAATTAAGTCAATCCGTGCGAAATGCTGCTGATGTCATGCACTCGGCCATATTTTTGTCAAATTGATCAGGTTATAGGTCGATTTTAGGTCTAATTCTTTCAAGGATTCATTAGAACAGTGTTACGCGTGTTATGTGTGAAAATTAGCCCATTTTAACCATGAAATCTCAATTAATTTTGAAAAATGTGTAAAAGAAGGTGTAGAAATCAGAATTTCAGCTGAAATCAGTAAGAACTCTTCCTCCCGAGCTCTGATACCACTTGTAGGATCGTTTGCACGACCAAACGAGTCGTTCAGAAGAGTTCTTGTCAATAGGAGAGGCGGAAACTAACGTATCGACTTTGAAACAACTTGATATTCACTCTAATTGTCTTGTTTATTGATAAAACAACGCTTTACAGCCTGGAGACACTTCGGCAGCACCTTGGCACCGGAATCCAAAAGTTACAAATGAAATCATCATGGCACATATTTGTAGGCCCACCATTCCGCACGAAACAGTTCAAGCGAAATGGCCAGATCCATTTCGTACGAAATGGCTACATCATTTCGTGCGAAATGATCCTTTCCATTTCGTGCGAAATGGGCTTTCTAACATGTTTCTCGTTTTTCGTGCCCTGATCAATCTAATCTATTACAAGACTTGATACAAGACGAAGTCGACAGACATATGCATCAACTCATTTCATTGCTAATAACAAGTACGTTGGTTGAAATTGAAACACAACAAGTTTGAAACAAACAAATTACAATAATTATCGAATGACTAAACTAATAAATACAAATTTAAATTTGGTGCATTTTAAGGCATCCTACTAAGTTCCGTGCATCATCATCATCATAATCCTACAACATGTATTAAAGTATAGTTCAATACAAAAAGTATTGGCGAGTATACAAGTTTTGAGTACTAGCATATAATTATAAGAGTTTGAACAATCCACATAGCAAGCTTAGTTATCAAGATTAACGTATAAACTGGCATGTGAATAAACAAGTCAACCCAAAGTTTATGCAAGTATGAATGAATGACCTAACATGACCTCACGAACACGGGCGTTCCGTTACTCCTATAGCGCTATACATGTTAAGGGTAGGCTCGTACGAAGTTAATGACAAGTTTATCACAAAAAGAATAAACCCAGAATAACGAATCAAGTATAACGTATTAGCGTGCATGTATTGGATTGTTTGTATGACTGCATAAAAGTATGTATGTTGAGTGTGTTTTGTATATGTACACATATTGCACCCAAAAAAGTGTAAAAACGGTAAAAAGGGCGTCGAGTATACTCATAATTTTGCAAAAGCTTTCTGATTATCTGTGGGTGACGAGTTGTTTGAGAATAGGGAATCGAAGGTAAGGTTATACGGCGTTTATGGAGTAATTAGATTCAGGATTTAGAATTTGAATACATAAGTAGGTTATTCATAAAAGTATATCTAGTCTAAGTACTCGTTTTTTACACTAAGTTGTATGTGATTTCATGGGTCCTAGTTTGCCCATTAGAATCATCAACGAGAGACTTAGATTCGTAGATAAAGTAGCCTAAGTTTATGACGAATAACTCTGACTCGGTTATCATCATAAATTTAGCCACATTCATATTTATATAGTTATAATATTAATCCTAAGCTAAGTCCATCATAAGTTTCATAGATTTTCATGTAAGTCAAGCATGGAGGTCTAACCTCTTTGTATGATTCACCATTACACAAATTATCACAAGGATGATTCGGAGGGTCAAGAATAACAAGAAATAAAAACTAACTAATACATGCTCAAGTAGCCAAGTAAATCCTAACCCGGGTGAACCACCACGACATGGAAAGAGTTAACTAAGTGTCGGAGGCTAGGCGGGGTTATGTTACTTTGATACTAGGAAACTACTTGAGTGTTCATACAAAAGGTTCACAAGTGAGGTAGTGGAACTAGGTTGGAAAGCCAAAGCTCCCAAGGTTCATACTTTGACAAGTCACAAGTTCAACCATATGGAAGATGGTGAATCGTGATTGTTTTCAACACTTGGATTATAACATGTATGAACTTTAATGTAAAGAGTTTTGAACTCATAACTTGATGGAAATCACCTCAACATAAACGACAACTATAGGCGAAGTTGTGAGCTTGGTAGGTACAACGGTTCACCAAGTTTTAGCAAAGAAATCGAAGTTATATAAACATGAACAAAAACAGAAAATAAATCTCACTTTGGACCTCAAATATGGTGAGGTTTCACCTTAGTTTGCCATGGAAAACTTATGAAAACCTTCCTAGAGGTTATCCAAGTAAGATAGAAGAAGAAACAAGCAAGAATGAGTGAAGAAGCTAGCTAGAACTCACTTTAAAGACTTGAAAGTTTTCTGCCCAAAATCAGAAATTTGAATGTTCTTGAGAGGATTTGAGAGTGATTGTGGAGTTTGGAAAGTGAAAATGAGTGTTAGAAGTGTTGTATTTATAGTGGGTGATTAGGGTTATGTAACACCTCAAAAAAAAAATCATATCCAATAATGTGAAGACACGTGTCATAGACCCTAAACGTGTAATAAGTTGACTTTGAATGACTAAAGATGACAAACAGTGAAAAGATGTATGTGGAGGGACTAAAAGTGTCAACAAGAGAAACTAGTACCTTTGGGCGGCCTATCTACGAACCGGGAGCTTTAGAATATAGATTCACACTCCTATGTATGGCCATTATTGGCTAAAGTTGGCTTTTGATAAGTTACAAGACAATATTAGAGATTATACAAGTCAAGGGGCCAATTGTGTAAAGTTTTATAATTTTTCCCGCTGGTCGTTTCGTATACGAACCGTATGGGGTCCCTTCTTACGGTCCGTAAGGATTGGTACTGGGTGAAATTTTGGGACACGTATGAGGACACTTGTTAGCCTCCCATTACCAGGGGCTGTTAGCTGTTTTGGAACACGTATGAGGACACTTGTTAGCCTCCCATGACACCCCTGGACACCTGGTAGCAACATAAGACACCTCCTTGCACTATAAATAGGTGCCATACTCCTCACTTTCAACTTGCACCTTTCACAAATCACTCTCTTCTCTCTTGCTTGGCATTCTCTGAGGTTCCTGGTCAAAAAGGAAGCTCTCCATAGTTCAAGTTTCGAGCTAGCACCCTTTGTAAGTGTCCTTAGCCACTCTAGTTCGGTTTTTATGGATTTAAAAGCCGAAAGTCAAAGTTGCCGCAAATCGGCTTTGACTTTCGGTTTAGACCTAAACAGTCCAGCCATTGTTCGTGGTGAATATGGCTACGTGATCATAATTAGGTAGGTGTTAATCCCTCAAAAGGGCACCTCCTAATTACCACGTTTACTTAATTAATTGTCGGGTCAAAGTAATTAACATAAAAAGTCAAACGAGTCAGTTTTTTAATAAATTCAAATCTAATAATGTAGAAGTTATAAAATATGTTTTATCACTTTAATAACTTGGTAAACATTATTAGAACATGTCTAAACATGTTCAACCCGACAATTCTAAGTTTAAGCTCGGTTCGCAATCGAAAGTTGCAAAAGCTTGACTTTTGCTTTGACTTTCAGTTCTGACCCGAATTAGCTTATTTCCTTTATGTATTAAGGTTCCTTTGTGACCATATTATGTTGTAGTATAATCCTCTGAGGTTATATTACATGGTCACCTAGTAATCTGAGTTTGTTTACTCGTTTCCATTATTATGCTTAATGTTAACTATTATGCCCTTTTATTCAAAAATGAGATTTAAAACAAAATCAAGCATCTAGATGAATTACATTCTGATTAGTAAAATTACTTAACATATTTTGGCATTTATATTCTGGTCATAAACTGAAGTTATATAATAAATCGTAAAACATGCTTTTATAAGGACTAAAATACCCTTTTGCATGCAAATTAAGTTTTAAACATAATTTTGACATAAAACTCATTACCCACTGTTATGATATCATATTTAGGATTAATTAGGATTTCAAGTCAGACTATTTACTGAGTTTATGCATGAATTTTCGTATTATGTTATTAAATGACGATAATGCCCTTTTCATAAAAAATGAGTTTTAAATAAAATATACATGCAAAACCTTTTTGTTACTGATATGGTATGACAAATAAAATATTTTGGCTATTCAAAGCTGGTCATAACCTCAGAATTTTTTAAACTTCGAAATTATCGTCATTTACCGACTTTTACGCTAATTAAGGTGCATAGTATGGTTTTAAACCATACTTAACACCCAATAATTGTTACCTATTGAAATTATAAACCATTTTTAATATATTTATAGTAGGTATAATTTATGAACTCAGAATCCCAAATAAGCCCTTAAAACTATGTGTGAAATGACCAAAGCGCCCCTACGATGCATAGTTTAGCCATAAAGCATAAACCACACATATGTTTGATATCCTACTGATATAACAACTTTCAAAAGACTAAGTGACAGGTACTAAACGTACTAGGCTGGAAGCTTCTGGGCGTTATGTCACACCCCCAAAATCCACCTGCGGAGTATCACCGCTTGGAGGCGTGACTGACCAGGATCAAGCCACCAATCATATTGAACCATAAAGTAAAGCAATTAAAAGTTCAACCACACAATATAATTGGTGTCTAAAACAACTTAATAAGTCTAAGTTATCAGCGGAAGCAATCCGTTCAAAACCCAAATCATAAAGTAAAAGTGTTTAAGTTCTTCATGAACATTCAATGTTCATGCCCCACAACGACTCTTCCCCATGCAAGCTCCAGCTAAGTACCTATTGACCTGCAAAGCATGTAGTAACGAGTCAACAACAAAGTTGAGCGAGTTCACAGTTGGGTATTTGTTTTAAGTTGTTTCGAAAACAGTTTCCTTTAACTGGCATCCCTGCCGTGGGGTTACCCCATAGTTGAAAACGTGTTCTGGTTAAATCCCGTTTACTCTGGCTATCCAGCCGTGGGGGCTACCCCATGTTTAATTATCTGGCTCTCTGGCCGTGGGGGCTACCCCATGTATATGCTACTAGACTCGTTACCATATCGACTGGTGACTGTAGTCATGTTTATGTGCCCTGAACTGTCAATGTCTATCATCATTGACGTGCCCAAATCCATTAGTTCACGCCCGTCCTCTGTGGTACGGTGTGAGGCTTGTCAGACCTAAATAGCGCTATCTAACTAATGACCCGCTCGCCATTGGCTCGGCGATTAAGTCGATATAAAAAAAGGAGGGACTTCGTGATAGAGTTTTGGTCTAGTGAAATGTAAACTGTCCAAGAGGACGAGGAATTATATTCCTTAACCCGTACTGTCCTACCCAAGAAAGGACAAGGAATCCATATTCCTTAACCCATTCCCAACTCCTGGGAATCCCATGCTTTGTAGAAAGTGTGAACTCACCTTAGGTTAGCTCGGCAGATAAGTAAAGGTCGATTGGGCTCCTAGTGGTCAACCACGTCCTAACATGGTCACCATACAAGTCAGGTCTAGGTTCAAGTAGTGCACGTATGTTTACATATAAGCTAACAGGTTACGCACACGTATTGATCATGGCAAACACGTATTAACAGTCAATTACATCACATATCCTAACTTGTGTGATCAAAAGATTGGGCTCGCACCAGTTCAACAACCTTGTGCGAGTCACCCACTGAAGCCCAATAGTACCCAGCCCATTAACTAAAAAGCCCAACACATCCATAAACATATACACGGCCCAAATTAACAAACGACTAAACAACTTGTGCGATCCAATTGATCTTGTGCGACTGGGGACATCTTGTGCGACTGGACTTGGGCTTTGAGGCCCAACAGTAATGTAATTCGTGTGAGGCACAAGCCTTGTGCGATCGGCACTATCTTGTGCGATCCACAAGTCTTGTGCGATCATGCATAATAAAACAGTATTATGTGTTATATGTATTTGTACCCCGTCTTGTGCGATGCACTTGTGCGATCAGATCAACAACTTGTGCGATTGGTCCTTGTGCGATCAAGGACCTTGTACGATCAGAAAGCTTATATGGCAAGATCTGATCTTGTGCGATTTGTTACCAACTTCCCTAAACTCATGCAATTCAGTTACTAGCTCCAATCAATTCTTTTGACCAAAATTAACAGTTTCCATATTCGAAATAAATCAACTAACACAATTAATAATTTCTAATCAACCCATTATTCGATCAATACAAGGTTTTTATTACTCAATTCATATGAACCCTAATGAATAACATAACAACCATAATCATAACCCTAATTACATTCAAAGCATGAACAATAACGTATCAAATAATATTGTTTGGTCCGATTTCATGAACATACAACCGATTACATACATTCGATCCTAAATCATTATGCAACCAATCCGAAAACAGGACATGACAGCCGATTAACATCATCATACACATCCGGTTCACACAAACATCATCACATAAACTTCATTGTTCATCATACATTCAATACTTAATCATTTAATCAAATCATGAAATCATAACATCATTTACAAAACACAAATCATGAATCACTAACCGATTAATATAAGATGAGAGGAATCAAGAGCTTCGATATGGATGGGATGTTGTTTGGCGTCGGCTTCGAGAGGAGAGAAAGAGAGTAGGGTTTTGATATGTAAAGTGTTTAGCCAAAACAATGAAGAGTATACCCCCTTCTCATGAGGTTACGCGTGGGAAAGGTGGGCCGAATCCATCACAATGGGCTGCCAATTCAGATACAAAGAGTGTGGCCCGAAAAGGCTTGTGCGATCGGGTGAGTGTTGTGCGTTTGGGCTCGTATAATATTATCGCATTACATACATTCATTCGTTATACAATAAACACATATCAAACATAACATTCAATTAATACCTCAAATAACGTAATCACATATTGTTCAAACAAGTAACATCGAAGTATAAAGAAGGTTCTAAAATACGAGTTGTCACACGTTAAGTAGAGGATCTTGCAAGTTCGTAATGCCTTAAGTCTGTTGAACATGTTTTGTATTATATTTAGATCCACACATGGATCCTTTCTTTACAACCGACTGTATATTCTTTTATTCGTACTTTCAACTTTCGATTTGTAATAGTAATTTACCTTCCAAGCCTTCCGCTGTACTATAACTGTGTTAAATTGACTATGATAATATCAACTATGTCACGATACCCCCACCGGGCCCACCGGTTTGTGGTTAAAATATCGGGGTGTGACAGGTTGGTATCAGAGCTAACATTGAGTGAATTAAATACTAGCCTTTTGTGTTTAATCTCAATGACACAGTAGCACATTCCTTAGACTTTCGAGTCTATGCAAATGACTTAGAATTAATCTTAATCTTATTTGGTTTATATATATTGTTTGTTCCCTTTTTTTGACAGGTCCACATACCAAAAAATGCCGCCAAGAGTACGAGGAAGAGGAAAAGCACCTATGAGGGGAGGAATGCACAGCCAAGCAGGGCCTTCACATCGGCGTACTCCCTCTACATCATTTAGCTCCGATCCGTATGATGATTGGAGACACTCCCTTGAACCAGCAAGACGTTCTGTCTCACTTAGCACTTCGCCCTCCTATCATCATTCATTTGGGCCGCATCAACCTGAAGAGCCCCAAGGCTCACACCATTCGCAACATTCGCTGCACTCGCACCATTCCCACCACTCTTCCCACCATTCTTCTCACCACTCTCACTCCCAGGGTCACTTCGACCCTAACGACTATATCAATGCGCCAGCAGGTCATAACCTGCTGGGTCCAGAAGACCATTTCCCGGAAGACATGGATGTGGACGAGGATTCAGATACAGCGATGCCACCGTCTGGGACGCCTACGCATCCCATTGATATTTCTAGCGGTTTTTCCTTTGCGGGATCTCCCTATCGAGGTCCCGATACCTATTAAGAGTGGTTTGGGTAGTGGAAATTTGAATACACTCCCACTCACCACAACACACCACCGTAGCGGACTCACTCTGTGGATCCGTACTTTCAAGAGGTCACGCCACCACCAGCAGCAGCAGCACCAGAACAACCTCCGCCACCACCAGAATCATCAAGGCGAAGAAGAAACGCACGAATGTCCATGCGAGGGGGTCCACATTTTAGCACCCCACAAACTTCTAGCAACTACCCTCCCATTTTTGAAGATCTACAAATGGGTGGGCCTTCAAACAATGTGCTGGAAATTGACACTACACCTGAGGAAGCTAGTTAAGTTGTATGGTTTTCCTGGGGTGTCACATCCTCCCCCCGTTGATCTGGAATTTCGTCCCGAAATTCCGTGGTAGCTTCAGCCTCAGTAGTGGTTGTACTGTTTGCGAATAAGTGGGGATACTTTTGTTTCATTTGGTCTTCGCGTTCCCAGGTGAACTCTGGGCCATGACGGGAGTTCCAACGAACCCGAACGAGAGGTATTCTAGTGTGCTTGAGGACCTTAACATCCCGGTCCGTGATCTCTACTGGTTCCTCGACGAATCGCAACTGCTCGTCGATAGTGAGCTCCTTCAAAGGAACTATGAGGGTCTCATCTGACAGACACTTCTTCAGATTCGACACGTGGAAAACGTTGTGAACTCCACTGAGTTCTGCTGGTAGGTTCAGTTTGTAGGCCACCCTGCCTATTTTCTCTATGATGTCGAATGGTCCAATGTATCTTGGATTCAGCTTGCCTCGTTTACCAAAACGAACCACACCCTTCCAGGGTGAGACTTTGAGTAGCACTCGATCCCTAACCTGGAACTCGAGTGGTTTCCTGCCCTTATCGGCGTAGCTTTTCTGACGGTCACGAGCTGCCGCCATTCGTTGTCGTATTTGAGCAATCCGTTCTGTTGTGTCTACCACAAGTTCTGGGCCAGTGATTTGACTATCCCCCACCTCTGCCCAACAAAGAGGTGATCGGCATTTACGCCCGTACAATGCCTCAAATGGAGCGGCCTGAATGCTGGTGTGGTAACTATTATTATACGAGAATTCCACTAGTGGTAGATGTTTTTCCCAACCATTGCCAAAGTCAATCACACATGCCCTAAGCATGTCTTCAAGGGTCTAGATGGTGCGTTCAGACTGCCCATCCGTTTGCGGGTGATAAGCTGTGCTCATATCTAAACGTGAGCCAAAGGACTTGTGCATTGCTTGCCACAGTTCTGAAGTAAAACGTGCATCACGATCAGAGATAATAGAGGTGGGCACCCCGTGCCTCGAGACAACTTCCTTAAGGTGTACGCCTGCTAGGGTGGAGAACTTATCCGTTTCCTTGATAGCCAAGAAGTGTGCAGACTTTGTGAGTCGATCCACGATCACCCAAATTGTCACACCCCGATTTCCACGTGTCACCGGTGGGCCCGGTGGGGAGTATCGGGACGTAGTTGATACCATCATAGTCAAACAACACAATATATAAATGCACAACGGAAACAAAAGATATATATATTACAATCCGAATATAAAGTAATATTCAGTATTACAACGGAAAGTAAAGGATCCACAGGCGGATCTTAAAACATAAATATTGTTCAACAGACTTTAGACGCCTAGAACTTGCAAGATTCCTTATTAACGTCCTGAGCAGCTTCCAGCCTATTTACGTACTTGTACCTGTCACTAAGACTTTTGAAAATACGTCAGTTTTCACTGGTAAATACACTCAACTGACTCATTTGAAAAGAGTTTAAGAAAATTGGTTTGAATGCACTTCGACACAAAATATGTAGACACATTGATTAAAATGCACAAGGCAAAATTAATCTTTTATACTTTGATTTAGATGCACAGAGGCAAAATAAATCTTTTATACTTGGGGCAAACTATATCTCATGTTATCAGTTTTACATAACTTGCTCTACATACGGGGCCCGGATCTATGCCGGTTCATGATTAACCGACACACCACTATTCCCTTATTGGGTATAATTAATTAATTAGCATATAGCATCTGTCAGGTGTATGCCTACACCCCGTGCTTAAGTCGTGGCCATTGCATTTAATGAGTCAAGGATATCCAGGACACGGTCGCATTAATCCCCAATGTTTCAGTCAAGCAATACGAATTTAAAACAGGTTATTTGGATTTCCCGACTTATTGGTCTTTGAATCCCATACCTGACCATGCGGTATTTATATTACCGTATCCCAAGCCCGTAATAGGGAAAATAAGTTAAGAGTATTTACCTGAGCTAGCTCCTGTCTTAAGTAGCAAGAATTATAATAACTCAGCCGTATTCACTTAAGTAAGCGTAGGTACAATTTACCGGAAGGCTCTAGTCTGGAATGATGGTATAAATAACCAATTAGAATGCTAACGGGTCTTTAATTAAGCCTAAGCTTAGACCGGTTAATTATACGGTTCGAACGCACGATTAGGCGAAGGCCAGAATAGAATGTGACTTAGACCCAACAAGTTTGGAGACTTGCTTAATATGGGTATTTCATACACATTCTGGATTTTGAGATAAAACCGATAAGGTTTGACCCGTTTAGGCTAATTTATGTAAACTAGTTACATAAACCGAACCGAACGCGTAATAAGCGTAACGGGTATACATATGAGCCATTTACAGGTTTCCTAAGTTAATATGCTTCATATATGTTGTGACATCAGTAAGATGTCTTTTATTATGCCCGAAACGAGTTTAAACACAAACTATGCCTCGTAGGGGTAGTTTGGTCATTTAAAAGGTTATAAAAGAGTTTAAGTATTTACCTGAGTTACAGGTCTGATGTAATCAGCAAAAATACTTATTTTACTAAATTATAACAGTAGGGTAATTTATATATATGAAATTTATCAATTATAACCAAACTATGCACCGTAGGGGCATTTTGGTAATTTCACATAAGCCGTAAAGCTCAAAACCGAAGTCTGAGTTAAACAACTTTTGCTTACTATTAAAATATTATAATTTGCCTCAAATATCAGTAGGTATAAACCCTTGTATGTTTAAAATAGTCTTAGTACATACTATGCGTTAAAAACGCTTAAAAAGGCGATTAGAAGCCATTTCCGGGTTTGATACAAGAAGCTGATATTTTTACTATTCCAGAAGGCTTAAAATAATTTATTTATCATATGTGATCAGTAGCAAAAGGTTTGAAGTCAATTAGATGTGTAAAACTCATTTTATAGCCCGTAAGGGCAAAACCGACAATTACCGGATTAAGCCTACGACTATAAGTTATGCTCAGCCTAAAATTTATTAAAAATCTTCAAAAATCCCAAAATAGTATATTACATCAGTGGGTAATAAGTTTGATATCAAAAAGTAGGCTTAACTAGGCTATACGCTAATTACGCCGTTTAATTAACATAAAGCTTTCATTTTACGCTAACGAGCATAACTCTTAATCTACACCTCAAACTGATGTCAAACTTTGGGTACAAGTCTATATATCAGTGATTAAGGTTTCTACTCTTTTACATTTTCAAAAATCACATTTTAAGGTGAAAAGGGCATAATGGTCAACATATGAGCAATTAACGGAATCATGCGTATTAATTGGTTAACTAATGAACCATGGTGTATAATCACAGAGGGTTATACTAGCATGTAACCTGGTCTAAATAGAGCTCTGAGGCATTTCTAAAACATGCTTAAACAGGTCAGAACTGAAGTCAAAGCAAAAGTCAAAGCTTTGCGACTTTTGGTCCCGAACCGGGTCTAAACATTTAATTGTCGGGTTGAACA
The DNA here is from genome assembly GCA_030545235.1 of Helianthus tuberosus. Classification (NCBI taxonomy): domain Eukaryota; kingdom Viridiplantae; phylum Streptophyta; class Magnoliopsida; order Asterales; family Asteraceae; genus Helianthus; species Helianthus tuberosus. Next base: position 31,994,146 of record CM060405.1, read on the forward strand.
TGTTTAGACATGTTCTTACGCTAATTACCAAGTTATATTAATGATCAAACAGGTTGTAGGTGTTCTACATTGCTAATTATGCATAAATTAGAATTTAAACATTCTGTTGACTTTTTACTCACAAGTTTGACCCGACATTTGACCTAGTTAGAGTGGGAATCAGGGGGAACCCTTTTAAGGGTTTATTACCCACATAATTACCAACTTATAACTACTTTCAATTCGACTAATCACTGGACCATCAGTGATTAATCGCTAAGTCAACCGTTAATTACGACGGTTTGACTTTTAAGCTAATTACTAAGCAAAACTTAATCAAGGAAGGTCAAGGGTGCTTACCAGAGTCCTAATCACGATTAGGGATGCTTGGTGTCTGCTCTTGAGCTCCAGAAAGTCCCACAATTGCAGATGGAATGAATGCAAAAAATGTTGCAACATTGAAGGCCTTATATAGTGAATTTTGATCCACAAAATGTTGACATGTAAGTCTACCAATGACCACAACTCTTCAACAAGTGTCCCATAAGGGCTAAAAATCAGTTTAGGCAACTCATGGAAGTGTTAAAGGGCAAGTCTTGACGTTTGGAAGGCTGAACAGGCAACAGAAAATGAGTTGCTGCATCTGGTAGTTGCTTGCACACCGCAACAACCACAGTGTTGAGGTGCGCAAGGCCTTGGCCAGCAATCAGCAACTTTCCAATGTTGGCAGTTTTAGCCCCTGTACCTCCAATTGCCATTTCCGACACATCCAAGGCCCGTTAAATCATTTTTAAGGCTCTACAATGATGCCTAAGCATAGAGAACATGAAACATGCTCAAAAATATGCCGGATGTCGGTTCGTTTGGTCGTACGGTCACGTTGTTCGGCTAATTACGACGAAACACGGACGGACGCGAAAAACAATCCAAACGACGCGACGAATGGAATTTTATCAAGCCAAACACTAAAATAAAATATTTTAGTTCTTACATAAATTTTTGGGTGTCCGGGAATATCCAGAATGTAAGATATGCGCGTAAACGCAAACTTGTGCGCTTTTTGACACTTTCAGTCCCTGCATGACTTAAAAGCTTATTTGTGCGCACCAAACACCTCTAAGCCTATATCTAAGCTATAAGAAGGATAAATAGGGTATGTTTATCTCTTGGTCATAATCTAGAAGGTCCGATAACATACGAATCGGTATACTTTAGCAGTTTGACACTTTAGGTCCTTCTAATGCGCAAACTTGCGTAACTTATCATTTAATAGCATTGAAGCCTTATCTAATTCATATTAGGCATTCTTGAAAGTATTATTAAACATAATAATGCTTCGGGCTCGATAAAAGGTCATTCAGAGGTATAATTAAACATATTGACACTTCTAGTCCCTTATACTTGCAAAGTTGCGCGTAACTTCTCTTTTAGGCATAAAAGCCTTGGATTGCAAATGATTGGCATTCCCGAGAGTATAATCAAATATCATGAGGCTCTCGGTTTGTTAAAAGGTCACTCAGAGGTAAGAATTTACATGTTGACGCTTTTAACCCTTTTTCGCGCAAACTTTCAATTAATCACATAAACGGCTACACTTGATTAACAAGTGGCTCAATTGTGAATATAAAACCGTAAAAGGTTAATTAGAAACTTATTTTTGGTATGATAATACTTCCAGTTCTTTCATAATCAAAGTTTTTCGATTTTTCGAAAAATTAGTCCCTTGAATTCAATGTTTGACTTCATTAGGGTTTATTACACGTGTCAATACTTCATTGGACGTGATTTTACGAGGTGTTACACAAATAGTGTCATTTCCGCGCTGAGATCTAGGTAGGCCAGTAACGAAATCCATGGAAATCTGCTCCCATATCCATTGTGGTATCTCAGGTTGTTGAAGTAGGCCAGAGGGTTTCTGGTATCCGACCTTGACTCTCGCACAAGTCAAACATTTACTAACACAGGTTGCTATGTGGGCTTTCATGCTAGGCCACCAATACGTCGTTTTCAAGTCGTGGTACATCTTATCCGAACCAGGATGTACTGAGTAACGAGACTTTTGTGCCTCATCCATCACAAGCTCTCGTAGGTTGCCATAGAGTGGGACCCAAATGCGTCCTGTTACGTAGTAAGCACCGTCCTCCTGTTGTTCTAATCGTTGCCTTGAGCCACGTAGGGCTTCAGCCCTGACGTTGTCTGGTTTCAATGCTTCTATCTGAGCATTTCGTATCTGTGCAGGAAGACTAGATTGGATAGTGAGTTGTAAAGCTCGCACGCGCTTAGGCGTAGTATCCTTTCGACTGAGGGCGTCAGCCACAACATTGGCTTTGCCTGGATGGTACCTGATCGAGCATTCGTAATCATTCAGTAGCTCGACCCATCGTCGTTGTCGCATATTCAGTTCCTTCTGTTTGAAGATATGCTCGAGAGTCCTGTGATCGGTGTAAATGGCGCACTTGGTACCGTACAGGTAGTGTCTCCATATCTTAAGTGCAAAAACAACAGCTCCCAGCTCTAAATCGTGCGTAGTGTAGTTCCTTTCATGAACTTTAAGTTGGCGTGAGGCGTAGGCTATGACTTTATCCCGTTGCATCATTACACAACCAAGACCCTGAATTGATGCGTCGCAGTAAACCACAAAGTCGTCTGTGCCCTCTGGCAATGAAAGAATGGGTGCGCTGCAAAGTCTATCCTTTAGGTGCTGAAATGCTGATTCTTGTGCATTACCCCATCGATAAGTAACGCCCTTCTGCGTTAGTGAGGTGAGAGGTTGTGCAATCTTTGAAAAATCCTTAATGAACCACCTGTAGTAACCTGCCAAACCCAAGAATTGGCGAATTTCCGTTGGTGTGCAAGGTGTAGGCCAGTTCTTAATCGAGTCTACCTTGGATGGATCAACGTGAATCCCATCCTTGTTTACCACATGGCCTAGGAAATGGACTTCGCGAAGCCAGAAGTCGCATTTCGAGAACTTTGCGTAAAGTTGTTCTGTTCGAAGGAGTTCCAAAATAAGTCGTAGATGCTGCTCGTGTTCCTCTTGAATCTTAGAATAGATCAGGATGTCGTCAATGAAAACTATAACGAACTTATCTAGGTAAGGCTTGCACACTCGATTCATCAAGTCCATGAAGACCGCAGGTGCGTTTGTCAGCCCAAAAGGCATGACCAAAAACTCGTAGTGTCCATATCGAGTTCTAAAGGCTATTTTGGAGACGTCCTCTTCTCGGACTCTCAGCTGGTGATATCCCGATCTCAGATCAATCTTTGAATAGAAGCTCGACCCTTGCAGCTGGTCGAATAGGTCATCAATACGTGGAAGAGGGTAGCGATTCTTCATGGTCACCTTGTTGAGTTCTCGATAGTCGATACGCATCCTGAAGGTACCGTCTTTCTTCTTCACAAATAGCACTGGAGCTCCCCAGGGCGATGAGCTAGGATGAATAAAACCCTTATCCAAGAGTTCTTGTAGTTGCGTGGACAGTTCTTCCAATTCTGATGGAGCTAGGCGATAAGGTGCACGAGCTATAGGTGCTGCTCCAGGAGCCAGCTCGATTTGAAACTCGACTTGGCGATGAGGCGGAAGACCAGGTAATTCCTCAGGGAATACCTCAGGATAGTCACGTACGATCGGAAAATCTTCATTCTTCTTCTCTTTCTTCGAAGTGTCAGTAACGAGAGCCAAAATAGCAGTGTGACCCTTTCGCAAACACTTCTGGGCCTTAAGGAAAGAGATGATGCTCACAACAGCACCACTCTTGTCGCCACGAATCATGAGAGGTTCATCACCTGAACGAGGAATACGGACAATCTTTTCATTGCAAAGAATATCTGCTTGGTGTTGGGATAACCAGTCCATCCCAATGACCACGTCGAAACTACCCAGAACGATAGGAAGGAGGTCGATAGAGAAAGTGTGATCAGCAAGAACAAGATTACAACCCTTGACTATGTGTGTGACCTCTAAACTTTTACCATTAGCTAGCTCTACAGTGTGCTTGGTGTTCAAAAGTGTTGGGGTACGCTTAAGCATTTGACTAACTTTTAGGGACACGTAGCTAGTATCAGCACCCGAATCAAATAATACAGTAACATAAAAGTCGTCCAGTAGGAACTTGCCCGTCACAACATTGGGATCATTCCTAGCTTCACCCTAGCCAATAACGAACACACGACCCCTTGCACCATTGCCGTTGTTACCCCCGTTGTTTCCATTCCCCTGGTTGTTGTTATTGTTGTTGTTGTTCTGGTTCCTGTTCAGTTGGGGACAATCCCTCTTGAAGTGGCCTTCAGCTCCACACTGAAAGCACCATTTGTTGATGCCTTGCTGCTGCTGCTACTGGCGTTGATTCTGTGGGGGGTTGTTGTTGCTGACGATTCTGGTTGGCAGGATATAAACTCCTGCAATCCTTTGCGGCGTGGCCTGGCTTGTTGCACCGATGACAGTTACTCCTGGTGCATGGCCCACTGTGGTGTAGGTTACAGCGATTGCATTTGGGGTGATTTCCCTTGTACCCACCATGACTTTGACTACCAGATGATTGCTGACTAGGGCTCTTGTAGTCGTCAGTCCTTCTCTGCTGAGACTGAGATTGAATAGAAGTCGAACCCTTGCTTGAAGCTCCATCCCATTTCCGTTTGTTGTCACTAGGAGCATCTGAAGTAGCTGTAGCACTTATACGCTTTGGTAACCTGTTCTGCTCCACCGCCTGATCAGTGAGACGATGAGCCAATTGTACAACTTGTTGGATAGTGGCGAGGTTAGCTGAAGTCACATGACTTTGAATCTCTGGCACTAAGCCCTTAAGATATAGTTCGATACGCTTAATGGGAGGATCCACCATGGTAGGGCACAAAATAGCCAGCTCATTCGATCTTTTTGTGTACGTTTCAATTTCCGACCCCGTCATCTTGAGGTTGAAGAACTCTACCTCCAGTTTATGGATGTCATCACGATTGCAATACTCTTCTTTGATCATTTCCTTAAAGTTGTTCCATGGGGTGGCGTTAGCAGCAACCAACCCCAGCATTTGAACCTGAGCGTTCCACCACGTGAGCGCTAAACCCTCGAGAGTACCGGTAGCATACTTTACCCTGCGAGCCTCAGGGCATTAACACATCTCGAAGACAGATTCGAGTTTCTCAAACCAGTGGAGGAGGCCTACAGCTCCTTCAGTGCCGCTGAAAGTAGTTGGTCGGCAGTCCATAAAAGTTTTGAAAGTGCACACAGGAGGCTGTGCGGGTTGACCTGTCGTGGGTGTAAGAAAGGACAAAGTTTAACACAAAGGTTGGTTCACGAGAGTAGGACCTAAAGATCCTAGAATGAGTTTAGACCGCAGGGTATACCTCCTGCTTGTGCCGCTGCAAGTGCCGCAGCAACTTGTTGGTTAATCAGAGCTATCAACTGGGCTTGAGTCATGTTAAAGCGTCCACTCCTGATCTTCATATCAAAGGAAAACATGAGTGAGAGAGGTTCGAGAAAGTGCGATGACAGAAGGGAGTAAGCACACACGTGTTCAAGCAAAAGTCGTTATACTAATTAAGCATACCATAAGCAAAGTTCTATGCAATCTAACAAGTAGGCAATATAAACATAAATCATATCACCTAGAATGTCGAGCCTTGCACGTGAAGCGAAGCGTCGTTGTGGATCGTTGAGCACTGTTCAGGTTATAGTCTGGTTTTAACAAAAACTTTTTCCCTTATTAAAACCAAGTTCACTATAACCAATGGCTCTGATACCAATCTGTCACACCCCCAAAATCCACCTGCGGAGTATCACCGCTTGGAGGCGTGACTGACCAGGATCAAGCCACCAATCATATTGAACCATAAAGTAAAGCAATTAAAAGTTCAACCACACAATATAATTGGTGTCTAAAACAACTTAATAAGTCTAAGTTATCAGCGGAAGCAATCAGTTCAAAACCCAAATCATAAAGTAAAAGTGTTTAAGTTCTTCATGAACATTCAATGTCCATGCCCCACAACGACTCTTCCCCATGCAAGCTCCAGCTAAGTACCTATTGACCTGCAAAGCATGTAGTAACGAGTCAACAACAAAGTTGAGCGAGTTCACAATTGGGTATTTGTTTTAAGTTGTTTCGAAAACAGTTTCCTTTAACTGGCATCCCTGCCGTGGGGGTTACCCCATAGTTGAAAACGTGTTCTGGTTAAATCCCGTTTACTCTGGCTATCCAGCCATGGGGGCTACCCCATGTTTAATTATCTGGCTCTCTGGCCATGGGGGCTACCCCATGTATATGCTACTAGACTCGTTACCATATCGACTACTGACTGTAGTCATGTTTATGTGCCCTGAACTGTCAATGTCTATCATCATTGACGTGCCCAGATCCATTAGTTCACGACCGTCCTCTGCGGTACGGTGTGAGGCTTGTCAGACCTAAATAGCGCTATCTAACTAATGACCCGCTCGCCATTGGCCCGGCGATTAAGTCGATATGAAAAAAGGAGGGACTTCGTGATAGAGTGGTCTAGTGAAATGTAAACTGTCCAATAGGACGAGGAATTATATTCCTTAACCCGTACTGTCCTACCCAAGAAAGGACGAGGAATCCATATTCCTTAACCCATTCCCAACTCCTGGGATTCCCATGCTTTGTAGAAAGTGTGAACTCACCTTAGGTTAGCTCGGCAGATAAGTAAAGGTCGATTGGGCTCCTAGTGGTCAACCACGACCTAACATGGTCACCATACAAGTCAGGTCTAGGTTCAAGTAGTGCACGTATGTTTACATATAAGCTAACAGGTTACGCACACGTATTGATCATGGCAAACACGTATTAACAGTCAATTACATCACATATCCGAACTTGTGTGATCAAAAGATTGGGCTCGCACCAGTTCAACAACCTTGTGCGAGTCACCCACTGAAGCCCAATAGTACTCGACCCATTAACTAAAAAGCCCAACACATCCATAAACATATACACGGCCCAAATTAACAAACGACTAAACAACTTGTGCGATCCAATTGATCTTGTGCGACTGGGGACATCTTGTGCGACTGGACTTGGGCTTTGAGGCCCAACAATAATGTAATTCATGTGAGGCCCAAGCCTCGTGCGATTGGCACTATCTTGTGAGATCCACAAGTCTTGTGCGATCATGCATAATAAAACAGTATTATGTGTTATATGTATTTGTACCCCGTCTTGTGTGATGCACTTGTGCGATCAGATCAACAACTTGTGCGATTGGTCCTTGTGCGATCAAGGACCTTGTACGATCAGAAAGCTTATATGGCAAGATCTGATCTTGTGCGATTTGTTACCAACTTCCCTAAACTCATGCAATTCAGTTACTAGCTCCAATCAATTCTTTTGACCAAAATTAACAGTTTCCATATTCGAAATAAATCAACTAACACAATTAATAATTTCTAATCAACCCATTATTCGATTAATACAAGGTTTTTATCACTCAATTCATATGAACCCTAATGAATAACATAACAACCATAATCATAACCCTAATTACATTCAAAGCATGAACAATAACTTATCAAATCATATTGTTTGGTCCGATTTCATGAACATACAACCGATTACATACATTCGATCCTAAATCATTATGCAACCAATCCGAAAACAGGACATGACAGCCGATTAACATCATCATACACATCCGGTTCACACAAACATCATCACATAAACTTCATTGTTCATCATACATTCGATACTTAATCATTTAATCAAATCATGAAATCATAACATCATTTACAAAACACAAATCATGAATCACTAACCGATTAATATAAGATGAGAGGAATCAAGAGCTTCGATAGGGATGGGATGTTGTTTGGCGTCGGCTTCGAGAGGAGAGAAAGAGAGTAGGGTTTTGATGTGTAAAGTGTTTGGCCAAAACAATGAAGAGTATACCCCCTTCTCATGAGGTTACGCGTGGGAAAGGTGGGCCGAATCCATCACAATGGGCTGCCCATTCGGATACAAAGAGTGTGGCCCGAAAAGGCTTGTGCGATCGGGTGAGTGTTGTGCGTTTGGGCTAGTATAATATTATCGCATTACATACATTCATTCGTTATACAATAAACACATATCAAACATAACATTCAATTAATACCTCAAATAACGTAATCACATATTGTTCAAACAAGTAACATCGAAGTATAAAGAAGGTTCTAAAATACGAGTTGTCACACGTTAAGTAGAGGATCTTGCAAGTCCGTAATGCCTTAAGTCTGTTGAACATGTTTTGTATTATATTTAGATCCACATGTGGATCCTTTCTTTACAACCGACTGTATATTCTTTTATTCGTACTTTCAACTTTCAATTTGTAATAGTAATTTACCTTCCAAGCCTTCCGTTGTACTATAACTGTGTTAAATTGACTATGATAATATCAACTACGTCACGATACCCCCACCGGGCCCACCGGTTTGTGGTTAAAATATCGGGGTGTGACAGGTTGGTATCAGAGCCAACATTGAGTGAATTAAACACTAGCCTTTTGTGTTTAATCTCAATGACACAGTAGCATATTCCTTAGACTTTCGAGTCTATGCAAATGACTTAGAATTAATCTTAATCTTATTTGGTTTATATATATTGTTTGTTCCCTTGTTTTGACAGGTCCACATACCAAAAATGCCGCCAAGAGTACGAGGAAGAGGAAAAGCACCTATGAGGGGAGGAATGCACAGCCAAGCAGGGCCTTCACATCGGCGTACTCCCTCTACATCATTTAGCCCCGATCCGTATGATGATTGGAGACACTCCCTTGAACCAGCAAGACGTTCTGTCTCACTTAGCACTTCACCCTCCTATCATCATTCATTTGGGCCGCATCAACCTGAAGAGCCCCAAGGCTCACACCATTCGCAACATTCGCTGCACTCGCACCATTCCCACCACTCTTCCCACCATTCTTCTCACCACTCTCACTCCCAGGGTCACTTCGACCCTAACGACTATATCAATGCGCCAGCAGGTCATAACCTGCTGGGTCCAGAAGACCATTTCCCAGAAGACATGGATGTGGACGAGGATTAAGATCCAGCGATGCCACCGTCTGGGACGCCTACTCATCCCATTGATATTTCTAGCGGTTTTTCCTTTGCGGGATCTCCCTATCGAGGTCCCGATACCTATTAAGAGTGGTTTGGGAAGTGGAAATTTGAATACACTCCCACTCACCACAACACACCACCGTAGCGGACTCACTCTGTGGATCCGTACTTTCAAGAGGTATCGCCACCACCAGCACCAGCACCAGCACCAGAACAACCTCCGCCACCACCAGAATCATCAAGGCGAAGAAGAAACACACGAATGTCCATGCGAGGGGGTCCACATTTTAGCACCCCACAAACTTCTAGCAACTACCCTCCCATTTTTGAAGATCCACGAATGGGTGGGCCTTCAAACAATGTGCTGGAAATTGACACTACACCGGCCACTTTTGCACCACCACCACCTCCAATGGGTTTTGAAAACCCAATTCCTACATACCAAGATATAACTGGGTATAACCCGTTTGAGCTCCGCAAGCATCCATGGGTTATAACTACCAACCTCTTGCCTATGACCCATACATCGAGGAAGTCATTTATAACGCTCTATATCCCTCACCATTTCCACCTGCATACCTAACTGGGTATCCTGCTTATGGGTATCAATACCCACCACCTCAACCAACAGCAACCTCCACCTCAACAGCAACATCACCATCAAGAAGAAATCTTGCAAAGGGTGGAAGAAGTTGAACGTAGGGTGGAAGAACGTGATAGAAAGACCCATAAGTTCCTTAAGGGTCTTGCAAGATTTATCAATGGAAAGAAGAAAGATTGAAGACCCTTGCTTTTATTTTGTAATTGTCAGTTAATTAAGTCCCTGTGTGGATATTTCTTTAAAGAATTAGTCCCTGCGTGGACAGTTTATTTTATTTAAAGACCCGTTTAGGTCAGTTTATGTAATCCTTAGTACTTTTAATGAGAATTTTTCTTTTGGAATTACATTTGTTATTATACATATATATGCATTATATCATTGACCAAACTATCATTTCAATTTATAATTGATCTGCCAATAAATTCCAAAAGACCGTCTTAATAGTATAACGTAGCCTATATGTCAATATCGACATGGCTATGATGGTAAAACCCTCTTAAGATAACAAATCCTTGTTAACATCCAAGAACATGTTAACACTCCTGACAAATGTGGCTTGAGAAACCACACTAGTCATCTGAAATACTTTGATTCTTCCAAGTCTTATATAAAGCCTAAATGATCAAAATGAATCATGGCTGATATCATCAAATAAGATGATCATATTAAAGCATCCATTGGTGATTTTATTGTTCCGCCTTTTGGGCCAACCTATACCATTTTCATAACGACGACAGTAGTAGTCTATAACTCTCTGTCAAAAGGTGAAGAACTATGTTTAAACCTTAATGACCTTGATCCAATAAGATCATGGCCTATAATTTAAATTGTCCATGTGACAAGGCCTTTGTGCCACCCTAATACTCTTAATGGTTTTATAACCTAGGCTAACTATAATAAAAAGTTCAAATAAATATTCTTCAAAAATGATTAAACCGATTAACCAATGTGATCTATTTATACCGTGGTTAGTGAATCACCGAATAAGATGATTCTACATAAGACCACTAAATAAGTTGTTGTCATTTGATATATAGCATTCAAGCTTCTCCATGGCTAACTCAGATGAGGCACATAGTCACCCAACAGACTGGAATAATGGAACTAGATTGAACGTAACGGGGTTCCGATTTGCAGGCTATGATAGACACAGCAGTAACAAAAGCTGTAGGTCAAGTATTCAGTGAGTCGAGTGCTACTCGCTCCAAATCTCATTATGTGTCCCCACACAAAGTCCCATTCCAAAACGCATACATCTAAGAAGGATGAATCTCAACATTCGTCAACTCAAAATAGTCAACCTTCCAAGAAGATAGTTGTCACGGCCATGGTTGCAAAAGTCGCTAGGCGCTCCCTAGTCGGTCGACCAGGGAGTTGAGTGTACTCGGCATAGGCGGAGAGTATTCGGGGAGTACTCGGACATGTTAAATTTAAAGAAATTAGTTTTCGGAAATTAAATATATGTCTAATAGGATAAATTTACTAATATTTATTACAAAATACGTGAAAATGATATTCATTATTTAATATGATAGTCATATAAATAATCTTTTATTATTGTTTAAGTCAGACTCGGCCCGAATTGACCTACTAGATCCGATTTTGGCCGAGTTTGACCGCGTTTGATCGATTCCGAGTAATTAGACGGAGTTAGAGAAGGTTGCATCGGTAGTCTACCTTGTAGCGACTACTCGGGTAGTACTCGGCCTTGGAAACCTTGTTTTACAACCATGGTCACGGCCCCCGACCCAGTTTACTAGTTCGAACGCCGTGGAACAGAAAACCCGTGGTATTAGTATTTAATTTGGCAGCGGAAATTTTAACAGGATCCTTTAAAACTGAAAATACCCAATTATTTTATTTCAAGTTTCGGGATAGCCCCGTAATTTACAATAAAGGAATTTCACTGGGAAACCCCTTGTTTACAAAAACATGTTTATTTATTTACTGAGCCACTTCATTCAAGCTGGAGTGCTACGCGACACTTTTCCTTTGTTCACAGTAAATCACCTGAAACATGTTTAAAAAGATTTTATCAGCGGGGAAATACTGGCGAGTCATTCAATTTGCATAAAATGACACATTGTTATAGATTACAGTATTAAGAGCGATTACAATTGCCCCTATCTTATAATTAGCTGGTTCAGTTGTCACTCGACCGGATCTATGACTGTGGTCATATCACTATTGGGTCCATTCACCCAAAAATGACGTGTATCACATTTAGGTACTTTCACCTAAAAGTGATAAAACAGTAGTAATTATGCCAAATACCCCACTTACTGCCAGTAATTTAAGATAACAAAGACTTAATACCTGTAACATATAACTGGAAAACATTTAGGTATTGTAAAGCACTTTTGAAAAAAGAGAATGACTCACATTGCAAGTTTAGTTGGACAGAGTTTTGCCTACAGATTAAGCCTGGTAACCTAGTTAAATAATGCAAACGAAACTAGGTTAGTAACTTAATAAAACATTTACGATAATCTCACGAAATCAAAACCCTCACGACGAATGACAAAGTATAGCCCGAATTCAGGCAGCACTTAAACATCCATTGGATCGGTTTCAATCGATCGGACATTGTATCGTAGCAGTGATCGAGTTATTACCCTGTAATCGTAGCAGCATTTCAATACTTTGATCATGATTTTAAAGCAGAAAGACAGTGATTTTGAGAAATTTTTTGAGCACAGAATCCTGGCCATGCAACGTCCTATTTATAGCAAATTTTTGGGTTTGTCGCGCCCCGCGAAGGCCTTAAGGCCATTCTACGCGGCCCGCGAGGGCCACTAGCTAAGGCTAGGGCTGCCGTGTCACCCCATAGGTCTGCCACGTGGCCCTAAAGCTTATCCAGAGAGTTGCAAGGCTGTTGCGCCCCGCGTAAGCCTTGCTTAACTCTTACGCGGCCCGCGACAGCTTACTAAATTTTGATTTTCTTGATTTTTAGTGAAATTTAGGGTTTTAGTGGTCCGGGTTTTCACTTACGGAGTGTTTTAGGACATTTTCGTGCAGGTCCTTACATCCTCCCCACCTTATTTAAAATCTCGTCCTCGAGATTTACTGGAATAAGTAAGGATATTTTCGCTTCATTTTCGATTCCAATTCCCATGTATATTCAGGTCCTCTTTTCGAATCCCACTTTACTTTGACTAGCACCAATCGTTTGTGCTTGAGGAACTTGATCTTCATGTCTTCTATCTGAAGAAGTCTTTCCACGAATTTTAGCTTTTAATTTACCTCTACGTCTTGAATAGGTACTACCAGTAATTCATCAGATAAACACTTCTTGAGATTAGATACATGGAACACATCATGTACCCCGGCTAATTCTTCTGGTAGTTGTAATTTATAAGCAACTGGTCCAATTCGTTGGGTAACTGTGAATGGTCCTATGTATCTTGGACTTAACTTTCTGTAACGACTCACACAAAAACGTCCTAAAAACGTTCCGTAAGTATAAACCCGGACCCTGATATAACAACCCTCATTAAAAGTCCTATTTATTTTATTATTTTATCTAATAGGAAACCCTAATTAAGACACCCAATTGATTCTACACAAACCCTAAAATTATCAGAACTATCAGAATCAGGATCAGGGCCCCTAAAACTCAGGGGGGGGGGGGCATTCCCTACTCGATGTTTATCCTTATAACTTATTATAAAAATCGAATTTAAAAGTTTCGTCGACTCAGCAGGCCTAGTCCCACACGCGGAAAGCCTATGGAAAATACGTGTCCCTTACGGACCGTAAGGGTTTAGTCTTACGGTCCGTAAGCCTGGTAAAATTCGTGTATAAATAGCAGGCCTTGGCACTTGAATTCTGACATTTGAGCGACGATCAAATTCCAAACGTACGCTGAGATATCGTCCAATTACTCTCAAAAACACTAATTAGTAGAGGGGGGGTGCTGCTACGATGCCGGGTATTAACTCAATCGCTGCTACGATTCAATGTCCGATCGATTAAACTATCCAATGAATGTTTAAGTGCTGCTCAAACTTGGGTTATACTTTGTTATTCATCGTGATTTCGACTTGAATGTTTGAGTGCTGTTCGAACTCGAACTATGCTCTGTCATTCGTTGTGAATCCGCTGAATTGTTTAGTATTGCACTTTGTCATTCGTTGTGAGGGTTTTATCTCGTGAGTTATCGTAAATGCTGTATTAAGTTATCTACCTAGTTCGTGTGCACTAGGTTATAAGGCTAATCAGTAGGCTAGGCTCTGCTCAAATTAAATCTGCAATATATCAAGGCTTATCTGTAACTTTGCCGTATGAACCTGCATGTTTATAATGTGAGTCATTCTCTTTTTATCAACTATTTTACAATACCTCAAATTATTTTCAAGGTTATAATTACAGGGACTAAGTCGTGGATATCTTGAATTACTGGTTAGTGGGGTATTGTGCACATTACTAATTTTCTCCTAGTTAGGTTCATTAACCTACTCGGGATAATCACTGTTAGGTTCATTAACCTACAGGGATAATCATCACTATTTAGGTTCATTGATCTAATAGTGGTATGACCATCGTCACCATTGTGACTTGTCACCATTGTGACATAGAGCCAGATAAAAATAAGATAGAAGCCATTGTAATCGCTCTTATGCTGTAATTAATAACTATGCATCATTATGCAAAATAGAATGATTCACTCAGTATTTCCCGCCGACAAAACCTTTTTAAAACACTTTTTAGGTAATTACACTATTTGGAAGTAAGCGTTGGATACGACACTGAAAGGCATCAAGAAGTGGCTTATTTTATTAATTAAATTAAAATTTAGAAATATTGTTTTATGTAATAAAATTTATCTTTATTAAAGCTACCTTTGTAAAACATGGGTTTATCCCATCTATTTAAAATAAATAAAATCCGGTGTTTCTAAACTCTGATATTTTTCCTAACTCACGGTTCTGATGAAATTTCCGCTGCAACGTTTTCAAAAATAATCACCGGTACCACTGGGCTGTTCGCGACTCCCGATTCCGTCCAGGGTGGGTCGGGGGTCGTGACAGAAGGTGGTATCAGAGCCACTGCTTTAAGCCTTTAGGTGTTGTAATAATAATACCTAAATTTATATAAAAGAGTTAGGAGATTGCTGTTAACTGGTAGCATTTAGACTTGAACTTAAGAAAAGATGCCTTAGTATTAGCTTCACGATAAGCTAAGTACTTGTGCAAATAAATATGATGGAATTTTGGTGTGCCATAAGTAATTGATGAAGTAATGTCACGGGACAACTAAGTCCAGAGTCACTAGTTGAGAGAATGATCAACAGTGACATGACCAAAAGCACTAGTTGAGAGAATGATCAACAGTGTTATGATTAGAATCACTAGTTGAAAGAATGATCAACAGTGATATGACCGCAATTACTAGTTGAGAGAATGATCAACAGTAATATGACATGAGTCACTAGTTGAAAGAATGATCAATAATAAATTGACACTGTCACAGGAATCGTCCAGTGGTCAAAATAATAATAAGATATGTTATGGAAATACAAATTTCCTTAATTCTGAATAAAAGCCCTAATAAGATAGGCATTTTTTTTTTAAAAAAGATACTATTTATGGGAAATAGAAAATTTTCTCCGGCAAGACTGGGTATGATGTAGCAGACTCTCCAGTTTGTCCGGATATACTGAAAATACCTCTCCGGCGAGAACCGGGTAAGAAGGTATATAATATGTCAGCAAGTAACAAGATTTCCCTAAATAGTATCATGATATGATATCTGACTAGTATTTGGAAATATGAAGCTGTTAAATACATTGACCTGATAGATGGAATGTTTATTTTCGCATATGAAATATATGATTATATAGATATACATATCTATAAGGAATTTCAAAAGTTAATTTGGAATAAAACACAAGTATCTGTGTCTAGATTTCTTTACCAGGAATCTCTTTTCCGATATCCAACATTATTTCGTTTGATCATCTGTCTCGTAATTCGTGTGATAAATTAAACAATGGAAAACCTTTAAAACACCATCAAAAGAATATCTAACGCGTTACCATAAATTATTAATACAAATAAGAAGCATATAAAGTTGTGATTACAAGAAAACACATGAAAATTTAAAAAAATTTAAACGCCCACAGAAGATGAATTATATCACATACGACTTCCAAGGCAAGACCTTTGGAAAATATAAATTGAGCACGATGACACCAATGTTAATTCCATCAGTAGAAGAACTACTAATAAAAAAGAAACACTTTGCCACATGATCCTACAAACGACAAGAATATCACTGAGAAACGCTAGAACAAGATTTTACAAAAACATCGGTGCACAGTCTAATCAGAGTCATAAGTATTAGCACTGAAAAAGGAGTCATATACTTTTGCAAATTCCCTATTTCATTTTATTTGACATTCCCTGGTAATGTCATTTAATAACGGTTATCACTCGAAATTCCAGATAGAAGTTCTTATATTTATTCCGTTGAAATTCTGACTTCTGTATATAATAAGTTGACTTTCGCATTTCTACTTTTCCTAACTGTCATCATACCAGGAGGATTTATTTCATAGTAGCAGATATTGATTCATTTCATTTCTTGGTAAATCCACACGTTACACATGCACTGTTTGTTACGCATGTGGTTCGTTTAATTTCTGAATTCCACTGGAGGGCTTCATTCTAATTTGTCGTTTTATCCAAACCCAAATATCCTTTAGTTAGACTTGATTTTGGCACGGTGAACCGCATTATTACTAAACGATGACTCTTAATAACAAGTCAATAAATTTTTGAAAAACTCAATTTCCTTTGGTATCCATGATTTCTGTTATAACCATGTCTGAACTTTCTTATTTAAACTCGTTTTGTTTAAACCAAGTTCAATTGTTTGAACTTGCTCATTCAATTCAAAATTCCATATGATGAATTAAAACCATCATATTCAGAATAATCCTAATAAGCATTTCAATTCTCTTGAACTATAACATGCTTGTGTGATCCTCGACTTCACTAAATCATTTCTGTGATCAAAATCACTTTGTGGTAATATTTTCACAAAATCTGAAGATTGCGCTAATCTCGGATTTAATCATTTAATTATTTATATTAAATCCACTTTGTTGATTTATTCTATACAAGTAATCTTAAAACAATCATGTGCTCAAATAATGATACCCAAATTTATATTTCGGTATATCTCTTAATAATTATTACAAATGTCAATCGAGCCTTTTATAATATTTATTGCTCTATCATCATTGATCGAAAAACAGTATATATAAATTTAATTGATTATATATGGAATTACCTAATTTACAAATATAGTATTACTATATTTTAAACCATTGCGATGAAGAAATTATATTTGAGGTATACTTTTATTTAAAGTTATTGTTTAGTTATTTATTATTGATAATTTTATTAATAATAATATATTAATAAGTAGTAGTGTTAAAGATTATTTTTAATACTAGGGTTATTGTCAAGGGTAGGTATTGGATAGCCTAGCCTTAGTTATGCATGGACTGGCCACCTATGCTTAAACAAGGCAGCACTAACCAATATCCACCATGATAATGACTAGTTAATATAAATTAAGTCATCATACTTATTTAGTAAATTTTAATTATATATGAAAATATATATACTTTGGAGAAGACATATTTTCATACAATAAAAAGGACAAATAAAACATTATAAATAATAGTGATTTCTTTTACAAAAAAATACTAAAATATTTTGTAAAAATAATAACTTCATTGCAGAATTTTGTAATATATATTACATAGTAAATATAAGTTATTTTACATAGTATAGTAAAATACTAAAATAATATTTATTTAAAAGCAGTAACCAATTACATATAGTAAAAATGCGTAACAAATAAAATATATTACTTTTGCTTTATAAATATATTTGGCCATGCCAAAACAACTTATTTTATTATATTTCGATCTCTGGTATATAGTATGAAAAATATGGTCACTAATAGTGTACTATCACATTGTTTCACAATTAAAACAACTTGGAACTTTAATTAATGATACACTAACTCTATTGTCTTTTGGTGTATCATTACAATTCACTCATCTCAGCACAATGATTTTCTCATATCATAATTTAAAAAAAAATTGACAATTCATTTTTCATGCTTTAATTTCATTTTAAACCTATCAAATTCTAAGTCTTCCTCAGTTGCCAATCAAAGTAAGCTTTCTTTTGACAAAGAATTTTATTTCTAAAAAATCCTTCACATTCATTCTAAATATCTATTGATCATATATCTTTTGGCTTGAACCCAGTCACATTGGAAATTATATCATTTTCTCTTATTCGATTATTATCGATTTCCTGAACTAATTCAGTTAAACCATTGAATCCTACTTATGGTACAACTCTTATTCACAAAAATTGATATCTAATCTGTGTCATTTTGTTGACTCAAATATGACATAAATCTAAAAGAAATATCATAACCCAAATACACTTGGGAGCTGGAATCTGAGATAAAGAAAAAGTATTCCAGTAAATCTCGAGCACGAGATTTTTATTAAGGTGGGTAGAATGTAACGACTCACACAAAAACGTCCTAAAAACGTTCCGTAAGTATAAACCCGGACCCTGATATAACAACCCTCATTAAAAGTCCTATTTATTTTATTACTAGGTTAATGCCCGCGTAATACGCGGGCTTCCACCAAAACCATATTATTTACTTTGAATACAAATGTTGTGTACAAATACATACATTGGAAGAAAAAAACAGAAAAATATTCAAATGCCGGAAAAAACTTCCTTGTAGACTACATTTGTTGTTTTACTCGTTACATTCCCATCTTTGTCTAGTATAAGCAACTTCACACCGGCTCTGCTTTTAACTCTTGATAACGCAACATAAAGTTGACCATGTGAGAAAACTGGATATTTCAAATACAATCCAACCTTTGATAGAGATTGTCCTTGACTTTTATTTATAGTCATTGCAAAACATACATTTATCGGGAATTGTCGTCGTTGAAACTTGATAGGAATTCTTTTATCCGACGGTGTCAAACTGATTCGTGGAATAAACGTTCTGGTCCCTATATTTCCGCCAGATATAATCTCAGCCTCTATAACACGTTTATAAAGTTTAGTAATCCGTAGTCTCGTACCGTTGCATAAACCATTTTGTTGATCAATATTACGAAGTAACATTACAGGTACACCAACTTTAAGGACTAATCGATGATTAGGCAGACCAGAAATTTTAAGACCATTCAGAACATCGGGAGAATATAGTCTCGCATGTGCTTCGTTCTTTCCTTTATCAGTTTGACAAATACTATCGGAACTCAGATACTCCACTTCATCTCCAGGAAACGAAGCAAGCAATCTTTCATTAATTTCTTGAACAACCTCGTTTGTTGGTGCCAATATAGCTCTTTCAGCAAAAAAATCTTTATCTTTGTACAGTTGAAGAAGTGAAGGATATACAAAGTCGATCAGATCTGATATAGGATCCTCAGAGCACTTGATTAACAAATCTTCAGGAATATCTATAACCACCTGAGAATCGTCACTGTCACCAATCTTTCCCTCGCCCAACTCGAGCAACCAATTGGCAAAAGCTTTAATCTCTTCGATATCAGATGCGTTGGCACCTACGGTTAACCGCATGTTTTTGGTTAACGCGAGGACCTTGCAACTACTCCAAATATACGACGAAGTGATTGAAGCATTAACAATTTCTCGCCTACTGCCATTTGGTACAACCGGAAGTATCTGTCTAAAGTCACCACCGAACACCATAACTTTACCACCAAAAGTCATCTCATATTTGAAAATATCTTTCATTGTCCGGTCAAGTGCTTCAAACGCATGTTTATGATTCATCGGTGCTTCATCCCAAATTATCGATTTTGTTTTCCTTAATAAATCAGCAACGTCATCGTCCGGTTTAATAAAACACATTGAGCTTTTTGTTAAATTCAAAGGTATATGAAATCTTGAATGTGCAGTACGGCCACCAGGTAACAATAGAGATGCGATTCCACTTGATGCAACATTTAGTACAATATCTCCTTTACATCTAATGGATGCAGATAATGTCTTCCACAGAAACGTCTTACCAGTACCTCCGTAGCCATATACGAAAAACACACCACCCACATTACTATTAACTGCTTCAATTATCTCATCAAACACTAAACGCTGCTCATCGGTTAGGCTACTTAAATGATTATGAAATTCAACGGCAGTAGCGCTTACATCGTACCGAAGCTCATCAGCAATTAAACGGTTCTCTGCTGAATATATTGACTCACTATCGGGTTGAGGCATAGATGGAAACCGACTTAAACTTGAGTTGTTACGTAGTAAGTAACGCTCAATTTCCAGCAACGTTAGGTTCCTTATTTGTTCTTCTGGAAGAGACAAACCTATTACGATTATATAAAAATTTATAAATTATAAAAATTCTTATAAATAACAAAAAACAACTTCATAAACACTTATATATAAGACATAACTATAAAAATATTAAATAACAATTTGCGTACCTTCAATCCTCAAAAGCTTTTGCCGATTGTATAAAATACCATCCGAAAGGTACTCCCATGTGTTTTCCCAAACATGTTCCGGCCTAGACAATGTATTAGACGCCAACATTGTAGCAAACAGATTACGAAGATAGTATCCTGAACCTGTGAAATAAGCCTCTTTGATAGCTTCTATATACTCCTTGTCGTCGTCTAAAAGGCCTCTAGCGTAGCACGCATCTCTAAATGTTGGGAAGACTTGTCCATCCACAGTACGAATCTCTTCAAAAGACTTAGGACCTACTACCTTATTAAGAAGGATTCTTAAAAAGTATGCCTCGCCCATAGAAGGATTAACACAGTGAATTCGACCAATGGTATTACCTATTATCCGTTTATCCCATATCCTTTCTTCCTTCTTCCAAACAAATTTATTTGGGAACTCAACGTAAGTAAGGGTGCGCGCCAACGGATCTTTCTCATTCTTTTCCATCCACCCCAAAAACATCGTAGAAGCAACAGATGGTTTACGAAGAACACTATCAAGATCGTCATCAGGGCCGTATATAACGTTTTGTTTATCTGGTAGATGAAACGGAAGCCTCATTACGGATGGATAGCGATAATGAACGTCAAATGCAAATATACGCCATGAAGCTTCGCACGCAGAGAGATATCTACAATCATAATACTCTTTGATTTCATCTTTTCCATCTTCACGCTGACCTTCATCGGCATTTTGTACAAAACCAAATTCTGCCCTATCTGGTCCTTTGTTAATGTATTTAAACAAATACTTTATGGACGCAGCCTGATTACACCATTCGACGTTAATGTGTGTCTGATAACGTCTCAATAGGGTTTTGCTATACGGAACCACGCTTTTGTTATCAAGCTGAATACCAGATTTCTCAACAAAAAAACCTGAATCCGCACGTCTATACACCGGATAACCATTCGAATCTAGAGTAGTTTGATCACAAAACTTCTTAGGAAAATTCTTCGAACAGTTACCGTCAACCATACACGGACAATTTGGTTTTGCAACACCACAAGGTCCGTGAATCATATAATCGCTCACAAGAGTATATAGATCTGGATCTAAGTTTTTGTCAGGTATCTCGGCAGAAATAAAGTTGTCAACATGCTCAACTGAAGGAAGCTTGCTTTCGTCATTTAAGAACAGACAGATATGGGCATGCGGTAGGCCTCGTTTCTGAAACTCTATGGTATAGACAACTGCAATAGGATAATTAATATTATACAAATTTTTTAAGTTATGGTTATCAAAGAAGCAGACAATAAAAACTATAATAAACTAATTCAATTAAATGGATGCGTACCTGCCGATGCGATGCCAAATAAAGATTTCACTCGCAAGACTTTCATGATCGCGTCAAGCTTAATTTTGAACAATCGGCATAAAATATCCGGTCTATCTTCCAGATTAATCTTCGTGTTCTTCAGAAATCTTTTTTTCTCCGGCCATTTCGGATTACACGTTATCGTAATGAAAAAATCAGGGTAGCCATACCATTTGCAAATGGCCATAGCATCATAATAATTCTCCCTCATATAACGCGATCCACCGGTAAACGAAGACGGAAGTAGTACGCGTGTTCCAACGTTTGACATATCAGGATTACCATTTTGTCCAAGCTTTCTAAGGTTCTCATATGTCTCAGATCTCATATTATTTTGCTGCAGACGTATGAATAGTAATCGTTCACTTTCAATCATCGTATACACGTCAACGAAGAACTGTTGCAAAAGTCTTCGAGCATTGAGAATCAAAGAGAAATGTTTGACTCTATCTTGAACATGGTAAGCAAAATACTCTCTCATCGTACATTTTGACTCTTTCTTCTTCATTGATGCCCTTCCTTCTCTATGAAGAATATCAACCCGATAACCATCTTCACCAAAAGGGAAAAGCAATGGATACTGAAGCGCAAGATAAGATGGATGAAGCTCGCTAATATGTTGTAGACCATCTTTCTTTGACTCAACAACTACGTCACGATTATCAAGAGCATCCTCAATGTCTCCAACAATAAGCGCAGCAACTTCGGACGACGTCGGTAGGTTGTATGTACGACCATCTTTAGACCTATTTGCCTTAAGTCGTAATTTTAAATCAACGTGAGGATTATCAACAAACCGATCTCGTACACGCCTATAGGTTTTCACAAGCTGATTATTTGAATCTAAAATCAGCTTAAGGTACTCTATTAATTCAGTGTCAAGCAAATCTGAAGTTGCAGAACCTGGTTGATTTGAGTTACTGTAATGCAATTGTAAGAAAACAATGAAAGTATCAGTAACTGTTCATATAAACATAAAACAAAATAAAAAAAAAATAACAAAATGGTTTTCAGGGATACCTAAAAACGGTTTTGCGATTACACACTTCATTATCTGTGTCGTATATGTAAAGTTGCGCAAACTTTGGTTCACCACCTTCTTTAGGAAGAAGACTTCCAAGTGTATGATAATTCTCGCCACTAATTCGGTATACATATGGAGCATTTCCTCTATTGATTTCGAATCAACTTTACCACCCATAGAAGTGAAGGAAAACATAGAATTAAAACGACGAATATTTAGTAAGAAATGCTTGCTCTTGTCGTCTAAACTCTTGAAAAGGTTTTGATATTCCTGACACGTCTCTTTAAAATTCGGAAGATGTACTTTTCCATAACCACAACAAAGCATATAAGATTTTCTTCCTAAGTAAACCCTTCCTTTTCCGGCTTCAACTTTCCACAACTTAGCGTTACATACGGCACATACAACTACTTGATCACCATGATCCAAATAATCTATTATACAAAATAAAAAACATATCATTTTCTGCTATTTATTATGAAATTAATATAATGACGTTCTTAAATGGAATTTAAGTAGTGAGTGTATAAGATACTTACTGTTAGAAAGGCCTTTATATGGATCGTTAGCAATTTTTTGAGGAATGATATGATCGTCGGAAGATAAATCAACCATTGGAACAGGATATACGCAGCGACCTTTAGTAGACAACCTTTGTTTTACTCTTTGTATCCTCTTGACACCTATATGTTCATAGCAACGAAAATTAATAAGAATGTCAGATTAAAAATAAACAAATATGAAAGACATAAATAAATACCACCAACCTGAAGTAGATGCTTCAGACGGACTTGTTATGGGTGTGGTTGGGAAACAACGTGGATCGATGGTATGAATAAAAGAGGATGAACTAATTGGTGTTACGATACGGCCTTCTTTTGTATTAGATGCTGAAACACTTAATGATCGAGTAACGATTTTTGAAGTGGAAGATTTGTTACTCACATTATGTCTCTTATTTTCCAAATGTAATTTCCTATATTTTCTTCGTTCAGCTGATTGTTGATGATCATGATCATTAGAAGCAACTGAAAAAAAAATATAGTATAGCATAAATTATCAAAATGGAAAACTTTATTCATGTGTAAAAAATTATAGAATTTACCGTTGTTAATATTAGTCAATGGACTTCTTCCATTTTCAACTGCAACAAAAAAAAAGTCCAAATTAACGTATGAAACATGTTTATATATTACATAATTTTTTTATTTAAAAAAAACAAACTCATAATGATAATAAACAAAAATTAAACATGTAAGTAAGTAACACCAACCGGATGTATACGCCTCGTACGGATTTGTTAAAGGTGTGTTTGGCAAGATACGTCGATCAATGGTATTGATATAACAGGATGAACGAATTGGTGTTGCGACACACCAATCATTTGTAGAGGATACTAAAACGTTGGATGACCGAATTACATTTTGTGAACTTGAAGATTTGTTACTCACATTAGCTCTCTTATTATCCAAATGTACTTTCTTTAATTCTTTTCGTTCAGCTGATTTGTTATGCTCAATATCATTAGAAGCAACTGAAAAAAAATATGAAAATTCATAAATTATCAAATTATACATTAAGTAAAGAATTCGTGTGTAAAAAAGCAAATAATTTACCATTTGTAATGTTAAAATAAATTATAAATGAAACATTGTATTCATGTGAACAAAAATAAAAAATTCACCATTTGTAATATTAGCCAATGGACTCCTTGCAGCTTCAACTGCAACAAATAAAGTCCAAATTACCGAATGAAATGATATAGATAATGTTAGTAATAAAAATTTATATATGTAAGTAAAACACACCAACCTGATGTATATGCCTGGTAGGGATTTGTTAAAGGTGTGGTAGACAAAATAGGTCGATCCAAGGTATTAAAATTTGAGGATGAAGGAATTGGTGTTACAACACGGCAATCATTTGTAACGGATTGTGAAACATTGGAAGAACGAATGACGTCTTGTGAAGTGGAAGATTTATTATTTGCCTTTCCTCTTTTATTATCCAAAAATAGTTTCCTTAAATTTATGCGTTGAGCTGATTCTTGATGCTCAACATCATTAGAAACAACTAAAAAAAAATAGAAAAAAAAATAAACAATCATATTATACATAAAAAGTTGTATTGCAAAAACCAAAGTTTTGGGCATTTGTGATGTTAAACAATTTATAAATGAAAACTTGCATTCATGTGTAAAAAAATATAAAATTTACCATTTGTAATATTACCCAATGGACTTCTTCCAGTTTCAACTGAAAAAAAAAATAGTCCAATTTACCGTATCATATATGTTTAAGTATTGCAGAATTTCTTATTAAAAAAAAACTCATAAGCATAGTAAACAAAATTTAAATACGTAACTAATTAAAACCAACCTGACGTACACGTCTCGTAGGGATTTGTTAAAGGTGTGGTTGGCAAAATACGTCCATCCATTGTGGAAGATTTATTATTTGCATTTCGTCTTTTATTATCCAATAACAGTTTCCTTAGTTTTCTACGTTCAACATAGTCTTCAGGCTCAACTTGATTAGTATGAACTAAAGAATAAAATGCATAAAAAAAGTAAATATTTACGAAAACAAACTTCAATCATTGTCCAAATAATTGCAAACATTATCATTCGTAATGTTACACAAAGGACTTCTACCAATACCACCTGCAACAATTTAATTAAAAATAACATTACTTACCATCATTACATATTATATCAAAATTTATTATATTTGTAAACAACAATAAGAACAATCTAAACGTACTATTAGAAGGGTGAACACCAGTAGGAACTGGAAATGAAGGTAAAGTTTGAGGCTTTGCGCGTTTAGGCATATCCTAATATTGTATCATGTAAAATATACAAATGCATTAAAGTAGGTATTACAAAAAGTGAAATGTATAAGTATATTACAAATAGATAACACTTACGCGTATGAGAAATAACCAAACGTCAAAACTTCAAAAATGATGAAGGTCGTCAGAGAGTTTTCTGATTTAGAGTTGTAGAAATTTTTTTTGGTTTCTTTGAGTGTGTATTATGAATAATAAGAGGGATTTTATAATGGTGAGTATATTGTAAAAAAAGGAAAGTTTATAATTTTAAAACAAAAATCGGTTATAACTATAAAAAAGGAAATAATTTAAATTCAAATTATTTGAAAGATATTTCTATAATTGCCGATTTTTAAAAAAAAAAAGTAAAAAATATCGGTTATAAAACTTAAAAAAGGAAACAAAATCATACCAATTTAAGTGTTTCCTAAATTTTAAAAGAATTGGGGGTTTCCAAAAATAAATAAATTATAACTTTTAAATAAATGGATTTCCGAAAATATACTTATAATTCGTATATAATAATGATACAAAACCTTTATGGCCTTGTGATAAAGGTTTAAAAATTTCTAATTTCAAAAACATAAACAAATGTTTTTAGGAACATTTTATACATACAACAAAATAAAACAAAGATAAAGTAACAAAAGATAAATGTTAAAGGAGTATAGGTAAGCCTAATAAAACCATTAAAACAAACAAACGATATATTTCAAATAAAAAAACAAACAACCATATGTTTAAAAAAACCAAAGCAACCAACCATCACAAATCAATCCAAACCAATGTATGAAACAAACCAAAACAAAACCAGCAATATTACGAAAGAAAGAAATTGTTTTTGGTAAAAATACTTCAACCATGAACTACTTCTCGATCTTCGGAACCAACAGAATCGTTTCCTCATCAGTTTGGACATCCGACACACCAGCCTTTTTAACCTTTGTTGATGACAGAGAGGTGCTTTCTTCAACTTCATACACGTCAGCCAGATTGCGCTTCAGTTCCGCGGACGAAGTCTTGGAACAATCTTTAGATGTGCAATCAGGTGTGAAGCTATCACCAATAGAATCCACAGCATCCTGTATGATATATATTCAAAATTAGAAACTATATAACATGTTTAAAGCATTTGGTATTTCGTAACATTAACTTAAAATACATACCTTTAGAGCAAAAGGGTTTTGATTCGATATATCACTAAGTGAAACATCAGCAGCAGCCTCGTCCACACCCTGCAATTCAAAAAATAATAAGGCTAGACACAACAAAAATGTTTAAATTTCTAACATATATTTAATTAAAAGGTTTGTATTTAACTAACCTGATCAACTGGAATTCGGCTCTCCAACGATTCAATTATTGCTGGATCATTCACCAACTTATGAACAGCATAACCATCAATATGGTTGTCAATATTAAATTGACTAAATTGAATCTTGAAAGCATACTTTTTATCATTGAATGCTCTAAACTGATAGGGAATGGTTTTCTCTACCAAAGATGCCTAATAAAAGTGAATAAAAAATTATTTAAAAAAACATAATAATCCGATTTAGACATTATTAATATGCACCTTAAATAACAACTTAAGTAAATAATGATATGAAACACTCTACCTGATCCACTCTTGACTTCTCAAGCAATTGAATTGCAGTCATACCCAACATTTTTCTAGATTCACGGTCAAACAAAGTCAAGGAGGCAATAGCTGCATGATCTTGTACTCTAATCGGAATCCTAAAACTAAATGCACAAAAAGTATTTTAGAAAATAAATACAACTTAGTATTGTAAAGTAGAATAACATAAGCATAAATATTATAAAAATACAAAAAAATATAAATAACTTACATCGGTGTGGCATTCACAACCTCCTTAGGACATTCAGGATTTGAGCAAAGTAAAACTTGTTTAAACTTCGGTTCCTCAGAACCGTCTTCAGCTTCCTCGATGACCATAGTTGTCTCCACCTTCCGATTGCACTCTTCACAACCAAGGTAGTACCAATCATCTTTATCATCCACACCCATGATCGTACCAAGAACTATCACCTCACAAGGCTGAAATAAAATGAAACAAAATAGAGTTATACATATAAATTTGTTTCAAAAATTTTGTTTAATGTATTTACTTAAAATATTAAAAAGTTGACACAAACCTGATCAAATAGCGTAATATCACGGAAATTGGTAAACTGATGCTTCACTAAAAAGTCATCCGCAAGACTTGTGCTTCCAGATGAACCAATTGACTTCTGACCATTAGAGGATGTTTTACATATCTTCTCAACAAACCTGTTTACAATAAAAAATAAATTAAAAACATCAATAAGTATTTCATATTATTTTATAAACTGTTTACTTGGTTCTGAATGAACGAATCTCCTCTATGCCAGAATTGATAAACAGCCTTGTTATATGGAAAGCATTAGATAGCGTTGTCTTCCCTGGGCAAAAAAATTAATATAATAGATTATGATATTCAATTTCGTAAATAATATAAAAACATAAATAATATTAACAAAGTTTATAAACAGTAAAAACCTTTATACTTGTTGAAACTACCAAACTGCACAAGCAAAACAACATGAACTTCTTCTTTATGCATCTGAATATTACCAAACATCTCATCGCAGTACTCATCCCATAAAGTGCAGTTTAACTTAATACCCCTACATAAATATAAATTAAACACATCAAAGGAAATCATGTAAAAAATATATAATACAAAAGCTGCAATCAAAATAAAAATGAAATTTAATAAACATACTCTTCATCCAGCAATTGCAAATTCATGAATTTGCTATCTTTTCCCATCTTCGTTTTGGTCATTTCTGGTTCAGACCACTCATCTACATATCCAATAAAATCTGAAAAAAATTGATTAATAAAAAATGTAATCAGAAAAAAAAAATTTAAAATAAAATTCAATATTTATATAACTTTTTAATTTAGCATGTTGTTGTCATAGATATGATGAAATACAAACCAACTCGATACTTGACATCGACTTCACCAGCTTTAATGGATTCAAATGATGCTAACCGAATACCATATACACTTCCATCAAAGTTCTCACACTTTTTAACAGATGTATCAAAGTTTAAACTAATAGCATGTTCTTTTTCAAAGTGTTTGAAAGTTGACTTAATGACAGAAAGTTGAGATTTATAAATGTAATAAATTTCATTTTCATTAAGCAAAATTTCTTGTTTTTTCATAAACTTGCTCCAAACAGTTGCCTGCATCCTAGTACCCTAATAAAAAAAATTAAAATTGGTTAGTATAAAGAACAATATAAAAATTAAACTAAAAT
Organism: Helianthus tuberosus; assembly: GCA_030545235.1. Classification (NCBI taxonomy): domain Eukaryota; kingdom Viridiplantae; phylum Streptophyta; class Magnoliopsida; order Asterales; family Asteraceae; genus Helianthus; species Helianthus tuberosus. The sequence goes on from CM060405.1 coordinate 32,022,822, forward strand.
TTTAAAAACATATGACATTAAAACAAACCTGCTCATCCATAACCACCATTTCAATACCAAGGGTTTCTCCTTCTCTCTTTGGATTCATGCGAATCCAAAGTCTTAACACCTTCACCTTTATGGTAAACAACTTGGATCTCCAACCAAGATTGTTTAGAAAAGTAATATTGTTTTCATCCATTTCGATGAAATACGATCTGAGAATAGGTGATTGATATTAGAAAATGGTTACTAATTGAATTAAAATGAATCTACTTAGTAAATATATATACAGATTTCTGGAAATTATTTTTGTAAAGTCTAAAAATCAGTTTATTATTAGAAAAAATTATTACCGAAATTATGCTAATGTATTTTAAGAAATGGAATTAAATATAAAAAAACTTACAAATCTTGACGGTTTTAAAAACACTTCCATAATAAATTTGATTTTTTTTAAATTTATATCAAAAAGGACTATTTATATATTACAAAATGATACTTTAATTTAAGAAACCCGTTTAATACACATATTTAAAGAAAATTCAATTACTTCCCAAAAAAAAAAAACAATTATTAACACCAACATTTGATTATTTTAGGCATTTAACAAATTCCAAAAAAGCCGAAAATAGTTAGGCACGTATACCAATTTAAATAAAATAATCATTATATTCAAAAAAATTAAAAACAACATCCGAAATTCCCTAAATATATTTTAAAAACTATTACCATCGATGGTGCGAATGACTGCATTCTTATCTGGATAATCAATCTTCTGAATCCATTCACCAAATTTTGCCGGAAGTTTCTATTAAAATAACAGATAGGTATCGTTAATGCTAATTAGACGATTAGTTTTCACAACGGATTTATTAAATTACTTTCATTTACTGGAATAAAAAGCTTATAATATAAAAACTCACAAACGATTTTTTGTCATTCTTCCATACACGGGCAGCGAATCCGTAAACCATATCGCCTTTCAACGTATGAAAAGTAAATAACAACATAAAATTGAGTTTAACATAGGATCAATAAAAAATACCGACTATGATGAATTTTGTGAATTCCATTCGCTCGTCGAAAAGATGTTACAGTCAGGCTCAAATATTTGTGAAAAAATTAAAGCACCATGGCTGCAAGGGAGGTTGCATATGAATGTCTACCATCCTTCAACCCTGCCAAGCCAAGGTTCCATATTCAACAATATTTAATCAGAACTTCAAACTCATCATAGCCTTGACGAAAACTCTAAAATAGAAAAGGGGGAACAGAAGAAACAAAGAAGGAATGACACAAGGGTAATCAAACCACAGTAATCTTGTCCGTATCATCTCAGTTGCAGACCACACCCTTTTCTAGTCATCATCTTAAAGTGAAACTGAAATTCATATAAACAAACAACATGATATCAGGTTTTATATAAACAGAGAATCCAAAATCGATATTCAAATAACATTCATTCAGTAAATCAATAAATAACAAAACCATCGAGGATTTGATTTCCTGCAAAATTAGATCAAATTCAGTTAATGCATCGAATAAAACTTCAAACATAACAAACGGTTACAATTTAACGAACAGAATTGAAAAACCAAAATATTCGATTGAAAAACCCCAATAGACAAAACATATATACACCGATTGTTAAATCAATAAAATGAAGAAGAAGATATCGGAATAATTACCTTTCAAAGAAACCCTTACATACCAGCAAATCCGTATAAGAAAACGATATTCAAATCACATAAACAAACAACATAATATCGGGTTTTAAAACCCTAAGAAAAAAGGATTAAGCTAATCGATCTTCAAATCATGTACAATAAATTCATACATCCTCACATAACAGACAATACATCACAAATCAAAGTACAACAACCCATTCGAACAAAATCGATCAATAAGATGATGAAGAATATATCAGAATCATTATCGTCGATGACGATGACTGTTGAATATTTGAATATTGATTAAACCTCGTATTGGATGGGATCGATTGAGAACGCAGGAACCAAAATCGCCTATTAGGGTTTCTTTGAAACGGTTAGAGTAATGAGAGAGAGAGATGAGAGTGCGTATGTGAGAAGCCAATGGAATCCCCATCCGTGAGGTATGCCACTTGTCACATTATTAGCCATTTGCCATGTCATTGCTTATGTGGATGCTTAGGTGGCTTGCTCCATTGGGTGACATGTGTCCCCCAATGGTTTGCTTTATTAGAGATATAGATTTTATCTAATAGGAAACCCTAATTAAGACACCCAATTGATTCTACACAAACCCTAAAATTATCAGAACTATCAGAATCAGGATCAGGGCCCCTAAAACTCAGGGGGGGCATTCCCTACTCGATGTTTATCCTTATAACTTATTATAAAAATCGAATTTAAAAGTTTCGTCGACTCAGCAGGCCTAGTCCCACACGCGGAAAGCCTATGGAAAATACGTGTCCTGATGTATTGCGAAATACATGCTTATATCGTGTATAGTTTGTACGTTTTATCGTTATTTTTAGCTTAGTTTAGTTTAGAATTACGTGCTATTGATCTACATTGCGTTTTCCAGGTCTTGATACATAAAAATGCTGAAATTGGAGCAAAACCGAGCTAAAGTGTCAAATGTCAAGTCCCGGTATCATTCATAAAAGTGTTAGAATTATTTTGAAGATTTTGGAAGATTGGAGCTGAGTTTAGGAGAAAACATTCTGTGAAAAAAGGGGCAGTCGCGTAGCGCTAAGGTGAAAGCATACTCAGTCGCGCTACGCGACTGGGTTAGATGTTGACTTGTTGACTTTTTAAGCACTGGCGTAGCGCGAGAGAAGGGAGATGACCAGTCGCGCTACGCGACTGGCATGAATGATACGTCTGATTGTTTGGCCAATTAGGGTTTGCTATAAAAACCAAGAAATCCAATTAAACCCTAGTTACGAATTTGTGAGAGTTTGGAGCTATCTTGGAGCATTCTTTGAAGGCAATCGGAGATTTCAAGGCACCGGAATCATTGGTACGAGTCAAGAGTGAAGAATCGAAGATTTAATCGGGTTTTCTAATCCCTTATTTTGTCGATTACTTTCTTGAAACTTTGTTACAATGAATTCTTTGTTAGACATCTTTGTTTTGTGTTTGATTTTTGAGATGCTTGGCTAAACATTTAAACCACCTAGACTATGATGAATGGATTGAAATAAAGATTTTACCTTTTTCGTTATTTGCACGTTGTTTATGGGTGATTGTGTATTGTAAGCAGTTTGTCTTAATGATTTGATGTGTATGCGTGCTTTGATTCGGTTTATTATTGTTATTTGCTTCATATGATTCTTAGTGACGGTCTATATCACAACATAGGGTCATATTAGGGTTTAGGGTTTCGGTGAGTGTCTATATCACATAAGAAAACCTTCACTCTTTAGGGAGAATCGCGCGATAACCTCTAGAAGTAACTAATAATAATTTGCTAGGTCTTAGTGTTCTACTAGTCCTAATACCTGGGAAGTGAGGGGCTGTTGGTAGGTCTTACCCAGCGAATTGCTTTAGATAGGCCTTGGGAAAGGTTATGTCTTGGTTTACCTGTCGGTCCTATTAGTCTATCAAGTCAAATCTATTATTTCATACTACCCTAGATCTAGGACTGGGAAGAAATAGGTCAATATTAGGGTACTTACACAATAATTAGAGGACTGGGAAGAAATCTAATAACCGGTAGGATTAACGGCCTAGGTAGTGTCACAGGTTTCTCCTTGAGAAGGGTCGAGGGGCCTCGATGGCTCTTAATAGGTTTAGTATCAAACGATCCCGGTTCCATAACTCGTGCATTTAACTTAATTGGTAATTTCTTAAAAACAATCCAGGATTCTTGTCTAGGTGGTCTCGTTCTCACATAAGAAAAGTTCACAGTCTTCGTTCGTCTTTAGTCTAGTTCTAGTTAATTTAGTAGTTAATATAGATTTCCTAGTTTTTCAGTAACCCCCCCCCCCCAACAATTAAACATAGTTTGAGTCGTGTCTGTCAGTGTCTAGTCAGAGTCTAGTTTACGTGATTAATAGAGTCTCGTGGTTCGATATCCGGACTTCCTAGGTTATACTACATTGATCGGTACACTTGCCGATTATGTGGTTTAGGTCGAGTCTAAAATTTAAAGCTTTTTAGTGTCTAGCTTAGAGAGTCTAATTTAGTTAATTTTTATAGTCTGTTTAGCACACATCAAGTTTTTGGCGCCGTTGCCGGGGACTCTTGGCAATCGCGTTCATTAGCTTTGATAGACTTAATTGACATATACGTGCTACGTGTTTTGTTTTGTTTTGAGTCTTGTATTTTTATTTAGAGTCTTAGTGACTAGTGTCTGTTTTTCCATCTCATTTAGAGTATGCTTTTCTATAGTGGTCCTTGCCATTCCGTATATTTCTTGAACTCGTTCATCTCATGCGTTGACCATTGTCTAGAGTACATTAGTGGTGCGGACTTAGTGGTAGGAGAGAAGGTAGAGGAGGAGTCTTTGAGGGTAGATGAAGTTGAAGATGAGGTAATTCCTTTAATTCCCGAAGTGTTAGCCGTTAGTGATGACACCACCCAACCCCCACCCTTAGAGCTTAAGGTTCTTCCATCTCATTTAGAGTATGCGTTTCAAGGAGAGGGTTCCGAGCTACTGGTTATCATCTCATCGAAGTTAGAAGATGAGAGAAGTGAGAAAGAGGTGATAAGTGGTCCTAGTCTAGAGGAAGCGATAGGACCCAAGTGTGGGGATCCACTCGATAGGAGAGTAGATGATCTTGGAAAAAGGGTAAAGTGCGTAGAATCTAAGATAGAAGCGCTGAGCAAGGCTCAGTGTGGGGATCGATTTAGATTTGAAATGTATAAGTTCAAACCGCCCGATGATGAGTTGAGAGGTTGTGAGAGGTATAAGGGTGTTTGGATAGATTCGAATGATAACAGGTATGATGGTGCTACAGCCTGTGAGGTTTGGTATGGAGGTGAGCTGCGTCTACATGATCCTCCGTGAGTGTTAGAAAAGTTGATAGTACACTTGTAGAGTTTGTAGATTTTGAGTCTTTTTCGTAGTTTTAGTTCTTTTTCATGTTTTGTGTTTTCGTGTTTACTTGGTTATTGAGTCGTTTATTTTGTACCATGAGTCTAAATTAGTGGTTCTTGAGTCAATTTTTTTTAGAGTCGGTATTGCTTTGGTTTGTGCTTGTTTTTGGTTATGCAGGTTTGAATATGTACCACCCGTACGCAATCTCCATTCGGGTGAGTTTGGAGCTGCTGTTCGAATACAAGGCATTTATCAAGCGTACCAGTGTCAGAGTCAAAGCCGATCGCGACCGAAATGCTATACGATCGAGCAGGATGGGACGAGAGATTTGGAGCATACGCATTGTTATTAATCAGCTAAGTCGTTTCCCTTTTTGTTGTTGTTGTATTTTTTATTTATTTATTTCGTTTGCAGTCTTTATTTTTTTTTTAGGTAGTTGTTGAGTCGTATTTTCGTTCTTGCATTAGGGACAATGCAATCTCTAAGTGTGGGGATGGGATACATGTAAATAATCGAGTTTTTTATTGAAAAATACAAAAAAATTAAAAAATTGAAAAAATTGAAAAAAAAATTAAAAAAATCAGAAAATGTCTTTCGAATAAAAAAGAAGTTTGCAATTAAAGCGGAAAATGATAGAAAAGATGATTTGTTGTTTGGATCGAATAATAATAATATGAGAATATAATAAATCGAGCTTGCGTCTAGTTAGGGATATGTGGATAGGCCCGGGTTTGGTTTTATGTCCCTTTGATCTAATATACCTTAAATTGTCGGTCTGCTAGTGGGTTTTCGCCTGGGAAATATGGGAAATTAAAACTGCCGATAATAGTATAAGGGGCACCGTTATAAGTTAAAACTGTTAGAGTTTGTGATCATGCGAAAAAAAAAATGAAAAATAAAAAAATAGAATAAAAGTGAGCTAGAAACTAAATGAAAGTAACACAGGCCTACGTATTCCGAGTTGGGGATAGCGACTCTACAGCCGGTTTGCCTCTGGGATGTGTGAAATCGATTTGCCGAATAAAAGTACCGAGACCTATGTAATCTGTGATTGGGGATAGCGACTCTACAGTCGGAATACCGCTGGGTTAAGGGAAAGCATCGTCTAGTCTCACGAATGAAAAAAAAAAAAAAAAAAAAAGAAAAAAAAAAAAAAGTTGATTGTTTACTCTCTTGGTTTTGATATAAAACGGTTAGGAATTGGTCCAGTGATCGTTCTTTTAGTCCTATAAGCTTGAGGTGGGAGTAGATGGACCGTAAATTCTAGTGTGAGACCCTAGGTGGATTGACCGCACTTAAATTAAATTCACATGATAAGGGCTTAGGATTAGATTCGGGTTTAAGAGGATCATTATATTCGCAATCGCAGCTAACGCAAGTCTTGGTTTTAATAAGATATAAATAAATTTCTAATCCAAGTAATGATTTGTCTCTGATTCCGTTGCACAATTCTTTTTCGGGGACGAAAAAAGTGTAAGTGTGGGGATATTTGATGTATTGCGAAATACATGCTTATATCGTGTATAGTTTGTACGTTTTATCGTTATTTTTAGCTTAGTTTAGTTTAGAATTACGTGCTATTGATCTACATTGCGTTTTCCAGGTCTTGATACATAAAAATGCTGAAATTGGAGCAAAACCGAGCTAAAGTGTCAAATGTCAAGTCCCGGTATCATTCATAAAAGTGTTAGAATTATTTTGAAGATTTTGGAAGATTGGAGCTGAGTTTAGGAGAAAACATTCTGTGAAAAAAGGGGCAGTCGCGTAGCGCTAAGGTGAAAGCATACTCAGTCGCGCTACGCGACTGGGTTAGATGTTGACTTGTTGACTTTTTAAGCACTGGCGTAGCGCGAGAGAAAGGAGATGACCAGTCGCGCTACGCGACTGGCATGAATGATACGTCTGATTGTTTGGCCAATTAGGGTTTGCTATAAAAACCAAGAAATCCAATTAAACCCTAGTTACGAATTTGTGAGAGTTTGGAGCTATCTTGGAGCATTCTTTGAAGGCAATCGGAGATTTCAAGGCACCGGAATCATTGGTACGAGTCAAGAGTGAAGAATCGAAGATTTAATCGGGTTTTCTAATCCCTTATTTTGTCGATTACTTTCTTGAAACTTTGTTACAATGAATTCTTTGTTAGACATCTTTGTTTTGTGTTTGATTTTTGAGATGCTTGGCTAAACATTTAAACCACCTAGACTATGATGAATGGATTGAAATAAAGATTTTACCTTTTTCGTTATTTGCACGTTGTTTATGGGTGATTGTGTATTGTAAGCAGTTTGTCTTAATGATTTGATGTGTATGCGTGCTTTGATTCGGTTTATTATTGTTATTTGCTTCATATGATTCTTAGTGACGGTCTATATCACAACATAGGGTCATATTAGGGTTTAGGGTTTCGGTGAGTGTCTATATCACATAAGAAAACCTTCACTCTTTAGGGAGAATCGCGCGATAACCTCTAGAAGTAACTAATAATAATTTGCTAGGTCTTAGTGTTCTACTAGTCCTAATACCTGGGAAGTGAGGGGCTATTGGTAGGTCTTACCCAGCGAATTGCTTTAGATAGGCCTTGGGAAAGGTTATGTCTTGGTTTACCTGTCGGTCCTATTAGTCTATCAAGTCAAATCTATTATTTCATACTACCCTAGATCTAGGACTGGGAAGAAATAGGTCAATATTAGGGTACTTACACAATAATTAGAGGACTGGGAAGAAATCTAATAACCGGTAGGATTAACGGCCTAGGTAGTGTCACAGGTTTCTCCTTGAGAAGGGTCGAGGGGCCTCGATGGCTCTTAATAGGTTTAGTATCAAACGATCCCGGTTCCATAACTCGTGCATTTAACTTAATTGGTAATTTCTTAAAAACAATCCAGGATTCTTGTCTAGGTGGTCTCGTTCTCACATAAGAAAAGTTCACAGTCTTCGTTCGTCTTTAGTCTAGTTCTAGTTAATTTAGTAGTTAATATAGATTTCCTAGTTTTTCAGTAACCCCCCCCCAACAATTAAACATAGTTTGAGTCGTGTCTGTCAGTGTCTAGTCAGAGTCTAGTTTACGTGATTAATAGAGTCTCGTGGTTCGATATCCGGACTTCCTAGGTTATACTACATTGATCGGTACACTTGCCGATTGTGTGGTTTAGGTCGAGTCTAAAATTTAAAGCTTTTTAGTGTCTAGCTTAGAGAGTCTAATTTAGTTAATTTTTATAGTCTGTTTAGCACACATCATGTCCCTTACGGACCGTAAGGATTTAGTCTTACGGTCCGTAAGCCTGGTAAAATTCGTGTATAAATAGCAGGCCTTGGCACTTGAATTCTGACATTTGAGCGACGATCAAATTCCAAACGTACGCTGAGATATCGTCCAATTACTCTCAAAAACACTAATTAGTAGAGGGGGGTGCTGCTACGATGCCGGGTATTAACTCAATCGCTGCTACGATTCAATGTCCGATCGATTAAACTATCCAATGAATGTTTAAGTGCTGCTCAAACTTGGGTTATACTTTGTTATTCATCGTGATTTCGACTTGAATGTTTGAGTGCTGTTCGAACTCGAACTATGCTCTGTCATTCGTTGTGAATCCGCTGAATTGTTTAGTATTGCACTTTGTCATTCGTTGTGAGGGTTTTATCTCGTGAGTTATCGTAAATGCTGTATTAAGTTATCTACCTAGTTCGTGTGCACTAGGTTATAAGGCTAATCAGTAGGCTAGGCTCTGCTCAAATTAAATCTGCAATATATCAAGGCTTATCTGTAACTTTGCCGTATGAACCTGCATGTTTATAATGTGAGTCATTCTCTTTTTATCAACTATTTTACAATACCTCAAATTATTTTCAAGGTTATAATTACAGGGACTAAGTCGTGGATATCTTGAATTACTGGTTAGTGGGGTATTGTGCACATTACTAATTTTCTCCCAGTTAGGTTCATTGACCTACTCGAGATAATCACTGTTAGGTTCATTAACCTACAGGGATAATCATCACTATTTAGGTTCATTGATCTAATAGTGGTATGACCATCGTCACCATTGTGACTTGTCACCATTGTGACATAGAGCCAGATAAAAATAAGATAGAAGCCATTGTAATCGCTCTTATGTTGTAATTAATAACTATGCATCATTATGCAAAATAGAATGATTCACTCAGTATTTCCCGCTGACAAAACCTTTTTAAAACACTTTTCAGGTAATTACACTATTTGGAAGTAAGCGTTGGATACGGCACTGAAAGGCATCAAAAAGTGGCTTATTTTATTAATTAAATTAAAATTTAGAAATATTGTTTTATGTAATAAAATTTATCTTTATTAAAGCTACCTTTGTAAAACATGGGTTTATCCCATCTATTTAAAATAAATAAAATCCGGTGTTTCTAAACTCTAATATTTTTCCTAACTCACGGTTCTGATGAAATTTCCGCTGCAACGTTTTCAAAAATAATCACCGGTACCACTGGGCTGTTCGCGACTCCCGATTCCGTCCAGAGTGGGTCGGGGGTCGTGACACTTTCCTTTCTTACCGAACCGAACTACTCCTTTCCAAGGAGAAACTTTTAATAGTACCTTGTCTCCAAATTGGAATTCTAGCGGCTTACGTCGTTCGTCTGCATAACTCTTCTGGCGATCTCGAGCCGTTTTCAGTATTTCCTTGATTTGAGTTATCTTGTTGGTGGTTTCCTGTACAATCTCGGGATCTGATAATTGACTTTCTCCTATTTCTGCCCAGCATACTGGAGTTCGGCACTTTCGTCCATACAGTGCTTCGAACGGGGAAACATTGATGCTGGTGTGGTAACTATTGTTATAGGAGAATTCTATTAGTGGTAAATGGTCATCCCAATTTCCACTAAAGTCGATTACACATGCTCTGAGCATGTCTTCAAGGGTTTGAATCGTTCTTTCACTTTGTCCATCTGTTTGGGGATGGTAGGCAGTACTTAGATTCAAACGTGTCCCCATGGCTTCTTGGAAACTCGTCCAGAAATGCGAAGTGAAATGACTATCCCTATCTGATACAATGGAGAGTGTATGTAGGGATACTACCTCGTCTACGTATAACCTAGCCAATCTTTCCATGCTAAAGGTTTCCTTCATTGGTAGGAAATGAGCTGATTTGGTTAATCGATCTACAATTACCCAGATGGCATTGTTACCTTTCCTGGTTTTGGGTAACTTAGTAACAAAATCCATGGTTATTAACTCCCATTTCCATACAAGCATTTCTAACTGTTGAAGTAAACCTGAGGGTTTCTGGTGTTCTGCCTTAACTTGTGAACAAGTTAGACACTTAGAAACGTATCTAGCTATGTCCTTTTTCATTCCTATCCACCAGAAGTTATTTCTCAAATCTTGGTACATCTTATTATTACCAGGGTGCATTGTATATCTAGATTTATGGGCTTCCTCTAGAATCTTATTTCTTAAGTCTCCTTGCTTAGGTACCCAAATTCTTTGCTTATGGAATCTCCAAATTTCATAAGTTCCTTGTTCTAATTCCTTTATCCGTCCTTTCATTCCTTCAGCATCATCCTGGATTGTTGTCTCCTGAACGTTCTTCAGTTGTTCCATTAAATCTAATTGGAGATTTAATCTAAGAGCACGAACTCGCCTTTGCTTTTCATGGTACTTACGACTTAAGGCATCTGCTACTACATTCGCCTTCCCTTCATGATATTGAATATCACAGTCGTAGTCACTTAGAATTTCCATCCATCTTCTTTGCCTCATGTTTAATTCTTTTTGCCCAAATATGTACCTTAAACTTTTATGATTTGTATAGACTGTAAACTTACTTCTGTACAGATAATGTCTCCAAATTTAAAGGGCAAAAATTATTACTCCTAATTCTAAGTCGTGAGTCGTATAATTCTCCTCGTGCTTTTTCATCTGCTGTGATGCATACGCAATTACCTTTTTGCGTTGCATTAGCACACATCCTAATCCTAGCTTAGAAGCGTCGCAAAAGACTTCAAAATCTTTCGTTCCGTCTGGTAAGGCAAGAATTGGGGCATTTGTTAATCCTTGCTTTAAAATCCTAAAGGCCTCTTCTTGCTTAGGTCCCCATTCAAACTTAACAGTCTTACAGGTTAGCTTAGTTAATGGAACAACTATTTTAGAAAAGTCTTTGGTGAAGCGCCTATAGTATCCAGCTAATTCCAGAAAACATCTAACTTCGGTAGCTGATTGCAGGACCTTCCAATTTGTGATCGCTTCTATCTTGGAAGGATCTACGTGGATACCTTCGTGATTCACCATGTGTCCTAGAAATTGCACCTCTTGTAGCCAAAATTCACACTTCGAAAATTTGGCGTAAAGCTTTTCCTTCCTTAATAAGGTTAAAAGTGCATGCAGGTGCTCACAATGTTCGTTCTGGCTTTTGGAATAAATAAGTATATCGGCGATGAAGACAATTACAAATTTATCCAAATACGGTTTACAGATCCTATTCATCATGTCCATAAATGCAGCAGGAGCATTTGTTAATCAGAATGGCATGACTGTAAACTCGTAGTGTCCATACCTAGTCCTGAAAGCAGTTTTAGGTATGTCTTCTTCCTGTACCTTCAACTGATGATATCCAGAGCGCAAGTCTATCTTAGAGAAATATCTAGCTCCCTGAAGTTGATCGAAAAGATCATCAATCCTAGGTAATGGGTATCAATTCTTAATTGTAACCTCATTCAATTCCCTATAATCGATACACATTCGCATCGAACCATCCTTCTTTTTCATAAACAACACTGGTGTTCCCCAAGGGGATGAACTAGGTTGTATAAATCCTTTGCTTAGCAATTCATCTAACTGTTTCTTTAGTTCTAACATTTCTGTGGGTGCTAATCGATATGGTGCCTTAGCTATTGGTGTTGTTCCAGGAATTAGATGAATTCTAAACTCTACTTCTCTATTTGGTGGTAGTCCAGATAGCTATTCTGGGAATACATCCGGGTATTCTGATACTACTGGAATTCTTTAAGTTCCTTACCTTTAGTGTTAATGATTACCGAAATCATATACACTATTCCTTGTTTTCGTTCATAACGAGCAACTTTCATTACTGAAATGAACTTCATTGGTTTACGCGGCTTATCTCCTGAAATCAAAATTACTTCTCCTGCTGGCGTACGTATTTCTATGGAATTCTTATCACAAAGGATTCGAGCATGGTTGGCTACTAACCAATCCATTCCTAATACGACATCGAATCCTGCTAAATTCATAGGTAGAAGGTTTGCAGAGAATTTATGACCTGAGAGTTCTATTTTTCCTTCTTGAAGAACCTTATCTATTTTGACAGAATTACCATCTGCCGTTTCTACCGTATAAATTTGCCTAAGTTTGGTTAAAGGTTGCTTAAGAGCTTGGCAGAATGAAGTATTTATAAAACTTTGGTTTGCACCAGAGTCAAATAATACTTTTGCGTAAACGTCATGCACAAGAAACGTACCAGCTATCACATCTGGAATCAGATCCGCTTCCTGTGTAGTCAGCTGGAAGACTCTTGCATTCTTCTTATTAGTTCCTTCAGTTGCTTTTGCCTTGTTGTCAGCTAGCTTGACTAGTTTAGGGCATTCTGGTCTAAAATGCCCAGCTTCTCCACAATTGAAGCAAATCGTGGATTTCTTCCTGCAATTCTCCTCTTGGTGCCTCGGGACTTTGCAGAAATTACAGTACCCCTTACATTTTCCAAAGTGCTTTCTTTTACAGGTACTGCAAAATGGAGCAGTGGAGGATTGCCCGGTTCCCTTTTTCTTGAAGTTACTAGCATGATTACCCCCACGAAAACCTTGGGTAATCTTCTGGGCCAATTCCTTTTTCCTGTTCTCTTCTCTAGTGTGTACCAGCCCGTTGGTTAAGGTGATGGCCAGTTCGACTGCATCGTCTATTGTGCGGGGTCTCGCAGCTTTGACTATATCGCGAATCTCGCTAATTAAACCCCAAATATAGCGAGAAATAAGCACCGGTTCTGGCGAGGCCAGAGTTGGTACAATTCTAGCATACTCGATAAATTTCTAAGTATACCCACAATCCACGTCCACCATCCGGTGATTCAGGAACTTATTTGTCATTTGTTCCTTTTCGTAGGAGGGACAAAATTTTCTTTCCACCAATTCCTTAAACTCTTCCCAGCTCATGGCATAAGCCACGCCACTTCCCTTGGCTTGCAGCATCGTATTCCACCATTCTAACGCCTCTTCCTTGAAAAGGTGGGATGCATACATAACATTGTCTTCTTCTGCGCACTTACTGATTTTAATTACTGCTTCAGTTATTTCTATCCAACGCAGTGCAGCGGTCGCCCCTTCATTGCCTTCAAATTCGACTGGCTTACAGGCAAGGAATTCTTTATAAATGCAACCAGGTGTTGCAACTTTCATTTTCTTAAGAAATGGGGCCTGAACCACATTATTATCATTATTTCCGCCTCCATTTACACTGTTACTGAAATTATCGTCGCGTGTGCGCTTGCTATGGTTGGCTTGGGAAGGTTCAGCATGATTCTTAACGGCAACAACAATTGCTGGGATAGCATGGCTATTCCCTGAGCAACAATATTTTCTATATCTTGCCTATTAAGAAAATGGTCTTCATTATTTTGTTCGGATTGGTTAACTTCGTTTACCAGTTGGTTTTCCGCGTTTTCCATCTGAATAATTTACAATATATATATATATATATATTATTGTCACAGAATGGATGGCAATCAAACAGAATAAAGCAATCGTACATAATCATGTCAACACATATAGCCAAAATTGTCGATCTTGCGACATTTATATTTATATAATATTTATGCATTAGTACACACCATTTATTTTACAAAGGTTTTATTTTTAGTTAATATTATATTATTATACATATTTTATTATATATATATATATATATATATATTCCATATTAATAATATTATACAAAACATGCAACTTGTTTAACTGGCTCTTCAAAAAAGACGCTCCCTCTCGTCGTACTTCCACGTGATGTTTCCCCCACTTCCCGAATCCGATTTCCCGCATCCACCAGTTCCTCGCCGTATCGGCGTAATTTGGCAACGTTCTCTGCGCTCATAGGTGGGAAAGGTGCATGTTCAGGATCAAACTGTCACACCCTGACTTTTGCGGAAGCGTGATTATGGTGTGACTTTCTTAATACCAGTGCATTCAATCATAACAACGACTATATGATAAAACCATAGGTGTTCATCCATAAATTAAGTTTAAAAAAACATGACAACATTCTTTGGAACATAGACTTCAAATTTAAGTTTACAACCATACGAATTGTTTACGAGTTCACTAAGGACTCATCAAAAGATATTAGATAAAACCAAGGTTTGGAAGACGTGTCTCATCCAGGAATAAGACACACTGACCAAACCCAAGGACCATGGATGACATCTTTATTCCTAACGCAGCATAAAACTTCCAACGCCCGCCAGATCCACTTACTAATTCCCTGAAATACATGTAGTTTGAAAACATCAACAAAAGTTGAGCGAGTTCACGTGTTTGTTTGTAAGTATAAGTAAACCTTTCAAAGTATGAATGTATGTATGTAAATCCTGGTATGAAAGCAAACAAGGAAACAGATCGATTAATGGTTTACAAGGCCATTAACATACGTGCAACGGCGTAGGAAGGCTCAAACCTAGCAGATTTTATACCGGGTCTCCGGCTGTAAGACATAGTCACCTCATGGGCCAAACCCCGGTCCACATGGGTGTGGACTCGCTACACCCAAATAGATCTATTACTCATGTCCCTCAGTCCTAGCACGAGGATTAATGGTCTTAGGAGTGCGCCTACCCATTCACATGATCTACAATACTTTCCAAAGCTAACCATACCACTTGTAATTGTATGTAATAATTTTGTAACATGTACTTCACCCCCGAAGTTAATAAACAAAACAGTTTAAAAAAAAGGGGACATGAACTCACAGTCTTGCGTCTTCGGGTCACAGTAACTCAAAGCTCCTTCGGTGAACACGACTACCTACAACGTACTAATGTCTATTAGACGATCGGGCTGTGCCTTGATTTAGTATTAATGTCTTTGAGTTATGTTTCTTTCATGCCTTTGTTATTATTCCAAGTTATATAATTATTTTCAAAATAATTAATATTTCAACTTAAATTATATTTATTAAATTTTGGAATAATTGTTAAATAATATATTAACTTAATACTTCCCAAGTATTAATACTTGTATTTCCTTCCCAAGGATGGGGGTATCTTATACATGTGTATTCAAGAAAATATATATATCTTTCCCAAAAATTATATATCTTCTAAAAATTCTAAGAAAATATATTTTTACTTCCCAATTACAATATATTTTCTCTTTGTTAAAAATATGATATAACTTTGTGGTAATCATAAAAATCATATTTTCGTTCCTTTGTATCCAAAATATTATTTACCAAAATTTACTTTGTGATCGTATTTTCCGGAATATTTTGTAAGTTACATTTCTTGTTCGGTTTCACCATTATTTTGTGTGTAACTTGTATATTTATTACTTGAGATTTTGGTAATATTTTGGATTGTAATTCCTGGTGTTTTAATGTGTTATATTATTTTAAGTCCTAAAATAATATAACTATCACACAGAGTATACAAATAATCACACATGTGTGTCTTTAATGTATATATATATATATATTCTAAATATATATCTAGCCACTTTTATTTATAAAAACCAACCTCCAATATCAAAATTTATGGCAAAGTTTATGTAACAATTTATGGTTTAAAATACACTTTGTAAATATTTGTTTGAAATTATTTTTCTAAGTGTTTGTATTTTTAGAAATTTTTGCCATAGTTTCCCCTAAAAATGGAGGTTTCCATACATTCAAGCATATCATTTTCTTTTGTAAAATCACCACAATCAATTTACAATCAACTCTAAACAACTTATACTTACCAATCTTGCCAAAATCATGCATATTCTACTACTTCATGAACTTGAAAGTTTATGAAAACTTGTAGTAACTTGGTAGGGTGTTTAGTGAGTTTAGTTACCCTTTAAAGTGTGGTTGTTTATATAAAAACATCATTCTTGCAAGACTTATATGTTTACAACTTGTGATCATATTTTACAAAAAAATGTTTCTTTATGAAATTTTCTTGTTACAAAAGTGTTTCTACACTTGTTTAACCACCAAAAATAGTGTTTGTTCATGTAAGACCCAAGTTTTAACAAAACTTATATTTTTAACTCGGTTTCTTTAGAAATCATCCATAATATTTCTAGATCTACAAGTATCACAACTTACTTTGATCATCA
Source organism: Helianthus tuberosus (assembly GCA_030545235.1). Lineage (NCBI taxonomy): Eukaryota > Viridiplantae > Streptophyta > Magnoliopsida > Asterales > Asteraceae > Helianthus > Helianthus tuberosus. Next base: position 32,039,136 of record CM060405.1, read on the forward strand.
TTTTACAAGAAAAACAATTTGTATTTCAAGTCCATGATTACATAAGGATGATCTATTGATTTCTTAACACAATCATCCTCTCATCTTGCCATATCATGTGTCTAATCATGATGTAGCAAGATCATATGATGATCTACATCATTTACACAAGCTAACAACAATCATCAAGTATAACAACACATAAATAACATGATTTCTTCATGATTTCTTATAGTTTAAGCTTATGTTCATGTTTCTTTCTTGTGGTTCTTAGTGCTCTTCATAATGATCAACATGTAACATCTTTTAACCACTAAAAATAGTTGTAAAATAGAGTGTTTAAGGATCTTATCACTAGCTCAAGGCTAGGGATGATTCAAGTGCAGAAAGTGAGTGGATAAAAGCTAACAAGAGAGGTCCTTCAAGCTCCAAAGCCTCCAAGCTTCTTTGTAGGATATCTAACACCTTTGTATGTGTATGGATTGGATGAGAAGTGAAGTGATGGTGATGATATGGTGGTGGTGATTCTCGGCTGAGACTAAGAGGAGGGAGAGAGGAGAGCTTGTGTGTGTTTTAGTGTGTGTGAAATGAGCTTAAGGTGCTTAAGGGTTATACTTATATCCATTCCAAGTGATTATCCATTGTGTAATGTGTCCATAATCAAGAGACAAGATCCAATATTATAATCAAATGAGATCTTGATGGTGGGTCCATGCTTGGGCCGTAAATAGGTGGGGGGGGGGGTCTTAGCATAGGTTTTAACCATTAAGTTACCATTTAGTTCAAATCCAAGTGTAAGTTAAGTGTTTTAGTTACTAGATATTTTGTATGATGTGTTATCATGTTTAGGAATCATAACTAGCTTGGTAATGTTAAGACAATGCTTCTAGTGTAAATTTGGTGTTTCGGGTAGTGTCCGGTTGTTCGGTTAGTTACTAATTCGTTAAAGTGCTAAACTACATGGTTTAGTGTGCTTTATGTATCTTTTTGTGACACTTTTACTTCCCGACACTTAGGAAAGCATTCAGGACCATTTAACCAAGTTTCTGCATAATATTAATGTGTTTAAATGCTGATTTTTGCTGAATTCAGCACTTTGGGTGAGTTTTAGGCACTTTCCGGCACTTAAACTATCACCTAGAAAAGCAGTTTTGTGGTCCTTACTTCCCTATACTCTATACTAGTGTAGTACTTAGTTTCTGACTCATACTGGGTCTCAAAACACTGTCTGTCTATGTACTGAACTCTGTCAGCATTTTCCCGGTTTGTCTGTTAACTGTGCTAACTGTGCTTTATGCATCATTTATGTCAATATGTTTGCATGCAGTAATGATATGACATTATGCAATATGTGATGCACATGTGGATATAAGGCAGTAATTAGAAAATAGTTAATTATAATTCAGCACACTCATTAAGCACTAATCAAGATTAATTAATTGTATGGATACCTGTATTTTTTACGGTTGTCACATTCTCCCCCTGTTAAGAAAATTTCGTCCTCGAAATTTTAAGCTTTACTATTAGCAACAGGGGTGTTAGGAAATAAGTGCGGGTATTTTGCTTTCATGCGGTCCTCACGCTCCCAAGTAAACTCTGGGCCGTGACGTGCGTTCCATTGAAGCTTAACAAGCTTAACACTACTTCTCCGAGTCTTGTTAATTTTCCAATCCATGACCTCAACAGGTTCTTCTGTAAAATGGAGTGTGTCGTCAATGTGAACTTCGTCGGCAGGAATAACCACCGTTTCCTGTGTTGGACTCTTTTTCAGATTAGATACATGGAATGTATCATGTACACCATTAAGTTCCGTAGGTAGGTCCAACTTGTAAGCCACAAGACCAATCCTTTCCAGGATTTTGAATGGTCCAATATACCGTGGGTTTAACTTTCCACGCTTCCCAAAGCGTGCCACACCTTTCCACGGTGAGACTTTCAACAAAACCATATCTCCCACTTCAAACTCCAAAGGTTTCCTTCTTTGGTCCGCATAGCTCTTTTGTCGATCACGAGCTGCCTTAATGGGCTCTCGGATCTTCATGATCTTATCTGTTGTTTCTTGAACCAGCTCGGGACCAACTAGCTGTCTATCGCCCGCATCTGCCCAGCATAACGACGATCGACACTTTCGTCCGTAAAGAGCTTCAAATGGTGCAGCTTGAATGCTTGTATGGTAGCTGTTGTTATAGGAGAACTCAACCAATGGTAGGTGAGTGTCCCAACTGCCACCCAAGTCCATTACACAAGCTCACAGCATGTCTTCAAGCGTCTGAATCGTTATCTCGCTCTGACCATCCTTCTGTGGATGAAATGCTGTACTCAAATTCAGTTGAGAACCAAATGCTTCCTGGAAAGATTGCCAAATCCTTGACACAAATCTTCCATCTCTGTCAGAAATAATCGAGATAGGCACTCGATGACGTGCTACTATCTCCCTTAGGTACAACTCAGCTAGCTTACCAGTGTTATCATTTTCCCTGATCGGCAAAAAGTGCGCATATTTTGTCAGACGGTCTACGATTACCCAAATTGTGTCATGACCTCTGGGTGTCTTTGGTAACTTTGTTATAAAATCCATTGAGATCTGCTCCCACTTCCACATGGGTATCTCGGGTTGTTGCAAAAGACCTGAAGGCTTCTGATATTCGGCCTTTACTTTGGCAAAAGTTAAGCACTTTCCAACATAAGTTGCAACATCACCTTTCAATCTCGGCCACCAGTAGAAATCCTTCAAATCTTGGTACATCTTATCCGATCCTGGGTGGATCGAGTACCTCGATTTATGAGCTTCATCAAAAATCACGTCTCTAAGACCACCAAAGAGGGGAACCCAAATTCGTCCCATGAAACACAATGTTCCTTCCTCATTGGGTACCAACTGTTTCTCCATTCCACAGAGACATTCATCCACAAGATTCTCTTTCTTGAGAGCTTCTCTCTGTGCAGCACGGATACGCAAGGAGAGGTCTATTTGTATAATCATCTCCAAAGCCCTAACCCTTATGGGCTTAATCCTCTCTTTTCGACTTAAGGCGTCTGCCACCACATTCGCCTTTCCTGGGTGATATTTGATTTCACAATCATAATCGTTTAACAGCTCCACCCATCGGCGCTGTCTCATATTAAGCTCCTTCTGATCAAATATGTGCTGTAAGCTCTTGTGATCCGTAAAGATCGTGCAGCGCGTACCATACAAATAATGTCGCCAGATCTTCAAAGCAAACACCACAACACCTAATTCCAATTCGTGCGTGGTGTAGTTTTTCTCGTGAACTTTCAACTGGCGCGAAGCAAAAGCGATAACCTTCTGTCGCTGCATCAGCACGCAACCTAATCCCTGACGCGAGGCGTCACAATAAACCACGAAGTCGTCGGTGCCTTCGGGTAGAGATAAAATAGGTGCATCGTAAAGCTTGTTCTTCAGCAACTGAAACACTTCTTCTTGTTTATCTCCCCATTCGTACTTTCTATCCTTTTGAGTAAGGGAGGTCAACGGTTGAGCGATTTTCGAAAAATCCTCAATGAATCGGTGATAGTATCCACCTAAACCTAGAAACTGACGGATCTCGGTTGGCGTCTTCGGAGTTTCCCAATTCTTTATCACCTCGATCTTGGTGGGATCCACATGAATTCCATCTTCGTTTACCATGTGACCAAGGAACTGAACCTCACGCAACCAGAACTCACACTTTGAGAACTTTGCGTATAATTTCTCTTTCTTGAGTAGCTCTAAGATGGCTCTAAGGTGTTACTCATGCTCTTCCTTCGTACTTGAATAAATCAAAATATCGTCGATAAATACAATTACGAATTTATCGAGATATGGCTTGCAAACTCTATTCATCAAAACCATAAATACTGCTGGCGCGTTTGTCAACCCAAACGGCATTACTAGAAACTCGTAATGTCCATAACGAGTTCTAAAGGCAGTCTTCGGAGTACTCTCTTCCTGAATTCGCAGCTGGTGATAACCTGAGCGAAGATCGCTCTTGGAGTAGTAACTCGAACCTTGCAGTTGATCGAAAAGATCATCAATCCTCAGTAAGGGATACTGATTCTTGATGGTTAACTTGTTTAGCTCGCGGTAGTCAATGCACATAAGGAAACTACACTCCTTCTTCTTGACAAACAGTAGTGGAGCTCCCCAAGGCGAGAAGCTTGGTCTAATGAATCCCTTGTCCAAAAGCTCTTGAAGTTGCATCGACAACTCTTGCATTTCTGAGGGTGCAAGTTGATAAGGTGCCTTAGCTATAGGCGCGGTGTCGCAACCCCCGCCCCCTATCTGTCCCGGGAATGGGCGGCCGCGAACTCAGTGTCGGTGGTATCGGTGTTTATTAATTTGTCAGCGGAATTTACATCAGGATCGTAGTTAGGAAATATTTTATCAGAGTAAAACACCACATTTTATAGAAATAAACACATTGGGATAAAACCCAAGTTTTCATTACAAACTGATTTATAGGGATAAATTCCATTTTATTGAAATAAAATGCCTTCTTTATTTAGGTAACTTTTATAGCCACTTTTCCAAGCCTTCAGTGCTGTCCAGCTGGCTTCTAATTGGCTTTCACATTGTGTTACCTGAAACGCGTTTTAAAAACATTTGTCAGTGGGAAATACTGGTGAGTGAATCCCAGTTTAATCAAGAAACATTAATTTAATTTAAACAGTATTGAGAGCGATTACAATGTTTATATCTACCCAATTACTCATTCAGTACTGTTAATCCTGACTGGTGGGTCATATTACACATTGGCTAACTCTTTGTCCAATGGTAACGTGTTCCACATTTTGTATACAAAACCCCAACATACCGGCAGTAATCGTAGAATTACAAAGACCCAATCACTGCTAAATTGCATTGTAAAATAGTTAAGGTTTTGTAAAAACTGTTTACAAAAAGGAGATTACTCACATTGTTGTCTTAGGTTTTCTGTAATTCCTGAGAATTATCTATAATTTACATAAATGCACACGTGTTAGTATAATAACCCATTTTAACATTAGTAATACCCTCCCCGAGACGGCCTTTGTCCAATGGTAACGTGTTCCACATTTTGTAAACAAAACCCCAACATACCGACAGTAATCGTAGAATTACAAAGACCCAATCACTGCTAAATTGCATTGTAAAATAGTTAAGGTTTTGTAAAAACTGTTTACAAAAAGGAGATTACTCACATTATTGTCTTAGGTTTTCTGTAAGGATTTCCTGAGAATTATCTATAATTTACACAAATGCACACGTGTTAGTATAATAACCCATTTTAACATTAGTAATACCCTCCCCGAGACGGCATTCCATTGACTACGTCGGGCAGAACCACGACAGCCGTTACGGAACCCTAGATCAATCGGGCAGAGTATCTAATACGTATCCAGGGGTTATGATACTTACAACGGAGCAGAACTTCATTATTTAGGGGGTATTAGACTCGAGTATAACTTCTACTATTAAGAAATTGAGAGAGAGATCGAGTGAATGAACAAATTTCGACTGAAGGCCCTTCGTTGCAATTTATAGGGCCTGATTTAGCTTTTCTCGCGGCCCGCGTAAAACAAGACCACGGGCTACGCGGCCCGCGTAGTAGCCCGGTTAGGGTTTAGCTTGTCCGGGTCATTGTATAGGGTTGCCGTGTGTTGGGCCACGTGGCGGCCTGGGGCCGTGCCAGCCATCACCTTCTCGCGGCCCGCGTAAGGTTAAGGGGTGGCTTACGCGGCCTGCCTAAACCCCAATTTTCATGTTTTTAATTTATTTTTAATGGCATAACGTATTTTGGGCTCGGTTTTCACGTATGGGGTGTATTTTAGGGCATATTGGGACATTTTAAATATTTTTAGGGTGTCAGAAAATTTATGAGGGTGTCAGTTTTTCTTTAGGGTTGTTATATCCTACCCACCTTGTTTTAGAGCTCGTCCTCGAGGTCTACTGGAACAGGTGTGGATATTTCCTTTGCATTTCCGATTCAAGCTCCCATGTGTACTCAGGTCCTCTTTTGGAGTCCCACTTCACTTTGACCAGAACTAATCTCTTGTGCTTGAGGTTCTTGACTTTCCTCTCTTCAATCTGTAGAGGCCTTTCTACAAACTTGAGTTGTTCATTTACCTCTATATCTTTAAGAGGCACTACAAGTGATTCATCAGCTAGGCATTTCTTGAGATTAGATACATGAAACACATCATGTATTGCTGCCATTTCCTCTTGTAATTGTAGCTGATAGGCTACAAGTCCTATTCTTCTAATAATCTTAAAATGTCCAATATATTTGGGACTTAGCTTCCCTCGTTTAATAAATCTTACTACTCCTTTCCAAGGAGAGACTTTTAACAATACTTTATCTCTTACTTGAAATTCCAATGGTTTGCGTCAGTTATCAGCATAGCTCTTCTGTCGATCATGTGCTGCTTTCAGTCGTTCCTTGACTTGAATAATCTTGTCGGTTGTTTCTTGCACTATTTCAGGTCCAGATAGTTGCTTCTCCCCAATTTCTGCCCAACAGACTGGGGTTCGGCACTTTCTTCCATAAAGTGCTTCGAATGGTGCAGCGTTGATACTTGTGTGATAACTGTTATTATAACAAAATTCTATTAAAGGTAAGTGATCGTCCCAATTACCTCCGAAATCAATTACACAAGCTCTAAGCATATCATCCATTGTCTGAATCGTCCTTTCGCTTTATCCGTCCATTTGAGGATGGTAAGCTGTGCTTAGATTTAACTTGGTTCCCATTGCTTTTTGAAAACTTGACCAAAAATGAGAGGTATAACGGCTATCCCTATCAGAAACAAATTATAAAGGAATTCCATGTAATGAAACTATTTCATTTACATATAATTTAGCTAACTGTTCCATACTGAAAGTTTCTTTCATTGGTAGGAAATGAGCTGACTTGGTTAGCCTATCTACAATCACCCAGATTGTATCATTACCTTTCCTTGTTTTGGGTAATTTAGTAACAAAATCCATTGTTATCAATTCCTATTTCCACACTGGCATTTCTGGCTGTTGCAATAAACCTAAGGGTTTCTGGTGTATAGCTTTAACTTGTGAACAGGTTAAACATTTAGAAACATAGGCTGCTATGTCCTTTTTCATTCCTATCCACCAAAAATTCTTTCTTAAATCCTGATACATTTTATCATTTCCTGGGTGCATCGTATATTTGGACTTATGGGCTTCTTCTAATATACGATGGCGCAGGTTCCCTAATTTAGGTATCCACATTCTCTTCTTGTGGAATCTCCAAATTCCATCTGTTCCTTATTCTAATTCCTTAATCATACCTTTTAATTTTTCAGTATCATCCTTGATTACTGATTCTTGTGCTTTTCTAATTTGATCATTTAAATCTACGTGTAGATTTAATTTAAGAGAACGTACCCTTTTTGGCTTTTCATGATATTTTCGGCTTAAAGCATCAGCAACTACATTTGCCTTTCCTGCATGATACTGGATATCACAATCATAATCACTAAGCATTTCCATCCAGCGTCTTTGTCTCATACTCAACTCCTTTTGCCCGAAAACATACCTTAAACTCTTATGATCAGTGAATATGGTAAACTTACTACCATAAAGGTAATGTCTCCAAATCTTAAGGGCAAAAATTATAGCTCCTAACTCTAGATCATGGGTTGAATAATTTTCTTCATGATTCTTAAGTTGCCTAGATGCGTAAGCTATAACCTTTTGGCGTTGCATTAATACACATCCATAACCTAGTTTGGAAGCGTCACAATAGACTACAAAGTCTTCAATTCCTTCGGGTAACGCTAGTATGGGTGTATTAGTTAATCTTTGTTTAAGAATTCTAAATGCTTCTTCTTGCTTTGGTCCCCATTCAAAATTAATGGATTTACAGGTTAACTTAGTTAAAAGAATGGTTATTCTAGAGAAATCTCGAATAAATCTTCTATAATAACCGGCCAATCCTAAGAAACTTCTAACCTCGGTTGGTGACTTAGGTGTCTTCCATTTAGTAATCGCCTCGATTTTTGTGGGATCCACATGAATTCCTTAATGATTGACTAAATGTCCAAGAAACTGTACCTGCTCTAACCAAAATTCGCACTTTGAAAACTTAGCATAAAGTTTTTCCTTTCTTAATAGACTTAAAAGGGCGTGCAAATGCTTTGCATGATCTTCCTTACTTTTAGAATAAATGAGAATATCATCAATAAAAACAATTATGAATTTATCCAAATATGGTTTACATATTCGGTTCATCATGTCCATAAATGCGGCTGGGGCAATGGTTAAACCAAATGGCATGACAGTAAATTCATAATGACCATACCTTGTTCGGAAGGCGGTTTTAGGAATGTCCTCTTCCTGTACCTTTAATTGATGATATCCTGACCTTAAATCGATGTTAGAGAAAAATCGAGCTCCTTGCAATTGATCGAACAGATCATCGATTCTCGGTAATGGGTACCGATTCTTAATTGTGACTTTGTTCAATTCACGGTAGTCAATGCACATACGCATTGATCCGTCCTTCTTTTTAACGAATAAAATTGGTGCTCCCCATGGCGAGGAGCTTGGCTGTATGAATCCTTTCTCCAACAATTCGTCTAATTGTTTCTTTAATTCCTGCATTTCTGCGGGTGCCAAACGGTAAGGTGCTTTGGCAATTGGTGTTGTTCCTGGTAATAGGTGAATTCTGAATTCGACTTCTCTGTCTGGCGGTAGTCCTGGTAATTCTTCTGGAAATACAACTGAAAACTGAGACACTACTGGAATGTCTTTTAGTTCTTTTCCTTTAGTGTTAGTGATTATAGAAATCAAATACACTATAGACCCTTTTCTTATATAGCTTGCAGTTTTCATCACAGAGATGAATTTCGTGGATCTAGATGGTTTATCTCCTTTAATTGTGATCTTTTCACCTTTTGGTGAATTTACTTGGATTGACTTTTGATCACATAAAATACTGGCTTTATTGGCTATTAACCAATCCATTCCTAAAACGACATCAAATCCTGCCAGATTCATTGGGTAAAGGTTTACAATAAACTTTTGATTTAAAAACTCTATTCTTGCTCCATGCAAGATTTCAGAAATCCTAACCGTTTCTCCATTTGCTGTCTCTACTAAACATTCTTGTGGTAGTTTAGTTAATGACTGATTTAGAAGTTTGCAAAATGAAGTATTAATAAAACTTTGGTTTGCACCAGAGTCAAACAATACTTTAGCAAAAACATCATTAACTAAAAACGTACCAGCTATCACGTCTGGAATCATCTTGGCTTCATCTGCAGTCAGAACGAATGCTCTTGCATTTTTAGTGTTCTTCTTATTTGTAGCTGGAGCTAATTTTGCACAATTTGGCTTGATATGACCTTGTTCCCCACAGTTGTAGCATATCCAGTTGTTGGCTTTCCTCCTGCAGTCTTCTTCCTTGTGTCCAGATATTTTGCAGAAATTGCAATATATGGAGCATCTACCAGAATGCTTCCTTTTGCAATACTTGCAATAAGGTGCAGATCTGGAACCTACATTTTTCCCACGGTTGGAATTTCCAGATCGGAATTCATGGGTAAGTCTTTGAGCTAGGTTTCTCCTCTGATCTTCTTCTCTAGTACGGATTAATTCATTTGTCAAGGTGTTTGCTATTTCTATAGCTTCTTCTATGGTTTGAGGTCTAGCTGCCTTGACTACATGCCTAATCTCCCCGATTAATCCCCAGATGTAACGGGAGATTAATACTGGTTCAGGTGATGCAAGGGTTTGTACTATTCTAGCATATTCAAAGAATGTAGTAGTATAACCCTTACTATTTACCCCGGTCATTCTAAGGTTCAGAAACTTATTTGCTATCTGTTCCTTTTCATTGGGAGGGCATAATTTCCTTTCTACCATATTCTTAAATTCCTCCCATTCCATGTTGTATACCCTATCACTTCATCTTGACTGGAGGATAGTGTTCCACCATTCTAAAGCTGAGTTTTTAAACAAATTAGAAGCAAACATTATTTTGTCTTCTTCAGCACACTTGCTTATTTTTAAAACAGCCTCAGTCTTTTCTATCCAGTGTAGAGTTGCAATGGGTCCTTCATTGCCCGAGAATTCTATTGGTTTGCAGGACTAGAATTCTTTATAAGAACAACCATAAGGCATGGTTTTTTTTCTTTTGGGAATGGGCATTTGAAGTACAGGTCCATTGTTTACGCTGTGTTCTGGTGCAGTTGATCGCTTACTGCTATGCTTACTTTTATTATCCGCTTCTTTAACAGTTTGAATAATAAATGGCATTGCATCTATGATTCCTTGTGCCACTATGTGTTGGATGGCACTATTATCCACTTGGTTTCCATTGTTATTGTTGTTCGGATTCTCATTATCCAAATTATCGTTATTTGGGTGGTTATCACTTTGGTTTTCCTGGTTCACTTCGTTGTCCATCTGAATTTTAAACATTTACCACGCATTAATAATCACAAAATAATATTTAATATAGCAAATCACATGACACACACTTTGGTCAAAAGCGTCGATCATTGCGACTTTACTCTATTCATATAATATGCATCTATTATACACCAATACTGAAATTAAAATTACAATACCAACTGAAATAAAAATTACACTAATAGTAGTAGGCATCCGTAGTTCTTTTTTTCCATACACATACACACATATTTTATTATTATTATTACTACCACCGTCTCCATCATCACATCTATGGATATGGATTCATCCAGAAATCCATATTGCGCTCGTCGTACTTCCAGACGAGACACTCTCCCACCTGTCGCATTCTTTCACTACTCTCCAAAATTTCCTCACCAAATGTCCTAAGTTCTTGTACAATGTCTGCACTCATTGGGGGTGCAGGTTCTAGGACTGGGTTTAGAAATTGGGGTGCGGGTTCCTGGTACAGAGGTGTAGGGGCCTGGTATGGGTAAGGATTTTCTAAGATCTCCCTAATGTATACATCATTGTCGTAATAGGGATCTAGAGGATCTAACCCTGGGTAGGCTCCTAGGTTCGGCATGGGCATGTCTTCGTGTATCGGGTAACGTTGCACATAGTCCCTATTGTCGTCCCACCATGGGTCGTAATCTGGGTCTAAGGGGTTTGGTGCAGGTACCCTAGGTATTTCCTCCGGGTCGAAATCATGCATTTCTACTTGATTTTCAGGGTTTTCTATCTCCATCGGTTGGTCAGGAATTGGTGGTTGTGGTTGGGGTGCTATCATTTGTTCCAGTTTAGGGTCAGCTGCAGTGGTTGCTAGGATGTGGATGTTGGCTATACCCCTATTAATCATTTCCTGGGCATAGGCATAGGTTTCTCTTTTGGCTGCTGCTAGTGCTCTCTGGTCTTGTAACTTTTTCATACGCTTCCTACGCTCATGTGCCCCTCGACTGAACCATCCTCTCTTTTTCTGAGGGAATGGCTCTTCGGACTGAGCTTTAAACACGAATATTCCTTCTTCCGTATCAGCAGAGTACCCTGAGAGGGCAGGCTGAGAAGACACACCTTCGCTTCTAGGCGAACCAGACAATTGACGGTACGCGTCAGATGGTCATTGGTCGCTCATACTGTAAACTAACAAATACTCAAATAACACATAACAAGAAATACAATTATGCACGTATTCCCGTAATTTATTTCCTAACAATTTAAATTTTGGTGTCTGCAGAACACTTATGTGGCTGAATCAGTGGCTTAGCTCTGATACCACCTTCTGTCGCAACCCCCGCCCCCTATCTGTACCGGGAACGGGCGGCCACGAACTCAGTGTCGGTGGTATCGGTGTTTATTAATATGGCAGCGGAATTTACATTAGGATCGTAGTTAGGAAATATTTTATCAGAGTAAAACACAACATTTTATAGAAATAAACACATTGGGATAAAACCCAAGTTTTCATTACAAACTGATTTATAGGGATAAATCCCATTTTATTGAAATAAAACACCTTCTTTATTTAGGTAACTTTTATAGACACTTTTCCAAGCCTTCAGTGCTGTCCAGCTGGCTTCTAATTGGCTTTCACATTGTGTTACCTGAAACGCGGTTTAAAAACATTTCTCAGTGGGAAATACTGGTTAGTGAATCCCAGTTTAATCAAGAAACAGTAATTTAATTTAAACAATATTGAGAGCGATTACAATGTTTATATCTACCCAATTACTCATTCAGTACTGTCAATCCTGACTGGTGGGTCATATTACACATTGGCTAACTCTTTGTCCAATGGTAACGTGTTCCACATTTTGTATACAAAACCCCAACATACCGACAGTAATCGTAGAATTACAAAGGCTCAATCACTGCTAAATTGCATTGTAAAATAGTTAAGGTTTTGTAAAAACTGTTTACAAAAAGGAGATTACTCACATTGCTGTCTTAGGTTTTCTGTAAGGATTTCCTGAGAATTATCTATAATTTACACAAATGCACACGTGTTAGTATAATAACCCATTTTAACATTAGTAATACCCTCCCCGAGACGGCATTCCAACGACTACGTCGAGCAGAACCACGATAGCCATTACGGAACCCTAGATCAATCGGGCAGAGTATCTAATACGTATCCAGGGGTTATGATACTTACAATGGAGCAGAACTTCGTTATTTAGGGGGGTATTAAACCCGAGTATAACTTCTACTATTAAGAAATTGAGGGAGAGATCGAGTGAATGAACGAATTTCGACTGAAGGCACTTTGTTGCAATTTTTAGGGCCTGATTTGGCTTTTCTCGCGGCCCACGTAAAACAAGACCACGAGCTACGCGGCCCGCGTAGTAGCCCTGGTAGGGTTTAGCTTGTCCGGGTCATTGTATAGGGTTGCCGGGTGTTGGGCCACGTGGCGGCCTGGGGTCATGCCAGCCATCACCTTCTCGCGGCCCGCGTAAGCTTAAGGGGTGGCTTACGCGGCCCGCCTAAACCCCAATTTTCATGTTTTTAATTTATTTTTAATGGCATAACGTATTTTGGGCTCGGTTTTCACGTATGGGGTGTATTTTAGGGCATATTGGGATATTTTAAATATTTTTAGGGTGTCGGAAAATTTATGAGGGTGTCGGTTTTTCTTTAGGGTTGTTATATGCGGCGCCTGGAACTAAGTCAATGTGGAATTCGACTTGTCTTTACGGCAGCAATCCTGGAAAATCTTCGGGGAAGACTTCAGGATATTCCCTTACAACGGGGATATCTTCCAGCTTCGGCTCATCGGCTTCCTTGTCCACAACGTGCGCCAAGAAGGCAACACATCCTTTCTGCAAACATCTTCGGGCCTTCAAACAACTGATAATCCTTAGAGGTGTATCATGCTTCTCTCCATGCACTACAATTGTCTCTCCATTCGCTATCAGGATGCGAACGATCTTCTCGTGGCATACGATCTCAGCTCGGTTACTTGATAACCAATCCATTCCAACTACCACATCAAAGCTTCCTAACTCGACTGGCAGAAGATCAAGCGTAAACTCATGCTTTCCAAGCTCTATTACACATCCTCTAATGACTTCATTCGCTTCTACTAGCTTTCCATTAGCTAGTTCTATCGAGTACGGAATATCTAGCTTACTGGCAACTAACCCAAGCATTTTCTTAAATTCTAAGGATACAAAGCTATAATCAGCACCAGTATCAAACAATACAGATGCAAAGTGTTGGTTGATAGAGAACGTACCCGTAACTACGTTCGGATCTTGGCGAGCTTCCCTAGCTTCAATGTTAAAGACTCTCCCCTGAGGTTGGTTGTTCTTTGGGCAATCTCTCTTGAAATGCCCAACATCACCACAGCTAAAGCATCCTTGCTTGTTTCTGTTGGTGCATGTTTTGTGACAATAGCTTAATAGTTTGTTTATTTAGTCTTTGGATATTTTGTATTGGGCTTAGCATTATTGGTTAGAGAGTTAATTAGTGTAATGGGCTTGGAGAATGGCCTAGCCTAAACCAAAGCCCATGTGCAAACCTTGTCCTATATAAACAAGGCTTGGCATAAGGGTTTAGGTTAGACATTTGAGACATTTGGAGAAATCTATAGAGAGTGGCTAGGAGATTTCTAGTGGGTCTTGAATTGATTGTAAACTTCGTGTTGGATAATCAATAGAAGACCGGATTGAAAGTGTATCGTGTTCTTCATTCTGTTTCTACTAGTTTTATGTGAAATCTGATCTAGGGGATTCCACACTCTAGGTTAGATCGACGATTATGTTACGATCCATACGGTTTACGGGACCTACAATTGGTATCAGAGCATTAGGCTCTTGATTGGCTTGGTTCAGAATCGTTTCTGCAGAAAAATTGGATTTTTGGACGAGTTTGGAGGCTGTTTCGGAGTTCTGCTGCTGATTTCGGATAGAAATAAAAAATTTCGGATCAAAATCAAGCATTTCGGATCCATTTCGGATTGATAACTTGGATTTCAGATCAAGAAACAAGCTTTTCGGATCAATTTCGGATAAGCATACTACATTTCAGATCATTTCGGATTCACAGGCTTGCATTTCGGATAAAAAACTTGCATTTAGGACCAGATTGACTTGCATTTCGGATCCACAGGCTAGCATTACGGATCAGACTGTTCCATTACGGATCAGATTGTGTTGATTTCGGATTATAGTGAAGGATTTCGGACTAAAAGGGTTCATTTCGGATCATAAGTGGTCATTTCGAAGCAGAGTAGTTCATTTCGAACCATTTCTGCCATTCCGGATAACCATTTCGAACATAGAACCATTTCGGACAAGGGGTGGAATTTTGCTTGGCTTGCGTAAGAGAAATTTCACAGTTTCGCGTTTAGAAAATTATCCGTAACTCATCTCAGAAAACCGTTTGCACCGTTTGTACGGTTTATATCATCTAAAAAAAAGACTCTGGAAAATCCTGAAATAGGTTTTTGACATTATATATCATTGGAATCGTAATTTTGAGATGAATCTAACGATATAATTTGATAAAAACAATTTTCGGATAATTTTTGTACGGTTTTGACAGTACGGTTATGGTAAAAGCTAGACAAGGACCAGTAGAGAAGTTAGATTTGGATTTTGACACAGGTTACCAAAATTCATTTAAATGTTTACGCTGCGTGATGGCTAAGATGGACAATGGAAGTGAGGTTGTTAAGAACTGGCCAAAGCTTATAAACGTAAATGAATATGCTGACTGGAAAAAGAAGGTTGAGTGATATGTTCAAAGTAAGGATGCGAGAATGGGGAGCTGTATGATTGATGGATACGTTGCTCCCACACGTCGTGTTGAAGGAAGGGTAAAAGTAATTTCTTATGAGAAGATGGATGAATATGAGAAACAGCTGGTTGATGCTGAGAAGAAAGCTTTCGCAGCAATAAAGATGTCCTTGCCTGAGAGTGTTAAACATACTTTCAAGACGTATGGGACTTCTAGAGAGCTGTAGGAAGCCTTGGAAAAACGTTATCAGATCTCTTCCAAAGTAAATTCTTGTGATCAAGCATTGGTAGCTGAGCTTGCAGCGGTGAAGATAGGAGAGGTAGCTGCTGAGGTAGAAGAGAAGAAGGAGAATGCTGAAAAGAAGGGTGTAGAAGTTTCAAAGGGCTTGACTGATGTGAATGGACTTACAACAGAAGTGAAGGTATCATCAGAATCTGTAAGTCATACATGTCATAATTGCACTGAACTACAGGGTAAAGTAGACAGACTATCGGAGCAAAACAAAACTCTTTTAGGTGATTTGGAAAACCGAAAAGAGTTAAATGTTCTTTTGATTAAAAGAGAGTCAAATTGTTTAGATAAACTCAAATCAAATGAACAAGAAATTAGCAGTTTAACAAGCAAAGTCAATGAACTGTTATAGGTCATTGATTTGGCTCGTGAAACTGTGAAAGAAAAGACTAACGAGCTTTCAGAAAAGTGCACAGAATTGGCTGATGCACAAGCCAAAATTGTTGAACTTCAGGGGAAGTTAAACAATTTTGGAAATTCTTCGTTAGTCAGGACTCATATTCAAAAAGGTTTGAAAAGGAGTAATGATAAAACAGGGGTGGGGTTTAGTAAAGCTTCATCTTCTAAACATCAAGACTACTCATTTTTACCAACTGAATATGAGTTAACTGATTTTGTAACCACTGCACAAGTAGTAGTGGATCCGATAGCTGTGGACTTGCCAAATAGTCCAGTTTCTTTGAAAGAATCTGTTGGGTCTAACAGTACACATCATAAAGTGGATGAGGATACTGAAGACAAAAAGGCCAAAACATTTAAAAAGGGTTCAAACAAAAAGAAAACTTATAAGAAAAGATCATGTTTTAAATTTCACAACAAAGGGCACGTGGCAAGTTGTTGTCCTTTGAAGAAAGGTAAACAAAAAGTTGATGAGGTTAAGGATGGGAATCAGGTTGGGTCAAGAAATAGTATAAAAACAAGTTGTCAGACGAAGAAACCTGAATTTCAATCAAAACCCTCAACTTCAAAAAGATTTGATAGACCAAGAAGTATTTCTCCAAAATTTAGTCATTATAATGGTAAATCAAATCGGTTTCAAAGTCAAAGTAGAAATTTTGGATATCAAAATCGATACCAGACTTCTGGTAATCGAAATTTTCAAAGAAGAAACGAACATAGGAGTTTTAGTAACTCAAATGTTCAGCAACATCTAATTTTTTTTTTCAGAATTCATGGTATGATAATGGTAGAAGAAGGTATCAAGATAATAATTTCCAAAGTTCAGAAACTTCAAGAGTTTATTGGAACTCTCGAAATCAAAGACCTAGTGGAAATTATCAATCTTGTTCAACAATGGTTAGGCAATCCAAGACACCACAAAGGTGTGATGGATATTGGATAGAATCATCTTATGTGGATTTACATGGTCGACCCAAAACCGGTAAGGTTTGGGTTCTAAAGTCTAACTGAATGCAGGATGACCAAGAAGGACTGTTGATGTGTTCGACAGTGGTTATTCCTGTAAAGCATCTAAGGTGAATAGTAGGTTAACATGGGTAACGAACTATTTACTTATGTGATCATTTTGATTATTTTAAACTTTAAACGTGAAAAACTTTTGTCAGATTTAAAGTGGGAGTTTGTTTGTGTTTAAATTTGTGTTTTTGAAACTTACTCCAAGAAAACAAAAATTTAGGGGGAGAAATTTCCCTAAGTCAAAAAGAGCTTAGTTAGTGCGTGTGTTTAGGGGGGGGGGGTAAGTTATAAAATTTCAAAAATTGAAAAACTTAAAAAAATAGAAAATCAAAAATGAGTTTTCACTGTGTGAAAAAGAAGAAATGATAGTACATCAGCAAGTTAGACTGTCACACTCAAACTGAATTAAAATGCTTAAGTGTGATAGCAGCTTCATCATATGATGTACCAGTAGGCAAAAGCATGAAATAATCAACTTACCAATGTGATATAAACATAAATGCACTGAGTATGAGTGGGGAACACATCAGTGGTGTATGGTTTAATGACCTTAAATCTTGCGTTGATAGATTGCCAAAATCTGAAGTTTTGGGTCTTTATACTGTTATTTCATCTGGGGATATCAGGGGTGTCCTTCTGCTGCATCCAGATACATGCTGACCTAGACACACCCAGGATATCTTAAAAGAGCTAAAAATGCCAAAACCCTGAAAATGAAGAAGCTCTCATAGAGAGTCATTCAAAAAGTGCAAAATGCATAAAACGTACCAAAAATGGTATTTGTCTTAGCCCTCGTTAGATATTTTGGTCTCTCTGCTGTACGGAAGTACTGACCTGTTCACCAATTATCTAAACGTTGAAAAACAAAACGGATGAATTCAGTATACTCACCTACTACGGTGAATCTTTGTGCATACATTGATCGCGGGGGTATATCCTGAAGTGGGACACACTAGTGTATCAGAATTAATATTACCTTAACGTATCATACGGTAATGGTACTTGAAATGTTCATGCATTTTGTTTAGGTGGACAAACATACTGGTAATCGTCTTGAACTGCGTTTCATGAAATTACATAAAGAATTATCTAATAGAAAACAGTTTGATTTTGCTGATATGATCTTCTTGCACATGATTCTCACAAAAATAAGTATTGTAAATATTTTTGAGTTTAGTTTAGTTTGTTTAGTTGTTTTGAAAAATATCGAAAATACCAAAAAGATTTCTTTTTAAAAGATCTCCCATTTTGAACTGACAGGTTGTTGTTTTTGCATGATAAGATAAAATATTGGTTTATCTTTAAATGTGAAAAAGACTAATGGTTTTTCGAGATACTTTCTTGTGTTGCTAAACAGATTGATGCAGTTATCAAAATGAAGTGCAGAATACAAGTAAAGTGCAGATTGAGAGTGAAGCGAAGATCGTGTGAAGATGCATGGTAGGATCCTTCTACTACATTGCAGAGAAAGAAAGAGATATGAAAGAGTTGGAGCTTACTTGCTTAACCAAAGATTGCTAGCTAACTGATCTACAACAATGAAAGTTTTGGAGATTGGAAGCATCAGCTAAGGGGGAGTTTGTTGATGTCAGAAACTGTGTAGCTGACGCTATCCAAAGACCAAAAGACTGCAAGATGTTTGAAGACAAAGTTACACTATGAAGCTATTGTCAAGGGGGAGTTTGTTGGTGCATGTTTTGTGACAACAGCTTAATAGTTTGTTTATTTAGTCTTTGGATATTTTGTATTGGGCTTAGCATTATTGGTTAGAGAGTTAATTAGTGTAATGGGCTTGGAGAATGGCCTAGCCCAAACCAAAGCCCATGTGCAAACCTTGTCCTATATAAACAAGGCTTGGCATAAGGGTTTAGGTTAGACATTTGAGACATTTGGAGAAATCTATAGAGAGTGGCTAGGAGATTTCTAGTGGGTCTTGAATTGATTGTAAACTTCGTGTTGGATAATCAATAGAAGACCGGATTGAAAGTGTATCGTGTTCTTCATTCTGTTTCTACTAGTTTTCTGTGAAATCTGAGCTAGGGGATTCCGCACTCTAGGTTAGATCGACGATTCTGTTACGATCCATACGGCTTACGGGACCTACAGTTTCCACTACCGACTTGGTTTCCAGTACCACCCCGATTTCCATTACCGCCATTTCCTCCTTGATTGCGGTTTCCATACCCATTTCCACCATGGTTAGCGTTTCCATTTCCGTTACCATTACCTCTCTGACCACCATTACCACGACCGACACCATACCAACAGGTCTTCTTGGCATGGCCAACCTTCCCGCATGTTTCACACTTTCCAGCTCTGCATCGTCCAGTGTGATGAAACTGACACACGTCACATTTGGGCAGGGTGCCCATATATCCTTTTCCTCTAACCTCAGCACTAGATGTGGCAGCACCAGTCTTAACCTCGGCTGGCGGATTAATATCCCTCTTCTTGATGCCACTATTTTTTCCCTGGGTACCTTTCTTGAAATTGGAGAACTTCCTTTTGTTCTCTCCTGATGACTCGACATGTGTCTCCTTCTTCTTTCCATCGGAGATTGAGAACTTGTTCAGCCTAATCGCTTCTTCAGTCAATGCCACACTCAGATCAATGGCCTCAGTGATCTTTGGAGGCTTTGAAGTAGTCACCATGCTCATGATTTGGGGTGCCAATCCCCAGATAAAACGCTTGATTCGCTTGAACTCTGGTTCAACCATGTAAGGAACTACGCGTGACAGGTCATGGAATATCTGTACATACTCAGCAATCTTTGGACCATCCATCTTAAGATTCCAAAACTCGGTTTCCAATTTCTGTATCTCAGCCCTTGAACAGTACTTCTACATGAGTTCTTTCATCTCGTCCCAAGTCATAGCATACGCAGCTTCCTCTCCCAAAGTCTGAACTTGGAGGTTCCACCATGATAGAGCTCCGTCTAGGAAATGTCCAGAAATGTAGGTGACCTGGTGCTCCGGCGCACACTTGCTCATTCTCAGCAAATAATCGGTTTTCTCAACCCATCTAACGAAAGCTACAGCACCTCCAGTGCCGTCGAAATTCAGAGGCTTGCAGTCAAGGAACTGCTTGTAGGTACAGCCAGTACAAGCAACATCATTCACAGAAAGCATTAGCAAACGCACATGGAATATCCAAATGTAGATTGATGCTTAATCCTCGTGACGAGTATGGATAAGTGAGTATCAAAATGGTAATTATGATGGTGTATCAATATCTGAATGTTTACAGTAGTGCGCACTATCATATGCTAACCTTCCATGAGGATATGAAAGAAATTAGGAGCAACATTAGTAATGGAATGTAGTGGTTTTCTCTAGATAAATATGGGCACGAAGCTACATATAAGCACCGCCTATCACCCTCAGTCTGACGGTCAGTCAGAAAGAACCATCCAAACACTTGTTGATATGTTGAGAGCATGTGCCTTAGATTTTGGGGGAAATTGGGATGACCATTTACCACTAGTGGAATTTTCTTATAATAATAGCTACTATAGTGGTATTCAAATGGCTCCTTACGAATTACTGTACGGGAGGAAATGCAGGACTCCCGTATGTTGGGGTGAAGTAGGGCAAAGGGAACTTGCACCTAACGATTTTATTGCAATGACCAACGAAAATATCGATCTTATTAGAGCTCGATTGAAAGCGGCTCAAGATCGGCAAAAGGATTATGCGGACAAGAGAAGACGTCCTATTGAGTTTCAAGTCGGGGATTATGTCTTATAGAAAGTATCCCCATTGAAGGGTGTAATTTGTTTTCGTAAACAGGGTAAATTGGGTCCTCGCTATATTGGGTCGTTTAAGATTTTTGGCTCGAGTCAGAAATGTTGTATATCGTTCCACGTATCGCAATTGAGAAAGTGCCTTACGGATGAAACGACGTTTGTGCCTCTCGACGACATTGAATTAGATGAGGGATTAAATTATGTCGAACGACCAATAGCCATTAAGGACATTAAAGTAAAGAACCTTCGCAATAAAGCCTTTAGATAAGTCTTAGTGCAATGGCAACATCGGAAGGGATCAGATTTTACATGGGAAGCGGAAGATGAAATGCGGAAGCACTACCCTTTTCTCTTCGATACATAAATACTTAAATTGTTATGTGTCTAGGTTTCGGGGACGAAACCTCTTTTAAGGGGGTTAGACTTGTAACACCCCAAAAAGGGTTATTAGACATAAGTTAAATTAATTAAAAATTTAACTTAGTTAATGGAAAATGTTACAACTACTAGTAATAAATGGGTAGTGTTTAAATTTAATGAGTGAACAAACTTGAAGGGCCAAAGATGTAAAGTGTCAAAACTTAAAAGAATAAAAGAATGAAAAATTAAAACACACACACAGTGTGTGTGTGTCTGGTCGATCGAACAAAGGCAGAGGGCAAGGTGAAACCCTAGTTTCACCAATATTTCATCAAATTCGGTAGGAATCTCAAGGAAAATCGAGTGCATGAGCCTCAATTTGCAAACATTTAACCTTGTTCAGTAAAGTGGTAAGTCGAATTCTTTGATTTGGTGAATTATAGGAAATGGGTTTTTCACCTAATCATGAAATTATGCAAAAATTTGTGTGATTGGAAGTTATGATTACAAAATAGGACAGGAATAATGTTTGATTTTAGCATTTTGATTGATTTGTAGCAAAACCCATTTGATGAAAAGTTAGCATGAGTAGGATGATCAAGTAGAATTATGTATGTAAAATATTGATGATTGATCTTGTTTGTGATGTATGGACACTAGATGAATTGATGTAGAATAAAAAGGATTGTATGAAGTTGATTATTGATGAATTACTAGATGAACTAGTAAAATCATGTGTTAAAATGCTTGTATTAAGTGTCCTATTAATGCGAAACCCGCCAAGTGTTCAATGAAATGTATAAGAGAACAAATATGTGAAATCTGTTCATTTATGATAATGTTGTCATATGAGGAATTATATGAATGATGGAATGATTAGTTTGGGCTAAATGAGTGAATGTATTAATGTAGGCATAAAAGAAGAAAGCTCAAACGCTGGGAAATTGGAAAGCTCGCAAGATCGAGGTATGTTGTTTTATACATACAAACTTTATTTTGTAACTTGTTGTTTTTGTACCAAAATTATAATTATGGTAGTCCGTAGTAGTTATGTTGTGGATAGCATGACCTCTCACAAACATGTCATATGAAATGAAAGTTTATGAATGATATTGTGTTATGATCGGTTTGTCTCGAATGAACCGTATATTGGAAAGTTATGTAAGAAAGGATGGTAATTGCTCGAACCATTATAAACGGATTGGAGTTGATGTAAATATAAAATATGAAAGGAATATATTCGTTCGTGGTAAACGGACCGAATGAAAGTTTATGTTACGAATGTAATTACCCGTTTCTAGCGGGTTAATAAATGTATGTTTTATCTCACTAATGAGATAGTATGTTTTGACCCGTTTCAACGGGTAAGTAATGAATGGTATGTTTTATCTCTATTTTGAGATAAGTATGTTTTGACCCGTTTCGACGGGTAGTAAGTGGAAGAATAATGTGAAGACAAAAAATAGATGAATTGGTTTATTAGATAAAATGTAACATAGTTAATGGAATTTAACTCTTCAAGTTTGTTGTTTGATGTA
Source organism: Helianthus tuberosus (assembly GCA_030545235.1). Classification (NCBI taxonomy): domain Eukaryota; kingdom Viridiplantae; phylum Streptophyta; class Magnoliopsida; order Asterales; family Asteraceae; genus Helianthus; species Helianthus tuberosus. The sequence goes on from CM060405.1 coordinate 32,061,613, forward strand.
GGTAAATCCTCAACATAATGGCTTGGCGACTTGGAACGAACACACATGAATCACCTCCACTATGCGCTTCCTCTACTTTTGTAATTATGTTATGGGTTAAAAATAGTTTTGTGGTATATAACTTATGTTTAGTAGCTAGACTTTAAAGCTTAACATGTTATGTCTTTTGAACGTGTCGTAGAATTTCTTGAAATGATGATTGTTAAAAACAGGGAACAGCTCATGTTACGGACGGGTCATGCCCAATTTTTGTTAAAAATAGTATGTCATTAATAATATTTCTGAATGTGCATTAAGGGTGTTTCAAATACTTTTGTTACAAATAGTTTATGTTTAGTTGTTAAACTTTAAATCTTAGTATGCCATGTCTTACGTATAAGCCGAGTTGGTTGCGAATGTCTAAACGGAATGGTTTTTGTATGAACAATTAAGTTTATTTCTTATGGTATGTAAAAAGTTTAAATTGGGTCGTGATTTTTGTCGATAAAGTATTGAGTTTTTACCTTATGGAAAGTGGATGTTACAAGGGTCTAGAATAGCAGGTTCCAAATTAATTGGAAGTTGCAATTGGGCGGGGAAGTTGAAAAGGGTTTCATCAGCCGGTCCGATAAGGTCACAATTTGCCAGTTTCCTATCAAGCTCTTCCCAAGGTGGCATCTCTTGGGCTTGACCGGAACTTTCTCCTACTTCCTTTCCTTTTCCTTTGTCTTTTGGATCCTCTGTCTTCCTTTGTCCGCGTTTCCAGTCCAGGAGTCTTCTCCTCTTTTTAGGCTTGGGTTTCTCCTGGGGCTTGGCCTGGAATACTAGTGGCTCCTCAGTATCAGCTTGATAACCGGTCTGGGTTCTGGTTATATCCAAATCAGTTGTATGGATGGTAAAGTTTCGAAGTGCCTCCGACAGTTCATTCATGTTGTTAGCACACATGAAGAAACACCCAAAAATCCACATTAAAATTTTATTTACTGTAAATTAAATTTTCACAGAATCACAAAATGGCAATCTGAAAAATTAAGTATTTCTAAATACTTAATTGACTTAAATCAGTGGCTCTGATACCACTTTTTTCTGTCACGGCCCCCGACCCAGTTTACTGGTTCGAACGCCGCGGAATAGAAAACCTATGGTATTAGTATTTAATTTGGCAGCGGAAATTTTAACAGGATCCTTTAAAACTGAAAATACTCAATTATTTTATTTCAAGTTTCGGGATAACCCCGTAATTTACAATAAAGGAATTTCACTGGGAAACCCCTTGTTTACAAAAACATGTTTATTTATTTACCGAGCCACTTCATTCAGGCTGGAGTGCTACGCGGCACTTTTCCTTTGTTCACAGTAAATCACCTGAAACATGTTTAAAAAGATTATATCAGCGGGGAAATACTGGCGAGTCATTCAATTTGCATAAAATGACACATTATTATAGATTACAATATTAAGAGCGATTACAATTGCCCCTATCTTATAATTAGCTGGTTCAGTTGTCACTCGACCGGATCTATGACTATGGTCATATCACTATTGGGTCCGTTCACCCAAAAATGGTGTGTATCACTATTTAGGTCCTTTCACCTAAAAGTGATAAAACAATAGTAATTGTGCACAATACCCCACTTACTGCCAGTAATTTAAGATAACAAAGACTTAATCCCTGTAACATATAACTGGAAAACATTTAGGTATTGTAAAGCACTTTTGATAAAAGTGAATGACTCACATTGCAAGTTTAGTTGGACAGAGTTTTGCCTACAGATTAAGCCTGGTAATCTAGTTAAATAATGCAAACGAAACTAGGTTAGTAACTTAATACAACATTTATGATAATCCCACGAAATCAAAACCCTCACGATGAATGACAAAGTATAGCCCAAATTCAGGCAGCACTTAAACATCCATCGAATCGGTTTCAATCGATCAGACATTGTATCATAGCAGTGATCGAGTTATTACCCTGTAATTGTAGCAGCGTTTCAATACTTTGATCGTGATCTTAAAGCAGAAAGATAGTGCTTTTGAGAAATTTTTCGAGCACAGAAGCCTGGCCATGTAACGTCCTATTTATACCAAATTTTTGGGTTTGTCGCGGCCCGTGAAAGCCTTAAGGCTATTTTACGCAGCCCGCGAGGGCCACCTTAGCTACGGCTAGGGCTGCCGTGTCACCCCATAGGTTTGCCACATGTCTGACACGTGGCCCTAAAGCTTATCCGGAGAGTTACAAGGCAGTCGCGCCCCGCGTAAGTCGGGCTTAACTCTTACGCGGCCCGTAACAGCTTACTAAATTTTAATTTTCTTTATTTTTAGTGAAATTTTGGGTTTTCGTGGTCCGAGTTTTCACTTACGGGGTGTTTTAGGACATTTTCGTGCAGGTCCTTACAATAGTGTTTGACCAGGAACCACGTCCCAAAGCTTGTTCCTATAAGTACTTTGTCTCTTGCAAACCAAGAGATTTCACTGGTGAAAAAGGTGCCATTGATTGTATGAAATGGCTTGACGAGATGGAGACAGTTGTTGACATAAGTGGGTGTGCCAAGAAGGATGTTGCTAAATTTGTATCCCAATCTTTTAAAAGTGATGCCCTTGTTTGGTGGAGGGCACTAATACAGGCCTCGGGGAAGATTCCACTTTATAATCTATCATGGGAAAAATTTCTAGAATTAATGAAAGAAACCTTTTGCCCACAACATGAAGTGGAGAAAGTTGAAGCTGACTTCCTGACTCTGGTCATGAAGAACTTAGATTGTCGAGCATATGTTACTAGCTTTAACTCCATGTCTAGACTGGTACCATATTTGGTAACTCCAGAACCAAAACGTATAGCACGCTTTATAGGTGGCTTGGCTCCCGAGGTAAAAGGACATGTCAAGGCTTCAAAGCCCGCCACTTACAGGTCAGCAGTGGATCTGTTTCTATCCCTGACACTGGATATTGTTAGAAATAAGTCTGTAAAGACTACAGATGAAGGGAAGAGAAAGAGAGAAGATGATAACTCACATCGCTCAGATAAGAAGGAAAAGGGTAACTCTGGGTTCAAGAAAAACTCCAATCAGTCGGGTGAAAAGCCCTTGTGCAAGAACTGTAAAAGGAATCATTTTGGGAAATGCACAATAGATCCGCAGGCTGAACCCTGTGGAATCTGCTAGAAGAAGGGTCACAAAACATTAGAGTGTAATGATCTTAAGAATGCAACCTGTTATGGTTGCAATGAAAAAGGGCACATTAAGTCAAATTGCCCGAAAAACGCAAAGAAGCCCGAAGAGGCTAAGAAAACAAATGCCAGAGTGTTTCAAATGAATTCCAGGAGGCGGTGTAGGACGACAACGTTATAACTGGTACTTTCCTCATAAATGATATTTATGCTAGAGTTTTATTTGATTCAGGTGCAGATAAGTCCTTTGTAGACATTAAATTTAGCAAATTGTTAAATCTGCCTATTAAAACACTAGACATTAAATATGAGGTAGAATTAGCTGATGGTACCTTAGAAACTGCTTCGACAATTCTAGATGGATGTTTCATATCCATTAGGAATCATTCTTTTTCGTTGTCCTTATTGCCAATGAAATTGGCGGGGTTTGATATAGTTATAGGCATGGATTGGTTATCATTTAACCATGCGAAAGTTGCCTGTGATAAGAAACAAGTTCAAGGAGATACGCACTATGGATTGCCTGATCAAGTGTCTATGCTTAAGGCATCCAAATGTTTGAAGAACGGTTGTGTTATTTACATGGCACAAGTGATAGTAGACGTGCAGAAACCCAAGATAGAAGACATCCCTGTCATTTCAGAATACCCAGATGTCTTTCCTGAAGAACAACCTGGATTACCTCCAGAGAGGCAAGTAGAGTTCAAGATCGATATTATACAAGGGGCAGCACCAGTCGCACGAGCCCCTTATCGTTTAGCACCAACAGAGATGAAAGAGCCAAGAACCCAACTAGACGAACTTTTGGAAAAAGGCTTTATTCAACCAAGCTCGTCACCTTGGGGAGCACCCATTTTGTTTGTAAAGAAGAAGGATGGTTCAATGCGTTTATGCATTGATTATCGCGAGCTAAACAAAGTAACAATCAAGAATCGCTATCCATTGCCCAGGATCGACGATCTGTTTGATCAGCTACAAGGAGCAAGCTACAACTCGAAGATTGACCTAAGGTCGGGGTATCATCAACTAAAAGTCAAAACTGAAGATGTACCAAAAACCGCATTCAGAACGAGGTATGGCCACTGTGAGTTTTTAGTGATGCCTTCCGGGCTCACTAACGCATCCGCAGCATTCATGGACCTCATGAATTGAGTCTGTAATCCGTATCTGGATAATTTTGTCATTGTCTTCATCGATGACATACTTATTTATTCCAAAAGTCAGGCCGATCATGAGAAACATCTCCGGTGCATCCTCAAACTTCTACAACAGGAGAAGCTTTACGCGAAATTCTCCAAATGCGAATTCTGGCTTCACGAAATCCAATTCCTTGGACATGTGGTAAGTGAGCGTGATATCCAGGTGGATCCCGCTAAAATAGAAGCAATCATGAATTGGGAAGCACCTAAGACACCTACTGAAATTCGTAGCTTCTTAGGGTTGGCAGGATATTATAGTAGATTCATCGAAAACTTTTCAAGGATAGCTGCACCTCTAACTACTTTGACCCGCAAGAATGTGAAATTTGACTAGGGTCCCAAACAACAAGAGTCTTTCGAGATTCTCAAGCAGAAGTTAAGCAATGCTCCTGTGTTGACGCTACCGGAAGGAATAGAAGAATCCGTTGTCTATTGTGATGTTTCACACACTGGCATGGGCTGTGTGCTTATGCAAAGAGGCAAGGTGATTGCCTACGCATCACGGAAACTGAAGGTGCATGAAAAGAATTACACCACCCATGACTTGGAATTGGGTGCCGTAGTATTTGCACTTAAGCTATTGTAACGCCCTGCTCTTTTGTACTTTCCATTTATAGCAAGTCTTGTTTGTATTGCTATTTTTGGAAACCTTGTGTTCTTGTAATCGTTCTTTCTTTGTAACCGTTGTAAAATCCAAGACTTGGATCATAAATAAAACTCGTATTTTGTTAATTACATGTTATACATACTTCATACTTGCTCATACATTTAATTTCGTGATACATTCGATGCATGTTCGTAATTCTTGAAAACTTTGTGTCAATCTTGCAAATACATGAAACTTGTGAATTATACACCTTTTGGACGAAATATGATTCACGAGTTCTCGATTCTTTATTTTCGACAGTCAATACTCGTTAAACTAGTTAAGATCTAAAAATAATGGTATTCAAAAGCCTCGTGAAAGGAATAATCGTTAAAGGTTCTTCTATTTATTTATTTCGTTCATAAATATGATTATTTAAATTTATTTAGTTTAAATTAATAAATTTTTACTATTTAAAAAGCTTATTTTTATAAAAATCTAGTTAGTCTCGTTAAATATTGAGGTTAGTGGACTAACTTAGTTAATTATAGAGTTAGGCTCCCTTAAATGGTATAACTTGGTTAGTTATAACACTAGCTTCTCTTTTAATAACATAACATAAACCTTATTTAAGACCAGGGGCTGTTAAGTAAATAGCTGAAACTTTGAGGTTTGTAAGAAAGAAAAAGGAAATCAAATAAAAAAAATAAATGGGTGGGACGGGACTCGAACCCGGGCCAAACAGCCCACCTTGCGCGCTGATAACCACTCGGCTACGGCCAACTTATCAAACCAAACCCGTCCAACAATTTACTTAAGGACTCCCTCCGACCCAGCACAGCGCGCAACAATGATCAGGCCGCAATCCAGCTCGTTTTTTTAGCGGGTTTTGATGTTTTTTTTTTTAGTTTTAAACTTGTTTAAGCATTAATTATCCCACCAAAACCTAACCTAAACCTTCCCTATAAATACAAGCCTTTCCCCAAGCTCATTTCACTTTGCAAACACAATCAAATCACCCTAAATCACTCTCAAATCGCATTAAACAAGCTGCCAAGACAGAAGTTCGAGTAGATTTGCTACCCTTCACTAAAGTGAGCATAACTACTTCATTTCTCATCCATTTTAGCTCATTCTTTTTCCACAATGCTTGGCTTGACCTTAGCTTCGATTCCGTGGGTATTTCACAGAGAATAAGGCCCTGGAACTCCGTCAAATAGGCTCCAAAGTTCACTGTTTTCATTCATCTTTACTAAACATTGTTTATACTTGTGCAAACTTGAGTTTAACGCACTCAAACCCACGTCCTTATGCTTATAACCTCTTCCATGGTTAGTTAAACTTAAAAACGGGGCTGAGACATACAAAATCAGAGGTTAATCTCAAATACTTTCGGTTTTATTTAGGGTATTTGACCCACAAGTGGTGTTCAAGCTTCAAGCTTGATAAAGGTGTGATTGTGGACTAACTTAGGTTGTCCAGCATAAAATCCCCACATATCTTGATGATTTCTCATAGTGTATATGTTTCTTATTCTTGTATTAATGTTCATGACCCTCCTTGTATGTTTTTACATCAAGTGTAGTGGTGAACCATAAGAGGTACCTAAATGGAAGCTTGTTATTCCTACCTCCTACATGAATTCTATGACACAATAGAGGTACCTAAATGAAGATTAATCTTCTACCTCATGCTTGATTATTGGACTAAATAATATATATAATACTTATACATATATTTACTATTCGAACCCTTGATGGTGGACTTGTATTCCTTCGTCAAAGTAGTAGGATACATCATCCAAGGCATAAGACTTGTTACGATTCTAATGAGTATACTACTCATGAAAACATTAACCCTTGAGGTTTCATAGTGTCAAGAACAAGTACTTAATGTTAAAGGATGATTTCTTTCGAATACATATGTTCTTATGTTTTAACTTCCTAAAATCCATAAATCTTTCGAATGCCCAAACTCACACACCTATGTTTCCTTTGTGTAGAAGGACTTGGTGGTCCAACTTCCTAATCAATCAACTCAGTCGCGGGATTATCAAGTAGAAGACTTGCAAAACCGTGAGTATACTCGCAACCTCCTTTTTATGTTTACCACTTTTTGGGGTGTAACATGTTACCTTTATTAAAACACACTTAAACTTATTCTTTATGCAATGCACGAAAACAATCCTTATACATGAATGCTATGTTATGATACTTGATGCTTACATGGACCATACTTATGTGATATGTTTTAGTCATTAGCTTTCACGAGCCTCCATTTGACATGTATAGCGCTATAGGAGTAACGCACCGCCCGTAGACTTGTGGTCATGTTGAATTATATCATTGTTGCGTAAACAGGGGATTGGCTAGAAATATTGCATGCCATGTTAGGTTGATCTTGTATAAACTAAGTTGCCATGTGGATTCGTTTTAAACTTTTTTTATTTATACTTATACTTAACTTGTATACTCTCCTTTGCTTTTTCATTGAATTGTATTTTTAACATGTTACAGGTTGATGATTAAGGATTGCTATGAATTGAAGTAGCAAAGATGCCTAGATACTCACTTAGACGTTTAGGTTTAAAGTGTTGTATCCATTTTGTTGTTAGCATGTTTTGAACAATGTTGTTATTTGAGTTTCTTGTAATATTTGACAATTTGTATGGAATGAAATCGGTTGAATTAAATATTGTCACAAATAGTGTTATGAAGTCTCTTGCAATCTTGAACAAGTCCCATTCCGATGATTCCGCCATTGGTTGGGGTGTGACAAATTGGTATCAGAGCCATAACTATATGGAATTAGGTAGAATTGCCATGTTCGACCTAGTCTATAGTAGGAACCATATTTTTGACCACTCTTGTTACATGCTTAAAATGCTATTCTTCCTACTTTGCTTCTTTCTCTTCTTTTTGGTCTTAATATTTACATAATGTCTTTCCTAAGACATTTTACACTTGAAGACTTGAAGACACTCTTTATACAAAAGAGACGAGTTTACCAAAATAGGCGTGAAACCCACAATTTGGTGAACGACTCTCATTCGGCTTATTCTTATTTTGCACGAAATTTCGCCATTTAGCTAGGAGTGAAAATCCACATCTAAATGGTAAATTTCCAGTTCAAACTCTAGTGGAGCCTCGTCATAATGTCGAAATTATATTTTGACCCGACAAGTACCAACCACATTAGGGTACGTAATCGTCAAGTTAGGGGTGAAACCCGCACCTTGTCGATTGAGTCCCATTCCTCGATTTTCGATCTCGCCAAAGTTTCGATTGTTTCAATCGATTAGAGACGTGTAGTAATTGGAAGGGTAAGATACCGTTAATCGCTTCCCGACGAGAGTATCTTACCTATAGGCCAAAGCACGTTTCTCTAATTTGAAAGGACTCTCGATTCACTTTGGAATAGTCGACGTTTCTAAACCCGAAACAATCCTATGTTTTATGAGCCTCTCTTTTATGTGATTCAATTTACATGTGATTTTATACTTGTTACCTCGTTCATTTTGAAACCGTTACACAATTCGCACGTCTCGCGCAATAAAAAACAATAATAATTCTCGTGAACAAACTAAATTTATACTCTTTTTACGCATTCATACGTGTTTATACTTGATTGAAGTCATGCTAACTATGTGAACCACACATGTTACATCATGCTTACATGTTTAAAACTTGCAAACTTATTACAAATTTATGATCAAGACTCATTCTTTCATTCTCTTTCGATTCCTTAGATGCCGTCCGACGGTGCTTCCAAGAAAACCAAGTCAAAGAAGGGTTCGACCGCCAACACCAAATCCACCTCCATGTCACAAAGGGATTGCATGAAATTCATGGCCAAGCAAATGGCCAAGGTCATACCCGACATTGTGAGCAAGATTCAGCCAAACACCGATTCCCTGCATGGCTCTGTCAATTCGAAGGCCGACAAACCCAAGCCGACATTCCAATTCAAGCAATTTATGGCTTGTAAACCCTTGGAGTTTACAGGCGAAGATGGCTCTACCGCCATGATGAATTGGTTTGACGCAATTGAGCTTACATTCTTACAAAGCGGTTATCCTGATGAGCTGCGAACCTTGAACGCAACTGGAGTCTTCCGCTCGAGGGCACTCGAGTGGTGGACCAACGAACGAAACAAGAGGGGAAACGATGTTGCGCATTCGTTACCTTGGGACGAGCTTAAGCAGCTTATGAAAGACCACTTCTGTCCTCCTCACGAGCTCCAAAAGTTGGAGAACGAGTTTTGGAATCTAACGCAAAAAGGGAGCGACATGTATGGTCTAATTACGCGGTTCAAACAGCTGAGTATCCTCTTTCCTGTACAAGTTGATTCCGTCCCCAAAACCATAGCCAAGTTTATTCGTTGTGTTGCACCTTCCTTGACCAATCATCGTGCCTCTGCTAACCCTAAAACCATCGAGGAAGCCTATACCATAGCCACCGAACTTAACAATAACTGTGTTCTCCATGGAGCCTATGACAAGGTTTCAATGAAGAATGCACACCAAGCTACCACCGATACTGCCAATGTTGAGCCCTCACCCTCCCAATCGTCCAAGAAAAACCAAGGCAAGAAGCGGAAGGCTTCAAGCCAAAATTATGCGGTCATCACTCCGCCAAACCCACAACCCTTACCAGCTTTAGCCGCCGTTGCACCCGCAAACACCGAACCACCATAACAAGGTTATATTGGAACTCATCCCAAATGTACCACCTGTCTGTTTCACCATCCTGCAAATGTACCTTGCCGCAAATGTGCCATCTGTCAGAGGTATGGTCATTTTGCTAACCGCTGTTGAATCTCCCCTCAACCTCAAAATGCTCCTGTGCGAGCATGCTTCAAGTGTGGCGATCTCAATCATCTCGCCAATGTTTGTCCCCAGTGTTATCAACCTGAACAACAACAACAACAACAACAACAGCAGCAGCAACCACCACAACAATAACAACAAGCTCAACAACCTGCTAGAGGCCGAGCTTTTGTCATCACTGCCGCTCAGGCTCAAAATGCCAACGATGTCATTACTGGTACGTTTCTTGTGAACCATGTTTATGCTTCTTGTCTATTTGATACTGGCACCGATAAAAGTTTTGTGTCGCTAGAATTTGAACAATTGCTTAAGTGTAAACGCTCTAAGTTGCCAAAATCTTTTGTTGTCGAAGTCGCTAATGGTAAATCCGTCACTGTTGATTCCGTTCTTTCCAATTATTCCTTGAATCTCAATGATCATACGTTTTCAATTGATCTTATACCTATGCAAATGGGTAGCTTTGACATCATAGTAGGCATGGACTGGCTTAGGCGAGTTCGTGTTGTAGTTGTTTGTGCTGAAAAGTTTATCCGCCTCCCTCTTCCAAACGGTAATTCTCTACACGTGTATGGAGAGAAACATTCTCAAGGTCTCAAGCTTATATCGTGTATCCAAGCAAACAAATGCTTACGCAAGGGTACCTTCGCCTTTCTTGCCCGTATTGTGGAAAATAAGGACAAAGGCCCAAGCATAAGCGACATCCCTGTTGTACGTGATTTTCTTGATGTGTTTCCCGACGATCTTCCTGGTCCGCCTCCTGCTCGTTCTGTCGAATTTCGCATTGATTTAGTGCATGGTGCTATGCCTGTCGCTAAGTTTCCTTACCGTTTTGCACCCTCTGAGATGCAAGAGCTCTCGAGTCAACTCCAGGAGCTTCTTGATAAAGGCTTTATACGCCCTAGTACTTCTCCTTGGGGCACTCCCGTTTTGTTCGTTAAAAAGAAAGATGGGTCATTCCACATGTGTATTGACTATCGTGAGCTCAACAAGCTTACTGTCAAGAACCGATACCCTCTTCCTCGCATCGATGATCTCTTCGACCAACTACAAGGCGCGACCTGCTTTTCAAAAATCGATCTTCGTTCTGGGTACCATCAACTTCGAGTCCTTGAAGAAGATGTACCTAAGACCGCCTTTCGTATGCGTTATGGTCATTACGAGTTTGTGGTCATGCCCTTTGGTTTGACCAACGCACCTGCCGTTTTCATGGATTTGATGAACCGCGTGTGCAAAGCATACTTGGACCGTTTCGTGATCTTTTTCATCGACGATATTCTTATTTATTCCAAGACACAAGGAGAGCACGAGCGACACTTGCGTCTTATCCTTGAACTTCTTCGTACTGAACGTCTATACGCCAAATTCTCCAAGTGAGAATTTTGGTTAAAAAAGGTTCAATTCCTTGGTCATACTGTCAACGAACTTAGTATTCACGTTGACCCCGCTAAAATCGAAGCTGTGAAGAACTGGATCGCACCTAAATCTCCGTCTGAAATACGTTCGTTTCTTGGTCATGCTGGTTATTATCGTCGCTTTATCTCCAACTTCTTGAAGATCGTTGTTCCTTTGACATCTTTGACTCAAAAAGATAAACCTTTTGTTTGGGGTCCTGAACAGGAGGAATCTTTTCAAACACTCAAGGAGATGCTGTGTAATGCTCCTATCCTCACACTTCCTGATGGTAACGAGGACTTCGTCGTATATTGTGACGCTTCACGCCTTGGTCTTGGTTGTGTGCTTATGCAACGAGACAAGGTTATCACTTATGCGTCGAGGCAACTCAAAATTCATGAGAAAAACTATACTACTCACGACCTTGAACTTGGCGCAGTTGTTTTTGCGCTGAAGATTTGGTGACACTACCTTTATGGTACTAAGTGTGTGGTTTTCACCGACCATAGGAGCCTACAACATATCTTCGACCAAAAGGAACTGAACATGCGTCAACGTCGTTGGGTGGAATTGTTAAACGACTACGACTGCGAAATCAAATACCATCCAGGTAAAGCGAATGTAGTAGCCGAGGCTCTTAGTCGTAAAACTCATGTGAAGAGTATCCGTTGTCTCCAACTCGTTAACGATCTTCAAAACCGTATACGTGAAGCTCAACACGCCTCCATCAACAAAGGTAGCCTCTCTGTTGAGGTACGAGGCGCTAAGGAACATGAGCTCGTGTCTAAATCTGTTGGTATTCTATACTATCTCAATCGTATCTGGATCCCTAATCGTGAAAACCTCCGAGACTTTCTCATGAATGAGGCACACAAAACAAGGTATTCTGATCATCCTGGTGCTGATAAGATCTACCACGATATGCGTACATCCTATTGGTGGCCTGGGATGAAGAGAGATATCGCCTCTTACGTTGCGAAATGTCTTACCTGCTCGAAGGTAAAAGCTGAACATCAACGTCCCTCTGGCTTGCTCGAGCAACTAGAAATTCCTATCTGGAAATGGGAGAGCGTTGCCATGGATTTTATCACTAAACTTCCTCGTACTTCTTCTGGTCATGACAGTATTTGGGTGATCGTGGATCGATTAACCAAATCAGCTCACTTTCTCCCCATTCGTGAAGATTTCAAAGTTGAGAAATTGGCTAGAATCTACACTAATGAGATCATTTGTCGTCATGGTACCCCCATTGACATCATTTTTGATCGTGATGCTCGTTTTACGTCCCGTCTTTGGCAAACTTTTCAATTTGCTATGGATACTGTTCTTAACCTTAGCACCGCTTTCCATCCTCAGACAGAAGGTCAAACCAAGCGTACTATCCAAACATTAGAGGATATGCTTCGTTCATGCGTAATAGATTTTGGTGGCAACTGGGATTCACACTTGCCGTTGATCGAATTCTCGTACAAAAACAGTTATCATGCGAGTATTCAAATGGCACCTTTCGAAGCATTGTATGGTCGCAAGTGTCGTTCGCCTATTAGTTGGCACGAGATTGGTGAATCTCAATTCACTGGTCCCGAGCTTATACAAGAGGCGACATACAAGATTTTACAGGTTCGAGACAATTTACTGAAAGCCAGGATCCGACAAAAGAGTTACGCCGACAAGCGTCGCAAACCTTTGGAATTCGAAACAGGTGACTTCGTACTTCTCAAGATAACTCCCTGGAAGGGTGTAGTTCATTTTGGCAAGAAAGGGAAACTCGCACCTCGCTATGTTGGTCCTTTCAAGATTCTCGAAAGGATTGGCAAGGTTGCGTATAGACTAGACCTGACTAAAGAACTCAACAATGTACATCCTGTTTTCCATGTGTCAAACTTAAAGAAGTGTCTAGCTGACGAAGGGCTTCAAGTTCCACTCGAGGACCTTCAAGTCAATGAGACCTTGCACTTTGTGGAAAAACCCGTCGAAATTGTGGATCAAGGAGTCAAGTTATTGAGGCGCAGTAAAATTCCTATCGTCAAGGTTCGATGGGAAGGTAAACGTGGCGCTGAATTTACTTGGGAACTCAAGAGTGACATGAAGACGAAGTATCCACATCTTTTCGCTGCATCTTCCTAAATTTCGGGATGAAATTTCCTAAAGGAGGGGAGACTGTAACGCCCTGCTCTTTTGTACTTTCCATTTATAGCAAGTCTTGTTTGTATTGCTATTTTTGGAAACCTTGTGTTCTTGTAATCGTTCTTTCTTTGTAACCGTTGTAAAATCCGAGACTTGGATCATAAATGAAACTCGTATTTTGTTAATTACATGTTATACATACTTCATACTTGCTCATACATTTAATTTCGTGATACATTCGATGCGTATTCGTAATTCTTGAAAACTTCGTGTCAATCTTGCAAATACATGAAACTTGTGAATTATACACCTTTTGGACGAAATATGATTCACGGGTTCTCGATTCTTTATTTTCGACAGTCAATACTCATTAAACTAGTTAAGATCTTAAAATAATGGTATTCAAAAGCCTCGTGAAAGGAATAATCGTTAAAGGTTCTTCTATTTATTTATTTCGTTCATAAATATGATTATTTAAATTTATTCAGTTTAAATTAATTAAATTAATAAATTTTTACTATTTAAAAAGCTTATTTTTATAAAAATCTAGTTAATCTCGTTAAATATTGAGGTTAGTGGACTAACTTAGTTAATTATAGAGTTAGGCTCCCTTAAATGATATAACTTGGTTCGTTATAACACTAGCTTCTCTTTTAATAACATAACATAAACCTTATTTAAGACCAGGGGCTGTTAAGTAAATAGCTGAAACTTTGAGGTTTGTAAGAAAGAAAAAGGAAATCAAATAAAAAAAATAAAAGGGTGGGACGGGACTCGAACTCGGGCCAAACAGCCCACCTTGCGCGCTGATAACCACTCGGCTGCGGCCGGCTTATCAAACCAAACCCGTCCAACAATTTACTTAAGGACTCCCTCCGACCCAGCCCAGCGCGCAACAATGATCAGGCCGCAATCCAGCTCGTTTTTTAGCGGGTTTTGATGTTTTTTTTTAGTTTTAAACTTGTTTAAGCATTAATTATCCCACCAAAACCTAACCTAAACCTTCCCTATAAATACAAACCTTTCCCCAAGCTCATTTCACTTTGCAAACACAATCAAATCACCCTAAATCACTCTCAAATCGCCATAAACAAGCTGCCAAGACAGAAGTTCGAGCAGATTTGTTACCCTTCACTAAAGTGAGCATAACTACTTCATTTCTCATCCGTTTTAGCTCATTCTTTTTTCTAGAACGCTTGGCTTGACCTTAGCTTCGATTCCATGGGTATTTCATAGAGAATAAGGCCCTGGAACTATGGAAAATAGGCTCCAAAGTTCATTGTTTTCATTCATCTTTACTAAATAATGTTTATATTTGTGCAAACTTGAGTTTAACTCACTCAAACCCACGTCCTTATGATTATAACCTCTTCCATGGTTAGTTAAGCTTAAAAACGGGGCTGAGACATACAAAATCAGAGGTTAATCCTCAAATACTTTCTGTTTTGTTTAGGGTTTTTGACCCACAAGTGGTGTTCAAGCTTCAAGCTTGATAAAGGTGTGATTGTGGACTAACTTGGGTTGTCCAACATAAAATCCCCACATCTCTTGATAATTTCTCATAGTGTAGATGTTTCTTATTCTTGTATTGATGTTCATGACCCTCCTTGTATGTTTTTATATCAAGTGTAGTGGTGAACCATAAGAGGTACCTAAATGGAGGCTTGTTCTTCCTACCTCCTACATGAATTCTATGACACAATAGAGGTACCTAAATGAAGATTAATCTTCTACCTCATTCTTGATTATTGGACTAAATAATACATATAATACTTATACATATATTTACTATTCGAACTCTTGATGGGGGACTTGTATTCATTCGTCAAAGTAGTAGGATACATGATCCAAGACATAAGACTTGTTACGATTCTAATGAGTATACTACTCATGAAAACATTAACCCTTGAGGTTTCATAGTTTCAAGAACAAGTACTTAATGTTAAAGGATGATTTCTTTCGAATACATATGTTCTTATGTTTTAACTTCCTAAAATCCATAAATCTTCCGAATGCCCAAACTCACACACCTATGTTTCCTTTATGTAGAAGGACTTGGTGTTCTAACTTCCTAATCAATCAACTCACTCGCGGGTTTATCAAGTAGAAGACTTGCAAAACCGTGAGTATACTCGCACCCTCCTTTTTATGTTTTCCACTTTTTGGGGTGTAACATGTTACCTTTATTAAAACACACTTAAACTTATTCTTTATGCAATGCACGAAAACAATCCTTATACATGAATGCTATGTTATGATACTTGATGCTTACATGGACCATACTTATGTGATATGTTTTAGTCATTAGCTTTCACGAGCCTCCATTTGACATGTATAGCGCTATAGGAGTAACGCTCCGCCTGTAGACTTGTGGTCATGTTGAATTATATCATTGTTGCGTAAACAGAGGATTGGCTAGAAATATTTCATGCCCTGTTAGGTTGATCTTGTATAAACTAAGTTGCCATGTAGATTCGTTTTAAACTTTTTATACTTATACTTATACTTAACTTGTATACTCTCCTTTGCTTTTGCATTGAATTGTATTTTTAACATGTTACAGGTTGATGATTAAGGATTGCTATGAATTGAAGTAGCAAAGATGCCTAGATACTCATTTCGACGTTTAGGTTTAAAGTGTTGTATCCATTTTGTTGTTATCATGTTTTGAACAATGTTGTTATTTGAGTTTCTTGTAATATTTGACAATTTGCTATGGAATGAAATCAGTTGAATTAAATATTGTCACAAATAGTGTTATGAAGTCCCTTGAAATCTTGAACAAGTCCCACTTCGATGATTCCGCCATTGGTTGGGGTGTGACAGCTATGGAGGTGTAACAACCCATTTTTTGGGAAGTCAAAGTACAAGTCAAAGTCAAAGGAAGAAAAGATTGTTAATTGCGATCTGTCACTCCTTGCTTAACTATTGATTGTACGTTAATGGCTTGTAATCGAATACTTTATTTAATCGCTTTAGTTGTATTATGTGGAGTATCTGTTAATAATCGAGGTTTAATCGCATGTTTATCACTAATCGACTTATCGCAATTGCATTAGCAACTCGAATTATGCGTTCTGGATATTGTTTTACGTGCGCGTGCTATTATGTGTTACTTGTGCATGTTATGTGTAGGATCGATCTTTGACCCAAACGAGTCGATCAGAAGAGTTCTAATCTATTTCAAAGGCGGAAACAATGAAATAGACTTGTAAAACAGCTTGATTCACTTCAAAATGTCTTGAATTATCGAATTAACAAGTTTTTAGATCGGTAGACACATCGGCAGCACTTCGGTACCGGAAACACGAAAGTTACAAAAAAATTTCGTGTGAGAGCTATTTATAGAGGAGGTGATTTCGCTTGAAAGTGGCACAGGCCATTTCAAGCGGAATTAACCATGTTGATTTCGCTTGAAATGGTACTTGCCACTTTCAAGCGAAATTAGCTCAAACATACCAAAACTCTATTTCTCGTACAACGTGCCCTGATCTAACAATTCTAGTACAAGACTCGATACAAGACGAAGTCGACAGACACATGCACCAACAGACTCCCCCTCGAATGTTGACGAGTCTTCAGTGTCAATTCAAACACAATCGCAATTCAATCGCATCGCAATCTAAATCGCAAACGCTAAACGCAGGTTATTTATAGTGATTGTATGTTAGAAATAGTAGTTAGGTTATTTGTGTAACTAATGGTTAATACTATCGCATCGCTCACTCGAATCGCATTGCAACGCTCAACAAGCGAATCGAAACGACAAAACTCAACACGCCGGACACCTGGATCGAGTAGCCAACCGATCGATTGGCCATCCGATCGGATTGCCATCCGATCGGGCTGCCATCCGATCGGGATGCCATCCGATCGGGCTGCCATCCGATCGGGCACCAATCCGACACTTCAACCCTTTCCCTTTATGGAAACCCTATATATACCCTCATGTCACATCATTTGTGATGTAACAGCTCCTCACTTGACCAGCCGCACTCAGGCTCTCTTTTCTCTCGATTTCTCGCAATTCTTGTATGTTTTCAACACAAATCTTGTACTTCTATGATCTACACGCACTTCTTCATCTTTTTCACCTTTGAATCTTAACTTTTAACTGTGAAATCACTGGATTTGAGGTGTTCTAGGGTGATGTCATCATGGAGTTCTTATGAACTCCAAGGTTTGGCTTCATTCCACCAAGAACAACTTGGATCTGAAGGATTTCCACATGAATAATCAGTATTGTCACATAGATCTACACAATATTCATGGTTAAAAGGATTGAAAGATGGTTTTCTAACTTTCTTTCAACTCTTTTACACTCAATGCACTCAAAACCGATAGAATCGGAGCTCGTTCTGATCTTCTACTCTTTCTTAGTGATGTGTTAGTTCAAGATCTGAATTCTATCCGGGAGACAACTGATTTCGGGTTAAACATGAACAACCGTCTCGTATAGTGTACTGATCGGACTAGGGTGGTTCCTGTTCGATCGGATCACTTGGGTCAAGATGGGGTTTCTGTTGTTTAGAACGTAATCATACCGTCTCGATTAAAAATGCAAAACCTTCAAAACAATCAAGTGCCAAGACGATTAGGCCATTGGGACGGATTGCCGTTCGATCGGATTGCTATCCGATCGGATTGCCATCCGATCGACTTGTACCTGGTTCCACACTTAAGCTTTTATTATCAACCTTCAAAGATCTGAACTTCGAACGGATCGCCGTCCGATCGGATAGCCATCCGATCGAACGACCATCCGACCATGTGACGTTTGGAACTTCGACACTTAATTATTTTTATAATTTTCAAAGATCATCAGTAACTAACGGATTACCAACCAATCGGATTGCAATCCGATCGAGTGACAATCCTGCTGTGAACTTGTTCTCACTAAGTGTCCTGCCAATCGGATCGTTATCCGATCGAACGTCGATCGGCCTGAAGGGTAGAGATACTTCAATGTTTTGAAAATACTACAACGAAAACTTCAAAGCCATCATACACAAACACATCCTTACCAACGAATGTCAATCCAATCGAATGGCCATCCGATCGGATGGCCATCCGATCGGATGACCATCCGAACGGATTGACATCCGATCGAGTGGCCATCCGATCGGATTGCCATCCGATCGGATTACCATCCGACACTTGGTCACTTTTCACCGTTTTACGCGCCGCTCATCGTTTATGATGTCGTTAACTGTTCAGGCTAATCTCTCGGCGCTCCCTTCAATCCAAGGCAGTGGTTATTAAGTTAAACGCTATATGTGAATATACTCGATCCCTTTTTTGCTTTATGCACTTTTGGGTGTTACATACGTTACTTATTCTAAATCACATCAATCACACAACGCAAACACTATTTATACGCTGACCATTATTGCATGATACGTGTTACTCGATGAATGCTTGTATGTTATGTCAACACAGTGATTGTTGCCTGACGCCTTAGCAACGATAGTACTATTTGTTTGGACTTAGCACCTGTCGTGGACGGGGGTTGTTAAGGTTACCTCTCACATGTTACGGTGGTGACATGTGTTGCGCATTCTACAACTCGCAGTCTAATCTGTGCATGTTTCATTGTCGATAACTTACTAGCTTCGCATTTTACATGTTACATGCTAGTTATGCGTAAACAATTTTGAACTCTACTATTACTATTAAACTTGTATGCTCACCTTTACACTATGTGTATTGACCTCTATTTTAACGTATGTGACAGGTGTGTAGGATGCTTTGCTTGTTACTTGCTGGAATCGAGCTAGGATGGAGTCTAGAAACAAACCTAATAAAAATCTGAGTTGTCGGAACAGCTTGCTTGTTTTTGAGACAATTATCTGTAATAACTATTTTTACTTTGTCTATTAGTAGTATGGGATATTAACATTAAAGATTTGGTAATTTGATAGTTGTTGTGGATTCTCTTGAACAATCTTTTTCGCTCAGTGCCGCGCCCTGATGATTCCGCCATCGGTTGGGGTGTGAAAGATTGGTATCAGAGCCATAACTATAGGGAATTAGGCAAGACTCGACCTAGTCCGGGTCGATGTCTTAGAAACGACCTAGTCTATCTAAGTACCAACAGACCGACTTGTACATGGCCAGTAGGGGTTTTTGTACGAGCTTACTTCTATTTCTCGCTCGCACTCGTTGAACAGAACACTATCACTGCACTCTAATTCTCGAAAATGAACGAGTGATTAGGTCGAGATTAGGTGTGAAAACCGCAACTCTCGACCAAATCACTTGTTTGACCCGCATTTTTTTATCAATAAACAGGAGAATTTGCGTTGAATCAGGAGTGAAATCCGTACTTTAACGCATATTTTCTCCTCTATTTCATCAAAACAGGAACGAAGTCATTAAGACAGGGGTGGAACCCGAACCTTGACAACTAGTTATGTTCGTATTTCGGTTTTACAAAGATCTCACCAAAGTCTCGACGGACTCCAACGACTTGAAGTCACACTGCAACTGGAAGGATGCGTATCGTTCGCCCAAATCGAGGCGAGAGCACAGTCCTGAAGGCCAAAAGTGTGAACCAAAAGTCCTTGTGAATAGTCGAATCACTTTGGGCAATCGACGTTTATCAGCCGCAGACAATCTATTCTCGACTTTTATGTGTTTTGGTTCTGAGCCTGCAACTGCTGACTCTGATATTTGTTGTTTTATGTGGTTTTACCTGGTTATATGTTTCGACTTTGGTGATTTATACGCTTTTCGCTTTGATCGACACACACAATACGCACTCCACATCTATCTCAATACGCTAACAAATCGTTACTGTCTGTGGACGATCGCATGATATGATACTCGCTTATGCTATGCTACTCGCTGTGTACTCGCTAATCGCAATCACTATTCTCGAATTCGCGGACTTTGAATGATAGGTGATTGTGTGTGACCAGGACAGGAGAATACGTGCAAAATATAGAATGGTTTTTGTGTTCTGACTGCCTTACGTGCTTCTGTGCCCTACGTGCTTATGTGCTTCTGTGTTTATGTGCTTATGTGATTGATCATGTTCCTGAGCTTTATATGCTATAGTTTAGAGCTGAGCGCGAGTCTATACTAGGGATAATTAAAATCGTATAGCATTTTGAATCCTGTGGCGCTGTCTGTTGTAGACAATGTCGTAATTCGGATCATTCCATTCTCGTTCAGCTCACCATAATCATGATGACAAACGCATCGCCACCCTCGTCGCTAAGAAAATGGTGAAAGTCATCCCCCAGATTGTTAGTGAGTTGAATGAAAATGCTAGCAAGTCTTCTGAAGAGTCTAGGACTGATGCTCCTAAAGCTGCTTTTAGCTTCAAGCAGTTCAAAGCCTGCGGCCCGAAAGAGTTTACCGGTGAAGATGGGCCTACGGCCATGTTCCAATGGTTTGATTCTATCGAAGTCACCCTGCGCCAGAGTGGCTGTCCTGATAATCTCCGAACTCTTAACGCCACTGGTGTCTTCCAATCCCGAGCTCTGGATTGGTGGACGACTGAGAGAAACAAACGCAGAAATGATGCAGCTTACGGGCTGACGTGGGATGAGTTGAAGGACGTCATGATGCAAGAGTTCTGCCCTCCCCACGAGCGCCAAAAGCTGGAGGACGAGTTCTGGCATATCAAGCACAAAGAAGGAGATAACGCTGGTTTGACTGCTCGCTTCAAGCAGCTAAGCATAATCTATCCTAGCCAAGTTACCACGCCTGAAATCACCATGTTGGGATTGAACCCTACCAGAGGAACATATAATGTAAAGCCAAAACCAGGTCACAACAGAGGATTCACAATAAGCAGCAGTTTACACTTTGCTTTCCCCTTGAAAGTGATTTATAACAACTGATAGTCTCTATCCACTGTCCATATACAACTGCTGCCTTGCAACTGCTGACCACTCTAAAGTATTGATGAAGTTTAAAGGCTGAAGCTCAATCTACTGACGGAACTCTAGCACTGCTGAAGGATTAAAGCACTGCCCATTCAAGGTCTGATCACCCTTTGAAGAAAGCACTGATACTAGACTTCAGTGGTTGACTACATCAGTGGAATGAAGAATCAGTGTTTATACATCAGTAGTTAGAATGTAATCAGTGTCTGTATGGTCAGTAGTCATTGATCAGTTGTTAAAGGTTGCTAGGTTGTTAGACGTCGCTTTCATGGTGACGTCAGCTGAGATCCTCAGTGGTTTGGTTTGCCTATAAATGTAACAGTACCCTGTACTGTTACATTTGATTGACTGGGTGGGTTCTTCTCCTCATGTCTAATCCTTTCATCTTGTGTGCAACCAACCTTGGGGAATCAGGCTGAGGGGGAGTATAGTTTGTAAGCATGACTGTAATCTTTTGCTTTGATTTGTAATCTTTTGACTCTATGTGAAGCAATTGTTTATCAAACTATTTTCTCCTTTGATTGTGTTTACAAAGTTTGTTTTCATTTCCGCTGCACTTTACATGTTTTCATATTCACAAATTGTTCAAAACATACAAACAAACACAATCATGAGAGCCTCCGATCCTAACAATTGGTATCAGAGCCCGGACAGTCAAATTCGATCTAACAATCAATTTGACATAATAGTTCAGCTCAAAATTCATTGATACTAAGGTTGGTTGTATGTAGTTGAAAAACAGAGTACCGAGTAAATCATGTTCAAAGTGGTTAATCAAAAACTCTGTAAATCAACCAAGATGTCATATGACACACAAATTTCACACTACAAGTGAATTCATGCACAAATCACTCATAGTTTTCAGATCTGAAAACATATCTGTTAAACTATGGGATTATTCCATGTTTTCAAACTTGATTTCAATTGCTGTTATGAAAATTGTGATGTCATCTTATTAAAATGCTAAAGTATGAACCTCAGATTAACAAAAACCTATGTACATAAAAACATTGATGTCTTGTTAACTCAGAAAGAGGGAATTAAAACTTTAGTCATTCAAATCTTATGTGTTGAAAACAGGTTGAGTTCCTCAAAAGGACAAAATCAACTTTGTTTAAATACATTGAGGAAATTCACAAAAACTCAGAAGTGTGTCTATCTCAAAACTTTTGAAGTCAAAAGAAAAGAGTATAAACATAAAACACTTATGAGTGAAAGTTTAGGGTAATAATGGTCATTAAGCAACAATGTATAATTATCTGTTCAGAAAAAGGTTTTGATTCCAGTAAATGAGCTCCAAATAGGACTAGACAAATGTTCAAAAATTTTCTCCATGTGTTCTCAGGTTTGCAATCAACTGACAAAGAAAATGGTTCCAAACAGTGGTCAAAATGTATTCAAAAGTTTCCTACCACTGTTGTCAACCCACTGACCATTTTCAAAAACTAGTGAATGATATGATTATATACTCTTTTGAAATTATACCAGATCCTTTTTGATACTATTCTCAGAAAATCCTTTAACTATTTTTTGTTGTTCAAAGGATTTTCTCAAATAACCAGGATATATTATTCATTTTTTTTGGAATAATATATTTGGAACTTATGCTTGTTTTTGTTGGCAATAGTTTCAGCTCCTGTCAGGATGTAATGCCTTATTTTTGATGGTATTAGTGTCCTCTTAAATGGGTCAAAAGGAAATGGTGCAAATGTCATGATCATGTCATACTCAGGTTTGCTCTTAAATTTTCATCAAAAAAAATTGATTGCAAACCATGCTTGTATTACTAAGGAACTCATGTTTTAATTGAATATTAAACGAAAATGAGTTGCCTTAGCAAAAAGTTTTCATCATCTGGGGTACTAAACCACTGTCTTTCAAAATTGACATGTGGCAAAACCTTGAATGAAAATCTTCAAAACTGTTGCTGTAACACCTGTCCTTCAAGATCTGTACCATTTACCCTAACCACTGTTTTGTTCAAATGTCTGATCTCTAAACACTGTCCACTACTGAAAGTTAACCACTGATCCCTCATTCTCTTGAAAAGCACTGATGTTCAAAATTAGTTTCTTATCCACTGATATGCTATCCACTGATAGTAAAAATTATCCACTGCCCACAATTTTTACAGTTGTAACCACTGATGCTTGATACGTCAGTGGCCCTTAAAACAACTGTTCTCCATACTTCATCCACTTCATCAGTGTTTGACACGTGGTCAGTTTTTAGCCCTCAGATCTTAATAACCACTGCCACATCAGCGATCATTTTTTTTAATAAAACCCTGCCCTAAACCCCAAACAGGGTTTTACACTGTCGAATTGAATTCCAAAATTCTCTTCTCGTAGCAGTTTCCAACCTTTCTTCACAAAATCTCCAAAATCCTCCTTCGTTCTTCTCCGCAAAAATGACAAAATCAAAGTCAAAATCAAAACCAAAACCTAAATCACCATCACCTTCCAAAGAGGTCGCTCAAACGGCCGAAGAACCCATCGAAATACCATTCAAACAATCTCACAACTATCTGGGTTTACTCACAAAACCTACTGATAATCACACCTTTGACACCATCATTGATACATTATCTGCATCAAAGTACAAAACTTTGTTGACGGCAGATGCTCCCATTTACTTGCAAACCCAGAGAGAGTTTTGGAAAAAGGCGTCGCTTGAAAAACAAGACGGAAAAGTCATAGCCATCAACTCCTCAATACAGGGTAAAGCAGTTCAAATAACCCCACAGTCGATCTCCGAAGTCTTTAATCTCAACGATCAGGAAGGTAAACTCTCTTTTGAGAAAGCTGAGATGAAAACTGATTTCGTAAAAAGGGGATATGCAGAACAATCAAAAGTTAATACCTTACAAAAAGGTTATTTTCCTTCTGCTCCAAGATTTTTATTTCACACACTTTTGATGCGTGTTTCAAATAAAACAACATCATTTAATGAAATACCATTGAAGATTCAATGCCTGGGGTATGCCATTTTGAATAACAAAGATTACAACTATTCCCAGGAAATCTTCAATGACTTAGTGAAAAATGTTGACAACAAAGCATTTTTACTTTTTCCAAGATTTTTGAGTTATTACTTTAAACAAAAATTTGTAAAGGAAAATGAAAATTTGCCAAAACAAGGTGTTCATTGTCAAATAAAAAGCTTAACAAAAGAAACATTTTCAAGGATGATGGCACCAATAAAAACAAAAGCAGGGGTACCTGAGCAGATTTTAGCGGTTACAACTGCTCCTCAGGTATCAGCTGCTGAGCCCACTGCTCCAGGTGATCATAGCAGCACAACCACTGCTTTGAAACCCACACCTGACATAACCAAAAAGACCAAAAGAAAAACATCCAGAAAACCCACCAAACCCAAAACAAAGGCAACTCTGGAAGATGAGATCCCAGAGGAAATGCCTGTGACAACACAAATGTCACCACAATCCATTGCTGCTACTTCCTCACAGCAGTTGGAAGAAAGATCTCAACCCATGCCTAAAACTCCTCCTGCATCCTCACAAAAGGATCAGGTTGTAAGCACAGGGACACCACAATATGAAGCTCTGAATCCACTCGGATCCATCTTCCTCAGTCCTGATCCCAAGGACATGTCTCTTTCAACTCCCATTCCCTCACCAATAATAATGCCACAATCCATGCTACCCTTGTTGCATGCAGCTGCTATAGCTCAGACACAAACAAGTTCCTCTCTATCACCTATCACTGAGAGTATACCCCTACAAGTGACTGGGTCTGATGCTTATACTCCTGCTATCCCAGCAACAATTGAGGAGGTTACACCCCCTGAGTTACAAGTAACTCTCGGTGGTAGTTCAAGTGGAGCAGCAACTACAACTGGTGGATCAACAGATCCTCAGTTGGACAGTTGTTTCATAAGTAAGACTCCCTTGAAGGCAATTTCTTCCATGGCAACTTCGGTAACCACCAGTGAGTTGGATCTAACCACTGGTACCATCAAAGGTTTATCGAATGCTGAAGAAAGAAGTCCCCAGTACCAAGAACAAGGGGCATCAATGGGTGATTTTTGGGACTCAGTTCCTAAGTCAAACATTGATATAACCACTACAAGTGGGGATTCAGATGATCCCAGTAAAATGGGTGATGATTCAAGATATCAGGAATTGACGGGCAGAGTGGAAAAACTTGAAGAATCAGTTTCTGAAATAAAGGAGATGGTGCAAGAGATTTTAAAAGCTCAGAAAGCACAATCCAATGTTGTTCCTGCTCAAGCACTTGCTCCACAACAAGCACCTGCTGCAAATGAGCTTTGGAATATCTTCCAACCCATGCTTGAAAAACAGCAACAAATGGCTGATCAAAAGCACGCTATTCAAGTACAACTGCTGACCAACATGGTGGAATCAAGGTTCAAGGATGCTCAAGCAGATATCAAGGCTATTAAGGCCAGTATCCAAACTACCACTAGAAAGGCCCCTTCAACTTTACTATTCTTTGATGACCCCCTTGCAGATAATGCCAAAAAGGGGGAGATAATGAAGCAAATGAAGAAGAAGGGAATAGAACATGGCCTTCATATTGAACCTGAAAAAGAAAAAGAAAAACAGGTCTCAAAACCTGTTAGTCAAACAGCTGATACTCCAGTAGTTACAAAAACTGTTGTCAGTAGTCAAACAGCTACCTTGTCATCAACACACACACTTTCACCACACACCACCACAACTACTGCTCTACCACCACCATCTACAATCACACCATCATCACCACCAAAAACAACACATGCTGACATACAGCAGAAGACAGCAGATGTTACAACATCTGCTGTAATGACAACAGTGATTGAAACACCAGTTGTTTCAACCACTGACAGTCAATCACTGTCACAAATCACTGCTATCCAATCTACCACCACTGATCCACCCAAAACATCATCTGCTCCTTCTTCATTAAAAAGAAGAAGGAATCTCATATCAGATGATGATTCACCACCACCATCACCACCATCAAAAACTACCTCACCACTTCCATCCCCTGCTCAAAAGCAGAAGACAACTGCTGACATATCAGCAGTTGTAATGACAACAGATGTTGAGACACCAGTTGTTTCAACAGCTGTTAGTCAGTCATCCACCACTGCTCTCACCCTTTTCTACATCACAACCAAAGCTATTCAATAGAAAAAGAAGGCCAATTCCTGCCGAAGAGGGTATACATGATCCTAATGCTGCACAACATCCACTGGAACTTGAAGCTATCAAAAATGAGATGAGGCAATTCTATACAGAAGAAGATCCTTCAAAAAGAAGATTCTCCTCACTCATAGGCTACATGCCACCAGAGGATATGGATGATTATCTCAAACTCAAGGCAAGGCAGGCTAAAGTAAAAGCCAAGGTTGATAGTGAAAAAGATAAGTTAAGCGAAGATGGCATAGCTAAAAGACTGGAGTTCTACTTCACAAAAGTAAAGCAGATAGAAGGGTTTGCACAAGACCTAAACAAAGAAAAGGCTGATCAAAAGAAAGAGTTAAGAAAATAATATCTAGCCTACATCATGAAAGAGAAATTCTATCCTGCTGAAGAACAACAGTTCAGAGAATGGCCAGTAGTAGCTCTTAAGCGTGAGGCAGAAAGGATTGAAAAGATTAAGAATGATCCTACGAAGAAGAAGAATGCTCCTAACCGGAGAAAATATGAAAAGCTCATTGCTGACTTAACTGCTGAATATAAGAGAAAGAAAAGGGAGCTGGTGGATGCGAAAATGGATACTGCTGAAGCCATATCAAAATGGTCAAAACAGCAGACCGATGAAGCCTATGAAAGGCTAAAGAAAAGAAAGATAACTGTTTCAAGCACCTCAAAGAAGCGAGAACATATGATGAAGCTTGAACAGAAAATTGAAAACCTCATAACAATGTTAAAATCAGCAGACAGTTCTACTCTTGTGTCAAACCAAGTTGAAGGCAAACAACTGACTGAAGAAGAGGTAATGGAAAAAGAAGCAGAGTATCTCAAGGGAGCCATCTTAAAAATGGGTCTGAATGAAGACAGCTCATCAAAGCTTCAAAACCTTTTTAAGAAGGTATTAAACAAACCTGCGTCTCCAAACACTGCAAAAGACAAGACAGAAGTTGAAAGACAAGAGCTTATTGAGCAAGAAACTGCAGAAGACATAGCTGCAGCAGACAAAGTCATTGAAGAAGCTTTCAAAAGAATGTCTGAAAGTCTGCAGATGTTTTCAAGGCCATTATCCCTCAACTCATCAGCAAATAAGTCTCTCCCAAGAAACCCACTTGGCTTAAAAATACTAAAGTGGATGTCTGATCAAAAGACTCACGTATTGACCCTGGTCAGAGCCAATGGCGATGTGAAGTACATATCAAGGAAAGAAGCACTAGGCCTTAGTGTTCAAGATTTGCAGGATCTCCTTGAACTTTCACTGTGTAGGGATGAGGATGACCAGAGTGCAAAGGAATTTGAAGCTGAATTCAAAGAACAAGCTAAGGCACTCTTGATGAGTAATAAAGGTCCTGAATAATGAAAGGTTTTGGCATTATCTGTTCCAGGGGGAGATTGTTGGGATTGAACCCTACCAGAGGAACAGATAATGTAAAGCCAAAACCAGGTCACAACAGAGGATTCACAATAAGCAGCAGTTTACACTTTGCTTTCCCCTTGAAAGTGATTTATAACAACTGATAGTCTCTATCCACTGTCCATATACAACTGCTGCCTTGCAACTGCTGACCACTCTAAAGTAATGATGAAGTTTAAAGGCTGAAGCTCAATCTACTGACGGAACTCTAGCACTGCTGAAGGATTAAAGCACTGCCCATTCAAGGTCTGATCACCCTTTGAAGAAAGCACTGATACTAGACTTCAGTGGTTGACTACATCAGTGGAATGAAGAATCAGTGTTTATACATCAGTAGTTAGAATGTAATCAGTGTCTGTATAGTCAGTAGTCATTGATCAGTTGTTAAAGGTTGTTAGGTTGTTAGACGTCGCTTTCATGGTGACGTCAGCTGAGATCCCCAGTGGTTTGGTTTGCCTATAAATGTAACAGTACCCTGTACTGTTACATTTGATTGACTGAGTGGGTTCTTCTCCTCATGTCTAATCCTTTCATCTTGTGTGCAACCAACCTTGGGGCACCAGGCTGAGGGGGAGTATAGTTTGTAAACATGACTGTAATCTTTTGCTTTGATTTGTAATCTTTTGACTCTATGTGAAGCAATTGTTTATCAAACTATTTTCTCCTTTGATTGTGTTTACAAAGTTTGTTTTCATTTCCGCTGCACTTTACATGTTTTCATATTCACAAATTGTTCAAAACATACAAACAAACACAATCATGAGAGCCTCCGATCCTAACACACCATCAAGAAGTATATCCGTGCTCTTCCTGATTGCGTGGCTGATTTCATTCAAGCTGTAAAGATGACAACAATTGAGGAAACCTTTTTACTCGCTGCTGAGATCAACGACAAGCGAGTCAAGTCTGGTTACTGGGATAAAGCTTCCAAGAATCTGCATCAAGCTACCACTGCTCCAACCGCTGCCGCTTCACAATCTTCGAAGCTCTCACGTCGAAAGAGGAAGAACAATAGCTGTTCCAGCAACAAGAACTGTGTGATTACTGCTGCCCCGCTCCAATCAGTTCCTGCTCAACCGCAACCTCAACACCGCCAAGTAGCGGCACCGGTCACCAACGCACCACCGACAAAGTGTGCGTATACTGGTCCTCACCCGGCTTGCCCTACTTGTACCTATCACCACCCTGTGGGAATCGCTTGCAGATACTATGTGCATTGCAACATGTACGTCCACTTCACCGCAAACTACCGTACATGTCCACGTCAAACCCCAGCTCCCGCTCAAGGTCAAGCTCCTGCTCAACAAGCTTTGCTTACTGCTCCTCAAGGCCATCAAGCGGCTCCTGCACCCGCGATCAATGCTAAAGCTTGCTCTGCGTGTGGTGATCCCAACCACTTCGCGAATATGTGCCCGAACCGAGTGGTCAAGCAAGAGCCACAACAACAGCAGCCCTAGCAGCAGCCTCAGCAACAGAAGCAACAACCAGCAGCACGCGGACGTGCCTTCAACATTAACGCTCGCCAGGCACAAGAAGACAACAATGTGGTCAACGGTACGTTCCTTGTGAATGGTGTATATGCTTCGTGTTTATTTGATACTGGAGCCGATAACTGTTTTGTATCGTTTGAATTCGAAAAGCTCCTTAGCCGTAAGCGTGCCCATCTACCCTCGACGTTCGATGTTGAAGTTGCCACCGGAAGAACCATCGCCGTCAATTTTGTTCTACGTGATTGTAGGCTTGAACTCAAAAATCACGTATTCCCTATCGACCTTATTCCGATGCAGCTCGGTAGTTTTGACATCATAGTAGGAATGGATTTTCTTCGCGAAAACCGTGCTGAAGTTGTTTGCTTCGATAAGATGATTCGCTTCTCGCTTTCTAATGGTGATCTACTTTGTGTGTATGGCGAAACTCCTTCGAAAGGTATTAAACTCATGTCATGTGTCCAAGCTAGCAAGTACCTCCGCAAGGAATACAGAGCTTTCTTGGCTAACATAGTAGTAGCAGAGAAAAAGGAAGTTAAGGAGGTAGACCAGGTGCCTGTTGTTCGTGAATTTCCCAACGTTTTACCCGATGATTTACCTGGATTACTGCCCGCTCGTGATATCGACTTCCGAATCGACCTCATTCCTGGAGCAAACCCTGTTGCTAAAGCGCCTTATCGTCTCGCTCCTTCTGAAATACGCGAACTCTCGAGTCAGCTCCAGGAACTACTTGATAAAGGCTTTATTCGCCCTAACACCTCTCCTTGGGGCGCGCCTGTCCTTTTCGTTAAAAAGAAGGATGGATCGTTCCGGATGTGCATCGACTATAGGGAGTTGAATAAGCTGACAATCAAGAATCGCTACCCCTTGCCTCGAATCGATGATTTGTTTGATTAACTACAAGGTGCTACGTGTTTTTCTAAGATCGATCTACGCTCAGGCTATCACCAATTACGCATTCAAGAGGAGGATATTCCCAAAACCGCATTTCGAACCCGCTATGGTCATTACGAGTTCGTTGTCATGCCTTTTGGTTTGACCAACGCCCCCGCAGTTTTCATGGATTTAATGAATCAAGTGTGTAAACCATTTCTTGATTGCTTCGTAATCGTGTTCATCGATGATATCCTGATCTATTCCAAGTCAAAAGCTGAACACTCACAGCATCTACGTTTGGTTCTTGAGTTACTCCAGGGAAACCGTCTCTATGCCAAGTTCTCCAAGTGTGAATTTTGGCTGGAGAAGGTCCAATTCTTGGGTCACATTGTCAATAGTCAAGGTATCCACGTCAATCCCGCGAAGATCGAAGCTGTTAAGAGTTGGGTTACACCCAAAAATCCGTCTGAAGTCCGTTCTTTCCTCGGACTGGTAGGCTATTATCGCCGATTTATCGAAGGTTTTTCTAAGATCGTCGTGCCGCTTACATCTCTTACGCATAAGGACAAGCCTTTTGTTTGGGGAACTAAACAAGAGGAAGCCTTCCAAACTCTCAAAGTTATGCTTTGCAATGCTCCCGTGCTCTCACTGCCCGACGGAAACGATGATTTCGTATTTTACTGCGATGCCTCGAACCTTGGTCTTGGTTGTGTTCTTATGCAACGAGACAAGGTTATCGTGTACGCTTCTCGACAGCTCTAGATCCACGAGAAGAACTACACCACACACGACCTCGAGCTTAGCGCAGTTGTTTTTGCGTTAAAGATTTGGCGACACTACCTTTACGGTACCAAGTGTATGATCTTCACCGATCATAGGAGCCTACAACATATTTTTGACCAGAAGGAACTGAATATGCGTCAATGCTGGTGGGTAGAACTCCTCAATAATTACGACTGTGAGATTCGTTACCACCCAGGTGAAGCAAACGTCGTTGCCGATGCTCTCAGTCGACGAAGCTATTTGCATAGCGTTCGTAATATTTAAGCCCAACATAATCTCGAAGCGCTTATACGTGATGCTCAACATGCTTGTTTTACAGAACGAACTTTGAAGAAGGAAAGGATTTTAAATGATGGCTCCCAACTCGAGAATAAATCTAATGGTATCTTTCATTATTTGGACCGAATTTGGATTCCTAAGCGTACCAACTTGCGACAACTTCTGATGGATGAAGCCCACAAATCTTGATATTCTATTCATCCCAGCGCTAACAAGATGTACCAGGACATGTGCTACAAGTACTGGTGGCCGGGCATGAAGAAGGATATCGCTATCTATGTTTTGAAGTGCCTGACCTGATCCAAGGTCAAGGCTGGGCATCAAAGACCCTCTTGCTTGCTCGTTCAACCCGAGATCCCGAGGTTGAAATGGGAGAGAATAGCTATGGACTTCATAACGAAACATCCGGGTACTCAATCAGGTCATGATAGCATTTGGGTGGTAGATGACCGTCTGACCAAGTCAGCTCACTTCCTGCCAATACGAGAAGACTTTAAGGTAGAAAATTTAGCCCGAATCTACACCGATGAGATCATTTGTCGACACGGGACGCCTCGTGACATCATCTCTGACCCCGATGGTCGGTTTACCTCACGTCTTTGGGAAACGTTTCAATCTGCTCTCGGTACTACGCTTAATCTAAGTACCGCTTTCCATCCCTAGACCGACGGTCAGACTGAAAGAACGATTCGAACCCTTGAAAACATGCTCTGATCGTGTGCCATAGATTTCAGTGGTAATTGAGACGCGCACTTACCTTTGGTCGAATTCTCGTACAATAACAGTTATCATTCTAGCATACAAATGGCACCGTTTGAGGCATTATACGGAAGGAAATGTCGATCGCCTATTGTATGGCACGAGATCGGAGACGCGCAAATTACCGATCCTAAGCTGTTGCAAGAAACGACTGACAAAGTCCTCCAGATCTGAGACAATCTGCTGAAAGCTTGGGGCCGACAGAAAAGTTACGCCGATAGACGCCGCAAGCCTCTTGAATTTGACGTTGGCGATCACGTACTCCTAAAGGTTGCACCTTGGAAGGGAGTGATCAGATTCGGCAAAAAGGGAAAGCTCGCGCCTCGATATGTTAGACCTTTTAAAATCCTGGAAAGGATTGGGAAGGTGGCCTAGAGACTTGAACTACCGGAGGAACTTAGTAATGTCCACCCGACTTTCCACCTTTCGAACCTCATAAAGTGCTTAGCTGACCAGGAATTTCATGTCCCTCTCGAAGATTTACAAGTGGACGAAACATTACACTTCGTGGAAAAGCCTGTCGAGATCATGGGATGAGAAACCAAGGTACTCAGACACTCACGCATTCCCGTTGTGAAGGTTCACTGGGAAGGCAAACACGGTGCCGAGTTTACCTGGGAACTCGAAAGTGACATGAAGGCGAAGTACCCGCAACTGTTTGTTACGCCTACTTCTTAAATTTCGGGACGAAATTTCTTAAAGTAGGGGAGGCTGTAACAACCCGCTTTTTGGGAAGTCAAAGTACAAGTCAAAGTCAAAGGAAGAAAAGATTGCTAATTGCGATCTGATGTGTGTTAGGTCGTATAGTTTTTAATGTATATTTTAAGCCCTTTTAACACTTTAGCCAAGTTTTAAATTTATAAAACACGATATTTACTAACACTAAACACAAATGTGGGCACGTGCACCCATCGTGAGCGTAGTATAGTGTTGGCAAGATACCGAGGTCGTCCAAAGACACAAGAACTTTTAGTACCGGTTTATCCTCAACGTCTAATCAAATCAAAAATTTAGAAAAAGGTTTTTAAACAAGAAAATAAAACTAACTAAAAATGCTGAAAATAAAAATAAAAAAACAGATTGACAAGATGAATCACTTGGATCCGACTCGCCTTTAGTGTAACCTTTGATTATTTCCGTACTTTTGCACTTTTTAAGAGATTATCTTAGTTATAGTAGTAGGCCCCTCTTTTGAAGGTGACGTTACCCTCAACCCAGTAGTTTGAGTCAGCAAGGATACAATCCTAAAGGGTTGGATTATTGAAAGATAATTAATTATGTTATTAATGCATATTGTGGTAGGCCCCTCTTTGAAGGTGACGTTATCCTCGGCTAAGTAGTTTGAGTCAGCAGGGATACAATCCTAAGTAGTCGGGTTAAAGTTTTAATAGTAGTTTACATATGAGGGGATCAAGGAGTTCGGACCCCCGCCATCCAATACCAGTGGGTACTGAAGGAGGTCCTACTAAACTTAACCCAGGTCCTTGTAGGATCTATACACTGAACAAGGCAAGACACTTACCAAACCATTCCCTTAACCCCCGACCAGGTAGCCAACATATCTCCATATAGACCGTGGAGATATGAATGGTGAAAATCTTTTATTTTATATAGACAGTAAAATAATGCCAAGACACCACGGACAAATGATAAGGAAGATTCACCTTCAACATAGGAAACTAGTTATTAAAGTCATTAATACATAACCAAATAAAAAGTGCGAAAAGATTAAAAATAAAAAGTATTACACTAAATGCTTGTCTTCACCAAGTGATGTAAGAGACTTAGGCAAACATGGCCTTTGATTGTCAAGAACTCTTACGATCAATCTTGGATCCCGAGACTACTCACACACTCTAAGATGGATGATGGATAATGGTGGTGGATGTGGGTGTTGTGATGGTGGTGGAGTGTGGGTGAAGTGTGAGAGAGGTCGTTTGCCAAGGGATGATTTGCAAGTGAGCCAAGCACCCCTATTTATAGCCTGCACAGAAGCCCGGACACGGCCCCGTGCACGTTGGGCACGGCCCCTTGTCCACCCATCTTCTCTTTCTTCATTAATTGCAGTTTGTCTGCATTAGTTGACCACGTCCCCGTGTCCGCTGGGCACGACCTCGTGTGCAGAAGTGTATCTGTACTATCAAGATTTTCCTAGATTCTGCGAATCTTAGCGTTGACCACGGCCCCGTGTCCACTGACCACGTCCCCGTGTTAGGAAATAGAAGCTTCTATAGCTTTGTCTTTTCTGCAGACACTTGGGCACGCCCCCATACTCACTGAGCACGGGGCGTGTTCAGCCTTCTGATGTCTTGTTTTTGCTTGGAAGATGCTGTCGAGGGGTCGAGCATGCCATTTTTATTCCTTTTCTTGTATTGTTGTTAGATTTGGCTGCATTTTTGCTTCTTTTGTTCATTTAAGCTTGTTTAACCCTGAAAATACAACAGGAAGACAAAAGCACACTTTTTCCAACATTAGTACTAAAAAAAGGTTAGTTTTATGCCTCATTTAATGTAATTTATATGTTGCATTTTGCACAAATCACGATCTGTCACTCCTTGCTTAACTATTGATTGTACGTTAATGGCTTGTAATCGAATCTTTTATTTAATCGCTTTAGTTGTATTATGTGGAGTATCTATTAATAATCGAGGTTTAATTGCATGTTTATCACTAATCAACTTATCGCAATCGCATTCGCAACTCGAATTATGTGTTCTGGATATTGTTTTACGTGTGCGTGCTATTATGTGTTACTTGTGCATGTTATGTTTATGTTGAGGGGTTTAATCACAATCGCAATCGCAATTAAATCGCATCGCAATCTAAATCACAAACGCTAAACGCAGGTTCTTTATAGTGATTGTATGTTAGATATAGTAGTTAGGTTATTTGTGTAACTAATGGTTAATACTATCGCATCGCTCACTCGAATCGCATCACAACGCTCAACACGCGAATCGAAACGACAAAACTCAACACGTCGGACACCTGGATCGAGTGGCCAACCGATCGAATGGCCATCCGATCGGGTTGCCATCCGATCGGGTTGTCATCCGATTGGGTTGCCATCCGATCGGACTACCATCCGATCGGTGACCAATCCGACACTTCAACCCTTTCCGTTTATGGAAACCCTATAAATAGCCTCCTGTCACATCATTTATGATGTGACAGCTCCTCACTCGACCAGCCGCACTCAAGCTCTCTTTTCTCTCGATTTCTCGCGATTCTTGTAAGTTTTCAACTCAAATCTTGTACTTCTATGATCTACACGCACTTCTTCATCTTTTTCACCTTTGAATCTTAACTTTTACCGTGAAATCATCGGATTTGAGGTGTTCTAGGGTGATGTCATCATGGAGTTCTTATGAACTCCAAGGTTTGGCTTCATTCCACCAAGAACAACTTAGATCTGAAGGATTTCTACATGAATAATCAATATTTTTGCATAGATCTACACAATGTTCATGGTTAAAAGGATTGAAAGATGGTTTTCTAACTTTCTTTCAACTCTTTCTTAGTGATGTGTTAGTTTAAGATCTGAATTCTATCTGAGAGACAACTGGTTTCTGGTTAAACATGAACAACCGTCTAGTACAGTGAACTGATCGGACTAGGGTGGTTCCTGTTCGATCGGATCACTTGGGTCAAGATGGGGTTTCTATTGTTTAGCACGTAATCATATTGTCTCGATTAAAACTGCAAAACCTTCAAAACAATCAAGTGCACAGACGAACAGGCCGTTGGGATGGATTGCCGTTCGATCGGATTGCTATAGCCATCCGATCGGCTTGCACTTGGTTCCACACTTAAACTTTTTTTATCAACCTTTAAAGATCTGAACGTCGAACGGATCACCGTCTGATCGGATAGCCATCCGATCGAACGACCATCCGACCATGTGACGTTTGGAACTTCGACACTTAATCATTTTTATAATTTTCAAAGATCATCAGTAACTAACGGATTACCAACCGATCGAATTGCAATCCGATCGAGTGACAATCTTGCTGTGAACTTGTTCTCACTAAGTGTCCTGTCAATCGGATCGCTATCTGATCGAACGATCGTTCGATCGATCGGCCTGAAGGGTAGAGATACTTCTCTGTTTTCAAAATACTACAACGAAAACTTCAAAGCCATCATACGCAAACATATCCTTACCAACGAATGTCAATCCAATCGACTGGCCATCCGATCGGATGACCATCCGAATGGATTGAGATCCGATCGAGTGGCCATCCGATCAGATTGCCATCCGATCGGATTACCATTCGACACTTGGTCACTTTTCACCGTTTTACGCACCACTCATCGTTTATGCTATCGTTAACTGTTCAGGCTAATCTCTCAGCGCTCCCTTCAATCCAAGGCAGTGTTTATTAAGTTAAACGCTATCTGTGAGTATACTCGATCCCTTTTTGCTTTATGCACTTTTGGGTGTTACATACGTTACTTATTCTAAATCACATCAATCACACAACGCAAACACTATTTATACGCTGACCATTACTGCATAATACGTGTTACTCGATGAATGCTTGTATGTTATGTTAACACAGTGATTGTTGCCTGACACCTTAGCAACGATAGTACTGTTTGTTTGGACTCAGCACCTGTCGTGAACGGGGGTTGTTAAGGTTACCTCTCACATGTTACGGTGGTGATATGTGTTGCGCATTCTACAACTCGCAGTCTAGTATGTGCATATTTCATTGTCGCTAACTTACAAGCTTCACATTTTACATGTTACATGCTAGTTATGCATAAACAATTTCGAACTCTATTATTACTATTAAACTTGTATGCTCACCTTTACACTATGTATATTGACCTCTATTTTAACGTATGTGATAGGTGTGTAGGATGCTTTGCTTGTTACTTGCTGGAATCAAGCTAGGATGGAGTCTAGAAACAAACCTAATAAAAATCTGAGTTGTCGGAACACTTTGCTTGTTTTTGAGACAATTATCTGTAATAACTATTGTTACTTTGTCTATTAGTAGTATGGGATATTAACATTAAAGATTTGGTAATTTGATAGTTGTTGTGGATTCTCTTGAACAATCTGTTTCGCTCAATGTCACGCTGACGGGTGGTCCATAGGACAACCCTTTATAATGTTAAAAGACAAGTTTATCCTTCACTTAATCGCGTAATTATCTTGAATTAGATTACTACAATTGCTTATGTTTCAGGTATGTTTTGGGAGCTAAAAGAGGAGAAAACGCAGCTTTGGAAGGATTAGAGATGAACGGGTCATACGTGGAACGAAAGAGGAAACAAAGCACAACATTCAGGGTGCCACCGTAAATTACGGTGGCCACCGTAATTTACGGTGGCCCTGAAAGTTGCATAGATATCTACCGTAAAGCAGGAAACTCTCACCGTAACAAAACTTGGTCCACCATAACTTACGGTGGTACCGTAATTTACGGTGGACATGACGTGAAAATTTGTAACTGCTTCATTAAATTAGTTTGATGGTGTCTTTTGGGGTATTCTCATCATTGGACGTTTCTCAGAGTTCTTGGGGGCGATTTTGGCTGGTTGTAATTGGTTTCAAACAATTTCTAACATTCGGTTTATGTTTTCGATTGGTATGAACACTAAACTTGTTATTATGATGATTCACCAAGCTATGTCTGGCTAAACTTTCGGTGATCATCTTAGGTGAAGGTTTCTCTTGAACTTTTGTGTGTTTATTTCTGAATTTCTAGAATGATAACATTGTGTTACTTTGATTATCATGGTGTATGAGTAATTGATTGTAGTTTGTTAATTGATAGTGCAATTTCTAGTCTCAATCGTACGTTCTTGGTGCCGTTGGCAATCGAGATATCACGGGAAGGGTTAGGGTTGATTATTGATTAATTGATCATCGGGAAACAACCTCGCGTTTATATAATCCGAGTACTTTGTTCCCTTTAATCACTTCAATTACTTATGCACGAGTTATGTCTATGTAACTCTTTCTAGTTAGAATTTCACACAATTGTTAAAAGAAACTGAATCCTAAGATGGTCATTGTTCTCTTAATCTGTTAAACAACCAATTTTGATTTGCAATTAGTTATTAATTTAGTTTTCTAAAACAACAATCCAAATCATTGATCTTTATTTTCTGCAAATTAGGTTAATTGTAGTTTAATCGCAAAGCTATAAAATCAACGCACTTTCCACATACTCCCTGAGTTCGATACCCATTTACCACTATCTATAGTTGTTATTTGGATTAAATTTGCGTGACCACGACAATCACCCCGGGTTGAGGAACCACCCAAATTTTCGGTATGGGAACCCTTCAAATCAAGCTAACCCGAACTTTCAAGGTAGCCAAGATAACTTTGGTTCGCGCCAACCTTACAACAATCAAAGCCTCCTAAAACCATACATTGGGGTCAATGTATCCCAAGTGTGGGGATGGGGGGAATTTTTGAAGATTTTGAAAAAAAATTAAATCAAGCGAAACGATGTGAGAATTTGAACACCCTAGATTAACCCCAATTGATGCACCGGCAACCCTTGATACCCCTTTTATTCTTGGTGAGAGTTGAAGCCACATTTGTAAATAAATAATGCTTATCTTTTATGAGAGTGGCTACGGGTGGGGGTGCATTAGAACTTGTGCCTTGATACGGTTTGAGTCCTTAGTTGGACATGAATGTGAAAAGGATAAGGGCATCTAGGTAGCCTCGTTTTTAGTGTGTGTGAGTGTGGGATTTGGGGGGTTGGACCTCATAAGTATATATATGAGCATCGTTGCGAGAGGGGCGGGGGTTTGGACATTTAGTTGCCCAATTTTGTGCCTAAAAGCCTATCATTTGTTACCCCTAGCTACTTACCTAAAAATTTACCCAATTTGACCCGGTCTTATAGTGTTAGTAGTAATAATTTGAGTAGTATGATGTAGATATGTTTGATGTTTCATTGTATGTTTGTTTGCTTTGTCTTAAAAAAAATCAGAAAAGAAAAGAAAAAAGAAAAAAAAATGAAAAATGAAAAAGCAAGGAAAAATGAAAAAGAAGTGATGTGTAGTTGTCTTGTATTTTTTTAGTTAAGTTAGTAGTTGTTTGGTTATTTGATTATGTAATAAAAAGACCGGGTTAAGTTTCGCTACTTCATATATATTCCATTTCCTACCCATACACCTAGCCACGTTACAACCTTGAAAGTCCCTTTGAGTTGCATTCATGTTTGGCACTTGTTAGGAGAAGGATCGATTTAGGTACAAGCCTATAGTTGTGCAACCGCCCGTTAGTCTTTGTGTGTCTAGCTCATATTGCTAGTGCTTACTTGTTACCGAGAGGAGAGATTTAGCGAGGGGTGTGTTATTTTGGGTGTTAAAAAGGGGTTAGTAAAAGGACTACATGTTTCTACTTGGTTTACATTGATCGCTTGTTTTGAATTGATTTAATGAGTTGCTCGGGACAAGCAACGGTTAAGTGTGGGGATGTGACGGGTGGTCCATAGGACAACCCTTTATAATGTTAAAAGACAAGTTTATCCTTCACTTAATCGCGTATTTATCTTGAATTAGAGGACTACGATTGCTTATGTTTCAGGTATGTTTTGGGAGCTAAAAGAGGAGAAAACGCAGCTTTGGAAGGATTAGAGATGAACGGGTCGTACGTGGAACGAAAGAGGAAACAAAGCACAACATTCAGGGTGCCACCGTAAATTACGGTGGCCACCGTAATTTATGGTGGCCCTGAAAGTTGCCTAGATCTCTACCGTAAAGCAGGAAACTCTCACCGTAACAAAACTTGGTCCACCGTAACTTACGGTGGTACCGTAATTTACGGTGGACATGACGCGAAAATTTGTAACTGCTTCATTAAATCAGTTTGATGGTGTCTTTTGGGGTATTCTCATCATTGGACGTTTCTCAGAGTTCTTGGGGGCGATTTTGGCTGGTTGTAATTGGTTTCAAACAATTTCTAACATTCGGTTTATGTTTTCGATTGGTATGAACACTAAACTTGTTATTATGATGATTCACCAAGCTATGTCTGGCTAAACTTTCGGTGATCATCTTAGGTGAAGGTTTCTCTTGAACTTTTGTGTGTTTATTTCTGAATTTCTAGAATGATAACATTGTGATACTTTGATTATCATGGTGTATGAGTAATTGATTGTAGTTTGTTAATTGATAGTGCAATTTCTAGTCTCAATCGTACGTTCTTGGTGCCGTTGGCAATCGAGATATCACGGGAAGGGTTAGGGTTGGTTATTGATTAATTGATCATCGGGAAACAACCTCGCGTTTATATAATCCGAGTACTTTGTTCCCTTTTATCACTTCATTACTTATGCACGAGTTATGTCTATGTAACTCTTTCTAGTTGGAATTTCACACAATTGTTAAAAGAAACTGAATCCTAAGATGGTCATTGTTCTCTTAATCTGGTAAACAACCAATTTTGATTTGCAATTAGTTATTAATTTAGTTTTCTAAAACAACAATCCAAATCATTGATCTTTATTTTCTGCAAATTAGGTTAATTGTAGTTTAATCGCAAAGCTATAAAATCAACGCACTTTCCACATACTCCCTGAGTTCGATACCCATTTACCACTATCTATAGTTGTTATTTGGATTAAATTTGCGTGATCACGACAATCACGTCACACGCCCCGATGATTCCGCCATCGGTTGGGGTGAGACAGGAGGCATTACCTGTATGGAACTAAATGTGTGATATACACATATCACAAAAGTCTCCAACACTTGTTTAGCCAGATGGATCTCAACAAGAGACAACGCCGTTGGATGCATTGAATGATTACGATTGTGAAATTCGCTACCATCCTGGCAAATCGAATGTGGTCGCTGATGCATTAAACAAGAAAGAAAAATTCAAACCTATACGGTTCAATGCTAAGAGTATTGAACGGAAGAACAGTCTTGTAACACCACGTGTTTTCGAGAAGTCAAAGTCAAAGTGAAGGTCAAAGTCAACGACCGATTTCGCGCGACTTGACTTGTAGTAGATTTCTTTTATGAGTTTAGTTTAGTTGTATTATGTGGAGTAAGTGTCAATAGTTACAATAATCGACGTGTGTTATTTGCAATCTAATCGACTTACGACTGTGAACTATAGGAAGTAACAATGCGATAAAGCTAACTAACCGATAATCAAACTATGCTAATCAAATCGACATCAAATCGCAACTCAAACTACGCATATTAGTTATTGTTATACGTGTGAGTGTGCCTTATGTGTTACTTGTGCATGTTCATTTAGGTTATGTGTGGTAATCAATCGAAACGCAATCGAAACTCGAAATGCAATCGAACTCAATCGACATCGAACTCGAATCACAATCGAACTATGATAATTAGTGGAGAAGGGACAGTGCGAGATATGAGTGGTTGGGATTAAAAGTAATTTGAATAGGAAACTCCATCGTATCGCATCGCATCGCTCGCAATCGAAATCGAATCAGCAAAACTCGTCACGTCGAACACACGAACCAAGTGCCATCCGGCCAGATAGCCATCCGACCGGGCTGCCACTTGGTCGTGGTGCCAAGATGCCATCCGACCGAGATGACATCCGACCGGATAGTCATTCGGGTGGGGTGCCATCCGACCGACCCACACTTTCCCCTTTTGGAATCCTATAAATACCCATGTCACTCTCAAACTTTCTACTTTTGGAAACTCTCTGACCGACCAGCTCGTGCTCCTTACCTTTTCTTCGATTTCTCTCGATTTCGGTAAGATCTCGCCCTAAATCTTGTACTATCTTGATCTACACGCACTCCTACACCTTTCTATCTTTTGAATCTTAATTTTTAACCATGAAATCACTAGATTTAAAATGTTCTAGGATGATTTCATCATGAGTTCTTGAAGAACTTCATGTTTTGGCCTCAATCCACCAAGAACAACTTAGATCTAATAGATTCCCACACGAATACACAAAGATCTTTCATAGATCTAAACACTTTCACGGTGAAAAAGAATTGAAAGATGGATTCTAACTTTCTTTCAACTCTTTTACACTCAATGCACTTAAAACCGATAGAATCGTGTCTTGTTCTAGTCTCCTGCTCATTCTTAGTGTTGTGCTAGCTCAAGATCTGGATTCTACTCACGAGACCACCGATTTCGGGTTAAACAAGAACAACCGTCTTGAACCGGTTAACTGGACAAACTAGGGTGATTCCTGGTCGATCAGGTCACTTGGGTCAAGATGGGATTCTGCTGGTTAACACCATGTCAAAACGTCTCGATAAAACTACAAACAAACAAAACGACCAAGTGTAAGACAGATGGAGCAACCGGGACGGAGTGCTATCCGACCGGACTACTGTCCGAGCGGATAAGCCACCCGAACGGATTGCCATCCGAACGGATCACACCTTGGGTCCCACACTTAATCAACTATTATCTGAAGTTTGAGTATTGAACGAATTGCCATCCG
Source organism: Helianthus tuberosus (assembly GCA_030545235.1). Classification (NCBI taxonomy): domain Eukaryota; kingdom Viridiplantae; phylum Streptophyta; class Magnoliopsida; order Asterales; family Asteraceae; genus Helianthus; species Helianthus tuberosus. The sequence continues at coordinate 32,103,976 of CM060405.1, forward strand.
ATCGGACTACCATCCGTCCGGATTACTCTTCGGATCATGAGATACTAGGACTTTAATGACTTAAACAATTTTCAACATGTTCATTAGCAGGGTTGCCACCCGGTCGGATGGACATCCGACCGAGTGACTCTTCTGCTGTGAATTTCTTCCCACTAAGTAACCTCATCACTAGAGTCGCCGTCCGACTGGACTACTGTCCGACCAGATGACCATCCGTGCGGATTGTCATCCGCACGACGACAGTCCGATCGACCGACTTGAAGGATAGAGATACTTCAATGTTTTCATAATGCTACAACGAAAACTTCAAAGGTCAAGCCATCATACACAAACACCTCCTTCTCATAGGAAGAAACATTCCACTCGAATAGTCATCCGACCGGACAAGCTGTCCGACCGGATGACCATCCGAACGGATTGTCATCCGCATGGACAAGCCGTCCGATCGGATTACCATCCGACCGAACTGCTGTCCGAGCCACTGATACATCGCATCTTTTTACACGTCACTTATCGTTATGCTATCAAACTATTCAGGCTAACCTTACTCGCTAAGCGCTCCCTTCAATCCATTAATTGCTGTGAGTATACTCGATCTCTTTTTGCTTTATGCACTTTTGGGTGTTACATACGTTACAAATATTCAAATCACAGCAATCACACTACTCAATACTATTTGAACGCTAACCGTTAACGCATGTTATACGTGGCTTATGAATGCTTGTTTGTTATGTTTACACATGGAATGTTGTCTACCTGCCTTAGCAACGATAGTACTATAGTTTGGACTCAGCACCTGTTCGCAGGGGTTGTTAAGGACAATTACTTGCATGGATTATAGTGGTAATCATGTATTGCGAACTGCCTCTGGCAGTCAACCCGCAGTCATTGGTATCGATGGATCTATGTCGATAACTAACGTGCTTCATTTCTCTATGTGCACGTGTTGGTTATGCATAAACGAAATTCGAACTCTATATGCTATTATCAAACTTTTATGCTCACCTTTACAATATATATATTGACTTTATTTTAACGTATGTGACAGGTGCTTAGGATGCACATCTGGTAGGAAATCGAAGCTAGGATAAGGCTCTAGAGGCCAACAAATAGTTGTCTGTACAAATTTAATTAAGGGTCTCTAGAAGCATATAAACAATTGCTCTATTTGAAATCTGAGTTGTCGGAATAGACTATTTGCCTAGATTTTGTCTGTAATAATTTCTTTACCTTTTGAGACATGGTATGGGACATGTTATTTTAAAATTGATTGGTAATGATAATTGTTATGGAAACTTCTGGACAATCTGTTTCGCTCAGTGCCATGCCCCAATGTTTCCGCCATTGGTTGGGGTGTGACAGATTGGTATCAGAGCCATAACTATAGGGAATTAGGCAAGACGCGACCTAGTCCAGGTCGATGTCTTAGAGACCTAGTCTATAGTTAGGAACCGACACACCGACTTGTGCATATTCGTTAGGGATTATGCATGAGCTTACTGCTATCTCTCGCTAATCTCGCTTATGCTACACTATCACTGCACTCGAATTTTCAACTATAAAGGAGCAAACTAAGTCAAGATTAGGTGTGAAAACCGCAAACTCTCGACTAAGGTTGCTAAATCAACCCGCATTTTATCTACAAAAGGGGAGAATTATGCCAAATCAGGAGTGAAATCCGTATTTTGATGAATAATCTCCTCTATTTTATCAAAACAGGGACGAAGTTGTTAAGCTAGGGGTGAAACCCTAACCTTGACGACTTGTTCCGCCCATTTTACAAAACTCTCACCAAAGTCTTGATGGACTCCAACGACCTGAAGTCACGATATGACTAACGGGATGCGTGCCCAACGCCCAAGAATCGAGGCAAAGGCACCGCCCGGTAGGTCAAGCGTGCACGACAAGTCCATGTGAATAGTCGAACCACTTTGGTTAGTCAAGGTCTAATAGCCGCAGACGATCTATTTCCCGATTTTTATGTGTTTCGATTCTGAGCCCGCAACTGTCGACTCTGATGATTCGTCGATTTTATGTGTGATTACCTGTTTATGTGTTTAAATTTTGGAGGATTACTCGATTTTTGCTTTCGCTTCGATCGACACGCACGACTCGCACTGCATTTTCTGTCTCAAAACGTTAACAATCGCTGAACTATGGATGCCTTTATGCTACGTTATACACTTATACTCCCCAACTCGATATATTAAACGTGATCGCTATATTCGAACACTCGCGGACTATGAGTGATAGGTTCTTGTATTCTGAGGCAGTCGGAATACTCTACGTGTTTCTATATGCTCCTATATGCCTCTTGTGACTACATGATTAGGTGCTTCTGTAATTCTGTGCTCTACGTGCTTATGTGCTTTTGTGTTTATGTGAATCTGTGATTATGTGCCTATGTGTTTATGTGATACGTGTTACATTGCGTGTTCCTAAGCTTTAGTAAGTAGTAGACGTGTGAGGTGAGATTCGAATACGTTGTGTTGAGTCCTGTGACGATGTCTATTGCAGACAATGTCATCTGGATCCCGTCACACACCACATTCTCGTCAAGAAAAGAGAGACAAACGTCTTGATGCTACATCGCTAAACAAGTAGCAAAATCCATGAGTGATGTCTACGAGAACGTCAGCAAATCATCTGAGGAGTCGAGAACCGAAGCTCCTAAAGCTACTACCAAAGCTCCCTTCAACTTCAAGCAGTTCAAGTCTTGTGGGCCAAAGGAATTCACTGGCGAGGAAGGCCCTACAACGTCGTTCCAATGGTTTGATTCCATTGAGGTCACACTGCGACAGAGCGGTTGCCCCGACGACCTCCGCACTCTGAATGCTACCGGCATCTTCCAGTCTCGCGCATTAGACTGGTGGACGGCTGAGAGAAACAAGCAGGGAAATGATGCAGCCTACGGTTTGTCATGGGATGAACTCAAGGAGGTCATGCTGGAAGAATTCTGCCCTCCTCATGAGCGCCAAAAGTTAGAAGATGAATTCCGGCACATAAAGCAGAAGGAAGGTGAAAATGCTGCTCTCACTGCTCGCTTCAAACAGCTCAGCATCATCTGCCCTGACCAAGTCAAGACCTCAGACATGGCGATCAAGAAGTATATCCGGGCCCTGCCTGACTGTGTCGCAGATTTCGTGCAAGCGGCTAAGACTAAGACGATCGAAGAGACTTATCTACTGGCCGCTGAAATCAACGACAAGCGGGTCAAGGCTGGTGTCTAGGATAAAACTCCAAAGCACCTGCATCAAGCCACCACCGCGGCACCAACTGCTGAAACCACCACCGCAACGAGCAACAAGAGAAAGAACAGCTCTAACAACAAGAACTGTGCGATCACTGCTGCACCGATACAAATTGTACCAGCCCAACAGCATCAAGTAGCGGCGCATGTGGCAAATGCACCGCCTGCTAAGCGTGCATACACTGGGCCATACCCGCTTTGCCCTACTTGCACCTACCACCACCCGACTGCCATTGCTTGCCGGTTCTGTGCTCATTGCAATATGTACGGCCATTTCACTACCAACTGTCGTGCTCGACAAGCTCCTGCTCATCAAGCTCTACTCACCGCCCCTCAGGGTCAACAAGCTCCTCCGGCACCCGTGGTCAACGCCAGAGCCTGCTTCGCATGTGGCGATCCTAACCATTTCGCCAACATGTGCCCAAACAGGGTTGTGAAACAAGAGCCCCAGCAGCAGCAGCCTCAGCAGCAGCAGCAACAGCAACAAGCAGCATGCGCACGAACTTTCAACATCAACGTGCGTCAAGCCCAAGCCGAAAACAACGTGGTCAATGGTACGTTCCTTGTGAATGGTATTTATGCTTCGTGTTTATTTGATACTGGAGCCGATAATTGCTTTGTGTCATTCGAATTCGAGAAGCTCCTTAGTCGTAAACGCTCCCAACTCTCCTCGACGTTCGATGTTGAAGTCGCTACCGGAAGGACTGTCGCCGTTAATTCTGTTCTTCGTGATTGTACCCTTGAGCTTAACAATCACATCTTCCCAATCGACCTTATTCCGATGCAACTCGGAAGTTTTGACGTCATAGTAGGCATGGACTTTCTTCGCAAAAACCACGCTGAAGTTGTGTGCTTCGACAAGATGATTCGATTCTCGCTCGCGAATGGTGATCTATTGTGCATTTACGGTGAAACTACTTTGAAAGGTCTCAAGCTTATGCCGTGTGTCCAAGCTAGCAAGTATCTCCGCAAGGAATACAGAGCTTTCTTGGCTAACATCGTAGTAGCGAAGAAGGAAAAGAAAGAAAAGACAGAAGTGAAAGACGTTCATGTGGTTCGTGAATTTCCTAATGTGTTCCCTGACGACCTTCCCGGTCTACCACCAAGTCGTGATATCGACTTTCGTATCGACCTAATTCCTGGAGCCAACCCTATTGCCAAAGCTCCTTACCGGCTCGCGCCGTCCGAAATGCGTGAACTTTCACACCAACTCCAGAAATTACTTGAGAAAGGCTTCATTCGCCCGAGCACCTCTCCTTGGGGCGCGCAAGTCCTTTTCATCAAAAAGAAGGATGGGTCGTTCAGGATGTGCATCGACTATCGGGAATTGAATAAATTAACTATCAAAAACCGCTATCCCCTATCCCGCATCGATGATTTGTTTGATCAGCTACAAGGTGCTACGTGTTTCTCGAAGATCGATCTACGTTCAGGTTATCATCAACTACGCATGCAAGAGGAGGATATACCCAAAACCGCATTTTGTACCCGATATGGCCACTACGAATTCGTTGTTATGCCCTTTGGTTTAACCAACGCACCTGCGGTTTTCATGGATCTGATGAATCGCGTGTGTAAACCATATCTCGACCGTTTCGTCATCGTATTCGTCGACGATGTCTTGATCTATTCCAAGTCAAAAACCGAACACGCGCAACATCTACGTTTGGTTCTCGAACTACTCCAGGGGAATCAACTCTACGCCAAGTTCTCCAAGTGCGAATTCTGGCTAGAGGAGGTTCAGTTTCTGGGTCACATTGTTAATAGTCAAGGTATTCATGTCGATCCTGCGAAGATCGAAGCCGTTAAGAGTTGGATTACACCTAAGAACCCGACGGAAGTCCGTTCTTTTCTCGGATTAGCGGGCTATTATCGACGATTTATCGAAGGATTCTCAAAGATCGATGTGCCGCTTACCGCTCTCACGCATAAAGACAAGCCTTTTGTTTGGGGAACTGAACAAGAGTCTGCCTTTCGAACCCTCAAGCACATGCTTTGCAATGCTCCTGTGATGCTTCCAACCTCAGTCTCGGTTGTGTCCTTATGCAGCGGGACAAGGTTATAGCTTACGCATCTCGTCAGCTCAAAATCCACGAGAAGAACTATACAGCCCATGATCTCGAGCTAGGCGCAGTTGTTTTTGCGTTAAATATTTGGCGACACTACCTGTATGGTACCAAGTGTACGATCTTCACCGATCATAGGAGCCTACAACATATCTTTAATCAGAAGGAACTTAATATGCGTCAACGCCGATGGGTAGAGCTTCTCAACGATTACGACTGTGAGATTCGTTATCACCCAGGCAAAGCAAATGTTGTTGCCGACGCACTCAGCAGACGGAGCTATTTGCTTAGCACTCGTAATGTTCAAGCCCAACACAATCTCGAAACCCTCATCCGCGAAGCTCAGCACGCGTGTTTTAATGAACACACTCTAAAGAAGGAAAGAATCTACCACGATGGAGCCCAGCTTGTGAGCAAGTCAAATGGGATATTCCACTTTCTGGACCGAATTTGGATCCCTAAACGGACCGATTTGCGACAGATTCTGATGGACGAAGCCCACAAATCCCGGTATTCTATTCATCCCGGTGCCGACAAAATGTACCAGGATCTTCACTATAAGTACTGGTGTCCAGGCATGAAAAGGGATATTGCTCTCTATGTTGGAAAATGCTTGACCTGTGCAAGAGTCAAGGCTGAACATCAAAGACCCTCTGGCTTACTCGAACAACCATCGATCTCTATGTGGAAGTGGGAGAGTATAGCTATGGACTTCATAACAAAGCTTCCGCACACGTCATCAGGTCACGACAACATTTGGGTTGTGGTTGACCATTTGACTGAATCAGCTCACTTTTTGCCAATACGGGAAGACTACAAGGTAGAACGATTAGCCCGAATCTACACCGACGAGATCATTTGTAATCATGGGACGCCTCGCGACATCATTTCTGATCGTGATGCTCGGTTTACCTCGAGATTGTGGGAAACGTTTCAAACGGCACTCGGTACGTCGCTTAATCTAAGTACCGCTTTCCACCCTCAAACCGACGGTCAGACTGAAAGAACGATTCGTACTCTTGAAGACATGCTCCGTTCATGTGTCATAGACTTCGGTGGTAATTGGGATAAATACCTGTCGTTAGTCGAATTCTCGTATAACAACAGTTATCATTCAAGCATTCAAATGGCACCATTCGAGGCTTTATACGGAAGAAGATGTCGATCGCCTATTGTGTGGCACGAGATCGGGCATTCGCAATTAACCGGTCCCGTGCTATTGCAAGAAACGACAGACAAAATTTTCCAAATTCGAGACAATCTAACGAAAGCTCGGAATCGACAGAAAAGTTATGCCGATAGACGACGCAAGCCCCTTGAATTTGACATTGGTGACCACGTACTCCTAAAGGTATCACCTTGGAAGGGTGTGGTCAGATTCGGAAAGTAAGGGAAACTAGCGCCTCGATATGTTGGACCTTTTAAGATTCTGGAAAGGATCGGAAAAGTCGCCTACAGACTCGAACTACCGGAGGAACTTAGTAACGTCCACCCGACTTTCCACGAGTCAAACCTCTGAAAGTACCTGGCCGACCATGATTTACATGTTCCACTCGATGACCATCAGGTGAACGAAACATTACACTTCGTGGAAAAGCCTGTTGAGATCATGGATTGCCAAACCAAGCAACTCAGACGCTCGCGCATTCCTATTGTGAAAGTCCGATGGGAAGGCAAACGAGGTGCAGAGTTCACTTGGGAACTCGAAAGCGACATGAAGGCGAAGTACCCGCAGTTGTTTGTTACGGCTTCAGCCTAATTTCGGGACGAAATTCCCTAAACAAGGGGAGGCTGTAACACCCCGTGTTTTCGAGAAGTCAAAGTCAAGGTCAAAGTCAACGACCGATTTCGCGCGACTTGACTTGTAGTAGATTTCTTTTATGAGTTTAGTTTAGTTGTATTATACGGAGTAAGTGTCAATAATTACAATAATCGACGTGTGTTATTCGCAATCTAATCGACTTACGACTGTGAACTATAGGAAGTAACAATGCGATAAAGCTAACTAAACGATAATCAAACTATGCTAATCAAATCGACATCAAATCGCAACTCGAACTACGCATATTAGTTATTGTTATACGTGTGAGTGTGCCTTATGTGTTACTTGTGCATGTTCATTTATGTTATGTGTGGTAATCAATCGAAACGCAATCGAAACTCGAAATGCAATCGAACTCAATCGACATCGAACTCGAATCACAATCGAACTATGATAATTAGTGGAGAAGGGACAGTGCGAGATATGACTGGTTGGGATTAAAAGTAATTTGAATAGGAAACTCCATCGTATCGCATCGCTCGTAATCGAAATCGAATCAGCAAAAATCGTCACGTCGAACACACGAACCAAGTGCCATCCGGCCGGATAGCTATCCGACCGGGCTGCCACTTGGTTGTGGTGCCAAGATGCCATCCGACAGAGATGACATCCGACCGGATAGTCATTCGGGCGGGGTGCCATCCGACCGACCCACACTTTCCCCTTTTGGAATCCTATAAATACCCATGTCACTCTCAAACTTTCTACTTTTGGAAACTCTCTGACCGACCAGCTCGTGCTCCTCACCTTTTCTTCGATTTCTCTCGATTCCGGTAAGATCTCGTCCTAAATCTTGTACTGTCTTGATCTACACGCACTCCTACACCTTTCTATCTTTTGAATCTTAACTTTTAACCATGAAATCACTAGATTTGAGGTGTTCTAGGATGATGTCATCATGAGTTCTTGAAGAACTTCATGTTTTGGCCTCAATCCACCAAGATCAACTTAGATCTAATAGATTCCCACACGAATACACAAAGATCTTTCATAGATCAAAACACTTTCACGGTGAAAAAGAATTGAAAGATGGATTCTAACTTTCTTTCAACTCTTTTACACTCAATGCACTCAAAACCGATAGAATCGGGTCTTGTTCTAGTCTCCTGCTCATTCTTAGTGTTGTGCTAGCTCAAGATCTGGATTCTACTCACGAGACCACCGATTTCGGGTTAAACAAGAACAACCGTCTTGAACCGGTTAACTGGACGAACTAGGGTGATTCCTGGTCGATCAGGTCACTTGGGTCAAGATGGGATTCTGTTGGTTAACACCATGTCAAAACGTCTCGATAAAACTACAAACAAACAAAACGACCAAGTGTAAGATGGACAGAGCAACCGGGACGGAGTGTTATCCGACCGGACTACTGTCCGAGCGGATAAGCCACCCGAACGAATTGCCATCCGAACGGATCACACCTTGGGTCCCACACTTAATCAACTATTATCTGAAGTTTGAGTATTGAACGAATTGCCATCCGATCGGACTACCATCCGACCGGATTACTCTTCGGATCATGAGATACTAGGACTTGAATGACTTAAACAATTTTCAACATGTTCATTAGCAGGGTTGCCACCCGGTCGGATGGACATCCGACCGAGTGACTCTTCTGCAGTGAATTTGTTCCCACTAAGTAACCTCATCACTAGAGTCGCCGTCCGACTGGACTACTATCCGACCGGATGACCATCCGTGTGGATTGTCATCCGCACGACTGACCGTCCGATCGACCGACTTGAAGGATAGAGATACTTCAATGTTTTCATAATGGTACAACGAAAACTTCAAAGGTCAAGCCATCATACACAAACACCTCCTTCTCATAGGAAGAAACAATCCACTCGAATAGTCATCCGACCGGACAACCTGTCCGACCGGATGACCATCCGAACGGATTGTTATCCGCACGGACAAGCCGTCCAATCGGATTACCATCCGACCGAACTGCTGTCCGAGCCATTGATACATCGCATCGTTTTACACGTCACTTATCGTTATGCTATCAAACTATTCAGGCTAACCTTACTCGCTAAGCGCTCCCTTCAATCCATCAATCACTGTGAGTATACTCGAACCCTTTTTTCTTTATGCACTTTTGGGTGTTACATACGTTACGAATATTCAAATCACAACAATCACACTACTCAATACTATTTGAAGGCTAACCGTTAACGCATGTTATACGTGGCTTATGAATGAATGCTTGTTTGTTATGTTTACACATGGAATGCTGTCTACCTGCCTTAGCAACGATAGTACTATAGTTTGGACTCAGCTCCTGTTCGCAGAGGTTGTTAAGGACAATTACTTGGATGGATTACGGTGGTAATCATGTATTGCGAACTGCCTCTGGCAGTCAACCCGCAGTCATTGGTATCGATGGATCTATGTCGATAAGTAACGTGCTTCATTTCTCTACGTGTACGTGCTGGTTTTGTGTAAACGAAATTCGAACTCTATATGCTATTTTCAAACTTGTATGCTCACCTTTACATTATATGTATTGACTTTATTTTAACGTATGTGACAGGTGCTTAGGATGCACATCTGGTAGGAAATCGAAGCTAGGATAAGGCTCTAAAGGCCAACAAATAGTTGTCTGTACAAATTTAATTAAGGGTCTCTAGAAGCAGATAAACAATTGCTCTATTTGAAAATCTGAGTTGTCGGAATAGACTATTTGCCTAGATTTTGTCTGTAATAATTTGTTTACCTTTTGAGACATGGTATGGGACATGTTATTTTAAAATTGATTGGTAATGATAATTGTTATGGAAACTTCTGGACAATCCGTTTCGCTCAGTTCCATGCCCTGATGTTTCCGCAATCGGTTGGGGAGTGACAAGTCTAAATGAGAAGTTGTTGGCAGAACAGAAAGAGGTTGTATTGGAAGATAACCTTTCAGAAGAAATATTAGGTGCAACTATTGATCAGTTATCACCTGGGACTGATGGAATCCTAAGATTGAATGGTCGAATATGGGTTCCAATTTATGGAGGACTTAGAGATATAATCCTCCAAGAAGCTCATAATTCCATATACTCAGTTCACCTGGGAAGTGACAAAATGTATCAATATTTGAACGCAAACTATTGGTGGATGGGTTTGAAGAAATCCATAGCCACACACGTAGCTAAATGTTTGACGTGCTCTCAGGTTAAAGCCGAACATCAAAAGCCGTCAGGATTACTGCAACAACCAGAACTTCCCACATGGAAATGGGAAATGGTAACCATGGATTTTATCACAAGTTACCTAAGAAAAGACATGGAAATGATACAATATGGGTCATAGTTGATAGACTGACTAAGTCGGCTCATTTCTTACCCATCAAGGAGACACATAGCTCCGTTAAACTAGCCCAATTATATGTGGACGGGATTGTATCTCTCCACGGAGTGCCAGTATCTATTATATCCGATAGAGATACTAGATACACTTCTCATATTTGGAAAAGTTTCCAACAATCCCTTGGCACTCGTTTGAATTTAAGTACTGCTTATCATCCTCAGACGGATGGGCAAAGTGAGCGAACAATTCAAACACTTGAAGACATGCTTCGTGCATGTGTTATTAACTTAGGTGGAAGTTGGGATGATCATCTTCCCCTGATTGAGTTCTTCTACAACAACCGTTACCATACGAGCATTCAACCTGCGCCTTTTGAGGCCTTATATGGAAGAAAATGCAGAACGCCCGTTTGTTGGGCGGAAGTTGGGGAAACCCAGCTATCAGGACCTGAGATTGTCCTTGAGACGATGGACAAGATTGATCAGATCCGTGATCGTCTAAAAGCTGCCAGAGACAGGCAGAAGAGCTACGCAAATAAAAGGCGCAAACCTCTAAAATTCAAGGTAGGAGATAAAGTGTTACTCAAAGTGTCACCCTGGAAAGGAGTGATGCGATTTGGTAAAAAGGGCAAACTAAGCCCAAGATACATCGGACCATTCGAGATCATCGAATGTGTCGGGAGTGTGGCCTATAAGCTAAATTTGCTTGGGGAGCTTAGTGGAATTCACAATGTGTTTCACATCTGCAACCTAAAGAAATGTCTAGCTGATGAGTCGCTAGCAATGTCTCATAAAGACGTACAGATAGATGAAAGCCTGATGTTTGTTGAAAAGCCTATATCGATCGAGGATCGACAGGTTAAAAAAATTCGGAGAAAACATGTACCAATTGTAAAGGTGAAATGGGATGCCCGTAGAGGCCCTGAATATACGCGGGAGGTTGAATCCACTATGCAACAAAAGTAACCTCATTTATTTCGGTAAATCTAGAGGTCGAGATTTCTTTTAAGGGGGTGAGGATGTAACACCTCGAAAAAAATCGTATCCAATAATGTGAAGACACGTGTCATAGACCCTAAACGTGTAATAAGTTGACTTTGAAGGACAAAAGATGACAAACAGTGAAAAGATGTATGTGGAGGGACTAAAAGTGTCAACAAGAGAAACTTGTACCTTCGGGCGGTCTATCTACGAATCGGGAGCCTTAGAATATAAATTCACACTCCTATGTATGGCCATTATTGGCTAAAGTTGGCTTTTGATAAGTTACAAGACAATATTAGAGATTATACAAGTCAAGGGGCCAATTGTGTAAAGTTTTATAATTTTTCCCGCTGGTCAGTTCGTATACGGATTGTATGGGGTCCTTGCTTACGGTCCGTAAGGACTGATACTGGGTGACATTTTGCCTTGGCTGCCACACAAACAGCCAAAGCGAGTCAGAACCATTATCAGGGGCTGTTAGCTGTTTTGGGACACGTATGAGGACACTTGTTAGCCTCCCATGACACCCCTGGACACTTGGTAGCAACACAAGACACCTTTTGCACTATAAATAGGTGCCATACTACTCACTTTCAACTTGCACCTTTCACAAATCATTCTCTTCTCTCTAGCTTGGCATTCTCTGAGGTTCCTGATAAAAAAGGAAGCTCTCCATAGTTCAAGTTTCGAGCTAGGACCCTTTGTAAGTGTCCTTAGCCACTCTAGTTCGGTTTTTATGCATTTAAAAGCCGAAAGTCAAAGTTGCCGCAAATCGGCTTTGACTTTCGGTTTAGACCTAAACGGTCCAGCCATTGTTCGTGGAGAATATGGCTACGTGATCGTAATTGGGTATGTGTTAATCCCTCAAAAGGGCACCTCCTAATTACCATGTTTACTTAGTTAATTGTCGGGTCAAAGTAATTAACATAAAAAGTCAAACGGATCAGTTTTTAAATAAATTCAAATATGATAATGTAGAAGTTATAAAATATGTTTTATCATTTTAATAACTTGGTAAACATTATTAGAACATGTCTAAACATGTTCAACCCGACAATTCTAAGTTTAAGCTCGGTTCGCAACCGAAAGTCGCAAAAGCTTGACTTTTGCTTTGACTTTCAGTTCTAACCCGAATTAGCTTATTTCCTTTATGTATTATGGTTCCTTTGTGACCATATTATGTTGTAGTATAACCCTCTGATGTTATATTACATGGTCACCTAGTAATCTGAGTTTGTTTACTCGTTTCCATTATTATGCTTAATGTTGACTATTATGCCCTTTTATTCAAAAATGAGATTTAAAACATAATCAAGCATGCAGATGAATTACATTCTGATTAGTAAAATTATTTAACATATTTTGGCATTTATATTCTAGTCATAAACTGAAGTTATATAATAAATCGTAAAACATGCTTTTATAAAGACTAAAATACCCTTTTGCATGCAAATTAAGTTTTAAACATAAATTTGACATAAAACTCATTACCCACTATTATGATATCATATTTAGGATTAATTGGGATTTCAAGTCAGATTATTTACTAAGTTTATGCATGAGTTTTCGTATTATGTTATTAAATGACGTTAATGCCCTTTTCATAACAAAATTGAGTTTTAAATCAAATATACATGCAAAACCTTTTTGTTACTGATATGTTATGACAAATAAAATATTTTGGCTATTCAAAGCTGGTCATAACCTCATAATTTCTTAAACTTCGAAATTATCGTCTTTTACCGACTTTTACGCTAATTAAGGTGCATAGTATGGTTTTAAACCATACTTAACACCCAATACTTGTTACCTACTGAAATTATAAACCATTTTTAATATTTTTACAATAGGTCTAAGTTATGAACTCAGAATCCCAAATAAGCCCTTAAAACTATGTGTGAAATAACCAAAACGCCCCTACGGTGCATAGTTTGGCCATAAAGCATAAACCACACATATGTTTGATATCCTACTGATATAACAACTTAAATTAAATATTTTTACAGAATGTTTATGACCAAAACTTCAGTTTACATGCAAACCCCTTTTATAAATCATAAAATGACCAAAATGCATTTATGAGGCTTAATTCGGTTTTAAAATATTTTTGGGCATATTTGTTAATATCCTTCTTATGTCATAACATATTTTAAGCATAATAACGTATGGAACTTGTACATGACTCATCCGGTTACCCGTTAATGCCTATACGCATTCGGTTCGGTTTATGTGACTAGTTTGCATGTATTAACCAAAACGTGTTTAACCTTATCATTTAAACTTCAAAATATAGAATGTATTTAGTTTACCCATATTATACAAGTCTTCATACTTGTTGGGTCTAAATTACATTCCAATCCGGTAATCGCTTAATCTAGCATTTCGTACCGTAAGTCATCCTTTAAACTAACCGGTCTAAGTCTACGACTTAAATAAGACCCGTTAATAATCTAATAGGTTAATAAAACCTCCATTACAGATTAGGGAGGCCCGGTAAAAGCTACCTTCATGAGTCTAAGTACATTATACGGCTGGGTAGATAAATCTTGCATTTAGAAACTCAGGTAAATACTTTTGACTTATTTTCCCTTATACGGGCTTGGGATACGGTAAAATATTACCGCTTGGTCGGGTATGGGATCATTTAATCAGATTGTGATTAATAGATTCACATAACCCGTTTTAATCTGTTTTGTTTGATAACATAAACATTGGGGATTAATGCGACCGAAAGGGGAGTCGGCATGGCGTAAAGTGAAGATTGGGGGAAGTAGAGAAAAATTCCCTTCTTGTCATGGATATCCTCGGCTCATTTAATTGCAAATAGCCACGACTTAAGCGCGGGGTGTAGGCATACACCTGACAGTTGCGTATGTAAAAAGATATACCCATATTGTTGAGGATAACTCCTTGTGGGTTTATATTAGTGGTGTGTCGGTTAATCATGTCTCGGCTTCTATATCGGGTCCTAAATGTATGACAAACATGTAAAGCTGTATACAAGATTGTAATATAATTGTCCCAAGTTATAAAAGGATTTTTGTGCCTTGTGCATCTTAACCAATTTTCATAAATGTTTTTCAAAAGAGTCGGTTAATTGTATTTATCAGTGTAAACTGACGTATTTTCAAAAGACTAAGTGACAGGTACTGCACGTACTAGGCTGGAAGCTTCTGGGCATTAAGTAGAGGAGCTTGCAAGTCTGTAATGCCTTAAGTCTATTGAACATATTTTGTATTATATTTAGATCCGCCTGTGGATCCTTTCTTTACAACCGTCTGTATATTCTTTTATTCGTACTTTGGACTTTTGGTTTGTAATAGTAATTTACCTTCCAAGCCTTCCGTTGTGCTATAACTGTGTTAAATTGACTATGATGATATCAACTACGTCATGATACCCCCACCGGGCCCACTGGTTTGTGGTTAAAATATCGAGGTGTGACAGGTTAGGAGTAAGAGTGTTTTAAATGAAGTTAGGTGGGAGATATGAGAGAAAATGGACCAATCCCGTAGCTAAAAACAACATTATGTTGATTAAGGGTTTTCAAAGGCCACGATAGACAGGGCTTAGGGTATCGCGCCCCTTAACACCCCACCTTACCAGCACCAAGTTTGATTTAATGCATTTTCGCCCCTGAACTTTGATATTCTTATTATTTTAAGTTATAACTTGTGTATTTGGCATACAATTAAGTATAAAACATGTATGAAAGCATAGATTGAGTATCGTGAATGCATGTACAAGCATTTACACGTATAAATAGTATTAAAACACGTATTTACATATGTTTGTACTTAAGATAAGTGCGAGTTTGTGCGTAAAACGAATGTGTATCAAACATGTATATAAATTGAATGTAGGAAAAGTATGTGACAACCCTCACCAAACCAGGTATCCGTACGACTTAACTAATGATTAATTACTGCTTAATTACTGTGCTTATTTGAACTAGCTGATGAACTGCTACTTGATATCAGATACATGTACTTACTTGCATCATACTTTACTTATCGTCACTACAATACTTACATACTGAACCTTAGTGACAAACATGATGCACAAAAGCACAGTAGCACTATAGCGGATAACCGATTGAACATGCTGATAAAGCCAGCATCAGGCAGACACTGCCTCTAAGGCCTGTAAGAGCCTGAGATAATTGCTACGCTAATGGTGAGTGTAGGGATACAAGGGTTGTGGAACTGCGTCTCTAGGAATAAGTCACAATGACTGGATGTGCCTAAAACGTACTCTAAGTACAAAACTCAGCACTTTACAAAATAATTCAGCTTTTAGCTAGCTAATAAAGTGCCAAAATATGAGAAAAATATTACTAGACACTTTCCAAAGTGTCGGGAATAAGCTGTGTCACTAAAAAGAGTAATAACGACACTTTAAAGCCTTGTTAACACTTTAACGGATTACTATCCAACCAAACAACCGGACTTTACCCGGAACATGAAAATATTGTTATTTTCCTTATTTATCTTTTTCTGAGCCAGTTAGGGTCCCCGTACACCCTAACACCCGCTTTAACATACTATACACAAGTAACCGAGTTAATTACTTAACTTAACCTAACTAATACTTACTATCTAGTTGGAAGTGGACTAGATACCCCCCCCCCCCCTTGACCGAACTCGTCCCCTAGGGGACACCACATTGTCCTTACAAGATTATTTAAATCTTCATTGTCTAATATCTAGACAACATAGGGACCTTTGGATAATACTCTTGATAATTGCCTATAAGATCTAACCTTAAACCACAAATCACTTCCATCACCACATCTCAACCAAACAACTCTCTCCCTCTCTACATAGCTCTCGGCCGAACCCCCTTGAGCACCCACCCATCATTTTCGGTTTTGATCTTCAAGTTCCATCATCATTCAAGCATCAAGGGTCTCGTATTAGGAAGCTTGGAGCAAGCGGAACGTGAAGGACCTCTCTACTTAGCTTTTATCCACCCATTTTGCGCGTAGATTCTTCCCTAGCCCCGAGCTAGTGGTATGATGTTTAAATCTCTATCTTGAACTAATCTAAAGTGGTTAAAGGGATTTGTATCGGTTAAATCTCGTTAAAATGCAAAAAGATGCACAAAAGTCTACTAAAAACACTTAAAATGGTGGTTAATAGTTTATGTGTTGTGTAAATGTTGTAGTAATTGAAAGTTGTGTTTATTTAGACCCGATCTATGATGTGGTAGCTCGGATCATCGTTTAACCCGGTTTAGTAAGATCATGGATCTTAACATAAGCTTGTTTTGGATAATACAAGGGTTAAAAGGTGAAACTCTACCACACGCGAATCATGAACTTGTGTAAAAGAGTTTTACTTGTGAAATGATGTTTAAAACTAGCAGATCTACGTATCTGCAAGTGGTATCTTCAAAGAACCACGTATCAAAGAAATCATGTTTTCTAAAAGACGGATCTTACACTAACAAGTATGATTTCTATAAACCACAAGTGTGTAAACACTTGTGAAATGAAAAGTTTCGACAAAATAACAAACTTTGTAAAAGAGGACGAGAAGTTGTAAAGACGGATTTCTCTAAAGACGAGGTTTTTACGAGATCAAAATTTCTTTATATAAAGATCCACAAAATATAATGGGATTTACACTATAGTTTCGGAAAAACTACAAGTTCATGCGAATATGCAACTTACATACTTGTCGTCTAGTTTGATGAGTCGGAAATTGTTTGATTGATTAGGGAAGTTGTTGAAATTGATTTTGGTAAAAGAAAATGATACGCTTGAAAGCGTGGCCACCTCCAGTTACAGAGGAAACTCTGGCGAAATTTTTCTAAAAACCTAACACTTAGAACTATTTACACTACAAGTGTTAGAATTATTTTTGACATGTTTTCGAAATATAAATTTCGCCATGACTTTATTTACTAAATATTCGGAGGTGGGATTTTCACAAAATTTAACGTGATAAATATATATTTTTCACACACTGTTTATGATTATTTTGTGAAATGCATAAATATTATTTTTAGAGTAAAAATAATATTTACGAACGCTAACGAATCCAAAATAATACGAACGCTTTCACCATAAATATATATAAGTTACACCGGTAATTATATTACCACTCGATTGTTAAAACGTAACTTACGCACTTACGGAAATATTTATGAACGCGTATTTTAACAACGTATTATTGGAGAAAAATTATGTGAAATGAAAATATAATATTTTTGAGAAAAATACTTATATTTTGGAATTGGGAATATATATATATTAAGTGAGACTTAATGATATAATTTGAACGCACATGTATTGAATCCCCCATCCTTGGGAAGGAGATTAACTACCAAGTATATACATAACGTAAACACGAAATAGTTGTCTAACTATTTCCCAAAGACTTAAACTATAAAGCTAAGGCACGGCCGTCCGTCTAATAGAATTAGCACTTGTAGGTCGTCGCACAGCTTTCTGATTTGGAGTACTTGGTAGAGACGCACCGACTGTGAGTTCATGTCCCCCTTTTCTCTAACTGTTTTCAGTTTTCTTAACTGCGGGGGTGAAATACATGTTACTTTGTTTACAAGTACATTATACACGGTATGGTTAGCGTAAGGAGGTTTACTACTTAGATCATGTGAATGGGTAGGCAGAAACACCGAGGGACGTAAGCGGTAGATCTATCTGGGTGTAGCGAGCCCAACTCTAGGCCCAACAGAACGGACCTCTAAGAGGACCAACAGAACGGACCTTGAGTGACTTTGTACCCGACGCAAAAATCTGCTAGGTTGAGTCTTCCTACTTGCATTTCACACATGCTAATGGCCTTGCAAACCATTGGTGATCTCTTTTCCTTACACTGCTACATACCAGGGAACTTTTATACTTACAAGTGTTTTACATACTCACTTACACATGAACTCGCTCAACATTATTGTTGATTTTTCAACTTACATGTATTTCAGGAAATTAAAAGGGATCTGGCACGGTATGTTATGTTTTCCCGCTGCATAAGGGTTCCAAGGTCATCCCAGTTTAGGAAATGTGACTCTTTCCTGGACAAGTCACAAATCTTAGACTGCGTTTACTTCATGTTACTGTTTATATTGTTCAAGACAATGTTTTATGTTACGGTGTTGTAAGTCTTTAAGACAATGGTATGTTACTCTGGTTTTAAAACTTAAATCAACGGATGATCTTGCATGATTTTATTTCATATAGCTTTGTTATGATTAAGCTATGGTATTAAGAAGTCACACCAAAATTAACCACGCTTCAGCAAAGCCAGGGTGTGACAGCTTGGTATCAGAGCTCTGATCATAGCGAACTAGGATTCTTTCTCGAGTCTAGACTATGATCACTAGGGCTCTCACGGAAACATTTTTCTGCATACCACTTAAGTTCAGATCCAAAACTTTTTACAAACAAATGTTGAGCACATTTTATTATTTACAGGCTCAGTCTGGAAGGGCTGAGGCTCGGTCTGAGAGGCCGAGGCTCGGTCTGAGAGATCGAGGTAGTTGGCTAGTGGGACTAGGAGAATTGGCTAGTGGGACTAGGAGGATTGGCTAGTGGGACTAGGAAGAGTAGGCTCAGTTTGGAGACTGAGGCTCGGTGTTGGAGACCGAGGCTCGATCTGAGAGGTCGAGGTAGTTGATAGAGCAGTCTAGGAGACTGGGAGGCTAGTGGGACTAGGAGAATTATGTGATATCTTACTTGGTGACTTATGTGATTATCTGATTGTATGACTGATTATTTGAGCATATTTGTGTTTATGTTACAGACTCATGGATTCCGCCGGTACTGGCGATTCGGACACTACCGGACCCATACCTATCGTATCTGATGACCTCACATCCTCCGAGCATGAGGTGTACACATCTGACTATACCAGTACTGATGAGGATGATTTCCAGCCCTTCGCACTACCCGATGGTGCTGATGAGCCTGCAGATGACCCTCCTGCTGAGTACCTACCTCTAGTAGAGATTCCGGCTCCTATACCCTTAGCCGTTTATCCAGCATATGATCTTCTTCTTGACGTCGAGGCTGATGGCGATATTGACCTGTTTGAGGATGAGCCTTTTGAGGATGAGATCCAGGGCGAGGCCCTACTTCCTGCGGACGATCTTCTGATGATCGCTGACGTTCCCGCTGAGGATTCGCCAGCACATTCTCCTGTCCCAGACTCCTTCGAGTATGTGGCATCCGCACCTTCTCACACGTTGAGCGCACAGCACTTTGCGCACGATTCTGATCCTGACCAGGCATCCTCTGTTGCACCTATTCCCAGTTTTGCGTTTGACCATGATGACATAGAGGATTCCGATCCTATCTTTCCCCCGGGATACGACCCGGATCGTGATATCGAGTTTATACCTATGGATCAGCCCATGGAGGATCCAGCTGACCCAGTAGACCCTATCGATCCCGAGTTTGACTTCGAGATGGCTTTTGATGATCCCGAGCCTGTCGTCGCTCCTGAGCAGGCAGCCGCTCTAGACCCCATACTTGAGCATGACCTCGTACATGCTGGCATCCCTATTGAGCCTGTTATAGCAGACCCACCTGTTGATGATCTCCCCGTGGATGTTCCCTTTTTAGAGGGCGATCATGTTGCTGTTGATCCTGTTGTTCCTATACCTGTTGACCATCCTGTTGAGCACATTGCACCAGTTCACCCTTTTGTTGCACCTGATCCCATACCACTAGAGCCCGAGCATGCACTGTTCGCAGCACGCATGGATCCACCAGATGAGCATGCACAGCACGGTTGGATACCTGCTGATGAGGATGTTCCACCTTTTCCCCCTCAGATCCCTGATACACGACATGTTGATTTTTCTTTTCAGGTTCCACAGTTTGTACCTCCAGGGAGGCCTGGAGAGGGTTCTTCAGCCCATCCTGGTGGGCATGTACCGATGTCTATCCCCTTCATGCCCCAGATGTCATCTGTTCCACCCTCTGTTGCTCCATTTCATATGGCACCTTTTGATCCTACCGGTGAGCCATTCCTTTGGGCACCAGACTCTGGTATGCCACCTACTGACCCCTACCATTCTTTCCACAGGGGGTATACTATCGAGGACGTTTTGATGTCTTTTGTCGCTCAGCACGAGTCACACACGCAGCGCATCCAGGAGCTTGAGAGAGCTCAGCTGCCACCGTGTCCGTGCCATGGTCAGACACACTCTCCTCTGCAGCCGTTTCGACCTTTACCCCCAGATTATGCTGCCCGTCTCTTTACACTAGAGCGGCAGGTTGCTTCTATCATTCGTACTCAGCAGGCTATGGAGGTGGACTGGCTCCAGTTACGTCGTTTGTTTTACGCCCACTTTCCCCCTCCTCCACCACCATCTGTATAGAGCTCATCAGTGATGTTTGGGTAGACGAGGATGAGAAGACGGCGATTGTTGGACTGCACAGCATTTTTGGAGACTACATTTGATCCTGACTTTTGTTGACATGTATTTGACGTATTTGACATTGACATGATATAGTTTTTAGACAGGGGTGATGTAGCCCCTAGTTGATTGATGATTGTATGACACAGGGATCTACTGATACACTTACTATGTGGTCTCGATATATGGCAATCGCAGTATTCTCATCATATTTGATTCGCTTGATTGCTTATTTGTATTTTATGACATGGGATGTTGTGTGATTGGTATTTGTGATGTATTGATAACATGAGATGTTATGTGATTATACTATTACTATCGTTATATATGTACACTACATTATGACCTGACTTACGTATTATAACATCGGAGCTTTACTATGGCCTGACCAACTTAAACCATCTTTTAGAAGATGCCGCCAAGACGGGAGACACGCATGCCTACTAATGAGGCAGAACTCCAGCAGATTATTGCTGCTGCCATAGCACAGTATGCAGCATCTCAGCCAGGAACGAGCGAAAGTATTAACCAAGGCAATAACAATCCACCTCACGGTAATACCTAGTCATTAAGACATACCGTGGCCTAATTGGATATCTCTAGCAAAGATGCTAATGCCATTCATATGTTATAACGTATGTGCAGGGTGCACCTACAAGCAGTTTCTAGACTGCAAACCGGTCAACTTTGATGGCACTGGAGGTGCTGTCGCCTTCGTTCGTTGGGCTGAGAAAACTGAATCTGTTCTTCGCATGAGCAAGTGCGCGCTGGATCAGCAAGTCACCTATATCTCAGGGCTATTTTTGGATGGAGCCCTCTCATGGTGGAATCCGCAAGTACAGACACTAGGCGAAGCTGCTGCCTACGCGCTGACCTGGACCGAATTAAAAGAACTTATGCGCAAAAAGTACTGTTCACGCGCAGAAATCCAGCGATTGGAGACCGAGTTCTGGCACTTGAAAATGGACGGTCCAAAGGTAGCAGAATACGTTCAAAGGTTCCATGACTTATCTCAAGTGGTTCCTTACATGGTTACACCAGAATACAAGCGAATCGAGCGCTTCATTTGGGGTTTAGCTCCTCAAATCATAAGTATGGTGACCTCCTCCAAACCAGCAACTATCACTGAAGCCATCGATTTGAGCGTGGCTCTCACCGAGGAGGCGATTCGTTTGAACAAGTTTGATGAGATCAAGACGAAGAAGGCAGAGACTCACGTCGAGTCATCGGGAGGTAACAAACGGAAGTTCTCGAACTTCAAGCAGGGTGCCAGTGTGGTGGTTAAGAAAGGAGGATCAGACACGCCAACTCAAGTTGCAATTGGTAGAGAGAAGAAAGGAAAAGGGTATATGGGCACCCAGCCCAAATGCAACACCTGCCAGCGCCACCATTCTGGTCATTGCGGGCCAAAAGTATGCGAAGCATGTGGGAAACATGGCCACTCGAAGGACACTTGTTGGGCCACTGCTGGTCAGGGAGGCCAAGGAGGATTTGGGAATAGGAATAATAATCGTGGTGGTAATCGCTCACAAGGAAACTATGGAGGTAACGAGAATCGAGGCAACAATGCTAACCAAGCGGGCGCCGTGAATCGTAATCAGAGGAATGATCAAGCTGGTGGAAACGGGCAAAGACTTGGGTGTTTTAACTGCGGTGATATCGGCCATTTTAAGAAGAACTGCCCAGACTTAAACCAAACCCGTGGAAGAGTGTTCCAACTCGAAGCAAGGGAAGCACGCCAGGACCCCAATGTCGTTACTGGTACGTTCCCTGTGAACCAACGCTATGCATCCGTTTTATTTGATACTGGTGCCGATTATAGCTTCGTGTCGTTAGAATTTAAGAATATGCTTGGGTTAGCCGCTAATAAGTTAGATATTCCCTACTCGATCGAATTAGCTAATGGGAAGTTAGTAGAAGCCAATGAAGTTATCAGAGGTTGTGTGATCGAATTAGGAGAACGTGAGTTTGCTCTGGATCTGCTACCAGTCCAGTTGGGAAGCTTCGACGTGGTAGTAGGAATGGATTGGTTATCAGGCAACAAGGCAGAGATAGTTTGTCACGAAAAGGTTGTTCGTATCCCAACCGATGATGGTGAGACCATTGTTGTTCATGGAGAGAAGCGTGAGACGCCGTTGAGGATTATCAGCTGCTTGAAAGCAAGGAAGTGTTTGCAGAAAGGATGTGTTGCTTTTCTGGCACACATTGTGGACAAGAAGGCTGCTGAGCCAAGAATCGAAGACATCCCTGTCGTGAGGGAGTATCCAGAAGTTTTCCCGGAAGACTTACCTGGATTGCCGCCTCTGAGGCAAGTAGAGTTTCACATCGATCTAGTCCCAGGCGTCGCGCCTGTGGCTAAGGCACCTTATAGACTTGCTCCGTCTGAGATGCAGGAACTGTCAACACAACTTCAAGAGTTGTTAGACAAGGGTTTTATCCGATCAAGCTTCTCACCTTAGGGAGCTCCGGTCCTGTTTGTCAAGAAGAAGGACGGTAGTTTTCGAATGTGCATTGACTACCGGGAGTTAAACAAGCTGGCGATCAAGAATAGATATCCTCTGCCAAGAATTGATGATCTGTTTGACCAACTGCAAGGCTCAAGCTTTTATTCAAAGATCGATCTTCGATCTGGATACCATCAGTTAAGGATACAAGAGGAAAGCATTCCCAAGACAGCCTTCAGAACTCGTTATGGGCACTACGAGTTCCTCGTTATGCCATTCGGTTTGACAAACGCACCTGCAGTCTTTATGGACTTGATGAATAGAGTTTGCAAGCCGTACTTGGATAAGTTCGTGATTGTATTCATCGACGACATCTTGATTTATTCAAAAACGAAGGCTGAACACGAGCAGCATCTTAGAGCCATTCTAGAGCTGCTGAAGAAAGAACAGCTGTATGCCAAATTCTCTAAGTGCGAGTTTTGGCTACGAGAGGTGCAATTCCTTGGGCACGTGGTAAATGGAGATGGAATCCACGTGGATCCAACAAAGATCGAAGCGATCAAGGATTGGGAAACGCCAAAGACGCCAACCGAGATCCGGCAATTCTTGGGTTTGGCTGGCTATTATCGAAGATTCATTGAGAATTTTTCAAAGATCGCTCAACCATTGACGCTCCTCACACAGAAGGATAAGAAGTTGATTGGGAAATCAAACAGGAGGAAGCCTTCCAGATATTGAAGGATAAGCTCTGCAACGCGCCTATCTTAGCTCTACCAGAAGGTACTGAGGATTTTGTGGTATACTGCGACACATCGCGCCAAGGATTGGGTTGCGTGTTGATGCAACGCCAAAAGGTTATTGCTTACGCATCGCGTCAACTGAAAGTGCACGAAAAGAACTATACCACACACGATTTGGAGCTCGGCGCAGTGGTTTTTGCTTTAAAGATCTGGAGACACTACCTTTATGGTACGAAGTGTACAATCTTCACAGATCACAAGAGCCTACAGCACATATTCAACCAGAAGGAGCTGAATATGAGACAAAGACGATGGGTTGAATTGTTGAACGATTACGACTGCGAGATTAAGTATCATCCAGGGAAGGCGAATGTGGTCGCCGATGCCCTAAGTCGTAAAGAGAGAATCAAGCCCATAAGGGTTAGAGCTTTAGAAATGAATATACAAACCGATCTTTCCTTGCGCATTCGTGCCGCGCAGAAAGAAGCTCTCAAGGAAGGGAACCTTGAAGAGGAATATCTCCGTGGGATGGAGAAGCTTTTGGTACCAAACGAGGAAGGGACGTTATGTTTTGAGAAAAGGATTTGGGTTCCTCTGTTTGGTGATTTAAGGGAGGTTATTTTTGACGAAGCTCACAAGTCGCGGTACTCTATCCATCCAGGAGCGGATAAGATGTACCAGGATCTCAAAGATTATTATTGGTGGCCTAGGATGAAAGGCGATGTTGCTGTTTACGTGAGCAAATGTTTAACGTGCGCTAAGGTTAAAGCGGAATACCAGAAGCCTTCGGGACTTCTGCAACAACCCGAGATTCCCAAGTGGAAATGGGAACAAATCTCCATGGACTTTATTACGAAATTGCCAAGAACGCCAAGAGGCCATGACACTATCTGGGTGATAGTGGATCGATTAACAAAGTCAGCACACTTCTTACCCATCAGGGAGAAGGATAATACGAGCAAATTGGCTGAAATTTACATGAGAGAGATCGTCGCGCGCCATGGAGTGCCTCTCTCGATCATCTCTGATAGAGACGGAAGGTTTGTGTCAAGGATATGGCAATCCTTCCAAGAAGCCTTTGGCTCACAATTAAATCTGAGCACTGCGTTTCATCCGCAAACTGACGGCCAGAGCGAGCGAACGATACAGACTTTGGAAGACATGCTGAGAGCGTGTGTTATGGATTTGGGCGGTAGCTGGGATAAACATTTACCTTTGGTCGAATTTTCGTACAACAACAGCTACCACACCAGTATTGGTGTCGCGCCATTTGAAGCCCTTTACGGACGCAAGTGCCGATCACCCTTATGTTGGGCTGACGCAGGTGATAGGCAGCTTGCTGGTCCCGAAATCGTCCAAGAGACGACAGACAAGATTGCGCAGATTCTTAAACGCATCGAAGCAGCTCGCCACAGACAAAAGGCCTATGCGGATCCAAACCGGAAACATGTGGATTTCCAGGTTGGAGAAATGGTGTTATTGAAAGTATCACCCTGGAAGGGGGTGGCACGCTTTGGGAAGCGTGGGAAGTTAAATTCGCGCTACATTGGTCCTTTCAGAATTCTGGAAAGAATAGGACTAGTAGCATACAAGTTGGACCTACCTGCTGAACTAAATGGTGTTCACGATACATTTCATGTATCCAACCTGAAGAAAAGTCCAACTCAAGTTAACGTTGCCATTCCCATCGACGAGATTCATGTTGACAACACGCTCCATTTCGTTGAAGAACCTGTTGGGGTCACGGATTGGAAAGTTAACAAGACCCGCCGGAGCAGTGTCAAACTCGTCAAAGTTCGTTGGAATGCCAGACATGGTCCTGAATACACCTGGGAACGGGAGGACCGAATGAAAGAAAAATACCCCCACCTTTTTCCTAAGAACCCTGCATCTAGTAGCAGAACTTAAAATTTCGGGACGAAATTTATTTAACGGGGGGAGAATGTGACAACCCTCACCAAACCAGGTATCCGTACGACTTAACTAATGATTAATTACTGCTTAATTACTGTGCTTATTTGAACTAGCTGATGAACTGCTACTTGATATATGATACATGTACTTACTTGCATCATACTTTACTTATCGTCACTACAATACTTACATACTGAACCTTAGTGACAAACATGATGCACAAAAGCACAGTAGCACTATAGCGAATAACCGATTGAACATGCTGATAAAGCCAGCATCAGGCAGACACTGCCTCTAAGGCCTGTAAGAGCCTGAGATAATTGCTACACTAATGGTGAGTGTAGGGATACAAGGGTTGTGGAACTGCGTCTCTAGGAATAAGTCACAATGACTGGATGTGCCTAAAACGTACTCTAAGTACAAAACTCAGCACGTTACAAAATAATTCAGCTTTTAGCTAGCTAATAAAGTGCCAAAATATGAGAAAAATATTACTAGACACTTTCCAAAGTGTCAGGAATAAGCTGTGTCACTAAAAAGAGTAATAACGACACTTTAAAGCCTTGTTAACACTTTAACGGATTACTATCCAACCAAACAACCGGACTTTACCCGGAACATGAAAATATTGTTATTTTCCTTATTTATCTTTTTCTGAGCCAGTTAGGGTCCCCGTACACCCTAACACCCGCTTTAACATACTATACACAAGTAACCGAGTTAATTACTTAACTTAACCTAACTAATACTTACTATCTAGTTGGAAGTGGACTAGATACCCCCCCCCCCCTTGACCGAACTCGTCCCCTAGGGGACACCACATTGTCCTTACAAGATTATTTAAATCTTCATTGTCTAATATCTAGACAACATAGGGACCTTTGGATAATACTCTTGATAATTGCCTATAAGATCTAACCTTAAACCACAAATCACTTCCATCACCACATCTCAACCAAACAACTCTCTCCCTCTCTACATAGCTCTCGGTCGAACCCCCTTGAGCACCCACCCATCATTTTCGGTTTTGATCTTCAAGTTCCATCATCATTCAAGCATCAAGGGTCTCGTATTAGGAAGCTTGGAGCAAGCGGAACGTGAAGGACCTCTCTACTTAGCTTTTATCCACCCATTTTGCGCGTAGATTCTTCCCTAGCCCCGAGCTAGTGGTATGATGTTTAAATCTCTATCTTGAACTAATCTAAAGTGGTTAAAGGGATTTGTATCGGTTAAATCTCGTTAAAATGCAAAAAGATGCACAAAAGTCTACTAAAAACACTTAAAATGGTGGTTAATAGTTTATGTGTTGTGTAAATGTTGTAGTAATTGAAAGTTGTGTTTATTTAGACCCGATCTATGATGTGGTAGCTCGGATCATCGTTTAACCCGGTTTAGTAAGATCATGGATCTTAACATAAGCTTGTTTTGGATAATACAAGGGTTAAAAGGTGAAACTCTACCACACGCGAATCATGAACTTGTGTAAAAGAGTTTTACTTGTGAAATGATGTTTAAAACTAGCAGATCTACGTATCTGCAAGTGGTATCTTCAAAGAACCACGTATCAAAGAAATCATGTTTTCTAAAAGACGGATCTTACACTAACAAGTATGATTTCTATAAACCACAAGTGTGTAAACACTTGTGAAATGAAAAGTTTCGACAAAATAACAAACTTTGTAAAAGAGGACGAGAAGTTGTAAAGACGGATTTCTCTAAAGACGAGGTTTTTACGAGATCAAAATTTCTTTATATAAAGATCCACAAAATATAATGGGATTTACACTATAGTTTCGGAAAAACTACAAGTTCATGCGAATATGCAACTTACATACTTGTCGTCTAGTTTGATGAGTCGGAAATTGTTTGATTGATTAGGGAAGTTGTTGAAATTGATTTTGGTAAAAGAAAATGATACGCTTGAAAGCGTGGCCACCTCCAGTTACAGAGGAAACTCTGGCGAAATTTTTCTAAAAACCTAACACTTAGAACTATTTACACTACAAGTGTTAGAATTATTTTTGACATGTTTTCGAAATATAAATTTCGCCATGACTTTATTTACTAAATATTCGGAGGTGGGATTTTCACAAAATTTAACGTGATAAATATATATTTTTCACACACTGTTTATGATTATTTTGTGAAATGCATAAATATTATTTTTAGAGTAAAAATAATATTTACGAACGCTAACGAATCCAAAATAATACGAACGCTTTCACCATAAATATATATAAGTTACACCGGTAATTATATTACCACTCGATTGTTAAAACGTAACTTACGCACTTACGGAAATATTTATGAACGCGTATTTTAACAACGTATTATTGGAGAAAAATTATGTGAAATGAAAATATAATATTTTTGAGAAAAATACTTATATTTTGGAATTGGGAATATATATATATTAAGTGAGACTTAATGATATAATTTGAACGCACATGTATTGAATCCCCCATCCTTGGGAAGGAGATTAACTACCAAGTATATACAGAACGTAAACACGAAATAGTTGTCTAACTATTTCCCAAAGACTTAAACTATAAAGCTAAGGCACGGCCGTCCGTCCGTCTAATAGAATTAGCACTTGTAGGTCGTCGCACAGCTTTCTGATTTGGAGTACTTGGTAGAGACGCACCGACTGTGAGTTCATGTCCCCCTTTTCTCTAACTGTTTTCAGTTTTCTTAACTGCGGGGGTGAAATACATGTTACTTTGTTTACAAGTACATTATACACGGTATGGTTAGCGTAAGGAGGTTTACTACTTAGATCATGTGAATGGGTAGGCAGAAACACCGAGGGATGTAAGCGGTAGATCTATCTGGGTGTAGCGAGCCCAACTCTAGGCCCAACAGAACGGACCTCTAAGAGGACCAACAGAACGGACCTTGAGTGACTTTGTACCCGACGCAAAAATCTGCTAGGTTGAGTCTTCCTACTTGCATTTCACACATGCTAATGGCCTTGCAAACCATTGGTGATCTCTTTTCCTTACACTGCTACATACCAGGGAACTTTTATACTTACAAGTGTTTTACATACTCACTTACACATGAACTCGCTCAACATTATTGTTGATTTTTCAACTTACATGTATTTCAGGAAATTAAAAGGGATCTGGCACGGTATGTTATGTTTTCCCGCTGCATAAGGGTTCCAAGGTCATCCCAGTTTAGGAAATGTGACTCTTTCCTGGACAAGTCACAAATCTTAGACTGCGTTTACTTCATGTTACTGTTTATATTGTTCAAGACAATGTTTTATGTTACGGTGTTGTAAGTCTTTAAGACAATGGTATGTTACTCTGGTTTTAAAACTTAAATCAACGGATGATCTTGCATGATTTTATTTCATATAGCTTTGTTATGATTAAGCTATGGTATTAAGAAGTCACACCAAAATTAACCACGCTTCCGCAAAGCCAGGGTGTGACAAAGTATGTAAAATAAATGTATAATTTATGTAAGATGACCAAGTTTTATTACGATCAAAGCCTTGGATCACAATAATTGGAAATGAAATACGATTACAAGAGAATACGAGTTTCCATAAATAGAATGCAAGACAAACTTCTAAATAAGGAAAGTTCTAAAAAGCGAGGCGTTACATCTTCAACACTAGTAAGTGCTCTCTCTAGTATATTTCATTATTTAGACTAGTTATTAGCCGAATGTCAAGCAAATTGACTTTTGATTTGACTTTCGGTTATGATCATTTCAGTCAAGCCAAGGTTTGAATAGAACTTGGCTACGTGATCGTAATAATGAAGGTGTTAGTCCCTTGTGATAGCACCCTCTGATGATCACGTTAAGTAGGCAAAATGACGAGTCGAATTTATATTAAATAAAAAGTCAAAAACATATACTTTGCAAATTACGCTAATTAAGTTTATAATTATCAAGACCTTAAATTTTGACATTATATCAGATTATAAACATATTAGGACATGTCTAATCATGTCCAACTCGTCATTTCTTGATTAGAGCTCATTTCGTAGTCGAAAGTCAAATAGTTGACTTTTACTTTGACTTTCGATTCTGACCTGTTTGGTCAAGTTTAGGACCTGATTAGGATTTGTTATATGTCCATAATATTGTAGGGTATAACCCTATGGGTTTATGCCTTCTGGTCATGTCGTTTGATGGGTTAATTGACGAGCAAACATAATATACTGAGTGAATTGCAAGTTTTGTCCTTTATCTTTAGGCCATTTTGCAAGTTTTGTCCTTTATGTTTAAAGTTGACGAGTTTTGTCCTTTATGTTTGAAAATCAAGCACGTTTTACCCTTTGGGCCTTAAAAATCAAGCACGTTTTGTCCTTTATGTTTAAAAATCAAGCACGTTTTGTCCTTTATGTTTAAAGAATCAAGCACGTTTTGTCCTTAAAAATCAGGCATGATTTTCAAACATAAAGGACAAAACTCGTCAACTTTAAACATAAAGGACAAAACTTGCAAAATGGCCTAAAGATAAAGGACAAAACTTACAATTCACTCTAATATACTTTTATAAACCAATTAGGCATATAATTTGACCTCAATGTTGATTGTATAACATTATTAAAAATATTTTGACATAACGGACTCATCATAAACCTATTCGACTACACAATACCGCTTATGCGCATATGACTAGTTTAAGTAATAGAATATCTATAAACTAGTCGAAGCGGGTCAAATGATTTCAAAACTATTCTAAATCAGAATGTTTGGTTAAATATCCCTTATCCAATGAGGCCGTGCACTCGGACGGGTATAAATCACATTCTATTCGGTCAACGCTTAATCTAGGGAAAACTGAACCTATTCTTAAGTAACGGGTCATGTCTAAGGAACTAACCTATGACTCGTATACATTCTAACAGATAACTAATTCTATTCATTCTGTACTATAGAACCCCCCAGATAATCGGACTTGGGTCAATAATACTTAGACTTGCGGCTTTTGAAAAACTAAAATCGTTATCGGTTGGAAGCTAGCAAAAGGTAAATACTCTTAATTTGTTTTGTTTTTAAACTTGGGGTATGGCAAATATGCCAATTGGAGCGGGTATTATATAAATAAGCCATGTGATTGCTTATAAATATAAGAACTCGGTTTAATCCATATTACTTGATAACTAAAACAATTGGGGTTAATGATACCGTGTCCGGACGTCCCGACTCATGAACCATTATGGCCATACGGAATAATGTGTTGGGGTAGTCATACCGACTATAAGACGCGTTATTTAACTTTAGTGTGTAATTTAATCATTATAGCACTGAAAATGACCGGCTCTGATCTCTGGTTCCTAATTGTATTGTAACACTTCACATTTCTGTACTTTCATTATTTAGAAAGTGTGTTTGTATTCCTATTTTTGGAAACTTGTACTCTTATTGTATTCGCATTTCCCTTTCCAAACCTTGTAATCCGAGAATTTTATCATAATAAAACTCGATTATTCGCATATTATTTATGCATATTTACATTGTAACATTCCGCAATTATTGTATGTTTTCGTATTCAACCATTGTAATCCGAGACTTATGAATATAATGAATTCCATTATGATCGTAAGTCTCGGATTACAATGGTTGAATACGAACTGCATCATTACACTAAATGTTACAATCTCGTTTTTGTCTCACTCCGATGTTTCCGCCATCGGTTGGGGTGTGACATAGTTATACATGCAAATATTGATACATGCTCATACTCGAAACTCATACTTGGAATACTTGCCACATCATTTATACAAGCATTATACTTATACATCACATTTGTATACTTGAAGTACTTAAAACCGACTAAATATGTGAATACCGTCAAAGTGGCACAAACACTCCTTCACCCCTATAAATACGAGACCTCACCCTCACGTCACACCTTCCAGCCACTCTAAACTCTCTCAAACACTTTGAACGAACACATCTCGGACAAGACACTTTAGTAGCTGCTAAGTGAGTCTAAACTCACCAACTTAATCATTTCTACTTGGTTTCTTCTCCTTTTTCCATTTTCTTCAAATCTTCATAGCTTGGATAAACCTCTTGGATGCTTCACGGACTTGCCTTGGCAGTCTAAGACGAGAACTCGCCACTTTGAGGCCAAAATGAAGAATTTTCATTTATGTTCCATTCAAGCTTTTATAAAATACTTTTCTGTTCTGGAACTTGGCGAAACCTTGAACCCACCAAGCTCACAGCTAAGTCTATAACTGTGGGATTGTGTTGAGGTGGATTTCAGCCAAGAAACGAGTCTGTTAAAAAAACAAAACCCACTCGTACAAACAGAACCTACTCACGCAAAGGAGTCTATTCGCACGATAGAACCCCTTCGCATGAATGGGCTTCCTGTTTCGTTTCGTTCATACAAATTTTCAAGTGTTGACACCATCCAGGATTCCCCATTTCCAATATGGACGAACTTGTGTTATGGTAAAGTGTGAACCGTGGGAGCCTTGGCTTTCCAAATTAGTTTCACTACCTCATTTGTACCTTGTAATCGAACACCCAAACAGTCTCCCAGACTCAGAATAAGTTAATCCCGCCTCGCCTCCAAAACTTGCCATGTTGGGAATGACACGTCCGGGTTGTCCTTATTCGGCTGTTTGGATATGTATATTTATTTATTTATTTTTGTTATAATTATTCAAGACCAACAAGGTTTGTTAACTAAGTTAATAAACTTTGAGCATTGGTAATCATACAACGAGGTGTTTGCACCTCCATGCTTGACATCCATGAACTTTCTGATATACTGGACTAATCAGACTATATAATATAATATATCCTAACCGAAATCAGAACGTTAACCGTTTCATGGTTTAGTGTCTCGATCAGGCCCCGTTCGCACGACTAGAAACTTCTCATTCGCACGAACAGGCCCTGTTCGCACAAATGGTTCTTCCATTCGCACAAACAGTTTTGTGAATATTTGGTTACCATTTATCTTAGTTCTAAGTTCCTCCTTTGTTGATTCTAATTGGCAAATCATGACCCATGAAATCACAGTAAACTTAGTATCACGATGAGTGCTTAGGCGAGACATCAACCCGGACTAGATCGAGTCTTGCCTAATTCCCTACAGTTATGATCTGATACCAATCTGTCACACCCCAACCGATGACGGAAACATCGAGGCGCGGCACTGAGTGAAACAGACTGTCCAGGAGTTTCCATAACAACTACGATTACCAATTATTTAATTATCACGTCTCATACCATGACATAACAAGTAGCATAGTTATTACAGACAATTCAAAGACAAATAGTTATGTTTCGACAACTCAAATATAAATAGTTTGTTTGTTCTAGACTCTCTCCTACTTGATTCCACAAAAGCAAGAGCACAACATCCTAAGCATTTCAAACACCTGTCACATACGTTAAAATAGAGGTCAATACACATAGTGTAAAGGTGAGCATACAAGTTTAATAGATATAATAGAGTTTCAAAATCGTTTACGCATAACCAGCATGTTTCATGTAAGGTGCGAAGCTAGTAGGTTATCGACAAGGAAATATGCACAGACTAGAGTGCGAGTTGTAGAATGCGCAACACATATCACCCCCGTGACATGTGAGAGGTAACCTTAACAACCCTTGTCCACGACAGGTGCTGAGTCCAAACAAATTGTACTATCGTTGCTAAGGCGTCAAGCAACAATCACTGTGTTAACATAACATACAAGCATTCATCGAGTAACACGTAACATGCAATAACGGTCAGCGTATAAATAGTGTTTGCATTGTGTGATTGATGTGATTTAGAATAAGTAACGTATGTAACACCCAAAAGTGCATAAAGCAAAAAGGGATCACGTATACTCACAGCGATGGAAATGGATTGAAGGGAGCGCTAGGGTGATTAGCCTGAACAGTTAACGATAGCATAAGCGAAGAACGGTGCGTAAGACGGTGAAAAGTGACCAAGTGTCGAACGGTAATCCGATCGGATGGCAATCCGGTCAGATGGTCATTCGATCGGATGTCAATCCGTTCGGATGGTCATCCGATCGGATGGCCATTCGGTCGGATTGACATTCGTTTGGCAAGGATGTGTTTGTGTATAATGGCTTTGAAGTTTTCGTTGTAGCATTTTGAAAATAGAGAAGTATTTCTACCCTTCAGGTCGATCGATCGAACGGTTGTTCGATCGGATAGCGATCCGATTGGCAGGTCACTTAGTGAGAACAAGTTCACAGCAGGATGGTCCCTAGATCGAATGGCAATCCGATCGGATAGCAACCCGCTGGAAACTGTTGTTCCTTGAAAATTGAAAATGTTTAAGTGTTGGAAGCTCAAGTGCAATCCGATCGGATTGCAGTTCGATCGGATGGCAATCTGATCGAACGGCAATCCGTCCCAACGCGTCTGATCGTTTTGAACTTGTTTATTTTGAATGTTTGCGGTTTGTTCGAGATGGTTTGACAACGTACTAAACAACATAACCTCGTCAAGTCCCAAGTCATCCGATCGAATAGGAATCACCCAAATCCTATCAGTTTACTGGTTCGTGATGGTTGTCCTTGTTTAACCCGAAATCGGTTGTCTCCTTGATAGTAACCAGATCTTGAACCAAATCATCACTAAGAAAGAGTAGAAGATCAGAACGAGCTCCGGTTCTACCGGTTTTGAGTGCATTGAGTGTAAAAGAGTTGAAAGAAAGTTGGAAAACCATCTTTCAATCCTCTTATCTTTGAAAATGTTTAGATCTATGCAAAATCATTGTTTATTCATGTGGAAATATTTCAGATCTAAGTTGTTCTTGGTGAAATGAAGCCAAATCTTGAAGTTCATAAGAACTCCATGATGACATCACCCTAGAACACCTCAAATCCGTTTATTTCACGGTTAAAAGTTAAGATTCAAAGGTGAGAAAGATGAAGGAGTGCGTGTAGATCATAGAAGTACAAGATTTGAGTTGAAAACTTACAAGAATCGCGAGAAATCGAGATAAAAGAGGGCTTGAGTGATGCTGGTCGAATGGGAGAGCTGTCACATCACTTGTGATGTGACAGGAGGGTATTTATAGGGTTTCCAAAAGAGGAAAGTGCACAAGTGTCAGATTGGTCACCGATCAGATGGCGGTTCAATCGGATGGCAATCCTTGCGGAGATACTTGCTACTACAATGTTAGCCAAGAAAGCTCTGTATTCCTTGCGGAGATACTTGCTAGCTTGGACACATGACATGAGTTTAAGACCTTTCGAAGGAGTTTCGCCATACACACAAAGTTGATCACCATTAGCGAGCGAGAAACGAATCATCTTTTCGAAGCAAACAACTTCAGTACGATTTTCGAGAAGAAAATCCATGCCTACTATGATGTCAAAACTACCGAGCTGCATCGGAATAAGGTCGATAGGGAAGACGTGATAATTAAGTTCGAGCGTACAATCACGTAGAACAGAATTGATAGAGACGGTTCTTCCGGTGGCAACTTCAACATCGAACGTCATGAGTAGATAGGCGCGCTTATGATTAAGGAGCTTTTCGAATTCAAACGATACAAAACAGTTATCTGCTCCAGTGTCAAACAAACACGAAGCATATATACCATTCACAAGGAAGGTACCATTGACCACATTGTTGTCTGCTTGGGACTGACGGGCGTTGATGTTGAAGGCACGTCTGCGGGTTGCTGGCTGCTACTGCTGTTGCTGCGGCTGCTGCTGAGGCTCTTGTTTCACTACCTTGTTGGGGCACATGTTTGCGAAGTGGTTGGGATCACCACATGCAAAGCAAGCTCTAGCGTGAGCTGCGGGTGCAGGAGCTGCTTGATGGCCTTGAGGAGCAGGAAGTAGAGCTTGTTGAGTAGGAGCTTGACCTTGAGCTGGAGCTGGAGCTTGTCGAGGACCTGTACGGCAGTTTGCGGTGAAGTGGCCGTGCATATTACAATGAACACAGAACCGGCATGCGAGACCCACCGGGTGATGATAAGTACAAGTAGGGCAAAGCGGGTGTGGCCCAGTATATGCACGCTTGGCTGGCGGTGCATTGACCACAGGTGCCACTACTTGGCGGTGTTGAGGTTACGGTTGGGCAGGCACTGTTTGGAGCGGGGCAGCAGTAACTGCACAGTTCTTGTTGCTGGAACTGCTGTTGTTCTTCCTCTTGCGACGTGAGAGCTTCGAAGATTGCGGTGTGGTGGTGGTTTCAGCGGTTGAAGCAGCGGTGACTTGATGCAGATTCTTAGCAGCTTTGTCAAAATAACCAGCCTTGACTCGCTTATCGTTGATCTTAGCGACGAGCAGGTAGGTTTCCTCAATTGTTGTCGTCTTTGCAGCCTGAACAAAGTCTGCAACACAATCCGAAAGAGCACGGATATACTTCTTGATCGTGATATCTGGGTTGGTAACCTGACCAGGGTAGATAATACTCAACTGCTTGAAGCGAGCAGTTAAACCAGCGTTATCTCCGCCATCCTGCTTTATGTGCTAGAATTCATCCTCAAGCTTTTGGAGTTCATGGGGAGGACAAAACTCTTGCATCATTATTTTCTTCAACTCATCCCAAGACAATCTGAAAGCAGCATCATTTCCTCGTTTGTTCCTCTCGGTCGTCACCAATCAAGGGCGTAAGATTGGAAGACGCCGGTAGCATTGACGGTGCGTAGGTTTTCTGGACAGCCACTCTGGCGCAGGGTGACTTCGATAGAATCAAACCATTGAAACATGGTCGTAGTACCATCTTCGCCGGTAAACTCTTTTGGTCTGCATGCTTTGAACTGCTTAAAGCTAAAAGTGGCCTTAGGAGCATCGGTCCTGGACTCTTCCGAGGACTTGCTGGCATTCTCGTTCAGTTCACTGACGATTTGTGGGATGACTTTCGCCATTTGCTTAGAGACGAGAGCGGTGATGCGTTTGTCGTCATGGTTTCGGCAAGCAACTCGGGAGTGGAATGATCCAAACGATGACATTGTCTACAACAGACATCCCCATAGGACTCAAACACAATTTTGATTAATCCTAGTATAGTCTAGCGATTCACCATAAAGCTCAGGAACACAGCCATTCACAACATTCACGTAGGCACATAATCACAGAATCACATACGCATATAAACACTGTTAGTGCAGTATGTCTATCGCCTCCGTCATCTCAAGACCGTAGCAGAAATAGATTAAGTTTAGTGCTTATAGTGTTATATTTTAGTAAAAGGCAAGGTGGCATTTGTGTAAATAATGAGATATCTCATTATTTCCCTTGGCCTATAAATAGAACCATTAGGGTTCTCATTTAGAACTTTTGCCATTTGTGACTTTGAAGCTTAGAGGATAGAGAGAGAAAGTAGAGAGAGAAAGGCAAAAGGTGATTCGAGGTGCTTGTACCTTTCAGATCTATCAAAGAATCACGTTTATTGTACGTCTCGTGTGTTTCGGTCTTGCTCGTACACGGATTCCGCACGTCGTACGAGTCGGTTCGCAATCGTTCGGAGTCAATCCGGTCCTAACAAGTGGTATCAGAGCAGGAGTTCGATTGCTCAGATCATTCACACGATTTCACACTTGAATTCAGCAGATTCAGATCGACATTTCACTCAGAATTGTCTAAGTTCTTCATCTTTCATCTCTGTCACGTTTTAAACAGAAAAACGCAAAATTAATCGAGTTCTAACGGTTCAAAATTGATGATTTTTGGATATGAAATGCGAAAAGAGTTGATTTAAAAGCCTAAAAAAATTTCAGACCTTAATTCAAAGTATTTTGTGAGAAAATTAGATATTTGTGGTTCGAAAAAAGTTGAAATGTGGTGCTGTTGTTCTTAATGTCACACGCACGCATGACCTATCCGTGCGGATAAGTTGCACGCACGGATAACTAATCCGCTTTGACCTTCGTTGACCTATCCGCATGAACACTTGTACGTACGGATAACTAATACGGGTTGACTGATTGTTGACCTATACGTGCGGATAAGTCATACGCACGTACAACTTATCCGGGTTGACCATAGTTGACCTCTTAATCCATGTCACAATTATTCACAATACTGCCTGATCAGGTCACGTGATTTCTTTCACTCTTGCAGTTCATTAAATCCATTGACTTTAGTTGACTGATCCGGTCGGATATCATTCCGAGACATGTGATTTCAGTATTGCACGTGGCTTTTGTTTTGATAAATTGCATCCCATGTGATATTGTCAGTTCATGTGAATAATAAGAATTGCATGTGATAGTGATAATGTTTGTCGGCTATTGATTGTTTATCAGCAAATCACGTGATTAATCTGCATTCTAAGAGCATGTGATATTGTTTGTTGGTCGAATAGGAGTTGTGTCACACGTGCGTATAACATCATCTGGATCATCATACGCACGGATAGCATCGTACGCACGGATAGCATCGTACGTACGGATAGCATCATAC
The DNA here is from genome assembly GCA_030545235.1 of Helianthus tuberosus. Taxonomy (NCBI): domain Eukaryota; kingdom Viridiplantae; phylum Streptophyta; class Magnoliopsida; order Asterales; family Asteraceae; genus Helianthus; species Helianthus tuberosus. Next base: position 32,142,247 of record CM060405.1, read on the forward strand.
GCACGGATAGCATCATACGCACGGATAGCATCATACGTACGGATAGCATCATTTCCCACACGCACGGATTACTTTCAGCCATCCGTGTTGACTTGTTGACTTGCCACACGCACGGACAACTTGTCCGCGCGGATAATATCACCACCCGTGCGTATAACATCTTCCGGATCCCCACCCGTGCGTATCACCACCCGTGCGGATAACATCATCCGGACCCCCATCCGTACGAACAACAATCAGGGTCATAGCAATCCACTCGCACGGACAACTTCACTGTGTGGATAACAATACGTGTCTCAGCATCACCCGATCAAGCAACTTAGTCAACATGTGCATGTGAACATTAAAGTGCTTGTCAGCATCGTTACATGAGATCATAGTCTGCATGTTTTGATAAAATGTGATGACATATCTTGGTCCAATGAGAATCTATATGTGACTATCATTAGCATGTGATTTTGCCTTGAAGTCAAAGAGCCAACCGATCAACTCAAAGATTTGTCGTTTAGTATATTGGTTTGGGTCAAAGAAGTCAACTTCATCCGCACAGATCACCACCCGTGCGTATAAGCATCATTCCTCACCCGTACGCATCACCTTGGTCACACGGATCCCCACCCGTGCGGATAACATCATCTGGATCCCCATCCGCACGCACAACAATCCGTGTTGACTTTTATTTGACCATACGGGCGGATAACTTGTACGCGCGGATAACAATACGTGTCTTGTTTTATCATTCATGCGTGCAACATAGTCAACATGTGTCAGTCTTATTAATAGCAATCAACAGTTGTTATCACGTGCATGATAATCAATTAAAAGATAATTCATTTGTCACGAGATTCATATCTGCTTTATCAAGCACCGTTTATTGATACATGTGATAAATTGGTTTTAGTGTGGACATCAGATTTCATGTGATAAAGTGATCATTGCATGTGAAGTTGTCTCGAGTAAAACAATAACAATCTTGATCATTTCAAAGTTGTCGGCCACTTATTTGTTTGTTGAAATTAGACTTTCATGTGAATGAAGTGTTATTGTCAGGTTGCAACTTGCAAGTGAGTTCATTAATTGTGGTCAAAAGGTCAACAAGAAACCCGTACGCATCACCTTCATACGCACGGATCACCACCCGTACGTATCACCATCCGAATCACCATCCGGACGAATCATCATCCGGATCTTCATCTGAACGGATCTTCATCCGGATACCATCTCACCCGAACAAATAGCAGTCTCACTCGAACGGACAAGCGTTGTCACGAGATTATTTTCACTGTTGACTTGTGTTGATTTTTTCGATCGGATACCCGTTCGATTCATTTGTTTGATATTGGTTAAACTCATTGTGTTTGTTTGTTCGTGTTTCAGGTGATTCAAGATGGATAAAACGTTTGATGAACAGGAAAATGAGAATCTTAAAAATTTAAACGTTTGGACTTCTGGATCTTGGATTGATAAGAAGAATAAGAAGGATGTTTGGATTAAAAGATTCGAAAATTTCTTGTGCATGAAAAATGAATCTTTGGAACAATTGGATAGACGGTGTGATGAGTTGATTGATAAGTTAGATAGATATGAGATAAGGGTTTCAAATGCTGAAAAAATTTCAAAATTTACTGATGCATTACCTTTAGAGTGGGAAAATTTTTTAAGTGAACTAAAAAGGGATGCTAGTTTCTCAAAACTTCATTTTAGTGAATTCATCAATAAGCTTAGTTCACATAAATTTGATAAAGAAAAAAGAAAAGAAGAGTTGATGAATGAAATGAAGAGGGATTTAGAAAAGATAAATTTGGAAGTGATTATCGAAATGAGAAAAAGAGTCTCTGTGTGTCTTGCTGCAAAAAATGTCATGAAATATGATATTAAGAGAGGTTGTTTTATTGATGAATATGCAAACCCTCTTGATTTTGTTAAAATTTTTTGTGCAGGAACATTCAGGATGGAAACAAAGAAAGAAGCTGATGTTGAAAAGATGAATGAAAAATGCTCAAAATGTGATAAACTTGGAGCAGACAATGCCAAATTCTTGAGTGATGCGGAGAATTTGACATTGGAAAACAAAGCTTTGAAAGATGGGAAGAAAGCTGATGATGAACAGATTCTGGAGTTGCGCTTGAACTGTGAAAAACTAAAATCTGAAAATCTCAAACTGTTGAGTGATATGGACAGTTTGACATTGAATAACAAGTTTTTGAAAGAAAAAGAAAAAGAGTTTGAAAATGAAAAATTAAAATTTGAAAATGATTTCAAAAGTCAGTTAAAGATTTTAGAAGATGAGAGAGATGTTTTTGGTAAAAATAATCTTGAAAAACAATGTGAAATAAATTCTCATCTTGATAAAATCATTCGACTTGAGCATGAAGCCGAAGGTAATAGAAAGAAAATTGCTGATTTAGAAAACAAGTTGAAAAGTTTTGTGACTTCTGCATCATATGTTTGTCCAAAACCGATCAATTCTGTTCCAATAAGTAACAATGTCACAAATTTTGACAAAATCAAAATTGAAGATTGTGATGACAAAACTGATGATGAAAAAGAAAAAGAAAAGAAAAGAAAAATATTTTTAGATTTACAAGAAAAATTTAAAAATACTGTTTTGCAATCTACTGAAACAAGTGAATGTTCTAAACAAAAACCTGTTAAGAAGAGTGTAGAACAGAAACAAAAAGTTAAAAATTCAAAAAATTTTAAAAATGAAAATAAAAGCTCATCAGTTCAGTCATCAAATCATTATAAAAAATCACAAAAATTTGTAAATGAAAATTCACAAATTGATGGTAATAAGTGGTGCAGGTTTGACCACAGTGCTCAAAAGACAAATCCAGCATTGAAGAGGAGAAATGATTATCACCAAGCCAAACAATGTTATGATCTGAAGGTTTGGACTGACAGAAGTGGATGGTACGATAACAGAGTGTGCTACACCTGTGGTGTTAGAGGACACATTGCTGTTAACTGCCAGAATTGGAATTATGAGACAAGAAAATGCTATAATTGTCAAATCAGAGGTCATATTGCCAGAGATTGCCCAAGGAGATCGATGGGAAGATCGAGGGTTGAATCTCAGAGAACGGTAAAGAAACCAGTCACTGTCAAGCCCAAAGAACAGAAAGTGGAAGATAAGAAAGTAAAGCTTTCACAGGGGCAGAGAGACAGATTGAGGAAGAAGAGGAAGAAGGCGAGAGAGTATTTGGAGAAGATTTTGTCTTCGGGTTCACCTGTTGGTTCAAATAAAAGTTCTGATGAATCGATTCACTCGACTGCAAAGCCAAGCAAATCAAACTCTTCAGATGCAAATCTGAGGACGGAAAAGAAGAAAAAGAAGAAAGTTATTGGCGATGAATCTGGCTCATCCAAGTCAGACAAGCCAAGTTCGGGCAATGAATCTGATTCCATAAAATCAGATGAGCCACAAGTTGAGGTAAAAAAGGAAGAGACAGTTCCATTAATGAATGATGAGAACTTTCCACCATTACGAGCCGCAAACCTAAAATCAAATGGTGTTGATGTTGGAAAAATGTTTAATAGCAATGTTAAACATATTTTTAGCAAGATGGCTGATGGAAAGGTAAAAGGGGCAAAAGAATTTTATGAAGAAAAGAGAAATGTTCAAAACACACCCAAGACTGGTCAGGCTTGGGTACATAAATCTGTTGGTTGAATTTCTGACTTGCCGGAGCTTCCAGGTTGGTAAGTGTGAAGCAGGTATCGGCATCATTCTTGAGAAATTCACAGGATGGTAACTGTGATATTTCGTCTTACAAGTGGTTAATCAAGGACATTAAGTTGTACTTGATTTTCTACAAGTGATTGTGATGTTTGACCTAATAATGTTAAATTTTCAAAATAGTTAAAAGAGAACAAGGTGATGAGATGACTCCGAACCCACAAGTGATGGGTAAACAAACTAATTTTTCCGGAAAAACCATTCTGATTAAAACAAACTTAAGTGTTTTGAAATCATTATGGGAAAATAGTTTGTTGTAAGGGGGAGTTCTGATTGAATACGCCGAAACCCTCACGGCTGAACAAACATGATTACTTTCACAAGATTGAAAAACGGTTTTCAAACTGTCGAAAATCAATGGGTTGTAAATCATGGGGGTACGTTAGATTTTCTGCAAATCAGTGCATGTGAAGCAGAAAATGGATGGCGAGACAAAGCTATCAGTATTGGTTGTCAAAATTTTTTAAATGGTTTTGCATTTTAGGGGGAGTAATATTGTCAGAAAATCCAAAAACATTAGAAAATTTGAAAAAGCCAAAAACATGATAAAATTCAAAATTGAGTTTTTGTGTAAAAAGAGGAAATGATAGTACATCAGTAGACAGTTACAGTATGCTAAAGAAATGTAATGTTTATATAGAGTTAAACAGTCTCACTGATGATGTGTCGGTAGATTTTTATACATTTAGTAAACTTTTTCGGGATATAAACCTAAATTCAAACTTGCTTATTTCGTGGGGAACACTACTTGGATATATAGGTAACCCCTGAAATCTCGTTTGAAGGACCCCTCTTTCTGAGATACTAGGTCTTTATTCTTAGTGATATCTAGGGTATTATCCCGGGACTTCTGATTTTGCGGAAGCAATGGCCTAGTCCCCGGAGAATACTTTCCGCATTGCTTGAAACATAGCACAGCCCTCAGCTAAAAAATGATGAAACATTGAAAAATGCTATTCATGGTTGTTGTAACAAAAAGATCCTCTAAAGGGGACACACCAAAAGTCGAGCCGTCATCTCTCTGCTGAACGGAAGTTCTGACCTGAGCTCTCATGGTTTCGTACTATAATTTATTCCCCTTACAGATATCATCTAGGTATACTCACCTGTAAGACTGAATATTGGGATCTGGATACGGGAGTATATTCAAGAGGTGGGACACATGAATAAGTTTAAGTTCTTAAAACACCTAATTCGTATCCTGAATCAGTTGAAGTTTGTGTGAAAATTTAAGTGGATCAGTATATCGACAATCTAAGTGAATTGTTTAATTCTTAATGTGTAAATAAGCTCAACGGTACTTGTGACTTGTCAAAAACTGATATGATCCTCTGACGCAAACTCAAACAAAAATATTATCTGTAAATATGTTTGTACATATTTCTTTACTGCTTTATATTTTCAGAAAATACAAAAAGATTTTGATTTCTGCTTTATTTTCGACAACCGATGTCTGAGTGCTGAGTTTCAAAATCTAAGTATGCTGATTGTGTTTCTGAAAAATAAAACAAGTTCATTAATTTGAAACTTGAAGTTTTTAAATTCAAAAATAAAAAACAGTTTGTGATATCTCCAAGGTCATTAATTTGGACTTGGATGATTAACTGTGAGGGATTTGGATGCTTTTATTGTTAAAATCTTTAAAAGAGCCAGTTTCCGATCCGGTTCATTGAAACTGCCAAATCTTTAAAGATTGTTGATAGGGGGAGAGTATCAAGTAATCCTGGATATATTTCATATTTTTATATCTTAGTCCCAGGATCTTGATTTAGAAAGTTTAATAGAGCCAGGTTACGATACATGGACAACCGAAAATGCTTTCATTGTAAAATATTTTAGCAAAAGTTGAGAGAGCCAGGTTTTCAATCCTGGATGTTCAAAATGTTGTTACTTATAAACGTTTGAGTGTTGCAGATGTTGTACCAGACCACGATCCCGATAGCAGTGTCTAAGGGGGAGTCTGAAGACGAGCTCAATGCAAAGGGAAGCGTGCATAGGAGCCAGGATACTTTTCCCAGAAGAGCTTGTAACCGGAAAGCCAGGTGTCGATCCCAAAGCACGGAAGCTTGACGAAAGGGGGAGCCTGAAGAGTCTACCTAAAGGGGGAGCTGAAGCTGAAGACAGATCCACGGGGATTATGTTCAAGCTAGAGAGAGAGAAAGACCTAAAGCTACGAGTCTGACTAAATGATTGAGATTGACTGCGGCAATATCCAAGGGGGAGTCTGTTAGTGCAGTATGTCTATCGCCTCCGTCATCTCAAGACCGTAGCAGAAATAGATTAAGTTTAGTGCTTATAGTGTTATATTTTAGTAAAAGGCAAGGTGGCATTTGTGTAAATAATGAGATATCTCATTATTTCCCTTGGCCTATAAATAGAACCATTAGGGTTCTCATTTAGAACTTTTGTCATTTGTGACTTTGAAGCTTAGAGGATAGAGAGAGAAAGTAGAGAGAGAAAGGCAAAAGGTGATTCGAGGTGCTTGTATCTTTCAGATCTATCAAAGAATCACGTTTATTGTACGTCTCGTGTGTTTCGGTCTTGCTCGTACACGGATTCCGGACGTCGTACGAGTCGGTTCGCAATCGTTCGGAGTCAATCCGGTCCTAACAAACACATAAGCACCTAAACTAACTTAAACACATATGTCGCACGTATTCACCTATCCTTCACAGCACGTATAGCGATTAAGTATAGCGGTTGCGATTTGCGAGCAGTGATTGCGGGTAACACAAGCGATTTGTCAGCGTTTTGAGATAAAGGTGCAGTGCGAGTGGTGCGTGTTGATCAAGTGAACAGCGAAAAGCGAGTAAATTACCAAAATCGAACAAGTAAAGACATGAAATGACATAAAATTCACATAAAATCGATAGATCACAAAGTCAGCGGTGGCAAATCCAGAATCGTAACACATAAAATCGAAAAGATTGTCTCGGGTATCTTTAGACCTCGACTGCCCAAAGTGACTCGACTATTCACAAGGACTCGTAAGTGCACACTTTGGCCTTTTGGACTATGCACTCGCTTCGATTTGAGCGATTGGCACGCATCCTTCCAGCTACGGTGTGACCTCAAGTCGTTGGAGTCCGTCGAGACTTTGGTAAGAGTTTTGTAAACCAAAAGTATAGAGCGGAATGTGTCATCAAGGTTCGGGTTTCATCCCTGACTTAACAACTACATCCCTGTTTGTATGATAAAATCATGAGATAGATAAGGAGATTTGCGTCAAAGTTTGGATTTCACTCCTAATTCAACGCAAATTCTCTTGTTTATAGTAAAAATAGCGAGTCGAACGAGTGATCCGGTCGAGAGTTTGTGGTTTTCACACCTAATCTCAACCAAATCATCCGTTTGTGTGTGTATCCAGCCTTTGGAAAGGCTGGTTTTGCACGGAACTGTAGTATGCGATGCTCGCGCAAGAGTGTAGTGTACAGCGAGTTCGAGCGAGAGATAGCGAGTAAGCTCGTACAAGACCCATATCGGGTATGCACAAGTCGGTCTGTTGGTACTTAGACTATAGACTAGGTCGTTTCTAAGACATCGACCCGGACTAGATCGAGTCTTGCCTAATTCCCTATAGTTATGGCTCTGATACCAATCTGTCACACCCCAACCGATGACGGAAACATCGGGGCGCGGCACTGAGCCAAACAGATTGTCCAGGAGTTTCCATAACAACTACGATTACCAATTATTTAATTATCACGTCCCATACCATGACATAACAAGTAGCATAGGTATTACAGACAATTCAAAGACAAATATTTTTGTTTCGACAACTCAAATATAAATAGTTTGTTTGTTTCTAGACTCTCTCCTACTTGATTCCACAAAAGCAAGAGCACAGCATCCTAAGGATTTCAAACACCTGTCGCATACGTTAAAATAGAGGTCAATACACATAGTGTAAAGGTGAGCATACAAGTTTAATAGATATAATAGAGTTTCGAAAGCGTTTACGCGTAACCAGCATGTATCATGTAAGGTGCGAAGCTAGTAGTTATCGACAATGAAATATGCACATACTAGACTGTGAGAGTTGTAGAATGCGCAACACATATCACCCCCGTGACATGTGAGAGGTAACCTTAACAACCCCTGTCCACGACAAGTGCTGAGTCCAAACAAATAGTACTATCATTGCTAAGGCGTCAGGCAACAATCACTGTGTTAACCTACAAGCATTCATCGAGTAACACGTAACATGAAATAACGGTCAGTGTATAAATAGTGTTTGCGTTGTGTGATTGATGTGATTTAGAATGGGTAACGTATGTAACACCTAAAAGTGCATAAAGCAAAAAGGGATCGAGTATACTCACAGCGATGGAAATGGATTGAATGGAGCATTAGGGTGATTAGCCTGAACAGTTAACGATAGCATAAGCGAAGAGCGGTGCATAAAACGGTGAAAAGTGACCAAGTGTCGAACGGTAATCCGATCGGATGGCAATCCGGTCGGATGGTCATTCGATCGGATGTCAATCAGTTCGGATGGTCATCCGATCGGATGGCCATTCGGTCGGATAGACATTCATTTGGCAAGGATGTGTTTGTGTATGATGGCTTTGAAGTTTTCGTTGTAGCATTTTGAAAATAGAGAAGTATCTCTACCCTTCAGGTCAATCGATCGAACGGTCGTTCGATCGGATAGCGATCCGATTGGCAGGTTACTTAGTGAGAACAAGTTCACAACAGGATGGTCACTTGATCGAATGGCAATTCGATCGGATAGCAACCCGTTGGAAACTGTTGTTCCTTGAAAATTGAAAATGTTTAAGTGTTGGAAGCTCAGGTGCAATCCGATCGGATTGCAGTTCGATCGGATGGCAATCCAATCGGACGGCAATCTGTCCCAACGCGTCTGATCGTTTTGAACTTGTTTATTTTGAAAGTTTGTGGTTTGTTCGAGACGGTTTGACAACGTACTAAACAACAGAACCTCATCAAGTCCCAAGTCGTCCGATCGAATAGGAATCACCCAAATCCGATCAGTTTACTGGTTCGTGACGGTTGTTCTTGTTTAACCCGAAATCAGTTGTCTCCTTGATAGTAACCAGATCTTGAACCAAATCATCACTAAGAAAGAGTAGAAGATCAGAACGAGCTCTGGTTCTACCGGTTTTGAGTGCATTGAGTGTAAAAGAGTTGAAAGAAAGTTGGAAAACCATCTTCCAATCCTTTCATCTTTGAAAATGTTTAGATCTATGCAAAATCATTGTTTATTCATGTAGAAATCTTTCAGATCTAAGTTGTTCTTGGTGAAATGAAGCCAAATCTTGAAGTTCATAAGAACTCCATGATGACATCACCCTAGAACACCTCAAATCCGTTGATTTCACGGTTAAAAGTTAAGATTCAAAGGTGAGAAAGATGAAGGAGTGCGCGTAGATCATAGAAGTACAAGATTTGAGTTGAAAACTTACAAGAATCGTGAGAAATCGAGAGAAAAGAGGGCTTGAGTGATGCTGGTCGAATGGGAGAGCTATCACTTGTGATGTGACAGGAGGGTATTTATAGGGTTTCCAAAAGAGGGAAGTGCACAAGTGTCGGATTGGTCACCGATAGGATGGCGGTTCGATCGGATGGCAATCCGGTCGGATGGCCACTCGATCGGTTGGCCATTCGATCCAAGTGTCCGGCGTGTTGAGTTTTGTCGTTTCGATTCGCGTGTTGAGTGTTGCGATGCGATTCGAGTGAGCGATGCGATAGTATTAACCATTAGTTACACAAATAACTTAACTACTATATCTAACATACAATCACCATAAATAACTTGCGTTTAGCGTTGCGATTAGATTGCGATGCGATTGCGATTAACACCTCAACATAACATGCACAGGTAACGCATAATGGCACACACACGTAAAACAATATCCAGAACACATAATTCGAGTTGCGAATGCGATAGCAATGCGATTAGCGATAAGTCGATTAGCGATTAAACATGCGATTAAACCTCGATTATTAATAGATACTCCATATAATACAACTAAAGCGATTAAATAAAGAGATTCTATTACAAGTCATTAACATACAATCAATAGTTAAGCAAGGAGTGACAGATCACAATTAGCAATCTTTTCTTCCTTTGACTTTGACTTGTACTTTGACTTCCCAAAAAAGCGGGTTGTTATATATAGCGTTATAGGAGTAACGCACCACCCGTATTCTTGAGGTTATGTTAAGTTAAAATAGAACAGTCTTATCATTGCTACGATAAGATTATGCTACCGGTAATCTTTGGGTAGACATTTATAGTTGCATGTCATACCCCAACCGATGGCGGAAACATCGGGGCGGGACGAACAAATCGCTCAAAGCATCATAACGCTACTTGTTTCGATATAGATTAATCAAAATTTCATGACATGATCTAAATTGTCATACAAACCATAGCATAGTCAAAATTGTATAAAAACATCACAAAATTTAAACATTTTCCAAAATACTATTTTTCTAAGGTGTGTATCTAAAGCACCCTCGCTTGATTCTTCAACGTTCAAACTATCAACCTGCAACATGTATTAAAATAAAATCAACAAAAATGTTGGCGAGTATATAAGTTTAATACATAGCATAAATAGGTTAAACTGCGACTTCCTCATATCCAACATGAATAACATACTACAGGTTTCAACATGCTAAGTCAACGTAATCAACATGTTAACCTAAACGAGTGAAAACCACCTTCGGAGGGTCTAAAATCGGTGTTTTTGAGAAAATGTTAAGGTGTGTGTGTGATTTCGATGAAGAAGATGGGGTAGAAGTGAATAAAGATGAAGGTTGAACAAGATTCGAGTCAAAAGCTTACAAAATAGCCTTGGATCTCGTCTGGAACTTGAGAGAGAATGGCAGTGGTGAAAGGTGAAAATGAAAGCTTAAGTGCACTATTTATAGGTGACAGTGACAGGCCTATTCGAGTGGATGTGTTCGGATGGGTTAAGGCGGTAGCGAGTGGCATTGTCCGGTCGAATGGCCATCCGGTCGGATGGTCATCTGGGCAGATGGTCATCCGAGCGGATGTCCATTCGGACAGCCAGTTTGCATTTGTTAGTTTTCCCAACTTTGGTTCGTTTTGCGAGCGAGGTTAAGTGTTGCGTTGCGTATTATTGTGAGTAACCATTATATATAGTATTATTACATCTAGATGTTAAAATAGCATAATTAACAAGAGTAGTTTCGTGTTTCGAAATCGCGTTAAGCTAGTTTCTCGTTTATTAAGTATCAAAGCATCACAAAGAGTCAAGAATCTAGGGTAAATACATCGTTCACATATATAAGGAGCATCACATAAAGTAATAAGAAGCATCACGTAAAGTAATAGTTTGCACATAGTTTAACATAATCATGATTAAAATAGTCTCATGTTCATTATGATCGTTTGTCTCGAGTGTACAAGTATCACCGGATAAGAAGTGCGATAAGACTTTCCATGATAACAGAAGTATCGAAACGCAGGGCGTTACATTGCATGCCAGTCATATGTTAATCTTTGATAACTATTTTGCCAAGTTGATTGTTTAACACTTTTGTACTTACGCTAGTATTAAACTTGTATACTCGCCAATACATTATTGTATTGAACTATACTTTGAAATGTGTTGCAGGAATTTGAGGACGAAGATGATTATGGAATCTAGTAGGATTGACTAGAAACCCACTTTAATTCTAGTGTTGTTGTTATCTTTTGTTCCTTGTATCTTGTAGTATTTCCTTCACATACTCGTTGTTGTACTTTGATTTCCAATGTTGTACATGACAATTTATTAATGAAATGAAATTCGGTTTATCTAATTATTGTCGCAAAATAGTGTTATTAAGTCTCTAGCAATCTCGTTTTCGTCTCACTCCGATGTTTCCGCCATCGGTTGGGGTGTGACATGTATGACAAGTATTGTAAATCTAGTGACAAAATAAAATCTCAATAAATATTAAATGATTACCTACGGGTTTTCTCTATGTATAAAACTCTTTTTGAAAAATTGTTTTCATAATGAGTCAGTTAATTTTACTAGCAAAAGCTGACGTATTTTCAAAAGATTGAACCGTAGGTACCGAACCTTGATATTAGGCTGGGAATCCGGGTCGGCTATGATAAAGGCTATGGAATTTGCAGCTTCTCAACTTAAGGCCTATGATGTCTAAAGCTCTTTTTACTAGATCCCGCATATGGGCTTGTACTTGAACGCTTGTATAAATTTTATATATATTCAAGCTTTTATTAAATGAATATTTTTACTCAATACTTCCGCTGCATTATTATTGTGATACTGTTATTCAATCGTCACGCTTACACCCTACCCTTCTAGGCCCACCGGAAATCGGGTTGTGACACACACTCTATCTCTCTCTCTCATTATTTTAGAAATGACTTAAAGATAGGAAAGATTGATACCATGGGTTTAGGGATGGTTAGGAAATGAATGAAAAAATCTCATATGGAGGAGAGAAAACTTAAGGATGGGAGGGTTGGTAACAATATATACTCCCACCCATAGTGGAAACGAATTCAAGCCATAGTTTAAATAAATAAACTTTGATTCAGATTTAAATACAGTTCAATTTCGACTCGAAACGAGTCTTATGTTGAAAGACTAGACATGTCTCGGGTTTTTCATGTTTAATGCATATATATACATTTGTTTGCGCGCACACACATGTGATGGTGGTAACGTCGTAGATGTGTTCCGGTACAAAATTAGTTTTACCTAGAATATGTAGAAAACAAAGTTGTGACGACACGTGTAAATAAGTGAGTTTAATGGGCATGGGGTATTCTTATCCATTATGTACACGTATTTATGACACATATAAAGACCCCATACAAAATGGTATAATACTGCACTTTCTTAATGCGTAATTAGAACCCATTTCATATGTAAAACTCATACCCGTTTTATATCATTATTCTAAAACGCTCAGCTAGTTAGGTCTCAAATATTTTTTTTTTATTTTTTTTATAAAAATATAGAATTTACACGTCTGGGTTAACTGATAACCAAGACGAACCGACAAGACGAGTTATTACACTAAATTTATAGTTTAAAAATAATAAAGTTTTAAACTCGGAAACTTGTCGTGCATGAACGTTCTTTATCATTCCATAAAGGTTTCCCAAAAGTGGCGGTTTAACAGTGTTTGGTTCTTCGCGTGCTTGGTCGTCCGTTCAGTTCCCGCCTTTGCATAAGCCTAACATAAACACCAAAAACATTTAGTGTTTTAAGTTAAACGGTAAAAATAACAAAGAAAACAATTTTGCTGAAACAGGGTGCCCTCGAGTGTCGCGGAGGAGTCACCCAGCTCCCTCGCGTGGCGCGGGGGAGCAAAATTTGACCAGATGTTGACCAGGTGACCCCGCGTGTCGCAGAGGGGCCTGGTTTTTCCCCCTGTAGCGCGGGTGGGACACTTTTATAGAAAGTTTTGGATGTTGGCGGCTTTTACCCCTATCCGAATTTTTGTCAAAATTTCGCAATCTTTGAACATAACTTGACCTAACTTTAAGTTTACCATTTTTAGGAATTTTCCTTCACATTTATAGGTTCAAAACCTTGATCCGAACCCGGATCCTTCAGCCTTTCAAATCATTCTTTCAGTGTGAATTTTATTACCCAACCGACCCGTTAGGAGGCATTATGCATTCTAGTTTATACCTCCTATTTTTTTATGTTACTGGAATGATCAACTCTATCAAGGAACTCATTTTTAAATCTACCTTGAAGGTAGTTTGCCCGACCTATTATCCGATGGCGTTTTAGTCAATTTTAGCCGTTTTTCAACCGGAAACTTTTATAAGTTTAAATGAAAACTAGTGGACACATTTAGCTCGTTATTTCGTCCAAATGAATTAGGTCCCCATGGACATAAAGATTCCCAATGGACCATTATTTTAAAACTTATTTAACAACATCCAATCCATAACAATAACATTTGATTTTTTACTTTAACCGGTTTTTAGGCTAAAACATGCGAGTTGATTTTATTTGGTTAGTTGTTCTTTGTGCTAGAACATGTCAGTTTTTTTATGCTAATACATCTGGGAAAGTGATAATTATAATGGTTTGCATAATATGTTTTCATAATCGCTATGGTTAACATAATACACATTTGAAACTTGAGGAAAAGAAAACATGTAAAGTACAGGGACGGTGGGGAAGAAAACTTATAAACCATAGGGACGCGTATTGAAAGGACGCATTTGAATCTGTAGGGAAATACAACATGTAAAACATAGGGATGCGTATTGAAAAGATATAATGGCAAAATAGTCTTTTCACTAGAAGACTAGTAACAGTGTGTGATTAAGGGACACAAATTGTAGCGAAAAGTAAACCTAAGGGATTCAGGTATCCATTTCTTATCTGGCTTAGTGCCCAAAGTCTGTTTAACATTTTCGGAGACGATCCTTTCCATAACCTAAACATCTAAAAAAGTCAAGTAATTAACTTCATATGAGTTCTAGTTACGTGGTTGACATTGGTGTAAAAAAATTAAAAGTGGATTTAGTGTGTGACTTTATCATTCTAAAAAGAAACTTAATTAAGTTCGTGTGTGTTTTTTATAAGGGTAATAATCAAGAATCATTATTCCTAATTTGTGATACCAATCCTATAATCGACTTAATTATTAACTAAATGTTTTCATTTTTTGTTACGAAAGTTTCATCTTTAGAAATCATCATAAGCATTGAACTAGATATACATATGTTACAGCTATACTGTTCATCTTCGTGACTCAATCTCAGAATCCACACACCCACGTTTTGGATTTTCTAAGATCCTGAAGATAATAAATTTTGTGACAATAAGATAGAGCAGGATTTGGTCTCTTAAAGTGTTAAGTCAACTTTTGTTTTTGTCACGTTTTATAGGCAATGAATCATTTGGGCCGTCTACTTTAATATTTTGTAGTAGTTAAAGTGCAGTACCTTTTTTTTGTTGGGAGCATGATTTCCTTGAGGGTACATGAGAGTTCTGGCCCATGACATTATAGCCTAGTGACATCTTAAAGGTGAGATAAAGCTTAGGACTGTTAGGTTCTACGTTCGATTCCCATAAGTGGGTTTTTTCCAAGATTTATTGGGTTTCCTCCTAAATTGATGTATAGACATTGTTGCCTAATGGAGACGGATATGATCGGACGGTTCCACTAGTGGCACGATGATACTCCAGTGCTCCGTCAATGATCTAAATTTGTACTTAAAGAAAAACAAGAGTTGTGGTCTTATTTGCAATTTTTATTAGTTCTAGTACCTCATCTTTTTAACTTTTTGGTTCGGCCATCGACATCAAAGAAGTCAACAGGGCCGGCTACATAGCAGTTGATGTAAAACTGACCATTGGAGTTCACTTAAAGGTGTCTTATTATGTTATCATGTCCATCGCTATTCGCTATAGGGGAGGCTCAATATAATTTGGGGCTTATTACGAACTTTGAAATCGAAGCCCTTTTGTAAAAGTTCTCTAAATATATGAAAGTTTCTTAAATGTATTTATATAACGTCAAAACGTATAATGTTAAAGTTAATTTTCTAGGCACTTCAATTATTCTGTTATCTCTTCTCATTTAGCCATTACTTATATTTTTAACTTACAATATAGATCTTTTTTTTTTGTCATTCCTTCAATCATTATTACAAAATAATTTACATCGAGATAGTTGGTAAACGGGCAACAAGCTGCGCCGCTACCCTAGTGATAGAGTACCCTAGTGATTAAACTTTTTTTCTCGATTCTATGGCCTAAAACGTTTGTTGTAATTGTTTGTACCCTAGTGATAGAGTACTTAGCCAAAGAAGAAGGAGTTAACTGAAGCTTGGAGATAGATCGAAGAAGAAGGAGGTTTAACTAGAGAGAGTTACTTTCTCGAAATAAACATGAATAGTTTGTTGGAAAATAAGTGAAAATAGCATTTTTCACAAATATAGGAAAATGATTTTTTCCTATTTTGGACTAGAAATAAATATAATAAAATGAGCGGGTTTTATATATTTATTTGTGGGTTTGTGTTCTATGTTGGAAGACCTTCGCAACGAACTAAACCACGTCCAAAACGGAGCTAAGATGAATGAGATATCGATGCTCAAAGTTGGGTGTTTGGAACATTCAATGCTGAAACAAAAGGGAAAGTAGCACCTTGTCCCACATCGGATGAGAGTTGGAACTTAAATGGGTATTTAAGGTGGAACTCTCCATCCTTATTGTTTCATGGAAGCACACACTAGTGTCCTCGCGAAGGGTGCGGAGCACCCTAACTCGCACTCGCACGCGCACGCGCACGCGCACGCGCACGCGCTCGCGCTCGCGCGCGCGCGCGCGCGCGCGCGCGCGCGCGGCGCGGGCGATGAGGCGCAATGTGGCGCTTTGATGGCGCACTTTGCACTTTGTGTCGCACTCGCGCTTTGATGGCGCACTAGTGTCCTCGCGAAGGGTGCGGAGCACCCTAACTCGCACTCGCACTCGCACACGCTCGCGCGCGTGTGCGTGGCGTGGGCGATGAGGCGCAATGTGGCGCTTTGTGTCGTGCGCGGCGCACCAGAGTGAGCCAATACGGCGCGACTGTGTGGCGCGCTCGTATAGCCGCACAGGTGACGTGGCGCACGCGCGCATGGACTTGAGCCAAGAGGACGCACCGCATGGGTGACGTGGCGCGCGCGCACGGCTTTGAGCCAAGAGGCCGCACCACGCATGGGCGCGCGCGCGCAGAAAGCTTCCAGCATTGAATAACAGAGCAGTTTCAGTTCAGCTTCGTAACTGACGAGTTAATGGGCTTAGACTGAGAATTAAATGACGTCTTAAATTGCATTGAAGACGTTTAATGCGATTTAAACCTCTCTTTAATTCGTTTTGACTGTTTCAACTTAGGAGCTGTATAAATACAGCTCCATACCCAGCAGAAAAGATAACCAGCAACAACAGCTTATGCATACAACTTTCTTTCTTCTCCTACTCTTTTCTTTGCAGATTTCAAGGTAGACATCGGGTCTTGTGCTAACTCCGGCAGTACTACTGCTCCGGCTGTTGTACCCTGGGAAACAAAACGAGTACTCCTGGGAGACTCGGAATTTGTTTTAAGGGAAGCGTGTGTTCACGTGCCTCAGCCTTCTTCTTCATCTTAAATTCTTGTATTTCTTTTATTTCAGTTGTAATTGTACCAGCAGTTTGTTTTCTTATTTCTGTATTGTAATCTAGTAATATAAATTTGTTATTTTAATTATTTTATGCGAACGGATCCTACAATCTTAAAACAAATTTTTAAAACCGTTCGTGTAATCAAAACCATTCTGTTTGTGATTCAAACCAGTTTTGTTTTCACTCAGTTTGGGTTTTAAAAACAGATTTTTTGTGTTTTCATCTTCAAAGGAGCGACTTTGGTTGAAAACATTTTTTGATTACTTCAGAATTTGTCCTAAAAATTGATAAAACTTTCTGATTTGGTCTTCAAAGTTGGACTTAGAAGCCAGTCAGTAAGTTCTAAAATTATAAATTTTCTGTTTTTGGTCTTCAAAGTTGGACTTAGAAGCCGAAACAGTAAATTGTGGTAAAATTAAAATTTATTAGTTTACTTCTGTTTTGTGCGTAAAACAGAATTTTTTGGACTAAAAAGTTTAAATTTTTAATTTTACAGCATGTCGAACGAGAATGTCAACGTTAACAACACTGCGAATGTTGTGACGGGAACCCCCTTGAACGCCACCACTGTGGGAGCGTCCACAGTGGCCAATCACGCGGAACGACCCGAGAAGTTCTCGGGTCTACACTTCAAAAGGTGGCAACAGAAGATGTTCTTCTACCTGACCACCATGAACCTTGCGAGGTTCTTGACGGAAACCGCTCCCCAACCTGTGGAAGGGGAGACCGACGCACAAAGACAGTGCGCGGTAGATGCGTGGAAGCATTCGGATTTCATATGTCGTGGCTATGTGTTAAACGGCCTAGCAGATGCGTTGTATAATGTGTACTACAACGTCAAGACTTCCAAAGAACTTTGGGATGCCTTGGACAAGAAGTACAAAACGGAGGATGCTGGCACAAAGAAATTTGTGGTAGCCCGTTTTTTGGATTACAAAATGGTTGATTCTAAAAGTGTTATGAATCAAGTCCAAGAATTCCAAATTATACTACATGACATCTTTGCGGAAGGCATGACACTTAGCGAGACATTTCAAGTGGCAGCGTTGATTGAAAAGTTACCTCCTGGTTGGGTGGATTTTAAGAATTATCTTAAACACAAACGAAAGGAGATGACTTTAGAGGACCTTATTGTTCGTCTTCGGATTGAAGAGGGCAATAGAATTGCCCTTAAAGGCAACCAAGCGCAAGCTTCTGCTAGCGCAAATTTGGTTGAGCATGGGCAATCCTCTAAGGGCGCGAAGGGTAAGGGGAAAAAGGACAAGGAGAAAGCAAAGGCTAGCAAACTTGGACCGAAGAAAGGGGTTGTGAAAAAGAAACCTCCAACGTTCCAAGGAACTTGTTACAACTGTGACGAGCCGGGGCATCGGGCTAACCAATGCAAGAAACCAAAGCGTGAGCGTGCGCATATGGTGGATGAAGACGGAATGCCTTTGGTGGCAATGATTTCCGACAAAAGCGCGATGATGGATGAGGTCAATACTGTGACCAACACTCCAAAAGGATGGTGGATTGATACGGGCGCGACCCGTCATGCTTGCGCGGACAGAAGCCTATTTACCACCTTCAAGGCGCTTTCTGGAGAAGATAAGCTGTATATGGGAAATACAGCCACCGCTGACATCATGGGTGAAGGAACGGTGATCTTGAAGTGGACTTCGGGGAAGGAGCTCACTCTAAGCAACGTGTTGTATGTCCCGGACTTGCGCAAGAATCTAGTCTCGGGTTGGTTGCTTAACAAGTTTGGATTTCGTTTAGTCTTTGAGAGCGATCAATTTGTGTTAACTAAACGAGGAATGTATGTAGGCAAGGGCTATGCCCAAAATGGTATGTTCAAATTGAATGTAATGGCTGTCAAAAAGGACATGAATAAAATTGCTACTACTTCTACTTATATGCTTGAGTTTTCTGAATCGAATAAATGGCATGGTAGATTAGGTCACGTTAATTTTAATTCTTTACGCCGGTTAATCAATTTAAATTGCATACCAACATTCCATATTGATTCACACTATAAATGTGAAACATGTGTTGAATCCAAACTTACAAGAACATCGTCCAAATCGGTTGAACGAATAACCGAACCCCTTGATTTAATTCACACTGATATTTGTGATTTAAAAGCGGTACCCACAAGAGGTGGAAATAAGTACTTCATCACGTTTATTGATGATAGTACTAAATATTGCTATGTATATTTACTAAAAAGTAAAGATGAAGCAATAAGTAAATTTATCTTGTATAAAAATGAAGTTGAGAATCAACTTCAAAAGAAGATAAAAGCTTTGCGAAGCGACCGAGGAGGCGAATATGTTGCACCTTTTGCCGATTTATGCGCAAAAAGTGGCATTGTACATGAATGTACACCTCCTTATTCTCCACAATCAAATGGCGTGGCGGAACGAAAGAACCGCACATTGAAAGAAATGATGAACGCCATGTTGATAAGTTCTGGGATGAGCCAGGAAATGTGGGGGGAGGCCATTCTCTCGGCCAATTATCTTTTGAACAAGATACCATTGAAAAAGAGAGACGAGACTCCATATGAGTTATGGAAAAAGAAAAAGCCTTCATATAAATACTTGAAAGTGTGGGGGTGCCTAGCAAAGGTGATTGTACCACCTCCTAAGGCTCTTAGGATAGGACCCAAAACTGTTGATTGCATATTTATTGGGTATGCGCATCAAAGTAGTGCACATCGATTTCTTGTACATGAGTCCAAGAATCCTGATGTACACGTAAACACTATCATGGAGGTGAATCCTAACGTTGTGTCTTACTTTGAAAATGTGTTTCCTTTGAGAAGACAAACACATGCAACGTCATCAACACCTATTTTTTAAGTAGGTGAAAGCTCATCTAGACGAGCTGATGAGGTAGTTCATGATAAGACACATGAACAACCTGAGGTTGAAGAAAGTGACCGTAGGCGAAGCAAAAGGCCAAGGGTTGAAAAATCCTTCGGTCCAGACTTCGTTAGCTATATGGTAGAGGGCGAGCCCAATACATATCGCGAAGCGGTTTCTTCTTCAGAAGGACCTCAATGGAAAGAAGCAATAAGAAATGAAATAGATTCTATATTGCAAAATCATACTTGGGAGTTAGTAGATCTTCCACCTGGTTGCAAACCACTTGGATATCGTTGGATATTCAAAAGGAAGATGAAAACTGATGGAAGTATTGATAAGTACAAGGCTAGGTTGGTGATTAAAGGATTTAGACAAAAGGAAGGTCTAGATTACTTTGATACCTACTCGCCTGTGACGCGCATAACCTCGATTAGATTGGTTCTTGCTATAGCGGCTTTAAGAAATTTGGAAGTTCACCAAATGGATGTTAAAACCGCATTTCTAAATGGCGATTTAGAAGAAGAGATTTACATGGAGCAACCTGAAGGTTTCTCCGCCCCAGGTCAAGAGGGTAAAGTATGTAAACTCGTCAAGTCTTTGTATGGCTTGAAGCAAGCACCAAAACAATGGCACCAAAAGTTTGATCATGTCATGATTGACAATGGTTTCAAAGTAAATGAGTGCGACAAATGTGTTTATTTCAAAGACACAAATGAAGGTTATGTGATTTTATGCCTTTATGTAGACGATATGCTTATCATTGGGAGTAATGATAAAATTATCAAAGCTACTAAAAGCATGTTGAAAGCGAGATTTGACATGAAAGACATGGGTTTAGCGGATGTGATTCTTGGAGTAAAGATCATAAGAACCCAAGATGGTCTTGTGTTAAGTCAATCTCACTATGTGGATAAAATTCTTGAAAAATTCAACTCGGGAGATACGAGTGTAGCTCGAACTCCAGTTGATACCTCCCAACATCTCAAGAAGAATAAGGGAGATGGAGTTGCTCAGTTAGAGTATTCAAGAATTATTGGCAGTCTAATGTATCTAATGACATGTACTAGACCCGACTTGGCTTACGCGGTGAGTAGGCTAAGTAGATACACCAGCAATCCGTGCGCGGATCATTGGAAGGCTATCACGAGGGTGCTTAAATACATAAGATACACAAGAGATTATGGACTGCATTATACCCGACAACCAGCAGTGATTGAAGGATACACTGATGCAAACTGGATATCGGATAATAAAGATTCCAAATCAACAAGTGGTTATGTATTTACACTTGGAGGAGCTGCTATTGCTTGGAAGTCTTCTAAGCAAACGGTCATAGCAAGATCCACAATGGAATCTGAATTTATCGCCTTGGATAAGTCAGGCGAGGAGGCGGAATGGCTACGTCAATTCGTGGAAGATATTCCAAGATGGCCAAAGCCTTTGCCAGCCATATGTGTACATTGTGATAGCCAATCAGCGATTGGTAGAGCTCAAAGCTTGATGTACAATGGCAGATCAAGGCATATGCGACGTAGACATAACACGATACGACAACTACTCTCAACGGGTGTTATCACAATTGATTATGTGAGATCAGCGGATAACATTGCGGACCCGTTTACAAAAGGCTTAAGCAGAGAGTTAGTAGAAACGTCGTCAAGAGGAATGGGACTAAAGCCCGTGGTAAATGGGAATATGAGGGAAACCTAACTTAGTTGACTGGAGATCCCAAGATCTAAGTTCAATAGGACAACTTAATCATATTACCAAACGGAGTCACTGTGGGGGAGTACCCCAAACCAAATAAAAGGGAGTTAGTTATATACTTCCTAGTCCATTCCAATCAGTGACATTGAAGTAAGGCTAAGCATATTAAGGTTAAGGATTTCGGGAAATCAAATAACCATGATGCTTTTAATGATTCAGAGGAATCACCTATGTTAGAGAGAAGTAGGGTCGCTTCGAATGGATTTGTGGGGTGCGCAAATCCTAGAGCTCTCGCAGAACCAGGCTAGTGTTCCAGGACCATAATAGGACACGACAATGAGGAGTTGGCCAAACCAGGGAGAGTATTGTGTGAAGTGTATTGTCGTTTACACAAATGGGGGTATGTTCAAGGACATCGCGTCTACACACCGCTAGTAAGCTAAGTGCGCTTCACAAAAGAAGGTTCAAAGAGGAAAATCTACCTATCTTGCAATACTCAACTGTCGAAGTTTATCGTTGAAAAGTGTAAGGAAAAGATCCATTTCCATACATGTGGGGGATTGTTGGAAATTTGATGAAAATAGCATTTTTCATGTGGGGGATTGTTGGAAAATAAGTGAAAATAGCATTTTTCACAAATATAGGAAAATGATTTTTTCCTATTTTGGACTAGAAATAAATATAATAAAATGAGCGGGTTTTATATATTTATTTGTGGGTTTGTGTTCTATGTTGGAAGACCTTCGCAACGAACTAAACCACGTCCAAAACGGAGCTAAGATGAATGAGATATCGATGCTCAAAGTTGGGTGTTTGGAACATTCAATGCTGAAACAAAAGGGAAAGTAGCACCTTGTCCCACATCGGATGAGAGTTGGAACTTAAATGGGTATTTAAGGTGGAACTCTCCATCCTTATTGTTTCATGGAAGCACACACTAGTGTCCTCGCGAAGGGTGCGGAGCACCCTAACTCGCACTCGCACTCGCACACGCTCGCGCGCGCGCGCGTGGCGTGGGCGATGAGGCGCAATGTGGCGCTTTGATGGCGCACTTTGCACTTCGCACGCTCGCATCGCCGCGAGCCGCTTGAGAGCCGCCTTTGTATTTTTGACCACGTGTGCGTGGTGGAGCACTAGGGTTGCAAGGACCAAGTGGTAGGTGATGCGGCGCATGACGTGGCAGTCATGCGCATGCGCGCGCGGGTGCACGCATGGTGCATGGGTCCTGCTGTGTCGTGCGCGGCGCACCAGAGTGAGCCAATACGGCGCGACTGTGTGGCGCGCTCGTATAGCCGCACAGGTGACGTGGCGCACGCGCGCATGGACTTGAGCCAAGAGGACGCACCGCATGGGTGACGTGGCGCGCGCGCACGGCTTTGAGCCAAGAGGCCGCACCGCGCATGGGCGCGCGGCGCACGGCTGTGAGCCGAGAGGCCGCACCGCGCATGGGCGCGCGGTGCACGGCTGTGAGCCAAGAGGCCGCACCACGCATGGGCGCGCGCGCGCAGAAAGCTTCCAGCATTGAATAACAGAGCAGTTTCAGTTCAGCTTCGTAACTGACGAGTTAATGGGCTTAGACTGAGAATTAAATGACGTCTTAAATTGCATTGAAGACGTTTAATGCGATTTAAACCTCTCTTTAATTCGTTTTGACTGTTTCAACTTAGGAGCTGTATAAATACAGCTCCATACCCAGCAGAAAAGATAACCAGCAACAACAGCTTATGCATACAACTTTCTTTCTTCTCCTACTCTTTTCTTTGCAGATTTCAAGGTAGACATCGGGTCTTGTGCTAACTCCGGCAGTACTACTGCTCCGGCTGTTGTACCCTGGGAAACAAAACGAGTACTCCTGGGAGACTCGGAATTTGTTTTAAGGGAAGCGTGTGTTCACGTGCCTCAGCCTTCTTCTTCATCTTAAATTCTTGTATTTCTTTTATTTCAGTTGTAATTGTACCAGCAGTTTGTTTTCTTATTTCTGTATTGTAATCTAGTAATATAAATTTGTTATTTTAATTATTTTATGCGAACGGATCCTACATAGTTAATATAAAAATTGATGGCTATATAGAGTACTAGTTTAAGATCCCGCGAGTTTCGCAGGTGGCTTAACAGAAACATATAATATCTACTGGCATTGAGATGATCTTTGTAATGAAAGAACTTTACAATATAAACGTATAAAATGATACTGAAATAAAAAATTATAGATAAATGAGTACATGAAAATTACAAATCACTAAAAACTTCTTTATAAACTACATTTGCCGTTTTATTAGTAGGTTTGCCGTCGTTGTCCAAAATCAAAAGTTTAACTCATTGTCTGGTTTTTACTCTGGATAAAGCAACATACAGCTGACCGTGGGTGAAAACTGGCTGTTTCAAATACAGACCAACTCTAGACAGTGATTGGCCCTGGCTCTTGTTGATTGTCATTGCGAAACATACAGCAAACGGAAATTGTCCAAAATCATGTTCCAACTATGACCCATACACCCTTAGCCTTATGTGTAGTTAAGGAGGGTTAAAGTATACCTTCAGGCTTTATGAAACCAAACCAATGTCATTTGTAACTAACAAATATGATGGTTACGTGAATCCTCCTTTAAAGTGTATCTTTAAATTAAACAAAGTTATATGCAATTAAAAAGATAATGTTCATTTAGATTTAGGAAAATGAAGATCGTATTATTGCAAGATATAAGTTAAAATCGCACATATATAAGTTCAATTCAAACAAACTCAGGTCTTATACCTAAATTGAAAGTACAAAGCTCTTTCAGTAAAGTGTGCTCTTTGCATTTTGACTTTAGAAAGTAAATGAATGTTGGGCCACTTTTTGTACCATTAAAACAGTAAAAATAAAACAAACTATATGCCCACCTCTTGCAACCCAACATCAAATCCCCTCCAAATAGGCCAATCTTCACATTTTATCTTCGATCTCCTCGTGAGCCAAACAACAAAAAAAAAAGCTCCTTAATTTCATCAACCACCATATACCATCCCATCCGCTTGCCACCAAAGACTGTATCTACGGTCGGCTCAACCATTTTAGAGGCGTAAAGCGAAGTTTGAAGTTGGGGTCCTCTTAGCTAAGAAGTTAAATATTTCGCTTTCGATCACGAATTGTTTGAGACAATTATAATGTAAGAAAATGAAAAAAAATTACAAAAATTGTTTGGTCCATAAATACTAAAATAAATTTGCTACATTTAAAAATGTGAAAAAATACAATGAACATCTTACCTGGTCAATTTTCGGCTTTGGACATAAGGGAGACCACGATTCAAAATCATACGTCCAAGTCCTATACTCTTGATTGGTCATCATGAAGGTCTTTTGATGTTTGCTTAAATAAAAGAAAAGTTTCAAATAACATGTCAAAGATAAAGAAAAGTTTCAAATAATATGTAAAAAATCAAATAATCTATACTATATTATAATGCAGGAGGGAAGAATTCCCAAAAGTTAAGAACTTCTTCCCCCCTTATTTATAAATAAACCCCTAAAATGAGGGTAAAGTGGTCTTTTAAACCATAATTATTTTTTAGTCCCTCAATCTATTACATTTAAATCCTTGACATTTAACATAATTATGGGTAATTAGTTACACTTCCCCCCCTCTTTAATTCTTTAACGTATTCCTACGATATCTTACAACCTGTAATGTTTTAAAAAAATCCGAAGGTACCATGACAATCGGCACATTTTTTTAAACGTTTCGATAGTTGTCTTTTCTAGCTTCGCCGTGCGTTCATAAAGTACAAATAGCCGATGCGTAAATGTACAATTAATTAAAGCCAACATTTGTTTTTTACCCAAGTCCGCTTTGACCATTACCTAGCTACCGTGCCGGTAATGTATAATGCATGAGGGAGAGGTATTTATCAATTTAAAAATATTATTCTTTTATTAAATTGGGAAAAAGTAGGGAAACTGTTTTCGAATTGTTTTGCCATCTCATCGAGGAATAAATATGTGACATGCATAATCGAAAATTATGAAATCGATAAAACCGATAAAACAATTGTCACTTTGTTAAGATCAAGTTATTAGTTAGTTTCATTTTAACCTTTTCTTTTGGAACACCAACAGATAAAACCCATTTGGAAAAAGTCATAAAACCCTCTAAACACGCAGAGATCCAATTTGGAAAAAGTCATAAAACCCTTCAGGCGGGATAATCATTTCGAATTTCAAACTGACATCTCTCTCTCATATTCTTGTGAATCAGGTCTTTATTCATCCTTGAATCAAAGAAGAAGAACATCAATCCGTTTCCGGCTTAGATCGAAGGTGCATCTCCGGCCAAGGTAAACCTCTAGACCCTAATCGAGTTTTGGGTTGTTTAAATGGTTAATAACCACCGATCTGGACAACGACCGGTGTTCTGGATTCGTTTTCTACATCGACCGGTGGTGTTGTCCATGTCTGAAAATGACCTTTGATTTTCAATTCTTTTTTACATCGATCGACTTCTGCAAACTCCACGATCTTAAAGATTTGTGCATCTTAGTCTTTTTTGGTAGTCAGTAACTGTGGGTATGAAACTTTTGAACAATTATGGCACACCGACAGTCTCTTGAACATACACAACGAGCAGATGCATTAGGCCGAACATAAGAAGATTGAGGTACTCTGAGTTTCGTCTCTTTAGGAACAAGCTAGATTACTCCTGTTGAATTCTTCTTTCCAACTTTTAATTGATTGCAAACACTAGGGTTAGGGTTTTGTTTTTTTTATTCATACACTTACGAGTTTCGTTGTACAATTTGTGTTGTTTTAGGAGGCAAGATGATTGGATTTTTTTTGTATGGTTGTTGATAATCCGGAGGAAAAAGCAATTCTGATGGATTCAAGGCGCTTGAATTGTTTCTAGCCAAGGCAGAACCCAGCAAGGTATCCTGACTGTTGTAAAAGCTTTTTTTTTTTTACAGTTTGTTTTGTTCATGGTAGTATGCTCTAATTATTGAGAAACTTGTAAAGATCAAAGTGCAATACGGTATTTAAAATAGTCGAGCATTTTGGTGTTTTTGCTACTTAACATCTTCATTTTAAAGATGCCAATTGTCTTGGGAAAGTTCAAAGATTTTAGCGAGAAGAGTAATTAAGGGTGGAATGGTATAAATATAATTAGTGGAATATATCTATCCATTTTTGCATGTTGATAATTGTTTTAAACAAACTAAAATAGACATGTAGACAACATTTGTGGGATATTGGGGGTCATTCGCTATTGTATCTAATTCGAAACACCATGAAGCTTACTAACTAAATGTTTTTTTTAATTACAGTGTTCTGTATTGGAGTCACGATTTACAGCAATTACAGGGTTATTTTTGAATGTATTTGACTTGGTTTTTTGATAAATGTCAACCCGCTAAGCCTTAGGCAACAAACGTGATGTGTTTTTGTAGCCTTGAAGCAAGTTGTGAGGCTGTTTTGAACCAGTTCAAGGCTGCTATTATATGAAAGTTGCTAGCTTTTGATTTGGGTTGTTTTGGTTAAGGTTTCGACCCGTAATCGACGTTAAGTGATTTGATTTGGTTATGCTTAATGTTTACCAAGATTTAAAGTGATTTTAGGATCTACAATTGAAGGTAAACGAGTATAGGGGCTGCTGCATTATGTATTAGTTTACCATTATATTTTGGATGTTGTGTTTGCAAAATATTGTCTCTATTTTTTAGTTTGCATATTTTTTAGAGTATATGTTAGCATAGTTGTTTTATTCTCATGTTTGCGCCATTGGTGGTTGTTTTCTTAGCGATTATACTTAGACTTTTCTGCTAATGTCTTTTTGATCTGTGTTTTGTAGCTTATCACATTGTCCTCCATTGTCGTCCTTCAAAAAGGCTTCTCACCTATTGTAATACAGCCTTTGTGTTTATTAGGTAATAATATTTTTATTCATATAATATTGTTAATTTTTTTATAAACCTTTCATTTGAGAAATCTTAGAATAGTTTTAAATTTTTGAACAGTACCCTAGAATTAGAGTCATCAGTTTCAATACATTTAATTTAAATTTTTTGGTGTTAATCTCTAACGGGTTGAATGGTATAAATAAAAATAACCGCTAGAGGAAATGGGTACAGGTGTGGTAGCAGGTAGATTGGGTGTTTTTTTTTGTCTTATGCATCTGATTGATCAACCCTTTAGTAAGTGATAAGGTTGAACTTGCCACCTCCAATAGAAACTGTCGTTTTGTTGATTGGTATTTAAAACAAATCATTTGCCTTTGTAGAGCCATATGGTAAAAGAAGCTACATAAAATCATTGTGTATTTTATTGCCCTCCTTTTTAGTTTTTATTGTGCAGACGTAATAAGAAGCTACTTTGTATGTTCTTATTTGTTTTATGCTTTAGTTGTAGCTTTATTTTTTACGTTCTTTGAAGTTTATTTTTGTTATTTCTAACTTGTAATAGTAGCATATGAATTGTTGAATTGCATTTTTTAGTACAATTGTTTGCAACTCAAGAGTTCATACCAATGATTTAAAGAAGTTCATCCACTGAAGGTTGCAACCGTATGCATGTTGTTATGAACGATTAGACAATTGCTATTTATTAAACTATCGATATGTATATTGTCTAGGTATACAATGCTAATCTATAAGTGTTATCTTAGTCGAGCCAAATGATCAAGCCACGAGTTGAGGCGATCTTGGCTCTGACTCGCCTCATTTACAAAGCAAGCTGAGCTGGCTAGGCTCGCTTAAAACCGGGCTAATTTTAAGTGATCTATTTTCGAGCAAATTTGAGTGAGCCACAAACTTTTTGAACAACTCTACTCCGAGTCTTGCTTACAAAAGGCTTAGAAATTGTGTAGACAATAAAAAAATCTTAAACCAATAATAATTAGTTTTTTTTTTTCCTCAGTACTTCAAGTTAAGTCAACAGTCATTTTCTGCCTATGATAATATTTTTGTCCCAAGTTAAGTTTTCGGTTATTTAACTGAAAACCGAACCGACCCAATGTTCATAACCTATTATTCATAGCCAAAATAATCAAAATAGACCGATTTTTGAAATAACTTAACTGAAAAATTTAGTATTGGTTACAGCTCAAAACTGAATCGAACCGTTCCATGCGCACCCCTAATTTCACTAACCTAAGCGTTATATTACCCGCCGCATCGCGCGGGCACCTTACTAGTATGAATAATGCATGTGTATATAGATTAGATATGAACAGCATCTTTAGAGGTCGGATGCAGACCTCAATATACTTGAAAATGTAAACTATTTAAGTATGTCTCTATATAGGGGAGTGTCAACAGATTAGGTAGTTGACATAGTGGGCAATAGGTCAATAGATGGTTTGACAATGTCAAGTAACATTGATGGGTTTGACCTTAGATGAGGGGGTAGAACACGTAGTTTTGACTTAGCTAAACAATGACCAGGTAAATAGGTGATGGAACCACCGACCAAACATGGATTCTTTGGTTAAAAAACTTTCGTATATTAAATGATCAATACTCAAATCCAACAAAATTTAACGTTATATTCTTCTAAACCTAAACACGCAGTAGTTATGAAAAAAAAAAGTCAATCTCCTTTTAAAAATAAAGACCCAAGAATGAGTGTGGTAAGTAATAATTACAATTTAGAACTTAAAAAAAGTATACATATAAATCCCAAAGGAAGAACTCCTAAACCTTGTTAACTACACAAAAATTATTGCCCAAACGTATTGCTAAAACCCCCCAAACGGAAAATTAGTTCCGAATGCAGGCCCAATCTTAAGAAGGAAACCAACGCACAAATGGAAAAGAGCACCCCCAAATTGGAACTTAACCTCGAATGAAGACTCAAACCCAAAGACGAAAATCAAACAACAAATACAAAGCTCAACTTTCAATAAAAGATATTAACCTAAACATTATACAAACACAACTCACCAGAAAACGTGAGAGGCAAAACTCGGCGAAGAAGATCACCAACATCAATCAATCCACAAACCTTGATAGATGAGAGTCACTTGAGAAGATTGGAAACTCGAAACAACATTGTCTAACTGCGACATGAAAACCAATTGGAAAAAACACTAAATACATACGGCAAGTGCGTATTTTTAGAGTAATACCATACCAAGCATGTGTCGTACCTCCATCAAAATAAGAATGTAGTATGATGTGGTTAACTTCCCTGAAGTCTGGTGCCTAGCTTCATCCCAAAGGAGAGCGACAGCAAGACCTTGAAAAAAGAAAATTAATGAGAATAATATGCATGAAATGTTTTGGTTGGTTGGTGAATTGGTAAAAAAGTGGTGCTCATATTTAGACTCGGGCTCGGTTAAACTCTATTCCATTCGAGCTAAGCCCAAAAGAACATTTTTCTACATCTATGAGGTCACTTTATTCAAATACAAACTAAATGGGTCAAGACGACCCATAGACATTTCATGTGGTTATAATAATCAAAATACAACTTAAATGGGTCAAAACGACTCATAGACAATTTATGTGGTTATAATAATCAAGATACAACTTAAAATGGTCAAAACGACATGTCATAACTTCCAATGCTTTAAATTTACTAAATGAACCTTCATAGACATATTTAAGCACAAAAGAACATTATTCTACATCTGAGTTGGTTAAATTTATCATTTACATGGTATTTTTACTTGTACGTGCAAGCTTAACAGAACATTATTTCAGTCGAAGGACGTATTACCTGCAAGCTAACAGAAGCAACGCTCTGACCCAAAAATTCACATGGAAGCTGCCAAAAATTTAAATCAACATGACCTATTAGAGACCCGTTACAAAATGAAAAAATGTTATCAGATGCTAGTTACAATAAAAATCGCAATATAAAATATGAACTATTACTATAATTACCAACAAAATAGAAGCACAAAAAGTTGTAATTTCTCATGTTTCTATTTTTTTAAAAGTTTTCAGACTATCATGCTTGCACTTTAATTGTACAACATATAAGAAGTTGGCAAAAATGTATAAATTAGTTTGAAATAAAATTATATGAACGATCCAACCATAAATTAGTTTGAAACCAATAACAGGCTATCCTTTTAGTTTTCATTCATTAGAAATAAAAGCTATTAAATGGGATAGAACCAAGTTTCGTAGTAAATACTTTTCGAATATAAATGAAGCAAAAAAAAGAAATAAAAGCTGTTAAATGGGATAGAACCAAGTTTCGTAGTAAATTATATGCAAGCTAACATTATTCTACATCTGAGTTGGCTAATTTTATCATTTACATGGTATTTTTACTTGTACGTGCAAGCTAACAGAACATTATTTCAGTCGAAGGACGTGTTACCTGCAAGCTAACAGAAGCAACGCTCTGACCCAAAAATTCACATGGAAGCTGCCAAAAATTTAAATCAACATGACCTATTAGAGACCCGTTACAAAATGAAAAGATGTTATCAGATGCTAGTTACAATAAAAAACGCAATATAAAATATGAACTATTACTATAACTACCAACAAAAGAGAAGCACAAAAAGTTGTAATTTCTCATGTTTCTTTTTTTTTTTTTAAGTTTTCAGACTATCATGCTTGTACTTTAATTGTACAACATATAAGAAGTTGGCAAAAATGTATAAATTAGTTTGAAATAAAATTATATGAACGATCCAACCATAAATTAGTTTGAAACCAATAACAGGCTATCCTTTTAGTTTTCATTCATTAGAAATAAAAGCTATTAAATGGGATAGAACCAAGTTTCGTAGTAAATATTTTTCGAATATAAATGAAGCAAAAAAAAGGATTATAAAGAAGAAGCAGGTTTGTATTCATTTAAGGGTCTGATTTGGGATAAGATCTAATCATACCGAGCAGAGCTAGACTGGTCTGGTTCCTGAGTCCAACCTTTTTTTTTTTCAGTTCAGATTGAATCATGGCTTGATCGGTTTTGGTTTTGTCAAGATTCACAACTTTATATATCACCATAATTGAATTTAAAAAAAAAAATTACCCTCGGAAGGTGATGTCTAAAGAGAACCGTTTGCTCCGCATTCTATTCTGAAATGTGATCTATTAGCGGAGACACCGCTAAGATACTTGGTTTTAAAAAGCACGAAGGGCACTAAAGCGACAGATTGAATTTTGTAAGGACACAAGGTATTAGCTGTTAATGAAATGATCAGTTGAGTTAATTCGGAATATCATAGAACTCACTTATCTATTGGGCATATTAAAATGGAAAAGTGCTTGAAAAGAAAAAAAACAAAGACCTTTGATGTATCGAAAGAAGCTAATCCGATTTGGCGAGCAACGTCATTTAGCCTTTTTGCTGAAATCTTTTTAGTGCCATAACTTGATGCATCTTTTAAAGAATAGAAAGTAGTTAGTGTAATTAAAGAAATAAAAGCGAGTGTTGTAATTGGACTAACCGATTGAATTATTGTTCCACGAAGCACAACACGGCAGACAATTATAGCGAATGAAACTCTCAAAAGTTCCAAATTTAGGGATTGTGATTTGATTAAAACTTCGAAAGGAAAGCCATCATATTTATAGAAACCGCAATTTGGTGAAAGAATAGAGCACGATTTCTTTGTGTGTGATTGATAAGGCTGTGACTTAACAAAAACGGGAACCTAACAAAACTGTTTAAAAGATCAAAACATGAACAACTCATACAAAATATTATGGTACATGATATATAAACCTGCTAGTTCCATTGTTACTGTTTCAAAATCATCTATTTCAAACAAAGACAAACCTAGTGGCAACCAGGATGACCTTTACAACCTAACAAAACAACATCAAGTTACTAAATGATCATGATTTTGCATTGAATGATCAGCAAGTGAATAATATTTATCAATTAATTAATTCTACATTGATATGATGAGCAAGTTACTAACTGATCATAAGTCTTTTCATGTAAGGGCACCATGAAAACCAAGTTTAATATCATAAAAAGAACTTATATGTGACTTATGAACTTATTTGACATTCCCATTTCTGAACTTAAAACCATTCAGAAATCCTTGTTCACGCTACCA
The DNA here is from genome assembly GCA_030545235.1 of Helianthus tuberosus. Classification (NCBI taxonomy): domain Eukaryota; kingdom Viridiplantae; phylum Streptophyta; class Magnoliopsida; order Asterales; family Asteraceae; genus Helianthus; species Helianthus tuberosus. The sequence goes on from CM060405.1 coordinate 32,174,671, forward strand.
AAAGCTGATATATGATTGGAAAGACTTAAAAAAATAAAAAAAAGAGCATTACATAAACGAAAGGCGAACCTTTGACAATTTCTTTAATAAGACCAGATGGAAAATCCATGATCCAAAAGTATCTAAACTGCAGGAAAACATAAAAAGTTGAAGATGAAATTCTTACTAACTAAACCTATGCAAAATGCCCCAATTTAACCTAGAACCCTAAAACACGGTCTGCTAACAAAACTCTCAGTAAATTATAATAATAATGAAATCAATTACCTGTGACTTAGAATCGCTAAACTCTTCGGTGCCGCCGCCGCCGTCGCCGTTGGCTCCAGCCGAAGGAGAAGAGCCTCCGCCGTGAAAGGTTTTAACATCTTCACCGTTCCCTTCGTACCTTTCTTCGTAATCTGTCATCTTTTTGTTGATTATCAGATCTCGTTTTACAATCAAGGAAGACGTGTTGAGGATTGAACAGAGACGGCGATAGATAATGAGGGGAAATTAGGGTTCTTTTGAAATGGGTGAGAGAAAAAAAAGTGGATGAAAGATTGGAATGATTGATCTGATTAGATTAGGTTTAGATTGGAGAAAAAAAGGTAAACGGTTGTGAAAGAGAATGGCGCTCAAAATGATTGAGGGAGTGGTATTGGAGTGCCACGTGGCATCTAGTGGTTTAAGCAAATGTCATGTGGCATAAGTTTGTTTTATTTTATTAGAAGTAGTAGATGTTTGGCAAAAGTAGCTTGTGGCTGGTCCCTGAAAACTGGTAACTGTAGCTGTTGCTTTTTAGATATATTTAGGTGTTTGACAAATTTGCTGGAGCTTTTAATAAAATGTATAAAATGACTAAAATAAACATAACTAAAAACTTCATTATCTTTAGAGGTTAAAATAGTCATTTTTTCCCTAAAAGCTTATAGCTCCTTCTAAACGCTACTAGTATGAGCGTTCAACCAAAAGCTTCAAGCTCCTAAGCTAAAAGTTTCAGGCTCCTTCAACCAAACAAGGCTTTTTATTGAGTATGAGTTTTTTCTTAAAAGCCTAAAGCTAGAAGCTCCTAAAAGCTCCATGCCAAACATACCCATAGCCTTACATCGACACATTATTTAATGGGATATTGGATTTTAATAACCCCAACTTTCACCAATTGGTCAATAACACTCTCAACTTTCAATTTGTACACCAGCACTCCCAACTTTCAACTTATTGGCCGATAGCACTCCCTAACTAACTGAACCCTAGTTTTTGCTGATGTGTCTCTTTTTGCTGATGTGGCTCTTTTTGCTGATGTGGCACATGATGTGGCAACGGATGTGGCATTTTTTGATGATGTGGCAGCCGGCATGGCATTTCTGATGACGTGGCAGCTGACATCAGCTAACGGGTTAGGGTTCAGTTAGTTAGAGAGTGTTATCGGTCAATAAGTTGAAAGTTGGGAGTGCTGACGTACAAATTGAAAGTTGGGAGTGTTATTGGCCAATTGGTGAAAGTTGGGGTTATTTAAATCCAAAATTCGTAATTTAATAACTGACCACTAAGGACATGATAAAGAAATGCACAAATTAAACCAAATAATGCACTAAAACACGCGCTTGAAAATGGGAAGCATGTGACGTGGGTTGGAGACGTGCATGGCTGGCACTATGGGCGGACGATAATGGAGGCCCGATGGTGCCTCGTCTCCCGCCGATTTTTCAGGCGTAGTGTAAAATTTACCAAAAACTTGTTTTTTTAGTGTAAAAAATGTGACCACTAAGAAATGTGTTTTTCAAATGAGTTTTGTGACCATTAGAAAGATCATGGGATGGAATATATAGTATCAAGTTGCGTAATAAAGTGGTGATCATAACATTATTAGTAACAACATGAATTATCTTGAAAGCTAATCCACAAGCAAACCAATTTAATCATATATCTTAATGAAAAAGAAAATATATTAGTTTATTAGTTTAACTTAGTTTACAAATTTTAATAAAACTTCTAAGTTCTTATCATAATTCAATTCGATCGGTGTTTTTTTTCTTTTAGTTATGAAAGTTACCAAAGGGCTTGTTATCTAATGGTATCAAGGTGCATGACAAAAATGTTCTTAGTTAAGTGTTTGAGGATTTTAGTACAGGCTGGCCCGGGGTGTAAGCGGAGCTCCACCGCCATCACCAACAAGCCGTTCTAAAAAAAAAAGTATACGGATGATGATTGGTATAGATTTAATAGTAGCTAGTTGACAAAGAGGCCAAGAGGGTGTGTAAATTATTTTTTCTTTATAATTGTGAAAGTTGGGCTTCGGCCTTTCTAATGAAGAGAAAATTGTGAAGGGGGCCGCCATAAATCATCAAATCGGCCCAGGATCAGTATTTTTTATTTTTTTTAATCTTCTTTATATGTCTATGAAAGAAAAACCTAAAATAAAGAATTGCTATTTTTCTTCCTTTTAGTCGAATTCAAGACATCTAACTTAGTTGTTCCATCATAATTATTAGGTTTTTTTGAATGGCTAATGTTACTCTCCCAAAGTTCTATATTTACAAATATAATCATTCTTGTTTGTGATTGAACCCAAGACCTCCCGCTAAGAGACAAGAGCCTCTACCAAGTGAGCTAACCCCACTTGGTCATAATTATTAGTTACATCGGATTAATTCAACAGTTCAATTGGGTGGGTGGTGGTCAATGGGTAAAAGTAAAGCCTTTAAACAGTTGTGTTTGGGAGTGAGAGGTCTAAGGTTCAAGTACCACAAAGAGGTCTAAGGTTCAAGTACCACAAACGACAGGGACATAGAATAAAAAAAATCCATTCTGAAAAAAGTTCAGCATTTAAAAAACTAAGGTGGTGTTTGTTTTTGAAGAGGTAAAAGGTCTGCAGTCTGCGGACCACATCTGCATGTATCTGCAGGAGAAGAGGTGGACCAAAGGTCTACAGTCTGCAAGGAGAAGAGGGTTTGTTTTTTATTCTACAAAAAAATATTCTCAACACACACAAACACACACTTTACACACACAAACCTCTTGTTCTCTCTCTCTGCATCACCACCGCCACAACCATCTGCCTCACCAAGCACCACCGCCACCACCAAGCACCACCGCCACCACTTCAGCCACCGTCAACCACCTCCACCGAAACCCTAATTTCACCATCTTCAAGGGTTTCGATTTGGGGGTTTCTGAAGAGAGAGAGAGAGAGGGAGGAGAGAGCGATCCAGAGAGAGACGGCGGTGGTTACGGTTCCTGTGATGATGATGATCGATGAAGATGATGACGATGATGTTCGATGATGATGATGATGATAACAGATGATGACGGAGATTTTGTTGGTGGAGGTGATTGGGGGTGTCGGGTGGAGGAGATGGGTGAACGTGGGGGTGGCGGTGGTTGCGGAGATGTGGTGGTGGAGGTGGTGGCGGGGATGTGGGGATGGAGGTGTGGAAGAAGAGGTGAGAAGAGGTAAAGGTATGTGCCAAGAAGACTTGGGTCAATGTATGTGCCAAGAAGAGGTCTCGCAGACATTTTTTTAATGAAAGGTCTGCGAGAAAACAAACAAGCTGCAGACATGAAACGTCTGCCCGCGTCTGCGCGACGCAGACATAAGTGGCCAGAAATGCTTCTGGCCAAAAAACAAACACCACCTAAATTTATTTTTGGAAAATTGGATTTTAATACTCTCAACTTTGACCTATTAGTCGGATTAATCCCAACTTTGAAAATGTTTACTGACAAACTATTTTCTCCAGCAATTCTATACTAACTAAAAATTAACTCAGTTAACTTTTTGATGACGTAGATTACTTATGTTACAAAAAGTACTCTTTACAAAATAGCAATAAAACAAGGTTTGTAACGTATAAATTATGAATATCAACTTATTGAGTTTAAAAGTGTTATTTGTTTATAGTTTGAATTTGGAACACATACTTAATTTTTATAGTCTTTGTGGTTGACGACGGGCCAGTGGGGAAACCCACTTTACCCGCTTTGGGCCTTTTTCTCTAGAAGCCCAATTACTCAAAGGCCCACTGGACATAATAACCTTGCTCGCTAAGGTTTCTTCTATTTGCAATGGGCGGGAAACAGCTAAGGAGAACAGAGCTCATTAAATGCTTGACAAGAAGCGGCTCCGGTCTAAATCACTGTACTTATCCGGCAGACTATTAATGAAGAGGGATATCCTACCGTTGGGGGTCAGACACGTGTCTGACCTTCCCAAGAACCTCCAAAAGCCGTCGGATCATGCATGGGAGAACCCGTAACAAAGATAAGGGCTTGCTATTATATAAGAAGGGAAGGAAAGAGCCAAGGCAGGTATCATCTCCGGTTTACTCTCATTTACTACACCTTCATTTACTCTCCACACATTAACTTCCGACCAATATTCTCTCATATTTACTACACACGCACATCAATAAGATTCACACCAAAGAGGAAACCTTTCGGTGACTATTCTCATCGGAAGAAGCTCCTCTCATTTCCGGCAAGCTTACTTACTCTCACGCCGGAGCTTGGTCACGGATCCCCCTCCCGGGGTCCCCCGTGACGAGGCTAACGGTTTATTCTTTTGTAGCAAGCAAGGATAAAAGCTCTTGACGTCACCGAAGATCCAACTAACGTCATCCGGAGGTTGGGTATTCGACATTGGCGCCATCCGTGGGACATCAGCTTGCCCGGTGTTCCCACATCAACACTCGACGTCCAGAGAGCAGCTTATCCTGTCAGAGACAACATGACAACCCCACATAACTCACGTGTCACTCAGACGGCACAAAACGATTTGGATAAGGTCACCATAGAGGATATTACTCATGAAGAAGGTAACGAGAACCAGGTAGAAAATCCGGGAGAAACGGAGCATATCACTCCTGATTTCGTGGCCATGCATAGGGAAAAGATAACCAAGCATCTTGAGGACTTAAAGAGACAGGAAAAACTCGACAGCCTCAGAGCCAGGCTTTCTTTTAACACACCCTCTAGCCAGGAAGGAACGAACCTTCAAAACAAGAACAACAGTGGTGACCAGCTGGAAACATTTGTGTCTGCCCTAAGGCAGATGTCCTCCGAGGAAAGGGAGGATCTGATCACAGGCCAGAAGTCCAAGGAGAAAGAAAAAGGGAAAGATAACTTTGGTGACGGCGGCTTGGACCAACCATACTTGCCACGAGACTTAGCCGAGGTCTCAAAGTTCACAAGAAGAATCTCAGAAGCACCCATGCCTCCCAAGACAAAGCTACCACCAGGCTTTGATCGGTATGATGGAACGAGAGATCCAGAAGATCACCTGCATGCCTTCAGAGGAGCGGGGCAGCTAGGAAGGTGGCCTATGCCAGTATGGTGCCACATGTTTGTGCAAACCCTAACGGAAGGAGCCCGGCTTTGGTTCGATAGTCTCCCCCCAGGGAGTATAGACAGCTATGAAGAACTGAGTGAGAAATTCCTCAGGAACTTTGGCCAACAGAGGAAGGTGGTCAAAAATCCGAACGAAATCCTTCATATCAGACAAAGGGACAACGAACGAATAGACCAATACATGGAGAGGTTTGTTAAAGAAAGTATGAACATCAAGGACGTCCCGGAGGTCATGAAGATTAGTGGTTTCATAAATGGGCTGAAACATGCACAGCTATGTGAAAAGCTGGGAGAGGAGTTTCCACCCTCCTTTGACAATCTTATGGACAGAGTCCGGGCCTTCGTCCGGGGAAAGGACACGGTCAGCAAAGCAAAGGAGACGGATGTCACACCTCGGAGGATTGCCCCGGCTGCAAGACCCCCTGATAAAGGTACACCCTATTCCCGGAAACCCGCCTTTGATAGAATGTTACATGACAGGGTAAGGCCCTCATACTCTCCCTATAGACCCCGAGGGAGAGGTCCCCATCCCTACCCCGATAGCTTCACCCCTCTCATTAAGACCCCAAGTGAGATACTAGCCACAGAGAGGGTAAAGAATTCTTTTCCGAGACCACCCCCCATAAAACCGGGACCAAAGGCACAACCAAACGAATACTGTGAATTCCACAAAGGTTTCGGGCACAAAACCGATGACTGTATGTACCTCAAAAGGGAAATAGAGGCTGCGGTGAAAACGGGGAGACTGACCCATTTGGTCAAGGAAATCAAGGAGGGGGGAGGGGATCGCAAGGGAAGAGATGCAAGGGAGCCGGGGAGGGCAGACGTTGATATGATCAGAAGGAGAAATGAGTTTGATACCACCCGAAGTGTAAAGGCCAGAATCCTAGGCTCCCCGAACTGCATGAAAGCTCCCATCCTCATGCCATATTTAGAAGAAAGCGAGGTGCAACGACTCCCGCTGAATATCTCAGCTGTAATAGCGGGGCACAAGGTGTCGAGGATACATGTGGATGGAGGGTCAGGCGTTGAGGTAATATACGAACACTGCTTTCTTAGGTTCGATAGGGACATAAGAGATAGGTTGGAGGAAGATTCTATCCCATTGGTAGGGTTCAATAACAGTGTGTCACATCCCCTGGGAAAAATCAAGCTCCCATTCACAGTTGGTGTAGGGGATCGGGTCCGAACGATAAACCTGACCTTCACAGTAGTCAGGGCACCCTCTAAGTACAACGCAATCTTGGGGAGACCCGGAATTGGAGACCTGCAGGCACAAGCATCCACTCCCCACGGAGCTTTGGTATTTCAAACACCAAAAGGCCTCGCATGGGTTAAATCCGCCTACGAAGTAGTTTCTTCCGTATCCAAAGGGGAAGAACTAGGGAAATCTCAGGGAAAAAAGGTGGAAGAATGGGTCCTCTGCGATAGGTTCCCGGAACAGACAGTCAAGGTGGGAAGTCACTTGAGTGACAAATGCAAGAGTGCCCTGAAGGAGCTGCTCCTCCATAACGTAGATGTGTTTGCATTTCAACATGGAGACATGACAGGGGTCCCAAGGAGTCTAACGGAGCACCGGCTTAACACATTTACATGGGCAAAACCGGTGAAACAAAAGAAGCGGAGTATGGGACCTAATAAAAGAAGGGCTGCTTGTGAAGAAACTCGGAAACTACTCAGAGCGGGGATAGTCAGGGAAGTTAAATACCCATCCTGGGTTACCAACCCAGTCATGGTTCAGAAAAATGACGGGGGATGGAGGATGTGCATCGATTTCCAAGACCTAAACAAAGCATGTCCCAAGGACTGTTATCCTCTTCCGGAGATAGACACCCAGGTGGACTCTTTGTCTCAATACCCCCTGAAATGTTTCCTGGACGCCTACAAGGGATACCACCAAATTCAGATGTCAGTAGAGGACGAAGAAAAAACCGCCTTCATCACAGACGAAGGGACGTTCTGCTACACCAAGATGCCCTTCGGCCTCAAGAACGCTGGCGCCACATACCAGAGGTTCATGAACACCCTGTTTAGGGAGCAACGAGAAAGGAACTTGGAGGTGTACGTTGACGATATTGTTATCAAAATCTTGACGGAGACGGCCATGATAAGCGATATAGCCGAGACTCTCCACACTATGCAGGACGTGAACATGAAGTTAAACCCTGGGAAGTGCTGTTTCGGAGTAGAGGAGGGGAACTTCCTGGGAGTAGTGGTCACCAAGGGTGGGATCAAAGCAAACCCGGAGAAAACCCAAGCGGTGGCTGAGATGCGATCCCCCAGGTCCCTGAAGGACATCCAGCAACTGAACGGAAGACTGATAGCATTAAACCGTTTCTTATCGAAGGTGGCTGACAAGACCCTTCCCTTTATGAAGGTATTGAAAGACTGCCTCCAAACAAACAAGTTTAAATGGACCGCGGAGGCTGAGGCAGCCTTTCAAGAAATGAAAGCATACATCTGCAAGCTCCCAATGCTGGCCACCCCAGTACCCGGGGACCCATTGCTCCTGTATCTATCCGCCTCAAAGACGACCATAAGTGCGGTCATGATGGTAGAGCGGGAAGGGAGACAGATCCCCATATATTTCATCAGCAGGACGCTTAAAGGACCTGAGGAACGGTACATGCCTTTGGAGAAACTCGCATTAGCTCTTGTCTTCACATCCCGAAGACTCAGGAGGTATTTCCAAGGGCACAAGATTACCTTAATGACTGATCAGCCCCTTCAGAAGGTACTTAGGAGGCCGGAGCTGTCTGGGCGGCTAGCTAAGTGGGCTGTGGAGGTAGGGGAACACTCTCTAGAGTTTAAACCCAGGACAGCCATGAAAGGACAGATACTGGCTGACTTCTTAGCAGAAGTCCCTGAGGACGAAGAAAGGGAGCTATTAAAATGGGAAGCTTTAGAGAAAGAAGAAAGAGAGAAGGAAGATGAGGCGGTGTGGAAGTTGCTCACCGATGGAGCATCCAGTGAAGAGGGAGGTGGAGCTGGAATCACACTAATAAGTCCTGAGGGGGTCGAGCTGACATATGCTGTAAGGCTGGATTTCGAGAACACCAACAATACCGCAGAATATGAGGCCCTCCTAGCAGGGATGAGGCTGGCACAAAAAATGAAAGCAAAACATGTGGAAGCCAGCACTGATTCACAGCTAGTAGTAAAACAGTACCAAGGAGAATATGAAGCTAAGGATAGCACCATGGCTCGATACGTGGAGAAAGTTAAGGAGACGGCTAAGGCATTCAAAACTTTCAAGCTGGAGTACATCCCTCGTGGAAGGAACAGGAAATCTGATGCACTTAGCAAATTAGCCTCGGTAGCATTTGACCACCTCGCGAAAGAAGTCAAAGTGGAGGTCCTGACATCCTCCTCCCTTAACACAGCAGAGGTTGCCACGGTCGAAAGTCCCCAAGAAACATGGATGACCCCAATAGTCAGATTTCTCCGGGATGGAACCCTACCTGAGGGGGAGTGGGCTGCCCGAAAGATAAGGGTCAGGGCCCTACAGTATGAACTGATCGAGGGAGAGCTATACCGGAGGTCATATCTGGGCTCGTCCCTGAAGTGCGTTGATACGGAGGAAGCTGAATATGTGGTTAGGGAAATGCACGAGGGGATTTGCGGAATGCACTCGGGACCAAGAACGATAGTAAGAAAGGCAATGAATGCGGGGTTTTACTGGCCACGGATGTACGAAATGGCATCCGAAGAAATCAAGAAGTGTGACAACTGCCAGGTGCATGCACCGATGACCCACCGGCACAAACACCCCATGGTACCAGTTTCGACGTCGTGGCCGTTCCAGAAATGGGCCATCGACATAATTGGGCCTTTCCCGGAGGGTCCGGGGGGGGGGGGGGTTAAATACGTGGTGGTGGCCATTGACTATTTCACTAAATGGATTGAAGCAAAGCCATTGGCAAAGATCACTGGAGACCAGATGAGAAGGTTCGTGCTGGATAACATCATATGCAGGTATGGGGTTCCAAGGGAGTTGGTGAGTGACAACGGGGTCCAATTTGCTGGAAGACCCTTCAAACCATGGTGCGAGCAGATGCGGATCCAACAAGTGTTTACTTCCGTTACCTATGCCCAGAGTAACGGGTTAGTGGAGAGAGCCAACCAAAGCGTCATCAAAGGAATGAAGGGTAGGCTTGGGAGGAAACAGAAAGGCTGGCTGGAAGAACTTCCATTTGTGTTGTGGGCTATCATCCCTGCTGAGATCGGATCCCCAACTGCCCGAATGAAGCTTCGGGATGAGGAGAATGAGCAGGACCTCAGGATGAACCTAAACTTGTTGGAGGAAAGAAGGCAAATAGCAGCAGTTAAGGAGGCCCAATACAAAAAGCTCCTGGGAAGTTATTACAACGCCAGGATGAAGAAGCTCAACATCGTCCTAGGGGACCTAGTTCTTAGGGCCAACGAGGCTAGTCTGTAGGAAAACACCGGGAAGCTAGGCCCCAACTGGGAAGGACCCTACAGAGTCACGTGGGCGAATGGCAAAGGGACGTGCAAGTTGGAAACACTGGAAGACAAGGAGGTTCCCAGGACCTGGAACCTCATGCAGCTCAGGAAATATTACATGTAAGGGGTGTACCCCCAAGGAAAATGGCCAAGAGCCACTTTTGTAATAGATAACTACATGTACGAGGGCCTTCCCCCCAAGAGGATGAACCTTTTGTAAACAATCTATGACGGGAAGTATAAGCCCCCAAAGATTAAATGAAAGACGGACGGAAACGTCCCATTTTGAGAACACAATGGACAATTGCACCTGGGCAGACGTGCCTAGGGACACCATTAAATCTAAAACTAGAACAAACAAACACACGCGTATGAGGCATTCAAAGCATGCTCAATAGCCCGGCCGTGGGGCTAATAAAGGTCTAGCTAACCTAAAACGGACAAAACAAGTTAAAAACATAGCACCGCGTTATAAACTTGTCCACCGATTGGCCTCGAACAGACAATCACAGTTTAACGAAGCAAACAACAAAAAAAAACAAATAATGCAAACACACCCGTATGTACAAAACTACGAAAGGGAATCTGCTTTATTTACTACAAAATACATATACAAAGAAAAGCCCTAACAACTTGGGTAAGAATTAGCAATATACAAGATTGCAAACACAGCAAGGAAAAACGAAAACATAGCTCCTCGCTAAAATAGCCTAAGAACCCCCAGGAAATCACCAAACTGGCCTCCGGTAAGAACCCCTGCAAAAGCAAAACAGGCAAGCAACAGGCTACAAAGCAAAAAGGCTATACATAACCATGAGCCATACGGTTAAAGGTCGAAGTGGTCCCCAACACAAAGGACCACCCACGATAGTCAAGCAAAACACACAAGTATCCTAAAGTAAGTTAAAGTTATTACAGCCATATCGAAGTGCATCAAATATTCGGAATTCATTGGGGATCACCCCCGGAAAGAGATGGCGGAGACGGAGGACCGGCAGAGGAGAACAGGGTTTTCAATTCATCAATAGAGATCAAGGGATGCTCCAGGATTTTGGCAAGGATGGCTGGGGTTTTACGCCCAAACTCCTCGTTCAGTTTGGACAGCCTCTTTTTTGCCTTAGAGTTATAAAGAGGAGTCTCCTTTCTACCCAAGCCTTGGGCAGAATAGGCATAACCATCCTTTAATCCCGCCTGATAACCAACATCCCTATAAGCCCTGTAGACCTCCTCCAAGCCACTTTTAAAGTCCTCCGATTGAGCAACAGCAGCGAGAAAAGCCCCAAAACCTTCAGTAATCAACCAATGCTTCTCCCCCGCCAATCGCTGGTTATCATCGGAAGTCACCCCGTAGTCTGCATACATGGTGTTGAGCTGCTCCTGGGAAACGGAGCCGACTTCCTTCAAATGCTTCAGCTCAGCAGCAAGCTCCTCCTTCTCCTCAACCAACGACGCCATCTCCCGCTCCCAAGCCCGTTCCTTCCTCTCAAGCATAGCCCCAGCCCCCTAAACAAAGAATCAGTGAGTATGCATGTATAAAAAAAGGGGGGGAGAAAACTATGCACCTTCTCCTCCTGTAATCTTCTCTCAGCATCAACCACCCAGCTCCTAAGCCCAGCAACAATCGACTGGGAAGCCTTAAGCTCAGCCTTAAGTCCTTCGTTCGCCTTCCTCAGATCTTCAACCCTTTGCAGCATCCCAGCACCCCTGAAAAAGCTTTCACACAGAGACATACTGTATTGATCCTCAAAGAGATCATCCCTCAGGGCAGAGTTTACAAATTTATGTGAGGGAGGGACAGCATGGTTCAGAAAGTCCCTAGCAGCTTCAGGAGTCCCTATAACGGAAGAATTAGTCACCTTCCATTTAGGGACATAAGTAAAGGGGAGGGCGTCGACAAACAAAGGGGTAAGAGGGGATCGATGAACAGGGCCTTCGAGGGTAGTGGGTTTGCTAGTCCCAGTAGCATGTGGGGGAGAAAGTTCGAAAGCTGAGGAAAAGCGAGCCACCCCCACCTCAGAGGCCTTGTCCCGGATACGGGAAGGAGAGGAACCAGTAGGAATTTCTATAGGCTCCAGGGAACTCCCCTAAGAAGTAAGAAAAGGAACAATCAGGAACTACACAGAAAGACAAAGAAAAAACAGGAGAAAAGAAAGCTTACCAACAAAGGAGCACTCACTAAGCTTGAGGATTTCAAGTGCTTAGACAGGGAACCTTTGACCCCAGCAGGGGGAAGGTCAGAAACAGCCCTAGAGGAAGGAGGAAGCTTCTGACCACTGGCACTACGAAGCCTCTGACGGATGTTACGAGGTGCAGGAGCCGGTTGGGGGCTAGCAGATCTCCTCTTACGAACTAACTGTATCTCCACGTCTTCGTCGTCACTTTGACCAGAAGGATGAACAGGAGGAAGGTCAGGAGAACTCTCCTCCTCACCGGAAGGATTCTCCTCATCACCACCTAGGGTGGCAGAACCTCCTACCCGGATGGATCCCCCGGTAACCTGCACTTCCACATTCAACCTAGGATCAACCTCATTATCAACCACATACTTTACATCCTTGGAATCACCCTGAAGAAGCCTCCACAAAGTTATCTCTGCACAAAAAAAGAAGGCACTAAAGATGACTACGGAATTCCCAAAGACATAAAGGAAGAATGGATGTAAGAAGCAAACCAAGAACAAAAAGGTACCTTTCTTGCCGAAAAAAGCCCTTGGGCGGACTGGATAAGAGGGACTTAGCCCCCCCATAGCAAGCATCCCTTCGGAGAAAGTGAACGCCCTCGTTGGGTTGTCACACATCCTTTTCCACTGAACAGTCTCAGCTGCAGAGAGGGTGGGAATGGTGTCCTCGATAGCAGCGTCAAGATCCTTTGGCAAAGGAGAATCCGGCAACATAGCGGCTGAAACAAAGATGAATCTACACTTCCAGTCCTTCGGATAAGTAGAAGTGGGCATAAAACTGTAACAGGGCCTTGAAACGTTGTTCTGTCATTTCGCGAAGGTAAACCAGTCTCCGTCGGAGATAAGCCGGTAAAACATGCAAAACAGAGGAACAGAGGGCTCCCCTGAGATAGCCGCACAAGACAGTTCAAAATGAACCACTCTCATGAACCCTAAAGGATGAATCTGTGAGAAGTGAACGCCGAAGTGACGGAGCAGAGAAACCTTGAAAGCAGAAAGGGGGTATCGGACCCCACAGGAAGAAAAGGCAAGGGTGTAAATAGGTATCCTGTCCGGCGTACATTCTGCCGACTCACTAGGGCGGGGCAAGGAGGGAGAAAATCGATCCGGGATGTTATATGCCTCAACGAAGGATCTCAAGTCCTTCGCCGTCAACACAGACCTTATCGAAGACCGGCCACCGCGACTCATGGTTATAAGAAATTGTAATACAGGGGGGTAGTTGCAAAGAAGAAAAGAGGGTTAGAAAATTTGAATGGGAAATCGGAAAAGCCAAATAGGGTTTTTAAAGAGACACCGCTGACATACAAGTAACCGTCACATCAGCGGTCTCTTCAAAATTCAAAAATGGGCACGTGCAACTAGGGGATTAACTCCCGCTACAGTTATTTCGGTGATGTTATGATTAGTGGGAACGACAAGCAGTAACTGATCCAGAGTGGGCCCATCAACGGAGAAACCATCTCTCTCAAGCAGTTGTGATTCAGCCCCGGATCATGAGCCTCGGGTCTCAGAACCAGGGACTAAAGATGACTTGACGACGGGCCAGTGGGGAAACCCACTTTACCCGCTTTGGGCCTTTTTCTCTAGAAGCCCAATTACTCAAAGGCCCACTGGACATAATAACCTTGCTCGCTAAGGTTTCTTCTATTTGCAATGGGCGGGAAACAGCTAAGGAGAACAGAGCTCATTAAATGCTTGACAAGAAGCGGCTCCGGTCTAAATCACTGTACTTATCCGGCAAACTATTAATGAAGAGGGATATCCTACCGTTGGGGGTCAGACACGTGTCTGACCTTCCCAAGAACCTCCAAAAGCCGTCGGATCATGCATGGGAGAACCCGTAACAAAGATAAGGGCTTGCTATTATATAAGAAGGGAAGGAAAGAGCCAAGGCAGGTATCATCTCCGGTTTACTCTCATTTACTACACCTTCATTTACTCTCCACACATTAACTTCCGACCAATATTCTCTCATATTTACTACACACGCACATCAATAAGATTCACACCAAAGAGGAAACCTTCCGGTGACTATTCTCATCGGAAGAAGCTCCTCTCATTTCCGGCAAGCTTACTTACTCTCACGCCGGAGCTTGGTCACGGATCCCCCTCCCGGGGTCCCCCGTGACGAGGCTAACGGTTTATTCTTTTGTAGCAAGCAAGGATAAAAGCTCTTGACGTCACCGAAGATCCAACTAACGTCATCCGGAGGTTGGGTATTCGACAGTGGTTTACACCAGATTGCATGTTAAGCCCCAAATTTTTCTTTTTTAATTTCAACAATCAAATCTCCAAAGTTGCACAATTTGAACAATTGAGTATCTTTAATAGTTGATTAGTATGTTTAGCAGTTTAGTTGTTTAGCAACCAGTTGGAGTGTTTCAAATGCAGCAGTTGCCCAAATTCAGCAGTTTAGCAATTAATTGATAGTAATTGGTTAAGATTAGTTAAGAGTGGTAAGTTCAAATTTTAAAAGATTTGAATTTGGAGGTAAAATTTTAAGTTTATGGCAGGGACTCATGTAGGGATAAGCAAAATGGACCCGGTACCGGTACCGAATTTACCAAACCGGGTACCTTTTCGGTACCGATTCGGTACCGACTTTTGACATTTTCGGTACCGGTTCGGTACCGGTCCGGTATGGTACCGGTATTTACCGGTGTTTTTTTTTTTGGAACGGCCAACAAACTTAATCCCGAGCACTCTTGGGGCACCCACTGGACAAACGGAGTACTCCGAGAGTAACCCGAGTCCACCACCAATTCCGGGGAAAACCCGGTAACCCACCCGCCCGTAGGCACGACAGTGAAATTACCGGTAAAACCTATTTGGCTCAAGGATCCAACCCAGGTTTCCCGGGGTCTCCTATCATTGCCCACCAGTGTCTCACTCTGCACCAAGTGAGAGTCGAACCTGCATCTCTCAAAAGAAATACAAACCCTCCACCACTTGATCTAGAGATCGTTGGTGGTATTTACCGGTTTTTACACTCATGTTGCATAGGGATGAGCTCGGTACCGACCGGTACCGAACCGGTACCGGAACCGAAAGTACCGGTACCGAAAATCCTCAAAAGTGGGTACCGGTACCGAATATACCCGGTACGGTACGGTTCGGTACCGGTATTTGAGTGTAAAAACCGGTAAATACGGGTACCGAACCGGTACCGAAAAGGTACCCGTTTTGGTAAATTCGGTACCGGTTGCTCATCCCTTGTTGCATATAAAAATTTGGGGGGTATTTTGGTCTTTTCACTATAATCTAAACATGCATCCAACTGGATAGGAGGGATTCAATTGTTCAAATTGTGCAATGTTGAGAACTTGATTGTTGAAATTAAAAAAACTTGGTTCTCAACATACAATTTGGTGTAAACCGCATGAACTCAAATAATACTTTACTCTAATTTTTTTTAACGTTGGAACCTAGAAAAAAGTTCATCTTATCAAAATTTGAATGTTCATTTAGGGTATCCAAATCCATTTATATTTTTTCAGATATCTAAATTTCGGATACTGAAATGTACTATTCATAATTTTTGGATAATTGAATTTAAACACCTAGATTTGATGAGTAGTGTGGATGGCAACAGCGCAGGTTTGGGACGATTTTTGGTAATATAAACCTCATACCAGATTGTAAAATGTTGTCCCATCTCTCAACCCAATACCCGTCAGATATCTATCGGGGAATTATCTGTCATATATCGGGTAGACGTGTTGGGTTTTTCAAAAACAACAAATTCTTACCATCCACTTCTTTTATAGGTATACATTGATCAATTACATACTCTCTAAAAACTAATATAAACTTCTTAAATATATGAACATCAAAAAACTTGTATGTTCATTTCTACAAGTTATTTAGATTAACGGATTTGTACTAGATATGTAAAAAAAATTTAAAGATAAAAAGAAAAAAATTGGATGTATTATCGAGTGAACGGTATATGTTTTGGGTAATTGGGTATATTACTTAATCCCATACAACAGGGGCGAAGTATAGAAGGGGCGGGAGGGGGTGCCCGACCCCCCGATGTTTTCGCTCATTAGTGTTATATATGTGGTTTTCGTATATAAATTTTTTGGTATATACGTTTTCGACCCCCCGGTTCTATAGAAATTTTTGGATATATAAGTTTTCGACCCCTCCCGTCATTCGGGTCAAGCTTCACCACTGCTATACATGTTCCATACCTATGAAAAAAATTAAAAGTAATATCATACTCAAATACTTGTCCCCATACCTGTTTCAAATATTTTGATTTTATGATTTACCTATTGATTCAGTAGAGTATGCTAAGAGTACCAATTGAGATATGTTTTTCCCTTTGTTATGTTTATCTTTGTTTTTTTAAGTATAATGAAATTGTATATAACTCAAAAGAATATGCTATTGAATGTAATTCACATTTGAATTACTATCTTCATTTAAATAAATTAATTAAAAATACATTATCTTTAATATTTGTTTACCTTTTAAAGCCATTTGATTCCTAAAATATTTATTCAATTAAATTAAAATATTTGTTTTATTCTTTTTTAATTATATTTTATCTATTTTTCACTCACAACAAAATATACGGAACGAATAGTAATAATAATTCTCTATATATAGGGACTATCAAACCATACGTCTGTTCTCTATTTTAATGAATCGAGTGAAGTGCAAAATTTTTAAAACATTAATTTTTTTTTTTTAAATTATAGGGTTTGAGATGGAAGACTAGAGGGATTTGAATGTGAACGCTCTTCGGTCATACGGTGTAATTTATATATAAAATCTAGAGTTAATTACATAGTTAGTCCCTGTGGTTTGCACAAAGTAACATACTTAGGTACTAATAGTTTAAAATCACATTTTAGGGTATTAACTTTTCGTTTTGTAACGTTTGGAGGTA
Source organism: Helianthus tuberosus (assembly GCA_030545235.1). Classification (NCBI taxonomy): domain Eukaryota; kingdom Viridiplantae; phylum Streptophyta; class Magnoliopsida; order Asterales; family Asteraceae; genus Helianthus; species Helianthus tuberosus. Next base: position 32,191,542 of record CM060405.1, read on the forward strand.
TTAACATTATTTGTAGGTTTAAAATCATATTCTATTAGTATCTAAGTATGTTATTTTCTGCAAACCACAGGGACTAACTATGTTAATACCCTAGTAGTTAATACCTCCAAACGTTACAAAATAAAAAGTTAACACCCTAGAAGGTGATTTTAAACTACTAGTATCTAAGTATGTTATTTTGTGCAAACCACAGAGACTAACTATGTAATTAACTCTAAAATCTATAATACATAAAAACGTCTTGAATAATCTATTAAATCAAAAATTAAAACATTAGAATGGGCCAAAACAATAGTTATGAATGATGGTGATTGCCACGAGCAAATGTCCTTTGTTTGCATTCATGGTCATGGATATATATATATTTTAAAATACTTGTTTTAAGGCCATGCCAAAAATGATTTTTGTTTGTAACTAGTTAGATGCCCCGCCCGCGTTGCGGGGCGGTGGCCGAATAATGAGCGAGTGTTAGGCAGCAGCTCATTGACACGAAAAACAATTAAATCGAGTCAACCAATTAAAACAAAACACTTTTATATTTTTGATAAAAAAAAAACTAAAACAATGGCAACATTGTAATTTTTAACTGAAGAAAAGTTGTATTTTTTAACTGGGGTAAAATCGTAAATTGCCAAAAGCTAAAGTGATGGCAGTACTGTAAATTTGAAGGGGGGAAAATTTGAAATTTTAATAGGGACAAATTCGTAATTTTGCACCTAGGGTAACAGCGTAATATAAATTTGAACTACGGGCACAATCGTAATTTTAAGCTGGAGGCAAAAGCACAATTTTATTTTAAACCGAGGGCAAAATCGTAATTTTGAGTTTGGGGCAAAAGCATAATTTTATTTTGAAGGGGGGAAAAACGTAATTTTCAACTGAGGGCGAAATCGTAATTTTTTTAACGGGGAAAAATAACATTTTTTAACAGAGGGCAAAATCGTAATTTTTAGCTGGGGGAAAAAAACATAATTTTATTTTGAATCGAGGGAGAAATCGAAATTTTGACGTTGGGACAAAAGCGTAATATTATTTTGAGCTGGGGGGCAAAACCGTCATTTTAAAATGGATATAAAATAATAAACTGGTTGGTCCAATGGGAGAGTGGCAGACGAAATCGTAATTTTGACTTGAGGGGAAAATCGTAATTTTGAGATGGAGACAAAAGCGTAATTTTAGTTTGAGCTAGAGGCAAAACGGTAATTTTAAACAGAGGCAAAAACGTAATTTTAAATCGAATATAAAACAATATACTTGTTGGTCCAATGGGGGAGTGCCAGGCAGCTGCCTGGCACTATTCCCCTCATTGTGTTTTGTAGTAGTAGGTAATGATCCGATTTTTGTGCATCCTTCTACGGAAATAACCACATATCTTAACTCCACCTAAGTGACACATCAATTTTTTTTTCCTCGTTTCACTTTGACTCACTCTAAGGAAATGGTTTAATCAATTAACTTTATTTAACCCTATCTTTTAGTAATTTTGTCTAAAAAAGAAAATAATAGTTAATTCAATATCTTAACATTGGGTTAACATGTTAACACATAACTCATTTAATGCACTTTAACATAAGGAGAGAATGGTTTGCAATGTTAGTTAACTGTTAACATGTCATATCATTGTTAACACTCTAGATGTTAGAGATACCCCATGGCCTAACACGATCACACCTTTCATTGTCTGCTAAATTATTATATTTGTCATGTAAATAACTTTCACAATGTATTTAGACTTTATGTCCGAGATCATGTGCAACACAAAAGGCATGTTTTTGAAGAATATTGGAAATTAATTAGATGAACATGAATGAAATATCTTGCCGGAGTAATGGATGCCGATGGGTTAAGTATTGTTAGATTATGTCTCATACTCAATATTAAAATAGTGTCTTATACCCCGTCAAGAACTTGTTCGATAATTTACCCGTCGATTATCAAGTATACCCGTTATTTTGTTAAAAGTTGTTTGTTTGGATTTTTCATATACATTTCTTGTCATTTAACTTTTATATAATTTTGCTGCCTAACGAATCTACAAATTTTATATATATTATTGACCAAGCTTGATGAATAGTGTTTAAGTGATATAAAACTAATTTTTTTTCTATACCAATATTTGGTTTAATAATATATAGAGTTAATTGTCATTTTCGCCCATGAGGTTTGGGCACATTTGCCATTTTCGTCCAAAATGACAGTTTGGTACCATTTTGCCCCTCACGTTTGGCCATTTTTGCCATTTTCATCCAAATCTCTAACCTAGTTAAAAAGTTCTATTAAATGAGAATTTTTTTAATTTAATTTTGTATATTTACTCTATAAAATACAATTGTTTAATTTAATTTTTTAAAAAGTTCTCTAACATAATTGTTTATTATATTTTATAGAGTAAATATAAAAAAATTAAAGAGTTAATTACCGTTTCGACCCGTACCGTTTCTAGCCGAACCGTTTCGACCCGTACCGTTTCGAACCCGAACCGTTTCGAGCCGAACCGTTTCGACCCGTACCGTTTCGACGCGAACCGTTTCGACGCGAACTGAAACGGTACGGGTCGAAACGGTAATTAACTCTTTAATTTTTTATATTTACTCTATAAAATATAATAAACAATTATGTTAGAGAACTTTTTAAAAAATTAAATTAAACAATTGTATTTTATAGAGTAAATTAAAAAAATTCTCATTTAACAGAACTTTTTAACTAGGTTAGAGATTTGGATGAAAATGGCAAAAATGGCCAAACGTGAGGGGCAAAATGGTACCAAACTGTCATTTTGAACGAAAATGGCAAACGTGCCCAAACCTCGGAGGCGAAAATGGCAATTAACTCTAATATATACATTATATATTGAACTCAATAAAAAGAACATTGGCTGGTGGAATGGTTTTGTCCTTTTGCAACTACCAACCTTTCTTTCAACACACAAAAGTTTAATTCTTGGAAGTGACTTTTTTTGTCTTATTTTGTTGTCAACATTAAATCATTAATTATGTTTAACATTTACATCTTATTAAATTTATTATTCTATTAAAAACTTTTGTTAAATTTATTATATTATTCAAATTTTTTAAAACATATATGCATTCCTTTAAAAAATTATTTATATTACATCTTTCTCAATAAACCATAGGTTATAACATGTCATATATTTAATTGTTACAAAGGTTGTTACAACATGCTTATCCCCTTTTTCTATCTATGTTTCGATAAAAGATTTTTTTCGAAAGCGAGTAAGTGATATACAATTATTTGTTTACCCTAACGAATCAAAGCGATATTGTCTGAACAACATCGCTATCTATATTGATTCTTATGGTTTTCTCGACATCTATATTGTTATCGAGACCGACCAAATTCCAACCGAATAACATTGAAGCCGGTAGTATTATTCGTTTTTACCATTTTCGCAAGATGTAAAAGATGTGCCGATATCATTTTGGTCATATTATTTTTTTTTGGGTTTTATCTTTTGGTTACCGAGTGTCGATACTGAATCGATAACGTAATAAATCGAACTAATTCCAACCAAATACCCGCCGCAGTGCGCGGGGCATTTGACTAGTATAAAACTAAAATTTAGTGATTTAGTATTTATCAAAAACAATAATTAATTACATAAATGGACCTTGTGGTTTATATATAGTTTTGTCTTTGGGTACTAATTTAACATGTTTGAGGCTTATGATTATCAGTTTGTAACGAGTTTGGGTATTAACACTAGCTTTTGTTAGTTTTTTTGTTAAATTTGAATAGAATGACTAAAATACCCTTTTGTAATTACAGGAACCATTATTGTCATGTTTTGAATTTTGCGAGTATGTTTAGGAAAACAGATTTATATATTTAGCCATGTATCATTTGGTACCTCTCATACTTACAAAAATCTTTATTTTCAAAGGATCATAGCTTTACAAACAGATACAAATTTCATTTCCCTCTTCTCTCTTTTCTCTCTGGCGATTCAAAAACCAGATCTGCAATTCCAGGTACCTTTCATCTTAATTAGGGCATCCTTAGTTCTGTTTTCCCGCCCAACAGTGCCATCCCCTTTTCCTTTTATAATCTCTCTTCTCATCTTTGTTTACAAACGCCTACGGTTCCTTCTCTCTCTATATTCAGGCGATTCAAACTTCACAAACCCTGCAAATTAGATTTTGGCCTACATCCTTCAATTATTGAGATCATTCTTTTCATCCAAACCCTAATCTTCTTCCAGACGCCACTATAAAATCTTCTTTTGTTCATCGATTATCTTCATCAAAAGGTTTGTTCTTTTTTTTTATTGAAATACTTTCATGATTTCCTCTTATTTATACTAATCCTTTGTGTTTTGGGTCTTTTCATGTAACCATTGCTAGGGTTTCGTTCGAGAGTTAGATCAAGAGATGGGGCGCCGGCTAATGGTTATGCGGTGTTTCTCTTACAAGATTCTTTCATCTTGAGGTTTGATTTGTATGTTTATAGATCTGTCTTGATTTTACTTAACGGTTATGATATGAGTACAACATCTGTTGATTATTGATCTGTGAATATGTTCACATATTTTTCTTTTTGAAATTAGGGTTTCATTTGCTTGAGATTTGAATCTTCCGATTGTTTGGTTAATTTTTGTTGATATATTGTTTGCCATAATCATGGTATGTGTTTTTGTTTTTGATTTTTACTAAAATTTTGTTATTTGAGTTGTGACTAAATGATGATTGTGAATGATCTGTTGCAGATGATAATGATGATGATTGTTCTACGGTTGTTTCCAGTATCATTGTTCCAACATCGTTTAAAGTATGTGTTTTTTGCTACTCCGATTTTCAAATTTTGAGTTTTTAATTTTGAAGTGATATACTCTAATTCTCTCTTTATATTTCAGTCTAATCACAGTTGTTTGAAATTCATAGAATCTGCTGCGGGTTATTATAGGTTTGTATTCAAAGAAGCATAAAGTTTAATTAAACACAAAGAAAGATTATTAAATTTACAGTTAAAATAATTTTTGCTTATGACTAAATGATGATTATAATTGACTTGGGCAGAAGATGATGATGTAGAACCCAAAGTTGTTCCTACTAAACGCAAGAAATGATATGCTACTGTTGTAAGATAAGATTTTATCTTACTAGAGCAATGGTCTTTCCTGCCTTTTTTGTATTAAAAGAAGCATAAAGTTTGGTTTAAAGCAGCTCTTTATGAACAAAGTTAAGGATTAAGTATATGAGGACATGGCTACTCTTCAACAGCTGAAGAAGTGTTTTCATGTACTGCATCTTAGTATGTTCACTAGAGATCAGCTTTCTATAAATCCTGATATTAATGCATTGAGTCCTTCCATGGAGTTCATGGCGATTGTCGGAGATATACATTGATGGAGTTTAAAGCTAAAAGCACTAAATTTTAAGCTAAAAACACTAAATTTTTGTTGTTAGGTTCGTAAATTTCTTCGTGTTTTTCTTAGATTTTAAATTTCGGTGTAATTTTAAGCTGAATAGGTATTATTATGTATATTTAATATCATCTGATCATCTGATTGTTGCAGATGATGATGTTGTGTTTCATGTTGTAAGAATCAGGGAATTCTCAGATAATAGATTGCTTTGCCCGATTAGATTATGTGTTAAATTATAGTTCTTTAAGTCATTGTTTCATTTTCTTGAATTCTATGTAATTTTGTAAAGAAGTACAATAACAAATAGTGGTTTTAACATATGTTTGCATTTTGGTCAATAGTTAATGGAAACACATGTTACGTTGAACAGTGTTTTTAATAGGAAAACAGTGGTAGAAGACAGTAGATCTTATTAACTTAAACATTTGTTCAGGGTTAAACAGATGTTTGGCCTTTAATAGATGTTTGCCCTTTTATATCAGAGGTTTGGACTTAAACAGTTGTTTGACCTTAAACAGGTGTTTGCCCATAAACACATGTTTGACCGTAAAACATATGTTTTGCCTTAAACAGATGTTTCGCCTTCTATATTAGATATTTTTACTTAAACAAATGTTTGACCTTAAACAGATGTTTGGCCATAAACAGATGATTGGCTCTAAACCAAACATCTGTTTAAGGTCAACATCTATTTGACTATTGGTCCTGTTGTGCTTTTGTTTGACCTCTAATATGGGTTCATGATCTAATCCGGTGATTTGAAGACATTGTTATTTCATCTTTATACTAATAAATAAAATTTAAGTCCAGATAAACATCTCTTTATGGCCAAACATCTGTTTATGGCCAAACTTCTGTTTATGGGCAAACATCTGTTTAAGGTCAAACTTCTGTTTAAGTCCAGACAACTGATATATAAGGCGAAACATATGTTTCTTCAAACATCTGTTGACCATTGACTGACCAAACATTAGTGTTTAAAAAACTGTTGGGTATCCACTGATAGGAAAAAATAGTCACTGCTCACTTTTTTATTGTTGACATCTATTGATATTGACCATCAGCGGTTTTCCTAAAAAACAGCCACTGCTCACTTTTTTATTATTGATGGTGTTAATTAGTGATAGATTGAAATTATCAAATAAAAACTAGAATTACAATGAAATTACCATTTTACCTAATCGTTACATTCCAATGAGGTAAGATTTCCTCCAACATTGTTTTCATCATAAAATTTAAAGTTAAATAAAAAAATAAAAAATTTCTTGATGGCTATTTGTTGCAAATCAAATCAGTAATTAATGCTAATTTCTTGAGCTTTGGACATTTAAAATATGCAAAATGTGAATTTCAAACTGACGGTTATTATCTCTTAAAAATTAGAAAAGTCATCATGACAATTGCTTTCAAATCAGATCAGTAATTACTGATAATATCTATAATTTTATGCAAAATGGTAATTTCAAATTGACCTTCTCTCTCTTTTTTTTCCTACTTTGCATAACAATTCAAATATTTAAAATTTAATATTTTAATAAAGCAGGATATAAGGATATATACTACTGTCGATTACCAATAAACATTAGTTCCCAATAAACATTAGTTCCCAATAAACATCAGTTCCCAATAAATAAGATATAGTTATCAGTTCCCACATTCAAAATTCAAACCGTATATTTTAATCCTATAAATAAGATATAATTATCTGCTATCATATTCAAATCTCGCTCGCTCATATATGTGTGCGTATCTCTCTCTCTCAAATGCATCTTTCTCGTGATTCATCCGCTAATCTCCGATTACACTTCTTTGTTCGAATATTTGTTGATTATGTTTACATGTTATCGTTCCAGTATCATTGTTCCAACATCGTCGTTTCAATGAAGCTTCCCATCACACATCAACCTTTCAATATCGATGTTGCAGTATCATTGTTGCAACATCGTGAAAAGTTGCGTTGTTCGATTTTCATTAAATCGAAAGTCAGGTTTTCTTGCGTCAGGTTTGTCATTGGGATTTCTTCTTTTATAGAAAGTATGGATAGATTCGTGCAATATCGTGAAAACTCAGATGTGCTACAACAGTTGAGAAGAGACCTTTGCATTTTAGGTTTGTTTCTTATTTGTGTTTTCAGTAATATAGAGTGTGGTGATAGAGACATGCAGTTCATAGCGATGCTGAAGGACATACATCGAGAGGTTCAGCAATCGATGGAGTTGAAACTAAAGTTTCTTAATTCTTGTTGTTATTCTTAGATTTGAACTTTAATATTGTTCAGTATGTCATGTAATTATTGGACTTTTAGTTTTAAGGTCATGAATAAATATAATTTTATGAATCTATGTTGTATTTTATTTTTATTTATTATTTAGTGTTTGAGTAAGATTTAGATTATGTTGATGTTGAATTGTGTCTGAACATTTGTTTGGTAAGACAACAGAGGTTCAATAGTGTCAATGAGTCCTCTTAAATGAATAGACCGACACTGTTCAACCCCTAAGGGTTATGTTGTGGTTATAACAGCTGATTATGCTAAGGACTGTTATAATTAACCACTGCTCCTTATAAAGATTGGTGTTCTTAAAGACTTATGAGGCCTATCCACTGTTGAAGACAAAGCCATGTTAAAGACAAGCACTTATGTACCTAAAGCCTGATCAACGAAAGGAAAACCACTGCTCAGTAGCAGCAGTGCTTCAGCATCTACAACGGATTCAACTTTAGTATTTATGTATCAGTGTTTCTTTTGTAACAGTGTTTAGTGTAGCAGTGGTTAGCTATATTTTATCTCTCGAGACAAACCCTATACAAACTCAAAGACGAACCACTGCCCAACAACAAGAGTGGTTCAAATTAAAAGCAGATATTCTACATTTGTTTATGTTAACAGTATTTATATGTAACAATATTTATCACATCAGTGTTTTATACTATGTTAGATTGTTAGATTTCATATCACTGAGATGTTTATATATAACGGTATTTATCACATCACCCCACTGCTCCTTATAAAGACTGATGTACTTAAAGACTGATGAGGGCAATCCACTATTGAGGACTAAGCCCTGTTAAAGACAACCACTTATGTACCTAAAGGCTGATCAACGAAAGCAAAGCCACTGCTCAGTAGCAGCTGTGCTTCAGCAACTACAGCGGATTCAACTTTAGTATTTATGTATCAGTGTTTCTTATGTAACAGTGTGGAGTGTAGCAGTGGTTCATAAAGTTTATCTCTCGAGACAAACCCTATATAAACTCAAATACGAACTACTGCCCAACAACAAAAGTGGTTCAACATCTACAGTAGATATTCTACCTTTGTTTATGTTAACAGTATTTATATGTAACAGTATTTATCACATCAGTGTTTTATACTCTGTTAGATTGTTAGATTTTATATCACTGAGTTGTTTATATGTAACGGTATTTATCACATCACCCCAGCATGCTAACTGATTATATGTAATACTTTATTTTAATAATCTCAACATGCATCTTAAAAATAGTTAAAATGAAAATTTTTTCATGAATTATAAGCATTAAAATGTTTTCAGGCTATCCACTGATAACTTAAAGTCTCCCACTGTTTTCATTGTAATCATTGCAACCACTGTTATTATTCCATCAGTGGCTTCATAAAAAAACTGTGTTCCATTACTCATCAGGGGTTGGCTCGTGGACAGTTCATAGCCGTCAGATCTTTTGTAACCGCTGCCACGTCAGCATTCACTTTTTCCCCTATAAAACCATGATCAAAACCCCCAAACAGGGTTTTAACTGTCGAATCGAATTCATTTTTCCTTTTTCAAAGCAGTTATCCTCCATTTCTCTTAAAATTCCTCATCGTCCTTGTTCCTCAAATGGCAAAATCACGGTCTTCATCAGTTAAAAGGAAATCCAGTCAAAAGGCCATAGAAATTCGATACAAAGCTCCCCATAACTACTTGGGTCTGTTGACAAAACCAAGTAACACTAAAACGTTCAATTCCATTATAGATGCCCCTTTCGTCTTCAAAGTACAAAACTTTGTTGACTTCTAATGCTCTGATTTACTTGGCAAGCCAGAGGGAATTTTAGAAAAATGCAAAACTTGAATCTCAAGATAAAACACCCATAGCCATCAATTCCTCGATAAAGGGTGTTGATGTTAAAATCACACCACAAACCATCTCTGAAGTGTTTGAACTCAATGATCTTCAAGGTAAGACTTCTTTCCTTAAAATAGAGTATCAAACAGATTTTTTAGAAAGAGGGTATGCAAAGCAAATGAAAAAAGACACTTTGCAAAAAGGCAGTTTTCCCCCTGCCCCAAGGTTTTTGTTTCATACCCTCTTAATGTATGTTTCTAATAAGACCACTGCTTTCAATGAAATTCCATTAAAGATCCAATACCTGGCATATGCTATCTTGCATGGGGAAAACTTTAATTATTCACAGGAGATCTTTGATGACTTGGTAAAAAATGTTGATAGCAAATCATTTTTACTATTTCCAAGGTTCCTAAGCTTTTATTTTCAAAAGAAATTTGGAAAGGATGATGCTCATGTACTCATCCAGGGTGAACCTTTTCAAATAAATGGCCTTACACCGTTAACATTTACAAGGCTATCAAAAGTGTCCAAAACACAAGCAGAGGCTCCTGAGCAGACTTTAGCAGCTACCACTGCTCCACAGGCACCTGCTGCTGAGCCCACTGCTCAAGGTGATCACAGCAGCAAAACAACTGCTGTGAAACCCACACCTAAATCCACCAAAAGACCAAGACAAAAGAAAACACAAAAGCCCCTCAAACCTAAAACAAAGGAAACTCTGGAAGATGAGATCCCAGAGCAACTACCGGTGAAAACACAAAAGTCACCAGAAACCACTGCTGCTACTTCCTCACAGCAGATGGTAGAAATATCTCAACCTGAGCCTCAAACTCCTCCTGCTTCTTTTCAAAAAGAACAGGTTGTAAGAATAGGGACATCAAATTATGTTGCTCTGGACTCACTTGAATCCATCATCCCCAGCCCACTGCCCGGGGCAAATCCTCTTGCCACTCCCATACTGACTGCCACAATTCCACCACAAACATAACTTTTGTTGGATGCACTTGATATAACTCAGATAGCAATCAGTTCCTCTCAACCACCTATCACTGAGAGCATGCCACAGAAAGTGACTGAGTCTGAGCTCCCTATCATTGCTAACCCACCAACAACACCTGAGGAGGTTACACTGCAGGATGTACAAGTACTTCCTGTCAGTAGTTCAAGTGAAGCAGCTACTACAAGTGTTGAACCCACTGGTTTACACTTGGACAGTAGTTTCATTAATCAGACTTCTTTGAAGGCAATTTCTTCTATGGGAACCTGTCTAAACATTGGTGTGTATCCTGTATTCACTGGTGAGCTTAGATTGGTAACCTCGGCTGAGGAAAGAAGTCCCTAGTTCCAAGAAAAAGGGGCAATAGGGGATGACTTTTGGGAAAGTCTTCCTCAGTCAACCACTGTTACAACCACCTCTGGTGGGAAATCAGATGATCCCATTAAATTTGGTGATGGTTTAATGTACCGAGAATTGAAGGAGAGGGTTAACAAACTGGATACATCTGTTGCAGAAATCAAAACCATACTGCAACAGTTGTTACAAACACAGCAGGCACCACCTGCTCCCACTGACCTTTGGGCATTATTTCAACCTCTGCTTTACCAACAAATAGCAAATGCTGATCAACAACATGAAATTCAGCTTCAAAAGATTAGAAATATCATGGAAGCCAGGTTCAAAGACACCCAGGCATATATAAAAGCCATGAAGGCTCACTTGCTGAACACCACTGGCACTGCTCCTCCCTCTATCATCTTTGTGGACAACCCACCACCAAATGATGCCAAAAAGGCGGAGAAAATGAGGCAGTTGAAGAAAAAGGGATATGAAGATGGTCTGTACATTGCACCAGATAATTCAAGTAACCTTGCACACATCCCTTTGCCAGATGGTTCCAAAAAGGTTGATGTAACCTTAAATGCCATTGCTGATGCAAAAGTAAGGGTGAAAAAGGATATGGAGGCAAAGGATAAAGGAAGGTTTGAACAAGATAAGAGAGTTTTTATGGAGATGAATGAGCAGGGTATTTCTGAGCCAAAGGATCAAGAAAATCCTCAGCCCTTAAGAAAGTCTACTAGAAAAGTCATACAACCCAAAACCACACCTCCCAAATCCACAAAACAAACTCCCAAACCTTCCAAAAGCTCCACACAGCAATCTTCCAAACCAACAGATGTTAAAACACCTGTTGTATCAACAGTTGTTGCTACTTCAGTGGTTTCAACATCTGTTATCCAAACAACTTCCACCACTACCACTTCAACACACACTACATCCACTGCCTTATCCCCATTACCAAAAATCACTTCACCACCACCAATACCACCTGCCAAAAGGCAGAAGACAAAAGTTGACACATCATCTGTGGTAATGGCAACAGTGGTTGAAACACCAGTTGTTTCAACAGCTGTTAGTCAGACACACACCATCACCACTCAAACACCACAAACAAAACCATCATCACAAAACTCACCACCTGCCTTAAAGCAAAAGACAACTGTTGATACATCAACAGTTGTAGTGACAACAGTGGTTGAGACACCAGTTGTTTCGTCAACTGTTAGTCAATTACCTACCACTTCTAGCAATCCTTCCCAAGCCATAATTCTTTTTGCTCCAAAACCTCAAACAGAAACACCTCCTCCTGAAAATGTGTATACTAGAAGAAAAAATCTTCAAGTGCATGATGATGACATACCAGCACCTGATCCTGTTTCATCTGTACCTTACAAAATCACCAAACCTGAATCTTTCATTCCTCCAAAATTGGTCAATCCAATCAAAGATCCAATAGCTCTTCAAGGATATAACTCTGCAGATACTACCCCAGCAGCTGCCAGTTATCCACTGGAACTCCATGCAGTAAAGAATGAAATGGGGCAGTTCTACACAGTGGATGATCCTTCAAAAAGGAAATTCCCTTCTCTGCTTGGTTTTAGAAATCCAAAAAACATGGATGGATATCTAAAACTAAAAGCTAGACAAGCTGAAATAAGAGCTAGGGTTGAATGCCAAGGAGAAAATGACAATGTGGTTTCAAGTCATTATCAGTTTTTACTCACCAAAGTCAAGCTCATGGAATACTATGCTAGAGATTTGAGTAAAGAAATGTCAAATTTACCACCAGAACCTGGCCTGCAAAAAGATGTGAGAAAAGACATTCTGGCACTAATCATGAGTGAGAAGTTCTACCCTGCCAAGGAAGAACAATTCCAAGATTGGCCACTTGTTGGTCTCAAGACAGAACTCAATAGAATTGAAAGAGTAAAAAGAGATCCAAGCATGAAAAGGTCAGCACCAAACTGGCGTAAATACAAAAAGTCTATTGATGATCTTACCTTGGAGTATAAAAGAAAGAAACAAGAGTTGGTTGATGCAAAGGTTGGAACTGCCAAGGCCATAGCAAAATGGACAAAGCAGTACACTGATGAAGCTTATGAAAGGCTGAGAAAAAGGAGAGAAACAGATCCTAGCCTTCCAAAGAAGCCTGATTACAAAACTATTAACATGTCAAAGAAGCAGGTCCACAATTCTGAACCACTGTTCACATCATCAGATACCTCTGTCATTATGTTAAACCAAAGAAAGAGGCAAAAGCTGACTGATGCAGAAGAGAAAGAGCAAGAAGCTGGATATTTTAAAGAGGCTATCAAGAGAATGGCACTTGAAGATGACAGCTCAGCAAAGCTTCAACATACATTGGAATCCAAGCACTGATGAAGCATAAAAATTGAAGCTCAAACTACTGATGGGATCCAAGCATTGTTGAAGATCAAAGCATTGTCATTCAAGGTCTGATCACCCTTTGAAGATAGCACTGATGCTCAACATCAGTGCTTAGATTACAACAGTGGAATGAAGAATCAGTGTTTATGTATCAGTAGTTTGAATATAATCAGTGTTTGTAGTGTCTGTTGTTATAGATTCAGTGTTTATGTTCAACATCTGATTTACTTTTGGTCAACATCTGTTTGAATTTTGGTCAACATCTTATTTTGTAAAGAAGTACAAAAACAAACATTTTTACAAAATCCCAAATCACCCTATCATGTAAATGCATTGAAGTAAAAGTGGAAATGATATTATTCATGTGGTCCTGTTGTGCTTTTGTTTGACCTCTAATTTATGTTCATGATCTAATCCGGTGATTTGAAGACAATTTTTGTTGAATCGAATGAGATGGTTGATGTAATGTGGCCGTATTAGTAACAAATAGTAATTAATATAACTAAGTTTCCCGAGCCCGGGAAGCAGTCCCGGGTAAAAACCTAGTAAAAGAATATAAAAGTTGTGTGTTTATCTTTTAAGTTAACGAGCACAAATTATATAAAAAAAATCAAAGTAAACGTTAAATGAAATATTATAAAAAGTGTAACAACCCGACTTTTCGGGTCACGGTCAAAGGAAAGTCAAAGTCAAAGTCAAGATCTTGTTTAGATATGACATTTCTTGCTTAAGTATTGCTTTATATTCTCGAGACTCGATGTACGATATTGTGGTTACGATTTTAAACGCTATTTTAAACTACGATTTGTTAAATATGAGAAGTAACATTGCGATAAACGCTGAAATCACAACTAAACGCTACTATACCAAACGCTAATGTTACTATCGCTATCACATCACAACGCCAACTCGAGACGTAGTTATTGGTATTGCTCTATGTGTGTTATTATGTGCTTTACTTGTGTGTGCCATATATATGTTATGGGATGTTATTCGCAAACGCAATCACAACTCTAGCGTATCGCACTCTCATCATAGACCCGAAACGCAGGTTACTTTTATGCTTGATAAGTTGATTATGTTATTTGTGTAAGTAACGTGTAATGGTATCGCATCGCTTACTCGCAACTCGCTCAAACGCAACGCTCAACGCACGAAACGAAAGTTGGAAAGCTAACCCGCGCGAGCCAACCAATCGAACGACCAACCGATCGAATGGACATCTGACCGGATGACCATCCGATCGAACGGCTGTCCGATCCACCCAACTCTCCACCTCCTTTCACCCTTTCACCTATAAACACCCCCCTGTCACATCAACTATTCATTGATGTGACAGCTCCGTCCGACCCACGCACTCTCAGGCTCTTTTCTCTCGATTCCCCGTGATTCTTGTAAGTTTTCACTCTAAATCTTGTACTTCTATCATCAGCACACACTTTCTCATCATCTTCTCGATCAAATCTCATACTTTCACCATGAAATCACCTGATTTGAGCTGTTCCAAGGTGACATCATCACGGGTTCTGAGGAACACTGTTGAATGATCTCATCTCATTAAGTACGTTTCGGATCTAAAGGATTTCTACATGTTTTTACACTGATTTCATCTAAATCTAAGCACTTCTCAACTGATTCAAACTTTTCTTCAACATTCTTCACTTTTCACTTAAAACCAGAGGGATTCAGACTCATTCAGGTTCCCAACTCATACCCTAGTTGAGAACCGGTCTGAGAACGGATTTCTACCGAAGAGACGACCGATTCACTGGTTGAACATGAAACTCCGCCAAGAACAACTAAGTCTGATCGAATGGGGTGGTTCCCATCCGATCGACTGAGTTGGACCTGGTATGGTTTCCGTTGTTTGACACGTCATCACACCGTCCCCGATAAACTTCAAACATTTTAAACTTAGAAAACTTTTAAAGATTTTCAAACAACACATCACCTAATCGAATAACAATCCGATCGGATGACCATCCAATCGAATGACTATTCGCCAGGTGACTTGTAAGTTCAACACTTAAACAATTTTGCAAAACTTCAAAGAATATCATCTTTCAAACGAATCGCCATCCGACCGAACAGCTATCCGTCTGGATGACCATCCGACCGGATGACTTGACAAATAGAGGTACTTCTCACTTTTCATAATACTACAATGAAAAGTTCAAAGTTTCAAAACACTTTACTAACACTTCCTCAGTCGAATGACCAACCGACCGAATGGTCATCCGTCCAAACTGTCATCCGACCGACTCATCATTCGACACTCCCACTGTTACACGCTGTTTCATGCGCCATTCAACGCTTACACTATCGTTTTGTACTCAGGCTAACCTCCAACTGGTCCCTTCAATCCAAGGCAGTGTTTATTTATTAAACACATACTATGAGTATATTTGAACCCATTTCCTTTTAACGCACTTTTGGGTGTTACATACGTTACCTATATCAAATCACATCGAACACACAACGTAAACACTTTTAATGCTAACTGCTCTCGCATGTTTTACGTGACTCGATGAATGCTTGTATGTTATGTTTACACAGTGTTTGTTTGCCTGACACCTTAGCAATGATAGTACTATAGTTTGGACTCAGCACCTTGTCACACGCTGACTTTTTGCGGAAGGGTGATTATGTGTGACTTGCTTAATATCATTGTATTCAATCATAACAACAACTATATGATAAAACCGAAGACGTTCATCCATTAAATAAGTTTAAAAACATAACAACAACATTGTTTTAAAACATAGACTTCAAATTCGAGTAGAAACCATGCAACTTGTTTTTAGAGTTCACAAGGACTCGACAAAAGACATTAAATAAAACCAGGTTTGGAAGAGGTGTCTTGTCCAGGATAAGACACACTAACCCAACCCTAAGACCATGAATGACATCTTTTATTCTCAAACAACACTTGGAACTTCCGAACTCCCGCCAGATCCACATTTAATTCCCTGAAATACATGTAGTTTGAAAATATCAACAAAAGTTGAGCGAGTTCATGTGTTTGTGAGTGTGCACGAATAAACCTTCGAATCATTGAAAATGTGTATGTAAGTTTGTAAATCCCTGGTATGAAAGCAACAAGGAAAACAAATCATTAATGGTTTGCAAGGCCATTAATATGTGTGACGTGATGCAGGAAGACTCAAACCTAGCAGACTTTGCACCGGGCTTCCGGGTGTAAGACATAGTCATCCCATGGGCCAAACCCTGGTCCAACATGGGCGGGGCTCGTTACACCTAAATAGATCTATCACTCATGTCTCTCGGTCCTACAAGGAGGATTGATGGTCTTAAGCGTCACACCCACCACTCACATGATCTAGCAGTACCCTTCCTTAGCTAACCATACCACATATAAACATTTGTAAACAGTGTGTAACATGTACTTCACCCCGAAGTTATAAAACTGAAAACAATTAAAAGAAAAGGGGGTCATGAACTCACAGTCTTGCGTCTTCGTATCACAGTAACTCAAGCTTCTTCGGATAAACACGACTACCTACACCGTACTAAGGTCCATTAGACGAGCGGATCATGCCTTAACTTAGTATTAATTAGTGTCTTTGAGTTACGTTTCATTATGTCTTCAATATTATTCCAAGTCATATTTATTAAATTTTGGAATAATAGTTAAGATAATATATTTTAACTTGATACTTCTCCAGTATTTATACATGTGTCTCCTTCCCAAAGATGGGTGTACTTGTATTCGTATTCTCATACTTGTATATTTTTGCCATGTATCGGTGCCGTATTCCGGAGTGTAATTATACGTACGAAAATACGTATTTTCTTGTATTTGTTAAGTATTCTTATACTTAATTTTGAATTAATTTTTTCGGAATAATATCTTTAATAAAAATACATTAATATATATTTTAAGAAATATTACTTAGAAAAATTATTTATAATGTTTCCCATGGCAAAAACATTTATAAATTTCACACAAGTCTCAAAAATAATATATTTTCAAGTTTAGCTTGGAAAATATATATAAACTTATTTTACTCCCAAATATAATATATTTCATGTTTGTTTGAGAAAATATATATTTCTTTCAAAAGTAATATATCTTCTAATATTTCCAAGAAATTACATATCTTTATTCACCCAAAAATAATATATTTTCTTCTAGTAAAAAATATGATATAAATTTGTAATAATTGTAAAAATCATATTTTCATTCACTTGGTGTCCAAAATATTATTTACCAAAATATACACATGAATAATATTTCCGGAATATTCTTGTCAGTTATATTCCTTAGTTCGGTTTCACTAATATTTTGTGTATAACTTGTATATTTATTCGATTTTGGTAATATTTTGGATGGTAATTTTTGGTATATTGATGAGTTATATTATTTCAAAACCTAAAATAATATAACTAACACACATAATATACAAATAATCACACACATGGTGTCATCTAAATATATATTTCCTAAATACATATTTAGTCACTTTTATTTATAAAAACTAACCTCCAATATTTATATTTTTGAACAAAAATTCTATGGCAAACTTTATGTGAAAATCTTTGGTTTGAAATACACTTGTAAATATTTGTTTAGAAATATTTTTCTAAGTGTTTAATTTTTAGAAAAATTTTGCCATAGTTTCCCCTAAAAATGGGGGTTTCCATACCTTGAAGGTATATCATTTTCTTTTGTAAAATCAACACATTCAACAATACACATTCTACACATACCAACTTTGCCATTAACAAGTATAATCTACTACTTCATGAACTTGAATATTTATAAAAATTTGTAGTAACTTACTAGTGTTTTTAGTAAGTCTTGTTACCCTTTAAAGTATGGTTGATTCTTTAGAAACATCATGTTTAAAGAATTTAGATCTTTACAACTTACAATCATATTTACTAAAAATGTTTCTTCATGGATCTTTCTTGTTACACGTAAGTTTCTACACTTGTTTAACCACCAAAAATAAGGTTTATTTGTTTAAGAACCAAGATTAAGTAAAACTTGTATTTTTAACTTGGTTTCTTTAGAAATCATCCATGAAATTTTAGATCTACAAGTATTACAACTTACTTTGATCATTATTTTACAAGATAACAACATATCCTTTCAAGTTCATGTTTCTTATGAGGACGATCTATGATCCTACAACATTTTCTTCCTCTCATCTTGCTAGATTATGTTTTTAATCATGATCTAGCAAGATCATATGATGATCAACATCAACTACATGAATAAACAACAATCATCAAGCATAACAACACATAAACAACATAGTTTCTTCATGATTTAAGCTTATGTTCAAGTTTTATTCTTGTGATTCTTCATGTTCTTCAAGTTAATCAACATGTATCATCTTTTAACCACTAAGATAAGATGAGAAATGGAGTGTATGATGTTCTTACCACTAGCCCAAGGCTATGGATGATCAAGAGAAGAAATAGAGTGGTAAATAGCAAATGAAGAAGGTCCTCGAACCTCCGAAAGCTCCTAGCTTCCTTATGCAACCTCTAACACACGTCTATATGCTTGGAAGGTATGTAAGATGAATGAATGATAGTGATGATGGTGGTGGTGAGTTCACCCGAGAACAAGCAAGAGGGAGGAGAGAAAGTTGTGTGTGTTTAGTGTGTGAAGTTATGAGAAGTTAAGACACTTAGGTATTCTTATAATCCACTTGCACTCTTTAACTCATGGTTCTTATGCTCAACACAAGGGAACAAGATCTATTTTTTAATTGAAACAAAATCAAGATGGTGGGGGCCATGTTGGCCGTCCATAGGTGGGGGGAGGGGGGTTAGTAGACTAGGTTCTAACTATGTGGTTAGTATTTAGGTTAAAATGTAAGTATTAGTTAGATACTTTAATTACTAGATATTTATGTAGTGTTATGATGTTCGAGGACCATAACTAGCTTGGTAATATTAAAACAGTGCTTCTAGTGAAAATTTGGTGTTTCGGGTAGTGTCCGGTTGTTTGGTTGGTTACCGGTTTGTTAAGGTGCTAAACTTTGCAGTTTAGTGTGCTTTATGTTACCTTTTGTGAAACTTTTGATTCCCGACACTTAGGAAAGCATTCAGGACCAATTAACCATATTTCGGCATGATATTAGAGTGTTCAAATGCTGAATTTGCTGATTTTCTGCAGAATTCTGCAGTTTATGTGAGTTTTAGGCACTTTCCGGCACTTGAACTATCTATAGGAAGGCAGTTTTATTATCCGTGCTTTCCTACACGCTATACTAGTGTAATACTTGGTTTTTGGCTCATTTTGTGTCTCAACACACTGTCTGTCTATGTACTGAGCTCTGTCAGCATTTTCCTGATTTGTCTGATAACTGTGCTAACTGTGTTTCGTGCATCATTTGAGTCAATAAAGTTCACATGCATTAATGATATGACATTAAGCAGTATGTGATGCACATGTATGTATAAGGCAATAAACAGAAAATAATTCAAGTCATTAATTGTAATTCAGCACATTTATTAAGCACTAATCATGGTTTAATAGTTGTACGGATACCTGGAATTTTGACAGTTGTCGCATTCTCCCCCTGTTAAGAAAATTTCGTCCCGAAATTTTAGGCTTGACTACTAGCAGCAGGGGTGTTGAGGAACAAATGCGTGTATTTTGCTTTCATGCGGTCTTCATGCTCCCAAGTAAACTCTGGGCCGTGACGCGCACTCCATCGAACCTTGACGAGTTTAACAGTACTCCTCCGAGTCTTGTTAACTTTCCAATCAGTAACCTCAACGGGTTCTTCGGTAAAGTGGAGTGTGTCGTCAATATGAACTTCATCAGCAGGAATAATCACGGTTTCCTGTGTTGGACTCTTCTTCTGATTAGATACATGGAATGTATCATGAACACCATTGAATTCTGCCGGTAGCTCCAACTTGTATGCTATAGGACCAATCCTCTCTAAAATTCTATACGGTCCGATAAATCGTGGGTTTAACTTTCTACGCTTCCCAAAGCGTGCCACACCTTTCCAATGTGAGACTTTTAACAGAACCATATCACCCACTTCGAATTCCAAAGGTTTCCTTCTTTGGTCCGCATAGCTCTGTTGTCGATCACGGGCCGCCTTGATGCGCTCTCGGATCTGCATGATCTTATCTGTCGTATCTTGGGCCAATTCGGGACCAACCAGCTTGTCTATCGCCTGCATCTGCCCAGCATAATGACGATCAACATTTTCGTCTGTAGAGAGCCTCGAACGGTGCAACTTGAATGCTTGTATGGTAGCTGTTGTTATAGGAAAACTCAACCAAAGGCAGGTGAGTATCCCAACTGCCACCCAAGTCCATTACGCAAGCTCGTAACATATCTTCAAGCGTCTGAATCGTTCTCTCACTTTGACCGTCCGTCTATGGATGAAATGTTGTGCTCAGATTCAACTGAGACCCAAACGCTTCTTGAAAGGATTTCCAAATCCTTGAGAAAAATCTCCCATCTCTATCAGATATAATCGAGATAGGTACTCCATGACATGCGACTATCTCCCTTAGGTACAGCTCAGCTAGCTTACATGTGTTATCCTTTTCTCTGATTGGCAGAAAGTGCGCAGATTTTTAACCGGTCCATGATTACCCAAATCGTATCATGACCTCTGGGTGTCCTGGGCAACTTCGTTACGAAATCCATTGAGATCTGTTCCCATTTCCACATGGGTATCTCAGGTTGCTGCAGAAGAGCTGAAGGCTTCTGATACTCGGCCTTCACCTTGGCACAAGTCAAACACTTCCCAACATAAGTAGCCACATCGCCCTTAAGTCTTGGCCACCAATAAAAATCCTTCAAATCTTGGTACATCTTGTCCGATCCTAGATGGATCGAGTACCTTGATTTATGAGCTTCATAAAAAATCACATCTCTAAGACCACCAAAGAGCGGAACCCAAATTCGTCCCATAAAACACAAGGTTCCTTCCTTGTCGAGAACCAGCATTGTTCTCCATTCCACGGAGATATTCAGCCTTTAGATTTTCCTTCTTAAGAGCTTCCCTTTGTGTAGCACGAATGTGCAACGAGAGGTCTGTCTGTATGATCATCTCCAAAGCCCTAACCCTTATGGGCTTAATCCTCTACTTTCGACTTAAGGCGTCTGCCACCACATTCGCCTTTCCTGGATGATATTTGATTTCGCAATCATAATCATTTAACAGCTCCACCCATCACCGTTGTCTCATATTAAGCTCTTTCTGATCAAATATGTGTTGGAGGCTCTTGTGATCTGTAAAGATCGTGCATCGGGTACCATAAAGGTAATGCCGCCAAATCTTCAAAGCAAACACCACTGCGCCTAATTCCAAATCATGTGTGGTGTAATTTTTCTCATGATCCGTTAACTGGCGCGAAGCATAAGCGATAACCTTCTGTCGCTGCATCAGCACACAGCCTAATCCCTGACGCGAGGCGTCACAGTATACCACGAAGTCATCGGTGCCTTCGGGTAGAGATAAAATAGGTGCATCGCAAAGCTTATTCTTTAGTAACTGAAAAGCTTCCTCTTGTTTGTCTCCCCATTCGTACTTCTTATCCTTCTGAGTAAGGGAGGTCAGCGGTTGAGCGATTTTCGAAAAATCCTCAATGAATCTGCAATAGTACCCAGCTAAACCCAAAAACTGACGAATCTCGGTTGGCGTCTTCGGAGTTTCCCAATTCTTGATTGCCTCGATCTTGGTGGGATCCACATGGATTCCATCTTCATTTACCACGTGACCAAGGAATTGCACTTCACGCAACCAGAACTCGCATTTCGAGAACTTAGCGTACAGTTTCTCCTTCTTGAGCAGCTCTAAGATGGCTCTAAGGTGTTGCTCATGCTTTTCTTTTGTCCGTGAATAGATCAAAATATCGTCGATAAATACAATCACGAATTTATCGAGATATGGCTTGCAAACTCGGTTCATCAAATCCATGAATACTGCTGGCGCGTTTGTCAAACCAAACGGCATCACTAGAAACTCATAATGTCCATAACGAGTCCTAAAAGCAGTCTTCGGAATACTCTCTTCTTGAATCCACAGCTGGTGATAACCTGATCGAAGATCGATCTTGGAGTAGTAACTCGAACCCTGAAATTGATCGAAGAGATCATCAATCCTCGGCAAAGGATACCGATTCTTGATGGTTAACTTGTTTAGCTCCCGGTAGTCAATGCACCTACGAAAACTACTGTCCTTCTTCTTGAAAAATAGTACTGGAGCTCCCCAAGGCAAGAAGCTTGGTCTAATAAATCCCTTATCCAGTAGCTCCTGAAGCTGTGTCGACAACTCTTGCATTTCGGAAGGCGCAAGTAGATAAGGTGCCTTGGCTACAGGCGTGGCGCCTGGAACCAAGTCAATATGGAATTCTACTTTTCGTTGCGACGGCAATCCGGGCAAGTCTTCGGGGAAGACTTCGGGATATTCCCTTACCACAGGGATATCTTCCAGCTTCGGCTCTTCGGCTTCTTTATCAACAACGTGAGCTAAGAAGGCAACACATCCTTTTCGCACAAACTTCCGTGCCTTCAAACAACTGATAATCCTTAGAGGCGTATCATGCTTTTCTCCGTGTACCACAATGGTCTCCTCATTCGCCAACGGGATGCGAATAATCTTCTCATGACATACGATCTCAGCTTGGTTACTCGACAACCAATCCATTCCAACTACCACGTCAAAGCTTCCCAATTCAACTGGCAGTAGGTCAAGCGTAAACTCATGCTCTCCAAGCTCTATCACACAACCTCTAATCACTTCATTTGCCTCTACTAGCTTCCCATTAGCTAGTTCTATCGAGTACGAAATATCTAACTTACTGGAAACTAACCCAGGTATATCCTTAAATTCTAGGGACACGAAGCTATAATCGGCACCAGTATCAAATAGCACAGATGCAAAGTGTTGGTTGATAGGGAACGTACCAGTGACTACGTTCGGATCTTGACGAGCTTCCCTAGCTCCAATGTTGAAAACTCTTCCCTGGGCTTGGTTGTTCTTCGGGCAATCCTGCTTGAAAATGCCCAACATCTCCGCAACTAAAGCATCCTTGTCTGTTTCCAGTACCGCCCTGATTGTTGTTTGCTCCACGGTTTCCGTTACCACCTTGATTTCCAGAACCACCACGATTTCCATTACCTCCCTGATTATTGTTTCTACCTTGGTTCCTATTCCCATAACCGTTTCCACCACGGTTTCCATTGCCATTCCCATTACCTCTCTGACCACCATTTCCATGACCAGTACCAGCCCAGTATGTTTCCTTCAAATGACCATTCTTTCCACAAGATTCACATTTCATGAACCTACACTGGTCGGCATAATGGAACTGGCATACATCACACTTGGGCAGGGTGCCCATATATCCCTTCCCCTTGTTCTCCGAACTTACAGCACCAGTCCTGACCTCGGCTGGTGGGTTAGCATCTCTTTTCTTGTTACCACTGTTGTTTCCTTGGGTACCCTTCTTAAAATTTGAGAACTTCCTCTTGTTCTCTCCAGATGACTCGACATGAGTCTCCTTCTTCTTTCCCTCAGAGATTGAAAACTTGTTCAATCTAATTGCTTCTTCGGTCAGTGCCACACTCAAATCAATGGCTTCAGTGATGGTTTGAGGCTTCGAAGTAGTCACCACGCCCATTATTTGGGGTGCCAATCCCCAAATGAAACGTTCAACTCGCTTGAATTCTGGCTCTACCATGTAGGGAACAACACGAGACAAGTCATGGAATCTCTGTACATACTCAGCAATCTTAGGACCATCCATCTTCAGATTCCAAAACTCGGTTTCCAATTTATGAATCTCAGCTCTCGAGCAGTACTTCTTGCGCATCAGTTCTTTCATATCATCCCAAGTCATACCATATGCTGCAGCCTCACCTAGAGTCTGAACCTGAAGGTTCCACCATGACAGGGCTCCATCGAGGAATATTCCAGAAATGTAGGTGACCTGGTGCTCTGGTGCACACTTGCTCATTCGTAGCACATAATCTATTTTCTCAGCTCATCTTACGAAAGCTACAGCACTTCCAGTGCCGTCAAAGTTCAGAGGCTTACAGTCAAGGAATTGCTTCTAAGTACAGCATGTACAAGCAACATCATTCACAGAAAGCATTAGCAAACGCACGTGGAATGTCCAAACGTATTGTAATGTGTCTTAGATAACTTAAACATTACCGTTAGGTGGGTTATTTCCTGAGGTACCTCCGCTGTGTTCAGAGCGTAGGGCCTGATGTTGTGCGATTGCCTGTGAAATCTGTGCGTGCAGTTCTGCCTCTGTTGTGGGCAACTGAGTGTTCCTTCGAGGAGGCATCTTTTATGAAGAATATTGTATAGGTCAGGTCGTATTCGTATGATATATATATATATATAGTATGTATATGTAATAGCATTCATTATAACAAGCAAGTATATGGTATCACAATTACTGCACAAACATGACATTCAACAACGTATTCAATGAGAACTATACGATCGAGCTTTCATTAATCATCGACCACAAATTTTGTTACATGTTATACAAAAGTATCGTATCAAAAGGGAACACAGGGTTACACTACCCTTGTCCAAAATGTCTATCGATCTACAACAGTCATACAATCAAAAGGTGATCTCCAAAAGGCTTCACTAGCTCAGCTCAATAGCGGTGCTCTCATCAAAAGCAATGCTACCTACATAGGACCAAAAACCAGCTATGCTGATGGTGGTGGAGTAAAGAAAAGCAAGCTGCGCACATGCGCAAGCTCCTCCTCAAGTTCATAAACGTGACGCAGCAGATAACTAATCTACTGCTCGACGGTGAGAAATCGAGCATCAAACTCAGGAAATGGAGTAAGCGGTGTAGGAGGATGTGAAAACGGAGATGGTGATGAACGAGGGGGAACAAAAGCAGGCTGACACGGACATGGAAAAGGACGCGGTGTCATCTCAAGCTCCAAAATTCTACGACTCATGATCTCGTACTGGAGCTGCAATGATAGAAGTAACTCATCCCGTGTATAACCAGTAAAGTGCGAGGGATGGTAGGGATTAGAAATCGGCATGGTGTACGGTGAGAACCATCTGAGTGGCTTATCAAGTGGTGAAGAAGTAAAAGGTGCAACCGGTGCAGATTAGGGTATGTGTGGGAAAGCTGCTGAAACATGAGGGTCATGGCTAGGCTGCTGGCCAGAAGTGCCTTCCCCTGGACGGGGTGCGGGTATATCCTGCAAGAAAACAATAGGGAGATCAACACGGTGAACATCAGACTCCACTGGGTGAAAAGGAGCGACATCAGCAGGTGCATGTGCAAGTGGAGGAATGAATGGCTCAATAACAGGAGGGTCAACGGGTGCAGGATCTGGATCTGGTATGAGGGGTGCAATGTCGGGTATGCCAAAAGGAATATGGTCATGATCAGGCAAAGGCTAAGGAGCAAGTATCGGCCCAGGATCAGCAGGTGCAGCATCGGGCTGATCAATAGGAATAAAGTCTAGCTCAAGATCAAGCTCAAAGTCATGTGGAGGGGATGGTGCAGCTGACATGGCTGTATCATCGTCAGAATCGGTGGCGTAACTTCGCAAACCAACTGCCTGCAAGGCGGAAGATGTCACAAACTCAAAGGAATCTGAGACAGAGTGTAAGCTAGAATCAGAAGAAATCTCAATAACAGGGATCTCAGGAAGTGGACTAGCAACAACATCCTCATCGAGCTCTCCATCACCATGGGCATCATCGGGAGGACCATCAACAAACAGATCAAAATCATCGTCAAACAGATCATCGAATGGCCAATCCTTAGGAGGGATGACCACTAAGGGAATAGGAGCGAGGATCGGTGCCACAATATGCTCACCATCGGGATGACCGATGATAAGATGAACGTGGACAGGAATGGGAATAACAAAAGGATCCTCGTCTAGGATACCATCAGCAAGCGGTAAGTCGTCTCTGAAATCGGGCAGCGCAAATGGCTGAAAATCGTCGTCGTCATCGGACATCATCTCCCGGTCACTCTCTGTATCAGAAGTAAAGATCTATGGCTCAGGGATGATCTCATCGTTAGAAACAATAGCCATGGGGTCATGGTCGTCGGATAATCCACTCTCGGATGATGACATAGTGTCTGTAACAGAACAATCACAACATATGCACATATATTATTCACTATCATTTATTATGCAAGCAAAGTCAATGTATCATGAAAACATGTATCCTCGTGATTCCTCACGGACCCCTTTCCATTCTTCCTAGTCTCCCAGACTAAACCACCTAGTCTCCCAGACTAATCCAAATAGTCTCCCAGACTAAACCAACTAGTCTCCCAGACTAAACCAACTAGTCTCCCAGACTAAACCAACTAAGTAACTGTGCATTGTGTTTCTTGTCTTTTTATTTTGTAAAAATGTCTGTTTCCTTGGATCTGGGCGTTTCATGTATGCAATGGAAACATGTTGTAAAAACATTTTCGTGAGAGCCCTAATGATTGTAGTCTAGACTCGAGAAAGAATCCTAGTTCGCTACAATCGAAGCTCTGATACCAAACTGTCACACCCTGACTTTTTGCGAAAGCGTGATTATGTGTGACTTGCTTAATATCATTGCATTCAATCATAACAATAACTATATGATAAAACCGAAAATGTTCATCCATTAAATAAGTTTAAAAACATAACAACATTGTTTTAAAACATAGACTTCATATTCGAGTACAAACCATGCAACTTGTTTTTAGAGTTCACAAGGATTCGACAAAAGACATTAAATAAAACCATGTTTGGAAGAGGTGTCTTGTCAAGGATAAGACATGATAACCCAACCCTAAGACCATGGATGACATTTTTTATTCTCAAACAACACTTGGAACTTCCGAACGCCCACCAGATCCACATTTAATTCCCTGAAATATATGTAGTTTGAAAACATCAACAAAAGTTGAGCGAGTTCATGTGTTTGTGAGTGTGCACGAATAAACCTTCGAATCATTGAAAATATGCATGTAAGTTTGTAAATCCCTGGTATGAAAGCAACAAGGAAAACAGATCATTAATGGTTTGCAAGGCCATTAATATGTGTGACGTGATGCAGGAAGACTCAAACCTAGCAGACTTTGCACCGGGCTTCCGGCTGTAAGACATAGTCATCCCATGGGCCAAACCCTGGTCCAACATGGGCGGGGCTCGCTACACCCAAATAGATCTATCACTCATGTCCCTCGGTCCTATAAGGAGGATTGATGGTCTTAAGCCTCATACCCACCACTCACATGATCTAGCAGTACCCATCCTTAGTGAAGAAACACTGGATAAATGACTGGGATTAGATAAACCAGGAGGTTAGGTTCTGCATAAAAGGATTGGTTTCTTCTCGTTCGATTCCGGGATAACAGATTTTCTCCTCTTCACTATAACTGCAAAACAACCACCGTTAGACTCGCCACGGGGATAATGGGGGTTCTCTCCGTGACCACCCTCCGGCGTGAGAATAAGTACAGGTTTATGAAGAAGAAGAAGTATAAGTGAAGTGAATGTAACTTGAAGATTGTACCTGAATTATCCTTCTATTTATAGCCGAAGTTTGGGCGGGAAAACCTGTTATTGAAATATTGACGGAAAACGCTTACTCCGTAAGCGGTTATTTTTCCCTCCGTTAATCTCTTAATCGGACGTGAGAGCACACGGATCGCGACCTTGATCAACGGTTGGGGTACTGCCACGTGGACAGTGGGCAAGTGGAGATTTCTATTCAATACCGTGCCATTATCGTGACTTGAAGGGAGCATAGGATGATGACACGTGGCCAGACGGTTATAACCGTCTGATGGTGCACGATTAAGCCTTCTAGAAGATTACAGCTGTAATCCAGTGTGACTCCCTATCGTGTGGTATTAGTGAAAATAATATCCAAGCCTGGGTATTATTTATGCGGGAACGCTTACTGGGATTTTTATCCTTGTCTGTTATGGAGAGAGGCGCAAGGATTCATTAGTTTCCTTTTGGCGCGCAGGTGTTGCTTGCTATTTTCCTTCTAAGTTCTCTTAGTAGGACCAGTGCGCTGCCGCGCAAGGTCTAAAGAGGTTTAGGAGGATGAGTTTGTGGTGTGGTCTCAAGTACTCGAAGCGAGGTTTTTGGGACCTTACCCCTTCAAGTCCCCCCAGTCTAGTGTTGCTATTATGCAAATAAGTGGAGCACTGGACTATGAGAGAGAGGTGATTTTTGTTGTAGAGTTTTTTGGCGCGAAAATGGAGAATCTTCTGGGAGAAGATATTCTTTGCTCATTATTCTAATTTTGAAAATCTTGACTTTTGTGTCTGTGAAAAGGTGCAGTCATGACTGTTGACGTGTGACAGGCTGTCATTGTCAGTTGTATGTTACTGCTTGTGTTTTACACGCGCGCGTGGGCTCGCGTTTGTGGTTGCTATTCCCCTGCCCCTGACGCTTGGATAACTATGCCTTCCCGAAAAAGGTGTTTGTTGCAGTTACCTAGGCTAGTTATGGCGGTGAGTATATAAGTGTTTACAATTGTCTATTCTCGTTAATCATTACTTTATTGAAAACCCCTTTCCTCTTGGTCTTCTTTCTCAGTTATTAGAAAGAATTTTGCAATTTCTCTTTCTTATGTCAACCGAGACCATCACGAAGACTCTACTGAAGAAATGGCTGCCGAACTTCCACCGTTGAAGTGGTCCAGAGCAATTTTTGATGGTTTGATTCGGAATTTCAAATTTCCGGAAAGTGGGGGTGCTCGATATCCTAACGAGGGTCAAACGGCGGCTGATGCTCCGGCTGGGTTTATAACTTTATTTTGGGATTTCTTTTATGCAGGTAATTTCCTATTACCTGCAACGAAGTTCTTTCTCGAAATTCTTGATTATTACAAGTTTCACATCTCCCAGATGCACCCTATTGGCATGGTTAGGGTTCGACATTTTGAATTTGTGTGTCGTATGATGCACATTGAACCGACGGTTCCTCGATTCCGAGTTTTCCATCAAATGCACTGTTCTCAGGGGTTTTATTCTTTTGTGCAAAGAGCGTCTGCAAAAAAGATCTTGCTTCAACCCCCAAAATCGTTCCATGACTGGAAGCAGAAATTCTTTTTTATTAAAGTAGGGGTTATCCCGATGAGGATGACATTCAGGGGAAAGGAGGATGTCCCCTCTGAGACTATTCAGACTCCTATTGATGAAAATTGGTACCAGGATTTGAAGGACGTTCCGTCTATTGCTTTGCCGGAGAAAGCTCTTGTTGGTGCTAGCATGAGCCTGAACTGGTGGATGAATCGGGAAGAGAAGCCGGTGTATATGGAGGGCGATAAAGGTAAGACTTAGGGTTTTGCCCTGTTTCTTCTCCCCCCCCCTCTCTCTTTTTTTTTTGATTTTTGCTATGCTTCTCTTGCTTTGTAGTTGTTTCTTTGTATGTCGTTGCGTTTGATAGAGAAGGTGGGAGGATGGCTATCATTGCTAAAAAGCCTGATGAGGAGCTTTGGTATCACCGTATTTTGAGAAATTTTGCTCTTCCGCGGGATATGGATTTGTCTACGCAACCTGTTGTTGGCGCTGGTAAGCTTTTATCGCTATGTTTTTTTTATGTTGTTCCTGCGCGCTTGAACAAGTTAATTTATGTGCTTTATAGTAGGTGAGCTGTCTAATTTGGCCATAGGCCCTGAGAAGAAAAGATGTGCGCCCACTACTACTGTTGCGCCAAAGAAGAGTGACGCTGAGAAAGCTCAACCTTCTAAGGCCAAAAATATGGGAGGGGAGAAGAAAGGTACGCGTCGTTCCTCTGACTCCTGGTGTGATTATGTGGTGGTATCTGATTTGTTGGAGGGTCTTGCGCCTGTAGTTATAAGAAGATCGAAGCCGGAACCAAAAGATACTGCTGATATCCCTCCATCAAACCCTGATGATCCTATCGATTTGGAATCGAGTCCTGAGCGCCTGCTGAGGAAAAAAGCAGGAAAAAGAAAACAGACTGACGCTGAAGCCGAAGGTCAGCATGCGAAGAAAGTTTAGAGGAAGAAAATCACTAGGATGGGAAATCTTGATGCCTTTACTACGAATCTCCTTCTTGGTAAGTGTTTTTCTTTATTTTCCGCTTACATGCCTTGTGTGATTTGTATGTTTGTTCTTGCAGAAAAACCAAACTCTCCTGTTCACACAGAACCATCATCTGTGGTCAATGAAGGACTTCCGCCCTCTCCTCCACGCGCCTCTGTTGCTGAGCAGTTAAAGAATATTGAGACTCCGGAGAATGAGACAGAGAAGACTGCTGAGGTCGAGAATCTTGAGGCTACAAAGCCTGTTGATGTTGCTGTGGATGCAGAAAAAATCACTAGCCTAGGGATTGTGGATGTCGGTGCTGGTAATCCACAAACTCCTGAATTTGTTGCTCAGGATTTAGGAAAAGGGAAGACTGCTAAAGAGATCCCTGTAACAACTTCTCCTTCCACGGCTTCTGGTTTTATGCCTGAGAATATTGAAAAGGTCTCTACTGAGGACCAAGGTTTGTTATATGATGCTGACAAAAATTCTCCAATCCGCCCGGATGAAACTCTGGGGATTATTATTATAGAACTTACTCGGAGAAGAACGCCGCTGAAATTCCCGTCCCTGTCTGGAATCTGAAGAAAGGTGACACTTTTTCAGATTGGCTTGTGTGCCGAGATTGGTTACAGGGAACCTTCCCGCCTGGGGAGATTAAATTTCAGGAAGGACGTCTCCATGATCAAACTTATCATGCCTATCTTGAAGAGGCTGCTTCTTATACATCCACTACGCACCGCATAGTGCGTGAGTGGCATAGTATGCATAAGGAGTGGGCTACTTTTAAGGCATCCAAGAAGAAAGCCGCTGAGGATGAAAACCGTGTTGCCCAGTTGAGAGCTAAACTAGAAGCTGATCAGGCCAAATTTGGGACTGATCGGAAAACTGAAGAGTGGTCCGTTGCGGGTTGGAAGAGAAAGGCGGAAGCCGAGGCTGCCCTTCTTTCTGAGGAGCGCAAGAACTGGAAAAAGATCTGTGAGAAGGACAATGCCGAAAAGATGGGTCTCCGTAATGTTATCAACAATCTCAAGGCTGAGGTTGAGAAGTTGAAGAAACAAGATGGGAAGATCGAAAAATTGAAGAAAGAAAAGGCCGATGCTGAAGCCGCGCGAGATGAAGCGCGTTCTCATAGGGAAAGGAGCGAACAACGAGAGATACATACCTGCTACTCTTGCCCTTAGAGATAAGGAGATAGAAGAACTTATTGCTTTTCTATCTGAGCAGGAACAACTCAAAAAAGATCTGGAGCTTGCGTATGCTGAGAAGGCTGAAACTTCCCACCGTCTTGCTGAAACCGAAGAAAAGCTAGAAAATTATGAAACAGTGCGGGTGACGGCGGAGAGTGAACTTGAGCCTTTGAAAAGTGATATGACATGGCTGAAAGAACGTGGGATCGCGTGTGTAAGTTTCCTCTTCTTTTTGCAATTTGTTGGAGCTGTCCTGTGTTTTTCCTTACTCTTTCTCTCTTTTTGTTTTATTATAGGTTGCTGAATTAGTTCTAAATTCCGAGGAGCTAGACAAAACGGTCGCGCGCTTGGTGGTTGCCGCGCGAAATGATGGATATGCCCAAGGGTATGTTGAATGCTCACACCATGTGGTTAATGCTTTGAAAGTTGACTGGGATACTAGTAAGTCTGCTACCCATGGCGTAAATACGGATGCTACTCTTGCTGCCGCGAAGACAGAGTTTAATAACTTGCAGCTCTCGGTTATGGATCTAATCAATGTTGGGTTGCAATCTGAAGACCATGTGGCGCAATTGAAAGAAATCTTCCCAGATGGGGAAAATGAAGATGAAGACTTAGCGCAGGTTTTCTTTCTGTGTCTGTACCAACAATTTGTAGGCTTTGGGATTTGGATCCCTATTTTGTTAATGCGCTGCCGCGCAAGTAACTTTGATTGGTACACTGCCATGTATATTTGATAACTTTATGTTAAGGCGTGTGATGCGCCAGTAACTTGATATGATATGTGTTTTAATTTACAATATTTTGCATGAGTACAATTGCTTTGATTAGGTAAGGCGAATAAAGGTGGTATAAAGCTCATGTGTGAACGTAGGGTCTTGCGCGATGTGTGCAATCGCTGACCGCTCATGAGACTTGTATTATATCTACCATAATGTTTTTGCGCTTACCAAAAGGAATTGCATGCACTTTGTAAAAATAAAAGAATAATAGAAACTTTGTTTTTTATTCATGGATAAGGCGCAGAGGCCGTACAAAGTCTATTTTAAAATAATTACATGGGACTTAACTTACACTATAGTCCTTGCTGAGAATTGATAAACTATAGAGCTTGTCCAATCTAGAAAGAGACTATAGAACTGCTGCTTAGTTCTTCGCCTTTTTACTCGGGCCCTCGTCGCCACGAGTGATTTGTTTTATCTCCTTGCGCACATTTTGCAACAGGTGAGTGAGCTCACCCGCTTTTAAGCGCTTTCTCGATTTCAGTGCGCAAGGATATACCGTTATTGGTAGTATGACAGTTGTCCTTGTGATAATCACAGTATTGACTTGGGTCTTGGCCGCGTTTGTTCTTCATAGGTGGAGGTGCCTTGAACTGGTAGTCCTCTGTACTCAGCAACTCCGCTGGGGTTTTGGTCAGAGGAGTCCACTGCCTCTCTCTGTTTTCTTGTTTAGCTTCTCTTTGTGCAGTTAGCTTGTTGATGGTAGCTCGTGCATCTTCAGACAAATAATTTCCTGAATTCGAGTCGCGCCAACCCTTTTTAAACTTTTCCCCGCTGCTTGGGCCTAAGTCTGTTGGGCGACTGTGTGGTGGTGGCGGTCTGTTAGTGCTGAGGTTTTTCTCAGTCTGGGCTTAAACGTTAGCTGCCGCCATTAATTTCACCCAGCTTTTTGGGAGTCCCTCTGTTCTGGATAAGACCTTTATCATGTCGTCACATCGGACGACATACTTAAATTGGGCTCTCATTAGGTGCTCATGGACATCTCCTATTTCGAGCACTTCTTTGTTGTAGCGGGTAATAAAGTCTTCTAAACTTTCTTCATCGCAACGCCAGATATTCATTACGTCTGCCGTATCGCGGATGGACCGCCTCTGCTGGCTGAAGTGCACCAAAAACTTTTCTCACAAGTCTACCCATGATGTGATCTTCCCCACAGGCAGGTTGTCAAACCAGAGCCTCGCGGCGCCTGTGAGGGTTTGAATAAAGAGGTGACACCACATCGGTAAAGTCCAGCCTCCCACCAATCCTGCGCTTGTGAAGACCCGAAGATGGTCATCTGGGTCTGTCATACCATTAAACTTGCCTACGCTGGATGGGAGCTTCGCTTTTTCTAGTGGAGCCAGAGCAATTTCGCTGATGAATTTGGAATTTTCTGTGGCTTCTGCCAGGCAGTATATCAGATTATAATCATGTTCAGCTTCAGGATTGTAAATCGCGCGGGGTTTACATTTGTTGTAATTTGGTTGTAACCGACTAAACACACTTGCATTGTCTCCTTCACGGTACGTTCTATCATACTCCCTGGTGTGGGTGTCCCGTGAAGGGCCCAAACTAGAGTGAACTGATGGCCTTCTATGAGAGTGGGACTCAGTATGATATTCTCTTCTTCGATTTTCAGATTGAGTATACTCGTACCTTGCTGGAGATCTAGAGTACACCTCTGTGTCTTCTACCTGAACCTGTGATGGTCCATCATGCTGAGAAACATGAGGTACTGATGGTGCTCGAGTACGGGTTACAGGCCTTCGTGATTGAGTGGGAGGAGCAGTTTGTGGACAGAGTTGTGCATACACAGCGTTCAATGCTCCCTGAGATCTAACATACCAGGAGATAGGGGTCTCTCCTGGGGGTAAAATTGAGCTTACAGGGATTTCAGGCTGTATCCCTGGAGTGACAGGGTCATTCGGATGATTATCAGTGTACTGAACTTCATTGTCATCCGAAACCTCTTCTACAATCCCCTCAACCTGAGTATTGTTAACGAAATTTGGCCGAGGGCCAGTTTGACGGTGAGTCGAAGTTTCTTCCATTTAAAAAATGAAAATGACAAAGTGAATCGAAACGAGAAAAAACGGATGAAACTGAGAAATCGGTGGGCGCCAATGAAGAAACACTGGTTAAATGACCGGGATCAGATAAACCATGGGGTTAGGTTCTGCATAAAAGGGTTGGTTTCTTCTCGTTCGGTTCCGGGATAATAGATTTTCTCCTCTTCACTATAACTGCAAAACAACCACCGTTAGACTCGCCACGAGGAGAATGGGGGTTCTCTCCATGACCACCCTCTGGCGTGAGAATAAGTACAGGTTTATGAAGAAGAAGAAGTATAAGTGAAGTGAATGTAACTTGAAGATTGTACCTGAATTATCCTTCTATTTATAGCCGAAGTTTGGGCGGAAAAACATGTTATTGAAATATTGACGGGAAACGCTTACTCCGTAAGCGGTTATTTTTCCCTCCGTTAATCTCTTAATCGGACGTGAGAGCACACGGATCGCGACCTTGATCAACGGTTGGGGTACTGCCACGTGGAAAGTGGGCAAGTGGAGATTTCTGTTCAATACCGTGCCATTATCGTGACTTCAAGGGAGCCTAGGATGATGACACGTGGCCAGACGGTTATAACCGTCTGGTGGTGCACGATTGAGCCTTCTAGAAGATTACAGCTGTAATTCAGTATGACTCCCTATCGTGTGGTATTAGTGAAAATAATATCCAAGCCTGGGTATTATTTATGCGGGAACGCTTACTAGGATTTTTATTCTTGTATGTTATGGAGAGAGGCACAAGGATTCATTAGTTTCCTTTTGGCGCGCAGGTGTTGCTTGTTATTTTCCTTCTAAGTTCTCTTTGTAGGACCAGTGCGCTGCCGCGCAAGGTCTAAAGAGGTTTAGGAGGATGAGTTTGTGGTGTGGTCTCAAGTACTCGAAGCGAGGTTTTTGGGACCTGACCCCTTCACTTAGCTAACCATACCACATATAAATGTTTATAAACAGTTTGTAACATGTACTTCACCCCCGAAGTTATAAAATTGAAAACAGTTAAAAGAAAAGGGGGTCATGAACTCACAGTCTTGCGTCTTCGTATCACAGTAACTCAAGCTTCTTCGGATAAACACGACTACCTACAACGTACTAAGGTCCATTAGACGAGCGGGTCGTGCCTTGACTTAGTATTAATTAGTGTCTTTGAGTTACGTTTCATTGTGTCTTCAATATTATTCCAAGTTATAATTATTTGTTAAAATATTAAATATTTTAACTTAGAAGTATTTTTCTAAGTGTTTAATTTTTATAAAAATTTTGCCATAGTTTCCCCTAAAAATGGGGGTTTCCATACCTTGAAGGTATATCATTTTCTTTTGTAAAATCAACACAATCAATCCACAATCAACAATACACATTCTACACTTACCAACTTTGCCATTAACAAGCATAATCTACTACTTCATGAACTTGAATATTTCTAAAAATTTGTAGTAACTTACTAGTGTTTTAAGTAAGTCTTGTTACCTTTTAAAGTGTGGTTGATTCTTTAAAAACATCATGTTTAAAGAATTTAGATCTTTACAACTTACAATCATATTTACTAAAAATGTTTCTTCATGGATCTTTCTTGTTACACATAAGTTTCTACACTTGTTTAACCACCAAAAATAAGGTTTATTTGTTTAAGAACCAAGATTAAGTAAAACTTGTATTTTTAACTTGGTGTCTTGAGAAATCATCCATGAAATTTTAGATCTACAAGTATCACAACTTACTTTGATCATTATTTTACAAGATAACAACATATCCTTTCAAGTTCATGTTTCTTATGAGGATGATCTATGATCCTACAACATTTTCATCCTCTTATCTTGCTAGATCATGTTTTTAATCATGATCTAGCAAGATCATATGATGATCAACATCAACTTTATGAATAAACAACAATCATCAAGCATAACACATAAACAACATAGTTTCTTCATGATTTAAGCTTATGTTCAAGTTTTATTCTTGTGATTCTTCATGTTCTTCAAGTTAATCAACATGTATCATCTTTTAACCACAAAGATAAGATGAGAAATGGAGTGTATGATGTTCTTACCACTAGCTCAAGGCTAGGGATGATCAAGAGAAGAAATAGAGTGGTTAATAGCAAATAAGGAAGGGCATTGAACCTCCGAAAGCTCCTAGCTTTCTTATGCAACCTCTAACACTATTTAGGTTAAAATGTAAGTATTAGTTAGATACTTTAGTTACTAGATATTTATGTAGTGTTATGATGTTCGGGGACCATAACTAGCTTGGTAATGTTAAAACAGTGCTTCTAGTGAAAATTTGGTGTTTCGGGTAGTGTCGGGTTGTTCGGTTGGTTACCGGTTCGTCAAGGTGCTAAACTTTGCAGTTTAGTGTGCTTTATGTTACCTTTTGTGACACTTTTGATTCCCGACACTTAGGAAAGCATTCAGGACCATTTAACCATATTTCTGCTTGATATTAGAGTGTTCAAATGCTGAATTTGCTTATTTTTTGCAGAATTATGCAGTTTATGTGAGTTTTAGGCACTTTCCGACACTTGAACTATCTATAGGAAGGCAGTTTTATGATCCTTACTTTCCTACACACTATACTAGTGTAATACTTGGTTTCTGGCTCATTCTGTGTCTCAACACACTGTCTGTCTATGTACTGAGCTCTGTCAGCATTTTCCTGATTTGTCTGATAACTGTGCTAAATGTGTTTCATGCATCATTTGAGTCAATAAAGTTCACATGCATTAATGATATGACATTAAGCAGTATGTGATGCACATGTATGTATAAGGCAATAAAGTTAGGTGATCTAGAAACGTCATTCAATAAAACCTGAGTTGTCGGAACAATTATTTGTCTTTGAGAACAATGTCTGTAATAACAATTTATACTTTATATGTTTATGGTATGGGACGTGAATGTTAAATATATTGTCACTAATAGTGTTATGGACTCTCTTGGACAATCTGTTTCGCTCAGTGCCGCGCCCCGATGTTTTCGCCATCGGTTGGGGTGTGACAAAAAGGCACAAGGAAATCAATTGTAGGGAGATGAAACTGAGAAGCGGGGACGTCGCATGGGGTGCTTCCATGTAGTATCGTGAGGGTGGAGGGTATCCACCAAATTTTGGTAGATGCCAAATTTTGCCATGTCAGTGTCAAATTAGCGTCCTGCCATCAACCCTATATATATAGCTATCCCACTTCAGGGCCGAGCTCCAAAATATTTCCCAAGATCCATTTCATGCTCTCTAATTGGCTGTGGTGGTCCTGCTCGGGACCGCACACCATATATTAATCTTGTTGTCATTCAACTGTATAAGGCTATGGGGTGTGATTTCATGTGACAACCGGCAATTTTCGGATTTAATCACACACATAACATGCATTAAGACAATAATAAGTAGTGTTTTAAGACACAAATTCACTTAAATAGGGTTTTGGTATGTCTAGGAACGTCTATTTGGCTTTACAGTGCGCGAATGGTGATTTGCGAGAAATCTGCTGAACGTTAGATGTTAACGATCTGACACCGGATGAAATACTGACAACGCCGACAAATAAAAATTCTATACGAATATTTTATACATGTGAATTTGGTTTCACGAATTTATCGTGCTTTCGAACGTCACAAAACGCAAAGGTGACCGAAAAACGCGACTGCAAGAACGCACTGACAACGAAACGGAAGCATCGGACTCGTGTATTACTTTCAAAACTGAAATATTATGATATATTTAGCTTCGTAATCAAATTTTAATATCTGCAGTCGAAATCAGATCGAAAAACGGATTAGTAACGACAACCGAAATATTTTACGCGATTTTAACGCAATCGACGAACGAACGCGTCAAACATCGATTTCCGACATCAGTTTACGTATTTTGATTGTAAAATTATATTCTATGACATCTTACGAAATTCGTGTGAGAAAACGGGCTTTAGAAGCGCTATCGGTCGCTCAAAACACAAGAACCGGGCTAGTTGGCCATGGGCCCAAACACTCAAACCCCAGCTATAAATAGGCCTAAACCTTATCCTTTTCCCCCCATTCCTCTTCCAAACAGTCGCCACCCACTACTTCCAGCAGCCGGACTCCGGCCGGCGGAGCCGACAACGATGAACGGCGAACCTCCGGTGGACCGACGGCGGCTGGCGGCGATTCACAGCGGCGGTGGAGTTTTCCGTCGGACCAACGGTGGACCTGTAACACTTCGCCTTTTGGAACTTTCCTTTTTTAGAGAGTTTGTTTGTATTTCTATTTATGAAAATTTGTAATCCTTTGTATTCGTCCTTTCATTTCCAATCATTGTAATCCGAGACTTGAATCATAATAACACTCGATCTTTTTATACATTGTGTTATGCATAATTCATGCATATTTGTTATACATTCGTTATACGTGCAAGGTTAATACATTTATACGCAAGCTCATACTTGTTATACATGCAAATTCAGTTTATTCATACATTACACTTATGCATTGTACTTACACGTTTAAAACGCTTAAAACCCGCAAAACACGAGAAAACAGAAAACTTGGGTCTTCATACAAAGGGGATCATCCTTTTCGTGCGAAAGGATTCCCATTCGCACGAAGGGCCCTTTAGCCAAAAAGCCCACTCGTTGCAAAGTCTCTCCCAGTCTATAAATACGAACCCTCACCCTCAATTCTCACCTTCCACACTCCGAAATTCTCTCTCAATTACTGAATTCGAGCATCCTCAGCTGAGAAATTCCAGAAAGCTTCTAAGTGAGTTTACAACTCACTAACAGTTTAATTTCTCTTATTTCTTCTACTTTTTTCTACCTTTTATACATTCCTTCATATCCTACAACTTGGTTTCACAGATTTGCCTTGGCAATCTGATGACAACACTCAAAATATTAAGGACCAAGCTAAGAATTGGAGTTCTATCTTTCAAACTTTTATAAAATAAACTTTCTAATATCAAACTTAGTAGAATTATGAACCCACCGAGCTCACAAGCTAAGTCTATAGCTGTGGGTTAGTGTTAAGGTTGATTCCAACCAAGAAGGTGAACTGTTCAAACAAAACTAAAATGTTTTCATCTCGAAATAGAACCATTCGCACGAATGGCAAGCCATTCGCATGAAGCGACACACCCTTCGCACGACTGGACCAGCCATTCACACGAAGGGCATTGTTTCATCTCGTTCCAGCATTTTTCTAAGCGTTGAATGTTAATCAGGTCCCCATTTTCAATATGGAATATTATGTGCTAACATAGTGTGAACCTGGAAGCCTTGGCTTCCAATCTAGTTAAACTGCCTCACTTAAACTTGCAAACAAACACCCAAACAGTTTCCTAGACCTAGAATGAGTTAACGTCGTCCAGCCTCCAACACTTGGTTCATTCCTTCCATGTTGAGATGGCACACCCGGTTTATCCTTGTTCGGTTGTTTGGCATTTAAATTCTGTTATCTACTTTCTGTTATTCATGACCAACCGGTTTGTTAACTTAGTTAATGAACTTGTTCTTTGGTGAACTTATAATGAGGTTATTACCTCCATACATGACTTCTGTGATCTATAGGACTGTTACTATACTATATGACATAACTGGACTCACAACGTAACTGTTTAATAGTTAAAAACGTTTGAAATGAAGTTTTGTCGCACAAACAGCCCCCATTTGCGCGAAGGATACTGGCCATCTGTGCGAACCGTCCATTCGCCTGAACTGAGTTGTGATGTTCGGTTTCCATTTATTTCAGTTCTACGTTCTTCGTTACTGATTCTATCGGGCAAATTAGAACCCGTGAAATCACAGTAACTTAATGTCATAACGAGTGCCTAGACGAAATATAATTTATGTTTAATCATACCTTCATACTATTTACTTATGTACTTTAAAATCCGAAATTCGAATCCTTCGTTCAAACTCCAACACTCACACCTTCGTTTACCCACCTGTAGGGTAACCTCGGTGTTCCAGTGCTCTCGTCAACTCATCAACAACTCGTAGGATTTCTAATCGAAGATTTGCAAAACTGTGAGTATACTCGAACGCCCTTTTTCTATTTTATACTTTTGGGTGCAATATGTTTACTTATCAACCTACACAGTTAAACTTACATTTTATGCAATCACACAAACAATCCAAACATGCATGCTAATACGCTATACTTAATTCGTGTTTCTGGAACATTCCTATGTGATAAACATGTCATTAACTTCGTACGAGCCTCCCCTTAACATGTATAGCGTTATAGGAGTAATGCATCGCCCGTAGTCTTGTGGTCATGTTAAGTCTTTAAAATAGAACGGTCCTATTGTTGCTACAGTAGGATTATGCTAGCGGTAATCAGAGGGTTGATACTTTAATCGTATGCCAGGTTTACGTTAATCTTGATAACTAAGTTGCCATGTGGATTCGTTTAAATTATTTTTATACTTATGCTATATTAAACCTGTATGCTCGCCAATACCTTCTGTATTGAACTATACTTTTAAACATGTTGCAGTTGATGATGTTGATGAAATCTAGTAGGGATGACTTAGATACACATTTAGAAATACTAGATTATGTTGTTGTACTTGTTGTAATTTATTGTATCGTTTTGAACAATGTTGTATTTGTCTTTTGTAATGTTGTTGTATTTTCGAAACAATTGTTGCATCTCGTCTTCCATGTATTGTACTTGATGAATTGTTACCAATGAATGAAATCGGTTTTGAATTAAATATTGTCGCAATAGTGTTATGAAGTCTCGAGCAATCTCGTTTTCGTCTCACTCCGATGTTTCCACCATCGGTTAGGGTGTGACAGGACTCCCCCTAAAATGCACCTTTCGAGCACGGTTCTGACGTCAGTTCTCTGATTTGAGCGACGGTGGCTACATTTTCGAGCTCCGGCAGCCATGAGACGAGTCTGCACTCCGGTAAACGTCTCTAACTCATCTCCTTCTTTCATATCGACAAATCTATTTCCTTTAGAAACATCACATCTCCCCTTTCTTTCCATTTTAGGGGTGTGTGGGACGATGAAGACAGGCCACCGATGATGATTTCTGGCGCCGGTCAAGTACGGAACCACAAGGGGAGAGACTTGGTAGTGGTTATGTTGAGTGAAGTGATGACGGTGGTGGTGGTCGTATGGCGGCGCCCGACGACGACAGTGGTGGTGGTGGTGGTGTAGCAGGTCACGGCGCGGCAGTGGAGGTGGTTGTTTAGTTTGGTTCGTTTCAGGTTCGGTCAAGTCAATAGCGGTCAACCTGGTTAACAAATATATTCGGGTCAAGCTCGGTCAACCCGGTCGACTCAGTCAACCCGGTCAACCATGGTCAATGCAATCAAACGCAGTCAATAACAGTCAAACCTGGTCAACGGTTCGTCGCGAGGCTTGGTAAAAGTTTAACGATGCGAATTTTGTTATATTGTTTATATGTTTATTTTTTTAACGCGAACCGAGCTCGCACCGACACGACTAGTAAACGATAAATACTTTTCGAGTAAATTATAAACTTGAACTTGTGCAATGGATTTTGTATATAAATTGTGCATATGTTAGTTAAAAACGAACCGACGTTTCATTACCAAATTTATATTTATGTGACTGGGTTTACACGCAACAGAATTGATGTTTTGAACCCGGCATGAAGTTATATATATTGTGGTTACATTGTTATTGTGTTTTGAAAACTTTATCGACAACTTGCATTGTCGGGATCGTCCAAAAATAGAGGAAACTCTGCCCGTTTTTCGTAAAAATCCGTAAAACGAAACGTGTTTTATTATAAAAACAAAACCTATCGGATCCAAGTCATTTTTATAAAAATAAATATAAATGTATCTTTATTTTGACGACACTTTATAAGTCACAAAAACGAGTCGATAACGTTTCAACGAGCGTGAATACAAGATAACGAAACTTGGTAATCTTTTTTAAAATAAATATAATTATTTATATTTATTTCAAACATCAAAAACTCGGAAATCTTTTATAAAATAAATATAATTATTTATATTTATCTCAAATGTCAAAAAAAAAAAAAAAACCTCGGAAATCTTTTATAAAATAAATATGATTACTTATAATTGCAAACATCAAAAACTCGGGAATCTTTTATACAATAAATATAAACATTAGTAGTTGCTTCAAACGTATAGTAATCGACCATCATATAAAATAAATATAATTGTTATTTATTTTTATTTTTAACGTCCATTACTCGAAAACTTTATAAAATAAATATAACTTTTTATATTTATTTCAAACGCCTAAACGACATACAATATTTTACCATACGATATCAATGTATATTATTAATCGGGTTTTTTGATAACAAACCAACGAAGTCGATTCCTAACAGGCGTATAACTACATATGTATTTTGACAATTATCCACGAGACGCGGGATTTCTATTTCGGCTACATGACGCTTACATATATACTTATATGAATTTACATCTACATTATACGAGTTACAACATATTACTTTCATATAAATATTCGTTATGTACACACACGACCATTCGAGACGACTAACACGATCCTAGCAATATATTTATATATTTTTTTTATAAATATATATATTCTAAACCTCTTGGAAATTAAGTATTCCAAACTTAGTGTTTATCACCGACAATAAATGCGATTAAACAACTATAGTTATTGTTCCTAATTGAGTTAACAACACTTTCATAGAATCGTATGGTTAACGATTCGGTAGAGCTCGGTGGCACGCAGTTAGTTACATCATTTTAGTAGAAACTTATAAGTTATTCCGTGATAGGAATGTCATAGATTGCATGCTAGCGAGTCACGTTTTGGAAACCACATTATGGAATCATATTAAGCTAGCTTTGCACAAGGATATCGAGGTGAGTTCATAACCCCCACTTTTTACACTTATTACATTTTGTTTTTATAAATGTTTACATGCAAGTTTCGCAAAAGTACACAATATTTTGATGAACGAAAATATATATTCTTAAACCATCATGCAAATGAATTTCACTAAACTCAAATGGTTTACGAAAGGTTTATGATACATACCGATTTTACAAAAAACATAAGAGTTTTACGAAACATGCATGAGCTACAGACTAGTGACGAGATTGTCCTAGTTACAATGGGACTAGGTGTCCTGCATACAAATAAGGGGACTGGTTTGTCCTGCTTACAAACAGGGATCCCACATACAACTTAAGGACTGGATTGTCCTAAATACAACTTAAGGACTGGATTGTCCTACATACAACTCATAGGCTAAACAACTTTTACAAACACCAAGTTTTACAAATACAAAGTTTTCATATGACATGCCAAGAAAAATGATTTTTATTTCGTTTTCTCAACATTATTTTAAACTGGTTATCAAAAAGATTTATTTCAAATCTTTCAAACAAACTATGAACTCACCAACTTTATGTTGATTTTTCGTATGTTTCTTTCTCAGGTTACATTTTCAAAATTATGGCACGGTTGGAATAGGAGAACCCTATGTGGATTCAAGTACTTAGCTGGTGTTCACTTTCTAGAAGTCTTAGCATTAAATACTTTCGTTGTGCAATGAAGATACTAGTCAGATCATACCAACTATGGTTTATGTGGGTGTGACATTTCATTCTCCCAACCACCCTCATCCGCCAAATCACCTCCACCTTACACCACATTATAAGGCACAAAACTATAGAAGACTTCATCGTCTTCACAACGATTGGGCTGTAACAGTAAATTGGGAGTACATGCCCAATTAAAGACAGGGCTTAAATATCAGTTGGGCTTTAAGCCCAACAATACCACCTTCCTCTCTATCCCATTAGGGGGATGGAACCTTCCCTTCACCTTACAAGAGAGAGAGAGAGAGAAATAGAAGAGAGAGAGAGATAGAGAGAAGTGGATCGGGGAGCTCAGGAGATTTCATCGAAGGCGCCGAAGATTGGACGGGAGGCAATGTTTCCCGTCGGGGCCGAAGACGAGCTTACCTCCGCGACCTTTTCCCCCTTCTCACACCTGATGGCCTACCACATGGCCATACAATATTGGCAAAACAGTGTCACAAGTCAGAGCATCAAATGTTCTAGGTGAGTGATAAATGTGAGTGAAGGCTCTTTTATGGGATGTTTG
Organism: Helianthus tuberosus; assembly: GCA_030545235.1. NCBI lineage: Eukaryota > Viridiplantae > Streptophyta > Magnoliopsida > Asterales > Asteraceae > Helianthus > Helianthus tuberosus. Next base: position 32,235,845 of record CM060405.1, read on the forward strand.
ATGCTTGTCTTTATTATGAGTTTTCATGAATCTAGTTGGCTTGAATGTTTATTGTTTATTGTTTATTATTTTTTTTTATATTTATATGTAAAGAAAACTACTTTTTTTTTGGAAGGTGACTTTCTATGTACTGGACCTATTGGTCACCGGGTTCATGTCAAAGACAATCCCCCGTCAGTAGGGGTGTTCATCGAATCGAATATCGAATTTTCGAATTATTCGAATCGAATTGTTCGAATAATTTTTATTTTTCCTTGAATTCGTATTCGATTCGAATTCGATTAAAACCTACCGAATTCTATTCGAATCCGTATTCGAATAAAAAACCCAATTCGTATTCGATTCATATTCGATTAAAAATTCGAATTCGAATAAATTCGATTTAATTCAGATTCTTTACAAACATGTAAAAAACTTTCAAAATGATACATAAATTTTAAAGCAACCATAAAGCACGATATCACATTAAAAAGTTCCAAATAAAGTACCACAAGTCTAAAATTCAAAACGAGAAGTCGGGAATAATCACTCCACATTACAAGTTAATATTTTTATGCTTAGAAATCTATTGATAGATTTGTTACTTAGGTTTTAGTTATGGGTCGTGTAGTGAGTTTGGTAATGGGTAATTTTAATACTTGGAAAAAAATTGAATATAATTTATATTATAGCCTAATAAAAGTTATATATGTATTATATATAAAAATAATAAATAAAAATGTGTAATTTTTATTCGAATTTCGAATCGAATTTGAAATTATAAATTCGTATTCGATTTACTTGACTCGAATCGAATTCGAATTCGAATTCTTATAAACGAAACGAATTCTTGATAATCGAATCGAATTTAAACGAATTTTGAATTTTTCGAATTCGAAACGAATTCTGCACACCCCTACCCGTCAGCCCCGCACTCTCGGACGCGATGTTCGATCGGGCCCCGGCCGCCGCGCAAGCTGACTTCCGCCCGGAAACCATACTGCCCCCACACGAGAATTATAATTTTACTTAATTGGAAAGAAACAGAATTATAATTTTTTTATTCCGACAGTTAAAAGTACCGCCAAAGTAGATATTTTCAAATAACGACAAAAAGAACAGTTAAATGATCAAACAAATAACTTTTTTACTTTGAGTTGTTAATTTGGAGTATACTGCAAAGTCCCTTTCTTTGTGTAATCATGTTCACTATTGTGTTTTTTCATGTGTTTTAATAACAATTAAATGATCAAACCAATTTATATATTGAATAAATATTTAAACAAAATAATTAGTGTATGCAGATATAATGTATATATATGTGTGGACGCTCGGGAGGCAAACGTGAAAGTGCACTAATTTTAACGTTATTTTACTAATTTCGTGAAAATAACGTTAAAAGAGGGGGATGGCTAATCATGCATCATGTGGTGGCGTTGATAGCCGAAAGACAAAAGGGTACATGCACTAATCGGCATTTGTCCCGATTGTTGAGTATTATGTGCCTTGTGTCCAAGTCTTGATGCAAAACTACTATCGAGCTGGGGGTCTTACTGGAAGCAGCCTCTCTATTCCTATGGAGTAGAGGTAAGGTTGTCTACATCTTACCATCCTCAGACCCTACCTTATTTTTGCTATTAATGGGATTTATTGAGTATGATGGTGTGAATTAGGGACGATCTTATATAATTTTAAAATTTTCATATAAAAAATTAAAAAATTTACATTTCTAACTGGAACATTGGGAGAGGGGGGTGCACCCCACGGTCTCCACTAAACTACGCCTCTGAAATCGAGTGAAGGGTTTTTTCCATATATATTAAATCAACAAAAGAGATGATACTATTACAATAGTTTCGTGTAATTCGTGTAAAGTATAAGCTATTAACCTCTATATTGATTATAGAAAAGTTTTGAAGCTTTGTGAAAGTTTATTACTATTCATTTTTTAGACCTTTCCTTTCCTCAATGTAGCGCCCTATGGCGCCTCTCCATACCGCCCCAGGGCGTTATATCACTTGAACTAGGTTGGCTTACGAAAATTAAAACGGGGTTATTGTTTTTGTTTCTCACACACATATATATACATACACATATATGTGATATAACCCTTATCTTTTACATAAACGCCACTTATCGCATAATCCCACATCATAGGAGGCGATGAGGAGTGACCACTACAAGATAACTTGATCTTTTATCTTTCATTTTTTATACATTATACCCTTAATAAATTACAAAATAACTTCTCCACTTTCATTGAGTTTGTTATTTAAACAATTAAACCTTTAACTTTCCCATATTTTTTATTTATTTTTACCTTATTAGTTCTTTTTTATGGTTTTCTTATTATTTCGACTTAGTTAATTTTTTACGATAATGTTTTATGTTTCGGACTAAATTTTACGAGTTAACACGCTACACACGTGTGTGGTTCAACGTTTTTACGTCTAGTTTCTTTGCAGTTTAACGATCTCGTAGCAACGCGCGAGTCCTACGCCGACTTACTTATTCTATTCTATATTTTACGTTTTGGTCTAACTTATGCGAGTTAACACACGTTTTTGACGATAATGTTTTAAGTTTCGGTCTAAACTTTGCGAGTTAACGCACTACACGTGTGTTGGGTCAACGATTTTACGTCTATCTTTGCACGGTCTAACGATCGAGTCCCAACACACAAGTTCAACGTCGACTTAGTTATTCTTTTCTATATTTTATGTTTTAATCTGATTTTTACGAGTTATCACGCCGCAATGCATGTGCGTGATTCAACGTGTGTTACATCTCCTTTATGTTGGGTTTAATTGTCCCGCCGCAAAAGATGGGTTCTAGATACTAGTTTCATACAAGATGTTTAAACAAAAATTATATTGATTTCTCGGCTAACAAGAGTTAGAATCAAATTGAACTCGAATACTCGAAATGTGAATCCAATTGTAATGATTATCAAATTTCGAGTTCGGTTTATTAGAGGAGTGGGGGTGGTCATCACTAATCACTCACAACACCCAATCAATTTCTACCATGTCATCAACCATTTTTCCATCCCTCACAACCTTTTTTAGTGGCAATGGTCATCACTCACAACACCCACAATAAACCCTCACACCCCCTCATATGTTCCATCACTCACAATTCCATAACACGTTAACATTATCACGGACTCTTGCCATAACTCGTGATGAACAAACAGTGGCGGTGGCTTCCATCAATGTATCACGCGTGATACTTTTTTATCACGGACAAAATATGCACCGCCCCCACTGCCCTTAGTTTTTAGACTAATATAGTAATAATTTGAAATTCAAAATTCAATTTTGAGTACATATGATTTTTTTATATTCGAATTGGGATTATACACATAACTTATATCTTATGATTCGGTTCAATTAAAAACCATTAGAACTTCAACTTTCCGCGCAGGTTGGGCCACTATTTTTTGCACAAACCTAGATGAGATATAAACACATCCGTAAAAACAAAAAAAACAAAAAAGAATTGTCGAGTCGGTAGTTATGCCCGATCTAAAATTTATTTATGCCTGATATAAGAAAAATTTGTGGCGACATAATTTTTTTTACATCTAATGTAAATTGTTCCATGCTACTTTAAGATTTCTGAGGGAAAAAACTTTTGAAAGGTTTACTTCTTTTGATTCTTACAACTCAATTTGGTTCTCATTTTACCCTTTTTCTCTCTCTATATAGGGAACGAATCATAAGAAAGTTTAGTTTAAATGAGAAAGAAAGACTACATAAAAATACAAAAAGAAAATTTTCAATTTTTTTCCTAAAATTCACCTTTTGTAATTAATAAAAAAATAAAAATAAGTAATCCACATGTGCATTAATACGAAAAAAAACCTTAACCCCCTAACCCTTTTCACACCGCCACCTCATTTATATTTTTAGTTTTCTCGTTTATATCTTGTTTTCTCATGATTTTCTCCATATATATATATAATTTTAATTTATAACCATGGCTTTTGAATCCATTTATTTATATTCGGTTAGTATGTCATCTTTTCACACACGAAAAGGTTGTTTATATATTTGACCTTTGAGATTAAGATGAAATACAAATGACAACATAAATAAGAAGGGTAAGAATGATTTTAGTTCATTGATTTAAGATTTGGATGATTGAGATTAGTTTTAGGGAAAAGAAAATAAGACCACGGGGTATGGGGCTCGTCCCCGGGCCGCCCCCCCCCCCCCCCCCGTCCTGGACTGTCGCACACCGCCCCCTAGGGGCCCGTCGCGACGCCTTCGTCCGCCAACCGACGTTGGAGACGGAGCAATTGGTTGGCTGAGTTTTCATTTGGTGGGCCCTCTCTCCCTCTCTAGTGGGTAGTCCTCCACACCCTTGGGTAGTCCCCAAGGGGATGGTCCTCCTCCCGTGATGACGTGACGCCTACGTGGCGGGTGGTCTCCAAATAGACTATTCATTCCATACCCCATGGTCTAATAGAAAGGCATAAAAAGATCCTACATATATTGACTTTCTCTCTCTCCACATGCAAGGCACATTTTAAAAAAATTCACCATAATAAGGAGCGTTTTTTTTTTATTTTTAATATGAGTATGATATTACTATATAAAAAAAATAAAAAAAATCAATTTTACTATGTTTTCTTTGTATTGTGATAAAGGTTGTGACCATTGTGTCTTTCAACTGGATTTTGGTCCTTACATTTTTTACTAAGGTTTCTATATATTGTGTTATTATCAAAACTTATAATACAATGTTAATTTGAGTTCTGTCAATTGCCTAATTTTATCAGAACCTATAACAAAATGTATGATACAATGAAGATTATGTTATATTTGGGTACTCTAGACATTGTGTTATAGGTTTTGGTCATTGTGTTTATTCTGCTATTTATTATGTTTTAATCTATTGTCCATTGTGTTTTAGTCTGTTGTCCATTGTGTCTTTTATTTGTTCTTTACTAATTGTGTCTTTTATTTGTCAATTGTGTTTTTAGTCTACTTTCCATTGTGTTTTTAGTTTGATACTCATTGTGTTTTACGTTATGTCCATTGTGTCTTTTATCTGTTGTCATCTATTTTGTTTTTTATCTACTTCCCGTTGTGTTTTTAGTTTGATACTGATTATGTTTTACGTTATACCCATTATGTCTTTTATCTGTAGTCAACGATTGTGTTTTTGATCTACTTTCCATTGTGTTTTTAGTTTGATACTCATTGTGTTTTACATTATGTCCATTGTGTAATACGCAACTCGGTTTTCGATTTTTTCCAAATATAACTATATGGTACTCATATAAAGATAAAAAGACGCTTGATTTTATGGTATAAATTTTTCTAAACAAATGACGTATAAAAAATTTTTGGAAGTTTAAAAAATAAGGGGGAAATAGCATGTGAATTACATGTGCATAATCTTTTTGTTCTCTTTGACAAAATTAACCTTTCCACTTGATTTCTTTTGGAACACTTGTCATTGTATAATGGTTTCTTACACTTCTTTTTTTTACACTCTTTTGTAGAATAACTCAACCCTTGAACTTTGATCACTGTTGATTAGTTTACATATTTATACTACAAACTGTGAGAACAGATTCTAACACTTAAAAAAAGTTAAGTTGGCACATACTAAAACAATACATACATAAAAGTAACACTTTTGAATTATATTAGCACATGAAAATTAATAAAGATAATTGATTTTAGCATATATGTGAATGACATCAGCACTTTTATTTATGAAGAATTATATCAGCACACTAAAAACAAAAGGAAGATCTAAATAAAAAATTGATTGCTTGTTAGCATAATTACATGGAATTCAATATAAGTGATATTATTTAGGTTATTATTGTACTATTTTTCTATAATTATTGGATGTCACATGACACGTTTTAAATAGTTCTTACAGTTTGTATACAAAATATGGTTTGTATTTGATCCTACTACTAGTTTTACATTTTGGACATTAAAGTTTCGATTTTTGTTATTTGATTTTTTATTAGTTACGAACCCGTTTTTTTGTATTGGATATCTTCTTTGTTGAAAACTAGTTTTTGCCCCGCTCGCGTTGCGGGGCAATAAGGCAAATATTTCTCTCTCATAACATGTATGCCAGTACAAAGGGCAAAATCGGAATTATATTTCGCACAGGAGGCGAAATCATGATTTTAAACTGAGAGCAAAATCATAATTTTGAGCTAGGGGGAAAACATAATTTTATTTTTAACTGTGGGAAAAAACGTAATTTTAAGCTGATGACAGAATCGTAATTTTGAGCTAGAGGAAAAAACAACATTTTATTTTTAAGGGATTTTTACATATATCCCCTTATTAAGATGCCTAATTACATATTTACCCAACCATCTAAATTAATTACATATTTCCCCTTATTAACATGAAATTACCCAATTACCCTTAAAATTATTCAAAGTCTCAAACGACCTTCTCCTACCCTTTCGTAAGTCTCCTGCAACGTTCCCAAAATTAACCCTACCTGGATCTCCTTCCCCTTCGCAAGTCTCCTGCTTCGTCACACGCAAACGGCCTTCGCAAACCCTACCTGGCCGATATTGTTTACTGGTTGGGTTTTGCGAATTTTAATCCTTATTGTTTGGGTTTGTTCTTCACAGCAGGTTGTATAAATTTTATTACTTTTTCCCTAACACATACTCAACACGCTCAAATTACTTCATGTATGGTTTTTTTATTTGGGTTCGTTTTTCACAGTTTGGTGATTTGGAGTTTTCTTTTCACGTTGTTGGAGTAAAATATCTCACAGTGGTTCAAGGTTGTATGCTATTGACCATGGAGTATAATTAAATATAACAATAGTGAGTAATTGAGTATAATAAAATATCACAATAGTTTTTTTTTCACTGTTTTGTTTAAGTTTTATTCAACATAGATCGCTCCAAGACATGAGATGAATCATCTTTAATTGGTAAAGGAAGTACCAAGGCATGAGATTGAAACGAACTTGATAAAAAAAATAAAATATGAGCCTCTCATTCTTCGACCGGTTTCAATCATGTGTGTTAGATTCTGAATTGTTTCATAATTCATTGTGGATTTTCAAATTGATGAATCTGAATGGGTTTTGAATTGGATCCTAACAATCATGATTCATTTTGCAATTGTTTCAATACTGCTATTTATTTATCTGTTATTTGTTTTAGATCTGCAATACTTCTATTTATTTATCTGTTATTTGTTTTTAAGGAATGGAGGAATATATAATTGGGGAAATATGTAAAAACTCCTATTTTTAACTGGGGGCAAAAACGTAATTTTAAACGGAGGGCGAAACCGTAATTTTAAACTGGGAACAAAATTAAAAAAGAGTTTTTGAAACGAGGGCAAAAGCGTATTTTGAGCTAGGGCAAATGTATAATTTTATTTTGAGTTGGGGGCAAAAACGTAATTTTAAACGAAGGACGAAAGAGTTGGTCCAATAGGGGAAGTGACAGGGAGTTAATCATTTTGAGCTAGGGGGAAAACATATTTTTATTTTGAACTGGAGGCAAAAACGTAATTTTGAGCTGAGGGTAGAATCGTAATTTTGAGCTAGAGGGAAAAACAACATTTTATTTTGAACTGCGGGCAAAAACGTAATTTTTAACGGATGGCGAAACCGTAATTTTAAACTGGGAACAAAATTAGAAATGAGTTTTTGAATCGAGGGCAAAAGCGTAATTTTGAGCTAAGGGCAAAATTATAATTTTATTTTGAGCTGGGGGCGAAAACGTAATTTTAGCGGCGAAAACGTAATTTTAGCTAGGGGCAAAATTATAATTTTATTTTTTTAGCAGGGGGCAAAACCGTAATTTTAAACGAAGGACGAAAGCGTATTTTTAAACTGGGAATAAAATTAAATTAAAAATTGGTTGGTCCAATACACTATTCCTTTTAACTTGTAAATGTATGCTAACTAGTAGATGCCCCGCCAGCGTTGCGGGGCGAGGGCCGAATAATTCTCAACTAATTAAAAAAAGACTACTATAATTTTCTAGGAAAAAAAAAAACGATGATAAAACCGTAGTAAACCAATTAAAACAAAAAACCTTTATAGTTTTGGTAAAAAAAAACTAAAACGATGGGAAAAACGTAAATTTTAACTCAGGGCCAAATCATAAATTTAATTCGGGGATAAATTGTAAACTAAATGGACCAACGGGGGAGTGCCAGGAAGTTGCCGGCACGACTGTAATTTTACACTGGGGGCAAAATTGTAATGTCACCAGGAAAACAAACAAAAACGATTGGGAAAATGTAAAGTTAAGTTGAGGGTAAAATCGTAACTTGGCTGTGAGAAAAAAAACTAATGGTAAAACTATAAATTTATACGGGGCAAAATCGTAATTTTGAACCGTGGGCAAAATCAAAATTTTTAGCTGGGAGTAAAAGGGAATTTTTTTTAAGTGGGGGTAAGAACATAATTTTGAACTGATGGCAAAATCGTAATTTTAAGGGGAAAAACTAATGGCAAAAGTGTAAAATTAAACGGGGCAAAATCGTAATTTTTAACCGAGGGCGTAATCGAAATTTTTAGCTAAGAGTAAAAGCGCAAATTTATTTTTAAGTGGGGGCAAAAAAATAATTTTATACTGATGGCAAAGTCGTAATTTTAAAGCGGGACAAAATCGTAAATTTGCTTGACTAATAAGGGAGTGCCAGGCAGGTGCCTGGCACTGTTGAGCCTGCCGCCCATTTCACCCAATTGGGTGGCGGACCTATTACCTGATGAGGTCATCATCTTGAAATTGTATGTATTGAAAATGTTGAATTCGAAAACAATGGATCGAGGTTAGGTTAATCTTGCGGGAGGTGGAATCATTATATGATTGTTGTGTCAGAAATGGTGAAAGTTGAGAATTTTGCAAGTGGGATTGATTTTGTGCGTTGAATTTTGCAAGATCTGTGCTTTGATCTTTGCCTTTGTTTAGATTGTGGGGTGTGGTATGGGGCGTGAGTTGAGATGGCGGTTTGGGTTCAACGTTGGCTGCTTCACCCCAAGCAAGCGTTGGGGATGACGTTGCCTCTTTTGCGTGGGGATTGAGCCTGGTGTGGGGCAGCGGGGCTGGGTGATATGGCTGGTTCGATCTAACCGTTGGGGGTAGCCGTTTCCAAATACAAAAAAAAAAAAAAAAAAAATCACATGGCTGGCCAAGCCAAGCTAAGCCACGTCACACCAAACCCCTAGTTTTTGAGTATTACCCTGTGGATCTCACCTTCGCCACGTGTCAAGCAATGCCTCCAACCCAAGTCTCTCCACACCCCATAGTCTTATACTTGAACTGGCCAAGGGCAAATCCGTCCAAGCTTTGTGAGAAAATAAAAATGTAATAAGAATTTTGAGAAAATAATGATTTTATGATTGACTTAAAACATAAAGGGTCATTTTCGTAATTAAAAATTTTCAAAACATAAAATAAGTTCCAAGCGAGTGTATTTAACTTTAAAGGTTACATAATCTCTCTTTCAAAATTACACCAAGTTTACCTCTACCAGGAATTGAACCATGATCTCTCTCCAAGAGACACAAAGTCTCTAACACCCCACCAAAGTGGTGATGACCTTAAGTGAGTGTATTTAAACCTTAATATTACCATCGCTTCTGGGTTCGTTTTTGAAACCAGCCCCTATCGGGGTTGAGTTTTGACGCAACAGAGAGGGCGAGCCGGTGTTTCCATGGGTCCCAGATCACCCCGGCTCCTGCCCTGCTTGCTCTTTAATCCACTCCATGTGTCCGTGTGACCTGAGGGGCTAGGTGGACCCTTGTATTAGGTATGTAAATACCAAACAATCTAAGAGATGAGCCGAAAATTCAATGAACTGTGCACATACTCTAATACTCACATGTGAAAACTTGCCCCACAATGTATTGATAAGCTCCGATGACAGCAACTCTTACTACTACGTAGTACACATATTTATTATTCAATTTGAAGATGCATTGTTAACTAGCTAGGTGTAATATAGATACAAGTCCATTCCATATCTTAAAAAGTCATATAATAAATTTTTACATAGTACTTAGAACAAATACAATGAGAGTTAGAAAAAGAACGAGGTATAAGTCTATAACCATCTTATGAATCAGCAAGATATCTATATTTCAAACTTGGTTTCATAATAAGTGTGCCCAAAGTCTAAATGAGAACATTCTATCTATATTAAGGGCATACAAGGCGCCTTTTCACGGTAGTGAGTGTGAAACATTGTCGGGGGTGTGTTTTTAATTGTGTGATGGCCTTTTTCGTGATGACTATCACGGTCGTGGAAGATTAGTGTTGTGTATGGTAATGGGTTTGACTTTGATATTCATAAAAGGATTGAGTTGTTAAATTGTGATTGGGTGTGATATATATTTTGAAATGCGATGTGTGTTGTAAGTGTAATGAGTGAAATGTGAAAAATTGAGATGTCAAATGGTAATTGGATGTGAGAAAATTTTAGTGATGGGTAGAGCTAAAGCTGGTGCCCTTTGCCACCGACCAAAACAACCCCCAAAACTTTGTAGTTTAACATTTACACCATTCACATTTCTAAAAACTTTATGAAATGTCACTTTCTCTGTAGTTTAACATTTAGACCCTTCACATTTCTAAAAGTTTTATGAAATGTCACTTTCTCCTTCATGAGTTCTAGTATTTCAAGTTTACTTTCGTATTTTCATTATTTTACTTAAAAAATATTTTCTTACATGCTTAGTTTTATGGACGTGTTGGTATAAATTCACGTTTCAACGTAAACGATATATCACCTTTCGACGTTCAACGTAAACGATATAAGTTCACGTTTCGGCCTAAAGTTTTCCAAAAAAGGGTCGGGTCAAATATAACATGTTTTTATGCTTATTTTTATATACGTGTCGGTATAAATTCATGTTTCGATGTAAACGGTATAAATTCACGTTTCAACGTAAAATTTTGCCGGAAATTAGTCGGGCCAAATATGATATGTTTTTATGCTTATTTTTATGTACGTTTTCAGTTGATCTACGTTTTGACGTACGAGTTATTGTACGTTTTGACGTCTCTAAGTCTTGATGCAAAGGTAAAGGTGATGTGGTGGTTAGGTGGAACCCAGTAACCCACTAAACGAACCAACCTGGGTTCGATTCCGTTTCTTTTATACGGTATAAAATCGATTTACTTTACTTTTTTATCCAACCGCAATGCTTATATATAAGTTACAATGTTTCATTGAGTTGTATCGGCTACGTCAAAACCCGCGTTTTCCATTACATAACGCGTGATATAATCCATTCAATGCTTGTGATCTACCTACAATGCGCCACATGTAATCACAGATAAATTAATATCTATGGAATCATAATGAACTACTGTGAATTGTGAATATATGCAATACCCTACTTTTAAAATGGTAGTGTACACAGTGATTAGAACTAGAATAATTTAATATATACCTATAATTTTCTTAAATTTATACTTAAAATTGACTTAACATAGGATTATTGAAAACATTAACATTTAAAACCCGGCACAAAACATACACATGATAATAAAATCATCACAACTTGTTATTCAAACAACTTATTTGAATTTTTTTATTTTTTTTAACGACAAATTTGGATCACCGCATCACAGGCCAAGAGAGAAAGGAAAACCGGTAGCTCTCAACCAATTTCCACCACCGATAAAATTTCCGGCAGTAAAACCTTGAGCTTCCGTAGCACTCGTAATCACTCTATACCCTCTCCACGTCACCCTATTCGCAGTACTCGCACCTGCACCCGTATTCTGATACTCACCGTAATACAAAGTATCAAGTGCAAAGTTCCCATTCCACGGAAACCATCCCGCCGGATTTATCACATTACTTATCGTCGATTGCATCACAACCGTTCTCGAATATTCTCTCCACGGCCGCCCGAGGTACGTAGGAAAGCTTCCTTGGACCGCGCGAAGGTCCGAGGTGGCACCTATTCTTGACTTTTGAATAACAATTCCAGTGTTTTGGTTCGGGTCGCTTCGACCTTGGGCCGTGACCATGTTGCGTTGGTTTGGGTTGGGTCGACGGGCGTGAATGTCACAGTCTTGGAACACTGCGGCCGCATTGCCGAAAATGAAGTCGACGGTGCCCGAAATGAAGCAGTTGATGTAGAATTGACGGTTGGAATGGACGTAGAGGGTGTCTTGGTATCCTAACATGTCACATTGGTAAAATGCGGATAGGTCTGACCCGACCCGTATCGCTACTGCTTGGTGTCCTGATGGCCCTGCTGTGTTTTGGAAAGTTATGTCCCGTGCTAGAAATCCAGCCCCGACAGCGGCTGCATACAAATGTTGCAAAAGTATTAATAATATTAATTATGATAGTCAATTTGCGCAATAGCACTATGTGAAGGTTATATTGTTAGGTTTTTTTTTTTTTTTAATCAAAATGGCTATTTTCGTGATTTTCTCTTAATTAATAATGACCGTTGAGTAATGGTCAATTTGCGCAATCGCATTATGTGAACGTTATGTTGTTAATTTTTCTTGATCAAAATGGCTATTTTCGTGATTTTCTTTGAATTAATAACGAGAATCGAAAAACGGTCAATTTGCGCAACGGTACTAACCGACAGTGGCGGAATTGAAGGTGGTGCTACCGCCGGCGACACTTCGGCTTCCGGTGATTATAGTAGAAGTCCGACCCGAACCCAAAAACATCAAGTTCCTTTTACTAGTCGGAATATCCACATTTTCCCTATACACCCCAGCCGCTATCCTAATCACATACCTAGAACTCGACGACGGAGCGGCCGCAACAGCGGCCGAAACCGTCGTAAAATCCCCACTCCCATCTGCCGCCACCACCACATTCGCCGTCACGGTCCCAGACTGCAACAACTTCCGGTCACCAACCGACAACCACTCCGGCCACTTCTCACCATCCTCATTCTCATCTTCAACTAACTTCCTCCCGTTGACCAAGTTGACCGAGTCTTGGTCAATCATATCCGTATCCGTCATGTTCTTAATCAAAGCCAATGAATTACTACACAACTTCTCCCCATGAATCTCACCGGCTATTAACGACTTACGAAACTCTTTTTCGTGTTTGTCATGTGAAAATCCGTCAATGCATGTCTCTTGGTTGGTCAACGTGCTGCTCATTAGCGTGAGTATGTCGTCAACATACCCACGAGTAAGTTTTTTTGGTCGATAAGTCTTTAAGTAGCGAACGACGTCGTCTAGCTCATGAAGCGACTCGGCCACCGTTTCTAAACAGTCATGTAGGGCGACTTTCTCACGTTTCGTGAGACCGGTTTGAGCGGTGAGTTTCTTTATGGTGAAGTAGTTTCTTTGAACTATCTCCTTTGTTTTATCAACAGCCAAAATGACTACATCTTTTGGAGTTTTGACCTTTTTCGCCATTTCCGGGATGGTGGAAATGGTGGAGTAGCATAGGTCGGGGTGGAGGGTGACGCTGCACGACGATTTCACGATGTCGTGAGCCGTGGATTCGGCTTTGATGGCGAGTTTATTGACGGGTTTGGTGTTGTTGGAGGTTCGGGAGTTAACTCCAACTGCTATGCCGATGATGGCGGATGTAAATAACACTGCAGCTAAGATGGTTAAGAAGATCTTTTTCTTCTTGCCGGAATCCAACATTCCGGCGAACATGTTTTTGGTCATGATATTGTGGTGGAGATAAAGTGATGAAATGGTGAAGGTAGAGTACTTTGTATATATTGTGTTTGTGTGTGTATTAATGGTAACGTGTTTTCTTACTATTTTTTTTACTGCATGCATTGGACCCTACTATTTTTTTGATCATAATGTAGCATTATTGACTATTCATCAATATTTATTGCATGACAGCATTTTCGTATGTTTAAAATAATATTATGTAACTTAGATATTTAAAAAATTGTGATGAATTTGGATTTGTCGCATAATGTTGTTCTTAAGGAATGTTTGGTTGATATTTGGTTAATAGTGGCGAAACTTTTAGTTGGGTGTCATTATCAAGTGCATAATCATTAATTAATTAGTCTTATTATTAATTAGGTTAAAAGTCAAAATTGATAAGAAACTAATGTGGAAATTGTATTGAATCTTGAATATTGTTCCCACACTTCATTACCGATCTCTAACAAAATGGTAAAATAGCCATATAGATGGTAACTGTAAAAATGGTTATTAGGGGATGTTAACTGCCAAACAGTTATTATAGAACTGCCAAAACAGTTATTTGGTTAGCTTGTTTATCTGGTTTTCTAACACTCCCCCTCAGATATACATACGGTTCATTATACACTATTAACAACATTCTTCAGGATGATGTTACATCGATACTTCAGGACCTATATAATAAACTGACACTGCAGGACCAGTTATGCTGCCTCGTTAAAAACCTTGCTAAGAAAACCCAATGGGACAAAACTTAGTCAAGGAAAAGAGTACAACGTGTATAATGCTCCCCTTCAATTTAACTAACGTCTTTTAATCTACGAAGCCCGATCTCATGTGATAACTGCTCGAAACTGCTTCTAGGTAACGATTTTGTGAACAGATCTGCTAGATTTTCACTTGACTTGATCTGACGAACATCGATTTCCCCTTCCTTTTGTAAGTCATATGTTGAGAAGAACTTTGGTGAGATGTGCTTTGTTCTATCACCTTTAATGTAGCCTTCTCTAATTTGAGCTATGCAAGCAGCGTTGTCTTCATAGATAATCGTCGGGTCCTTCTTGATTTGTTCCAATCCGCATGCTTCTTGTATATGATTGATCATTGATCTCAACCACACGCATTCTCGACCAGCATCATATAATGCTATCAGTTCAGCATGATTGGATGATGTTGCTGTAAACGTGATAAGAAACTAATGTGGAAATTGTATTGAATCTTGAATATTGTTCCCACACTTCATTACCGATCTCTAACAAAATGGTAAAATAGCCATATAGATGGTAACTGTCAAAATGGTTATTCGGGGATGTTAACTGCCAAACAGTTATTATAGAACTGCCAAAACAGTTATTTGGTTAGCTTGTATATCTGGTTTTCTAACAAAAATAACACATTGTACTTTCTTAAAGTTTTTTTTTATGCGAAACATGTGTTAATTTTTACATGAGGTGTTTGAGTTTACATGTTAATATGAGCATAAATCTTTTATCTTATCCTAATGTTCAGTATATTTAAGGATATAACGAACATATATATAACTACAAACAAATGACGCATATGTGGTTCTTTAACTAATGCAACACAAATATGGGTTTTTTTAACTAATGCGACACAACGCGTATGTGGTTCTTTAGCTAATGCAACATATATATCAATTTTTTAACTAACGCGAACAAAATATAGAAAAACAAAAATAAAAAATTGTACTTATAGTACGTCTCCTTGAGAACCGTCACAGCATGTAACACCTCGAAAATTCACGTCTTATAATGTGTTGACACATGTCATATGTTTGAACGTGTGAAAGAATGTTATAGAAGGATTAAAGTTGACAATCATGGAAAGTATGTGAATATACGGGTTCTAAATGTCAACAGTGAATAAATATACTTTACATTAACCCTACATGATGCTCATACCTTCAAACGAATAAATCATGGATCATACGAAACTATTTGTGAATGAAAGTGAGAGATTACAAACTACAGGGGTTAAATGTGTCAACATGTTTAAGTTATACCTCTGAGTGACCTTTTAGCAAACCTGAAGCTTTGTAACGGTTAATTATGCTCACTAGAATGCACGATATAAATTTCATAAAGTTTCGTTAACGTATGAGAAAGTTATGATCAAATTCGTATGCGAAGGGTTAAAAGCGTCTACGATGAAGTTTATGACTTTTTGGGTGACAATAAAGTTAACCGAGGACTTAACAAAGTGGGTATATGTCTTGAAGCCCTTATAAGTCAAATTGGAGGGTTCAAAGTGCAAGAAATAAAGTCGAATCAAAGTTTTCAAGGGCCAAGGACCAAAGCATAAAAAATCAAAAATTCAGATTTGATCAGAAGGGGCGTCGCGCCACGCGAGGACCCTGGGGGGGTGTCTACACGTGCCGCGAGGGGCCATCTGCTCCGAATTCTTTGGGTTATGGTCTGCTAGGTGCATTGTAACCGACTTTAATCCGATTTTCCACATCTTGGACGACCCCTAAACAACCCCTAGGCCCTTAGGGACATATGGGAATGATCCATGGCCATTGCTAGGCTTATGTGTCAATGATCCATGAGGTTTTGAACACTATAAAAGCCACAAGGTTGCAACATTGTAACCACACCTTCCATCTGCCTTTCTGATTATTTCTGGAGCTCCAAAGCAGACTCAAGTGATCACAAATCGTGCATAGGACTTCAGTAAGTATGCTTAACCTTTCTTAGTTGAATTTTTACTTAGTTTTAGCTTAAAAGTCAAACCGTCGTAATTAACGGTTGACTTCACGATTAATCACTAATGGTCCAGTGATTAGTCGAATTGAAAGTAGTTATAAGTTGGTAATTATGTGGGCATTAAACCCTTAAAAGGGCACCCTCTGATTCCCACTCTAACTAGGTCAAATGTCGGGTCAAACTTGTTATTAAAAAGTCAACAGAATGCTTAATTTCTAATTTATGCATAATTAGCAATGTAGAACCCATACAACCTGTTTGATCATTAATATAACTTGGTAATTAGTGTAAGAACATGTCTAAACATGTTCAACCCAACAATTTTCAGTAAAGACCCGGTTCGGAACCGAAAGTCGCATAATTTGACTTTTGCTTTGACTTTCAGTTCTGACCCGTTTAAGCATGTTTTAGAAATGCCTTAGAGCTTCCTTAGGAACAGGTTACATGCTAGTATAACCCTCTGTGATTATACACCTTGGTTCATTAGTTATCCAATTAATATGCATGATTCCGTTAATTGCTCATATGTTGACCATTATGCCCTTTTCACCATAAAACGTGATTTTTGAAAATGTAAAAGTGTAGAAACCTTAGTTACTAAATTATAAACTTGCACCCAAAATTTGACATCAGATTGAGGTGTAGATTGAGAGTTATGCTCATTAGCGTAATTAGAAAGCTTCTTTAGCGATTAAACGGCATGATTAGCGTATAGCCTATTTAAACCCACTTTTTTATATCAAACTCTTTACCCACTGATATAATATATTATTTTGGGATTTTTGAAGATTTTTAATTAATTTTAGGCTGAGCATAACTTAGAGTCGTAGGCCTGATTCGGTAATTGTCGGTTTTGCCCTTTTGGGCTATAAAAATGAGTTTTACATATCTTTTTGACCCCAAACCTTTTGCTACTGATTATATATGATAAATAAATTATTTTAAACCTTCTGGAATAATAAAAATATCAGTTTTCCATATAGAACCCAGAAACGGCTTCTAATCGCCTTATTAAGCGTTTTTAACGCATAGTATGTACTAAAACTATTTTAAACATACAAGGGTTGATACCTACTGACATTTTAGGTAAATTATAATATTTTAACAGTAAGCAAAAGTTGTTTAACTCAGACTTCAGTTTTGAGCTTTTCGGCTTATGTGAAATTACCAAAATACCCCTACGGAGCATAGTTTGGTTATAATTGATAAATTTCACATATATGCAATACCATACTGTTATAACTTAGTAAACTAAGTATTTTTTCTGATTATATCAGACCTGTAACTCAGGTTAATACTTAAACCCTTTTATAACCTTTTAAATGACCAAACTACCCCTACGGGGCATAGTTTGTGTTTAAATTCGTTTCGGGCATAATAAAAGATATCTTACTTGTAACACCCCAAAAATGGGTTTGGTAATTTAAACCCGGTTAATATAAAGGAACGGGTAAAAATACCGTTAGGGGTAAAAGTGAACCCGTAAATGAATATTAACTAGGAATAATTAACCTAGTTGAATATTAGTATCGTTGGTATTAAACGAAGGGTTGTAGCCTTATTTAAATAAAACGAAACATGAGGGACCAAAGTAAACAACTTGAAAGTTGTTTTACTAAAAGAAAACAACACACACACATACACACGCATCGTGTGTGTGTGTTCTGATATCATCGAGCAGGGAAGGCTCCCATGGAGCCAAAACCCTAAACTTCATCAAATTCTCCAAATTGAAAGGCTAAACGAAGCCCAAATTCACAACCGAACATAAATTAACGATCACCTTCACAAGGGGATCATGAGGTATGTCTTAAAACTTAGATTTGATGATCTTGTTTGAAGTGGGTTATGATCAATCCTTGAAATTGTATGAAATTAAGCATGTAGATGTGTTAGAAACACCAAATAGAACTTGTGTTATGAATAATTTCAAGTAATTTGGTGATTTAGAATGAAACCCATTGCATGAGTGTGAAGATGATGATCATGATGAACTTGTAGATGTTATAATGTGATCTTGTGTTGTATAAGGTGTTATATGGTAGACTGAGATAGATAAACTTGATGTGGAAATTATGATTATGAGATTTTGCTTGAATGTGATGGTTCATAAGATGAAATAGGGAAGAACATGCTTAAAGCACTTGTACATTATGCTTAGAAAGTGATATGCACACCAAGTGTTTGATGAAATGCTTAGGAGAAAATGATAAGTGGGATTGTATGCTAATAATGAATAAATGTTTGTATAATGTGTTGATGATGTATTAGACAATAGATTTGTATAAGGAATGTGTTTTGAATGGATTACAAGTGGGAAATTAGTTTGATAAGATAATATGGCAAGAAACCTTCCTTAAAAGGGTTTGTATGCTCATGTATGCTAATCATGTTATGATGAATGTGCTGACATGTACGGATAGGAGTTATGTCAACATGGACACAAGCATGGAAGGCAATGGGCCAAGGATAAACACGGAAGCTGTGCTTGAACTCGGACGCACTAGGTAAGTGAACTCCCAATTTACCCTTTTGTTTGGTAATGTATTTATGATATATGGTAATTATTGAATGTAATGTAAGAAGATATGAATCGTTGTTATTACTAAGTTAAGTTTTAGTGGAAATGAGTCGAAAGTGGTTAAGAAAGAGATTCGATTAAGTTTGGGTAAGAAATAGAACTTACATAATGAACTATGCATAAGATGAGTTATGTGTATTCGAGGACATGTTCATATGAAAGGAAGCTAATGTTACTAACCGTTTTTCTATTGAGAATTAATGTGAAACATAGGTATGTTAACAATGGAAGTAAAAGTTGACTCCGCAATCCGATGCGAGTGATCGAATGGATGGATGAAGGGGCGAGTATAAGAGGAAGCATGATATGTTGACGTTTTATTATGCATGTGTTAATATTTTTGTATTATGTCACCGGTTGCTAATGATGGGATTGAATGTGGTGACTGCAGGTTGTACAGGGTTATGGATGTTTCATCAAGAAATGCACGCGGTTGAAGATCGAGTCAAGACATGGATTGTACGTGGGTGTGTATGTGGACACTTAATTCGATATATGTATGTTAGTTTTTAATTAAATTATAGAAAGGGATTAATGTATTTAAGTGAAAGAAAGAATATCATGAAAAAAAAATTTAGATATGTATTTTCCGTTGCAAATCTTAGGTTAAAACGTGTTAGGGTCTAACATTACTGATGTCACAACATATTTGAGGCATAATTAACTTAGGAAGCCTGTATATGGCTCATACGGTTACCCGTTACACTTCTTGCGCGTTCGGTTCGGTTTATGTAACTAGTTTGCATAAATTAGCCGAAACGGGTCAAACCTTATCGTTTCTATCTCAAAATCCAGAATGTGTATAATATACCCATATTAAGAAAGTCTTCAAACTTGTCGGGTCTAAATCACATTCTATTCCTGTCTTCGCTTAATCGTGCGTACGAAACGTATCTTTAAAACTAACCGGTCTAAGCTTAAGCTTAACTAAAGGCCGTTAGGATTCTAATAGGTTATTATAAACCTTGTTCCAGAATAGGAGACCGGTAAAAGCTACCTGCATTTGCTAATTGTGAATTATACTTGGAAAGGTAAATACTTTTAACTTATTTTCCCTTATACGGGCTTGGGGTACGGTATATAAAATAACGCTTGGTCGGGCATTCGACCTTAATCGATTGGTGGTTAAGTATTATCGAGATGACTCGTTTAAATTGTTTTGTTTGCTTAAAGCGTTTGGGGGGTTAATGACCATGTCCCGGATATCCTCGGCATCATTTTACGAAATGGCCACGACCTAAGCGCGGGGTGTAGGCGTACACCCGTCAGTGCCAAAATAAATAACGTGGTGTGTCTATTGATTCTTAACCCGGCACGATCCGGGCTACTGAACGCATAAGGAACATGTAATTCTTTTACAAGTTTATATATTTAAATAATTATCCCAAGTTATAAAATGTTTGTGCCATGTGCATCCAAATCAATTTTTAATCATTTTAAAATGAGTCAGTTGATTGTATTTACCAGTGTAAACTGACGTATTTTCCCAAAAAGATTAAATGCAGGTACTACTCGTAATAGGCTGGATTTCTCCTTAGCATCAATAAAGAGTCTCGCAAGCTTAAGATGCCTAACGTCTGTTGAACTACAGTTTCCTATTTATTTTTGATCCTTCTGTGGATTATTCTTCAACTGATTGTGATACATGATATTACAATTAAATTCGGTTGAAATATATCTTTCATTTGCTTCCGCTGTGCATATTAAATATTGTGTTGTTTGACTGTAACGTTGCCAACCACGTCACGATACTCCCCCACCGGGCCCACCGGTCAAACGTGGAAAGTCGGGGTGTGACAGGTTGGTATCAGAGCCAACATTGAGTGAATTAAACACTAGCATTTTTTGTGTTTAATCTCAATGACACAATTGCACATTTCTAAACTTTCGAGTCTAGACAAATAACATAGGACAAATTCTACCTTGTTTTGTTTTGTCCTTTATTTTTATATATTCTTGTCGTTATCTTATATTATATTGACAGGATTAAATATGCCGCCAAGATTTTTCAGACGAAGAGGAAGAGGCAAGGGCCAATCACCGCCCCCAATGACCACGAGGCCGGGCCTTCGCACAGGCAAGCTCCTTCTACCACTGCGAGTGCTGATCCTCGAGAGAACAGGAGGAACCTTTTTGAGCCTGCTAGACGGTCTGTCTCGCACAGTTCAACGCCTCCTTTTCGCAACTCTTATGGGCCACAGTCAGAAAATGAGCCCGATAACCCACAACCTTCTTACATACCTCTACAACGATCCCTATCGCACCATTCCTTTGGAGACCCCACTCCTGTCTTTCAGGACCGGTTTAACCCGACAAACTACATACAAGAACCAGTGGGTTTTAACCCATTGGGGCCAGAGGATCATTTCTCCGGCGATCATGCAGAGGACATGGACGAGGACACGGATCCCATTGAGCCTGCAACCGGGACCCCCAACCATCCTATCGAGGTCTCTGATGGTTCGTCTTTTCATGGATCACCCTACCGTGGTCCAGACAGTTACCAGGCATGGTTTAACCAATTCGAGTGGTATTTTACACCCTCGCATCATTCGTCGCCTCACCAGCAGCAGCAGGATCCCTCTGGGGATTCACGATTCGTGGCTGTCACGCCACCGCCTCCACCACCACCAGTTAATCAGGCACATCCAGAACCGCCGAGGCGTAGGAGGACAGGCGCGCGAATGTCCGCGCGTGGAGGAGATTTTCACTTCAGCTCTCCTCGACACTCAAGTGGCAGTCATTATCCGCCACTACATTAAGACCCGCAAATGGGTGGGCTTTCAAACCCCGTTGCACCGCAACCACCACCGATGGGTTTTGATAACCCGATTCCGGCCTACACTGGTTCGATGGCGTACAACCCGTTTGAGCAGCCGGCTCACACCAACTATAATTACGCTGAAGCCGACCCATACTTGGTAGCGGCCAACTATAACGCCCTTCATCCTGAAGGACCGTATGGGGCTCCTTGGGGAGTAGGGTACCGAACTCATGGGTACCAAATACCTGCTAGACCTATAATTCGGCAACAATCGCAGCCGCCACGGTTTTCCCCTCCCGAACGGGAAGAAATTCTTCAAAGGTTGGACCAAGTCGAGCGAGATTTTCACAGAGATCGCAGAGAGCGACAAAGTTTCTTCCAGGGATTGACAAGTTTAATAAAGGGGAAGAGCAAGAAGGACCATTGAATCCTTCAATTATTGATTGTATTTCCTTGTATTAAGTTGAGCCCCTGCGTGGGTCTGTCTTGCTGTTTTGACCCCTGCGTGGGTATGATTATCTTTTGAGCCCTTGCGTGGGCCTATCTATCTGTTAACCCCTACGAGGGTATGTTGTTTGTTTAAGTCCCTGCGTGGACTAGTAT
The DNA here is from genome assembly GCA_030545235.1 of Helianthus tuberosus. Lineage (NCBI taxonomy): Eukaryota > Viridiplantae > Streptophyta > Magnoliopsida > Asterales > Asteraceae > Helianthus > Helianthus tuberosus. Next base: position 32,258,137 of record CM060405.1, read on the forward strand.
TTTAGTTTGACCCCTGCGTGGGTAACTTGTTCTGTTAAAAAGTCCCGTTTAGGGCGATGTGTACTCTTTTTAAAAATTTATGGAATGTTAAGATTTCAAATTTCATTCTTGCCATTATATGCATAAATAAATTATATATGAAATAAATGAATCAAAATCATTCCTTTTTAAATTAATCTGCCTATTTAAATATTAACTAAGGATTTTAAGAGTATTATCTAGTCTGCATGTCATTATAAGACCTGGCCAAGATGGTAAAACCTGTTAAAAAGATTCAAATTCCAGTTAACATCTGAAAACATGTTAACGCTCCTGGCAGACGTGATTCGTTAAAATCACGCACGTCATTCTTATATAAGGATTTTTCAAAAGATTCCTAACCCAACTTAATGATCTTTGAATCATGGGTTTAAATCATCAATTAAGATGATCATATTTTGACCATACATTGGTAATACAATGCCTACGGGCCCTGCTCATTTTTCATATGAGACAAAAGACAGTAATAGTCTATGACCCTGTCTGAAAAAGGTAAAGAACTATGTTCAAACCTAAATGCCTTGATTCTCTGAAATCGTGGCTTATGATTTAAAAATGTCCTTGTGACTAGGCCTTTTGTGCTACTAATAAAACTGTTATTGTTTATAATTAGGATAAATTATAATAGAAATCCTAAATAAATGTGAGTGACAAATTAACCAAATATGGTCTATGTTTACCATGGTTAATGAATTACCCTAAGGGGCAATTCCATAATAAACTCTCAAATAAACTATTGTCATTGTCTTATGCAACAGTTCAAATTTAAAATGGCTGACTCGGATGAAATTAATAGTCACCCAAGGGAGAATAATGATAACGCCCGAATTAATATAACGGGTGCTGAACTGAAAGCGTTAGTAGACGACGCTGTTACAAAGGCCTTAGAGCGGCAGTATGAAGATTATTGTGGGACTCGAAGTAGGACCCTATCTGCGCCACGTTCAAAGCCAAAGACTCATTCTGAGGCTCACAGCAAGCCTCCCTCCAAGAAGGAAGAACCAAAGAAAGATGATGATCGACTCTCCTCAAACCACCACAGTGCTCCATCTCAACAGATTATACTAAATCAAGAACCCCGTAATAAGGGTTGCTCCTACAAATACTTCGTTTCATGCAAACCCAGGGATTTCACTGGGGAAAAAGGAGCCACTGACTGCATGACGTGGTTAGATGAGATGGACACAGTAGTGGATATCAGCGGATGGGCTGAGAGGGATATAGTCAAGTTTGTGTCTCAATCTTTCAAGGGTGAGGCTTTAGCCTGGTGGAGATCGTTGATTCAAGCCACTGGGAAGATCCCATTGTATAACATGTCATGGGAACAATTCGTTGCCCTCATCAGGGAGAACTACTGTCCTCAGCACGAGGTCGAAAAGATTGAGTCAGATTTTCTTTCGTTGGTAATGACCAATCTAGATTGCCAAGCTTACCTCACGAGCTTTAATACAATGTCGAGGTTGGTTCCGTATCTGGTGACCCCGGAACCTAAAAGAATAGCTCGCTTCATTGGGGGTTTAGCCCCAGAGATAAAGGCAAGCGTGAAGGCCTCTCGACCAACTACTTTCAGATCGGTGGCTGATATATCTTTGTCCCTCACACTGGACGCGGTCAGACAAAGATCCCTGAGGAACAAGGATGTAGAGAAAAGGAAACGTGAAGATGACAATTCACGGAGGTCAAACAAAAAGGATCGAGGAAACAGTGACCACAAGAAGGGGTCTGAGTCAAAGAAGGATGGGCATCAGTCTGGTGATAAGCCCAAGTGTAAGATCTGCAAGAGACAGCACTTCGGGAAGTGCAGATATGAATCGAACTCGCAGACCCAGTCATGAACTTTTGCTTGTGGTATATGCAAGTCCAAGGAACACAAGACCTTGGATTGCAAAAAGCTGAAGGATGCAACGTGCTACAGTTGCAATGAGAAAGGGCACATCAAGACCAATTGCCCAAAATACGCAAAGAAGAATGATGAAGGAAATAAGACCAATGCTAGGGTCTTCAGAATGGATGCAAAGGAAGCAGTACAGGATGACAATGTGATAACAGGTACATTCCTTATAAATGACGTTTATGCAAGAGTGCTTTTTGATTCCGGAGCTGATAAATCATTCGTAGATAATAAGTTTTGCAAATTGCTGAATTTACCTGTTAAAATCTTAAGTGTAAAATATGAGGTGGAGTTAGCAGATGGCACCTTAGAAACCGCCTCAACCATATTAGATGGATGTTTCATATCCATTAAGAACCACTCTTTTCCTTTGTCCCTACTTCCTTTGAAGTTAGCTGGTTTTGACATCGTTTTAGGCATGGACTGGTTATCCCGTAACCAGGCCCAGATTGTCTGCAATAAAAAGCAGGTGGTGATCAAAACTCCGTCTGGCGAATCACTCACCATTCAGGGAGATACCCGATATGGACTGCCTGAGCAAGTGACTATGCTCAAGGCCTCTAAGTGTTTGAAGAAGGGTTGTGTCATCTATATGGCACAGGTGACTATCGATGAGCCGAAACCCAAGATGGAAGACATCCCCGTCATTTCTGAATACCCTGAGGTTTTTCCTGAAGAACTACCTGGTTTACCACCAGATAGGCAAGTGGAATTCAGAATTGATATCATCCCTGGAGCAGCACCTGTTGCTAGAGCGCCTTACAGGTTGGCACCAACAGAAATTAAGGAATTGAGAACGCAACTAGACGAATTGCTAGCTAAAGGTTTCATTAAACCTAGTTCGTCCCCTTGTGGAGCGCCAGTCTTGTTTGTCAAGAAGAAGGATGGATCGATGCGTCTGTGCATCGATTATCGTGAGCTTAATAAAGTCACTATAAATAATAGGTATCCTTTGCCCAGGATCGACGATTTGTTCGATCAATTGCAAGGGGCAAGTTATTTCTCGAAGATTGACTTAAGGTCAGGCTACCACCAACTGAAGGTTAGAGATGAAGACGTACACACAACTGCATTTAGGACTCGTTATGGTCATTACGAGTTCCTAGTGATGCCTTTTGGGCTCACTAATGCACCTGCCGCATTCATGGATCTCATGAATCGCGTCTGTAAGTCTTACTTAGATAAATTCGTCATCGTTTTCATTGACGACATCCTCATCTACTCTAAGAACCAAGCTGACCATGAGAAACACCTTCGCTGTATTCTTAAACTCCTACATCATGAGAAACTCTATGCCAAATTCTCTAAATGTGAATTTTGGCTTCGAGAAGTCCAATTCCTTGGACATGTGGTTAGTGAGCGTGGTATCCAAGTGGATCCCGCTAAGGTTGAAGCTGTCATGAACTGGCAAGAGCCAAAGACGCCTACAGAGATTCATAGCTTCCTAGGCTTGGCAGGATATTATAGTCGCTTCATTGAAAAATTTTCAAGGATTGCTGCACCCCTAACTTCATTGACTTGTAAGAAAATAAAGTTTGATTGGGGCCCTAAGCAGCAAGAATCCTTTGATATCCTAAAGCAAAAGTTGAGCAACGCTCCTGTACTGACATTGCCTGAAGGTACCGAAGAATTCGTAGTTTACTGCGATGCATCACACACTGGCATGGGGTGTGTGCATATGCAGAAAGGCAAGGTTATTGCCTATGCTTCACGGCAGTTAAAGGTGCATGAAAAGAATTACACCACCCATGACTTGGAGTTGGGTACCATTGTATTTGCACTAAAGCTATGGAGGCATTATTTATATGGTATCAAATGTGTGATCTATTCTGATCACAAGAGCCTCCAGCACCTGTTTAATCAGAAGGATTTAAACATGACGCAACGTCGTTGGATGGAGACTTTAAATGATTATGATTATGAAATCAGATACCATCCCGGCAAGGCGAATGTAGTCGCCGATGCCTTGAGTCGAAAGGAAAGGGTGAAACCCATCCGAATCAATGCCAAGAGCATTGAAATAAAGAATAGTTTGAATGAAAGGCTGTTAGCTGCACAGAAAGAAGCTGTGTTGGAACCTAACTATCCTAATGAAAAGCTAGGGGTAACTGAGGAGCAGTTATCTCTTGGCAAGGACGGAATTCTGAGATTGAATGGACGAATATGGGTTCCGATTTATGGAGGACTTCGGGATGTTATCCTCCAGGAAGCCCATAATTCTAAATATTCCGTTCATCCTGGAGCCGATAAAATGTACCAGGATCTAAGGGCAAACTATTGGTGGATAGGCTTGAAGAAGTTTGTAGCTACCTATGTAGCTAAATGCTTGACGTGTGCACAAGTCAAAGCAGAACATCAAAAGCCGTCAGGTTTGCTACAACAGCCCGAACTTCCTACGTGGTAGTGGGAAATGGTAACTATGGATTTTATCACCAAGTTACCTAAGACAAGGAAAGGAAATGATACCATATGGGTGATCGTAGACAGACTGACTAAGTCAGCACATTTCCTACCCATTAAGGAGACCTACAGCTCCGACATGTTAGCCCAACTGTACGTAGATAAGATTGTAGCTTTACATGGCATACATGTGTCTATTATCTCTGACAGAGATACTAGATACACGTCACATTTTTGGAAAAGTTTCCAACAATCTTTGGGCACGCGTTTAAATTTCAGTACGGCTTACCACCCTCAGACAGACGGCCAGAGTGAGCGTACTATCCAAACTTTGGAAGACATGCTTCGAGCATGCGTGATTGATTTAGGTGGTAGTTGGGATAACCACCTGCCGTTAATCGAATTCTCCTACAACAATAGCTACCATACCAGCATTAAGGTTGCGCCTTTCGACGCCTTATACGGTAGAAAGTGCAGAACGCCCGTTTGTTGGGCGGAAGTTGGAGATGTCCAATTATCAGGACCAGAGATAGTCTTTGAAACGACGAACAAGATTGTCCAGATTCGTGACCGTCTCAAAGCTGTCCGAGGTAGGCAGAAGAGTTACGCAGATCCAAAGCGTAAACCTATGAAATTCGAAGTAGGTGACAAGGTGTTGCTTAAAGTATCACCCTGGAAGGGAGTGATGCGATTTGGCAAGAAAGGTAAGTTAAGCCCGAGATACATAGGACCATTCGAGGTCATCGAATGTGTTGGATCAATTGCTTACAAGTTAAACTTACCTGAAGAGCTCAGTGGTATTCATAACGTGTTCCACGTCTGCAATCTGAAGAAATGCCTAGCGGACGAATCGCTTGTCATACCACATACGGATGTGCATATAGATTAGAGCTTGAAATTTGTGGAAAAACCATTGTCGATTGAAGATCGACAGGTTAAGAAGCTTCGAATGAAGCATGTGCCTATTGTAAAGGTAAAATGGGATGCCCGAAGAGGTCCCGAATACACGTGGGAGGTGGAGTCCACAATGAAAGAAAAGTACCCTTATTTATTTCAGTAAATCTCGAGGTCGAGATTTCTTTTAAGGGGTGAGGATGTAACACCTCGAAAATTCACGTCCTATAATGTGTTGACACGTGTCATATGTTTGAACGTGTGAAAGAATGTTATAGAAGGATTAAAGTTGACAATCATAGAAAGTATGTGAATATACGGGTTCAAAATGTCAACAGTGAATAAATATACTTTACATTAACCCTACATGATGCTCATACCTTCAAACGAATAAATCATGGATCATACGAAACTAATTGTGAATGAAAGTGAGAGATTACAAACTACAGGGGTTAAATGTGTCAACATGTTTAAGTTATACCTCCGAGTGACCTTTTAGCAAACCCGAAGCTTTGTAACGGTTAATTATGCTCACTAGAATGCACGATATAAATTTCATAAAGTTTTGTTATCGTATGAGAAAGTTATGATCAAATTCGTATGCGAAGGGTTAAAAGCGTCTACGATGAAGTTTATGACTTTTCGGGTGACAATAAAGTTAACCGAGGACTTAACAAAGTGGGTATATGTCTTGAAGCCCTTATAAGTCAAATTGGAGGGTTCAAAGTGCAAGAAATAAAGTCGAAGCAATGTTTTCAAGGGCCAAGGACCAAAGCATAAAAAATCAAAAAATCAGATTTGATCACAAGGGGCGTCGCGCCACGCGAGGACCCTGGGGGGGGGGTCTACGCGTGCCGCGAGGGGCCATCTGCTCTGAATTCTTTGGGTTATGGTATGCTAGGTGCATTGTAACCGACTTTAATCCGATTTTCCACATCTTGGACGACCCCTAAACAACCCCTAGGCCCTTAGGGACATCTTGGAATGATCCATGGCCATTGCTAGGCTTGTGTGTCAATGATCCATGAGGTTTTGAACACTATAAAAGGCCACAAGGTTGCAACATTGTAACCACACCTTCCATCTGCCTTTCTGATCATTTCTGGAGCTCCAAAGCATACTCAAGTGATCACAAATCGTGCATAGGACTTCAGTAAGTATGCTTAACCTTTCTTGGTTGAATTTTTACTTAGTTTTAGCTTAAAGTCAAACCGTCGTAATTAACGCTTGACTTCACGATTAATCACTAATGGTCCAGTGATTAGTCGAATTGAAAGTAGTTATAAGTTGGTAATTATGTGGGCATTAAACCCTTAAAAGGGCACCCTCTGATTCCCACTCTAACTAGGTCAAATGTCGGGTCAAACTTGTTATTAAAAAGTCAACAGAATGCTTAATTTCTAATTTATGCATAATTAGCAATGTAGAACCCATACAACCTGTTTGATCATTAATATAACTTGGTAATTAGTGTAAGAACATGTCTAAACAGGTTCAACCCGACAATTTTCAGTAAAGACCCGGTTCGGAACCGAAAGTCGCATAATTTGACTTTTGCTTTGACTTTCAGTTCTGACCCGTTTAAGCATGTTTTAGAAATGCCTTAGAGCTTCATTAGGACCAGGTTACATGCTAGTATAACCCTCTGTGATTATACACCTTGGTTCATTAGTTATCCAATTAATATGCATGATTCCGTTAATTGCTCATATGTTGACCATTATGCCCTTTTCACCATAAAACGTGATTTTTGAAAATGTAAAAGTATAGAAACCTTAGTTACTGAATTATAAACTTGCACCCAAAATTTGACATCAGTTTGAGGTGTAGATTGAGAGTTATGCTCATTAGCGTAATTAGAAAGCTTCTTTAGCGATTAAACGGCATAATTAGCGTATAGCCTATTTAAACCCACTTTTTGATATCAAACTCTTTACCCACTGATATAATATATTATTTTGGGATTTTTGAAGATTTTTAATTAATTTTAGGCTGAGCATAACTTAGAGTCGTAGGCTTGATTCGATAATTGTCGGTTTTGCCCTTTTGGGCTATAAAAATGAGTTTTACATATCTTTTTGACCCCAAACCTTTTTCTACTGATTATATATGATAAATAAATTATTTTAAACCTTCTGGAATAATAAAAATATCAGTTTTCCATATAGAACCCGGAAACGGCTTCTAATCGCCTTATTAAGCGTTTTTAATGCATAGTATGTACTAAAACTATTTTAAACATACAAGGGTTGATACCTACTGATATTTTAGGTAAATTATAATATTTTAACAGTAAGCAAAATTTGTTTAACTCAGACTTCAGTTTTGAGCTTTTCGGCTTATGTGAAATTACCAAAATGCCCATACGGAGCATAGTTTGGTTATAATTGATAAATTTCACATATATGCAATACCATACTGTTATAACTTAGTAAACTAAGTATTTTTGCTGATTATATCAGACCTGTAACTCAGGTTAATACTTAAACTCTTTTATAACATTTTAAATGACCAAACTACCACTACGGGGCATAGTTTGTGTTTAAATTCGTTTCGGGCATAATAAAAGATATCTTACAGATGTCACAACATATTTGAGGCATAATTAACTTAGGAAACCTGTATATGGCTCTTACGGTTACCCGTTACGCTTCTTGCGCGTTCGGTTCGGTTTATGTAACTAGTTTGCATAAATAAGCCGAAACGGGTCAAACTTTATCGTTTCTATCTCAAAATCCAGAATGTGTATAATATACCCATATTAAGCAAGTCTTCAAACTTGTTGGGTCTAAATCACATTCTATTCCGGTCTTCGCTTAATCGTGCGTACGAACCGTATCTTTATAACTAACCGGTCTAAGCTTAAGCTTAACTAAAGGCCGTTAGGATTCTAATAGGTTATTATAAACCTTGTTCCAGAATAGGAGATCGGTAAAAGCTACCTGCATTTGCTAATTGTGATTTATACTTGCAAAGGTAAATACTTTTAACTTATTTTCCCTTATACGGGCTTGGGGTACGGTATATAAAATACCGTTTGGTCGGGCATTCGACCTTAATCGATTGGTGGTTAAGTATTATCGAGATGACCAGTTTAAATTGTTTTGTTTGCTTAAAGCCTTTGGGGGGTTAATGACCATGTCCCGGATATCCTCGGCATCATTTTACGAAATGGCCACGACCTAAGCGCGGGGTGTAGGCGTATACCCGTCAGTGCCAAAATAAATAATGTGGTGTGTCTATTGATTCTTAACCCGGCACGATCCGGGCTACTGAACGCATAAGGAACATGTAATTCTTTTACAAGTTTATATATTTAAATAATTATCCCAAGTTATAAAATGTTTGTGCCATGTGCATCCAAATCAATTTTTAATCATTTTAAAATGAGTCAGTTGATTGTATTTACCAGTGTAAACTAACGTATTTTCCCAAAAAGATTAAATGAAGGTACTACTCGTAATAGGCTGGATTTCTCCTTAGCATCAATAAAGAGTCTCGCAAGCTTAAGATGCCTAACGTCTGTTGAACTACTGTTTCCTATTTATTTTTGATCCTTCTGTGGATTATTCTTCAACTGATTGTGATACATGATATTACAATTAAATTCGGTTGAAATATATCTTTCATTTGCTTCCGCTGTGCATATTAAATATTGTGTTGTTTGACTGTAACGTTGCCAACCACGTCACGATACTCCCCCACCGGTCAAACGTGGAAAGTCGGGGTGTGACACAGCACCATCGCCCGCCAACCAGTTTATGAACATCTCATGTATCTCTTCTAATAAGTGTAGCACTCATTGTCGTGGAATAAGAAATTCAAAGTTTATAACTAACCAATGTTTTTTTGGATATATATCAAGACAAGACAATTAGTTGTATACGGAGTATCCGACGATTCTTATGTTGGACGTTAAAAAAAAAAACAATTAGTTGTAAAGATACCTAAGATTTTACAAGGAGCAGGGTACATTTTAACATCATTGCAATCTTAATTAGGTTGTAGAAATTCTGATAAAGTATTGGGGAAATAATGTCAATGTCGGAAGTTCGAACATGATCGAGCGCTCTAGGTGATAAATGCAGTGTTAAATGTGACTGAATGGGTACATACAGGTGGCTCTTTTAAGGGATGTTTGCTGCTTGTCTTTATTATTATGATTATGACTTATGAGCTTTCAAGAGTCTAGTTGGTGGGAATTTTGAAAAAAATAAAATAAACTTCAATTTGAAATATATAGAATTTTCTTTGTTAACGGAGAATGTCTTTAATCCTTTAACTCAAAACCTTCAAACTTACGTGTTTTAAAGGTTTTAGCTTTGTCAATAGGCCACCAACCTCATTGGTATATAGAATTGTGATTAGGGTTGGCATATCGTGTTAGACACGACCTGTTAAGACACGAACACGAAACATGTAAACACGACACGAAATCTTATCGTGCCAGTTTTTTCAAACACGAACCTTATAATAAATAGGTAACACGAACACAACCTGTTAAGACACGAACGCGACCTGTTAAGACATGAACACGATCTCTTAAAACACAAACTCACCAAGGAGAGGTGGAGTGTGGAGTCTAGGGGCTAGGGCTAGCATATTGTGTCAGACATGACTTGTTAAGACACGGACACGAAATAGGTAAACACGAACACGATAGGAAAATTAACAGGTCTTATCATGTCGATCTATTTAAGACACGAAACTTGTTAAGAGTCAAACACAAACCTATGTGAGATTTGTTTTTCTATTGTGAGGTTGAAGCAATGCCAAAATAGATATTTTTAAATACCAGCAAAATAACAAAGCAATGAAATGATGAAACAAATAGCATTTTTACTTCGTGTTACTGATTTCGAATATATATAGTAAAGTCGCCTTCTGTGTTTACACCGTAGGCACGACGGTGAAATTACCGGTAAAACCCGTTTGGCTCAAGGATCCAACCCAGGTTTCCCCAGAATTGGTGGTGGACTCGGGTTACTCTCGGAGTACTCCGTTTGTTCAGTGGGTGTCCCGAGAGTGCTCGGGATTGAGTTTGTTGGCCGTTAAAAAAAAATACTTCTTGTCCGTTTTTATTATTTGTAATGAGATGTCAAGCATGAGTGCGCAATCGCTACTCGTGCATATGGGGCATGCAAACTGATAGACAAATCGAGTGAATATTTTTTATAACATGTCAACTGAGAGATTACACTATTTTCACGTGAAGTGGGAGCTATTTCATATAAATAAATGTTTAAATTCAAATTGGAGTTCCAATTTCGAATCAGCTTTCTTTGGAGTTTTAATTTGAATCAAAATAGCAACAATTTGGAATTCAAAATTTGAATCAAATATAATAATAAATATATGAATTTCCACTCGATTCAAATATTTGAATTGAATTATATATATTATTTATACTAGGTTAGAACCCCGTGTATTACACGGGTTGAATAAATGTAATTTTATATACCAAATAATATAAAAATATATATATATCTTTAAAAATCTCGTTTATTACACCGGCTGAATAAAAATGTAATTTTATATATCAAATAATAAAACAATATATATTTAAAAATCTCGTTTATTACATGGGTTGAATAAATGTAATTTACTATTTTAGTTTAATAAAATAAATAAATCATTTACATTATATTAATTTATATTTAGCGTACATCTTTTGTTAATTTCAGGATAAATAAATTTGAAATCTGATAAATATATTAAAATATTAGATTATATCCTATACGAATTGTTTAAATTTATATTAAATTTAATTTTATAATTATCTTTTAATTGATATTAATTATTTATAAAAAAATAGATGGCTTCAATGAATGACATGTGTCCTCCTATTGGTTTCTTTTATTATATCGTATAGATAAAAAAAGTTATATCTCTAAGAACCTCCCGTATTGTACTGAATAAATGTAATTTTATATACCAAATAATAAAAACCCGTGTATTGTACGGGTTGAATAAATCTAATTATATATACTACATAATAAAAAAAAGTTATATTTTTAAAAACATTGTGTATTACACATGTTAAATAAATGTAATTTTGTAACCTTGTATATTACACGAATTGGTTAAATATAATTTTATAAACTAAACAATAAAAAAGTTATATCTTTATAAACCTCGTGTATTATACGGGTTCAATAAATCTAATTATATATACTAAATCATTATTATCATCATCATCATACTTAGTAAATCCCACCAATAGCAAAGCTAAGGTAAGGTCTGAGGAGGGTAAGATGTAGACAGCCTTACCTCTACCCCGTAGGAATAGAGAGGCTGCTTTCAGTGAGAGCCCCGACTCGATAGTAGTTTTGCATCAAGCCTTGGATATAAGGCACATAACACTCAGCAATCGGGACAAAGACCGATTAGTGCATGTTCCCTTTTGTCTTTCTGATATCAACGCCACCACATGATGATGATGCATGATTAACTGTCCTCCGCTTTAACGTTATTTTCACGAACTTAGTAAAATAACGTTAAAATTAGTGCAATTTCACTTTTGCCCTCCGAACGTCCACACATATATACATTATATGCGCATACCGCAAGCAGTGCGGATATATACTAAATAATAAAAAAAATTATATCTTTAAAAACACCATGTATTACATGGGTTACATAAATGTAATTTTGTATAGTAAATAATATGCTATTGGATTCGTTTAAAAAATCATAAATTTGGTTCAGTTTAATTCGAATCAAATCATAAACTTGGTTAAGTTTAATTCAAATTGATTAGAACCCCAATTTGAAAAATCAAAAACATGCCAATTTGAAAAATCAAAAACAGAAAATCTTTAATTTATAATTTAAATTTGAAGATAATATATTATTAGATAAAATAAAATGATTCTATCCGACATTCAAAGTAAGATAAGATTTAATATTAATTGATTATTTATTATTTAATTAATTGATATAAGATAAGTATGAAAATGCAGGAAATTAAAATGTAGACGCCTTCAATGAGTGACACGTGTCCCAAAGTTGGTTTCTTTTATTATATAGTATAGATTTATCGTACATATATAATTTTAAAATCATGCGCTCCTAAATTTAATAAGAGTGTTGTCTCTTCTTTATACACACCAAGTTATGGCCCTCGGTGACTTTGATCATTTGATTATTTATATTTTGGATATTGCATTTTCAAGTTTTTATCACTTGATATATTATTAGTTTCATCGATTTGCTTTATATGCCAAATAATTATGATGATGGAATTAAAGTCAGTATAATATTTAAAGTTTAATTTATTTTTGTTATTAGTTCGAATCAAGTTAACAAGGATTCGAATTGTTTTTTCAAATATAATTGTAATTCAAAAAAAGGTTGCGGCGCAGCTTGTTACTCGTTTACCTGCCGTTTGTTTGTAATTTGTTGTTTTGGCCTTTCTTAAATATAATTACAGTTTGTAATGTTAAAAAAAATGAATTGGAATCTAGCTTCAAATTTTCATATGCTTCGAATATACCGGTTCTATTTAATCCGAAAAGCTTAAAATTCAATTCAACTCAATGCCTTTGACTATTAAAAATGAAATGTTAAATCGCTGTAATATTTCCCTACAAATAAATTATATTATTCAACACACACGATACAAATATAAAAATAATAACCGGGCCTTCATCCAACACATGTTTTTGTTCTTTCCTCTAAATTCAATTGAAGGGTGACGTGATAGTGATATTTTGACTTTTAATCAAGTCGGCTAGAAATTTGAGAGGTATATATCAAGAGAAACTAGCAATTAGACCCGCGCGCGTTGCGGCGCAGGTACATTGCAAATAATGAATACATTAGTTTTACCTTTAAGTGATACATTAACCATATGAAATTTATAAATTGAGAAGGTGTAAAAATGAAGTAATAATATAAAGAGTAAAAACGTATACTTTAAAACTTGAAGGGGTGGTGACGATAAAAATGGAGAAATAATGCAATGACTAAAAAACGCAACGTTTAAAACCTGACGGGGTGGTGGCGTTAAAAATGGAGTAATAGTGCAAGGACTTAAAATGCAACGTTTAAAACTTGAGGGGGTGATGGCGTTAAAAATGGAGTAATAGTGCAAGGGTATAAAAACGCAAAGTTTAAAACTTGAGGGTGTAATAATGAAGGAGTAAAAACAAAAGTTTAAAATTGAGGGGGTGATGGCGTTAATAACGCAAAATTTAAAAGTTGGTTCGTGTAAGAATTCAAATTTGAGGGTTAAAAGGTTGAGAGGGTGTAAAATGAAGTAATAGTGCATGGGTTAAAAATGCAAATTTTAAAAGTTATAAAAATTGTAAAATGAAGCAATAGGCTAGAGTTAAAATTGTAATTTTCAAAAGTAAAAGTGTGTTAATACAAAATAGTAGTACAAGGGTTAAAATTAAAAGTTTTTAAATTAGAGGGGGTTAAGTGGTAAATATCACCAACTTTGTATTTTAAGAGATACGAGAATAATAAAAAAGTTAATTTTACAATAATCCCATTAGGTAGTTAAAATCTATTTTCATTTCTCGTTTTTCGAGAATAAAAAATTAAAAGAGTAAATTACGTTTTTGGCCCCTGTGGTTATATCACTTTTACTATATTAGCCCAAAATAAGATTTTTTAACATATCTGCCCCCATGGTATCTATAACTAACCATTTTGGACCCTAAATCTAGAGATCATGGGGGCCAAAATGGTTAGTTATAGAGACCATGTGAGCCAAAATGGTTAGACTTAGGGGCCAAAATGGTTAGTTATTGAAACCATGGGGGCAGATATGTTAAAAATTCTTATTTTTGGTTAATATAGTAAAAGTGATATAACCACAGGGGCCAAAAACATAATTTACTCAAATTAAAAAGTAGAGTATTCATTTTCTTCTTGTCGTACTCAACCCATGCCCACAATACATTTGTTCTGTGATCTTCTTGGAGATAACGCACTAACTACATCCTTTAATGTCCAAAAAAAGCCTTGTTTTTTCTCCATAATTACGAAAACCCAGATGAGATTTAAGCTAACAAAAAATTATTGTGGTCACCGCAAAAAAAACAGTAAACAGAGATGGGGTCCTTGGGATGACGTTTAATTGAAGCAAACCCAAACTTCAGAACAATTGCAACATCAATAGTGTCGTTTTCATCGTCTATGTTCTTGGTAATCCAATATACCCCCCAAACCCCTTTTTTTGTTCTAATTCTTAAACCTTAATTTAGTTCAATAAGTTGCAACTTTACAGAACAACAGCATATCAAAATCATACTTAGTGATTTTGGTTGTCACTCCCTCTTTCTCTCAAGGTACACATATACAAGGGTGATAAAGGTGGGATGAAAGTGGCAGACTTAGAAGAATACACGTAGAAGACAAAAAGAAAGAAATGTTTATACACAGAGGATGATATGGTGGGCCGTGAATTGCACATGGTGGGAAGATACCACCGACATATGTATGTAGACAAAAAGGAGAGAGTGGTCGGTGGCCGAAGCCACCGACTTTGTAATTTAAGATAGTATATAATTGGGTTTTCGTGGGGTGAAGGCGGCTTTTGATATGTTGAACCACGCTTTTGTCCCTCGTCCACATGAATCTTGGTAAAATTATGTTTAACATTACTACCACATTAGTTAACTTAAAGTATGTTGGGTTAGAGCCCCAATGCCGAATAATGTTAACTCGGTTTAGGCCCTCTTGGATGTTTTGGAGCATACTCCAGGTTCGAAAAAGTTGAAAAAATTGGTTAACACTATTATGAAGGCGGCTTTTTGAAGGATTTGGTATGCGAGGAACCAATATGTGTTTTAGGAGAACTTCATCTGAATCCTAGATACGGTGGCTCAAATCAAGGAAGACTTTAGTTGTGGATTAAACATCAGTCCAAACTCCCTAGCTTAGCGTGGGATAGTTGGCTTGATTTTAATGTTTCGAGTCTTTTGTAAGTTGTTCTGTTTTTCCCCGGATGTTAATACTTTCTAGCGGCTTGCTGGCTCTTTATATATAGTTATAAAGTGGTTTGTCGCTCAAGAAGAACTTAAAGTATGTCACGTGAGGAAAAATAATTTAATAGAGTATGTAATTACCTATCTGGGACTATAGACGTAATTATTTTCTGACAGTGTTATGGTGATATAATACACGGATACATGTATGTTTTGATGATTTTCTCCTGTATAATTTAGTTTGTCTTGTGTAATTTGTTAGTGTATATATGAAAAATATATATTTAAAATATGCCTATTTAATAATCTATCTATTCTAATATAACAAAGTGATTTTAACTTATGTGTCATCTATACATCAACCCACCCTATTATTTTAACAAGTGGCATTCTCCCTAATTATTCTTTTCACCCAATATTGTTCATCTATTCATGTGACACGTGTCTTCCACCTTAACTTTTACGCAAATCCCACGTTTACTAAACTTACCCATTTTTTCTCCCTGATTATCTTCAAACCGTAAATACATCTCTTCTATCGATTCAATCCTAAATATCCTAAGTCGGGTTTTGATTCTAAGTTCTATAAAACCCTAAAACTGTTCTAAGCAATTGAAGATTTGTATTGTTTAATAGCAATTGAAGATACCAGCAACTTTCATTATCAATGAGTTTTACAATCTCAAATTGCGACCCATCAATTGAAGGTACGCATTCATTGTTATACCCTAAACCGGCTTTTGATTTTAAGTTATATTAAACCCTAAATATCTTCTATGTGATTGAAGATTCGGATTGTTTAATAACAATTGAAGCTTCAGATTACCAACAAGTCATTATCAGCAAGTTTTATGGTCTCAAATTGCGACCCTGCAATTAGAGGTACGCATTCATTGTTATTTGATTTTAAGTTATATTCAAAATTGTTCTATTACTTGAAAGGTGGGAAGGTTGATTATGGTGAACTAATATAGTAAGGCTTGTGGCCATTCTCAATTTGGATGGATATATGAAAAATGTTAGATTAAAGAGTTAAAAGTTGACCCCATTTGGTTTGAGTCAAGATTCCAGAGGATTATAAAGAAAATTAATAATAATTGGTTTGATATTTATTAGATCACATATCTTAATGGGATCTATTCACTTTATTGGGCATTCAGCCGAGGCTCAGGTGATTCGGGTTTTGCAGCAAATGTTGGCTGATAAAGTTAGTTTTTTTTTCTGGGTGATGTTAACATTTTCATTTTTTTAGTTGTCGATAGAACGTGTGTGTTTTAGGTTAGTGTGTTTTAGGTTAATGTGTTTTGACAATGATGAGAAGCTTAGGCAAAATGTGTTTTGACAAACAGTAAACTCTGGTCTTAAATTAGATACAAACAGTTTTCTATGTTAACAAATGGGAAATATGATACAAATAGTAAACTCTGGTCTTAAATTAGTACATCTCTGTCTCTACTTAATATTTTTAATTCGAGTGGTATTCGCTTTGATATCAAAGGTTAAAATGCATCAAGTATGACTATCTCCCTCTATTTCTGGAACTGATGCAGTGGTTACCTAAACACCTATTTGGCATATTGAAACATTTCTTTTAGCAAGTCATAGTTAAATAATGCTTTCACGTCCCAAGTTAACACTCTTATTTTGATATTTAAAACGCATCTTAAATCATAATATTTGCTGATATACAGTGATGTGGAATTGACAGAAAGACTAGACTACATTGCAACCATGTGTAGAAGCTTCAATGCCAGTCTTGACTTGAGGCTGCAAGAGTAATGGTTTCTGATCCATTGCTTGCATTAGTTACAACCCACATAAATTTCTTTTTATGTGAATTTCATGCATTTAATGAGGCTCGGGCCGCTGGCTTCTCTAGAGAAAGTGGAAATCTTGAGATATTTAGGAGACTAATCATTGTCTTTTGTTATGTATATAGAAAACTGTAACACCTCGAAAATTCACGTCCTATAATGTATTGACACGTGTCATAAGCTTTGAACATGTGAAAGAATACTCTGGAAGGACTAAAGTTGACAAACAAGGAAAGTATGGGAATATAAGGGTTCAAAATGTCAACAATGAATAAATATACTTTGCAATAACCCTACATGATGTTTATACCCTTAAACGAATGAATCATGGATCATACGAAGCTAATTGTGAAAGAAAGTGAGAGATTACAAACTACAGGGGTTAAATGTGTCAACATGTTTAAGATATACCTCTGAGTGACCTTTTAGCAAACCCGAAGCTTTGTAACGATTAATTATGCTCACTAGAATGCATGATAAAAATTTCACCAAGTTTCGCTATCATATGAGAAAGTTATGATAAAATTCGTATACGAGGGGTTAAAAGCGTCGACATGTTAATAAATACCTCTGAGCGACCTATGTATAAATCCCAACCCTTAACCTGTGTTATAAACATCTGATAAGCATCCTAATCCGGTTAATACTTGTAATAATTGATCCAAATTGTGAAGATATGATTCTATAAAAATGTGTTCGACAAATCTTCGTTTATGGCCTTTCAAAAGCATCCAAGACCACTTTAGAACATGGCAAGGTGGTCATAACTATTCAAGCATGATATAAAGGTCTCATACTGATAATTCAAGCCCCAAATTCGTAATACTAAGTTGCCTGTTCGAAGTTTGAAAGGTCACAAGTTTTTGCCCTCTGGTAAAGGCTTACGGACCGTAAAGGTCATGCCTTACGGTCCGTAAGGCATCCCCAGCGAACAGAATGTTGATAGCTGCCTGTTATGAGCGAGTAACCGACTTACTTTGATATTTTTCACTTCCATGAGCGACCCCTACTGACTTTTAGACCTTAGGGACACTTGTGAATCATCCATGATCAGTTATAGCATTATTTGTCATGATCACAAGCAATCAAAAGCACTATATAAAGGACCACATTATGCAAACTTTGATCATTCATCCCCAACTCAACTTCTGAATATTTCTGGAGCTCAAGGCCTTTCCCTAAGCATCTCTGGTCGTGCATTAGACCTTGGTAAGTATCCTTGACCCTCCTTAATTGAGTTTTGCTTAGTTATTAGCTTAAAAGTCAAACCGTCGTAATTAAGGTTTGACTTATCGATTAATCACTAATGGTCCAGTGATTAGTCAAACTTAAGGTAGTTATAAGTTGGTATTTATGTGGGCAATAAACCCTTAAAAGGGCACCCGGTGATTCCCGCTCTAACTAGATCAAATGTCGGGTCAAAATTCATTATAAAAAGTCAACAGAAACTTAATTTGCAAATTAACGCATAATTAACAATGTAGAAGGCGTGTAACCTATTTTATCACTCATATAACTGGGTAATAAGTATAAGAACTGGTCTAAGCTTGTTTGATCCGACAATTTTCTGTTTAGACCCGGTTCGGAACCGAAAGTCGCAAAACTTTGACTTTTGCTTTGACTTCAGTTCTGACCCGATTTAGATGGGTTTGGAAATGCCTTAGAGTTTCCTTAGGACCAGGTTACATGATGGTATAACCCTCTGTGATTAGTTCATTGTTTGACCAATCCGTTTACACGTTTCCGTTAATGGCTTAATGTTGATCATAATGCCCTTTTTACCATAAAACGAGAATTTTGGAAATGTGAAAAGACAATAATCTTTGCTACTGATTTATAAACTTGTCCCTAAAATTTCATATCAGTTAGAGGTCTAGATTAGGAGTTATGCTCAATAGCGCACTTAAAAAGCTTTTTGTTAATTAAACGGCGCAATTAGCATAAAGCCTATCTAAACCCAATTTTTGACACCAAACCTTTTACCCACTGATGTAATATAATATTTTGGGATTTTTAATTATTTTTAACCTGCTCATGACCTAAGGTTATGGGGTTGATTCGGTAAATACCGATTATACCCTTTTTGTTTATAAAATGAGTTCTACATAGTATTTTGACACCAATCCAATTGCTACTGATTTTATATAATAAATGAAGTATTTTGAACTTTATAACCTGATCAGAAAACTCAGATTTCCTGTATAACCCGGAAATCGCTTAAAACGGCTTTTTACGCGTATTAAACACCAAGTATGGGTTTAAAACCATTTTGGCATACAAGACTTATCACCAACTGATATAACCTATTAAATTAAGTTGTTTTACTAATTATTTCAGACCCGAGTCTCAGAATTAAAATTAATCTCTTTTATAATCTTTTAAATGACCAAAATACCCGTACGGGGCTTAAATTGAGATTAAACTCGTCTTGGGCATAATGGAAGGTATCCTACTGATATCACAATATATTTAAGGCATATTAACTTAGGAAACCTGTTCGTGACCCATTCGGTTGCCCGTTACGCTTCTTGCGCGTTCGGTTCGGTTTAGGTAACTGGTTTGCATAAACTAGCCGAAACGGGTCAAACCTTATCGTTTTTATCTCAAAATCCAGAATGTGTTTAGATTACCCATATTATACAAGTATTCAAACTTGTCGGGTCTAAATCACATCCTATTCCGGTCTTCGCTTAATCGTGCGTTTGAACCGTATCTTTCCTTAAAACTAACCGGTCTAAGTTTTGGCTTAATTAAAGACCCGTTAGGATTCTAATAGGTTATTATAAACCTTCGTTCCAGAATAGGAGACCCGGTAAAAGCTACACGCACTTGCTATTTGTGATTGATACTTGCAAAGGTAAATACTTTTAACTTATTTTCCCTATACGGGCTTGGGGTATGGTATATAAAATACCGCTTGGTCGGGCATTGAATCTTTAATCGGATAGAGGTTAAATCATTGATATGCTCCATTTGGAAATGTTTTGTTTGCTTAAAGCCTTTGGGGGGTTAATGACCATGTCCCGGATATCCTTGGCATCATTTTAGGAAATGGCCACGACCTAAGCACGGGGTGTAGGCGTACACTTGTCAGTGCCACAATAAATAATGTGGTGTGTCTATTGATCTTTAACCCGGCACGAACCGGGCTACTAAACGCATAAGGAAAATGTAATTCTTTTACAAGATTATATTCAAATAATTATCCCAAGTTATAAAATGTTTTGTGCCACGTGAATTCAAATCAATTATTGACCCTTTTCAAAATGAGTCGGTTAATTGTATTTACCAGTGTAAACTGACGTATTTTCCCAAAAATATTAAGTGCAGGTACTACTCGTAATAGGCTGGCTTTCTCCTTAGCATCAATAAGAGTCTCGCAAGCTTGGATGCATTTCAGTCTGTTGAACCATGTTTTTATTTGATCCGCCTGTGGATATGTTTGGAATATTTTGTGATACTTAATATTACAATTTATTCGGTTAATATAAATCTATCTTTTGCTTCCGCTATGCATTTTAAATATTGTGTTGTTTGACTATAATGTTACCAACTTTGTCACGATACTCCCCCACCGGGCCCACCGGTAAAACGTGGAAATATCGGGGTGTGACAGGTTGGTATCAGAGCCAACACTGAGTGAATTAAACACTAGCCTTTTTGTGTTTAATCTCAGTTACACAAATTGCACATTTCTCGATCCTCGAGTCTAGACAAATAACATAGGACAAATTATGTTTTGTTTTTATTTTATATATATTCCTGTTGTTATCTTTGTTTATTTTGACAGGAAATATGCCACCATGAATTAGAAGAGGAGGACGAGGTAAGGGGCCGATCAGCGCCCCCAACGATCACGAAGCCGGGCCTTCGCACCGGCGAGCTCCTTCTACTACAATGAGTGCCGATCCTCAAAGAAACTGGAGGACCTATGTGGAGCCCGCTAGACGATCTGTCTCGCATAGCTCAATGCCTCCTTATCATCACTCATTTGGACCTCAGTCCGAAAGTGAGCCCAACAACCCACAACCTTCATATATACCTCTCCAGCGATCCCTTTCGCCCCACTCATGTCTTTCAGGGCCGGTTTAACCCGGCAAACTTTATTCAAGAACCAGTGGGATTTAACCCATTGGGACCGGAGGATCACTTTTCTGGCGATCACGCCGTGGATATGGATGAAGACACCGACCCTATGGAACCACCAACTGGAACCCCCACACACCCTATTGAGGTCTCTAATGGTTCATCCTTCCACTGATCACCCTACCGTGGTCCAGACAGTTAGCAAGCAAGGTTCAACCAGCATGAATGGTATTTTACACCCTCTCACCATTCATCGCCTCACCAGCAGCAGCAGGATCCCTCCGAGGATTCACGTTTCGTGGCAGTCACGCCACCGCCACCACCGCCGCCATTTTATCAAGCACCTCCAGAACCACCAAGGCGTAGGAGGACAGGAACACGAATATCCGCGCGAGGAGGGGACTTTCACTTTAGCACCCCCATCACTCAAGTAGCAGTCACTATCCGCCACTGCATGAAGACCCGCAAATGGGTGGGCCTTCAAACCCAGTTCCAGAGGTGAATTCTGCACCTATGGCGCCACCACCACCGGGAATGGGTAACACAATTCCTACGTATATAGGTTCAACGAGGTACAATCCGTTTGAGCAGCCGGCTCACACAAACTACAATTATGCTGAAGCCGACCCGTACCTTGTAGCAGCAAACTACAATGCCCTCCACCTAGAAGGGCCATATGGAGCCCCTTTGGGAGTTGGATACCCAACTCATGGATACCAAGTACCTGCTCAACCTCCGTTGCAGCACCAGCCACAGCCACCATGGTTTTCCCCACCAGAACAGGAGGAAATCCTACAAAGGCTAAGCAGGGTGGAACGAGACTTTCAGGAAGAACGTAGGAACAACCGGGGATTCCTCAAGGGCTTAGCAAGCTTGTTAAAGGGGAAGAAGAAGAGGGATCATTAAATCCCTATATGTATTGTAGTATTTCCTTATGTCTATTTAGTCCCTGCGTGGACTTGTCTATTTAGTCCCTGCGTGGACTTGTCTGTTTAGTCCCTGCGTGGACACCTATCTTAGTAATCAGTCCCTGCGAGGACTTGTATTTCAGTATAGCCCCTGCGTGGGCAAGTTGTTCTGTTAAAAGTCCCGTTTAGGGCAATGTGTACTCTCTTAAATGTTTAATGGAATGTTAAGTTTATAAATTTCATTTTGTCATTTTATGCATAAATATATTATACATGAAATAAATAAATCAAAAATCATTCCTTTTAAAAATAATCTGCCTATTAAATATTAAATAAGAATCTTGAAGGTATAACCTAGCCTGCATGTCATTATAAGACTTGGCTAAGATGGTAAGACCTGTTTAAAAAGATTCAAATCCCTGTTAACATCTGAAAACATGTTAACGCTCCTGGCAGACGTGATTCGTTAAAAGCACACACGTCATTCTTATAATAGGATTCTTCAAGAGATTTCCTAACCCAACCTAATGATCTATAAATCATGGGTTTAAATCATCAATTAAGATGATCATATGTTGACCATCCATTGGTAATATAGTGCCTACGGGCCCTGCTCATTGTCATATGAGACAAAAGACAGAGTAGTCTACGACTCCTTATCAGAGAAAGGTAATAAACTATGTTCAAACCTTAATGCCTCGATTCTCTGAAATCATGGCTTATGATTTAAAAATGTCCCTATGACTAGGCCTTTTGTGCTAATAATACTGTTATTGTTTTATAATTAGAATAAGTTATAGTAAAATCCTAAATAAATGTGAGTAACAAATTAACCAATTATGGTCTATGTTTTACCATGGTTAATGAATTGCCGTAAAAGACAATTTCATAATAAACTCCCAAATAAATGATTATCAATATCTTATGTAACAGTTCAACTACATGGCTGACTCGGATGAAATCAACAGTCACCCAAAGGAGGACCATGATAATACCCGAAATAACATAGCGGGTGCAGAGCTCCAAGCGTTAATTGACAATGCTGTTACAAAAGCCTTGGATAGGCAGTATAGTGAGTCGAGCGGTACTCGAAGCAGGATCCAATCAGTACCCCACTCCAAGCCTAAGACTCATTCAGAGGCTCACAACAATCCGCCCTTTAAGAAAGACGAGCCAAAGAAAGATGATGAACGACACTCATCAAACCAAAGGAGTGTTCCCTCTCAAAGGACCATACTGAACCAAGGACCCCGTGATAAGGGTTGCTCCTATAAGTATTTTGTTTCATGCAAACCCAGGGATTTCACTGGGGAAAAAGGAGCTATAGACTGCATGACTTGGTTGGACGAGATGGACACCGTGGTTGATATCAGCGGGTGCGCTGAAAAGGATGTGGTAAAGTTTTTATCCCAGTCGTTCAAAGGTGAAGCACTAGCTTGGTGGAGGTCTTTAATCCACGCTACAGGGAAAATCCCATTGTACAATATGACTTGGGAACAGTTTGTGTCATTGATCAGGGATAACTACTGCCCTCAGCATGAGGTTGAAAAGATTGAGTCTGATTTCTTATCGTTGGTTATGAAGAACCTTGACTGCCAAGCTTACCTTACGAGCTTCAACACAATGTCAAGATTGGTTCCGTATCTGGTGACCCCGGAACCCAAAAGAATAGCTCGTTTCATTGGGGGTTTAGCCCCAGAAATTAAGGCAAGCGTGAAGGTCTCTCGGCCAGCTACTTTCAGATCTGTAGCTGATATATCTTTGTCCCTCACACTGGACGCGGTCAGACAGAGATCACTGAGGAACACGGATGCCGAGAAAAGGAAGCGTGAAGATGAAACTTCACGACGATCAGACAAGAAGCACAGGGGAAACAATGACCACAAGAAAGGGTCTGGATCTAAGAAGGATGGGCATCAATCAGGAGATAAGCCCAAGTGTAAGATCTGCAAGAGACATCACTTCGGGAAGTGCAGATATGACTCAAAATCCCAATCTCAGCCGAGGCCATGTGGGATTTGCAAATCTTCGGAACATAAGACCCTAGAGTGCAAGAAGCTGAAGGACGCAATGTGCTATAGTTGCAATGAAAAGGGGCACATTAAGTCTAACTGCCCAAAACTCGCAAAGAAGACTGAGGATGGGAAAAAGACCAATGCTAGGGTCTTCAGGATGGATTCAAAGGAAGCTGTCCAGGACGACAATGTGATCACAAGTACCTTCCTCATAAATGATGTTTATGCGAGAGTGCCATTTGATTCAAGAGCTGATAAATCATTTGTAGATAATAAGTTTTGTAAGCTACTGAATTTACCTGTTAAAACCCTAAGTGTGAAGTATGAGGTGGAATTAGCAGATGGCACCTTAGAAACCGCCTCAACCATATTAGATGGATGTTTCATATCCATTAAGAACTACTCTTTTCCTTTGTCCCTACTTCCTTTGAAATTAGCCGGTTTCGACATAGTTTTGGGTATGGACTGGTTATCTCATAACCAGGCCCAGATTGTCTGCAATAAGAAGCAAGTGGTGATCAAGACCCCGTCTGGTGAATCACTTACCATTCAGGGAGATACCCAATATGGACTGCCTGAGCAAGTGTCTATGCTCAAGGCCTCTAAGTGTTTTAAGAAGGGTTATGTCATCTACATGGCACAAGTGACTATTGACGAGCCAAAGCCTAAGATTGAGGACATCCCTGTCATTTCTGAATACCCTGAAGTTTTTCCTGAAGAACTACCTGGTTTACCACCAGATAGACAAGTAGAATTCAGAATTGACATTATCCCTGGAGCAGGACCTGTTGCTAGAGCACCTTATAGGTTGGCACCAACAGAGATGAAGGAATTGAGAACACAACTAGATGAATTGCTAGCCAAGGGTTTCATTAGACCTAGTTCGTCTCCTTGGGGAGCACCAATCTTATTTGTCAAGAAGAAGGATGGATCGATGCGTCTGTGCATCGATTACCGTGAGCTTAATAAGGTCACTATCAAGAATAGGTATCCATTGCCCAGGATCGACGATCTGTTCGATCAACTTCAAGGGGCAAGTTACTTCTCTAAGATTGACTTAAGGTCAGGTTATCATCAACTGAAGGTTAGAGATGAAGACGTACACAAGACTGCATTTAGGACTCGTTATGGTCATTACGAGTTCCTAGTGATGCCTTTTGGGCTCACTAATGCACCTGCCGCATTCATGGATCTCATGAATCGCGTCTGCAAGCCCTACTTGGATAAATTTGTCATCGTCTTCATCGACGACATTCTCATTTACTCGAAGAACC
The DNA here is from genome assembly GCA_030545235.1 of Helianthus tuberosus. Lineage (NCBI taxonomy): Eukaryota > Viridiplantae > Streptophyta > Magnoliopsida > Asterales > Asteraceae > Helianthus > Helianthus tuberosus. Next base: position 32,283,396 of record CM060405.1, read on the forward strand.
AAGCTGACCATGAGAAACACCTTCGTTGTATTCTTAAACTTCTACATCATAAGAAACTCTACGCCAAATTTTCGAAGTGTGAATTTTGGCTTCGAGAAGTCCAATTCCTTGGACATGTGGTTAGTGAGTGTGGCATCCAAGTGGACCCCGCCAAGTTTGAAGCTGTCATGAATTGGCAAGAGCCAAAGACGCCCACAGAAATTCGCAGTTTCTTGGGATTGGCAGGATACTACAGGCGCTTTATTGAAAAATTTTCAAGGATTGTTGCACCCCTAACTTCTTTGACTAGGAAGGATATTAAGTTCAACTGGGGACCCAAGCAACAAGAATCCTTTGATATCCTTAAGCAGAAGCTAAGCAATGCACCTGTGTTGACATTGCCTGAAGGGACTGAAGAATTTGTAGTATATTATGATGCATCGCACACTGGCATGGGATGTGTGCTTATGCAGAAAGGCAAGGTTATTGCCTATGCTTCACGTCAGTTAAAGGTGCATGAAAAGAATTACACCTCCCATGACTTGGAGTTGGGTGCCGTTGTATTTGCACTGAAGCTATGGAGGCACTTTTTATATGGTGTCAAGTGTGTGATCTATTCTGATCACAAGAGCCTCCAGCACCTATTTAACCAAAAGGATTTGAACATGAGGCAGGGACATTGGATGTAAACTTTGAATGATTATGATTGTGAAATAAGGTACCATCCTGGCAAGGCGAATGTAGTCGCCGATGCCTTAAGTCGAAAGGAAAGAGTGAAGCCTATAAGAATCAATGCCAAGAGCATTGAAATAAAGAATGGTTTGAATGAAAGGTTGTTAGCTGCATAGAAGGAAGCTGTGTTGGAAGCTAACTATCCTAACGAAAAGCTAGGAGTAACTGAAGAGCAGTTGTCCTATGGCAAGGACGGAATTTTGAGGTTAAATGGACGAATATGGGTTCCAGTTTATGGAGGACTTCGAGATGTTATCCTCCAGGAAGCCCATAGTTCTAAATACTCCGTTCATCCTGGAGCTGACAAGATGTACCAGGATCTGAAGGTGAACTTTTGGTGGATAGGCTTGAAGAAGTCTATAGCTACCTATGTAGCTAAATGTTTGACATGTGCACAAGTCAAAGCTGAACATCAGAAGCCGTCAGGTTTGCTACAACAACCTGAACTTCCCACGTGGAAGTGGGAAATGGTGATGATGGATTTCATCACCAAGTTGCCAAAGGAAATGATACGATATGGGTGATAGTAGATAGACTGACTAAGTCAGCACATTTCCTACCCATTAAGGAGACCTATAGCTCTGACATGTTAGCCCAATTGTACGTGGATAAGATTGTATCTCTACATGGCATACCAGTGTCTATTATCTCCGACAGAGATACTAGATACACATCACATTTTTGGAAAAGTTTCCAACAATCCTTGGGCACGCGCTTAAACTTTAGTACGGCTTACCACCCTCAGACGGACAGGCAAAGTGAGCGTACAATCCAAACCTTGGAAGATATGCTTCGAGAATGTGTGATTGACTTAGGTGGTAGTTGGGATAACCACCTGCCATTAGTCGAGTTTTCCTATAACAATAGCTACCATACGAGCATTAAGGATGCGCCTTTCGAGGCCTTATACGGTAGAAAGTGCAGAACGCCCGTTTGTTGGGCGGAAGTTGGAGATGTCCAACTGTCAGGACCCGAGATAGTCCTGGAGACGACAAATACGATTATGCAGATACGCGATTGTCTCAAAGCTGGCAGGGATAGGCAGAAAAGCTACGCGAACTTGAGGCGTAAACCTCTGAGGTTCGAGGTTGGTGACAAGGTACTACTCAAGGTATCACTCTGGAAAGGGGTAATGCGTTTTGGTAAGAAAGGTAAGTTAAGCCCCAGATACATAGGACCATTCGAGATCATCGAATGTGTCGGATCAGTGGCTTATAAGTTAAAATTACCTGAAGAGCTCAGTGATGTATTCCACGTCTGCAATCTGAAAAAGTGCCTAGCTGATGAATCACTAGTCATACCACATACAGATGTGCACATCGATGAGAGCTTGAAGTTTGTTGAAAAACCTGTGTCGATCGAGGATCGACAGTTTAAAAAGCTTCGAAGGAAGCATGTGCCAATTGTAAAGGTTAAATGGGATGCCCGAAGAGGTCCCGAGTACACGTGGGAGGTAGAGTCCACAATGAAAGAAAAGTACCCTCATTTGTTTCAGTAAATCTCGTGGTTGAGATTTCTTTTAAGAGGTGAGGATGTAACACCTCGAAAATTCACGTATTGACACGTGTCATAAGCTTTGAACATGTGAAAGAATACTCTGGAAGGACTAAAGTTGACAAACAAGGAAAGTATGTGAATATAAGGGTTCAAAATGTCAACAATGGATAAATATACTTTGCAATAACCCTACATGATGTTTATACCCTTAAACGAATGAATCATGGATCATAAGAAGCTAATTGTGAAAGAAAGTGAGAGATTACAAACTACAGGGGTTAAATGTGTCAACATGTTTAAAATATACCTCTGAGTGACCTTTTAGCAAACCCGAAGCTTTGTAATGATTAATTATGCTCACTAGAATGCATGATAAAAATTTCACCAAGTTTCACTATCATATGAGAAAGTTATGATAAAATTCGTATACGAGGGGTTAAAAGCGTCGACATGTTAATAAATACCTCTGAGCGACCTATGTATAAATCCCAACCCTTAACCTGTGTTATAAACATCTGATAAGTATCGTAATCTGGTTAATACTTGTAATAATTGATCCAAATTGTGTAGATAGGATTCTATAAAAATGTGTTCGACAAATCTTCGTTTATGGCCTTTCAAAAGCATCCAAGACCACTTTAGAACATGGCAAGGTGGTCATAACTGTTCAAGCATGATATAAAGGTCTCATACTGATAATTCAAGCCCCAAATTCGTAAAACTAAGTTGCCTGTTCGAAGCTTGAAAGGTCACAAGTTTTTGCCCTTTGGTAAAGGCTTACGGACCGTAAAGGTCATGCCTTACGGTCCGTAAGGCATCCCCAGCGAACAGAATGTTGACAGCTGCCTGTTATGAGCGAGTAACCGACTTACTTTGATATTTTTCACTTCCATGAGCGACCCCTACTGACTTTTAGACCTTAGGGACACTTGTGAATGATCCACGATCAGTTATAGCATTGTTTGTCATGATCACAAGCAATCAAAAGCACTATATAAAGGACCACATTATGCAAACTTTGATCATTCATCCCCAACTCAACTTCTGCTCATTTCTGGAGCTCAAGGCCTTTCCCTAAGCATCTCTGGTCGTGCATTAGTCCTTGGTAAGTATCCTTGACCCTCCTTAAATGAGTTTTGCTTAGGTATTAGCTTAAAAGTCAAACCGTCGTAATTAAGGTTTGACTTATCGATTAATCACTAATGGTCCAGTGATTAGTCAAAATTAAGGTAGTTATAAGTTGGTATTTATGTGGGCAATAAACCCTTAAAAGGGCACCCCGTGATTCCCGCTCTAACTAGATCAAATGTCGGGTCAAAATTCGTTATAAAAAGTCAACAGAAACTTAATTTGCAAATTAACGCATAATTAACAATGTAGAAGGCGTGTAACCTATTTTATCACTCATATAACTTGGTAATAAGTATAAGAACTGGTCTAAGCTTGTTTGATCCGACAATTTTCTGTTTAGACCCGGTTCGGAACCGAAAGTCACAAAACTTTGACTTTTGCTTTGACTTCAGTTCTGACCCAATTTAGATGGGTTTGGAAATGCCTTAGAGTTTCCTTAGGACCAGGTTACATGATGGTATAACCCTTTGTGATTAGTTCATTGTTTGACCAATCCGTTTACACGTTTCCGTTAATGGCTTAATGTTGACCATAATGCCCTTTTGACCATAAAACGAGAATTTTGGAAATGTGAAAGGACAATAATCTTTGCTACTGATTTATAAACTTGTCCCTAAAATTTCATATCAGTTAGAGGTCTACATTAGGAGTTATGCTCAATAGCGCACTTAAAAAGCTTTTTGTTAATTAAACGGCGCAATTAGCATAAAGCCTATCTAAACCCAATTTTTGACACCAAACCTTTTACCCACTGATGTAATATAATATTTTGGGATTTTTAATTATTTTTAACCTGCTCATGACCTAAGGTTATGGGGTTGATTCGGTAAATACCGATTATACCTTTTTTGTTTATAAAATGAGTTCTACATAGTATTTTGACACACCAATCCAATTGCTACTGATTTTATATAATAAATGAAGTATTTTGAACTTTATAACCTGATCAGAAAACTCAGATTTCCTGTATAACCCGGAAATTGCTTAAAACGGCTTTTTACGCGTATTAATCACCTAGTATGGGTTTAAAACCATTTTGGCATACAAGACTTATCACCAACTGATATAACCTATTAAATTAAGTTGTTTTACTGATTATTTCAGACCCGAGTCTCAGAATTAAAATTAATCTCTTTTATAATCTTTTAAATGACCAAAATACCCCTACGGGGCTTAAATTGAGATTAAACTCGTCTTGGGCATAATGAAAGTTATCCTACTGATATCACAACATATTTAAGGCATATTAACTTAGGAAACCTGTTCGTGACCCATTTGGTTGCCCGTTACGCTTCTTGCGCATTCGGTTCGGTTTATGTAACTAGTTTGCATAAACTAGCCGAAACGGGTCAAACCTTATTGTTTTTATCTCAAAATCCAGAATGTGTTTAGATTACCCATATTATACAAGTCTTCAAACTTGTCGGGTCTAAATCACATCCTATTCTGGTCTTCGCTTAATCGTGCGTTTGAACCGTATCTTTCCTTAAAACTAACCGGTCTAAGTTTAGGCTTAATTAAAGACCCGTTAGGATTCTAATAGGTTATTATAAACCTTCGTTCCAGAATAGGAGACCCGGTAAAAGCTACACGCACTTGCTATTTGTGATTGATACTTGCAAAGGTAAATACTTTTAACTTATTTTCCCTATACGGGCTTGGGGTATGGTATATAAAATACCGCTTGGTCGGGCATTGAATCTTTAATCGGATAGAGGTTAAATCATTGATATGCTCCATTTGGAAATGTTTTGTTTGCTTAAAGCCTTTGGGGGGTTAATGACCATGTCCCGGATATCCTTGGCATCATTTTACGAAATGGCCACGACCTAAGCACGGGGTGTAGGCATACACCTGTCAGTGCCACAATAAATAATGTGGTGTGTCTATTGATCTTTAACCCGAAACGAACCGGGCTACTAAACGTATAAGGAACATGTAATTCTTTTACAAGATTATATTCAAATAATTATCCCAAGTTATAAAATGTTTTGTGCCATGTGCATTCAAATCAATTATTGACCCTTTTCAAAATGAGTCGGTTAATTATATTTACCAGTGTAAACTGACGTATTTTCCCAAAAAGATTAAGTGCAGGTACTACTCGTAATAGGCTGGCTTTCTCCTTAGCATCAATAAGAGTCTCGCAAGCTTGGATGCATTTCAGTCTGTTGAACCATGTTTTTATTTGATCCGCCTGTGGATCTGTTTGGAATATTTTGTGATACTTAATATTACAATTTATTCGGTTAATATAAATCTATCTTTTGCTTCTGCTGTGCATTTTAAATATTGTGTTGTTTGACTATAATGTTACCAACTACGTCACGATACTCCCCCACCGGTAAAACGTGGAAATATCGGGGTGTGACAAAAACTTTACAAATGCAGCCGGATTTTTTTGAAAAAAGTTATTTAACTTTTGTCACATGATTTGTTTGTTAGTATATGGGCAAGGAAGAAACAGATTTTATTATGATAAATTAGATTGAGAAACTTGAACTATAGTTGTTTTCTCATCCATTAAACAAGGATAGGCAACAAGTGATGTTTACTTTTATCTAATCTCGGTTTTTTTTATGACATGATTTGTTTATTTCCATCTATGATGAAAGCCATATTTAATCTTTTACGAGGGAAGTGTAGGAAAATCATGAACTTCAGCAACTAAAGAAATACTTGTGATCCTAAGGTGATGTTTGGGTAGTTCTAAAGAGACACTTTACTCATTTTCTTACAAGCTGATTATGGAGCTTTCATCTAGAGGTGCTCATCGATTTGTTTTTTCGGTTTTATGGGGCAATATTGTGAGTGCTTCTTTTGAGATAATGATCTTTTTGCTGCTATTTTCACTTGTACATTGTTATTAACAAAGAAAGTGTCACATTCTTGCAATGCTAAATATCTGGTTCCAACCATATAAACTTAAGTGTACTATTATTTACTAGCTGGTTATAATATTCAATAGAGTTTTTGAAGGAAAGATGTTTCGGGCAACCCAACCAACATGTTTAAGTTTTCCCACCCCAATTGACCCTACCCCCATTCTGCTTCTGCCACATCTAATTGGCTCATTTGCTGATACAATAAGATATGTTACTGATGCAATTAAGCATTTTTATAGGTACTTTCAATACCAGCAATCCCATTGACTATGTCAGCTGGTCTTTTGTTTTGGCTCATTGACAAGCACAATACTTATCTCTACAAGTGGGACTGTAAGTCGTTGAACAAGTTGTTTACATAAGCATGGTGTATTGACTATTGTAGATAAATCAATAATTGCTACTTATTTTGCATCAGTTTCAAGTAGCAGCAAGTGTTGTATTTTTAATTGCTAGATATTTTACGGGTGACTGAATACTTAAAATGGTTGAAGGAAACAAAAAAATCCTTGCAATTGATAAAGCAATTGGAGAAAATGGCTTTAGAGGTGTCACACTTCTCTGGTTGAGCCTAATACTCCCATTTTCTCTTGGAATTACTTACATCAGTTCCAAATGTTATATGAAGGGCACAATATTTCATTTATTTATATTGTGGATAGAGGAAATTTTATTTATAAATTGGTGATAAAACATTATAATTACCTATGACTGTATGAAGTTGGTTGGGGATGCTACCTTAAACATAGGCTTATGTTAGTGCTGGTACATTTGGTCGAGCAATCATTGTGAGTTTTTTTAATAATTTAAATGGAAAAACTAAATAGTGACTGTTAGGGGAAGATTTTCCAATGATCAGTGATCCTCAATTACTGTCAGGCTTAGTGATCCTCAATTCTATTGAATTAGTGATCCTCAGAAGTTATTGTGGGATCAGGATCACGGATCATCATAAGGATCCTTACACTAACGATTGTCTGCTTTGAATACGATGTTGTTTTGCAGGAGTACGAGCTTGGACTTGGTCTTGGCGATATTCCTGGAGCATATTCTCTTTTTATTCCGCACGTGCTTGACTATTTCGAACGTTATGGAGGTCGTGGAAGACTTGCATGAAATGCGGACAGTTTGTTATCTTAGATTTTTTCTAAATTTATAAGGGGATAGCGAGCTAAATTAGAACAATTGGCTATTTTTTAGCTTAACACACACACTCGTAACTGCTCTCATTAGCTCTCAACAGTTTACTTGGCGATTACACACTTTTTTGCACAATACAATATAGTGATCCTTGTAATTAGCTCGCTATCATCCGAAGTTGTAATACATTTTCTGTTTAATCTGAGTTGGTGATCGGTAGTTTCCATCACCCGAGGTTTTTTATGCCGGAGATCAACTCTTGATCAAGGGCTTTTTCCTCGTATAAATTATTGTGTCACTTGTTAATTTCATTTCTGAGTGATCCTTAGCATTGTTCATTGATTCAAGCATCACACCTCACAACAGAAAGTTTGGTTGCATTATCATTGCTTGATTTTTGACCAAAACAGTTTGGCGCCCACCGTGGGGCAATTGGTGCTTCATTCCTAAGAAGATTCATATTTTTGTGGTCATTTCGGTTCGTTACAATCAAGCAAATGGCTTCCTCAGCAAAGAACACATCAAGCTCTATGCCGGTAATCAGTTCTGTAAGGCCATATAATGGTGTAGGTTTTCGCCTATCTTTATCAAACATAAATATAGGCTATTGGGCTTAGCCTTGTAGTGGGTTAGATAGTAATGGAATAAGCCATGTAGGCTATTTAAGTGATTTGGGCTTGTTTGGTTAGTAATATTGTGCATATGGGCCTGGGCCAGTCTGTAACTAGATCACCCTATGTAACTATAAATAGGGTGAACCTAGTTCATTATTAGGTTAGACATTTTTTAGAGGTACTTCTAGTATTTTCGAATTCTTTGTTTTAGTGTACCAGACGGTTCTCTAGAAACCGTGTGCACTTTGGTTTATTCAATCATTCAAGTTCTTGTTCTTATCACTTTTCTTAGTATTCCGCGCTTTGATTAGTGATTTTGATATCCGGTTGTTGATTTGGGACTTACAATTGGTATCAGAGCCTAGGTAGTCTTGCGAAGGCTCGGTTCGTTGGATATCATTCGAAGAACAAAATTTTTTTGAAGATCGAAGAACATCAAGAATAGTCTTGAAGATCGAGAAAATTTTGAAAATTCTACATTTTAATTCGTTTGGGAAAAGGAGAGAGGGTGTTTGCATGTTTCTAGGAATTTTGGTGGAAAGAATTGATTGAGTCTTGCTTAATTTTCGGGATTTGATTGGTTTGTTTCCAAAGTCAAAGTTTGCAAATTAAGAAAATTCTCTTGTGCGACCAGACAAGTTGAGGTGTGAACCAATAAGAAGACTTGTGCGATTCCAAAGTCAAAATATTTTTTTCTTGTGCGATTCAGCAGGCATCTTGTGCGACTGAAACAATTGTTCTTGTGCGATCGGAGGTTCTTGTGCAATCGAAGATTCTTGTGCGACTGAAAACAACTTGTGCGATTCAATCATCTTCATCTTCTCTGCAATTCAACATCGTTCATCATCTACCTTCAAACATCACCGTACCATACATCTTTCAACAGTTCGTCACACCCGTCAAACCACCACCTCCGATCACGTCATCATCATCTTCTCCGTTTCGGTTTCGGGATTTTGAGTTCGGGTTTCCAATATCATACACCCCATCGTCACCAACCTCCAACCACCATCTCCAAACAACCTGCAACTTCAACGACCATCAACAACAATACCGAACCGGCAATCATCATCTGTTCACTTATACTGCATTCATCATCTGTGAACCAAACCAAGTGTACCTACCTCCGTTGTCCGTCAATCATCATCTTCATCTCTGTTCCGAACACTATCAATATTCATCTCCGTCACCTCTGTTTCCCCAGTCATCTTCATCACCCACGGTCGCCGTCGACGATCAACATCATCTCCGGCATCCCTTCTCCATCTTCCGGTCACTGTTCAAACTTCTTCACCGTCTTCATCAGCTGCTCTGTTTCATCATCATCTCCGGCGGCTGAATTTTTTTCTGAAATAGGCTTTTGGGAGATCGGTGTTACGAAGAAGACGTGATTCTGTTTTGTTTTAGTTATAATATATTTATAATAATAATAATAATAATAATTGTCTAATCATTAGGTAATAATTATATTAATAATAATAAATATTTGTTTTAGGTTATCTTATTAAAATATATATATATATATATATATATATATATATATATAAAGGGGGTTTGGTTATTTTTGGTGATAAGTTTTGACAGATTTGAAGGTGCAGTACAGATTGTTGATTTGTGTGTATGGCAACGGGTCTGAGTTAGCAAGTACACGGGTTCTCGCTTTGGGCTTGTGTTGTGGAAATAGTTAAAGGCGCACATTTTTTAGGGATCACACTTTTGGGGGATCACATATTTGGGGGATCACATCTTTGGGGATCACATTTTCGGGGGATCAAATCTTAAACATGTCTTCTAAGAGAGAGGTGCTTGAGCAGGAATTTCAAGGATTCAAATATTCGTATGGTGAATCTATAGAAGCACTTACAGGCCGGTTTGCTGAACTACTCTCTGAGATGGAGAAGGCAGAGATGGTGGTGTCTACTCGCACGAGCAACACAAAGCTTCTGGATGCTATAAAAAGGATTCCAGATCAGGCAAACTGTAGTTGGTTTAGAAATGTTAATCAGATAATTGTAACAACCGACTGCTATTGTTACAAAATGAAGACGAATGAGCTGATCTTACTTATCAAATCATATGACAATGTTGACAAGCAGAAGGCTCAATGCAACACATCTGATGCAGTTTGCTCACTCACTCCTACTCCTATTGCTCCATTGCCTGCTATAGTTTGCTCATCCACTTGTGATGCAAGTATTCAAATTCATGACTTCACTCCCATTCCCACTGAGGTATGTGTAGATGATGTTTGTTGTACTGAAAAATGTAGAAAGAAAGTAAAAGGTTTTAAAGAACAGGCTCAATCGCTTTCTATGCAACTTCAACTTACCAAATCCAGTAGCTACGAAGTTAAAAAGAAACTGGATGGGTATAAAGAAATGGTAGAGGCCCAAAAATGTGACATTCGACAGTTGCATAGTGATCTAAGCGAAGAAAAATGTCGATATCTCCACTTCAAGGAGCTGTCTGAAAAATTAACTGTTGAATTAAACAACTTAAAATCGACTTTCGAAAATACTGAATTTAATTTCAAAAAATTTGATGTTTCAAGTGAAAAGGTCGAGAAAATGATAAATCAACAGTTAAAGTATAGCAAAAAGGAAATGAGGAATAAGGGGTTGGGTTTTGTGGCTATACCCCCACCCTACAATCATAACTATTCCTCAATTCCTATGACTGAAGAGGAGATAGACAATTTGCCTAATATGGAGTATGGAAAACCAGAAGATAGAAAGTCTGAACCCGTCAAGCCTCGAAAAATAAAAATCACCAGGCCTGATAATACTGAAATCATTTTAGAAAAACAGGCCTACAATCAAACGTTTGTTAAGTCAGAAAATGTTTTAAATCACACTGAAACTTTGAATTTTGAGAAAAACGCAAGTGTTGATAAACATTTTCAAGTATTGGAAAAGGAAGAGTCGTGTGAGTCACAACAATCTTTTGAAAATAAATCAGCAACACAAGAGCCTGAGGTAAGAGCGCCTAGAGTTAATGTAGACAACATTGAGTTTGCCATGTTAAGAGGTTTGACTGAGTTTGTGAAAGAATTCAATAGGAGCAAACAAAGTGAATCTGCTTCGTCATGTGACACATCTTGCGACACTTCTGAGACATCCACTTCTGAGAAATAAGAAATGGGCGAATCACCTAGTGTCAACAGTGCATCACCTGAGGAAGCAGAGGCATCTCAAACTGAATCATCAGCTTCATCTGATTCAACCAGTGACTCATATGAAAAGACTGACTGTGAAAATTCAGAGTCAGTTGCTTCAGTGGAATCAACAAATGAATCATCTGAAACAGTTGATTCAAATTCGATCAAAGAAGAATCAGAATCGACTTCAGGAGCTTCTGTTGAGTCTAATGGTAAAACGACTACAGAAGCCCCTGCTACTCTTTCGAATGACAATGATTCTGAAACTACTGAACAAACGGTGTCACTCGAGAATGAATATGTTACTATGGCTTCGCCTGACACCGTTTATGAACAAGTGAACGTTGCTGATGCTTCTACTTCATGTGCAGATGAGGGTTGAGGAGGATGACATCGTTTGTCAAAAGGCTGACGATGTTTGTTCTAAAACATCAAATTTGTCTGCTGATGCTCCTCCATATGTGAGAAAGGCTATTTCTGAGCCAGCTTTGAGAGGCCCTTCAAACAAATATGTGCCTCCAAAGCCAACAGTTAGGAATGAAAATGCTAAATCCATTAACTGTTCTAACTGTTGTAAACATAATCATAAGAAGCAAGGGAGAAAGGTTGAAAAATCTGCAAACAAATCATCCAACAAGCTTTATAACTCATACTCAGCATCAGTTGGATCTAATGGATCGGGATATGCTCCTTATGTAAAGAAGCAAACCTGCTACAACTACGGCATACCCGGTCACATTGCAAGGAACTGCACACATCGTCCCTATGTGCCATACTATACACAACATCAGAGGGTTACACCAAGGGACAGATCTTATTCAAAGTCGATGAAGGTTGAAAAACCTAAGGCAATAATGAATAAGCGTCCCCAGGTTAAACCATCTGATGGGGACTGGAATGCTGCCAAAGCTAAACGAAAACAAGCTTTGAAACCAAAACAAGTTTTGAAAAACAAAAGGGTTGAAAAGCAGAATGTTTTGCCCAAGGCTCCTAAGAAATTAGAGAAGCCTAAACAAGTTTGGAGGGCAAAACACAAACCAGCGACATCACCAGTCCTTGAATCTAAAGGGGGCATGTGCTTTCGAGAAGTGTCTTACGTTGATGCTTCTGGAATACCCAGGACCACGATGGCCTGGGTACCAATGTCTTGCTAATCTCCTTACTTTTCAGGGACAACCAAGGAGGAGCTGTTGACAATCCTTGGATGTTGATAGCGGTTGTTCCAGTGACAAAACGGGTAACATTTCACTGTTGCAAAAGGTATATTTCTTTACAGTTGACATGTTTATTTTAAAGGAGATAAGAGAGGTAAGACAAGATCAGCGAAAATGTACAAATTTAAATTTTGCATTCTAACTTGGATATTGATTAATCTTAAATCTTATGATGTAACGGTTAGGCAAAAACAACAAAAATATTTTAGCTTTTCTTTTGTGTTTCTCTTTGTATATATGTTTTCGTTGTTAGGTAAATTTGCGCATAAAATTTATGCACAAATTTAGGGGGATATCCAGAGATATCTATAAATAGAAAAAAAATACAAAAACATTCGAAAAATCAGAAAAATCAAATATTTTGTTGCATATATGGGAAATGAAATAATTTCATTATGTGGATTAAGGCTGACTCATGTAAGACCAATATTGAAATGGTCTGACTCTAGAGTGATATGTTGGTAGGCTTTATCCTGATGGCTAGACTCTTTGACTGGTATTGCTTAGAACACTAAATTTATTCTATGACCTCAGGAAAGATCGGTCACTTGGAATTAGGACATGTCTATTTGAATGCGTGTGTGACGTCCCGATACACACAATTTCGTTCTAGTTCTGAAATCTTTTCTGACCAACTCGTGTATCTCCTCTGTTTTGCGTGAGCAAAGACCTGGAGGTGCTAGGCAACGTCAGCTTCTGCTGCATCCAGATACATGCTGACCTAGCTGTACGTTGTCGCGCTATAGATCAATTACACCCGAAAGAGGCCCTCTAGTGCCCAAAAGAAACCCAAAAAAAAAACTATATCAAACTGAGAAAACTCATTTGATCTGTATATTATATCCATCTCTGCAAATGATCTATTCTTTTCTCTTCTCAATCCAGTCCCAGTCAAGATTTCAGAATCCTAGAACGGGCTTGTGAAATATGTGGTAGGGAAACTGCATGTATGATAGCGTGTTCTGATTAAAAATTCCGGGATTTGATAGTGATTGAATTGAGTGTTCATATCAATTAAAATGAAAACATGATAAATCAGTTGCAGACCGTCATTTGAAAAAGGCCTAGGGAGATAAGTTTAAGTGGACAAATATACTGGCAATCGCTCGGATCACCCAAAGTAAATTAGTGTTGATAAGTGTAGTCTGGCCTGAAACACGGTGATTTGATCCCATTGCAAATTGTAATTGTATATTAGTTTCTTTGTTTATTGGTGTTTTAGTTTATATTGTTAGTTTTTATAAAATAAAAAAATCCAAAAATAGAGTGCTTATTTGTTTTATTAAAAATATTAACCGTTCTTGAAGATTTGATTGATCATCATAAATTGAATGAAATTTGAATTGTGAAATCCAAGTACAAATACTTGGATGTACCAAGTGTTCATGTGGTATTTCCCCTCTGTTGCACATAAATATTTGCTTATGAATTTCTGAGTATGTGCAGAATTTAAAATTCAAATCAAGAAACAGGGGTTGTTGAAGATTGAGATGCTGTTGGCTGCTAACAAAGTATGAAGCATCACAACAACAAGATGTGCCTGAGTCAGAAGAACCATATACGTGTCATCGTCTGACAGTGATAGTACATTTGAAGAGGTACATGTGAACCTGCTTGAAAGAGAAGTCATTGACAAAGAAAAGAGTTGCTGAGAATCCTACGCTTGCATTCTTTTCAACAAGTTTTTCAAGCAAAGCTGATCACGAGTGAGAAGAACAAAAGGCCCAAGTTTGAAGATTAAGAGATAAAGCATCTTCCCACAGATTCATGATGAAGACAACAGTTTGATAAAGACAGCATAAACCTAGGGGGATATTGTAAGGCCATATAATGGTGTAGGTTTACGCCTATCTTTATCAAACATAAATATAGGCTATTGGGCTTAGCCTTGTAGTGGGTTAGATAGTAATGGAATAAGCCATGTGGGCTATTTAAGTGATTTGGGCTTGTTTGGTTAGTAATATTGTGCATATAGGCCTGGGCCAGTCTGTAACTAGATCACCCCATGTAACTATAAATAGGGTGAACCTAGTTCATTATTAGGTTAGACATTTTTGAGAGGTTCTTCTAGTATTTTCGAATTCTTTGTTTTGGTGTACCAGACGGTTCTCTAGAAACCGTGTGCACTTTGGTTTATTCAATCATTCAAGTTCTTGTTCTTATCACTTTTCTTAGTATTCCGCGCTTTGATTAGTGATTTTGATATCCGGTTGTTGATTTGGGACTTACAAGTTCTTCACAAGGCGTTCCTCCTTTGCCTCCACCACCTTCTGGATCCCAGAAAAATGCTGAAAATGCTGCGAAGAGACAAACCCCCATTTTTACAAAACCACCAACTTCTTCTGTTTCCACTAATCCTACTACTAATGATCTTTTTAATCTGATTTTGCAGATGAGGGATCGCATGCAAGAGCAGGATAAAACCAATGAACGGATCCTCCAAGAGATTGGTGATATCAAGAAACAGAAGAAATCAGTGGAGGATCACTCTCCTCTGATGCCAAGGTCATTGAATTTTGACACTCCAGTTGTAACTACCCTACAATCGACATTTCCGGGCATCCAGTATCAAAGTGGTCCATCAGAAAGGCGTTATGGAACGACAACTATGAGTCAGGCATTTGGCTCTCACTCCCAGCCTCAGGGATCCTATTTTCAGCCATCGGGATCCTCTATTCAGCATCAAGGATCCTTCAGCTCAGGAGGATATTTGGGAATGCACGCGGTTCAAGGATCCTCCCAGATTCAAGGATCCCCCCAGGTCCAAGGATCCTCCCAAATCCAAGGATCCTCCCAGGTTCAAGGATCCTCCTAGGTCCAAGGATCCTCCCAGGTCCAAGGATTCTCTATTGTTCCAGGATCCTTTCAGCTTCAAGGATCCTCTCAGCCTCAAGGATCCAACATCTTTCAGGATCAAGGATTCTTAAGAAGTATGCAGCCTCCAAGCTCGGATGTTCATCAAGGAGACTTCATACCAATGCAGACCATTGCTTCCTCTGGTCCTTCAATCATACCAGAACCCCGTCAACATGGATTCACATCCGGAATTCCAAACATGAATCCAATGGGAGGTAACACTTTCAATAATTCATATAACACTAACCATGGCTCTATGCATGATACAGGTATCAATCAGGCTATGGCTAGGGAGCTACAGAAGCTTAAGGATATGATATCCAGCGTACCAGGAGTGGTTAAACCCATTCCTGAAATTACAGACGGTAGCCATAGGATATCTCGTTTTGCACCACCTATTTGTGATGCTGAGATACCCAAAAGATTCCAGATACCTTCCATGAAGCTGTATGATGGTTCAACGGATCCAGAGGAGCATATAGCTCAGTACAGGGAGAGGATGGAAATCAATCCGATTCCTGAGAGGTTAAAAGAAGCATGTCTATGCAAGGGTTTTGGATCCACACTTACAGGATCTGCTCTTAAATGGCTGCTAAGTCTTCCCCCTTACTCTATTACTTCATTTGCTAATCTAGTTAATTTGTTTAATAGTCAATTCTCTTCTAGTAGAAAATTTGAACGATTAACTAGTGATCTATATAGGGTAACACAAGGTCAAAATGAATCACTTAGAGATTATATCACTAAGTTTAGTAAAGAATCCTTAGATTTTCCTAACTTGGATATTGCTACGGCTGTAGAAGCCTTTAAAATGGGATTGCTTATGGATTCATTATTCTATGACGATCTTGTCATGACCCCTTGCAAGAATCTTGATGAAGTAAGAACCAGGGCCCTTAGATTCATCCGGTTAGAGGATGATAAAAGGATCCAGGAAAGACTAACAGGATCCTCAAAACAGGAGAAACAAGGATCCTACTTCAGGAACAACAAATCCAAGGCTTACAACAAATCTGATAACCAGAACGTGCATGCAGTGGAACAAGAAGAGGATGATGAGGATTATCCTCCTATTTCTGAATACTGATTTTCTATTGATAACAATGAACTAATTCTTGCAATGCAGAATCTAGGTGAGAAAGCTAGGTGGCCAAGAAAAAGTGATAGACCAGCTGCTACAAAGGATAAGTCCAAGTGGTGTGCATATCATGAGGATTTCGGGCATCTCACTGAAGAGTGTATTGCACTTAGAAAGGAAATTGGTTACTTTTTGAGCAAGGGGTATTTGAAGGAACTTTTGGGACGAAAGAAGTCAAGGATCCAGGATCCTGAAAGGATCCCAGAAAAGGCTCCTGCTCCTCCAGCAGATGCACAAGTTATTAACTTCATATCCGGTGGATCAGACATTTGTGGTACTTCCTTTTCAGCAGCCAAAAGACATGCCAAGGAAACCAAGATGGATAATGGAGACAGACCTATCCGGACCTCCGTTGTTACCCAGGATAAAGTCATAACCTTTGATGAGGATGATCGTGTTGATGTCCAGGATCCTCATCATGATGGTCTTGTTATTACCTTGTTTATTTCTAATCATTTTGTTCGCAGGATCCTTATAGATGGAGGAAGCTCTGTGAACATCATTCAGCTTGATGTCCTCAAGAAGATGAATATCCCAGAGTTTGATATTGTCCCAAGATCCTCAGTCCTTGTGGGATTCAGTGGAGAAACCAAGAATACATTGGGGGACATCAAACTCCCAATCTATATTGAAGGACCCCATTCTTATCAGAAGTTTTGTGTTATAGATTGCTTATCTTGTTGCAATGTTATCCTTGGCAGGCCATGGATACATGACATGAAGGCAGTCCCATCCACCTATCATCAATGTGTAAAGCTTCCAAGTCCATGGGGAGTGGTGAAAATTGAGAGTGATCAACAAGAGGCTAAGAATTGTTACACATCATCAATGAAGCTAGCCTCAAGACCAAGGGAGCAATAGCAATTAAAGTATCCTTCAAGAGATGTCTTGGAGGCAAGAGAGCAGGATGTAAAAGAAATCCTCATGGATCCTGATGATCCTGAATCCATAGTCTTCATAGGATCAGGGATCCTTAGCAGCATTGAACAAGATCTAGTATCCTTCCTTAAAAGAAGGAAAACTACCTTTGCCTGGAAGCATGAGGATATGACAGGTATATCTAAGGATATAATTACTCATAAGCTTGGCATTGACAGGTCATTCAAGCCAATTCATCAAAAAAGAAGGAAGTTTGCACCTGAAAGAAATGCTATTATCCAGGAGGAGGTAGATAAGCTACTTCGGGCATGTATGATAAGAGGGGTTAAGTATCCAAGATGGTTAGCCAATGTGGTTGTTGTTTAAAAGAAAAATGGAAAGTGGAGGGTATGTGTCGATTTTACTGATTTAAACAAGGCATGTCCCAAGGATCCTTTCCCATTACCCCACATTGACTCCATGGTGGATGCTACCGCGGGTCATGAGTTGTTGACTTTTATGGATGCTTCATTTGGATTTCAACAAATTCAGATGGAACCATCTGATCAAGAGGATACAGCCTTTATGACCCCAACTGGTATATATTGTTATATTGCTATGCCATTTGGACTAAGGAATGCAGGTGCTACTTATCAAAGGCTAGTCAATATGATGTTCAAGGAACAAATTGGACACACTATGGAAGTCTATATAGATGACATGGTGGTTAAGTCCAAGAAAGCTGAGGATCACCTTAAAGACTTGGAGGAAGCATTCAATATCCTTGATAAATTTAATATGAAACTAAATCCCTCGAAGTGTCATTTTGGTGTTAAAGCAGGTAAATTCTTAGGCTATATGGTGATGACAAGGGGCATTGAAGCAAGTCCAGAGCAGATTAAGGCTATTGTGAACATCAAATCTCCTGCCAATGCCAAGGATGTGCAAAGATTGACATGCAGGATCGCAGCCTTGAACAGGTTCATATCCAAATCCTTAGAAAAGTGTAAGGAATTCTATGACATCCTGAGGAAGAATAAGAAATTTGAATGGACTGAGAAGCATGAAAGTGCCCTCAAAGCTCTTAAGGATTACCTATCCTCAGCCCCTGCCTTGATGAAACCAGAAAAGGGGGATATATTATCCTTATACCTAGCAGTATCCTCAAAAGCAGTAAGTGCGGTCCTTGTTAAGGATCATCAAGGTACACAACATCCTGTTTATTATGTAAGTAAGAGTTTACTTGATGCTGAATCCAGGTATTCACACTTAGAGAAACTTATCCTTGCATTAATTATGGCATCTACTAAATTAAGACATTATTTTGAGACTTATGCCATTATTGTTAAGACTAATTTTCCAATTAAGAATGTTCTCAAGAAACCTGAAATGTCAGGAAGGATGGCTAAGTGGGCAGTGAAGCTTAGTGCATATGATATAAGATATGAGCCTAGAATAAGGACAACTCCCAAGAATGCTACTGGCCAAACTCCATTTTCTTTGGTATTTGGGGCAGAATCAGTGATCCCTACAGAGATGGTGATTCCCACTATAAGAACAAGCATTCGTGATCCTGAAGAAAATGCTGAAAACTTGGTTCAAGACTTGGATACTATAGAAGAACTCAGGGATTTGGCAAGGATAAGGATGGCCAGTTATCAACAAATGATGGCTGGAGCCTACAACAAAAATGTCAGGATCAGGAAATTCCAAGTTGGTGATTGTTTTGGTAAAAAATCAAGCAATGATAATGCAACCAAACTTTCTGTTGTGAGGTATGATGCTTGAATCAATGAACAACACTAAGGATCACTCAGAAATGAAATGAAATGAACAAGTGACACAAAGATTTATACGAGGAAAAAGCCCTTGATCAATGAATGATCTCCGGCATAAAAAACCTCGGGTGATGGAAACTACCGATCACCAACTCAGATTAAACAAGAAATGTATTACAACTTCGGATGATAGCGAGCTAATTACCAGGATCACTATAGTGTAATGTGCAAAAAAGTGTGTAATCGCCAAGTGAATTGTCAAGAGCTGATGAGAGCAGTCGCGAGTGTGTGTGTTAAGCTAAAAAATAGCCAAGTCTTTCTATTTAGCTCGCTATCCCGTTTAAAAATGGAAAATATCTAAGCTAACAAACATTCTGCATTTCATGCAAGTCCTCCACGAACTCCATAACGTCCACTTCAGTTAAGCACGTGCGGAATAAGTCATGGAATATGCTCCAGGAATATCGCCAAGACCAAGTCCAAGCTCGTACTCCTGCAAAACAACATCATATTCAAAGTAGACAATCGTTAGTATAAGGATCCTTATGATGATCCATGATCCTTATGATGATCCATGATCCTGATCCTGCAATACTTCTGAGGATCACTAATTCAAACAGAAGTGAGGATCACTAAACCCAATAGTAAATGAGGATCACTGATCATTTGAAAATCCTCCCATAACAATTGCCCCTAAAATATAAGGAGTAAATTGCAAATAAACGAGTTATATTTTCTGTTCTTATCTGTAATGAATCAACGGATAACTAGCCGTTGTAATCGGACTAGCCGTTACCATCCTGACGTCACTGAGGTGACTATCCTGCAAAATCATCATTATAAATTGAAGTTAGGGATAGGGATCAATTTGCATTTAAATTCAAGAGAGACTCCCTTTAAATCCACATTCGAAGATCAAGCATGTATCTCTCTTCCTCTTCTCCCTTTACGTTTTCTTTCTCTGTTCATCTTCTTTTTTACCGTCATGACCAAGATGATGCTAAGATCCTCTCCGGCTAAGGATCACACGAAAAACAGTCCTCTTAAGAGCCAGGGGATCATCAAAGATTCGGCGAAAGAAAGATGCTGCTTCACTGATCCATAAATAGACAGAATCCGACATTGCTTTCCGGCAAATACCGATTTCAAACCATTTGATCCCACCGTTCTAAGTGATCACGTTTCTGAAACCTGGGTAGCTTTCCCGGTCACTCCATTCATAATAGGATACTCGTATCCTTTCCCCGAATTCACCCAGTCTTTCTTCTCCCTCACCGGCATCTCCTATATTCAAGCTATGCCAATGATCTGGAGGGTCTTATATACCCTTGAAAGGATCATTGAGCAAGAAGGCATTGATTTGGGAATGTCGGAGTTTGCAGAGATGTATGACCTCGTTAGCCATGGATCCCACCGATATCTACTCAAACATAAACCTGGTGAAGAACATCCCATCTTCAAAGCCACTAAGAATGACACCAACTGGAAACGACGATTCTTCTTTGTCAGAAGGGATTCTATCCCTGATGGAAAGGATCTGCCAAGGAAGTGGAGTACCCATGGTAGGATAGAGGATCCTGAGAAGGATCACCAGATGACCTTGTTTTCGTCTTAGGATCACTAACGTCCTTTTGTTTCTTTTTTGCAGCTATTACTGTCGCACACCTCATCACAACACCTGCAACAAAGGAAAGGCTTGCCGCTTTCCAGAGACTTGATCCTGCAAGAAGATCATTTAAAGCAAACACCCAGGATTCTCAAGAAGTATCCTCAGGTTCTGTCACTATGTCGAGTAAGTATCCTGTTCTTTGCATAATTAAATGTTTAAATAAATAGTTAAATAGAAATAGGATAAGGATACTTATCTATTTTGGGTGTGTAGGTGCTGGAAAACCTTCAAGATCTGCCTCCAAATTCAGTGTCACTGATCTTGACACTGTCCGATCCTCAAAGAAAAAGTCTGCTGCTAGCCCCTCCGTCATAGTCCCCAAGGCAACCACTTCAAAGGGAAGAGGTGGAAAGAAAAGGAAGACCTCTGAAGCTGACAACCTAGTAGGCTTGCCTTTGATCCGCCATCAGTTCCTCGAGTACTTTGCTGATGTAAGGATCACTGACTTAACTTGATTATCCTGCCCATTTGAGGATCACGTGATCCTGAACTTTACATTGTCTTCTTTGCAGAAATTTGCTGAAATCGAGGACTATGTTGGGAACGTCGAAGAGCTTGAGGAGAAATACTCTGATCTCCAAAAAGTGGCGGTGCTCAAGGATCACAAGATTGCTTCCCTCGAAAAGGACCTCAATGATACCAAAACTCAGATGGTTGTGGCTCAGATCAATGCGGACTATGAGAAGCACGAGATCACGGAGGATGCTAAAGTCTCCGCTGCCATTGCCATGTACAAGACCAAGTTGCAGATGGCCCAAAAAGCTCAGGATCCTGCCTTTGACAGGAGCAACTGGGACATGGAGGGCTGGAAGGCTAGGCTAGCTGAGTTGGAGGATGAAGAAGAGGCTGAAGAGGTTCTGGCAATCGAGGCTGGTGGCAGTGGCAAGGATCATGTGAAGGATACTGGAGCTGGAGGAGATGGTGATGCAACGAAGGTGTAGGCTGCATGAATGGGCGATGAAGGACATTTCTAGACGTAGCCGGAGCCCTTTTTTTAGAATTTGGTAGTTTATTTTGGTTATGGTGTTTTTGTTGAACAATGATGGGCTGTATCTTGAACAATAGTTACTAGGTTAAAGGATCATGGATCCTTGAACAATAGGCAGGATAATGGGTGGTGGATGGATCCTCTGTTTGGGGGATGAAGCCACTCGTTATCCTTCCGTCTTTTATTTCCTGCACTACAAAGACCCGTAAACAATGGACACCATTTGCCAACCCATGTGGACGGGCCACGTTTTGCTGGTAGAAACGTGGGTTGGCAATTTTGACAACCTTAAAGGGTTTAACGTTTTGTGAATAAAATAACTCTAACTTTTTGGCTATCTCCCGTGTTACTATCCTTGTTAGTATTTTACTTTTCAATTGTTGTGATATTCATTTAGTCTAAACTTATCAAATAAAGAAATATTTAATAAATATCTTTAAAAGTTTAGGATATGATCAAGGATCACATATCCTATAATCAATAAGTTCTAAAAAGTAATATAGTTTAAGGATCATAAGTTCAGTTGTCAAAGGATAAGGGTAACTCAGATGAATAATGAATAAAATCAAAATAGTTGAGGATCATACCTGAGAATCCAAGTTAGGATCCTAACTTTTAACACTTATAATCAGGATAATCCAAAAGACAAACCTTAGTAGAAGGTAAGGATCACGGATTCTTGGTCATTTAGCTTCAAAAACATGAAATAGGATATAACTTGGGACTAAGCCAATATAAGATGAAAGTTAGTAACTGGGGACAAGCCCAACAATTCTGGGGACAAGCCCAATATACTGGGGACAAGCCCAAAGGATAACTGGGGATAAGCCCAAAGGATAACTGGGGACAAGCCCAAAGGATAACTGGGGACAAGCCCAAAGGATAACTGGGGACAAGCCCAAAGGATCGTATGTAAATTGGAGTATGGCCCTCACTGGCGACTATCCAAACTTAGGGACATGAAAATGCCAAAACCTTAGCTAACGTGAAAACGTTAGAAACCTTAGGAACGGATGTATGGTACGTCTAGCATTATACGTAGGATCCTGAATATAGCTAATACAATGAAATTGTCAGCCCCTAAAGTGAGTACTGGTCCCATTGCCATGAACTATACCAGGATCATCGTGCGCTACTGGCGAAACTGGGGACAGGCCCAAACTGGGGTCAAGCCTAAATAACTGGGGTCAAGCCCAATTATTTGGGCTTGACCCCAGTTTGGGCCTGTCCCCAGTTTCGGCAGTAGCGCACGATGATCCTGGTATAGTTTATGGCAATGGGACCAGTACTCGCTTTAGGGGCTGACAATTTCATTGTACTGGCTATATTCAGGATCCTACGTATAATGGTAGACGTACCATACATCCGTTCCTAAGGTTTCTAACGTTTTCACGTTAGCTAAGGTTTTGGCATTTTCATGTCACTAAGTTTGGATAGTCGCCAGTGAGGTCCATACTCCAGTTTACACACGATCCTTTGGGCTTGTCCCCAGTTATTGTTTTGGTCAAAAATCAAACAATGACAATGTAACCAAACTTTCTGTTGTGAGGTATGATGCTTGAATTGATGAACAACAATAAGGATCACT
Organism: Helianthus tuberosus; assembly: GCA_030545235.1. Classification (NCBI taxonomy): domain Eukaryota; kingdom Viridiplantae; phylum Streptophyta; class Magnoliopsida; order Asterales; family Asteraceae; genus Helianthus; species Helianthus tuberosus. The sequence goes on from CM060405.1 coordinate 32,306,620, forward strand.
ATGAAGTGTAATGAACAAGTGACACGAAGATTTATACGAGGAAAAAGCCCTTGATCAATGAATGATCTCCGGCATAAAAAACCTCGGGTGATGGAAACTACCGATCACCAACTCAAATTAAACAAGAAATGTATTACAACTTCGGATGATAGCGAGCTAAGTACAAGGATCACTATAGTGTATCGTGTAGAAATGTATGAAAAATGCTAAGTGTTTTGCCGAGAGCTGGTGAGAGCAGTTGTACGAGTGTGTGTGTAGCCAAAAATAGCCAAGTGTTGTCTAACTAGCTCGCTACCCCCTTTAAATTAGAAAATATCTAGCCTAACTAACATTCCGCAAATGGTGCAAGTCCTCCACGACTCCACAACGTCCATTTCTGGCCAAGCACGTGCGGAATAGACTTAGAATATTCTCCAGGAATATCGCCAAGACCAAGTCCAAGTTGATACTCCTGCAAAACAATTACAAATTCAAAGTAGACAATCGTTAGTACAGGGATCCTTATAGTGATCCATGATCCTGATCCTGCAACACTTCTGAGGATCACTACTTCAGACATAATTGAGGATCACTAAACCCAACAGTAAACAAGGATCACTGATCATTTAGAAATCCACCCCTAACAATTGCCCCCAAAATATAAGGAGTAATTATGTAAATAAATGAGTTATATTTTGTTCTTATCCGTAACGAATTAATCAGATAACTAGTCGTTGGAGTCGGACTAGCCGTTACGAGCATGACGTCAGTGAGATGACTATCCTGCAGAATCATCATTATAAATAGGAGTTAGAGATAGGGATCATTTCACATTTAAGTTCAAGAGAACTCTCTTTATATTCTCATCCGACGATCAAGCAGGTAACTCCTTTCCTTTTCTTCCTTCTCTTACTCTGCTTTTCTTTCTTTACCATCATCTCGTCAAAAATGATGCTCCGAAACTCACCGGGCAAGGATCACAAGAAGAACAACCCTCTTAAAAGCCAGGGGATCATCAAAGATTCACCGAAAGAAAGATGTTGCTTCAATGATGCACAAATAGACAGAATTCGCCATTGTTTTCTGGCGAATACCGTTATCAAGCCATTTGACCCCACCGCTTTGAGTGACTATATCTCTGAAACTTGGATTGCCTTTCCTGTTACCCCATTCACCATAGGATACGCCTATCCTTTTCCAGCCTTTACCCAATCCTTTTTCTCCATTACCGGCATCTCCTACATTCAGGCTATTCCGATGATCTGGAGGGTCTTATATACCCTTGAAAGGATCATCGAGCAGGAAGGGATTGACCTAGGAATGTCGGATTTGGCTGAGATGTATGATCTCACAACGTTTGGATCCCACCGATATTTGTTTAAACGAAAGCCTGGTGAAGAACACCCCATTTTCAAAGCCACCAAGAACGATACAAACTAGAAGCGACGCTTTTTCTTTGTGAGAAGAGACTCTATCCCAAACGGAAAGGATCTTCCTAGGGAGTGGTCCACCCATGGTAGGACAGAGGATCCGGAGTAGGATCACCAGGTAATCTTGCTCTCGTGATAGGATCACTAACCCCCTTTTGTTTTATGCTATGCAGCTGTCACTGTTTCACACCTCATACCGTCTCCTGCTACCAAGGAGAGGCTTGCTGTTTTTAGAAGACTCGGTCCTGAAACAAGATCATTCAAGACAATCACCCAGGATTCTCAAGAGGTATCCCCAGGTTCTGTCACCATGTCAAGTAAGTATCTTGTTCTTTTTATATTTAAATGTTTAAATAAATATACGAATAGAATAAGGACACTTATCTGTTTTGGGTGTGTAGGTGCTGGAAAGTCATCAAGATCTGCTTCCAAATTTAGTGTCACTGAGCTTGACACCGTCCGATCCAAGAAAAAATCTGCTGCTAGCCCCTCCGTTGTAATCCCCAAAGCTACCACTTCAAAGGGAAGAGGTGGAAAGAAGAGAAAGACTTCCGAAGCTGAGGATCTGCAAGGTCTCCCCCTGATCCGCCATCAGTTCCTTGAATACTTCAACGATGTAAGGATCCTTGTCCCTGTTTTAGGTATCCAGCTTATTTGAGGATCACCTGTTCTTGAACTGTTCTTTATCTTCTTTGCAGAAATTTGCTGAGATTGAAGACTATGTTGGGCATGTCGAGGAGCAGGACAAGAAGATTGCTGACCTCCAACAAGTCGCATTGCTCAAGGATCTTAAGATTGCTGACCTCCAAAAGGATCTCAAAGATGCCAAAGCTCAGACAGCTACAATCCTGATTAATTTTGATTATGAGAAGAGCGAGATCACAGAGGATACTAAGGTCTCCGCTGCCATAGCCATGTACAAGACCAAGCTACAAATGGCCCAAGAAGCTCAGGATCCTGCCTTTGACAGGAGCAACTGGGATGTGGAAGGCTGGAAGGCTAGGCTGGCTGAATTGGAGGATGAGGATGAGGCTGATGAGGTTCTGGCAATCGAGGCTGGAGGCAGTGGCAAGGATCATGGTGGCGAAACTAGTGGAGCGGGAGATGGTGATGCAGCGAAGGTGTAGTCTGCTTGAATGGGCGATGAAGGACATTTCTAGACGTAGCCGGAGCCCATTTTTTAGTTTGGTTATGTTTTTTTGTTTTGATGATGTTTTGATAAACAATGGTTGGTCTGTACTTGAACAATAGTAATCAGGGTTGAGGATCATGGATGATCCTGTGAACAATAGGTAGGATTACAAATGGTGGAGGGATCCTCTGTTTGGGGGATGAAGCCATTGTGATCCTTCCGTCTTTAATTTCCTGCACTTGTTAGACCTATGAACAATGGACACCCTTTGCCAACCCATGTGGACGGGCCATGTTTTGCTGGTAGAAACGTGGGTTGGCAATTTTGACAACTTTAAAAGGGTTTAAGCTTTTGTGAATAAAATGACTTTAACTTTTTGGCTATATCCTGTGTTGATATCCTTATGGTTATTTTATTTTTCAATCTATTGTGATGTTCATGTTGTTTAAACTTATCAAGTAAGGAAAAATTTAAAAAACACCCCTTAAGAGTTAAGGATATGATCAAGGATCACATAAAAAAATAGTTTAAGGATCATAAGTTCAGTTGTCAAAGGATAAGTGTCACTTAAATGCATAATGAATAAAATCAAAACAGTTAAGGATCATACCTGAGAATCCAAGTTAGGATCCTATCCTTTAACACTTAAAATCAGGATAACCCAAGATACAAACCTTAGTTGAAAGTAAGGATCAAGAATTCTTGGTCATTTATCTTCACAAACCTGGAATAAGATATTGCTTGGGACTGAGCCACTATAAGATGAATGTTAGTAACTGGGGACAAGCCTAACAGTTCTGGGGACAAGCCCAATATACTGGGGACAAGCCCAAAGGATAGCTGGGGATAAGCCCAAAGGATAACTGGGGACAAGCCCAAAGGATAACTGGGGACAAGCCCAAAGGATCGTATGTAAACTGGAGTATGGCCCTCACTGGCGACTATCCAAACATAGTGACATGAAAATGCCAAAACCTTAGCTAACGTGAAAACGTTAGAAACCTTAGGAACAGATGTATGGTACGTCTACCATTATACGTAGGATCCTGAATATAGCCAGTACAATGAAATTGTCAGCCCCTAAAGCGGGTACTGGTCCCATTGCCATGAGCTATACCAGGATCATCGTGCGCTACTGGCGAAACTGGGGACATGCCCAAACTGGGGACTAGCCCAAAGAACTGGGGTCAAGCCCAAATAACTGGGGTCAAGCCCAAAGGATGACTGGATACTTCTGTGGATACTCAATCCTTAGTTAAGGATACCTGGACCTTCAAAACTCAGAATCAAGTAAAAGGAGGATAAAGGAGGCAGGATCCTTATCCTTGTAAGAGAATAAAAAGAATGAAATAGTTTGAGATTGGAATGTTACCAGAAAGAGGATCATCTGTCAGTGGGGATCCTTCAAGGATACTTGTCTGGTAAGGATCACGGATCATGATCACATGAAATATTTCTTCAAATGGACAGCATTCCAAGCTCTTGGTAGCAAATCACCTTCCATTGTTAACAATCGATATGCCCCCTTTCCTGCTTCAGCTTCAATCAAATAAGGGCCTTCCCATTTTGGTGCTAGCTTTCCATCAGCCGGATTGGTGGTGTTTTGAAATGCTTTCCTTAATACCATATCCCCAACTTGGAATTTCCTGAGCCTGACATTTTTGTTGTAAGCTCCAGCTATCCTTTGTTGATAACTGGCCATCCTTATCCTTGCTAAATCCCTGATTTCTTCTATAGTATCCAAGTCTTGAATCAAGTTTTCAGCATTTTCTTCAAGACCACGAATGCTTGTTCTCGCAGTTGGAACCACCATCTCTGTAGGGATCACTGATTATGCCCCAAATACCAAAGAAAATGGAGTTTGGCCTGTAGCATTCTTGGGAGTTGTCCTATCAGCCCAAAGCACATAAGGTAGTTCTTCTGCCCATTTTCCTTTCTTGGATCCAAGCTTCTTCTTCAAATTGTTGATGATGATCTTGTTGGATGACTCTGCCTGACCATTAGCTTGTGGATGGACTGGTGTTGATGTTATCATCTTAATCCCCCAACTGTCACAAAAGTTAGTGGTTCTGTTCCCAATAAATTGGGATCCATTATCACAAATAATCTCAGAAGGGATACCAAATCTAGTAATAATGTTTCTTTTAATAAAGGATATAACTTCCTTTTCTCTGACTTGAGCAAAGGCTTCAGCCTCTATCCACTTAGAGAAGTAATCAGTCATAGCAAGCATGAATACTTTTCCACCAGGTGCCTTAGGAAGCTTTCCAACTATATCCATTCCCCATCTCATGAATGGCCAAGAAGAGGATATAGGATGCAAGAGCTCTGCTGGTTGGTGAAGGATATTACTATGCCTCTGACAAGGATCACACTTCTTGGCATACTCCACAGCATCCTTCTTCATAGTGGGCCAATAATATCCTGGCCTCAGGATCCTTGGGAATAATGCCCTGCCCCCAGTGTGGTTTCCACAATCTCCTTCATGGAAATCCTTTAGGACTTCTTGAATTTCAGGATCCTCAATGCATCTTAAATATGGTCCTGCAAGAGATCGTTTATACAACATATTATTTAATATTGTAAATTGAGATACCTTAATTTTGAAAGCCCTTGGGTTTTCTCCTGTAGGGATTTCTCCATGTTGTATGTATCTCATGATTGGGAGTATCCATGATCCTGAATAAGATTGGGTATCATCACTAGGGATGATTGCAGAATCTTCTCCTATTTCCATAGCTACATGATCCTTGATAGCAGGGGTCAGGATATGGATAATAGGGATCTTGATATCCTCAGGAATCTTCAAAGATGATCTTAGATTGGCTAATGCATCAGCTTCTGCATTCTCTTCCCTTGGTACCTGTGTCAAACTAAAGGATACAAAAGAGAGTGCCAATTCTTTGAATATCTCCAAATATTTGATTAGCTTTTCACCTTTAACAGCATAGGATCCATTAAAGTGATTAGTGATCAACAAAGAATCTACATGTACCTCAAGGTACCTGATCCTCATGTGCTTTGCAATTTGCAAACCAGCTATCAAGGCTTCATATTCAGCCTCATTGTTGGTAGTTTGAATTCACAGGATATGGAGTGGGGTATTATGTCCCCCTGTGGCGATTTTAGTAGTATTCCAAGCCCTGTTCCATTTACATTGGAGGATCCATCAGTGAACAGTATCCAAGGATCCTTGGTTTCCTCTAGCTGCTGGACTTCTAATTCAGCTTCCTTTTGCAAATCACTACTGAAATCTGCCACAAAGTCAGCTAATGCTTGGGATTTAATGGCTGTCCTGGGCTCATATCTTATATCATATGCACTAAGCTTCACTGCCCACTTAGCCATCCTTCCTGACATTTCAGGTTTCCTGAGAACATTCTTAATTGGAAAATTAGTTTTAACAATAATGGCATGAGTTTCAAAATAATGTCTCAATTTAGTAGATGCCATAATTAATGCAAGGATAAGTTTTTCTAAGTGTGAATACCTGGATTCAGCATCAAGTAAACTCTTACTTACATAATAGACAGGATGTTGTGTACCTTCGTGATCCTTAACAAGGACGGCACTTACTGCTTTTGAGGATACCGCCAAGTATAAGGATAACACATCTCCCTTTTCTGGTTTCATCAAGGCTGGGGCTGAGGATAGATAATCCTTAAGAGCTTTAAGGGCACTTTCATGCTTTTGAGTCCATTCAAATTTCTTGTTCTTCCTCAAGATGTCATAAAACTCCTTGCACTTTTCTGAGGATTTGGATATGAATCTGTTCAAGGCTGCGATCCTGCCAGTCAACCTTTGCACATCCTTAGCATTGGCAGGAGATTTGATATTCACAATAGCCTTAATTTGCTCTGGACATGCTTCAATGCCCCTCTTTGTCACCATATATCCTAAGAATTTACCTGCCTTTTCACCAAAATGACACTTAGAAGGATTAAGTTTCATATTATATTTATCAAGGATATTGAACGCTTCCTCCAAGTGTTTAAGATGATCCTCAGCTTTCTTGGACTTAACCACCATGTCATCAATATAGACTTCCATAGTGTGTCCAATTTGCTCCTTGAACATCATATTGACTAGCCTTTGATAAGTAGCACCTGCATTCCTTAATCCAAATGGCATAGCAATATAACAGTATATACCAGTTGGGGTCATAAAGGTTGTATCCTCTTGATCGGATGGTTCCATCTGAATTTGTTGAAATCTAGATGAAGCATCCATAAAGGTTAACAACTCATGACTCGCGGTAGCATCCACCATGGAGTCAATGTGGGGTAATGGGAAAGGATCCTTGGGACATGCCTTGTTTAAATCTGTAAAGTCGACACATACCCTCCACTTTCCATTTTTCTTTTGAACAACAACCACATTGGCTAACCATCTTGGATACTTAACCTCTCTAATCATACCTGCTCGAAGTAGCTTATCTACCTCTTCCTGGATAATAGCATTTCTTTCAGGTGCAAACTTCCTCCTCTTTTGATGAATCGGCTTGAATGACCTGTCAATGCCAAGTTTGTGAGTAATTATATCTTTAGATATACCTGTCATATCTTCATGTTTCCAGGCAAAGGTGGTTTTCCTTCTTTTGAGAAAGGATACTAGCTCCCGTTCAATATCGCTAAGGATCCCTGACCCTATGAAGATCTTGGATTCAGGATCATCAGGATCCACGAGGATTTCTTTCAAATCTTGTTCTCTTGCCTCCAAGACATCTCTTGAAGGATACTTTAATTGCTATTGCTCCATTGGTCTTGAGGCTGGTTTCATTGATGAGGTATAGCAATTCTTAGCCTCATGCTGATCACTCTTAATTTTCACCACTCCCCATGGACTTGGAAGCTTTACACACTGATGATAGGTGGATGGGACTGCCTTTATATCATGTATCCATGGCCTGCCAAGGATAACATTACAACACGACAAGCAATAAATAACACAAAACTTTTGATAAGAATGCAATCCTTCAATATAGATTGGGAGTTTGATGTCCCCCAATGTATTCTTTGTTTCTCCACTGAATCCCACAAGTACTGAGGATCTTGGGATAATATCAGACTCTGGGATATTCATTTTCTTAAGAACATCCAGCTGAATGATGTTCACAGAGCTTCCTCCATCTATAAGGATCCTGCGAGCAAAGTGGTTAGAAATAAACAATGTAATTACAAGACCGTCATGATGAGGATCCTGGATGTCAACACGATCATCCTCATCAAAAGTAATGACTTTATCCTGGGTGACAACGGAGGTCCGGACGGGTCTGTCTCCATTATCCATCTTGGTTTCCTTAGCGTGTCTTTTTGCTGCTGAGAAGGATGTACCACAGATGTCTGATCCACCGGATATGAAATTTATGACTTGTGCATCTGCTGGAGGAGCAGGAGCCCTATCCGGGATCCTTTCAGGATCCTGGGTCCTTGACTTCTTTCGTCCCAAGAGTTCCTTTAAATGCAATACACTCTTCAGTGAGATGCCCAAAATCCTCATGATATGCACACCATTTGGATTTATCCTTTGTAGCAGCTGGTTTATCACTTTTCCTTGGCCACCTAGCTTTCTCACCTAGATTCTGCATTGCAAGGATTAGTTCATTGTTATCAACAGAAAAACAATATTCAGAAATAGGAGGATAATCCTCATCATCCTCTTTTTGTTCCACTGCGTGCACATTCTGGTTATCAGATCTGTTGTAGGACTTGGATTTGTTGTTCCTGAAGTAGGATCCTTGTTTATCCTGTTTTGAGGATCCTGTCAATCTGTCCTGGATCCTTTTGTCATCCTCTAGGCGGATGAACCTAAGGGCCCTAGTCCTTACTTCATCAAGATTCCTGCATGGTGTTATAACAAGATCATCATAGAATAATGAATCCCTAAGCAATCCCATTTTAAAGGCTTCTACAGCCGTAGCAATATCCAAATTAAGAATATCTAAGGACTCTTTACTAAACTTAGTGATATAATCTCTAAGTGATTCATTTTGACCTTGTGTTACCCTATATAAATCACTAGTTAATCGTTCAAACTTTCTACTACAAGAGAATTGACTATTGAACAAGTTAACTAAATTAGCAAATGAAGTAATAGAGTAAGGGGAAGACTTAGCAGCCCTTTAAGAGCAGATCCTGTAAGTGTGGATCCAAATCCCTTGCATAGACACGCTTCTTTCAACCTTTCAGGAGTTGGATTGATCTCCATCCTCTCCCTGTACTGAGCTACATGCTCTTCTGGATCCGTTGAACCATCATATAGCTTCATTGATAGTATCTGGAATCTTTTAGGTATCTCAGCATCACATAAAGGTGGTGCAAAACGAGATATCCTATGGCTACCATCTGCAATCTCAGGAATGGGTTTAACCACTCCTGGTACACTAGATATCATATCCTTTAGCTTCTGTAGTTCCCTAGCCATGGCCTGATTGATACCTGTATCCTGCATAAAGCCATGGTTAGTGTTATATAAATTATTAAAAGTGTTACCTCCCACAGGATTCGAGTTTGGAATTGCGGATGTGAATCCATCTTGTCGAGACTCTGGCATGATTGAAGGACCAGATGAGGTAATAGTCTGCATCGGTATGAAGTCTCCTTGATGAACGTCCGAGTTCTGAGGCTGCATACTTCTCAAGGATCCCTGGTTTTGAAGGAGGTTGGATCCTTGGAATTGAGATGATCCTTGAACCTGAAAGGATCCTGGGACCAGGGAGGATCCTTGAACAAGGGAGAATCCTGGAACCAGAGAGGATCCTGGGACCAAAGAGGATCCTGGGATCTGGGAGGATCCTTGGATCTGGGAGGATCCTTGGACCTGGGGGGATCCTTGGACCTGGGGGGATCCTTGGACCTGGGAGGATCCTCGTACTTGGGAGGATCCTTGGACCTGGGAGGATCCTTGTACTGCATGCGTTCCCACATATCCTCCTCACATGAAGTATCCCTGGTGTTGAGAGAAGGATCCTGATGGATGAGAAGAGGATTCCTGCGGCTGGAAGTAAGAGCCAAATGCCTGACTCATTGTTGTTGTTCCATAGCGCCTTCCTGGTAGTTCACCAAAGTATTGCACGTCCGGAACTGCTGAGTGTTGGGAAGTTATTACCGGAGTGTCGAAGTTCAGCGACCTTGGCATCAGAGGGGAGTGATCCTCCACTGATTTCTTCTGTTTCTTGATTTCATCGATCTCCCGGAGGATCCTTTCGCTGGTTTTATCCTGCTCTTGTGCATGATTCCTCATCTGCAAAATCAGGGCATAAAGATCATTAGTAGTAGGATTAGTTGAAACAGAAGAAGTAGGCGGTTTTTGGAAAATAGGAGTTGGTTTCTTCGCAGCATTCTCAGCATTCTTCTGGGATCCAGAAGGTGGTGGAGGCAAAGGAGGAACGCCTTGTGAAGAACTGAATGAGAGCATCAAACTTGAAGTATTCTTCACTGAGGAAGCCATCTGTTTGGTTGTAGCGAACCGAAATAACCACGAAAATACGAATCTTTCTAGGAACAAAGCACCAATTGCCCCACGGTGGGCGCCAAACTGTTTTGGTCAAAAATCAATGAATGATCTCCGGCATAAAAAACCTCGGGTGATGGAAACTACCGATCACCAACTCAAATTAAACAAGAAATGTGTTACAACTTCGGATGATAGCGAGCTAAGTACAAGGATCACTATAGTGTATCGTGTAGAAATGTATGAAAAATGCTAAGTGTTTTGCCAAGAGCTGGTGAGAGCAGTTGTACGAGTGTGTGTGTAGCCAAAAATAGCCAAGTGTTGTCTAACTAGCTCGCTACCCCCTTTAAATTAGAAAATATCTAGCCTAACTAACATTCCGCAAATGGTGCAAGTCCTCCACGACTCCACAACGTCCATTTCTGGCCAAGCACGTGCGGAATAGACTTAGAATATTCTCCAGGAATATCGCCAAGACCAAGTCCAAGTTGATACTCCTGCAAAACAATTACAAATTCAAAGTAGACAATCGTTAGTGCAGGGATCCTTATAGTGATCCATGATCCTGATCCTGCAACACTTCTGAGGATCACTACATCAGACAGAATTGAGGATCACTAAACCCAACAGTAAACAAGGATCACTGATCATTTAGAAATCCACCCCTAACAGTTATCCTTTGGGCTTGTCCCCAGTTATCCTTTGGGCTTGTCCCCAGTTATCCTTTGGGCTTGTTCCCAGTATATTGGGCTTGTCCCCAGAATTGTTGGGCTTGTCCCCAGTTACTAACTTTTATCTTATATTCGCTTAGTCCCAAGTTGTATCCTATTTCAGGTTTTTGAAGCTAAACGACTAAGGATCCTTAATCCGTACCTTCTATTAAGGTTTGTCTTTTGGTTATCCTAATTATAAGTGTTAAAGGTTAAGATCCTAACTTGGATTCTCAGGTATGATCCTTGATCATTTTGGTTTCATTCATTATTTATATAAGTGACCCTTATCCTTTGACAACTGAACTTATGATCCTTAAACTACACTACTTTTCAGAACTTGTCGACTATAGGATATGTGATCCTTGATCATATCCTAAACTTTTGAGGATATTTATTAAATTTTTTCTCCTTTACTTAATAAATTCAGACAAAATGTATATCACAACAATTGAAAAGTAAAGTACTCACAAAGATAACAACACAGGAAAAAGCCAAAAAGTTAAAGTTATTTTATTCACAAAACGTTAAACCCTTTAAGGTTGTCAAAATTGCCAACCCACGTTTCTACCAGCAAAACGTGGCCCGTACACATGGGTTGGCAAAGGGTGTCCATTGTTTACGGGTCTTTGTAGTGCAGGAAATAAAAGACGGAAGGATAACGAGTGGCTTCATCTCCCAAACAGAGGATCCATCCACCACCCATTATCCTGCCTATTGTCCAAGGATCCATGATCCTTCACCCTAGAAACTATTGTCTAAAGTTATTACAACCCAAGATTGTTTCAGAACACCATAACCAAAATAAAACTACCAAATTCTAAAAAATGGGCTCCGGCTATGTCTAGAAATGTCCTTCATCGCCCATTCCTGCAGCCTACACCTTTGCTGCATTACCATCACCTTTACCAGCTCCTCCAGCTCCAGCATCACCCGCATGATCCTTGACCCCACTGCCGCCAGCCTCGATTACTAGGACCTCATCAGCCTCTTCTTCGTTGTCCAGCTCAGCTAACCTTGCCTTCCAGCCCTCTACGTCCCAGCTGCTCTTGTCAAAATCAGGATCCAGAGCTTCTTGGGCCATCTGCAACTGGGTTTTGTACATAGCAATGGCAACGAAGACTTTGGCATCATTGGTGATTTCAGCCTTCTCTTGGTCAGCAGTGATGTGAGCCAGGACGAGTTCCCTCTTCACCAGATTGACATCATTTTCGAGGGAGGCAATCTTCTGATCCTTGGCAAGCATGATCTTCTGGAGGTCCAAACACTTTTGCTCAACCTCTTCACACTGCCTACGTAGTCCTCGATTTCAGCAAATTTCTGCAAAGAAGACAATGTAAAGTTTAGGATCACATGATCCTCAAGTGGGCAAGATAACTAAGCTAAGTCAGTGATCCTTACGTCAGCAAAGTACTCAAGGAACTGATGGCAGATTAGAGGCAGGCCTTCTAGGTTGTCTGCCTCAGAGGCTTTCCTCTTCTTTCCTTTGGAGGTAGTAGCCTTGGGGATGGTGGTACTCAGGCTAGCAGCAGTCTTCTTTCTCCCAGATCTGGGACCAATAGTGGTGAGGTCGGTGACACTGAAACGGGTAGCAGACTTCGATGATTTTCCAGCACCTACACACCCAAAATAGATAAGTATCCTTATTTCATTTTTAATTTAAACATTTAATTATGTACAAAATGGGATACTTACTTGACATTGTGACAGAACCTGAGGATACCTCTTGAGAATCCTAGGTATTTGCTTTAAATGATCTTATTTCAGGATCGAGCCTCTGAAAAGCAGCAAGCCTTTCCTTCGTTGCAGGTGTTGTGATAAGGTGTGCGACAGTAATAACTGCAAAATAGAAACGAAAGGATGTTAGTGATCCTCAGCAGAAACAAGGTCATTTGGTGATCCTTCTAAGGATCCTCTATCCTACCATGGGTGGTCCATTTTCTAGGCAGGTCCTTTCCATTAGGGATAGAATCCCTTCTGACAAAGAAGAATCGCCTTTTCCAGTTGGTGTCATTTTTTTGTGGCTTTGAAGATGGGATGCTCTTCACCGGGTTTGTGTTTAAATAGATATCGGTGGGATCCATGGCTAACAAGGTCGTACATCTCTGCTAACTCCGACATTCCCAGATTAATTCCTTCACGTTCAATGATTCTTTCAAGGGTATACAAGACCCTCCAGATCATTGGCATCGCTTGAATGTAGGAGATGCCGGTGAGAGAGAAGAAAGATTGGGTAAAATCAGTAAAAGGATACGAGTACCCTATTGTGAACGGGGTAACCAGAAAAACCACCCAGGTTTCAGAAATATAGTCACTCAGGATGGTGGGATCAAAAGTTTTGAAAACGGTGTTCGTCGGGAAGCAATGGCGGATTCTGTCTATCTGTGGATCGGTAAAGCAGCATCTTTCTTTTGCAGAATCTTTGATGATCCCTTGGGACTTCAAGGGACTTTCCTTTTTATGATCCTTAACCGGTGAAGACCTCAGCATCATCTTGGTCATGAAGATGGTGAAAAACAAGAAACAGAATTGAGAATGTCGGGTCAAAATTCGTTATAAAAAGTCAACAGAAACTTAATTTGCAAATTAACGCATAATTAACAATGTAGAAGGCGTGTAACCTATTTTATCACTCATATAACTTGGTAATAAGTATAAGAACTGGCCTAAGCTGGTTTGATCCGACAATTTTCTGTTTAGACCCGGTTCGGAACCGAAAGTCGCAAAACTTTGACTTTTGCTTTGACTTCAGTTCTGACCCGATTTAGATGGGTTTGGAAATGCCTTAGAGTTTCCTTAGGACCAGGTTACATGATGGTATAACCCTTTGTGATTAGTTCATTGTTTGACCAATCCGTTTACACGTTTCCGTTAATGGCTTAATGTTGACCATAATGCCCCTTTGACCATAAAACGAGAATTTTGGAAATGTGAAAGGACAATAATCTTTGCTACTGATTTATAAACTTGTCCCTAAAATTTCATATCAGTTAGAGGTCTAGATTAGGAGTTATGCTCAATAGAGCACTTAAAAAGCTTTTTGTTAATTCAACGACGCAATTAGCATAAAGCCTATCTAAACCCAATTTTTGACACCAAACCTTTTACCCACTGATGTAATATAATATTTTGGGATTTTAAAAAATTTTTAATTATTTTTAACCTGCTCATGACCTAAGGTTATGGGATTGATTCTGTAAATACCGATTATACCCTTTTTGTTTATAAAATGAGTTCTACATAGTATTTTGACACCAATCCAGTTGCTACTGATTTTATATAATAAATGAAGTATTTTGAAGTTTATAACCTGATCAGAAAACTCAGATTTCCTGTATAACCCGGAAATCGCTTAAAACGGCTTTTTACGCGTATTAAACACCTAGTATGGGTTTAAAACCATTTTGGCATACAAGACTTATCACCAACTGATATAACCTATTAAATTAAGTTGTTTTACTGATTATTTCAGACCCGAGTCTCAGAATTAAAATTAATCTCTTTTATAATCTTTTAAATGACCAAAATACCCCTACGGGGCTTAAATTGAGATTAAACTCGTATTGGGCATAATGGAAGGTATCCTACTGATATCACAACATATTTAAGGCATATTAACTTAGGAAACCTGTTCGTGACCCATTCGGTTGCCCGTTACGTTTCTTGCGCGTTCGGTTCGGTTTATGTAACTAGTTTGCATAAACTAGCTGAAACGGGTCAAACCTTATCGTTTTTATCTCAAAATCCAGAATGTGTTTAGATTAACCATATTATACAAGTCTTCAAAATTGTCGGGTCTAAATCACATCCTATTCCGGTCTTCGCTTAATCGTGCGCTTGAACCATATCTTTCCTTAAAACTAACCGGTCTAAGTTTAGGCTTAATTAAAGACCCGTTAGGATTCTAATAGGTTATTATAAACCTTCGTTCCAGAATAGGAGACCCGGTAAAAGCTACATGCACTTGCTATTTGTGATTGATACTTGCAAAGGTAAATACTTTTAACTTATTTTCCCTATACGGGCTTGGGGTATGGTATATAAAATACCGCTTGGTCGGGCATTGAATCTTTAATCGGATAGAGGTTAAATCATTGATATGCTCCATTTGGAAATGTTTTGTTTGCTTAAAGCCTTTGGGGGTTAATGACCATGTCCCGGATATCCTTGGCATCATTTTACGAAATGGCCACGACCTAAGCACGGGGTGTAGGCGTACACCTGTCAGTGCCACAATAAATAATGTGGTGTGTCTATTGATCTTTAACCCGGCACGAACCGGGCTACTAAACGCATAAGGAACATGTAATTCTTTTACAAGATTATATTCAAATAATTATCCCAAGTTATAAAATGTTTTGTGCCACGTGCATTCAAATCAATTATTGACCCTTTTCAAAATGAGTCGGTTAATTGTATTTACCAGTGTAAACTGACGTATTTTCCCAAAAAGATTAAGTGCAGGTACTACTCGTAATAGGCTGGCTTTCTCCTTAGCATCAATAAGAGTCTCGCAAGCTTGGATGCATTTCAGTATGTTGAACCATGTTTTTATTTGATCCGCCTGTGGATCTCTTTGGAATATTTTGTGATACTTAATATTACAAGTTATTCGGTTAGTATAAATCTATCTTTTGCTTCCGCTGTGCATTTTAAATATTGTGTTGTTTGACTATAATGTTACCAACTACGTCACGATACTCCCCCACCGGGCCCACCGGTAAAACGTGGAAATATCGGGGTGTGACAAAAACTTTACAAATGCAGCCGGATTTTTTTGAAAAAAGTTATTTAACTTTTGTCACATGATTTGTTTGTTAGTATATGGGCAAGGAAGAAACAGATTTTATTATGATAAATTAGATTGAGAAACTTGAACTATAGTTGTTTTCTCATCCATTAAACAAGGATAGGCAACAAGTGATGTTTACTTTTATCTAATCTCGGTTTTTTTTATGACATGATTTGTTTATTTCCATCTATGATGAAAGCCATATTTAATCTTTTACGAGGGAAGTGTAGGAAAATCATGAACTTCAGCAACTAAAGAAATACTTGTGATCCTAAGGTGATGTTTGGGTAGTTCTAAAGAGACACTTGACTCATTTTCTTACAAGCTGATTATTCACAAAAGCTTAAACCCTTTTAAGGTTGTCAAAATTGCCAACCCACGTTTCTACCAGCAAAACGTGGCCCGTCCACATGGGTTGGCAAAGGGTGTCCATTGTTCATAGGGCTAACAAGTGCAGGAAATTAAAGACGGAAGGATAACAAGTGGCTTCATCCCCCAAACAGAGGATCCATCCACCACCTATTGCTGTGACACCCGAAACGAAATCTGAACGAGTCCCGAACCCAACTCGAAGATGCATCCTGCTGAACTGAGAAAGCTCGAACCAAAAGCCAGATCAGAATCAAACCTCGAACATGGCTCGAACTGGAACCATTTTATAGAAGTTAAAAACCCGAACCGATACCCGAGAAACCCGTGTGTGGCCCGATCTGAACCGGAACAAGGATGTCCCAACTGAGAACGACCCGAGGTTGAAACACTGACCTGAAATAGCACCACCACCGTCTTTATCGTCGTGAACCCGTCGGCCAGAATCACCGACCGCCGCCACGCTCCGCCGTCGCTCCGCCGCAGACGGCGACGCCGTCTTCCGTCGTCACCCTCTTCTGCTCGCTCTCCGTCTGCTCTCTATCTTTCCGCGTCGTCTAGCGCCACCCACCACAGCTCCGCCGTCTGTGGTGGTGGGGTTATTGTTGTTGATGCCTACCGCCACCAAACCGATGGTGGTGGTCGGTGATATAAGAGAGAACGGGGTGGGGGGGTGGGTGTTTGTCGGGTGAACAAGCCGCCACGCGCCCCACCACCATGGCCGGTTCTTCAGAGGGTGAGAGAGAGATGTAGGTTTGTGTGTGTTGTTTGTGTATGTTGTTTGAAAAAAAAAAGAAGAAATGGGGATCTCTTGTTTTTAGAGAGGAATCGAGAGATAGGGGGTGTTTGGCAGTGGTTAATGTTGAAGTGAGTGAGAGAATAAGGTAGGCAGGTGATCTTATAAAGAGATCTATTCTGTTCCAAATCTTTTGTTAAAAATCTCTAGAGATCTTGATAGGATTTTGACAAGATTTGTAAAAATTTTATATATAGGTTTAGTACAGATTTGGAAATATTTTGTAGGGATTCTCTAAATCTAGTAGACATTTATTAGGATTTTGGTAAGATTCATTATAGATTTTGTAAATCTTTCATAGATCTTGTAGAGATCTTAATAGATCCAATATATTATGTGCGGGTTTAGGCTTGTGGATTTTGGCTTGGGCCCAGGGCCCACAAGCTCAATCCCCGTGTGTAAGTGGCCCGTAAATCCTACGAGACCCGTTGTCAAAACCCTGAACTCCGCTTAACGTCCAGAATTTAAAATACACAAAAATACGGTCGGTAGTTGTTGTTTGCACTTCCGTTCGTCGATTACGGTAATATTCGCGAAAAATTGTATCGTTGCCGTCTTTAATCCGTTTTTCGATCCGGTTTCAACTGTAGTCACTAGAATTTAATTACGAAGCTAAAATGTATCGTAAAAAAATTTAATATCTGTTGGCGTTGACAGTATTCCGTTCGGTTTCATTCCGTTGTCACTTATCATCCAGCAAGTTTCTCTGTAATTCACCGTTCGCGCACTGTAAAGTCGGATAGACATTCCTAGGCACTCCAAAGGCCTAATTAAGTTAAGTTGTGCAGTAAACACTATTTATTATCGCTTTAATCATCTGTTAATCACGTAATTAAGAGCCGTAAATCACCGGTTGTCACATTCTCCCCCTGTTACAAAAATTCCGTCCTCGAAATTTAGACTATGTTATCTCCTCAGAATTGTGTTGTTCGCAGGTAAGTCCAATTATTAACAAAGTGAATGACCGCGTAATCGAAACAAGTCTTATTCGAATCATGTGAATTTAATGACATTCCTCAACAATAAGAACCCAACGGTTTACAATAAATGTGTTTCAGCAAATCGATGTCAAAGGAAACAAGACGTATAGGTACAGTCACTAATGTGACTAATTTAACAGGGATCCAACAATGAACAGGAACTTCGACCAATCGAATTCCATATGCACGTTCACAATAAGTAAATGAGTTCTAGAAGCAATAACATCCACTGGATGAACTTAGAATCAACAATCTCAAATGTACTAGTTTGCATGAAACGCTCGATCGTGATCAGCACAAGCTGCAAGTTATACCGACGCCACAAGGTGTCTTAGAGAATGAAACAATTCAAATAAAGCGGTGATCGAACAAGTATCACCTGTGTTTTGCATAAAACGCTCAATCATAATTAGCCCAAGCTACAAGTTTGTACTGACACCACAAGGTGTCGTAGTGATTTAAATAATTCAATAATAGCGGTGATCAAACAAATCCACCGTGTTTGAAGTCACATGAAAGCGTAATAAAGTGAATCTGAAAGTTTGTTTCAAATGACATCGTAGAATTTTCAATTGAAATTCGAACATCAAAGAAATAATGTTTTCGATCGAAGGTGAAGAAGCAATGAATGTCGCAAAGCATTCGATCGATGTTGAAAGAACCGTTATGAGGTACACCGGAATATGAAATGAATTTGTGTACCATTGTCTTAACACACAATTGTATTAAGACTGTTGTAATGTGATAAATCAAAGCGGATTTAATCTGAATCAATAAATAAATAATTAAATCCGGGCATAAGATATGTAAACGAGTTTAACGCAAGGTTCAAATAAGTGAAAATACCACCACAAGGTGTCGAAATCAACAATTTAATGGAGTCGAATACCAAACAAGTTTACCACGGCTCGGAACAACTGAAGTGCTCGTTAAAATTGATTTGAATATGATGCTCCCAATACATCATATGTTGTCTCGAATCGAATATGTGTAATGAGCAAGTTCAAACAGTTGAACTTGGTTTTAGCGCAATCCGACAATAAATATATGTATTGACAAGAAAACTGTAGGCATGGTTACAACGAAAAACCATGTATGTAACTTGTAAAGAAATGATCGTGATACAATGACCATTAAGAGGAGTAGAGATACGAAAATCTACTCAGTAAGTGTGAAATTCGAAATTTCAATAAAGAAATTTGAGGACTTTACCTGGGGTTTCGTGTGACGACCAAATGTTAGGTGACATTACCATGGAATGTCGAACATAGCGTATTCGTTGTTAGGTAGGGGGGGGGGAGATGCGGAGACAATCGTCTTCTCCCTGGCGTGATTCGTGCCGTTGCAGGATCGCGTGACAAGTTGTCGTTTCCTGATCGTTAGTTCTCCTGCTGACTGGGATCTAGCGTCGTCGTTAAATTTGCGTCATCGTTCCTTCTCAAAGGCCTCGCCTTGACAGTCGTATATGACATGCTTTAACCTCCGTTGACGTACATATTGAGTTTCGCGTATACCTACGCACTAGCGTTTCATTCCGCGTAGAACGTGATGTGCCCCGACATCCGTTGACGTAAAGATTGAGTTGCATGTATTCTTGTGCACTCGTTTTGTTATGCGTAGGCTGCCTGCTCGGGAAGTTAAAATATCACAGACAATATGGATAATAATGTGTGCCCGAGTTAATATTCGCGGTTCCTACGTGATGACCTTTAATAAACACACACATGCGCAAATAATCAATCATATAATCAAATAAACATGTTAGTCACCAATAGGCAATCAAGTAATTCCCCTAGTCCCACTAGTCTATCCTCCCAGCCTCTCAGACTGAACTTCCTAGTCCCACTAGACTATCCTCCCAGCCTCTCAGACTGAACTTCCTAGTCCCACTAGACTATCCTCCCAGCCTCTCAGACTGAACTTCCTAGTCCCACTAGACTATCCTCCCAGCCTCTCAGACTGAACTTCCTAGTCCCACTAGACTATCCTCCCAGCCTCTCAGACTGAATCTCCTAGTCTCTCAGACTACCTTCCCAGCCTCTCAGACTGAATCTCCTAGTCTCCCGACCAGATCCAGCCACCCGGCTGAATTCCCTTTTCCGAAGGTCTTAAATGCATGTTTCCTAAACTCTCAGAGTGTTGTGTACTGTATGTAATTGTTTTGTGTACCGTGTATAAAACATCACAATAGCGTATGTTTGAAAACAAAATTTTGACTGTTTGTTTTTCAGCAACGGCTGGAGACCATATTCGAGTACTAGGCGTTCTGTATGTATTCAAGTTTCAATAATCTAAGTCCCCAGAGGAAAGTGAGGTTAGAGCCTAGGTATCACAACAGTAACCTAATTCGCTGTAACCTATAGCTCTGATTCCAATCTGTCACACCCCGAAATTATCAGAGCTGGCGTGACTGGACTGGTATCTTCATTGCACAGCGGAAGCAAATAAGTTAAGACTTCTAGAAATTGAACGCCCACTAAGTACTCGACTCTTCATGGTTCTCCTATTCCAACCGTGTCTTGTCTTAGAAAAGTAACCTGAGAAAGAAGCATGCGAAAAAGTCAACATAAAGTTGAGCGAGTTCATAGTTTGTTTGTAAAAGATTTGAAATAAATCTTTTGAGTTGTGAAAGATTTGAAATAAATCTTTGAGTAACCGGTTTTTGAAATAGTATTGAGAAAACGAATTTAAAAATCATTTTCTTACCAATTTATATGGAAACGTTGTGTTTGTAACACGGTATGTTCATAAAAACCATGTATTTGTAAAGTCTTGTATTTGTAATGTTCGTATAACCGTCAATGCCCACCCTGACTTTGACTCCATACCCGCATAATCCTATGCTTTGAATTTTGTATAAAACATGGTATTTAATTTTGTATGAACAAGTAGTTTCGTAAGTATATATGTCCCTGGTATGTAGCAAATAAGGAAATAAAGAGATCACCAATGGTTTGCAAGGCCATTGATATGTGTGAAGTGCAAGTAGGAAGACTCAAACCTAGCGGATTTTGCGTTGGGCACAAAGTCACCCCGAGGTCCGTTCTGCTGGGCCTGGGGCTGGGCTCGCTACACCCAGATAGATCTACCGCTTACGTCCCTCGGTCCTACAATGAGGATTAATGGCCTCCAGTTCCCGCCTACCCACTCACATGATCTAAGTAGTAAACCCTCCTTACGCTAATCATACCATGTATAAAAATCCCTGGTCTCCCCGACCCAATCCCTGGTCACCCTGATCGAATCCCTGGTCACCCTGACCGAAAATCATTCACATTTCAAAAATAAGCATTTGCATCATACTTGGTACTCGTTCTCACCAAGAGTGCTTCTTGTATTTACCCGTAGTTTAGAAAACTAGAATTTGTGGGTATGCATATTCCGAAAGATACGTTTGTTTGAAAACCGGTATGTTTAGTATAAACCTTTCGTAAATCATTTGTGTTCCTCGAAATCCCTTCGTAATATGATTTAGAAATACGAGTTTTGCGTTTGTTCAAAACTTTGTATGTTTTTGCAAAACGTGCATGTCTTTCCACCCCGGAAACATTTACAAAAATGTAAACAGTAAAAAGTGGGGGTTATGAACTCACCTGAATATTCCTGTGCAAAGCTAGCTAATTACGACTCCGTGATGTCGTTTCCAAAATGAGACTCGCTAGCGTGCATTCTACAATATTCCTAACACGGAATATCTAATAAGTTTCTAAATAAAAGCGGTAACTAGTCCACGTGTCACCGAGCTCTACCGAATCGTTAGTCGAACGATTCAATGGTAAGTAGTTAACTTATCGGAAATAATTAAGTCATAATTGATAAGTATTGTTTTATTCTCGATAATAACCAATAAGTCTTGACAAGACTTGATTCTCGAGAGATTTGAAAGTAAATAAATATTTATATCAAAATATATAAATATATCGTTGTAATGGCGTTAGCCGTCTCGAGTAGTCGTACGTGTATCAAAAGAATGTTTATATGAAAATATCATATAACAGACTTGTATTATGTATCGCGTATGAAAGTAATATATAATAAACTTGTATTATATATCGTGTCTTGTATGAAAGTTATCAAAATATGTGTATATGCCGTTTAGGCGTTCGAAATAAATATAAAAGTCATATTCATGAAAGAATCGTCGGATTGTCGTGTTTGAAAATAAATATATAACTATATTTATTTTTATGAACGAATGTGCGTTTGGCATTTGAAACAATATAAATAATTATATTGACTTTATAAAGGAGTTGTCGAAATTCCGAAGTTTATAATAGTAAATAAATTTCCGTATCGTTGTTTTCGTAAGTGATAAAGCGTCGTCGATAGTGTTATACACATTTATATTGGTTCTCATAAAAGTCGCTTTTCAATAAAACATGTTTTGCTTTTACGGGTTTTCTCGAAAAACGGGCAGAGTTTCCTCTGTTTTTGGACGATCCCGACAACTATGTGTCGATATATTTTTCCAAGATTCAACAACAACACTATATGTAAAGTTTTTCGTCAAGGCATTAAAAGTAACTAAACTATAAACGAATCGGTTCAAGCTCGTTTTTCACGTAATAAATAAAGTTATAGAAATAGTCGCGCCGTAAATTTTTACCGAATCTTCAAGTCGTTTCTGTTACGCGTTGACCAGCTGACTTTACTGAGTCAACCGGGTTGGCCGGCTGAGTTCGCTCGCTGAGTTGACCCGAGTTTGACCGAGTCGACTCGGTTTTGACCGAGTCGACCTAAATCGCGAACCGAATCTGTTGACTGCTGCCCCGTTGACTATCTTGACTGTTTGACCCGGACCCTAACCGAGTTAACTCTGTTTAACCGAGTTGACTCGAACCAACACCCGAACCGAGTTGCTGTGACACCCGAAACAAAATCTGAACAAGTCCCGAACCCAACTCGAAGATGCACCCTGCTGAACTGAGAAAGCTCGAACCAAAAGCCAGATCAGAATCAAACCTCGAACATGGCCCGAACTGGAACCATTTTACAGAAGTTAAAAACCCGAACCGATACCCGAGAAACCCGTGTGTGGCCCGATCTGAACCAGAACAAGGATGTCCCAACTGAGAACGACCCGAGGTTGAAACACTGACCTGAAATAGCACCACCACCGTCTTTATCGTCGTGAACCCGTCGGCCAGAATCACCGACCGCCGCCACGCCCCGCCGTCGCTCCGCCGCAGACGGCGGCGCCGTCTTCCGTCGTCACCCTCTTCTGCTCGCTCTCCGTCTACTCTCTCTCTCTCTCTCTTTCCGCGTCGTCTAGCGCCACCCACCACAGCTCCGCCGTCTGTGGTGGTGGGGTTATTGTTGTTGATGCCTACCGCCACCAAACCGATGGTGGTGGCCGGTGATATAAGAGAGAACGGGGTGGGGGTGGGTGTTTGTCGGGTGAACAAGCCGCCACGCACCGCCACCACCATGGCCGGTTCTTCAGAGGGTGAGAGAGAGAGATGTAGGTTTGTGTGTGTTGTTTGTGTATGTTGTTTGAAAAAAAAAGAAATGGGGATCTCTTGTTTTTAGAGAGGAATCGAGAGATAGGGGGTGTTTGGCAGTGGTTAATGTTGAAGTGAGTGAGAGAATAAGGTAGGGAGGTGATCTTATAAAGAGATCTATTCTGTTCCAAATCTTTTGTTAAAAATCTCTAGAGATCTTGATAGGATTTTGACAAGATTTGTAAAAATTTTATATATAGGTTTAGTACAGATTTGGAAATATTTTGTAGGGATTCTCTAAATCTAGTAGACATTTATTAGGATTTTGGTAAGATTCATTATAGATTTTGTAAATCTTTCATAGATCTTGTAGAGATCTTAATAGATCCAATATATTATGTGCGGGTTTAGGCTTGTGGATTTTGGCTTGGGCCCAGGGCCCACAAGCTCAATCCCCGTGTGTAAGTGGCCCGTAAATCCTACGAGACCCGTTGTCAAAACCCTGAACTCCGTTTAACGTCCAGAATTTAAAATACACAAAAATACGGTCGGTAGTTGTTGTTTGCACGTCCGTTCGTCGATTACGGTAATATTCGCGAAAAATTGTATCGTTGCCGTCTTTAATCCGTTTTTCGATCCGGTTTCAACTGTAGTCGCTAGAATTTAATTACGAAGCTAAAATGTAACGTAAAAAAAATTTAATATCTGTTGGCGTTGACAGTATTCCGTTCGGTTTCATTCCGTTGTCACTTATCATCCAGCAAGTTTCTCTGTAATTCACCGTTCGCGCACTGTAAAGTCGGATAGACGTTCCTAGGCACTCCAAAGGCCTAATTAAGTTATGTTGTGCAGTAAACACTATTTATTATCGCTTTAATCATCTGTTAATCACGTAATTAAGAGCCGTAAATCACCGGTTGTCACAATTTTGGGGGCAATTGTTATGGGTGGATTTCTAAATGATCGGTGATCCTTATTTACTGTTGGGTTTAGTGATCCTCAATTCTGTCTGAAGTAGTGATCCTCAGAAGTGTTGCAGGATCAGGATCATGGATAATCATAAGGATCCTTGTACCAACGGTTGTCTACTTTGAATTCGAAATTGTTTTGCAGGAGTATCAACTTGGACTTGGTCTTGGCGATATTCCTGGAGAATATGCTATGATTATTCCGCACGTGCTTGGCCAGAAGTGGACGTTATGGAGTCGTGGAGGACTTGCACCATTTGCGGAATGTTAGTTAGAGTAGATATTTTCTATTTTTAAAAGGGTAGCGAGCTAATTAGAAAACACTTGGCTATTTTTGGCTACACACACACTCGTACAACTGCTCTCACCAGCTCTTGTTAACTCACTTGGCGATTACACACTTTTTCACACGATACACTATAGTGATCCTTGTACTTAGCTCGCTATCATCCGAAATTGTATTACATTTCTTGTTTAATTTGAGTTGGTGATCGGTAGTTTCCATCACCTGAGGTTTTTTATGCCGGAGATCATTCATTGGTCAAGGGCTTTTTCCTCGTATAAATCTTCGTGTCACTTGTTCATTACATTTCATAGTGATCCTTATTGTTGTTCATCAATCCAAGCATCATACCTCACAACAGAAAGTTTGGTTACATTGTCATTGCTTGATTTTTTACCAAAACAGTTTGGCGCCCACCGTGGGGCAATTGGTGCTTCATTCCTAAGAAGATTCATATCTTTGCGGTCACTTCGGTTCATAACGACCAGGCAGATGGCTTCCTCAGCGAAGAACACCTCAAACTTGATGCCATCATTCAGTTCTTCACAAGGCGTTCCTCCTTTGCCTCCACCACCTTCTGGATCCCAGAAGAATGCTGAGAATGCTGCGAAGAAACCAACCCCCATTTTCCAAAAACCACCAACTTCTTCTGTTTCAACTAATCCTACTACTAATGATCTTTACACTCTGATTTTGCAGATGAGGAATCATGCACAAGAGCAGGACAAAACCAACGAAAGGATCCTCCGGGAGATCGATGAGATCAAGAAACAGAAGAAATCAGTGGAGGATCACTCCCCTCTGATGCCAAGGTCGTTGAATTTTGACACTCCAGTCATAACTTCCCAACACTCAGCGGTTCCGGACGTGCAATACTTGGGTGAATTACTAGGAAGGCGTTATGGAACAGCAACTATGAGTCAGGCATTTGGCTCTCATTTCCAGTCTCAATGATCCTCTTCCCAACCATCAGGATCCTCTTCTCAGCATCAGGGATACTATACGTCAGGAGGATATTTGGGAATGCATGCAGTTCTAGGATCCTCCTAGGTCCAAGGATCCTCCCAGGTCCAAGGATCCTCCTTTGTCCCAGGATCCTCTCTGGTCCCAGGATCCTCTCTGATCCCAGGATCCTCTCTGGTTCCAGGATCCTTTCAGGTTCAAGGATCATCTCAACTTCAAGGATCCAACGTCCTTCAGGATCAAGGATTTTTGAGCAGTATGCAGCCTCAGAGCTCAGAGCTCAGACATCCATCAAGGAGACTTCATACCAATGCAGACCATTGCTCCCTCTGGTCCCTCAATCATGCCGGAGTCTCGTAAATATGGATTCACATCCGCTATTCCAAACACGAATCCTGTGGGAGGTAACACTTTTAATAATTTATACAACACTAACCATGGCTTAATGCAGGATACAGGTATCAATCAGGCTATGGCCAGGGAGTTACAGAAGCTCAAGGATATGATATCCAGTGTTCTAGGAGTGGTTAAACCCATTCCTGAAATTGCGGATGGTAGCCATAGGATATCTCGTTTTGCTCCACCCTTATGTGATGCTGAGATACCTAAAAGATTCCAGATACCATCCATGAAGCTCTATGATGGTTCAACGGATCCAGAGGAGCATGTAGCTCAATACAGGGAGAGGATGGAGATCAACCCAATTCTTGAAAGGTTAAAAGAAGCATGTCTATGCAAGGGATTTGGATCCACACTTACAGGATCTGCTCTTAAATGGCTGCTAAGTCTTCCCCCTTACTCTATTACTTCATTTGCTAATCTAGTTAATTTGTTTAATAGCCAATTCTCTTGTAGTAGGAAATTTGAACGATTAACTAGTGATCTATATAGGGTAACACAAGGTCAAAATGAATCACTTAGAGATTACATAACTAAGTTTAGTAAAGAATCCTTGGATATTCCTAACTTGGATATTGCTACGGCTGTAGAAGCCTTTAAAATGGGATTACTTAGGGAATTATTCTATGATGATTTTGTCATGACACCTTGCAGTAATCTTGATGAAGTAAGAACCAGGGCCCTTAGGTTCATCCGCCTAGAGGATGACAAAAGGATCCAGGATAGATTAGCAGGATCCTCAAAACAGGAGAAGCAAGGATCCTACTTCAGGAACAACAAATCCAAGTTCTACAATAAGTCTGACAATCAGAATGTGCATTCAGTGGAACAAGAAGAGGATGATGAGGATTATCCTCTTATTTCAGAATATTGTTTTTCTGTTGATAACAATGAACTAATCCTTGCAATGCAGAATTTAGGTGAGAAAGCAAGGTGGCCAAGGAAGAGTGATAAACCAGCTGCTACGAAGGATAAATCCAAGTGGTGTGCATATCATGAGGATTTTGGGCATCTCACTGAAGAGTGTATTGCACTAAGAAAGGAAATTGGTTACTTGTTGAGCAAGGGGCATTTGAAGGAACTCTTGGGACGGAAGAAGTCAAGGATCCAGGATCCTGAAAGGATCCCGGAAAAGGCTCCTGCTCCTCCAGCAGATGCACAAGTCATAAACTTCATATCCGGTGGATCAGACATTTGTGGTACTTCCTTTTCAGCAGCAAAGAGACATGCCAAGGAAACCAAGATGGATAATGGAGACAGACCCGTCCGGACCTCCGTTGTCACCCAGGATAAAGTCATAACCTTTGATGAGGATGATCGTGTTGATATCCAGGATCCTCATCATGATGGTCTTGTAATTACATTGTTTATTTCTAACCACTTTGTTCGCAGGATCCTTATAGATGGAGGAAGCTCTGTGAACATCATCCAGCTTGATGTCCTCAAGAAGATGAATATCCCGGAGTCTGATATTATCCCAAGATCCTCAGTGCTTGTGGGATTCAGTGGAGAAACTAAGAATACATTGGGGGTCATCAAACTCCCAATCTATATTGAAGGATTGCATTTTTATCAAAAGTTTTGTGTTATAGATTGCTTATCATGTTGTAATGTTATCCTTGGCAGGCCATGGATACATGATATGAAGGCAGTCCCATCCACCTATCATCAATGTGTAAAGCTTCCAAGTCCTTGGGGAGTGGTGAAAATTGAGAGTGATCAACAGGAGGCTAAAAATTGCTATACCTCATCAATGAAGCCAGCCTCAAGACCAAGGGAGCAATAGCAATTAAAGTATCCTTCAAGAGATGTCTTGGAGGCAAGAGAACAGGATTTGAAAGAAATCCTCATGGATCCTGATGATCCTGAATCCAAGATCTTCATAGGATCAGGGATCCTTAGCGATATCGAACAGGAGCTAGTATCCTTCCTTAAGAGAAGGAAATCCACCTTTTCCTGGAAACATGAAGACATGACAGGTATATCTAAGGATATAATTACTCATAAACTTGGCATTGACAGGTCATTCAAGCCTATACATCAAAAGAGGAGGAAGTTTGCACCTGAAAGAAATGTTATTATCCAGGAAGAGGTAGATAAGCTACTTCGAGCAGGTATGATAAGAGAGGTTAAGTATCCAAGATGGTTAGCCAATGTGGTTGTTGTTCAAAAGAAAAATGGAAAGTGGAGGGTATGTGTTGATTTCACTGATTTAAACAAGGCATGTCCCAAGGATCCTTTCCCATTACCCCACATTGACTCCATGGTGGATGCTACCGCGGGTCATGAGTTGTTAACTTTCATGGATGCTTCACCTGGATTCCAACAAATTCAGATGGAACCATCTGATCAGGAGGATATAGCCTTCATGACCCCAACTGGTATATATTGTTATATTGCTATGCC
Organism: Helianthus tuberosus; assembly: GCA_030545235.1. Classification (NCBI taxonomy): domain Eukaryota; kingdom Viridiplantae; phylum Streptophyta; class Magnoliopsida; order Asterales; family Asteraceae; genus Helianthus; species Helianthus tuberosus. Next base: position 32,334,720 of record CM060405.1, read on the forward strand.
ATTTGGACTAAGGAATGCAGGTGCTACTTACCAAAGGCTTGTCAATATGATGTTCAAGGAACAAATTGGACACACTATGGAAGTCTATATTGATGACATGGTGGTTAAGTCCAAGAAGGCTGAGGATCAGCTTAAAGACTTGGAGGAAGCATTCAATATCCTTGATAAATATAATATGAAACTTAATCCTTTTAAGTGTCATTTTGGTGTTAAGGCAGGTAAATTCTTAGGATATATGGTGACAAAGAGGGGCATTGAAGCAAGTCCAGAGCAAATCAAGGCTATTGTAAATATTAAATCTCCTGCCAATGCTAAGGATGTGCAAAGATTGACAGGCAGGATCGGAGGCTTGAACAGATTCATATCCAAATCCTCAGAAAAGTGTAAGGAATTCTACGATATCCTGAGGAAAAACAAGAAATTTGAATGGACTGAGAAGCATGAAGGTGCCCTCAGAGCTGTAACACCTCGAAAATTCACATCCTATAATGTATTGACACGTGTCATAAGCTTGAACGTGTGAAAGAATACCCTAGAGGGACTAAAGTTGACAAATAAAGAAACTATGTGAATATAAGGGTTCAAAATGTCAACAATGGATAAATATGCCATACAATAACCCTACAAGATATTTAAACATTCACACGAATGAATCATGGATCATATGAAGCTAAATATAAAAGAAAGTGAGAGATTACAAACTACAGGGGTTAAATATGTCAACATGTTTAAAGTATAACACTGAGTGACCTTTTAGCAAACCCGAAGCTTTGTAACGATTAAACATGCTCACTAGAATACATGATAAAAATATCATTAAGTTTCGTTATCGTATGAGAAAGTTATGATCAAATTCATATACGAGGGGTTAAAAGCGTCAACGTAGGAAATTATGGCTTTTCGGGTGATTACAAAGTTAACCAAGGACTTAACAAAGTTTGTATAAGTCTTGGAACCCTCAAAAGTAAAATTAGAAGGCTTATAATGCAAGAAATAATGTGAAAACGACATTTGGAAGGTCCAGGGGCCAAACCGTAAACATTTGAAAGATGTGTTGTGCTGGCATGACCCTTGCGCACCTCAACACTGTGGACGTTGCGGTGCACAAGCAGGTCCCAGGTGCAGAAAAACTTCCAGCTGCCTGTTAAAACGGTTACACCGACTTAAAAGCTGGTTTTTCGATTCAAGGGGCTCCTATATCTGGTTTTTAGCATCCTAGGCCACCTGGGATCATCTTATAACATCACTAGAGTTAGTTGGCATGATCCTAAGCTCTTGGACTCACTATATAAGAAAATCAAGTTGTAACTTTTTGGGCATTTGCATTTGCAACTTACTTCTGGAGCTCTCTGGTCTGCAAGCAACTTTCCTAGTGATCACTAATCATAATTAGGACTCTTGTAAGCATTCTTAACCTTTCTAAATTCGTTTTAGCTTAGTTAATTAGCTAAAAGTCAAACCATCGTAATTAAGGTTTGACTTCGTGATTAATTAAAATGTGCTCAGTCTAATCACGAATTAAAAGTACCTTTAAGTAGGTATTTAGGTGGGTAATAAACCCTTAAAAGGGTACTCTCTGATTCCCACTCTAACTATGTTAATTGTCGAGTCAAAGCTTACTTTAAAAAGTCAACAGAATGTTTATTTCCTAATTAAAGCATAATTAGCAATGTAGGATACATGTAACTTGTTTGATCATTAATGTAACTTGGTAATTAATGTAAGAACATGTCCCAACATGCTCAACTCGACAATTTTCAGTTTAGGCTCGGTTCGGGATCGAAAGTCGCATAGTTTGACTTATACTTTGACTTTCAGTTCTGACCCGTTTAAGCATAGTTTAGAAATGCCTTAGAGATTTATTAGGACCAAGTTACCTATAAGTATAACCCTCTGTGATTATACAACTTGGTTCATTAGTTATCCGATTCATATGCATGATTCCGTTAAATGCTTAAATGTTGACTATTATGCCCTTTTGACCTTAAAATGATATTTTTGAAAAAGTAAAAGAGTAGAAACCTTAGTTACTGATTTATAAACTTGCACCTAAAATTTGACATCAGTTTGAGGTCTAGATTAAGAGTTATGCTCGTTAGCGTAATTTGAAAGCTTTTAGTAATTAAATGGCGTAATTAGCTTATAGCCTATCTAAACCCACTTTTGATACCAAAAATTTTTAACCACTGATATAAAATAATATTTTAAGATTTTTGGAGATTTTTATTTATTTTTAGGCTGAGCATAACTTAGAGTTCTAAGTATGATTCGGTTAATGCCGGTTTTGCCCTTTAAAGCCATAAAATGAGTTTTACAAATCCTTTTGACCCCAAACCTTTTTCTACTGATCTAATATAATAAATAAAGTATTTTGAGCCTTCTGGAATTATAAAAATATCAGCTTTCCTTTGAAAACCCAGAAATGGCTCCAAGTCGCCTTTTTAGGCATTTTTGACGCATAGTATGTATTAAGATTATGTTGAGCACATAAGGTTTGATACCTACTGATATTTTAAGTAAATTATTATATTTTTACAGTAAGCTAAAGTCTTACACTCAGGTTTCCAGTTTTGACCTTTTAGGCCTATGTGAAATTACCAAAATACCCTTAAGAGGCATAGTTTGGTTATAAAGGATAGATTTCACATATATATGATACCCTACTGATATAACCTAGTAAATTGAGTAATTTTACTGATTACATCAGACCCGAAACTCAGGTTCATATTTAAACTCTTTTATAACCTTTTTAATGACCAAAATACCCCTACGGGGCGTATTGTGAGTCTAAATCCGTTTTGGGCATAATATAAGATATCTTTCTGATGTCACAACATAATTAAAGCATAATAACTTAGGAAACTTTCATATGACTCATTTGGTTACTCGTTACGCACTTTTCGCGTTCGGATCGGCGTATGTAACTAGTTTGCATATATTAGCCGAAACGGGTCAAACCATATCCTTTTTGTCTCAAAATACAGAATGTATTTAGTATACCCATATTATACAAGTATTCAAACTTGCCGGGTCTAAACCACATTCTAATCCGGTCTTCGCCTTATCATGCGTTTGAACCGTATCCTTCTGTAAGACTAACCAGTCTAAGCTTAGGCTTAATTAAAGACCCGTTAGCATTCTAATTGGTTATTTATACCATCATTCTAGACTAGAGCCTTCCGGTAAATGGTACCTACGCTTACTTAAGTGAATACGGCTGAGTTATTAAATTCTTACTATTTAAGACAGGAGCTAGCTCAGGTAAATACTCTTAACTTATTTTCCCCTATACGGGCTTGGGATATGGTATTATAATAATACCGCTTGGTCGGGTATTGAATATTTAATCTTATTATGGTTAAATTATTGAGGTAACCCGGTTTAATCTGTATTGTTTGAAATAAAGACCTTTAGGGGTTAATGACCATGTCCCGGATATCCTTGACATCATTGTGTTATAAAATGGCCACGCCTTATACACGGGGTGTAGGCATACACCTGACAGTTGTTTAAGGAAAAACGGTATCTCACTCTCTTGTGGGCCTATACTTGTGACGTGTCTGTTAATCTGACTCGGTTTCTACATCGGGCCCTGAATGTATAACGAACATGTAAATCTGTATACAAGATTATAAATATAATTGTCCCAAGTTATAAAGAGTTTGTGCCACGTGCATTCAAATCAATTTTTATTAAACCTTTTCAAAATGAGTCGGTTGAGTGTATTTACCAGTGTAAACTGACGTATTTTCCAAAAATGTTAAGTGACAGGTACTGAACGTAATTGGCTGGAAGCTCAGGGCGTTAATAAGGAATCTTGCAAGTTCTAGGCGTCTAAAGTCTGTTGAACAATGTTTATGTTTTAAGATTCGCCTGTGGATCCTTTACTTTCCGTTGTAATACTTTGATGTTACGTTATATTCGGATTGTAATATATTCATCTTTTGCTTCCGCTGTGCATTCATATATATTGTGTTGTTTGACTATGATGATATCAACTACGTCACGATACTCCCCACCGGGCCCACCGGTAATACGTGGAAAGTCGGGGTGTGACAGGTTGGTATCAGAGCCAACACTGAGTGAATTAAACACTAGCCTTTTGTGTTTAATCTCAGATACACAGTTGCACATTCTTGAGTCTAGACAAGAACATAGGACTAATCCTAATTCGTTTTATTTGTTTCTTTTGTTATTTTCTGATTAGCCCTTGCATGGGCGAGTCATTTCAGTTAGAAGTCCCGTTTTGGGCAACCGTGTATTTGTTTAAATTTTGATAAGAACGGTTAGATTTAAAATAACATTCCTTTTAAAAGATCTACCATTACAATAAAATGGCAAAACCTAAAAAGGACAAAACCTAGCTCATATGTCACCTTAAGACAGGGCCAAGATGGTAGTTCCACAATTAGGCTCAGATCCTTGTTAGCATTTCAATTTAGGATTGTTCTGCGTTAAATATTGAAAAGAATCTTAAGGGTAAAACCTAGCCTAAGTGTCACTGCGGACAAGGCCAAGATGGTAGGACCTATTCAAGAGATTCAAATCATTTTCTTAATATCTAAAAGCATATTATCATGCTTGACAAGATGTGACACGATAAAATCACATAAGTCATTATTAAATGGGTTATTCTAAATTCCCTTATTTATATAATCATCCCTTATGGATGAAGTGCCCACGGGCTATAATTAACGTCCTCTGGACTAAAGACAGTGGTAGCCTACAACTCCCTGTCAAGAAAAGGTAATGAACTTTGATTCAAACCTTAATGCCTTGATTCCATAAATTATGGGCTTATAAATTAAACTTGTCTACGTGACTAGGCCTTTTGTGCTATCATTAATTTATAATTTAGGATTATGATAAAAATCCTGAACAATTATATATATAGCAAATTAACTAATATGTGTATTAAAAACATGGTTAATAAATCATTTAAAACGATAAAACTGTATAAGCTTCCGTATAAACCTTGTCCGTGTTTGATTTTATGTAGCAATTAAAGCTACATGGCCAGGTCAGAAGAAGTAAACAGTCATCCCCTGGAAAACCACGATGATGATAGGGTTAATATAACCAGAGGAGAGCTTCGTACACTGATTGATACAGCTGTATCTAAAGCTGTAGAGGAGCAATTTAAGGAGTATAGTGGGACGCATAGTCGAGCCTCATCTGTACCCCACTCTAAGTCTATCCCTAAAACTCATTCAGAGCCTCATAACAAGCCACCCTCTAAGAAAGACGAACTAAAGAAGGATGATGATCGACATTCATCTAATGAACACAGTGTTCCATCCAAGAGGATAGTGTTCGATAACGAACCGCGTACCAAGTCCTGTACCTATAAATACTTTGTTTCCTACAAACCCCGGGATTTTACTAGGGAGAAAGGAGCAATAGATTGTATGACCTGGTTGGATGAGATGGACACGGTAGTTGACATCAGCGGTTGTGCTGAAAGGGATGTAGTGAAATATGTATCCCAATCATTCAAGGGAGAGGCACTAGCATGGTGGAAGGCTCTCATTCAAGCTGCTGGGAAGATCCCACTTTACAACATGTCATGGGAACAGTTTGTTGCTCTCATTATGGAGAACTGAAGATGGAAAGCGTAAAAGGGCGGATGAGGATTCTCATCGCTCTGATAGGAAGAGGAACTCTGAGGATAAGAAGAGTTCTGGGTTTAAGAGAGACAGCCAGCAGTTAGGTGAGAAGACCAGGTGCGAAACTTGTAGGAAATACCACCTCGGGAAATGCAGATTTGAATCTCAGCCTCTACCGTGTGGAATTTGCAAGTCTAAGGAACATAAAACCCTGGATTGCAAGAAGTTGAAAGACGCAACCTGTTATGGTTGCAACGAGAAGGGGCATATCAAGACCAACTGTCCTAGGAACCAGAAGAAGCCCGAAGAAGCCAAGAAAACAAACGCATGATGAACGCCCAGGAGATGGTGCAGAATGATAACCTTATAGCAGGTACCTTTCCTTATCAAGCAGTTCATACAGAAATTTATTTGATACTGGCAAATATAATTCTATAAAGAACGATAAATGTTGTGAACTGTTGTCTCCACTGATTAAGACTCCGGTCATTTAACGCAAGATAGAAATTGGCCGATGACACTATAGAAAATGCTCTAACAAATCTTAGATTGATATTTTTTAAATCACTCTTTTCTGATATCCTTATGGCAAGCTTTCAAGCTATCCAAATTCATCACTATAATAAAGACAGATGTGAAATTTTGATCCCCTGTCAAAAAGGTGATGGATTAGGACCAAACTTTAAATGCCATTAAAGGTCTTTTGTGACCTAGGCTAAGTAAAATTTATATATATTAAATAACATTCATTGAGAATGTTAATTCTATATTGGCCGGTATGGTTTAATGAAACCATGGTTAGTATATAAGACCATGAGGATGATGAATAGCAGTTGTCGGATCGCAACCAAGAGATTGATTCATTTAGTAATAGGAACCAAATCTTGAGTATGACAAACTCGGATAAGTCATCAGTCAATCACGCCATTGATGAGGCGGCGCATGCTAATGATACTACAATTGTAAACCTGAAAAAGTCCAAGGATGTTCTTCAAACTATGATAAGACGCAGCTGTGGGAAAAGCTGTGAAGAAGATCGTGAAAAAAAAAATTCAAAGAGCTGAATGCTACTTGCTCCAAATCCTTCGTAAACTATAAGTATAGCAAACTTTTAAAATCTTTCTTAAGAACCATAGTTATTAAGTGAAGGCAGGAATCATAAGAACTATTTCTTCTATTCTTGTCAAGAAACTTCAGTCGTAGAATTTTAGAAGTATCCTCTTTCTAGGTGTAATGCGTCAACACTTAGAATTGATATCTCTTTGATCTCTAATGATTGCGGATACCAGACGGTATGATAAAAGCGTCATATGAGGATTGGTGTACCTTAATATGTTCCATAGATTGCTTCCATGCCTGATCAGTATGGAGGTTTAATGCATGGGACCACAAGGATATCTCAATGGTCATATGGTGCTAAGGTCAACAATTGGTATTCAAAGAAGATATCCAAAATGGAATTGTCCAAGTAAATGTTCCCGATTAAGGAATTCATGGACTCGTAACATAAATGTGTCACTTATCTGATACAGAATATGATTGATGAACCGAAGCCCGAGATTTGGAAATCTCTGTAACCTCCTTGTACCTTAATTATCTTCTCCTAAGATTACCCTGTTTACCCCTGAGAGGCAAGTAGAGTTAAGATTAACATTCTGCTTTGGGTTGGAATGTTGCAGAACTCCATGATTGATTATGGAATAATAGAAACCCTGATTAAGTAAACTTTAAGATAAGAGATTCATATAGTCTAACTCGATATTCCGAGAGTTAAATAAGAAAGACGGTTCATTCTGCTTATGCATTGATTACCGCAACCCTAATTAGACAACAATTAAGAATTTTCATTAGCTGCCCAGGATCGTCGATTTGATCGACTAACGCAAGGATTAACTATTCCTTGGGATTAGTTCTAAGCAGTGGTTAGAATAACCATTTCGTCCTAAGATAATCTTTTTATAATAGTTGTTATATAAGTATCAAGGTTGCTCCTTTGGAGACCTTGTATAGATAAAATATCAAAACGTCCGTTTGATGGATGAGACTTTGGGAAGTCCAATTATCAGGATCAGAAGGTTGCCTAGGAAACAACAAATAAGATCATACAAATCCATAATCGATTGTAAGTTGCCAGTATACGGCATAAAAATCAAGGATTAATGAAAATAGCAACCCTCCTAAGTTCTTGTGAAGGAATAAGGTTCAACAAAGATATCACCCTGGAAGGGTGTGCCAATTTGTTAATTATTAGACTAGTTAAGCTCTGAATATATAAAATCATTCAAAGGAATCGAATGTATCAAGATCAGATAGCTTAAAGCTAAATTTTTTTAAGGAGTTGGATGGAGCTCGCAATACATTTCACACTAATGATTTAAGGATGTGTTACGCCAATAAAGTCAAGAAGCACTATCACATAATGATATGCAAATTTATGATATAATGAGCAACCTATGTCGATTAAGGATCGACAGGTGAAGAAGCCCCAAAAGAATACATGTGCCTATTATAGAGGTCAACTGTGGGAGCTTGGAAAGACTCCATATATGTTATAGGAGTTAGGTCCATTATGCGACAAAAAGTACTTCCAGCGTTTTAACAAATCTCGAGGTCGAGATTTCTTTTAAGGGGGTGAGGATGTAACACCTCGAAAATTCACATCCTATAATGTATTGACACGTGTCATAAGCTTGAACGTGTGAAAGAATACCCTAGAGGGACTAAAGTTGACAAATAAAGAAACTATGTGAATATAAGGGTTCAAAATGTCAACAATGGATAAATATGCCTTACAATAACCCTACAAGATATTTATACATTGACACGAATGAATCATGGATCATACGAAGCTAAATATAAAAGAAAGTGAGAGATTACAAACTACAGGTGTTAAATATGTCAACATGTTTAAAGTATACCTCTGAGTGACCTTTTAGCAAACCCGAAGCTTTGTAACGATTAAACATGGTCACTAGAATACATGATAAAAATATCATCAAGTTTTGTTATCGTATGAGAAAGTTATGATCAAATTCATATACGAGGGGTTAAAAGCGTCAACGTAGGAAATTATGGCTTTTCGGGTGATTACAAAGTTAACCAAGGACTTAACAAAGTTTGTATAAGTCTTGGAACCCTCAAAAGTAAATTTAGAAGGCTTATAATGCAAGAAATAATGTGAAAACGACGTTTGGAAGGTCCAGGGGCCAAACTGTAAACATTTGAAAGATGTGTTGTGCTGGCATGACCCTTGCGCACCTCAACACTGTGGACGTTGTGGTGCGCAAGAAGGTCCCAGGTGCAGAAAAACTTCCAGCTGCCTGTTAAAACGGTTACACCGACTTAAAAGCTAGTTTTTCGATTCAAGGGGCTCCTATATCTGGTTTTTAGCATCCTAGGCCACCTGGGATCATCTTATAACATCACTAGAGTTAGTTGGCATGATCCTAAGCTCTTGGACTCACTATATAAGAAAATCAAGTTGTAACTTTTTGGGCATTTGCATTTGCAACTTACTTCTGGAGCTCTCTGGTCTGCAAGCAACTTTCCTAGTGATCACTAATCATAATTAGGACTCTTGTAAGCATTCTTAACCTTTCTAAATTCGTTTTAGCTTAGTTAATTAGCTAAAAGTCAAACCATCGTAATTAAGGTTTGACTTCGTGATTAATTAAAATGTGCTCAGTCTAATCACGAATTAAAAGTACCTTTAAGTAGGTATTTAGGTGGGTAATAAACCCTTAAAAGGGTACTCTCTGATTCCCACTCTAACTATGTTAATTGTTGAGTCAAAGCTTACTTTAAAAAGTCAACAGAATGTTTATTTCCAAATTAAAGCATAATTAGCAATGTAGGATACATGTAACCTGTTTGATCATTAATGTAACTTGGTAATTAATGTAAGAACATGTCCCAACATGCTCAACTCGACAATTTTCAGTTTAGGCTCGGTTCGGGATCGAAAGTCGCATAGTTTGACTTATACTTTGACTTTCAGTTCTGACCCATTTAAGCATAGTTTAGAAATGCCTTAGAGCTTTATTAGGACCAAGTTACCTATAAGTATAACCCTCTGTGATTATACAACTTGGTTCATTAGTTATCCGATTCATATGCATGATTCCGTTAAATGCTTAAATGTTGACTATTATGCCCTTTTGACCTTAAAATGATATTTTTGAAAAAGTAAAAGAGTAGAAACCTTAGTTACTTATTTATAAACTTACACCTAAAATTTGACATGAGTTTGAGGTCTAGATTAAGAGTTATGCTCGTTAGCGTAATTTGAAAGCTTTTAGTAATTAAATGGCGTAATTAGCTTATAGCCTATCTAAACCCACTTTTGATACCAAAACTTTTTAACCACTGATATAAAATAATATTTTAAGATTTTTGTAGATTTTTATTTATTTTTAGGCTGAGCATAACTTAGAGTTCTAAGTATGATTCGGTTAATGCCGATTTTGCCCTTTAAAGCCATAAAATGAGTTTTACAAATCCTTTTGACCCCAAACCTTTTTCTACTGATCTAATATAATAAATAAAGTATTTTGAGCCTTCTTGAATTATAAAAATATCAGCTTTCCTTTGAAAACCCGGAAATGGCTCCAAGTCGCCTTTTTAGGCATTTTTTACGCATAGTATGTATTAAGATTATGTTGAGCACATAAGGTTTGATACCTACTGATATTTTAAGTAAATTATTATTTTTTTATAGTAAGCTAAAGTCTTACACTCAGGTTTCCAGTTTTGACCATTTAGGCCTATGTGAAATTACCAAAATACCCTTAAGAGGCATAGTTTGGTTATAAAGGATAGATTTCACATATATATGATACCCTAGTGATATAACCTAGTAAATTGAGTAATTTTACTGATTACATCAGACCCAAAACTCAGGTTCATAATTAAACTCTTTTATAACCTTTTTAATGACCAAAATACCCCTACGGGGCGTATTGTGAGTCTAAATCCGTTTTGGGCATAATATAAGATATCTTTCTGATGTCACAACATAATTAAAGCATAATAACTTAGGAAACTTGCATATGACTCATTTGGTTACTCGTTACGCACTTTTCGCGTTCGGATCGGCGTATGTAACTAGTTTGCATATATTAGCCGAAACGGGTCAAACCATATCATTTTTATCTCAAAATACAGAATGTATTTAGTATACCCATATTATACAAGTATTCATACTTGTCGGTTCTAAACCACATTCTAATCCGGTCTTCGCCTTATCATGCGTTTGAACCGTATCCTTCTGTAAGACTAACCGGTCTAAGCTTAGGCTTAATTAAAGACCCGTTAGCATTCTAATTGGTTATTTATACCATCATTCTATACTAGAGCCTTCCGGTAAATGGTACCTACGCTTACTTAAGTGAATACGGCTGAGTTATTAAATTCTTACTATTTAATACAGGAGCTAGCTCAGGTAAATACTCTTAACTTATTTTCCCCTATACGGGCTTGGGATATGGTATTATAATAATACCGCTTGGTCGGGTATTGAATATTTAATCTTATTATGGTTAAATTATTGAGGTAACCCAGTTTAATCTGTATTGTTTGAAATAAAGACCTTTAGGGGTTAATGACCATGTCCCGGATATCCTTGACATCATTGTGTTATAAAATCGCCACGCCTTATACACGGGGTGTAGGCATACACCTGACAGTTGTTTAAGGAAAAACGGTATCTCACTCTCTTGTGGGCCTATACTTGTGGCGTGTCTGTTAATCTGACTCGGTTTCTACATCGGGCCCTGAATGTATAACGAACATGTAAATCTGTATACAAGATTATAAATATAATTATCCCAAGTTATAAAGAGTTTGTGCCACGTGCATTCAAATCAATTTTTATTAAACCTTTTCAAAATGAGTCGGTTGAGTGTATTTACCAGTGTAAACTGACGTATTTTCCAAAAAGGTTAAGTGACAGGTACTGAACGTAATTGGCTGGAAGCTCAGGGCGTTAATAAGGAATCTTGCAAGTTCTAGGCGTCTAAAGTCTGTTGAACAATGTTTATGTTTTAAGATCCGCCTGTGGATCCTTTACTTTCCGTTGTAATACTTTGATGTTACGTTATATTCGGATTGTTATATATATTCATCTTTTGCTTCCGCTGTGCATTCATATATATTGTGTTGTTTGACTATGATGATATCAACTACGTCACAATACTCCCCACCGGGCCCACCGGTAATACGTGGAAAGTCGGGGTGTGACAAGATCTCTTAAGGATTACCTATCCTCAGCCCCAGCCTTGATGAAACCAGAAAAAGGAGATGTGTTATCCTTATATTTGGCGATATCCTCAAAAGCAGTAAGTGCGGTCCTTGTTAAGGATCACCAAGGTACACAACATCCTGTTTATTATGTAAGTAAGAGCTTACTTGATGCTGAATCCAGGTATTCACATTTAGAAAAGCTTATCCTTGCATTAATAATGGCATCTACCAAATTAAGACATTATTTTGAAACTCATGCCATTATTGTTAAAACTAATTTTCCTATTAAGAATGTTCTCAGGAAACCTGAAATGTCAGGAAGGATGGCTAAGTGGGCAGTGAAGTTAAGTGCATATGATATAAGATATGAACCAAGGACTGCAATCAAATCCCAAGCCTTAGCTGACTTTGTGGCAGATTTTAGTAGTGATTTGCAAAAGGAGGCTGAATTAGAAGTCCAACAGCTTGAAGAAACCAAGGATCCTTGGGTACTGTTCACTGATGGATCCTCCAATGTAAACGGAACAGGGCTTGGAATACTACTAAAATCGCCACAGGGGGACATAATACCCCACTCCATAGCTTGTGAATTTCAAACTACCAACAATGAGGCTGAGTATGAAGCCTTGATAGCTGGTTTGCAAATTGCAAAGCATATGAGGATCAGGTATCTTGAGGTACATGTAGATTCTTTACTGATCACTAATCACTTTAATGGATCCTATGCTGTTAAAGGTGAAAAGCTAATCAAATATTTGGAGATAGTCAAAGAATTGGCACTCTCTTTTGTATCCTTTAGTTTGACATAGGTACCAAGGGAAGAGAATGCAGAGGCAGATGCATTAGCCAATTTAGGATCATCCTTGAAGATCCCGAAGGATATCAAGATCCCTATTATCCATATCCTGACCCCGGCTATTGAGAATCATGTAGCTATGGAGATAGGAGAGGATTCTGCAATCATCCCTAGTGATGATACTCAATCTCATTCAGGATCATGGATCCTTCTAATCATGAGATACATACAACATGGAGAGATTTCTACAGGAGAAAACCCTAGGGCTTTCAAAATCAAGGTATCTCAATTTACAATATTGAATAATATGTTGTACAAACGATCTCTTGCAGGACCATATTTAAGATGCATTGAGGATCCTGAAATCCAAGAAGTCCTAAAGGATTTCCATGAAGGAGATTGTGGAAACCACACTGGGGGCAGAGCATTGTTCTCAAGGATCCTGAGGACAGGATACTATTGGCCCACTATAAAGAAGGATGCTGTGGAGTATGCCAAGAAGTGTGATCCTTGTCAGAGGCATAGTAATATCCTTCACCAACCAGCAGAGCTATTGCATCCTATATCCTCTTCTTGGCCATTCATGAGATGGGGAATGGATATAGTTGGAAAGCTTCCTAAGGCACCTGGTGGAAAAGTATTCATGCTTGCTATGACTGATTACTTCTCTAAGTGGATAGAGGCTGAAGCCTTTGCTCAAGTCAGAGAAAAGGAAGTTATATGCTTTATTAAAAGAAACATTATTACTAGATTTGGTATCCCTTCTGAGATTATTTGTGATAATGGATCCCAATTTATTGGGAATAGAACTACTAACTTTTGTGACAGCTGGGGGATTAAGATGATAACATCAACACCAGTCCACCCACAAGCTAATGGTCAGGCAGAATCATCCAACAAGATTATCATCAACAATTTCAAGAAAAAACTTGGATCCAAGAAAGGAAAATGGGCAGAAGAACTACCTTATGTGCTTTGGGCTGATAGGACAACTCCCAAGAATGCTACAGGCCAAACTCCATTTTCTTTGGTATTTGGGGCAGAATCAGTGATCCCTACAGAGATGGTGGTTCCAACTGCAAGAACAAGCATTCGTGATCCTGAAGAAAATGCTGGAAACTTGGTTCAAGACCTGGATACTATAGAGGAAATCAGGGACTTGGCAAGGATAAGGATGGCCAGTTATCAACAAAGGATGGCTGGAGCTTACAACAAAAATGTCAGGATCAGGAAATTCCAAGTTGGTGATATGGTATTAAGGAAAGCGTTTCAAAATACCACCAATCCTGCTGATGGAAAGCTAGCACCAACGTGGGAAGGCCCCTATTTGATTGAAGCTGAAGCAGGAAAGGGGGCATATCGATTGCTAACAATGGAAGGTGATTTGCTACCAAGAGCTTGGAATGCTGTCCATTTGAAGAAGTATTTTATGTGACTAGGATCCATGATCCTCATTTGACAAGTATCCTTGAAGGATCCTTACGGACAGATGATCCTCTTTCTGGTAACATTCTAATCTCAACCTATTTCATTCTTTTATTCTCTTATATAAGGATAAGGATCCTGCATCCTTTATCCTCCGTTTACTTGGTTCTGAGTTTTGAAGGTTCAGGTATCCTTAACTAAGGATTCAGTATCCACATAAGTATCCAGTTATTTGGGCTTGACCCCAGTTATTTGGGCTTGACCCCAGTTATTTGGGCTTGACCCCAGTTATTTGGGCTAGTCCCCAGTTTGGGCCTGTCCCCAGTTTCGCCAATAGCGCACGATGATCCTGGTATAGTTCATGGTAATGGGACCAGTACTCGCTTTAGGGGCGGACAATTTCATTGTACTGGCTATATTCAGGATCCTACGTATAATGGTAGACGTACCATACATCCGTTCCTAACGTTTCTAACGTTTTCACGTTAGCTAAGGTTTTGGCATTTTCATGTCACTAAGTTTGGATAGTCGCCAGTGAGGGCCATACTCCAGTTTACATACGATCCTTTGGGCTTGTCCCCAGTTATCCTTTGGGCTTGTCCCCAGTTATCCTTTGGGCTCATCCCCAGTATATTGGGCTTGTCCCCAGAATTGTTGGGCTTGTCCCCAGTTACTAACTTTCATCTTATATTGGCTTAGTCCCAAGTTGTATCCTATTTCAGGTTTTTGAAGTTAAACGACTAAGGATCCTTGATCCTTACCTTTTACTAAGGTTTGTCTTCTGGGTTATCCTGATATTAAGTGTTAAAAGATAGGATCCTAACTTGGATTCTCAGGTATGATCCTTAACTATTTTGATTTTGTTCATTATTTGTTTGAATGACCCTTATCCTTTGACAACTGAACTTGTGATCCTTAAACTATATTACTTTTCAGAACTTATCGATTATGGGATATGTGATCCTTGATTATATCCTAAAATTTTTGAGAATATTTCTTAAATTTTTCTACTTGATAAGTTTAAATAGAATGAACATAACAACAGTTTGAAAGTAAAATATTAACAGGGATATCAACACATGATAAGCCAAAAAGTTAAGGTTATTTTATTCACAAAAGCTTAAACCCTTTTAAGGTTGTCAAAATTGCCAACCCACGTTTCTACCAGCAAAACGTGGCCCGTCCACATGGGTTGGCAAAGGGTGTCCATTGTTCATAGGTCTAACAAGTGCAGGAAATTAAAGACGGAAGGATAACAAGTGGCTTCATCCCCCAAACAGAGGATCCATCCACCACCTATTATCCTACCTATTGTTCAAAGGATCATCCACGATCCTCAACCCTAATTACTATTGTTTGAGTACAGGCCAACCATTGTTCATCAAAATAAAAACCATAACCAAACTTAAAAAATGGGCTCCGGCTACGTCTAGAAATGTCCTTCATCGCCCATTCATGCAGCTTACACCTTCGCTGCATCATCATCCCCTCCAGCTCTAGTATCCTTTGCTTGATCCTTGCCACTACCACTAGCCTCGATTGCCAGGACCTCGTCAGCCTCGTCCTCATCCTCCAACTCAGCCAGCCTGGCCTTCCAGCATTCCATGTCCCAGCTGCTCCTATCAAATGCGGGATCCTGAGCTTCTTGAGCCATATGTAGCTTGGTCTTGTACATGGCAATGGCGGTGGAGACCTTAGCATCCTCCGTGATCTCGCTCTTCTCATAATCAAAGTTGATCAGAATGGCAGCTGTTTGTGGCATCGTTGAGATCCTTTTCAAGGGAAGCGATCTTGAGGTCTTTGAGCATGGCTACTTTCTGGAGGTCAGAGTGTTTCTCCTCTAGCTCTTCAACATTCCCAACATAATCCTCGATCTCCGCAAATTTCTACAATAAAGACAATGCAAAGATTAGGATCAGGTGATCCTCAAGTGGATAGGGAAATTAAACTGAGTCAGTGATCCTTACATCATTGAAGTACTCGAGAAATTGATGACGAATCAGAGGTAGGCCTTGGAGGTTGTCAGCTTCGGAGGTTTTTCTCTTCTTTCCACCTCTTCCCTTCGAAGTGGTAGCCTTGGGGATTACAATGGAGGGGCTAGCAGTAGACCTTTTCTTGGATCGGACGGTGTCAAGCTCAGTGACACTGAATTTGGATGCAGATCTTGATGATTTTCCAGCGCCTACACATTCAAAACAGATAAGCATCCTTATCCTATATCTATTCAACTATTTATTTAAATGTTTGACTATACAAAATACAGGATACTTACTTGACATAGTAACAGAACCTGAGGATACTTCCTGTGAATCCTGGGTGTTTGTTTTGAATGATCTTGTTGCAGGATCAAGTTTTCTGAAAGCAGCAAGTCTCTCCTCGGTGGCAAGTGAAGGTATAATATGTGAAATTGTGATGGCTGTACAAGAGAAACAGAAGCATATTAGTAATCATCATCAAAAATGAGCTTACTCAGTGATCCTTCTAAGGATCCTATATCCTACCATGAGTGCTCCACTTCCTTGGCAGATCCTTTCCATTCGGGATAGAATCCCTTCTGACAAAGAAGAACCGTTGTTTCCAATTGGTATCATTCTTAGTAGCTTTAAAGATGGGATGTTCTTCTCCGGGTTTACGCTTGAATAATATCGGTGGGATCCAAATGTTGTGAGATCATACATCTCGGCCAATTCCGACATTCCCAGGTTAATTCCTTCTTGCTCAATGATCCTTTCAAGGGTATATAAGACCCTCCAGCTCATTGGCATAGCTTGAATATAGGAGATGCCAGTGAGGGAGATAAAGGATTGGGTGAATTCAGGGAAAGGATACGAGTATCCTATTGAGAAAGGAGTGACTGGGAAAGCTACCCAAGTTTCGGAAACGTAATCACTCAGGACAGTGGGATCAAACGATTTGAAAGTGGTGTTCGTCGGGAAGCAATGCCGGATTCTGTCTATTTGTGGGTCAGAGAAGCAACATCTTTCTTTCGGTGAATCTTTGATGATACCCTGGCTCTTGAGAGGACTGTCCTTCTTATGATCCTTGGCTGGTGAGGATCTTAGCATCATCTTGGTTTCGAAGAAGGTAAAGAAAGAAGGAGCAGAGAAAGAAAACGTAAAGGAAGAAGAGGAAGAGAAATACCTGCTTAATCGTCGGATGTGAATTTAAAGGGAGTTCTCTTGAATTTAAATGTGAAAGGATCCCTATCTCTAACTCCTATTTATAATGATGATTCTGCAGGATAGTCACCTCAGTGACGTCATGTACTAACGGTTGTCTACTTTGAATTCGAAATTGTTTTGCAGGAGTATCAACTTGGACTTGGTCTTGGCGATATTCCTGGAGAATATGCTATGATTATTCCGCACGTGCTTGGCCAGAAGTGGACGTTATGGAGTCGTGGAGGACTTGCACCATTTGCGGAATGTTAGTTAGAGTAGATATTTTCTATTTTTAAAGGGGTAGCGAGCTAATTAGAAAACACTTGGCAATTTTTGGCTACACACACACTCGTACAACTGCTCTCACCAGCTCTTGTTAACTCACTTGGCGATTACACACTTTTTCACACGATACACTATAGTGATCCTTGTACTTAGCTCGCTATCATCCGAAGTTGTATTACATTTCTTGTTTAATTTGAGTTGGTGATCGGTAGTTTCCATCACCCGAGGTTTTTTATGCCGGAGATCATTCATTGATCAAGGGCTTTTTCCTCGTATAAATCTTCGTGTCACTTGTTCATTACATTTCATAGTGATCCTTATTGTTGTTCATCAATCCAAGCATCATACCTCACAACAGAAAGTTTGGTTACATTGTCATCGCTTGATTTTTTACCAAAACAACAAGCACAATACTTATCTCTACAAGTGGGACTGTAAGTCATTGAACAAGTTGTTTACATAAGCATGGTGTATTGACTATTGTAGACAAATCAATAATTGTTACTTATTTTGCATCAGTTTCAAGTAGCAGCAAGTGTTGTATTTTTAATTGCTAGATATTTTACGGGTGACTGAATACTTAAAATGGTTGAAGGAAACAAAAAAAATCCTTGCAATTGATAAAGCAATTGGAGAAAATGGCTTTAGAGGTGTCACACTTCTCTGGTTGAGCCTAATACTCCCATTTTCTCTTGGAAATTACTTACATCAGTTCCAAATGTTATATGAAGGGCACAATATTTCATTTATTTATATTGTGGATAGAGGAAATTTTATTTATAAATTGGTGATAAAACATTATAATTACCTATGACTGTATGAAGTTGGTTGGGGATGCTACCTTAAACATAGGCTTATGTTAGTGCTGGTACATTTGGTCGAGCAATCATTGTGAGTTTTTTTAATAATTTAAATGGAAAAACTAAATAGTCACTGTTAGGGGAAGATTTTCCAATAATCAGTGATCCTCAATTACTGTCAGGCTTAGTGATCCTCAATTCTATTGAATTAGTGATCCTCAGAAGTTATTGTGGGATCAGGATCATGGATCATCATAAGGATCCTTACACTAACGATTGTCTGCTTTGAATGCGATGTTGTTTTGCAGGAGTACGAGCTTGGACTTGGTCTTGGCGATATTCCTGGAGCATATTCTCTTTTTATTCCGCACGTGCTTGACTATTTCGAATGTTATGGAGGTCGTGGAAGACTTGCATGAAATGCGGACAGTTTGTTATCTTAGATTTTTTCTAAATTTATAAGGGGATAGCGAGCTAAATTAGAACAATTGGCTATTTTTTAGCTTAACACACACACTCGTAACTGCTCTCATTAGCTCTCAACAGTTTACTTGGCGATTACACACTTTTTTGCACAATACAATATAGTGATCCTTGTAATTAGCTCGCTATCATCCGAAGTTGTAATACCTTTTCTGTTTAATCTGAGTTGGTGATCGGTAGTTTCCATCACCCGAGGTTTTTTATGCCGGAGATCAACTCTTGATCAAGGGCTTTTTCCTCGTATAAATTATTGTGTCACTTGTTAATTTCATTTCTGAGTGATCCTTAGCATTGTTCATTGATTCAAGCATCACACCTCACAACAGAAAGTTTGGTTGCATTATCATTGCTTGATTTTTGACCAAAACAGTGACTGAATCCCAGGCCTTCCTTTTGCCTACTTTTTATTCTTATAATTTATTTATTTATTTTTGCAGCAAGAACAATCAGGATTGGGTTTAGCAAGGCGCTAATCAACTAGAATTTGGGTGTGGGATTACTAGCAACAGCCCTGGCTGCAACGTGTGATGTACTTTTATTTAAAACATCTATTAACATAATATATTATATGAGCCGTGTATCACACGGGTAAGTAACCTAGTAATATTAATAAAAAAGAAAGAGCATATGATAGACGGTAAATCATAAATCATCGTATGTTAAAAAATAAGTTATTAAATAAGTCAAAGACACAGGACAATACCAACACCAAAATACCAATTGATGTCTTTAATCTTTAAGATACATTGACATCATGGTAGGTGAGCATTGATGTCTTTAAGCATTAAGATACATTAAGACCACCCGTAATGGGGCGTTTTTTTTTAAATTTCGCCAAACACGTCGGAAAACGCCCGGCCTCGGCCCCCTTGGGCGTTATTGGGCGGTATTCGCGAAAAAAGGGCCACCGGCGTTTTTTAAAAAACGCCTAAATTTTGCTTTGGGGGACGAGTTGAACGTTGGCAACGATAACTTTCTTTATTTTTTTTAATCTAATATAATTAATAATACTATATAAAGGAAAAGTGATGTACAATATTGTAATTTTACCATGTTTATAAGTTTTGATACAATATGTACAAATAAGTCCAAGCAGATAGAATAGAAAATTGAACAATTTTTTAAGACGCTCTAGGGGTAAACTCGAGAAACCCTCCTCCTGCATTTAAGATCCAGAATCCCAACTGTTAGGGATGGATTTTCTAAGCCTAAGGATCACGGATCCTTAAGTGCAGCCAGGATAACGGATCCCCAATTTTGTTTGAATTAAGGATCCTCAGAAGACATTGCAGGGTTAAGGATCCAGGATCCTCATTGTTATCCTAACACTAACGGTTGTTTCCTCTATGTTTAAACTTGTTACGCAGGAATGGACGAGTGGACTTAGTCTTGCTGATATTCTTGGGGAATATGCTCTCAATATTCTGCACGTGCATGGCTTAATGACCGTTTTAGAAGTCGTTGGTGTTAGGGGTGGATTTCTAAATGACCAGTGATCCTTGTTTACTGTTGGGTTTAGTGATCCTCAATTCTGTCTGAAGTAGTGATCCTCAGAAGTGTTGCAGGATCAGGATCATGGATCACTATAAGGATCCCTGTACTAACGATTGTCTACTTTGAAGTTGTAATTGCTTTGCAGGAGTATCAACTTGGACTTGGTCTTGGCGATATTCCTGGAGAATATTCTAAGTCTATTCCGCACGTGCTTGGCCAGAAATGGACGTTGTGGAGTCGTGGAGGACTTGCACCATTTGCGGAATGTTAGTTAGGCTAGATATTTTCTAATTTAAAGGGGGTAGCGAGCTAGTTAGACAACACTTGGCTATTTTTGGCTACACACACACTCGTACAACTGCTCTCACCAGCTCTCGACAAAACACTTAGCATTTTTCATACATTTCTACACGATACACTATAGTGATCCTTGTACTTAGCTCGCTATCATCCGAAGTTGTAATACATTTCTTGTTTAATTTGAGTTGGTGATCGGTAGTTTCCATCACCCGAGGATTTTATGCCGGAGATCATTCATTGATCAAGGGCTTTTTCCTCGTATAAATCTTCGTGTCACTTGTTCATTACACTTTATAGTGATCCTTATTGTTGTTCATCAATTCAAGCATCATACCTCACAACAGAAAGTTTGGTTACATTGTCATTGCTTGATTTTTGACCAAAACAATTTGGCGCCCACCGTGGGGCAATTGGTGCTTTGTTCCTAGATAGATTCGTATTTTCGTGGTCATTTCGGTTCGCTACAACCAAACAGATGGCTTCCTCAGTGAAGAATACTTCAAGTTTGATGCCCTCATTCAGTTCTTCACAAGGCGTTCCTCCTTTGCCTCCACCACCTTCTGGATCCCAGAAGAATGCTGAGAATGCTGCGAAGAAACCAACTCCTATTTTCCAAAAACCGCCTACTTCTTCTGTTTCAACTAATCCTACTACTAATGATCTTTATGCCCTGATTTTGCAGATGAGGAATCATGCACAAGAGCAGGATAAAACCAGCGAAAGGATCCTCCGGGAGATCGATGAAATCAAGAAACAGAAGAAATCAGTGGAGAATCACTCCCCTCTGATGCCAAGGTCGCTGAACTTCGACACTCCGGTCATAACTTCCCAACACTCAGCAGTTCCGGACGTGCAATACTTGGGTGAACTACCAGGAAGGCGCTATGGAACAACAACAATGAGTCAGGCATTTGGCTCTTACTTCCAGCCGCAGGAATCCTCTTCTCAGCCATCAGGATCCTCCTCTCAGCACCAGGGATACTTCATGTCAGGAGGATATGTGGGAACGCATGCAGTACAAGGATCCTCCCAGGTCCAAGGATCCTGCCAAGTACGAGGATCCTCCCAGGTCCAAGGATCCCCCCAGGTCCAAGGATCCTCCCAGGTCCAAGGATCCTCCCAGGTCCAAGGATCCTCCCAGATCCCAGGATCCTCTTTGGTCACAGGATCCTCTCTGGTTCCAGGATTCTCCCTTGTTAAAGGATCCTCCCTGGTCCCAGGATCCTTTCAGGTTCAAGGATCATCTCAATTCCAAGGATCCAACCTCCTTCAAAACCAGGGATCCTTGAGAAGTATGCAGCCTCAGAACTCGGACGTTCATCAAGGAGACTTCATACCGATGCAGACTATTACCTCATCTGGTCCTTCAATCATGCCAGAGTCTCGACAAGATAGATTCACATCCGCAATTCCAAACTCGAATCCTGTGGGAGGTAACACTTTTAATAATTTATATAACACTAACCATGGCTTTATGCAGGATACAGGTATCAATCAGGCCATGGCTAGGGAGCTACAGAAGCTAAAGGATATGATATCGAGTGTACCAGGAGTGGTTAAACCCATTCCTGAGATTGCGGATGGTAGCCATAGGATATCTCGTTTTGCACCACCTTTATGTGATGCTGAGATACCTAAAAGATTCCAGATACCATCAATGAAGCTATATGATGGTTCAACGGATCCAGAAGAGTATGTAGCTCAGTACAGGGAGAGGATGGAGATCAATCCAATTCCTGAAAGGTTGAAAGAAGCGTGTCTATGCAAGGGATTTGGATCCACACTTACAGGATCTGCTCTTAAATGGCTGCTAAGTCTTCCCCCTTACTCTATTACTTCATTTGCTAATTTAGTTAACTTGTTCAATAGTCAATTCTCTTGTAGTAGAAAGTTTGAACGATTAACTAGTGATTTATATAGGGTAACACAAGGTCAAAATGAATCACTTAGAGATTATATCACTAAGTTTAGTAACGAGTCCTTAGATATTCCTAATTTGGATATTGCTATGGCTGTAGAAGCCTTTAAAATGGGATTGCTTAGGGATTCATTATTCTATGATGATCTTGTTATGACACCTTGCAGGAATCTTGATGAAGTAAGGACTAGGGCCCTTAGGTTCATCCGCCTAGAGGATGACAAAAGGATCCAGGACAGATTGACAGGATCCTCAAAACAGGATAAACAAGGATCCTACTTCAGGAACAACAAATCCAAGTCCTACAACAGATCTGACAACCAGAATGTGCACGCAGTGGAACAAGAAGAGGATGATGAGGATTATCCTCCTATTTCTGAATATTGTTTTTCTGTTGATAACAATGAACTAATCCTTGCAATGCAGAATCTAGGTGAGAAAGCTAGGTGGCCAAGGAAAAGTGATAAACCAGCTGCTACAAAGGATAAATCCAAATGGTGTGCATATCATGAGGATTTTGGGCATCTCACTAAAGAGTGTATTGCACTTAGAAAGGAAATTGGTTACTTGTTGAGCAAGGGGCATTTAAGGAACTCTTGGGACGAAAGAAGTCAAGGACCCAGGATCCTGAAAGGATCCCGGAAAGGGCTCCTGCTCCTCCAGCAGATGCACAAGTTATAAATTTCATATCCGGTGGATCAGACATTTGTGGTACATCCTTCTCAGCAGCAAAAAGACACGCTAAGGAAACCAAGATGGATAATGGAGACAGACCCGTCCGGACCTCCGTTGTCACCCAGGATAAAGTCATTACTTTTGATGAGGATGATCGTGTTGACATCCAGGTTCCTCAACATGACGGTCTTGTAATTACATTGTTTATTTCTAACCACTTTGTTCGCAGGATCCTTATAGATGGAGGAAGCTCTGTGAACATCATTCAGCTGGATGTTCTTAAGAAAATGAATATCCCAGAGTCTGATATTATCCCAAGATCCTCAGTACTTGTGGGATTCAGTGGAGAAACAAAGAATACATCGGGGGACATCAAACTCCCAATCTATATTGAAGAATTGCATTCTTATCAAAAGTTTTGTGTTATTGATTGCTTGTCGTGTTGTAATGTTATCCTTGGCAGGCCATGGATACATGATATGAAGGCAGTCCCATCCACCTATCATCAGTGTTTAAAGCTTCCAAGTCCATGGGGAGTGGTGAAAATTGAGAGTGATCAGCAGGAGGCTAAGAATTGCTATACCTCATCAATGAAACCAGCCTCAAGACCAAGGGAGCAATAGCAATTAAAGTATCCTTCAAGAGATGTCTTGGAGGCAAGAGAACAGGATTTGAAAGAAATCCTCATGGATCCTGATGATCCTGAATCCAAGATCTTCATAGGGTCAGGGATCCTTAGCGATATTGAACGGGAGCTAGTATCCTTTCTAAAAAGAAGGAAAACCACATTTGCCTGGAAACATGAAGATATGACAGGTATATCTAAAGATATAATTACTCACAAACTTGGCATTGACAGGTCATTCAAGCCGATTCATCAAAAGAGGAGGAAGTTTGCACCTGAAAGAAATGCTATTATCCAGGAAGAGGTAGATAAGCTACTTCGAGCAGGTATGATTAGAGAGGTTAAGTATCCAAGATGGTTAGCCAATGTGGTTGTTGTTCAAAAGAAAAATGGAAAGTGGAGGGTATGTGTCGACTTTACAGATTTAAACAAGGCATGTCCCAAGGATCCTTTCCCATTACCCTACATTGACTCCATGGTGGATGCTACCGCGGGTCATGAGTTGTTAACCTTTATGGATGCTTCATCTGGATTTCAACAAATTCAGATGGAACCATCCGATCAAGAGGATACAGCCTTTATGACCCCAACTGGTATATATTGTTATATTGCTATGCCATTTGGATTAAGGAATGCAGGTGCTACTTATCAAAGGCTAGTCAATATGATGTTCAAGGAGCAAATTGGACACACTATGGAAGTCTATATTGATGACATGGTGGTTAAGTCCAAGAAAGCTGAGGATCATCTTAAACACTTGGAGGAAGCGTTCAATATCCTTGATAAATATAATATGAAACTTAATCCTTCTAAGTGTCATTTTGGTGTAAAGGCCGGTAAATTCTTAGGATATATGGTGACAAAGAGGGGCATTGAAGCAAGTCCAGAGCAAATTAAGGCTATTGTGAATATCAAATCTCCTGCCAATGCTAAGGATGTGCAAAGGTTGACTGGCAGGATCGCAGCCTTGAACAAATTCATATCCAAATCCTCAGAAAAGTGCAAGGAGTTTTATGACATCTTGAGGAAGAACAAGAAATTTGAATGGACTCAAAAGCATGAAAGTGCCCTTAAAGCTCTTAAGGATTACCTATCCTCAGCCCCAGCCTTGATGAAACCAGAAAAGGGAGATGTGTTATCCTTATACTTGGCGGTATCCTCAAAAGCAGTAAGTCCCGTCCTTGTTAAGGATCACGAAGGTACACAACATCCTGTCTATTATGTAAGTAAGAGTTTACTTGATGCTGAATCCAGGTATTCACACTTAGAAAAACTTATCCTTGCATTAATTATGGCATCTACTAAATTGAGACATTATTTTGAAACTCATGCCATTATTGTTAAAACTAATTTTCCAATTAAGAATGTTCTCAGGAAACCTGAAATGTCAGGAAGGATGGCTAAGTGGGCAGTGAAGCTTAGTGCATATGATATGAGATATGAGCCCAGGACAGCCATTAAATCCCAAGCATTAGCTGACTTTGTGGCAGATTTCAGTAGTGATTTGCAAAAGGAAGCTGAATTAGAAGTCCAGCAGCTAGAGGAAACCAAGGATCCTTGGATACTGTTCACTGATGGATCCTCCAATGTAAATGGAACAGGGCTTGGAATACTACTAAAATCGCCACAGGGGGACATAATACCCCACTCCATAGCCTGTGAATTTCAAACTACCAACAATGAGGCTGAATATGAAGCCTTGATAGCTGGTTTGCAAATTGCAAAGCACATGAGGATCAGGTACCTTGAGGTACATGTAGATTCTTTATTGATCACTAATCACTTTAATGGATCCTATGCTGTTAAAGGTGAAAAGCTAATCAAATATTTGGAGATAGTCAAAGAATTGGCACTCTCTTTTGTATCCTTTAGTTTGACACAGGTACCAAGGGAAGAGAATGCAGAAGCTGATGCATTAGCCAATCTAGGATCATCTTTGAAGATTCCTGAGGATATCAAGATCCCTATTATCCATATCCTGACCCCTGCTATCAAGGATCATGTAGCTATGGAAATAGGAGAAGATTCTGCAATCATCCCTAGTGATGATACCCAATCTCATTCAGGATCATGGATACTCCCAATCATGAGATACATACAACATGGAGAAATCCCTACAGGAGAAAACCCAAGGGCTTTCAAAATTAAGGTATCTCAATTTACAATATTAAATAATATGTTGTATAAACGATCTCTTGCAGGACCATATTTAAGATGCATTGAGGATCCTGAAATTCAAGAAGTCCTAAAGGATTTCCATGAAGGAGATTGTGGAAACCACACTGGGGGCAGGGCATTATTCTCAAGGATCCTGAGGACAGGATACTATTGGCCCACTATGAAGAAGGATGCTGTGGAGTATGCCAAGAAGTGTGATCCTTGTCAGAGGCATAGTAATATCCTTCACCAACCAGTAGAGCTCTTGCATCCTATATCCTCTTCTTGGCCATTCATGAGATGGGGAATGGATATAGTTAGAAAGCTTCCTAAGGCACCTGGTGGAAAAGTATTCATGCTTGCTATGACTGATTACTTCTCTAAGTGGATAGAGGCTGAAGCCTTTGCTCAAGTCAGAGAAAAGGAAGTTATATCCTTTATTAAAAGAAACATTATTACTAGATTTGGTATCCCTTCTGAGATTATTTGTGATAATGGATCCCAATTTATTGGGAACAGAACCACTAACTTTTGTGACAGTTGGGGGATTAAGATGATAACATCAACACCAGTCCATCCACAAGCTAATGGTCAGGCAGAGTCATCCAACAAGATCATCATCAACAATTTGAAGAAGAAGCTTGGATCCAAGAAAGGAAAATGGGCAGAAGAACTACCTTATGTCCTTTGGGCTGATAGGACAACTCCTAAGAATGCTACAGGCCAAACTCCATTTTCTTTGGTATTTGGGGCAGAATCAGTGATCCCTACAGAGATGGTGGTTCTAACTGCGAGAACAAGCATTCGTGACCTTGAAGAAAATGCTGAAAACTTGATTCAAGACTTGGATACTATAGAAGAAATCAGGGATTTAGCAAGGATAAGGATGGCCAGTTATCAACAAAGGATGGCTGGAGCTTACAACAAAAATGTCAGGCTCAGGAAATTCCAAGTTGGGGATATGGTATTAAGGAAAGCATTTCAAAACACCACCAATCCGGCTGATGGAAAGCTAGCACCAAAATGGGAAGGCCCTTATTTGATTGAAGCTGAAGCAGGAAAGAGGGCATATCGATTGTTAACAATGGAAGGTGATTTGCTACCAAGAGCTTGGAATGCTGTCCATTTGAAGAAATATTTCATGTGATCATGTTCCGTGATCCTTACCAGACAAGTATCCTTGAAGGATCCCCACTGACAGATGATCCTCTTTCTGGTAACATTCCAATCTCAAACTATTTCATTCTTTTTATTCTCTTACAAGGATAAGGATCCTGCGTCCTTTATCCTCCTTTTACTTGATTCTGAGTTTTGAAGGTCCAGGTATCCTTAACTAAGGATTGAGTATCCACAGAAGTATCCAGTTATCCTTTGGGCTTGTCCCCAGTTATCCTTTGGGCTTGACCCCAGTTATTTGGGCTTGACCCCAGTTCTTTGGGCTAGTCCCCAGTTTGGGCCTGTCCCCAGTTTCGCCAGTAGCGCACGATGATCCTGGTATAGTTCATGGCAATGGGACCAGTACCCGCTTTAGGGGCTGAAAATTTCATTGTACTGGCTATATTCAGGATCCTACGTATAATGGTAGATGTACCATACATCCGTTCCTAAGGTTTCTAACGTTTTCACGTCAGCTAAGATTTTGGCATTTTCATGTCACTAAGTTTGGATAGTCGCCAGTGAGGGCCATACTCCAGTTTACATACGATCCTTTGGGCTTGTCCCCAGTTATCCTTTGGGCTTGTCCCCAGTTATCCTTTGGGCTTGTCCCCAATATATTGGGCTTGTCCCCAGAATTGTTGGGCTTGTCCCTAGTTACTAACATTCATCTTATAGTGGCTCAGTCCCAAGCAATATCTTATTTCAGGTTTGTGAAGATAAATGACCAAGAATTCTTTATCCTTACTTTCAACTAAGCTTTGTATCTTGGGTTATCCTGATTTTAAGTGTTAAAGGATAGGATCCTAACTTGGATTCTCAGGTATGATCCTTAACTGTTTTGATTTTATTCATTATGCATTTAAGTGACACTTATCCTTTGACAACTGAACTTATGATCCTTAAACTATTTTTTATGTGATCCTTGATCATATCCTTAACTCTTAAGGGATATTTTTTTTCCTTACTTGATAAGTTTAAACAACATGAACATCACAATAGATTGAAAAATAAAATAACCATAAGGATATCAACACAGGATATAGCCAAAAAGTTAAAGTCATTTTATTCACAAAAGCTTAAACCCTTTTAAGGTTGTCAAAATTGCCAACCCACGTTTCTACCAGCAAAATGTGGCCCGTCCACATGGGTTGGCAAAGGGTGTCCAATGTTCATAGGTCTAACAAGTGCAGGAAATTAAAGACGGCAGGATCACAATGGCTTCATCCCCCAAACAGAGGATCCCTCCACCATTTGTAATCCTACCTATTGTTCAAAGGATCATCCATGATCCTCAACCCTAATTACTATTGTTCAAGTACAGACCAACCATTGTTTATCAAAACATCATCAAAACAAAAAACCATAACCAAACTAAAAAATGGGCTCCGGCTACGTCTAGAAATGTCCTTCATCGCCCATTCAAGCAGCCTACACCTTTGCTGCATCACCATCTCCCGCTCCACTAGTTTCGCCACCATGATCCTTGCCACTGCCTCCAGCCTCGATTGCCAGAACCTCATCAGTCTCATCCTCATCCTCCAATTCAGCCAGCCTAGCCTTCCAGCCTTCCACATCCCAGTTGCTCCTGTCAAAGGCAGGATCCTGAGCTTCTTGGGCCATTTGTAGCTTGGTCTTGTACATGGCTATGGCAGCGGAGACCTTAGCATCCTCCGTGATCTCGCTCTTCTCATAATCAAAATTAATCAGGATTGTAGCTGTCTGAGCTTTGGCATCTTTGAGATCCTTTTGGAGGTCAGCAATCTTAAGATCCTTGAGTAATGCGACTTGTTGGAGGTCAGCAATCTTCTTGTCCTGCTCCTCGACATGCCCAACATAGTCTTCAATCTCAGCAAATTTCTGCAAAGAAGATAAAGAACAGTTCAAGAACAGGTGATCCTCAAATAAGCTAGATACCTAAAGCAGGGACAAGGATCCTTACATCGTTGAAGTATTCAAGGAACTGATGGCGGATCAGGGGCAGACCTTGCAAATCCTCAGCTTCAGAGGCTTTTCTTTTCTTGCCACCCCTTCCTTTAACGGGTGCCTTGGGGATCGAAGCAGTTGGGCTGGCAGGAAGTTTCTTCTTGGAGGATCGTACGGTGTCAAGCTCAGTGACACTAAATTTGGAAGCAGATCTTGATGACTTTCCAGCGCCTACACACCCAAAACAGATAAGTGTCCTTATTATATTTATATATAACTATTTATTTAAACATTTGAATATAAAAAGAACAGGATACTTACTTGACATGGTGACAGAGCCCGAGGATACCTCTTGAGAATCCTGGTTGTTTGTTTTGAATGATCTCATGGCAGGATCAAGTTTTCCAAAAGCAGCAAGTCTCCCCTTGGTGGCAGCTGAAAGGATAATATGCGAGAATGTGATAGCTGTACAAAAGAAACAAAAGCATATTAGCAATCATTATCAGACATGAGCTTACTTAGTGATCCTTCTAAGGATCCTCCTACCCTACCATGGGTGATCCATTTTCTTGGCAGATCCTTCCCATCCGGGATAGAATCCCTTCTGACGAAGAAGAACCGCCGTTTCCAGTTGATATCATTTTTAGTAGCTTTAAAGATGGGATGTTCTTTTCCGGGTTTACGCTTGAATGGATATCGGTGGGATCCAAATGTGGTAAAGTCATACATCTCGGCCAATTCTGACATTCCCAAGTCAATTCATTCTTGCTCAATGTTCCTTTCAAAGGTATACAAGACCCTCCAGATCATTGGCATAGCTTGAATATAGGAGATGCAGGTGAGGGAGAAAAAGGATTGGGTAAATTCAGGGAAGGGATACGAATATCCTATTGTGAAAGGTGTGACTGGGAAGGCTACCCAAGTTTCAGAGACATAATCGCTTAAAACGGTGGGATCAAATGGTTTGAAAATGGTGTTCGCCGGGAAACAGTGGCGAATTCTGTCTATTTGTGGATCAGAGAAATAGCATATTTCTTTCACAAAATCTTCAATGATCCCCTGGCTCTTGAGAGGACTTTCCTTCTTATGATCCTTGGCTGGTGAGGATCTCAGCATCATCTTGATTCGAAGAAGGTGGAGAAAGATGGACAGAGGAAGAAAACGTGAAAGAAGAAAAGGAAAAGAGTTACCTGCTTGATCGTCGGATGAGAATTTAAAGGGAGTTCTCTTGAATTTGAATGCTGATTGATCCCTATCTCTAACTCCTATTTATAATGATGATTCTGCAGGATAGTCATCTCGCTGACGTCATGTTCGTAACGGCTAGTCCGACTTCAACGGCAAGTTATCTGATTAATTCGTTAAAAATAAGAACAAAATATAACTCATTTATTTACATAATTACTCCTTATATTTTGGGGGCAATTGTTAGGGGTGGATTTCTAAATGACCAGTGATCCTTGTTTACTGTTGGGTTTAGTGATCCTCAATTCTGTCTGAAGTAGTGATCCTCAGAAGTGTTGCAGGATCAGGATCATGGATCACTATAAGGATCCCTGTACTAACGATTGTCTACTTTGAAGTTGTAATTGTTTTGCAGGAGTATCAACTTGGACTTGGTCTTGGCGATATTCCTGGAGAATATTCTAAGTCTATTCCGCACGTGCTTGGCCAGAAATGGACGTTGTGGAGTCGTGGAGGACTTGCACCATTTGCGGAATGTTAGTTAGGCTAGATATTTTCTAATTTAAAGGGGGTAGCGAGCTAGTTAGACAACACTTGGCTATTTTTGGCTACACACACACTCGTACAACTGCTCTCACCAGCTCTCGACAAAACACTTAGCATTTTTCATACATTTCTACACGATACACTATAGTGATCCTTGTACTTAGCTCGCTATCATCCGAAGTTGTAATACATTTCTTGTTTAATTTGAGTTGGTGATCGGTAGTTTCCATCACCCGAGGTTTTTTATGCCGGAGATCATTCATTGATCAAGGGATTTTTCCTCGTATAAATCTTCGTGTCACTTGTTCATTACACTTCATAGTGATCCTTATTGTTGTTCATCAATTCAAGCATCATACCTCACAACAAAAAGTTTGGTTACATTGTCATTGCTTGATTTTTGACCAAAACAGTGGGTAGCTTGCACATTTGGCGGATAGTTAGTTATTTAGATTATTTCTATTTTTAAAGGGGATAACAAGCTTGAGTTAGAATAATTAAGCAAACACACACACTCTCGCAAGCTCTCTGCAACTCATTAGCGATTTCATACATTTTGCACTCTAGTGATCCTTGTAACAAGCTTGTTATCATCCCGAATTGTAACCTTCATTTGTTTTATATAGTTGGTGATCGGTAGTTTCCATCACCCGAGGTTTTTTATGCCAGAGATCAACTCTTGATCAAGGGCTTTTTCCTCGTATAAATCATTGTGTCACTTGTTCATTTCATCTATAAGTTGTTCATACATTTGTTCATTGATTCAAGCATCATACCTCACAACAAAAGATTTGGTTGCATTATCCTAGCCTGATTTTTTACCAAAACAGTTTGGCGCCCACCATGGGGCAATTGGTGCTTCATTTCAGAAAAAAATTTGTCATCGTAATCATTTCGGTTCATTATCTCCAAGCAGATGGCTATTCAGCAAAGAACACTTCAAGCTTTATGCCGGCAGTCACTTCTTCACATGCATACCACCTTTGCCTCCACCACCTTTTGGATCCCAGAAGAATGCTGAAAATGCTGCGAAGAGACAAAGCCCCATTTTCCCAAAACCACCAACTTCTGATGTTTCTTCTAGCCCTTCTAATAGTGATCTTTATTCTTTGATTTTGCAGATGAGGGATTACATGCAGCAGCAGGACAAAACTAATGACAGGATCCTTCGAGAGATTGATGACATCAAGAAATTGAAAAGATCAGCGGAGGATCACTCTCCATTGGTGCCTAGGTCACTGAATTTTGACACTCCAGTCATAACTAGCCCAGACTCTGCTCCAGCTGATGTCCAGCTTCAAGGTGGATCATTGGGAGTGCGTTTTGGATCATCAGCGATAACACAAGCTCAAGGATCCTACTTTCAGCCTTTAGGATCATCGTCTCAGTATCAATGATCCTTCTTCAATTCCGGAGGATATGTGGGAGCCCAGACAGTTCAAGGATCCTCATCCCAGGGTCCAGGACCCTTCCAGATTCAAGGATCCTCCTCTCAGGTTCAGAGATCCTCATCTCAGGTTTACGGATCCACAGAGTATCCTCCAAGACCCCCAATCACAGCACATCAAGGATCCAACATCTTTCAGGATCAAGGATTCTTGAGGAATGTACAACCCGGAGGTTCAGATATTCATCTAGGAGACTTCATTCCAATGCAGACCATTGCATCATCTGGTCCCTCGATTGTACCAGAATCCCGTCAATATGGATTCACATCCAGATTCCCAAACTTGAATCCTTCAGGAGGTAACACTTTGAATAATTCTTATAACACTAACCATGGCTTTGTGCAGGATACTGGTATCAATCAAGCTATGGCTAAGGAATTACAGAAGCTGAAGGATATGATATCCAGCATTCCAGGAGTGGTTAAGCCCATTCCTGAAATTGCAGATGGAAGCCACAAGATATCTCGTTTTGCACCACCTATTTGTGATGCTGAGATACCGAAAAGGTTTCAAATACCAACCATGAAGCTATATGATGGTTCAATGGATCCAGAAGAACATGTAGCTCAGTACAGAGAAAGGATGGAGATCAACCCCATCCCGGAGATGTTAAAAGAAGCATGTCTATGCAAGGGTTTTGGATCCACACTAACAGGATCATCTCTTAAATGGCTGCTAAGTCTTCCTCCTTACTCTATTACTTCATTTGCTAGTCTAGTTAACATGGTTAATAGCCAATTCTCATGTAGTAGAAAATTTGAACGTTTAACTAGCGACCTATATAGGGTAACACAAGGTCAAAATGAATCACTTAGAGATTATATCACTAAGTTCAGTAAAGAATCCTTAGATATTCCTAATTTAGATATTGCTACGGCTGTGGAAGCCTTTAAAATGGGTTTACTTAGGGATTCATTATTCTATGATGATCTTGTCATGACCCCATGCAGGAATCTTGATGAAGTAAGAACTAGGGCACTCTGATTCATCCGATTAGAGAATGATAAGAGGATCCAAGAAAGACTGCCAGGATCCTCAAAGCAGGAGAAACAAGGATCCTACTTCAGGAACAACAAGTCCAAATCTTACAACAAGTCTGACAACCAGAATGTGCATGCAGTAGAACAGGAAGAGGATGATGAGGATTATCCTCCCATTTCTGATTATTGTTTTTCTGTTGATAACAATGAACTGATCCTTGCAATGCAGAATTTAGGTGAAAAAGCAAGATGGCCCAGAAAAAGTGATAAGCCAGCTGCAACAAAAGACAAGTCCAAATGGTGTGCATATCATGAGGATTTCGGACATCTCACCGAAGAATGTATTGCACTTAGAAAAGAAATCGGTTATTTGTTAAGCAAGGGGCACTTGAAGGAGCTTTTGGGAAGAAAAAAGTCAAGGATCCAGGATCCTGAAAAGGTTCCAGAAAGAGCTCCTGCTCCTCCGGCAGATGCACAAGTTATAAACTTCATATCCGGTGGATCAGACATTTGTGGTACTTCCTTTTCAGCAGCCAAGAGACATGCCAAGGAAACCAAGATGGATAATGGGGATAGACCCATCCGAACCTCTACTGTTACACAAGAAAAAGTTATAACTTTTGATGAGGATGATCGTGTTGATGTCCAGGATCCTCATCATGATGGTCTTGTTATTACCTTATTTATATCTAACCATTTTGTTCGCAGGATCTTGATAGATGGAGGAAGCTCAGTAAACATCATTTAGCTTGATGTCCTCAAGAAAATGAACATCCCTGAATCGGATATTGTCCCAAGATCCTCAGTTCTTGTGGGATTCGGCGGAGAAACCAAGAATACATTGGGGGACATTAAACTTCCCATCTACATTGAAGGACTTCATTCTTATAAAAAATTTTGTGTTATAGATTGCTTATCCTGTTGCAATGCTATCCTTGGCAGGCCATGGATACATGACATGAAGGCAGTTGCATCTACATATCATCAATGTGTGAAGCTTCCTAGCCCATGGGGGGTGATAAATATTGAGAGTGACCAACAAGAAGCAAAGAATTGCTATACCTCATCAATGAAGCCAGCCTCAAGACCAAGGGAGCAATAGCAACTAAAGTATCCTCCAAGAGACGTCTTGGAGGCAAGAGAATAGGATGTGAAAGATATCCTTATGGTTCCTCATGATCATGAATCCAAAATCTTCATAGGATCAGGGATCCTCAGCAACATTGAACAGGATTTGGTATCCTTCCTTAAGAGTAGAAAAACCACCTTTGCCTGGAAGCATGAAGACATGACAGGTATCTCTAAAGATATAATTACTCATAAACTTGGCATTGACAGGTCATTCAAACCCATACACCAAAAAAGGAGAAAGTTTGAACCTGAGAGGAATGCCATTATCCAGGAGGAGGTAGACAAGTTGCTCAGAGCAGGTATGATTAGAGAGGTTAAGTATCCAAGATGGTTAGCCAATGTGGTTGTTGTTCAAAAGAAAAACGGAAAGTGGAGGGTATGTGTCGATTTCACTGAATTAAACAAGGCATGTCCCAAGGATCCTTTCCCATTACCCCACATTGACTCCATGGTGGATGCTACCGCGGGTCATGAGTTGTTGACTTTTATGGATGCTTCATCTGGATTCCAACAAATTCAGATGGAACCATCTGATCAAGAAGACACAGCCTTTATGACCCCAACTGGTATCTATTGTTATATTGCTATGCCATTTGGACTAAGGAATGCAGGTGCTACTTATCAAAGGCTAGTCAATATGATGTTTAAGGAACAAATAGGACACACTATGAACCAAGGACTGCCATCAAATCCCAAGCCTTAGCTGACTTTGTGGCAGATTTTAGTAGTGATTTACAAAGAGAAGCTGAGTTGGAAGTTCAGCAGCTTGAAGAGACTAAGGATCCTTGGATACTCTTCACTGATGGAGCATCTAATGTCAAAGGAACAAGACTTGGAATACTACTAAAATCACCACAGGGGGACATAATACCTCACTCAATAGCTTGTGAGTTTCAAACCACTAATAATGAGGCTGAATATGAGGTCTTGATAGCTGGTTTGCAAATTGCTAAGCATATGAGGATCAGGTATCTTGAGGTACATGTAGATTCATTGTTAATTACCAATCACTTTAATGGATCTTATGCTGTTAAAGGTGAACGACTAATCAAATACCTAGAGATAGTCAAGGAATTGGCACTCTCTTTTGTTTCTTTTAGTTTGACACAGGTACCTAGGGAAGAGAATGCAGAAGCTGATGCATTGGCCAATCTTGGATCATCATTGAAAATTCCAGAGGATATCAAGATCCCTATCATCCATATTTTGGCTCCTGCTATTGAGGATCACATAGCTATAGAGATAGAAGAGGATTCTGTAGTGGTTCCTAGTGATAGTGCACAATCTCATTCAGGATCATGGATCCTTCCAATCATGAGATATATACAACATGGAGAGATTCCTACAGGAGAAAACCCCAGGGCTTTCAAAATTAAGGTATCTCAATTTACAATATTGAATAACATGTTATATAAACGATCTCTTGCAGGACCATATCTAAGATGCATTGAGGATCCTGAAATCCAAGAAGTCCTAAAGGATTTTCATGAAGGAGATTGTGGAAACCACACTGGGGGCAGGGCACTGTTCTCAAGGATCCTGAGGACAGGATACTATTGGCCTACAATGAAGAAGGATGTTGTGGATTATGCCAAGAAATGTGATCCTTGTCAGAGACATAGTAATATCCTTCACCAACCAGCGGAGCTCCTGCATCCTATATCCTCTTCTTGGCCATTCATGATATGGGGAATGGATATAGTTGGCAAACTTCCCAAGGCACCTGGTGGAAAAGTGTTCATGCTTGCTATGACTGATTACTTCTCCAAGTGGATAGAAGCTGAAGCTTTTGCTCAAGTCAGAGAAAAAGAAGTGATATCCTTTATTAAAAGAAACATTATTACCAGATTTGGTATCCCTTCTGAAATTGTTTGTGATAATGGATCCCAATATTGGGAGTAGAACTACTAACTTTTGTGACAGCTGGGAGATTAAGATGATAACATCAACACCAGTCCACCCACAAGCTAATGGTCAAGCAGAATTATCCAACAAGATCATCATCAACAACTTGAAGAAAAAGCTTGGATCCAAGAAAGGAAAATGGGCAGAAGAACTACCTTATGTATTATGGGCTGATAGAACAACCCCTTAGAATGCTACTGGCCAAACTCCATTTTCTTTAGTCTTTGGAGCAGAATCAGTGATTCCTACGGAGATGGTGGTTCCTACTGCAAGAACAAGCATCCGTGATCCTGAAGGAAATGCTGAAAACTTGGTTCAAGACTTGGATACCATAGAAGAACTCAGGGATTTGGCAAGGATAAGAATGGCTAGTTATCAACAAAGGATGGCTGGAGCTTATAACAAGAATGTCAGGATCAGGAAGTTTTAAGTTGGTGATATGGTGTTGAGGAAAGCATTCCAAAAACCACAAATCCTGCTGATGGAAAGTTAGCACCAAAATGGGAAGGCCCCTATCTTATTGAAGCTGAGGCAGGAAAGGGGGCATATCGATTGCTAACAATGGAAGGTGATTTGCTACCAAGAGCTTGGAATGCTATCCACCTGAAGAGATACTTCATGTAATAAGGATCCAGGATCCTTAGCCATTTTCGTGTCCGATGTTCATGAAGGATCCTTAGAGGATAAATGATCCTCATTCTGGTAATGATCTAACCTCAATTTATCCACTTTTTTAATTAACTTATATACGAGGAGAATGATCCTGGATCCTTTATCCTTATTTCATTTAGTTCTAAGTTTTGCAGAAGGTTGATATATCCTTAACAAAGGATTGAGTATCCACGGAAGTCTCCAGTTATTTGGGCTTGACCCCAGTTATTTGGGCTAGTCCCCAATTTTTGGGCCTGTCCCCAGTTTCGCCAGTAGCGCACGATGATCCTGGTGCAGTTCAAGGCAATGGGACCAGTACCCGCTTTAGGGGCTGACAATATCATTGTACTGGCTGTATTTGGGATCCTACGTATAATGGTAGACGTACCATACATCCGTTCCTAAGGTTTCTAACGTTTTCACGTTAGCTAAGGTTTTGGCATTTTCATGTCACTAAGTTTGGATAGTCGCCAGTGAGGGCCATACTCCAGTTTACACAAGATCCTTTGGGCTTGTCCCCTGTTTTTTGGGCTTGTCCCTAGTATATTGGGCTTGTCCCCAGAATTGTTGGGCTTGTCCCCAGTTGCTAACTCTTCTCTTATGATTGGCTTAGTCCCAAGTTATATTCCATTTCAGGTTTTTGAAGCTAAACAGCTAAGGATCCTTGATCCTAACCTTTTATTAAGGTTTGTCTTTTGGTTATCCTGATTGTAAGTATTGAAGGTTTAGGATCCTAACTTGGATTCTCAGGTATGATCCTTAATTATCTTGATTTTATTCTTTATTTATTTAAGTGACCCTTATTCTTTGACAACAGAATACATGATCCTTAAATTACACTACTTTTTTGAATTTATCGATTATAGGATATTTGATCCTTGATCATATCCTAAACTTTTTGACATAACTTTTGTTCTTAACTTATGAATTCAAACAAAGTGTATCATAACAATTGAAAGGTAAAGTATTCACAAAAATAACAACACATGAGATAGTCAAAAGATTAAGCTTTTATTTATTTAGCAAAAGGTTAACCCTCTAAAGGTTGTCAAAATTACCTACCCCAAGCATCTACCAGCAATCCGTGGCCCGTCCGCTGTGGAAGGTAAAGGGTGTCCATGATAATAAGTTCTAATAAGTGCAGGAATAAAAAGACGGCAGGATCACAATGGCTTCATCCCCCAAACAGAGGATCCCTCCACCATTTGTTATCCTACCTATTGTCTGAAGGATCGGTGATCCTTAAACCTAAGAACTATTGTTTAAGTACAGACCCGCATTGTTCAAAAAACATCAACAATCAAAAAACTACCAAACCATAAAAAATGGGCTCCGGCCGCGTCTAGATAAATCCATCATCGCCCATTGTTGCAGCCTACACCTTCGCTGCATCACCATCACCTCCAGCCTCTGCATCACCAGCCTGATCCTTCAACCCACTGCTACCAGCCTCTATTGCCAGAACCTCTTCAGTCTCCTCTTCATCCTCCAGCTCAGCTAGCTTGGCCTTCCAGCCTTCTTGGTCCCAGGCAGTCCTGTCGAAGTTATGATCCTCAGCCTCCTTCGCCATCTAAAGCTTGATCTTGAACATAGCAATGGCGGCAGAAAGCTTAGCACCCTCCATCACTTCAGCCTTCTCATGATCAGCATTGATGTGGGCCATGACCAGCTGCTTTTTCGCCAAGTTAAGCTCCTTCTCGAGGGTATAGATGGTTTGATCCTTAGCCAGGAACAGCTTTTGGAAGTCCAGCTCCTTTTGCTCAGCCTCCTCAGCATAGGAATCCATAAGCATATGGATCTCAGCAAATTTCTGTAAAGAAATGTCACACATCAGGATTCATTATCCTCAATATGGGTAGAATAGATTTAAGGATCAAGGATCCTTACCTCAGAGACGTATTCCTCAAACTGATGCTGGAGGAGAGGCAGGCCTTCAAGAGTGTCAGCGGTTTTCCTCTTTTTTCCACCCTTGCCTTTGGTGCTGACAGCCTTAGGGATTGGGACGTTGGGACTGGCAGCAAGTCGTTTCTTGCCGGACCGGGCAGCGACAACATCAAGATCACTGACGCTGAAGCGGGAGGCTGACTTTGAAGACTTTCCGTCGCCTATAAAGGACAAATAACAGATAAGTATCCTTATTATATATTTATTTAAATATTTAACTATGCATAAATGAGAATACTTACTTGACATGGTGACTGAACCAGAGGATACTTCTTGTGAATCCTATGTTTTGGGCTGGAACGTTCTAACAGCTGGATCAATGTCACGGCCCCCGGTCTGGTTTGACCCGGTTCAGGAGCCGCAGGACAGAAAATCCCGTGGTATTTATTTACTTGAGTTGACAGCGGAAGATTTTAGCAGGATCTTTTTAAAACTGAAAATGCCCGATTATTTTATTTCATAATTCGGGATAAAACCCCGGTAATTTACAATAAGGTGATTTCACTGGGAAATCTTTATTTTACAAAACATGTTTCTTTATTTATATTGAGCCACTTCCTTAAGCTTGTAGTGCTTTGCGGCACTTTTCCTGAATCACAACAGATCACCTGAAACATGTTTGAAAAAGGTTTTGTCAGCGGGGAAATACTGGTGAATCATTCTTTTTACTAAAACGACGCGTTGTTATAATTTACAGTATTAAGAGCGATTACAATGTTTATACATATCAACCATCTACCCACGGTATTTGTCACTCGACCACCTATTGGCTATCTCGTTGTCCAATGGTGTCTGTGACTATGGTCATATCACCCATTGGCTAACCCGTTGTCCAATGGTGACGGTTATCAAGTAATGTTTACAAAACCCCACATACCGGTTGTAATTTGGAGATTTCAAAGACTTAATCCCTGTAATTATAACTTTGAAAACAAACATGATTTTGAAAGCAATTTGGTAAAAAAGAGAATGACTCACAGTGCATATTCATTCGGGCAGAGTTTAGCCTACTGATAAGCATGTTAACCTAATTTAATAATAATGCACACGAAAACTAGGTCAGTAACTAATACAGCATTTACGATAACTCACGAGATGAAAACCTTCACAACGAATGACAAAGCGCGATACTTAAACATCCATCGAATTCACGACGAATGAAAAAGTATAAACCCTAATTTGGGCAGCACTTAAACATCCATTGGGTAGTTTTAATCGATCGGACATTGAATCGTAGCAGCGATCGAGTTATTACCTTGTTATCGCGGCGGCTTTTCGTGATTATGTGTGTTTTTGTAGTATTTAGACGATATCTCAGTGCATGAATTAAATTTTAATGTCGAACCAACGCGTAATTGCAAGTGCCAAAGTCTACTACTTATAGCTGAAAAACCGACCCCCTCGTGTGGCGCGACGGGTTGTCGCGTGGCGCGAGGGGTACTACCCTACCACAGGGTAGCCCCGTGTCTAAGTAGCCTTGCTGAGTTGGTCGTTTGTCAAATTTCGTTATACACGTAAAACTGTGTTGATAATATCAAATAGGGTTTACCCCCCCCCCCCTGAGTTTTAGGGGCCCTGATCCTGATTCCAATTGTTCTGAAAATTTTAGTGTTTGTGCAGGATCACTTGGGGGTCTTAATTAGGGTTTTCTATTGGGTAAAATAATATAAGAAATGGTAATTTTAATGAGAGTTGTTACATCCTCCCCACCTTAATAAAAATCTCGTCCTCGAGATTTACTGGAATAAATGAGGATACTTTCGCTTCATCTCCGATTCCAGCTCCCAGGTGTATTCGGGTCCTCTCTTTGATTCCCATTTGACTTTCACAAGCACTAGTCGCTTGTGTTTAAGAAACTTGATCTTTCTGCCTTCTATCTGTAATGGCTTCTCAACAAATTTCAGTTTTTCATTTACCTCTACATCTTGAAGAGGTACTACCAGGGATTCGTCAGATAGACATTTCTTGAGATTGGATACATGAAACACATCATGTACTCCAGCTAGTTCTTCTGGTAGTTGTAAACGATAGGCAACTGGTCCTATTCACTGGATTACTGGGAATGGTCCTATGTATCGTGGACTTAATTTTCCTTTCTTACCGAACCGAACTACTCCTTTCCAAGCAGAAACTTTTAAAAGTACCTTATCTCCGACTTGAAATTCCAGTGGCTTGCGTCGATTATCGGCATAACTATTTTAACGATCTCGAGCAGTCTTTAGTCTTTCCTTGATTTGAGAAATCTTGTCGGTGGTCTCTTGCACGATTTCAGGACCTGATAATTGACTTTCTCCTATTTCTGCCCAGCAGACTGGAGTTCTGCATTTGTGTCCATACAGTGCTTCGAATAGGGCAGTTTCGATACTTGCATGATAACTATTATTATAGGAGAATTCAATTAAGGGTAGGTGGTCATCCCAGTTTCCACCAAAATCTATCACACATGCTCGAAGCATGTCTTCCAGTGTTTGTATCGTCCTTTCACTTTGCCCGTCTGTTTGAGGATGATATGTCGTACTTAAATTTAGTCGTGTTCCCATTGCTTTCTGGAAACTTGTCCAGAAATGGGAAGTGAAACGACTATCCCTATCCAATACAATAGAGAGTGGAACTCCATGTAAGGATACGACTTCATCTACATACAACTTGGCTAACCTTTCCATGCTAAAGGTTTCCTTCATGGGTAGAAAATGAGCTGACTTGGTTAATCGATCCACAATTACCCAAATCGCGTCATTACCTTTTCCGGTTTTGGGCAACTTTGTAACAAAGTCCATTGTTATGAGCTCCCATTTCCATACAGGCATTTCTAATTGTTGTAGTAGCCCTGAAGGTTTCTGGTGTTCTGCCTTAACTTGTGAACAAGTAAGACATTTAGAAACATATCTAGCTATGTCCTTTTTCATTCCTATCCACCAGAAATTATTTCTTAAATCTTGGTACATTTTATTGTTTCCTGGATGCATGGTATACCTAGATTTATGAGCTTCTTCTAAAATTTTATCTCTTAATTCTCCTAGTATAGGTACCCAAATCCTTTTCTTATGGAATCTCCAAATTTCATCATTTCCTTGCTCTAATTCTTTTATTCGTCCTTTCATTCCTTCAGCATCGTCTTTGATTGCTGTTTCTTGAACATTCTTTAGTTGTTCCATTAAATGTAACTGTAGATTTAATCTAAGAGCATGAACTCGTCGTTGTTTCTCATGATACTTACGACTTAAGGCATCTGGAACTACATTTGCCTTTCCTTCGTGATACTGAATATCACAGTCGTAGTCGCTTAGTATTTCCATCCATCTCCTTTGTCTCATGTTTAATTCTTTTTTCCCAAATATGTACCTTAAACTTTTATGATCTGTATAGACAGTAAATTTACTTCCATACATATAATGTCTCCAAATTTTAAGG
This sequence comes from Helianthus tuberosus, assembly GCA_030545235.1. NCBI lineage: Eukaryota > Viridiplantae > Streptophyta > Magnoliopsida > Asterales > Asteraceae > Helianthus > Helianthus tuberosus. Next base: position 32,376,967 of record CM060405.1, read on the forward strand.
GCAAAAATTATGGCTCCTAATTCTAAATCATGAGTGGTATAGTTTTCCTCGTGTTGTTTCAATTGCCTTGATGCATATGCAATTACCTTCTTGCGTTGCATAAGCACACATCCTAATCCCAGTTTTGAAGCATCACAGTATACTTCAAAATCTTATGTTCCTTCCGGTAAAGCTAAGATTGGAGCATTTGTTAACTTATGCTTTAAAATCTTAAAAGCTTCTTCTTGCTTAGGTCCCCATTCAAACTTAACTACTTTACATGTTAGTTTAGTTAATGGTACAACTATCTTAGAAAAATCCTTAATAAACCGTCTATAATATCCGGCTAAACCTATAAAACTTCTAATTTCCATAGCTGATTGTGGAACCTTCCATTTGGTGATTGCTTCTATCTTAGCAGGATCTACATGAATACCTTCATGATTCACCATGTGTCCTAAAAATTGAACTTCCTGTAACCAAAATTCACACTTCGAGAATTTGGCATAAAGCTTTTCCTTTCTTAACAAAGTTAAAAGTGCATGTAAGTGCTAACAATGCTCGTCCTGACTTTTGGAATAAATAAGTATATCGTCGATGAAGACAATTACAAATTTATCCAAGTACGGTTTACAGATTCTATTCATCATGTCCATAAATGCCGCAGATGCATTCGTTAGTGTTGGGATTGAACCCTACCAGAGGAACAGATAATGTAAAGCCAAAACCAGGTCACAACAGAGGATTCACAATAAGCAGCAGTTTACACTTTGCTCTCCCCTTGAAAGTGATTTATAACAACTGATGGTCTCTATCTGCTGTTCATATTCAACTGCTACTGTTCTTTCAACTGCTGATGAAAACCCTGAAGTATCCAACACTGCTGGTCCAATCTACTGATGATAAAGCACTGCCCAGTCAGGGACTGATCAACCTTGAGTAAAGCACTGACATAAAGAGAAAGCAGCGGTTTAGTGAAATATCTGTTTTATGTATAGTCAGTGGTTAGGTTAGCAGTGTTTGTGTAAGGACAGTAGATACAGGTTGTTAGGCTGTTAGACGTCGCTTTCATGCTGACGTCAGCTGAGATATCTCAGTGGTTTGGTTTGCCTATAAATGTAACAGTACCCTGTACTGTTACATTTGATTGACTGAGCGAGTTCTTCTCCTCATGTCTAATCCTTTCATCTTGTGTGCAATCAATCTTGGGGCATCAGGCTGAGGGGGAGTATAGTTTGTAAGCATGTCTGTAATCTTTTGCTTTGACTTGTAATCTTTTGACTCTATGTGAAGCAATTGTTTATCAAACTATTTTCTCCTTTGATTGTGTTTACAAAGTTTGTTTTCATTTCCGCTGCACCTAACATGTTTTCATATTCGTTGATCATTCACTTTAAACAAACAAACACTATCATGAGAGCCTCCGATCTTAACAATTGGTATCAGAGCCTGGACAGTCAAATTCGATCTAACAATCAATTTGACATAACAGTTCGGCTCAAAATTCATTGATACTAAGGTTGGTTGTATTTAGTTGAAAAACAGAGTACTGTGTAAATCATGTTCAAAATGGTTATTCAAAAACTCTGTAAATCAACCAAGATGTCATATGACACACAAATTTCACACAACAAGTAAATTCATGCACAAGACACTCATGGTTTCTAGATCTGAAAGCAATATCTGTTAAACCATGAGATTATTTCTATTTTCTAAATTGATTTAAACTGTTGATGTGAAATATGTGATGTTTTCATTAAATACTAAAGCACAAACCTCAGATTAACAAAACCTATGTTCATAAAAGCATTGTTGTTTTGTTAACACAAAAAGAGGAAAATTAAAACTTTAGTTATTTAGATCTTATGTGTTGAAAACAGGTTGAGTTCCTAAAAAGGACAAAATCAACTATGTTCAAATACATTAAGAAAACAGGGGTCAACATAGTCCGTATCATATGTAATGTGAGATTGGGTGAAAAACTTGTGAAAACCTGACCAAGTCTCTCAAAACATTACTGCAAAATGATTTTGGACAAATATTCACAAAAACTCTGAAGTGTGTTTATCTCAAAACTTTTGAATTCAGAAGAAAGGGAATAAACTTAAAACACTTAAGAGTCAAATTTTAGGGTAATAATGGTAATTAAGAAACTATGTGCATTTATCTGTTCAGAAAAAGGTTTTGATTCCAGTAAATGAACTCCAAAAAGGACTAGACAAATGTTCAAACATTTTCTCCATGTGTCCTCAGGTTTGCAATCAACTGACATAGAAAATGGAGTGGTCAAAATGTATCCAAAAGTTTCCTACCACTATTGTCAAACCACTGACCATTTTCAAAAACTTGTGAATGATATGATTATATACTATATTGAAATTATACCAGATCCTTTTTGATACTATTCTCAGAAAATCCTTTAACTATTTTTTGTTGTTCAAAGGATGTTCTCAAACAACCAGGATATATTATTCATTTTTTTTTTGGAATAATATATTTGGAACTTATGCTTGTTTTTGTTGGCAATAGTTTCAGCTCCTGTCAGGATGTAATACATTTTTTTTGGTATTAGTGTCCTCATAAATGGGTCAAAAGGAAATGGTACGTATGTCATGATCATGTCATACTCAGGTTTGCTACTAATTTTTTATCAAAGGTTGATTGCAAACTGTGCTTAAATTACTAAGGTACTCATGTGTTAATTGAATATTAAACGAAAATGTGTTGCCTTAGTAAAAAGTTTTCATCATCTGGGGTACTAAACTACTGTCTTTCAAAATTGACATGTGGCAAAACCTTGAATGAAAACCTTCAAAACTATTGCTGAAACACCTGTTCTTCAGAGTTGTACTATTTACCCTAACCACTGTTTTGTTCCAACGTCTGATCTCTAAACACTGTCCACTACTGAAAGTTAACCACTGCTCCTTCATTTTCTTGAATAGCACTGATGCTCAAAATCAGTGTCTTATCCACTGATATGCTATCCACTGATAGTAAAAATCATCCACTGCCCATAATTTTTACCGTTGTAACCATTGATGCTTGATACGTCAGTAGGCCTTAAAACAACTGTTCTCCATATTTCATCCACTTCATCAGTGTTTGACACGTGGTCAGTTTTTAGCCCTCAGATCTTAATAACCGCTGCCACATCAGCGATCATTTTTTAAATAAAACCCTGCCCTAAACCCCAAACAGGGTTTTACACTGTCGAATTGAATTCCAAAATTCTCTTCTCATAGCAGTTTTCAACCCTTCTTCTCAAAATCTCCAAAATCCTCTTTCGTTCTTCTCCGCAAAAATGACAAATTCAAAATCAAAACCTAAATCACCATCACCTTCCAAAGAGGTCGCTCAAACGGCCGAAGAACCCATCGAAATACCATTCAAACAATCTCACAACTATCTGGGTTTACTCACAAAACCTACTGATAATCACACCTTTGACACCATCATTGATACATTATCTGCATCAAAGTACAAAACTTTGCTGACAGCAAATGCTCCCATCTATCTGCAAACCCAGAGAGAGTTTTGGAAAAAGGCGTCGCTTGAAAAACAAGACGGAAAAGTCATAGCCATTAACTCCTCAATACAGGGTAAAGCAGTTCAAATAACCCCACAGTCGATCTCTGAAGTCTTTAATCTCAACGATCAGGAAGGTAAACTCTCCTTTGACAAAAACGAGTTAAAAACTGATTTTCTGAAAAGGGGCTATGTAGAACAGGCAAAGGTAGATACCCTACAAAAGGGTTATTTTCCATCTGCACCCAGATTTTTATTTCACACACTTCTGATGTGTGCTTCGAATAAAACAACATCTTTTAACGAAATACCATTGAAGATTCAATGCCTGGGGTATGCCATTTTGAATAACAAAGATTACAACTATTCCCAGGAAATCTTCAATGACTTAGTGAAAAATGTTGACAATAAAGCATTTTTACTTTTTCCAAGATTTTTGAGTTATTACTTTAAACAAAAATTTGTAAAGGAAAATGAAAATTTGCCAAAACAAGGTGTTCATTGTCAAATAAAAAGCTTAACAAAAGAAACATTTTCAAGGATGATGGCACCAATCAAAACAAAAGCAGGGGTACCTGAGCAGATTTTAGCGATTACAACTGCTCCTCAGGTATCAGCTGCTGAGCCCACTACTCCAGGTGATCATAGCAGCACAACCACTGCTTTGAAACCCACACCTGACATAACCAAAAAGACCAAAAGAAAAACATCCAGAAAACCCACCAAACCCAAAACAAAGGCAACTCTGGAAGATGAGATCCCAGAGGAAATGCCTGTGACAACACAAAAGTCACCACAAACCACTGCTGCTACTTCCTCACAGCAGTTGGAAGAAAGATCTCAACCCATGCCTAAAACTCCTCCTGCATCCTCACAAAAGGATCAGGTTGTAAGCACAGGGACACCACAATATGAAGCTCTGAATCCACTTGGATCCATCTTCCTCAGTCCTGATCCCAAGGACATGTCTCTTTCAACTCCCATCCCCTCACCAATAATAATGCCACAATCCATGCTACCTTTGTTGCATGCAGCTGCTATAGCTCAGACACAAACCAGTTCCTCTATATCACCTGTCACTGAGAGTATACCCCCACAAGTGACTGGGTCTGATGCTACTACTCCTGCTATCCCAGCAACAATTGAGGAGGTTACACCCCCTGAGTTACAAGTAACTCTCGGTGGTAGTTCAAGTGGAGCAGCAACTACAACTGGTGGATCAACATATCTTCAGTTGGACAGTTGTTTAATAAGTAAGACTCCCTTGAAGGCAATTTCTTCCATGGTAACTTCGGTAACCACCAGTGAGTTGGATCTAACCACTGGTACCATCAAAGGTTTATCAAGTGCTGAAGAAAGAAGTCCCCAGTACCAAGAACAAGGGGCATCAATGGGTGATTTTTGGGACTCCGTTCCTAAGACACACATTGATATAACCACTGCTGGTGGGGATTCAGATGATCCTACTAAAGTAGGTGATGATTCAAGATATCAGGAATTGACGGGCAGAGTTGACAAACTTGAAGAATCAGTTGCTGAAATAAAGGAAATGGTGCAAGAGATTTTAAAAGCTCAGAAAGCACAAGCCACTGCTGTTCCTGCTCAAGCACCTGTACAACATGCATTTGCTGAAAATGAGCTTTGGAATACTTTTCAACCCATGCTTGAAGCACAGCAACTTATGGCTGACAAAAAGCATGCTATTCAAGTACAAATGCTGACCAACATGGTTGAATCAAGATTTAAAGACACTCAAGCAGATATCAAGGCTATAAAGGCTAGCATTCAAAATGCTTCTGGCAAAGTTCCTTCTTCCATACCATTTCTTGTAAACCCCCCTTCAGATAATGCCAAAAAGGGGGAGAATAACAAGCTGTTGGGAAAAATGAATAGGATGGGAATAGAACATGGCCTTCATGTTGAGCCTGAAAAAGAAAAAGAAAAAGAAAAACAGGTCTCAAAACCTGTTAGCCAAACAGCTGATACAGCAGTAGTTACAAAAACTGCTGTCAGTAGCCAAACAGCTGCCATGTCATCAACACACACCACTCTACCACACACCACTACAACTACTGCTCTACCACCATCATCTACAATCACACCATTACCACTGCCTCCTGTCATAAAACAGAAGACAACAGATGTTATAACATCTGTTGTAATGACAGCAGCGGTTGAAGCACCAGTTGTTTCAACAGTTGTTTGTCAGACACTCCCCATCATTCAAACCACTGATTCATCCAAAACATCATCTGTCCCTTCTTCATTAAAAAGGAGAAGGATTCTCATATCAGATGACGAGTCACCACCACCATCACCACCATCAAAAACTACCTCACCACTTCCATCCCCTGCTCAAAAGCAGAAGACAACTGCTGACATATCAGCAGTTGTAATGACAGCAGATGTTGAGACACCAGTTGTTTCAACAGCTGTTAGTCAGTCATCCACCACTGCTCTCACTTCTCCTACTTCACAGCCAAAGCTCTTCAACAGAAAAAGAAAGCCAATACCTGCCGATGAGGGTATACATGATCCTAATGCTGCACAATATCCACTGGAACTTGAAGCCATAAAAAATGAGATGAGGCAATTCTATACAGAAGAAGATCCTTCAAAAAGGAGATTCTCCTCACTCATAGGCTACATGCCACCAGATGATATGGATGACTACCTCAAACTCAAGGCAAGGCAGGCTAAAGTAAAAGCCAAGGTTGACAGTGAAAAAGATAAGTTAAGCGAAGATGGCATAGCTAAAAGACTGGAGTTCTACTTCACAAAAGTAAAGCAGATAGAAGGGTTTGCACAAGACCTAAACAAAGAAAAGGCTGATCAAAAGAAAGAGCTAAGAAAACAATATCTAGCCTACATCATGAAAGAGAAATTCTATCCTGCTGAAGAACAACAGTTCAAAGAATGGCCAGTAGTAGCTTTTAAGCGTGAGGCAGAAAGGATTGAAAAGATTAAGAATGATCCTACGAAGAAGAAGAATGCTCCTAACTGGAGAAAATATGAAAAGCTCATTGCTGATTTAACTGCTGAATATAAGAGAAAGAAAAGGGAGCTGGTGGATGCGAAAATGGATACTGCTGAAGCCATATCAAAATGGTCAAAACAGCAGACCGATGAAGCCTATGAAAGGCTAAAGAAAAGAAAGATAACTGTTTCAGGCACTTCTAAGAAGCAAGAACAAATGATGAAGCTTGAACAGAAGATGGGAAACCTCGACACACTGTTCCGGTCTACTTTTGTAACAAATCAAGAAGAGGGAGAACAGCTGACTGAAGAAGAGGTAATAGAAAAGGAAGCAGAGTACTTCAAAGATACCATCACGAAAATGGGTCTAAAAGAAGAAACTTCAACAAAGCTTCAAAGCCTTTTTAAGGCATTAAACAAACCTGCGTCTCCAAACACTGCTAAAGACAAGACAGAAGCTGAAAGACAAGAACTTATTGAACAAGAAACTGCAGAAGATATAGCTGCAGCAGACAAAGTCATTGAAGAAACTTTCAAAAGAATGTCTGAAAGTCTGCAGATGTTTTCAAGGCCATTATCCCTCAACTCATCTACAAATAAGTATCTCCTAAGAAACCCACTTGGCTTAAAAATACTAAAGTGGATGTCTGATCAAAAGACTCACGTATTGACCCTGGTCAGAGCCAATGGCGATGTGAAGTACATATCAAGGAATGAAGCACTAGGCCTTAGTGTTCAAGATTTGCAGGATCTCCTTGAACTTACACTGTGTAGGGATGAGGATGACCAGAGTGCACAGGAATTTGAAGCTGAATTCAAAGATCAAGCTAAGGCACTCTTGATGAGTAATAAAGGTCCTGAATAATGAAGGGTTTTGGCATTATCTGTTCCAGGGGGAGATTGTTGGGATTGAACCCTACCAGAGGAACAGATAATGTAAAGCCAAAACCAGGTCACAACAGAGGATTCACAATAAGCAGCAGTTTACACTTTGCTCTCCCCTTGAAAGTGATTTATAACAACTGATGGTCTCTATCTGTTGTTCATATTTAACTGCTGCTGTTCTTTCAACTGCTGATGAAAACCCTGAAGTATCCAACACTGCTGGTCCAATCTACTGATGATAAAGCACTGCCCAGTCAAGGACTGATCAACCTTGAGTAAAGCACTGACATAAAGAGAAAGCAGCGGTTTAGTGAAATATCTGTTTTATGTATAGTCAGTGGTTAGGTTAGCAGTGTTTGTGTAAGGACAGTAGATACAGGTTGTTAGGCTGTTAGACGTCGCTTTCATGGTGACGTCAGCTGAGATATCTCAGTGGTTTGGTTTGCCTATAAATGTAACAGTACCCTGTACTGTTACATTTGATTGACTGGGCGAGTTCTTCTCCTCATGTCTAATCCTTTCATCTTGTGTGCAATCAATCTTGGGGCATCAGGCTGAGGGGGAGTATAGTTTGTAAGCATGTCTGTAATCTTTTGCTTTGACTTGTAATCTTTTGACTCTATGTGAAGCAATTGTTTATCAAACTATTTTCTCCTTTGATTGTGTTTACAAAGTTTGTTTTCATTTCCGCTGCACCTAACATGTTTTCATATTCGTTGATCATTCACTTTAAACAAACAAACACTATCATGAGAGCCTCCGATCTTAACAATTAGTCCGAAGGGCATGACTGTAAACTCGTAATGACCTTACCTAGTTCTGAAAACAGTTTTAGGTATGTCTTCTTCTTGTACCTTTAATTGATGATATCCGGAGCGTAAGTCGATCTTAGAAAAGTATCTAGCTCCTTGAAGTTGATTGAAAAGATCATCAATCCTAGGTAATGGGTATCGATTCTTAATTGTAACCTTATTCAGTTCCCTATAATCGATACACATTCGCATCGAACCATCCTTTTTCTTTACAAACAACACTGGTGCTCCCCAAGGGGATGAACTAGGTTGTATGAATCCTTTACTTAACAATTCATCTAATTGTTTCTTTAGTTCTAGCATTTCTGTAGGTGCCAACCGATAAGGTGCCTTGGCTATCGGTGTAGTTCCAGGAATTAAATGAATTCTAAATTCTACTTCCCTATCTGGTGGTAATCCTGGTAACACTTCTGGGAATACATCTGGGTATTCTAAGACTACAGGAATCTCCTTAAGTTCTTTATCCTTAGTACTAATGATTACTGAAATCATATATACTATTCCTTGCTTTCGTTCATAATTAGCAACTTTCATTACTGAAATGAACTTCATGAGTTTACGTGGCTTATCTCCTGTAACCACGATCACTTCTCCGGTGGGTGCCCGAATCTCTATAGAGTTCTTATCACAAAGGATTCGAGCATGGTTGGCTACTAACCAATCCATTCCTAACACAACATCGAACCCAGCTAAATTCATTGGTAATAGGTTTGCATAAAATTTATGACCTGAAAGTTCTATATTTTCTTTTTGCAAAACCTTATCTATGTTAATAAAATTCCCGTCTGCTGTTTCGACTGTAAAAATCTGCCTAAGGTTGGTTAAGGGTAAGTTAAGAGCTTGGCAGAATGAAGTATTTATAAAACTTTGGTTTGCACCATAGTCAAATAATACTTTTGCGTAAACGTTGTGAACTAGGAACGTACCAGCTATCACATCTGGGATGAGTTCTGCCTCCTGAGTAGTTAATTGGAATGCTCGAACATTCTTCTTGGTAGCTCCGTCGGTCGGTTTGGCTTTATTGTCTCCTGGTTTGACCAACTTAGGGCATTCTGGTTTGAAATGCCCAGCTTCTCCATAGTTATAGCAGACCCTTGTTTTCTTTCTGCAGGTTACATTGCATTTTCCAAAATGTTTCTTTCTGCAATTCCTGCAGAATGGCGAAGTTGAGGATTGCCCAGTTCCTTTCTTCTTGAAGTTGCTATTATTACCCACACGAAATCCTTGGGTAATTTTCTGAGCTAAATCCTTCTTCCGGTTTTCATCTCTTATGCGTACCAGCTCATCAGTTAGGGTGTTAACTAATTCTACCGCATCGTCAATAGTGCGAGGTCTCGCAGCTTTAACGATATTACGGATTTCACCAATCAATCCCCAAATATAGCGAGAAATGAGTACCGGTTCTGGCGAAGCCAGCGTTGGTACCACTCTAGCATATTCGAAGAATGTCGAAGTATATCCGCGACAATCTACACCAATCATTCGATGGTTTGGGAATATATTCGCCATTTGTTCCTTTTCATATTCGGGGCAGAATTTTCTTTCTATTAGTTGCTTAAATTCTTCCCAACTCATGGCATAGGCCGTATTTCTTCCTTTGGCTTAAAGTACCGTATTCCACCATTCTAGAGCCCCTTCTTTAAAAAGATGCGACGCATACATGACCTTGTCTTCCTCAGCACATTTACTTATCATAAATACTGCTTCGGTTTTCTCCAACCAACGCAGTGTCGCAGTCGCCCCTTCATTGCCTGCAAATTCAGCTGGTTTACAGGCAAGGAATTCTTTGTAAGTGCAACCAGGCGTTGCAACTTTCATTTTCTTAAGAAGTGGAGCTTGCAACCCGTCATTGTCACTATTAATATGGTTGCCGCCTCCGCTTATACTATTACTAACTAAAATTGTCGCCTTGTGTGCGTTTGCTATGAATAATTTGTTGAGGTTCAATAGGTTTCTGGGCAGCAGCAAGGATTGCTGGAATAGCATTGGCTATTCCTTGAGCAACGATATTTTCGATATCTTGCTTAGTCATAAATTGATCTCCCTGATTTTGCTCAGATTGATTAACTTCATTAACTGGTTCATTAGCAGGTTCCATCTGATAATTAATATATATAATTTATTAGTATAGAGTAATTAGCAGTTATACATAAAACAATCATACTAATTTCACAACACACATATATATATCCAAAATTATTGATTCCTCGATTTCCCTTTTTATATATCATATTATGCATTCGTACACACTGTTATGTTACAAAGTTTTATTTTTATTTTACAAGATTATATTTTTTTTATTACTATTATTATTATTATTATACAATCACAGTTACGTTCTCACACCATCCGTTCTGCTGATATTTTAGAAATGATGCTCCCTCTCGTCGTACTTCCAGGAGATTTGCTCTCCCACCTCCCGAATCCTATTCCCTGCACCTATCAGCTCCTCGCCAAAATGGCGGAGTTCACCTAAATTTTCATTGCTCATTGGTGGGTTTGGTATAGGTTCTGGGTCGAACTGAGGGAAAAAGGTATAAGGGTTATTTAGGAGGTTTTGAAACTGCCAGTCGTTAGTCCACCATTCGTCCATTTCTCCTAAAGGTTGGGTATGGATTAAAGGTCCTGGGATGGCTGGTTCCAAATTTATTGGAAGTTGAGTTTCGGCAGGATAAGGGTAAAGGTTGTTATTGATAGGTCTAATAATATCACAGCTTGCCAATATGCGATCCAACTCCTCTTGTAATGGCAACTCCTCGACTTGTTTAGAACTTTCCCCAATTTCCATTTCTACTTGCCTAGAACCTTCCCCGATCGAAATTCTTTTTCCTTTATCTATGGGATTCTCTATTTTGGGAACCTTTCTAGTTGCTGGTTTCCTCCTGCGTACACGCCTCCAACCAACAAATCTTCTCTTTTTATTAGGCTTTGGTTTCTCCGGAGGTGGAGCGTGGAATTCCATAGGCTCTTCCACATCGGGTATGTAACCAGTAAAGTCTTTGGCAACTTCCACTTTCACCAGATAGAGATTGAGATTCTGAAGGGCTTCAGATAACTCATTCATGCTGTTTAGCATATATGCAAAAAATGCACAAAAATGCTAAGTTAAAATTTTATAACAAAATTTCACAGATAAACATTCAAGTATTATTGCATACCGTGTAACTAATTTAATACAAAGGACAACTGACAATTAAAACATACTAGGGTTTATTGTAAACTTATTTATTTACTGAGTAAAGTTTCTGGCTTGTAAGTGATATGGGTGCTAGTACTAGGTCAGGGTATTTAAATGTTAGCATTTACTGCTACCGTAGCTAACATATAGAGATCTGCCCATTTTTCATCTAATTTGTCTTCCCATGGTGGATTACTGCCTAGTTTCTGGATTTCCTGATTACTCCTCAATTCTTTTGGTTGTGATTTCTTTATTTTCTCTTGACTTTTCCTAATAATCAAACTTTTTTTATTAGGAGAAAGTGGTTCCTCAAACTGTGCCTTACGGACAAATATTCCTTCCTCAGTATTTGTTGGGCATTTTGAGGATGAAGTTCCTTTTTCTCTCGGTGAAGTATCTAATTTATGGTAGATATCCGAAAGTCTTTGCTTACCCATACTGTAAACAAATATTCAAATAATAAAACATGTATTCACAAAAATGGCAATCAGTAAAATAAGTATTTTTCAAATACTTAATAGGCTTAAATCAGTGGCTCTGATACCACCTTTTCCTGTCATGGACCCCGGTCCGGTTTGACCCGGTTCAGGAGCCGCGGGACAGAAAATCCCGTGGTATTTATTTACTTGAGTTGACAGCGGAAGATTTTAGCAGGATCTTTTTAAAACTGAAAATGCCCGATTATTTTATTTCATAATTCGGGATAAAACCCCGGTAATTTACAATAAGGTGATTTCACTGGGAAATCTTTATTTTACAAAACATGTTTCTTTATTTATATTGAGCCACTTCCTTAAGCTTGTAGTGCTTTGCGGCACTTTTCCTGAATCACAACAGATCACCTGAAACATGTTTGAAAAAGGTTTTGTCAGCGGGGAAATACTGGTGAATCATTCTTTTTACTAAAACGACGTGTTGTTATAATTTACAGTATTAAGAGCGATTACAATGTTTATACATATCAACCATCTACCCACGGTATTTGTCACTCGACCACCTATTGGCTATCTCGTTGTCAAATGGTGTTTGTGACTATGGTCATATCACCCATTGGCTAACCTGTTGTCCAATGGTGACGGTTATCAAGTAATGTATACAAAACCCCACATACCGGCTGTAATTTGGAGATTTCAAAGACTTAATCCCTGTAATTATAACTTTGAAAACAAACATGATTTTGAAAGCAATTTGGTAAAAAAGAGAATGACTCACATTGCAGATTTATTCGGGCAGAGTTTAGCCTACTGATAAGCCTGTTAACCTAATTTAACAATAATGCACACGAAAACTAGGTCAGTAACTAATACAGCATTTACGATAACTCACGAGATGAAAACCTTCACAACGAATGACAAAGCGCGATACTTAAACATCCATCGAATTCACGACGAATGACAAAGTATAAACCCTAATTTGGGCAGCACTTAAACATCCATTGGATAGTTTTAATCGATCGGACATTGAATCGTAGCAGCGATCGAGTTATTACCCTGTTATCGCGGTGGCTTTTCGTAATTATGTGTGTTTTTGTAGTATTTAGACGATATCTCAGTGCATGAATCGAATTTTAACGTCGAACCAACGCGTAATTGCAAGTGCCAAAGTCTACTACTTATAGCTGAAAAACTGACCCCCTCGCGTGGCGCGAGGGGTACTACCCTACAACAGGGTAGCCCCGTGTCTAAGTAGCCTTGCTGAGTTGGTCGTTTGTCAAATTTCGTTATACACGTAAAACTGTGTTGATAATATCAACTAGGGTTTACCCCCCCTGAGTTTTAGGGGCCCTGATCCTGATTCCAATTGTTCTGAAAATTTTAGGGTTTGTGCAGGATCACTTGGGGGTCTTAATTAGGGTTTCCTATTGGGTAAAATAATATAAGAAATGGTAATTTTAATGAGAGTTGTTACAATCAAGGCTCCAAAAGGCAGCGATCCTTTCTTTTGTTGCAGGTGACTGAATGAGATGAGAAACTGAGATAGCTGCACAAAAAAAGACAGAAAAGGATCAGTTATCCTCAACACGAAATGGAATCATCCTATGATCTTTCTATAAGGATCCTCTATCCTACCATGGGTGGTCCACTTTTTGGGGAGATCTTTCCCGCCTGGGATAGAATCTCTCCTAACGAAGAAGAAACGCTTTTTCCAGTTGGTGTCATTTTTTGTGGTCTTGAGGAGTGGGTGTGCATCACCAGGTTTGTGTTTGAATAAGAAACGGTGTGAACCATGGCTCGGTTATACAATTCAGCCAGTTCCAACATTCCCAATTCTATGCCTTCCTGCTTAATGATGTTCTCTAAAGTGTACAATACTCTCCACATCATCGGCATGGCCTGAATATAGCACATGCCGGTGAGTGAAAAGAAAGATTGAGTGAATGCAGGGAAAGGATAAGAGAATCCTGTCAAGAATGGGGTGGCCGGAAAAGCAACCCAAGTGTCAGAGACATAATCGCTTTTGGCAGTAGGGTCAAAAGGTTTAAAGACGGTGTCCGCCAGAAAACAGTGGCGAATCAGGTCAATCTTCGGGTCAGTGAAGCTACAGAGTTCCTTTGAAGGATTCTGGATAATGCCTTGGCTTTTCAGGGGACTATCCTTCTTTGGATCCTTGGCAGGGGAGGATCATAGCTTCATTGTAATATTAAGATTTTGATGAAACGGAAAAGAAGATGAAGAGAGAAGGAGAAGAGAGATACCTGTTCCGATATTTGAATGAGGATTTAAAGGGAAGTATCACTCGAATTTAAATGCAAATCGATCCTTATCTCTAACCTATATATATAATGATGAATCTGCATGTTGTCACTTCGCTGACGCAAGATGTGTAACGGCTAGTCCGGCTCTAACGGCTATATTTACGTTACTTAGTTCGTTCTGGATAAGATTAAAAATATGACTCAAAAAGTTATATTTTATTCCTCATATTTTAGGGGCAATTGTTAGGGATAGATTTTCTAAGCCTAAGGATCACGGATCCTCAAGTGCAGCCAGGATAACGGATCCCCAATTCTGTTTGAATTAAGGATCCTCAGAAGATGTTGCAGGGTTAAGGATCCAGGATCCTCATTGTTATCCTAACACTAACGGTTGTTTCCTCTATGTTTAAACTTGTTACGCAGGAATGGATGAGTGGACGTAGTCTTGCCGATATTCTTGGGGAATATGCTCTCAATATTCTGCACGTGCATGGCTTAATGACCGTTTTAGAAGTCATGGGTAGCTTGCACATTTGGCGGATAGTTAGTTATTTAGATTATTTCTATTTTTAAAGGGGATAACAAGCTTGAGTTAGAACAATTAAGCAAACACACACACTCTCGCAAGCTCTCTGCAACTCATTAGCGATTTCATACATTTTGCACTCTAGTGATCCTTGTAACAAGCTTGTTATCATCCCGAATTGTAACCTTCATTTGTTTTATATAGTTGGTGATCGGTAGGTTCCATCACCCGAGGTTTTTTATGTCGGAGATCAACTCTTGATCAAGGGCTTTTTCCTTGTATAAATCATTGTGTCACTTGTTCATTTTATCTATAAGTTGTTCATACATTTGTTCATTGATTCAAGCATCATACCTCACAACAAAAGATTTGGTTGCATTATCCTAGCCTGATTTTTGACCAAAAACACCAACTATCAAATGAAACGGCTGATTGAATATCCCATTATCAATTGAAATCAATAGATCACAACTTGAACCAAGCGATTACATTTGTTAGGTTTCCCCTCTCTGTTCCGATGAAGATGGTGGTGCCAAGAAGAGGATTGCGGCTATATTACGAGTATCATCTCTTTCACAAAACCTCATCAGAACCCTATTTTTCCTTCTCATCGAGGTTTATACTCTGGTAAAGTATTCATGATTCAAATTTAAGATATGTGTTAATTTTTGTTTTGTTTAGTGTAACCTAATTTGAACAATTTGTAGATGTCTCGTATAAATGTCGCTTGAAGTTTTTGTTGATATTACAATCACCCCCATGACTCTATTTTGGTGTTCTGCAATTGCTTCATCTTTTCGTAAGATGATTCTCAGAAGATTTTTGTTGATATTGGTACGGGTCATTTCATTGAGGTTTGTATTTTTATTTTTTTTTTCTGTTTAACATTTTTGGTTTGTGTTGCTTTCATAAGTTAACTACATTTGTTTTTTTTTAGAATTAGGGGTTGTATATGGTGGACAAAGAGGTTAATGTAAGTCTCCAGTGAACTAATTGGCATGTGGATGGGTCGATTAAAGGCTTAGATCATGGTTGTTCTCATTGTGGTTACTGCTTCTCCGATTGTAGGTCAGTTGCTTGAAAAGCTAAAAAAGGAATTAAGTCGTGAAGGTCATTTCTTTCTTTGTTAAGAGGAGTACATCATTAAATTGAAGGTATGAGATCTGGATTTCAGATTTTTCGCAGCTCTATTAATGGTGTGCAGACTAAATTTTTATTGTGAAGGGGGCAAACTGTCAAGAAATTTATAACGAGGTAAGGTTCTGAACATTCTTTTCCGGCGCTCACTACTTGTTAAATAAAGTTGTTTTTTTATTCAACAACATAACGAACAATTCATCATTAGATGTTAAGATTATGCTCGTTAGCAGCTTCTTTGTTGAGGAAGGTTGAGTGGATGTGGGACAAGTGACACTCACAACGAGACGGTACCTGTCGGGTCGAAACGGTGAGAGATAGGTGGCGATGTTACGAGTTAGTGCGTTTCGGCGACGAACCAGGTCGATATGGTTTGAACGGTCAATTCAGAGGAGTTCACAAGACACTATCCGTGTTTCTCTTCTCAGGTCGAGTTAGTGAATTTGATAGTGTTTTTTAGTGTGTTTGGTTTAAACGTATGAGGTTGATAGCTATAAAAGTTGATAGCTCAGAAGCCATTGAGGCATTGAAACTGGCCGAATTACCCAAGCCAAAAAAATCGACCGGTTTGAGGTTTACATGGTTTGTTTCAAGTTTGAAACTTGGAACTGTCATGTAAACTTAACCGGATGTTTACCTTTTATTTCTCTTTATCTATTTTTTTGGAATATTTAGTTATGCATATTTATAGTATTCATGAACTATCTTTATTATAGTATGCTAGATTCACTCAGCTCGACTAAGTCGTTTTGACCCATTATTATAGATCTGAATTTGGTAATAGACCAAATGGGATGGGTTTGGTTTAAAACGTACACAGAGTGTCCACCAACTGAATTTTTGCTGGTGAAACGATTGAATCTGATGAAAAATCACCCTTCAAAGTCTATATACATTGCATTGTTGTTTATTATAGATGTGTTTTTTATAGCCCTCTATTGAGCTCGAGTTCGGCTAAACTCTTGTACTAACATTGTTAAAATTAAGAAAATGATAAGATGGCACAGTATTAGCAACATATTTAACTAGCACAAAATTAAAATATTAAAAATATTAAAAATATTTTATCTATGATATTAGATTTCGATCATTGGGTTTAAAAGTAGAGTGACTAGCCTCTACTACTTCAAATTGAAATGGGCTTGGGTAGATATGACCAGCCCCAGATTTCAAAAACTTCATTTTAATATAGTAATACACACATGTTTAATTATTTATTTATATGAATGGCAGTCTTCTAGCAGTTCGAGTGCTCTATTCTTGACAGCTGCAGCACAAAACATGTTGTGCATCAAACTCATAGACAGTTTAGGGGTGAAAATCAAAAGCCCATGGGTTTCATGGTTCAAAGCTTCCTGTTTTCCAGCAGTGGCTTCCCTTATGTTGACTCCATTCATCGTATACAAGATATTCCCACCTGAGATCAAGCACACCGCGGATGCTCCCGTCTTGGCGAAAAACAAACTCAAGGAAATGGGTCCTGTAAAGAGGGACGAGTGGATCATGTTGGGAACCATGCTTGTCACGGTTGCGTTATGGATTGATGGGTAATTTAACCATCTTGATTGATTTCTTCAATCTTATATATAGCAAGTTAATTGCGACTTAGAGGGTTGTGTTTATTGGTTGCTTGGTCGAACCTGACACGAACACGAAAACTTTATACGAACTTGGAAATCTTATGTACACTTCGTTGACTGACACCAAAGCGGCTGACTCGAGGGTTAGGGATGTCATCGTATTGAGTTGACCCAAAATTGGAATAACACTTTCAGGGACATGGTCCGTCATTATTGGTGCCAACACAATCTTTATATCTTTTTGTAGTATAATGAAGACCGTTGTGTGCTTACATATTGCTTCTTGACAGTGTATTGGTTCATACTGGTGATGCGCATATGGACATTATTATGCATTTATCAGGCCAACTCTTTCAGTCCAGTCCAGTCCACTGGTGAAGTCTATATACATTGCTTTGTTGTTAATTATAGATATGTTTTTATAGACCTCTATTAATTTTATTATCAATTCAACTAGGTTCAACTTTAAAGATGAAAGAGTTACAACAGAATATATGAAGAGTGTTAAACACCAGCATGGTGGTGAGGAAGAGGTAACACTTTCTTTTTGTGATTTCTATAATTATTTATTGGTTAAATTTGATTACAAAACCATACTGTTACAATAATAATTTGGACTGGCTAATATTTTTTTAAGAAGTTTCAATTCTTATGCATTTTTATGACCTATTGACTTTCAAACCATTTGACCCGTTTCCTTGGTAGTAGTAGCAGCAGCAGCAGTAGTAGTAGTATATCTTCAAGTTGGACTCACAAAGTGATCTAAGCAAGATATGTTATATTCTGTTTTAAAAGAGGATACTAAATGGTGTCATTAAACATGGATAGTATTTTAGTAGGGGAGAAAATGTGAATTCATAAATGCTACACTTCTGCTAAATTTAAACTTCTATGCCTTTTTTTATGTCTAACGAATACTTAAACCTCTATGGCGCCATAAAAAATAAGTGTATCGGGACCATAACTTAATATGCACATTGGTCAAATTATTACAAAAATATCTAATGCTAAGATCCAACAGGAGCAATGCCTTTCGCCTTGGCAGCCGCAGAAGCCGCACTGGTGGCCGCCCCGGCTGCAGCTACAGCAGCATTAGAATGAGATTTCACTTGAGCAAGATGTTGCTGCTGCTGATTCGGTTCGGATTTTAGTTGCGCAAGCATTTCTTTAATTTGTTTTCCCGACAATGTCTCGTGTTCAAGCAATGCATTTGCGAGTGTGTGGTGCTCGTTGCAATGAGTAGTTAAAATATTCTTGGCGTTATTATAAGCACGCTCCAATATTTGCGAGTGCTGATGGTAAGTTGGTGGTATGTTCACGCCCCTTGTTGTCGACTCCGCGGCAACGTGTAACAACCCGCACTTTCGTGCGTCGTTACTACTCGATATACTCGTTACGCCTAGCACCAGCGATTCGGATCATAATGTAACTATATCCATACATCGCAATTCGAGGGATAAAATCGCATATTTTCGAAATACAATATCGCTATACTATACCACATCGCAAACACTAACACTCACGATGACACTGAATGAGGACCTATTCTACCCTCCTCGGTGGCCGTGATGTGTCGAAACGCAGATAATTAACGCTAACAAGGACTCTCGGGTGAGTGCTATAGCTCCAGTCGTCGTGACGATGATGACAATACTAGTGAGTGGTACCCCGTTAGTCATTGTGGCACAACACACAATAACGTTCACGGTGACATCGAGAAAGGACCTATACTATCCTCCTTGACGGCCGTGAAGCGTCACTAATAATCGCATACTCGAATCGAAAACCGAATGTTAATTATCGAAACTTTGAATTATGGATACGTAAATACGACCCCTAGTGATATACATACATATATAATAGTAATATAATAATGATATAAAAAGCGCGTACTTCGAAAACTATCGAAACGATCAAAAACGGAGAAATTCACCGCACCGGGGTGGCCATCCGGATGGACAGCCTCATCCGAACGGATGGGCCATCCGAACGGATGGGCCATCCGACCCAAAAACCACTTCAGCCTCATTTTGCCTATAAATAGCATGTCACATCACTGTTCAAGTGATGTGACAGCTCCCACTCGACCAAGCACGCTCAAGGACCCTTTTCTCTCAATTCCTCGCGATTCCGGTAAGATTTCGACCTAAAACTTGTACTTCTATGATCTACACTCAATTCTACATCATTCTATCTTTCAAAACTCAATTTCTAACCGTGAAATCTACTGATTTGAGGTGTTTTAAGGTGATGTCACCAAGAGTTCATATGAACTTCAAGTTGTGACCTCATCCCACCATAAACGACTCAGATCTGGGTGATTTCCACATGTTTTGATAACAAATCTCACCTAAATCTATGTATTTAACCAAGGCACTGTGCGATTTCGAGTTAAACATGAGAAACCGTCAAGAACGGCCAGATCTGATGGAACGGGGTGATTCCCGGCCGTTAGAACGGGTCGGAACTGGTGGAATTTCAATTGTTAATACAAAATTACACTGTCCCAGTAAAAACCGCATGTATTCCCTCCAAGAACACTCAAAAAAAGTGATCGGAACGTTAAAACAGACGTGTCATCCGAACGGATCACATGTCATCCGAACGGATCACAATCCGAACGGCTCACATGTCATCCGAACGGATCACAATCCGAACGGATCACATGTCATCCGAACGGATCACATGTCATCCGAACGGCTCACATGTCATCCGAACGGATCACCATCCGAATGGATCACAATCCGAACGGATGACAGCAAGTTGACAAGTCAATAGGTTATCCGATCCGAACAGGTACCATCCGATCCAAGCTCAGGTCATCCGATCGGATAGCCTGTCATCCGACCCAGATCCATATGTCATCCGATCGGATGAGCCCATCCGAACGGATGAGCACCATCCGACCAGATAGCTGACTTTTCGATGCAATTCTCGCTTAACCGTACATCGTTTACTATATCTTTCAATGATTAACGCAGACGTACTCGCAACCGACCCTAACAAGTTGTATTCTCGCTAAATACGCACTATGAGTATATTTGAACCCTTTTTAATCGCATTTTAGGTGTAACATACGTTTCTAACAAATCGAACTTATCAAACAAACTATTCAATCAATCGAATTATCACTTGCGAATAACTGTTATGCATAGATATACGTGATGCTAGTTGCATATGTGCTAGGGCTTATACTCGCGACGTCCCACCATGACTAGTATAGTACTATTGCGCCCGACGGGGTCTAGTTTGCCATCGCATATTCGAGCATCGAGGACTTAGTTGGTAGTATCAGCTTTGTGAGTATATATGTCGTGTGTTACGTTTATGCATGTGGAAATTCGCTACACGTTTTAATCTATTACGCTATACATATCAAACCTGTATAATCGCCAATACTTTTGTATTGACAAATATTTTAACGTATGTTGCAGGCTAGATCGCAGACTCTATCAAATCAAGCTAGGAGGTCTAGAAACTCAACTAAAATCTAGGTTGTCGGATTTGTATTGTTCGAGAGGACAAGAAATCTGTGATAACTTACGTGATTGTATTATTTGTTAGTATGGGATAACGAATGTATTAAATATTATCGCAATATAGTTGTTATGGATTCTCTTGAGCAATCTGATTCGCCTAGTGTCGCGCCCCGATGATTCCGCCATCGGTTGGGGTGTGACAGATTGATATCAGAGCCATAACTATAGGGAATTAGGCCAGACTCGACCTAGTCTGGGTCGATGTCTTAGAAATTAACCTAGTCTATAGTCTAAGTACCAACAGGCCGACTCGTACGAACCCAAGGACTCGACTCTCACGATAACTCGAGCCACGCAATGACTAGGAGGACGAATGCCATGAGCTGCATCCCAGTGGAAGCATGAAGTCTTCTAGGTCAACGCGCATGCTCGAACTTGTTGAATATAGTTGGGTTACCTTGGGTAGTCGACGCCTAAACACCCAAGGCACTCTATCATACGACCCGCCAATCTTACAAATGGTTGAAACTTATTTACGTTTTGAAACTTTATGCTTTATCGATTTCTCGATTTGACGATTTTCACTCCCTGCTTTATAAACGCACAATTCGCACAGCCATCGCAATCTAAAACGTAACCCGAATGTTCGCAACAAAACTAATGCATAATCTATCGCCTTCGCTCTCGTTTTCTCACCTTGACGCGTCCTCGCATATTCTAAATCAACCTGTATGTGTATGATTACAAATTACATCTATATATATATATATACGTATAAACAACAAGTCATTGTGTGAGAACTTAGGAAATTCGTGTCTCCTATATGTCTCCTATGTGATTCGCATTACTATTATACTATCGCATCAAGCTTTGAACGCGCTCAATCGCGTTGCAAAACTCAAAAATCATTATGATCGAATCTCATTCCAAGTCTCTTCCTGTCTAGATGCCTTCCAACAACTCTACCTCGAGACGAGTAGCTAGGAGAAGAGCCAAACGAATCGCCGATAAGAGGATTGCATCACTTGTGACTAAGGAAGTGGTTAAGCTTATTCCTCAAATTGCCGCTCGCGTGCACTCTCTCAGCAACTCTCGAGCCTCGGAAGACTCCAAGACGGAAGCACCGCAATCTGCTTTCCTTTACAAACACTTCAAAGCCTGTGACCCGATGGAATTCAAGGGTGAAGGGGGTGTGACTCAACTACTCCAGTGGTTCGATTCTATCGAAGTTACCCTTCGTCAAAGTGGGTGTCCCAATAGTTTCCGTACTACTTGCGCTACCGGAGTATTTCAATCACGAGCACTCGACTGGTGGACCGCCGAACGTAACAAACATGGAATCTCTGCAGCTTACGCATTCTCTTGGGATGAGCTGAAAGGGCTCATGAAGGAAGAGTACTATCCTCCTCACGAAATTCAGAAGCTGGAAGATGAATTCTGGAAAATCAAGCAAGTCGAAAGTGACAACACTGGCTACACCGCAAGGTTCAAACAGCTTAGCATAATCTGCCCAAGTCAAGTCAACACTTCAGAGAAAGCCATTTCGAAGTACATTCGCGGCTTGCCTGAGTGTGTGAGTGATTTTGTCGAAGCTGCAAGACCAGCTACCATCGAAGAAACCTACCGCTTAGCCGCAGAAATCAACAACAAACGACTCATGGAAGGGTTCTTCTCAAAGAATCCTGTCAAGCAAGCTTATCAAGCAATCGCTACTAATTCTTCAGGTGATCCTGCCAACGATCCTCCTGATGAATCTGCTGACGATTCTTCTGACGAATCTGCTAACGATTCTTCTGATGAATCTACTAACGATTCTTCTGACGAATCTGCTAACGATTCTTCTGACGAATCTGCTGCTGATTCTTCTGACAAATCTGCCGACGGATCTTCCGACAACTCGGCCAAGGATTCTGCAAGCGAATCCTCAGACGAACCCTCCAACGACGACACCTCTTCACAAGACACCGACGAACCTAGCTGAAAACGAAAGACTTCAAGCCCAAACTCATCAACCACCGAACTGCCACAGCCGAAGCCTCTTCAAGCAGTTCCGGTGTTTCCAAAACGAGCATACACTGGAGCTCATCCTCAGTGCTACTCATGCACCTATCATCATCCAGTTGAGGCTGATTGTCGCAGTAACTGCAACCACTACGGTCACTTCACTCGCAACTGCCGCATCGAACCGCGAACCTGAGTACAACAACAGCAGCTCCAGCAAAAGTCTTCAGCATCAAGTATCTAGAAAGCGTAGGATAAAGTTGTAATGATACGATTTTCGACGTTAATTTCTAAGTTTTGAACCTACTCCATTACTCGACGTTGCCACTATGCGTAACATTAACTCTCGTTTTCGTTTTCTCTCTCACACTCTAGTCATCACACTTAGACTAGATTCACACACATACTATATACTATATCACGAAATAATGTGTTTTACCCTCACTACACTCTTGGAACGAGGTACGATAAACGTGCAAGGAACAACTAATCACGGGTGCACACGGGATTATTTGGGTCAGTGCACGGAGATCGTAGTGAATTCTAAGGTGCCATAAGCGTTTGAACAAAGTATGACACCAAAACACGAGATTTAAGTAATAGGGGTAAAGCAAGGTGTGCTTTACCATACCACCGAAGTTTCGTGCAGAAAGTGTCGTGTGGAGTTGAACGTTATTAGACCTATTATACTATTGTGATTATTTTCAACACACTACACTCAATCGCAAGGCGTAACAAACCGTATCATCGCGAGACTTGTCGTGAGTCTGCAAACGCAGTGCAATCGCCTCATCAATGGACTCTGGAAAGTCTACCTCGCAGGACAATTGCATCAACGCAAGACTGGTTGTAAGTCTGTAGCAACCAAATCTCGTCAGGAACATAAACGCTCACGATATTGTTGAGTGAGGACCTATTCTACCCTCCTCGATAACCGTGATGCGTCGCAACGTAACGTTAAGCTTATTCGAAACAAAACTCGGCTAATCGCAATCGCTTATCATGTGTAACTCGCAATCTCTATCGCTTATTATATGAATCTCTATCACTTATTATGTGAATCTATATCGGTTGCGGTGTATCAATCTATCGCTATACCGTTATCTGTGATATTTGTGTTAAGTTAGCACGCATGACCTCGCTTCACGGGATGAAGCTCATATGGTTAAAACAAGGTGTTTTAGTCATATCAGCGGGCTTTCGTGGAAAAAAAGGCCATGCGGGGCCCGATGTTAGTAAACTCTGTGGTGGTAATCAATCAAATCGAACCGCATAAATCGCGCATACCTCCATCGCTTGCAACGCAACAACTGTCGATTATCGTAATTCGATTATCGTCGTCGTCGTTACTAGTATTGTGTTTATGTTATTCGCTTAATCATCTAATCGCTTACCGCTTATCGCTCGTCACCTGACCGACACGTTAGTTCGATGTTTCGTGTCATCAAGCTACTCGCATGCGCCGTCATCACTATAGTCGCAATAAATCTCACCACCTAAACTATTCGATTTTATTTTCGACTTGGTCCGACCTCCTATTGATTGGACCAAGGAAACGAAATTCTATCTGTGTCTATCGGCACACATGACACCGTCTCACGAAACGGAAGTAATATGTGAGAAACATGGTGGATACGCCGCTGGTACTTCCTATATATAAATGTTTTGATCATATTAACGAACTTCCGTTGGAAGGTGCCAAGTGGGGCTCGATGCTAAATTGTCTTTTCAAACGGTTAAAACTGATTTTTTATAAAACTTTTATTAAAACCATGGGACAAGTGAAATTCCTCACAACATGGGAGTTAACATCGACTCAGCTTAACTCCATGCCCAAGAGGAGCTTTCATGAGTCCAAATTTTTCCTAAAAACCTTTTTGCAATATCAAAAAACAAGACTGTCTTGAGACGTTAGTTCAACATCGAGTTCAATTGAACACATGTCGTAAGAGAGTTTTCGTAACCCCAGTTTTCATTTGCGAACTCCTTAAAATGTGTGTAAAACCTAAACTTCCTTGCAACGTTGGGTTACATCGACTCAGTTGACTTTACGTTAAAAAGGAAAATTTTCAAGATTTTCATCCAAAATTCCTTTTGGGATAACTAAAAACGAACGTCTCTTGTAACGTTGGTTAACGATCGACTCAGTTAACCCTACATCACGAGAAACCCTGCAAGCTCTTTAAAATTACAATCGCATCGAGCTAACGAATTCTACGCAACACGGGGTACTTTGGAACGCCAACTCGTGGGATATTACTTTCGTCTTTACGTCGCCTTTCCGCTATCGCAATCGATCTCTCCTATTCGAAACGCTCTCGTTATTAACTCTCGGTCAAATCACTCGCTGTATCGCTACTTACGTAAGATCAAACCTCAAAAGTCTACCTATTGGATTAATTTCGGGACGAAATTTCCTAAAGTAGGGGAGACTGTAACAACCCGCACTTTCGTGCGTCGTTACTACTCGATATACTCGTTACGCCTAGCACCAGAGATTCGGATCATAATGTAACAATATCGCATACATCGCAATTCGAGGGATAAAATCGCATATTTTCGAAATACAATATCGCTATACTATACCACATCGCAAACACTAAAACTCACGATGACACTGAATGAGGACCTATTCTACCCTCCTCGGTGGCCGTGATGTGTCGAAACGCAGATAATTAACGCTAACAACGACTCTCGGGTGAGTGGTACCCCGTTAATCATTGTGGCACAACACACAATAACGTTCGCGATGACATCGAGAAAGGACCTATACTACCCTCCTTGATGGCCGTGAAGCGTCACTAATAATCGCATCTCGAATCGAAAACCGAATGTTAATTATCGAAACTTTGAATTATGGATACGTAAATACGACCCCTAGTGATATACATACATATATAATAGTAATATAATAATGATATAAAAAGCGCGTACTTCGAAAACTATCGAAACGATCAAAAAAGGAGAAATTCACCGCACCGGGGTGGCCATCCGGATGGACAGCCTCATCCGAACGGATAGCCATCCGACCCAAAAACCACTTCAGCCTCATTTTGCCTATAAATAGCATGTCACATCACTGTTCAAGTGATGTGACAGCTCCCACTCGACCAAGCACGCTCAAGGACCCATTTCTCTTGATTCCTCGCGATTCCGGTAAGATTTCGACCTAAAACTTGTACTTCTATGATCTACACTCAATTCTACATCATTCTATCTTTCAAAACTCAATTTCTAACCGTGAAATCTACTGATTTGAGGTGTTTTAAGGTGATGTCACCAAGAGTTCATATGAACTTCAAGTTGTGACCTCATCCCACCATAAACGACTCAGATCTGGGTGATTTCCACATGTTTTGATAACAAATCTCACCTAAATCTATGTATTTAACCAAGGCACTGTGCGATTTCGAGTTAAACATGAGAAACCGTCAAGAACGGCCAGATCTGATGGAACGGGGTGATTCCCGGCCGTTAGAACGGGTCGGAACTGGTGGAATTTCAATTGTTAATACGAAATTACACTGTCCCAGTAAAAACCGCATGTATTCCCTCCAAGAACACTCAAAAACAGTGATCGGAACGTTAAAATAGACGTGTCATCCGAACGGATCACATGTCATCCGAACGGATGACAGCAAGTTGACCAGTCAGCAGGTTATACGATCCGAACAGGTACCATCCGATCCTAGCTCAGGTCATCCGATCGGATAGCCTGTCATCCGACCGGATGACAGCCATCCGACCCAGATCCATATGTCATCCGATCGGATGAGCCCATCCGAACGGATGAGCACCATCCGACCAGATAGCTGACTTTTCGATGCAATTCTCGCTTACCCGTACATCGTTTACTATATCTTTCAATGATTAACGCAGACGTACTCGCAACCGACCCTAACAAGTTGTATTCTCGCTAAATACGCACTGTGAGTATACTTGAACCCTTTTTAATCGCATTTTGGGTGTAACATATGTTTCTAACAAATCGAACTTATCAAACGAACTATTCAATCAATCGAATTATCACTTGCGAATAACTGTTATGCATAGATATACGTGATGCTAGTTGCATATGTGCTAGGGCTTATACTCGCGACGTCCCACCATGACTAGTATAGAACTATTGCGCCCGACGGGGTCTAGTTTGCCATCGCATATTCGAGCATCGAGGACTTGGTTGGTAGTATCAGCTTTGTGAGTATATATGTCGTGTGTTACGTTTATGCATGTGGAAATTCGCTACACGTTTTAATCTATTACGCTATACATATCAAACCTGTATACTCGCCAATACTTTTGTATTGACAAATATTTTAACGTATGTTGCAGGTTAGATCGCAGACTATATCAAATCAAGCTAGGAGGTCTAGAAACTCAACTAAAATCTAGGTTGTCGGATTTGTATTGTTCGAGAGGACAAGAAATATGTGATAACTTATGTGATTGTATTATTTGTTAGTATGGGATAACGAATGTATTAAATATTATCGCAATATAGTTGTTATGGATTCTCTTGAGCAATCTGATTCGCCTAGTGCCGCGCCCCGATGATTCCGCCATCGGTTGGGGTGTGACACAACGCGCGGGTTTCCCACTAGTACACTATAAAATACCCACTAGTTCATACACTTTTTTATAAAAAAAACTCTCACACACCATCAAACTTTGTCTCTACTACTTCTACAATTTACAAAAATATGAACCCATTCTGACCCCCATTTGGTGTCCCCTCAAGACCCGTGAACCCGAACACAACCCAACCAAAAAGTTTAACGAGATGCAAGCGGCGAGGCAAATGGAAAAGGACATTGAGTTTTTGTCCAAACCGATCGACCACCTCCAAGGCGACGCATTGATTCTTGCGCAAATGCATCGCCAAAAAATTCGGGAAAAATACGGACTCTAGATCATCATCGTTTTTTAACTTTATTTTTTTATTTTCGTTTTTTTATTATGTTTTTTTTTTTTTTCTAGTAGTGTAATATATTTTTTTAAATTAATGAAGTATTTTTAGTTTTAAATTTAAAAAAAATAAATAATTGTGTAATGATTGCATGGGTGTTATTCGGTATTATTCCCACTATGGAACTTTTGCAATAACACCCAATAATGCCCCCATGCTGTCTGGGCTGCCACATGGTAGAAAACGCCCCATGGTGGGGGCATTATTAGGTTAACGACTACGCATGGTCTAATATCGGGCTGTTTGACAACTTCTGAATGGGTAAGTGCTAAACCAGTAAGAGGTCTGAACTATTAAGAGACAGTATAATGCTTAACTATTCAGAGACAAATATCTGACCAATTCAGATAAGAGGTCTTAACCATTAAGACTTAGTATAAATGCTTAATCATTCAAAAACAAATGTCTGAATCATTCAAACATCTGCTCGCGAAACAAACAGTCAGAATCATTAAGTGCTAAACTAGTAAGATGTCTGAATCATTAAAAGCTAAACAAACAGCCTCGATTACGTCAACTGTGTTAAGACTCTTGAACAATATTATTAACTTTACAAACACATATTTTACTAGCAAAATTGAACTTTTATAAAACATTTTGAAGTTTATAGAAGGTTGTTTTAATCAAACTATGACCGGGATGAATCTTTTTTTAAGTTGATATAACAACATAAACTTCCGTTCAGTGGCGAAGCTTGACCTGAATGACGCGTGGGGGGGGGGGTCAAAAACGTATTTACCCAAAAAGATTTATAGAACCGGGGGTCAAAAACGTATATACCCAAAATTTTCTATACGAAAACTACATATATAACACTACTGAGCGAAAAGTTTGGGGGGTCGGACGCCCCTTCCCGCCCCTTCTATACTTCGCCCATGTTTCCGTTGACAAAGACAATCAGACTAAAATGGTAAAATGTTAAGCTTTTAGGACCATCTACCTTTAATTTGGATTTTTTTTTTCTTTTTGTCTTGACATACCAATGATGCAAATCATGCAATGTGCCCTTTTAATTTATATGTATAATTGATGTTGTCAACTCTAACATTAAATATAGGTAATATCAATGGTTTTTAAGTGTATAAAAAATACTAAGATACAACACGTTCGATTTATTTGGATTAAAGAAATACCCATGTTTCATTAATTTTTAATCTTAAATATTTTTAATAGATTTAGCTTTTCGAATCTATAAGTTAAATTATAAAATGAATTTTTGAAACCGTTTAATAAATTGTTAACTACAACAATTCTAACTCATTATAATGGTGCACCCAACTTTCTATATTTGACTCGTTAGTGTAACTGGAACAAGTTTCAATACACATGTATTCAACAATGTGTTGTACATGTGTCCAACTCCAATTTTGATTCACTACCATAATGGGTTTTGATGTAAATGTGTCATTGTGTGTCAAACCAATTACAACAATCCATCCAGTTTGTTTGATTTGCTGCTATAATAAGTTTAGATAAAAAGTATTTAGTGATACGTCTAACTAATACAACGATGGTTCCACTTTTCATTAAACTAATGTTGTAATAAGCTTTTGTATATTGTATGTGGATGCGGAATGATAGGTTGTATAACCAAGGTTCCCTCAACTTGTCCAAGATTATAAAAGAGATAAAGATCCTAAGTTTTTTGTGGATCAGAAGTCGATCGAGGGCTGTTTCAGTCACGTGGGATTTATGGAGGAAGTTTGACTTGTCTTGTTTTGGATAATGTTGTGCTTTGTGTTGTCTATTGTTGTTTGTTGTGATGATTGCTGGTGGATTTTGGTTTATATGGTGTTTTTAGTCTAGCAACTTGCTAGGCTTTTGGTGGAAATGATATTCTTTCGTTTGCTGTTAAAAAAAAGCTTTTGTATACAAAGATGCACCCACTTCATAAATTCGTTGGTGAAGGATATCCAGCTAAGTTAGAAGAGGCAATGAACTAAGGAAGCAAGCGCACTCATAAATGGGTAGCATGAAACATTTATCTTCGGTGTCAACATTTTAAATTTCTTTTTTGTGCTTTATCCAGTAAAAAGCTGGACCGACCTTTTGAAAATAC
The DNA here is from genome assembly GCA_030545235.1 of Helianthus tuberosus. Taxonomy (NCBI): domain Eukaryota; kingdom Viridiplantae; phylum Streptophyta; class Magnoliopsida; order Asterales; family Asteraceae; genus Helianthus; species Helianthus tuberosus. The sequence continues at coordinate 32,406,768 of CM060405.1, forward strand.
ACAAAAGTTAAAAAGGTTTTTCATCATAGAATAAAAAATTCACGTGTTTCTTTTTTTGATTGGACTTGAATAATATGAATTTGAACCGCATGCATATTTATATGTGTAGTTAATCACGTAGTCATTGTAATCATTTATATTATAATGTATATCAAAATAATAATTATACCTTATTAAAAATAGTTGGTAATTGTTGATGAACCGTATTAACCTTAGTAACTACTAAAGATTTCTCCTTGGGTGTATATAAAGTGATGATTAGAGAGGGTTAAAGGTAAGACTCTTATCATAACATCACAAATTTCGACCTCCTCTCTCTCCCACGATCTCAAGTTCTTTTTTTGAACTCCTAAATCCCGTTACTCATATACACTCTAAACGGGAACCGGATCAAGCTGATTATCATGTCTACCTCGACGGTTGCATCAGTTTCTCTGAATTATCTGCTGACCTGAATGCTGTAAAAGGTATAATATTTACATGTTTTCCATTATGTACTTACAGAACTAATCAACATGTGGTATTGGTGCATATGTTACTAAAAATAGTTATGTTTGTTTTCCCCAAATATGGAATTAAAACTGGAAAACAAAAGGTTTGATGAAAAATGTTTTAACACATGATGTTCACGTTTTTCAGCATTATAAAAAATCCAAACTCTTGATGAAATAGAAAACTACACACTAAAATACGTTTAAGGTTCTGATTCCAGATGAAAATTGTATAAAATTATTTGAAGGTGTTCTTCGTGTTCGTCATAGGATTCGAAAACTTATTAATATTATGGATGAATCGATCAAAAAGATTGTGTTTTTTTCCTAGTTTTGATTAAATTTTACCCGTAATATTTTCAAATTGTGATATGGTCTATCAATAAAAATATTTCGAAATCTAGGATAATTATTATTAAAGCTTAATTTTAGGAAACATTATTATCTCTTAAATTTTCAAAATAATCCATAATTGTCATAGTTCAAATAAGAGATAACTTGGTAATTTTTGAAAATTAACTCGCTTTTATAGAAAACTCAACATAACTAGAGAACTCATAAAAACTCGACACAAGATCATTTTTCTCTAGAAAACTCATTTTTGTAGAGAACCCATAAAAACTCAAGAACTCAAAGCTAGAGAACTCGAAAACCTAAAGTACTCGGAAAAACCCAAAGAACTCGAAAACTAGAGAACTCATAATTTTTAGAGAACTCGTAACTTAAAGAAAACTCAATTATCGAGAAGGCAATTATCTGGAGAACCCAGTGAGCTGGCATTTCGTAAACATTACTGCTCGAACTATTATCATGAACTATTATTGTGAAATAAATTTTGGTCGCACTAACTCGTGGTATAACCAAGGTTCCCTCAACTTGTCCAAGATTATAGAAGGGATAGAGATCCTAAGTTTTTTGTGGAACAGAAATCGATCGGGGTGTGTTTCAATCACCTGGGATTTATGGAGGAAGTTTGATTTTTCTTGTTTTGGATAATGTTGTGGTTTGTGTTGTTTGTTGTGATGCCTTCTGGTGGATTTTGGTTTGTATGGTGTTTTTAGTCTAGCAACTTGCTAGGATTTTGGTGGAAACGATATTCTTTCGTTTGTTGTTATTAATTTTTTTTTTTTTTTTTGTATACAACGATGCACGCATTTCATAAGTTCGTTGGTAAAGGCCATCAACTAAGTTAGAAAAGACAATGAACTAAGGAAGCTGGCACACTCATAAATGGGTAACATGAGACTTTTTTTTTTATGAAACGTATACTTCATTAACGAAACCGCCGACCCAAACCGGGCCGACAAAACAAACAACACAAGAGACTTACATATTTACAAAAGAGCACCACTCCCCCTAATCAATCCCTTTACACTTAGATCTATTCGAGAACCATAAGAATCCTAACGCCTTAATTTCGCTTAAAATACTATCTAACTTTACCGGGGTGTTCGAAAATAAGAAATTGTTTCTAGCACGCCATAAACTCCAACACACGATCATAGTGATGCCATGGACTGCTTCCTTCTTTCTCTCTGACGCCCGAAGACTCGCATGAATACCGAGAAGATCCGAGATCGAAAAAGCGAAAATGTTTGGGATTTTGCACCAAGACGACACACCATTCCAGACGATAGAAGCAACATTGCAGGAAATAAACAAGTGTTCCGATGTTTCTTCGTCGGAGCCGCAAAGCGGGCATGTGGGGTCTTCAATTGGGATATTCCTTTTCCTTAAAGCTTCACTGGTAGGAAGCTTATCCATCTCCATTCTCCAAGCATGTATGCTACATTTAGCCGGAACCCAATGACACCAATCGAGGATGAACCTGTCACCTGCCTCGAACTCGACCTTAATGAGACACTTAACCAATTTAACGGAAAATTCTCCAGTCGAACTAGCTTGCCATTCCCACCTATCCTTCCTGTCGGTAATCTGGACATTGTTTATGTTGGAAATTTTAGTGAAAATGAGTTTTTCACTAAATATTTTGGACATCAATAATATTTATATATGAATCGACTAAAAGGCAAAAGTGACTAGTAAGTCAAGAAACACGTTAGAACAACCGATCTCAATTTAAATTGTCGTTGGTGACTTAGCGAAGTCAAAGATAATTTTGGATCCAACAACCAGTGGGTTGATAAGAGATCAGGTTGTGGAATGGGACTAAAGCCATGGAAAAAGGTACATGAGGGAAACCTGACCTAGTTGACTGGAGATCCCAAGATCTAGGTTCAATAGGCCAACTTAATCATGAACCGAAGGGTAGTCACTGTGGGGGCATAGCTAATATATATGTTTATATATAAGCTAGTGTATATGTTCACATATCCCCCTAAAACTATAAAAGGGTGTTTAAATACGTCCTAGTCCATTCCTATAATATCCAGTGACATTGTTGTGAGGCTAAGCATACTGTGCGGTTAAATGATTCGTGTAAATCATAATGAACCATAATGCTTTTAATGATTTAAAGGGAAATCACTATGTTGGAGAGAAGTGTGGTCGCTTCGAATGGAATTATGGCATAATTCCTAGAGCTCCCGCAGAACCAGGAAAGTGCTCCATGACCATTATTGGAGACGAAAATAAGGAGATGGCCCGGCTAGGGAAAGTATTGTGTGAATGTATATTGTCGTTTACACAAATGGGGGGTTGTTCAAGGACATCACGTCTACAAAACCCTAGTAGGCTAAGTATGCTTCACAAAGGAAGGTTCAAAGGCTACACCTACCTATCATGCAATACTCGACTGTCGAGTTTTCATCGGGGAATTTTGTGTGTTTTAATCGATCTCCATTCATGTGGGGGATTGTTGGAAATTTTAGTGAAAATTAGTTTTTCACTAAATATTTTGGACATCAATAATATTTATATATGTGTTGTATAAATAATTATTTATGGTTTGTGTTCAAACTATATCCAAATAGAGCTGAGATGAATGAGATATCGAAACTTGAAGTTGTATGTTTGGAAAAACAAAGATAAGAAAAATGGATTGAGATTTGTCATCTTGTCCCACGTCGGTGGAATGACAAAACTTAAAGTGGTATATAAGGAGGAGCACTCCTTGAAGGCAAACACTAGTAGGGACCCAAAGGGTCGCGCCCGCACATATGTGCGCGTGACATGAGCTATAGGCCCAATGTGGTGCACTTTGAACTTCGCATACCGCCTTTGTATTTTTGCCCATGAGCGCGTGGTCAGATACATGGCGGGTACGCTTATGGCGCACCCTTGGGTGGCATAGGCGGATGCCATGGCATGTCACATGTCGATGCGGCACGAGCTACTTAGGCTCATGGCGCACGCCATTGACTAGGGCGGAGAGTGCAGGTGGTGCACGAGTATGGATGGTGCATGACCATGTGGCGTCCTGGTATGCGGAGTGGCATCCATGTGGCGCACGACTCCTTTTAGACGCGGGTCTGACTGTGGTGCACATTTGTACGCGCGATATGGTTCAGCCAGTCAACTCGGTCTTCACCGGTTACTAGAATGTCATGAATTTACATGACAGTTACATTTGACCACTTTAATTCTGTTTTAATACAATTGAAACATGTTTATTACAAGATTGATTACCTTGTAATTAAAACATTAATTCCATTTAAATCTTGTTTATTAGAAGATTTATTGCCTCGTTAATTATAGAATTAAAGGCAAGGATTGTTTCAATTTTGTGAATGTGCATATATATGAACCTTGGGTTCATAGTTTGGAGATACGAGATGAGAGGATCTCATAAAAACTATTAGAAACATTCACAACATATTTTAGAGGAGTACTCTAAAAGATATACAACTCCTTTTCATTATTTTTACATAACACCAAATTATACCCGGTGTAATCTCGGGCGCGAGAGCCATCTCCGGCAGTACAACTACTGCTTCGGTTGTTGTATCCTGGAAACAGACCGTCTGAGAGGAGAGGCGAAATCTGTTTTAAGGGCCCCGTGTCTAACACGATCCTCAACCAAAGCCGTCAATGACAGTTTGTACATTCTTGCGGCGGAGGTTTATACAAGATGGTGCGGTTGAAGTTCTTCCTAAGAAGTTGGCTTGAATCAAGATTGGTACAATTAAATTGTATTTTATTTTCGTTTATTTAATTTTTGTAACCGGTATTGTACTAGAAGAATTTCCCACAAATAACGAGAGTCTCGTTATTATTTATTTTATTAATATTTTTAATAAAAAGTGAACCTAGTTCCTACAATTTTAAAACAGACTTTCGTGAAGATTGTTGCTGCAATCTTAAATCTCTTCTCTACGAGGATTTAGGTTCACGAAAGTTAAAATATTTAACGGGATTTTTGTTAAAATCTTGAAAATATTTTTTGAGAAATATTTATTTAGTACAATGAGTCGGATTAATTTTATGATTGGAGTACAATATTTAATCCGAATACCGGGTTGCAAAACGACTGTTTTGATTCAGGTTTTAAAGTTCATGGGTTTTTTGTTCGTGTTTAGATAAACCGAACCATATACAAAATAATATGTATTTCAATATGTTTTTGAAATACTAAAAGTTTCTAATGAGCGTATTAGAAATATATATTTTGTAGCCGCATACAAATTAAATGTTTGTAACATTTAATTTATTTATTACAAGCTTGTTAGTAACCATAATTGAATATATTTATGTTGGCTTTAAAAGTCATGAAATATATTTATTTTCTAATGAGCATACTAGAAAATAATTATTTTTTAAAATAACTAGTTTTAATATCTTCTAACGAGCGTGTTAGAAACGTTGTTGAAAGAATAACAAAAGTAAAACTTTTTATATCTCTAACGAGCGTGTTAGAATTTTATAGAATAATAAGTTTTAATATCATCTTTTATATCTAATGAGCGTGTTAGATACGATGATTGTGTAAAACTAGCTTGTAAAAGACGACTATATTTTCTAACGAGAGTGCTAGAAATATAACGTTTAGATTTTCTAACGAGCATGTTAGAAAAGATTATTATTTTAAATAATTACCGACGAGCGTGTTGGAGCCAATTATTTTTGATAATAAACCTTGTAATAGTTTCGTCTAAACTATTAAATTTCTAATGAGCGAGTTAGAAACGGATTTTTTCCACATACGTTTAAACGATTTTTATTTGTTTATTTCTAATGAGCGTATTAGAAATAGTTTATATATTTTTTTAATAAACTTCAAAACAAATTTTGTAATCGATTATTTCTAACGAGCGTGTTAGAAACGATTTAAGGAGTTTGATAGTTGTTTATTTTCTAACGAGCGTGTTAGAAACGATTTAACGACTTTGTCAATTGTTTATTTCTATCAAGCTGGTTAGAAAACGTTTATTTTATATAAACCAAAAATGGCTTGTGGTAATAAATAATCGTCTAATTTTCTAATGGGCGTATTAGAATTAGTTTATCTTAAAACCAACTATTTTAACGATTTGCAATCGTTAATTTCTAACGAGCGGGTTAGAACCGGGTTAACTATGATAAACTATTTAAGATGATTTGTAATCGTTTATATATATTTTCTAACGAGCGTGTTAGAAAAGACTTGTGTTTATTTCTAACGAGCATGTTAGAAAACGTTCATATAAATAAACAAAAAATGAATAATTGTATTCGTTTTATTTCTAACGAGCGCGTTAGAAGTGGTTTACTTTATAAAAACCGAATATTTCGAATGTTGTTCAACATTTAAATTCTAATTAGCATATTAGAATTGGTTATCATACAAACCACTCATTTTAACGATTGGTAATCGTTATTATCTAACAGCGGTTAGAAATGGTTTGAATATGATAAACTAATTATTAAAACGATGTGTATTCGTTTTATTTTCAAACGAGCGAGTTTGAAATTGTTTTATTTAATAAACTATTATAAGGTTTTGATTTGTAATCAAAACATAAATATATAGTTTAATATTAAAACACTTGCAAAAACGAGAAATGTTTTGAACGAATAAAACATGTCTTTGCGAATTACAAATGATTCGATACTTCCATGAGAAGTATAACGTCTTCAACCATATAATAGTCTCGGATAGACTATTTGGTGAAAAACAACTCGATGTTGTTATAAATATAATAAGTTGCTCAACTACTTGCAAGTAGTTAATTGTAAACAACTTTATATTTTGGACAACTTGTGATTATTCAAGTTTAGAGTTTCAAGACGAAACAAGTTATACGTGTTCCATTGAGGGAGTACCTCAAACATGACAGAACAATGTAATTGCGCTTATTTCGTTCTAAAGTATTGAAAATAATAACACTTTGGGATTTGATGTTTAGATATCAGTGGTGTATCCGTTATTTTGGACTACTAATAAGTTGTCAATAGGATACACATTTTGATACAAAGTGTAAAAACTAATTTACACAGGCACAACGAGCGGGTTGTGATAATGACTTATGTAATAAGTCACAAATTAAACATCAAACGTATAACGAGTTCGTGAGAAACGTGGTGCATGGTTTGAGATGAAATGCACGAAAACAAGATATGTCATCTAATGTTGAGAGGATCAACATGGAAATGCACATGTAAGTTTTCAAAGAATATAACATATGAAAGAAATATATGTTATTATTGTAAATGATTTTAATAAATTTGGCAAATTTATTAACGGAAATTTACAATAGTGATGGACTTGTAGATGCTTCTACCACCATCAATGTTGTTTAAACTATGTGGAGGCTTGGTCCTCAATTTGGGAGAGTATCCCAATACATGGTATTAATGAAACAACAACGTAAATGTATATATCACTATAGGTATTCGTGAATGCTTTGTTGTTGAGAGTCAATCTAATTGACTATATCTCAAGACTCAAGTGATTTTATACAAAGATCTTTCATCAAAGTGACTTGGATTAAGACTTATGTTTAAGTCTTTAGGAACTCAATGGTGAAGCCTTGGAGATAAAAAGGCAAACGAGTTATGATCCTAATGGATGAAGTTAACTATGGTTTTGATGCCTTCCTAAAACCGATGGTTTTGGAATGGTGAAATAAAATTTCATTATTGTGTCTAAACTAAGAAATGAATGTTCGGAAGAGATAGTGCATTATCTCTTAAGGCTGTGAAGAATCAGAATGATGCATCTTCTGTTCACATGCTAGAGTATTGTGGTCTAAAGCATGCTAGACTAATACTTGTTAATTTATATGCTCGAAGGAGATTAAATTAACTTTAAACATTCAAAATATGTGATGACACAAGAATGAATTTTGTGCTAAACAAAACTATAAATATAACTTCATTAAAATGCAAGCAATGTGGGGGGAGAATGCCATTTAAGAAACAAACCCTTTAGGGTATGAAGAAATGGTAGTTGAGAAGCTTTCTCAAACTCGAAATGAAAGGGAGAACCTTTCATCACCCCATTTGGATGTTATCCAATTACACTTAAATGTGGGGGTGACTTGCATTTGAATGTGGAAATGGGAGTTGAGAAGCTTTCTCAAACTCGAAATGAAAGGGAGAACCTTTCATCGCCCCATTTGGATGCTATCCAATTACACTTAGATGTGGGGGTGACTTGAATATATTGCAAATGCATGACCAAGTGGAGTACACAATGGTTATATGGAGTCAGTCGAGTAGATTGGACTCGAATGCCAATTGGTTAGATTCAAAATCTAGTAAGATGTCAGTCATGACCAATGTTTTCAGAACCGGACCGGATGTCGAACCGGTCTTCTTACCGGTTCAATGGTCCGACCAGTCCAACCGGTCGGACCGGACGTAAGAACCGGAAGGTATCGTAAATATTATAAAAAATAATAGGCTTCACATGAGCCCATTTTTACATATATAATCAGCAAGGCTTTATATGAGCCCATTTTCATTTATTTAACCTTTTTAACAAAGCCCAAATTCTATTATTATATCTCAATATTTTATTAGGTTAGAAGTTCAAAGTGTACTGCTCTTTTCTTCTACCTAGGCAACCTTCCAGATCTTATCTATGTTCTCTCTGTTAGCCACACTTATCATAGTCCATTATGAAAATCAAAGGGTCTTGATGCAGATAAAAGGCTGATATCGTGTGGATTAAAGATCGCAGGTTGGTTATTGAAGGCATTTGTTGGATTTCTTTGTTGTTTATCGATGTTTTTTGTCAGATCTGTGCAAAATGAAGCCTTGTTCCATTATTTCCGGTTGAACCTCCGTTCCCGGTTCACCGGTTTGACCGCAAACCGCCCCTAACCGGCCGGTCCTTTGTAAAACCGATTAACTAAGCAGAAACGGGCCGCTTCCTTCGACGATCCCCGGTCGGACCGGTTCGACCGGCCGGTCCGGTCCGGTTTTGAAAACGTTGGTCATGACACACCAAAGGCATGGTGAAAACGTGTTTAGCCATGAATTGAGTTTCATGTCATTCTAAAGACAAGGTACATAACTGGATCCAAGTTGAGATCACAAGTTATAAGTCTTATGAATCGACTAAAAGGCAAAAGTGACTAGCAAGTCAAGAAACACGTTAGAACAACCGATCTCAATTTAAATTGTCGTTGGTGACTTAGCGAAGTCAAAGATAATTTTGGATCCAACAACCAGTGGGTTGATAAGAGATCAGGTTGTGGAATGGGACTAAAGCCATGGAAAAAGGTACATGAGGGAAACCTGACCTAGTTGACTGGAGATCCCAAGATCTAGGTTCAATAGGCCAACTTAATCATGAACCGAAGGGTAGTCACTGTGGGGGCATAGCTAATATATATGTTTATATATAAGCTAGTGTATATGTTCATATATCCCCCTAAAACTATAAAAGGGTGTTTAAATACGTCCTAGTCCATTCCTATAATATCCAGTGACATTGTTGTGAGGCTAAGCATACTGTGTGGTTAAATGATTCGTGTAAATCATAATGAACCATAATGCTTTTAATGATTTAAAGGGAAATCACCTATGTTGGAGAGAAGTGTGGTCGCTTCGAATGGAATTATGGCATAATTCCTAGAGCTCCCGCAGAACCAGGAAAGTGCTCCATGACCATTATTGGAGACGAAAATGAGGAGATGGCCAGGCTAGGGAAAATATTGTGTGAATGTATATTGTCGTTTACACAAATGGGGGGTTGTTCAAGGACATCACGTCTACAAAACCCTAGTAGGCTAAGTATGCTTCACAAAGGAAGGTTCAAAGGCTACACCTACCTATCCTGCAATACTCGACTGTCAAGTTTTCATCGGGAAATTTTGTGTGTTTTAATCGATCTCCATTCATGTGGGGGATTGTTGGAAATTTTAGTGAAAATGAGTTTTTCACTAAATATTTTGGACATCAATAATATTTATATATGTGTTGTATAAATAATTATTTATGGTTTGTGTTCAAACTATATCCAAATAGAGCTGAGATGAATGAGATATCGAAACTTGAAGTTGTATGTTTGGAAAAACAAAGATGAGAAAAATGGATTGAGATTTGTCATCTTGTCCCACATCGGTGGAATAACAAAACTTAAAGTGGTATGTAAGGAGGAGCACTCCTTGAAAGCAAACATTAGTAGGGACCCAAAGGGTCGCGCCCGCACATATGTGCGCGTGTGTAACACCCGTCTGGTTTTATTAATATTTTAATAATAAGATACACATTTTTATGCTAAAATGTGACTTTACAAAAAACTTGTTATACCAACATTCCCAAATGTTTACAACATTTCAAAAACAATTTATAAGTGTTTACATAATTCACATATAACAACACAAATCAAGATTTGACGCGGAAGCTTCTTTTAACGTGTGTTCGGTTCTTGCTCGCCGCTTGATCTTCATCCGGATTAGGTCCATCTTCACCTACGGTCAAAACCATGTAAATAATTAGTTTTGACACTTTAATAATCGAGTATAAACAAGTTCCGAGCTTAAACGTAACAAAACAAGAAAAATCCACACTGCTGGGCGATGGCGCTATGCCACGGGGTGCTCGTGTGACGCCACCACCCATCGCGTCGCGCGATGGGTTTCATGCCTAGCCGTGGCGCTACGCCATGGTCTTGTTTCGACAGATTGTTGTTGCTGGTGCTGCATAATTCCCAACAAGATTCGATTTCACGGAAACGAGCATAACTCACTCATTTTTAATCCGTTTTACCCGATTATTTTTCCTATGTGTCCGTAATTTAATTCTCCATCTTATGGAGTTAAAATCCAACATCCGACATAATAAGTTTTGAGACTTCTAACCTTCGACCCATTACCTTTTTACCAAATTTTAACCCGTTTATGCTTTTTATCAAACAAACATATTTGTTTGATCCATATTTCACATGCACCTCTTCAAATTAATGTTATCTACCATGTTAGGTTCTAATCACAGGTTTCTTACACAATTTAAACCCGTTTTCGCTCGTATGCTTATTTTGACCCGTTAAGGGTATTTAAGCACCTTAAAGCTTGAAATCGCTTTCATTCATTTCTAGCATCTTATTCCTACATTTCTTATCAAGTAGTCTTCCACCACAACTGTATTTGTGTTGTATTAAGTGTGGAAATTTCTAAACTCCGAGTTTTACCCTTCGAATCATTATTTTACGGCAAAGACTATTATAGAGTCAAATGACTAAGGATTCACATCTTTCGCTTTTGTATACTCATTCTAAGTGTTTAATTATGCATACTACTCTTTTCCGAACAACCTTTATGGGTCGTTCGCTCGATTTAGCTTACAAGGGAATTTTGGTCCATTTAGTCCTTTCATTAACATAAAGGACTTTTAAAAGCATTTTCGACCCAAAAGCCATGTTTTCAAAAGGTCATTATGTTTTCAAAACACAACGATCATCATATGAATCATTCGGTTTGCTTATTAAGGTAACCAAATGTCTATATGACTGCATTTAACTATCAAGGAGCCTCTAGTTCCTATTGAGTAGTTAATCTATATTATACATACCTGACTCGGATCAATATATATATTGACCCGTTTCGATACATTGCCTTAGTAACCGCTAAGTAATAGCGATGTAAGTATCCATTTGATATTGTTAGACCCTAAATCGTAAATGAAAAAAGTCACGGCGGAAATTCGTACCGTAAAAATTTCGTTCGTTACAAACACCTTGTCCCTCTTAAATTCATTTTTAAGGTTAATTCTTTTTCAATAAATACATTTATTATACTCGTTTATAATAAGAAAACATAACCTAGCTTCATCTGTTACGTACTCAACACTCCCGTATAATCTATCTTGTGACTCGGTCTTCGATCGCTCCTCTTCAGAATGATAATCTGGCTCAACAACCTGCACTCACCAAATACATACCAGACATTAATACACTTTATCAATATGTACGATTCTTAACCATTAATTATTTACATCCCATTCTTCCTTTACATTAAACATTTCTTCCCGCGTACCTCACCTCTGGTGAGTCTTCGATACTGTACCCGCATTACAACTAAAACTCCAGGTACACGAATAACCACGTAAAACTTAACCATACTGAATAACTTACATACCTGCCTAAACTTCATACATAATATTTCCATGCATACTTACGTTCACACGCGCACACACACCTACTTGCATACATACACACACACATTCCTGCCAACCTACATGCATACTTACATATAACCACATCTTTATCATTATATACGTATCTACATCCACACCTACATACATCATTACGTACACCCATGATATTATACCTATATACATACAAAATCCCCAATTGCAACATACCGAACTAATACACGCCTACTCTCAAACATACCCTCATATATCCCCGTATACTTTCTTACGTACTTATAAACATGCACACATACCTATCAAGTATGTACATACACTTAAATTCATAAAAACGTAAGTTAAACTAGTCGTACGTAACTTAAAACGCGTTTAAACAAGTTCCCAAGACAAAACGAGGCACGAAAAACGATTTTCGGAGAAACTGCACCCGTCGCGCGACGCGACGGGCCGTCGCGCGACGCGACCCCCCTAAAAAGACAGAAAGTTGCTGCTGCTGATCTGCAGATTCTCAACACGATCCGGTTTTACGGAAACGAGCATAACTCTCTCATTTTTGATCCGTTTTACCCGATTCTTTTTCCTACGTGATCGTAATTTAATTCTCCATCTAATGAAACTAAAATCCAACATCCGACTTAACAAAATTGCAGACTTTTAACTCTTCGGCTTATTACCCTTTTACCATTTCGACCCGTTCATGCATACATCAACATAACTTGTTCATTTTACCATAACCTCTTATAAACATAATAATATCAGTGACGTCTATCATAAATTCCTAAATTCTTGGATGTCTTGCATCCTCTTAACACCTTATCGTTCATATGCTTATTTTTTACCCGTTAAGGGTATTCGCGCATTAATTGGTCTTACGACTAACCACACCAAAATCCCCACTTCCATACTTGTCCAAAACATTACACTAATCGAATAACTTGTTTCTAAGCTACTTTTAAGATCGTTTGCCGCAAAACACCCATCAAGGGCATTTTGGTCAACTTTAATCCCTTCATTTACGACAAAGGACTTTAACACATATTTGACCTCAAACATCATGTTTAATTTAATTAAACCACTTTATTACTTAATTGTACTAAGAAGTGATTACGGAAATCACTTACCTTATGTGTCCGTGCTCGTATCCGATTCCTTGCCTCCTCTTGACTCGTTAGCCTTTCCTGCTTGAGTCCGTCTTGACCTGATTCCTATACTCTCTTTTCATCAAAATCACGCTCTTATTAGCATATGCATTCGTACATGTTAACAATCATATCACTCGCATATTTCACACTTAACTTTCATTAATCATTTCTAACAAACATAATTCATATAATCATATCCATATGCGTTTAAACTCATGTAACTCATCATGTCATTACATTTAACACGGATTGCTATAACATGTACCATACGACTTCCCATAAACCTATATTTATGACAACGAGTCAACTCATGTTTCTTATTCTTAGTTGACTTTCAAAAGTCAACTATTAACCATATGTAACTATCGACTTATCAACATATACCCGTAACATCATAATCGACTATACGGACGACACTATATACATTTTATCATTCACTTGATGTAAGTACTACCTTTTAAGCATAACGTACAACTTATTCATGCATAAATCTTCTAAACGCTTACATAACCCATCAAAACCTACTACTAACCGTCATGGATCATTCCCAAATGAACATCAATCATATCATCATCATTTTTCTCCTAATTCATCTAACAAGAGTTCATCATACCCACATAATACATCATTCTTTCAACAAGAATTAGACATAGGTGATGAGTCTAGTCATCTTCATCACCATAACTAATGGGTTTATCATCTAAACATCAAATTAGCACAAACCATTCATAATTCATGTTCTATATGATGATTATAACACATACTCATGCTCAATTCCACTTAAACTCGTGGATTAGAACATAACCCACTTTACACATGATCACAAACCTTAGATTTAAGACATACCTTATGATCCCCTCGTAAAGGTGATCATTAATCCGTGTTCCTTCTTGAATTTGAGCCTCGATTCACCCTTTAATTTGGTGATTTAGTTGAGTTAGGGTTTGGCTCTTTGGGAGCTCCTGATCGATCTAGAACACACACGAATGTGTGTTTGTGTGTTGTTATTTTCTTTTAATAACTCAACTTCCATTCTATACCATCTAGCCCCTCATGTTTACCATTTAACATACTTGGCACAACTTTCATCATTTAATAGTTTTGGCCATACACTATAACTAGGTACAATAGCCTAATTATTATTTCAGGTTATATTAAATAAGAACCTTCTACGAATATTAACATTCGGATTTTGGAGCGTTACAGATATTTATTCCTGAAATCATACAACTCGACAAACCATTAGTCGATATTGTCAAAGGGTGATATTTTCACCCTTTTGACCCGTTTGTTTTAATTGACCGATTATATTGGCGAGATGAGGCTTATTGCCATCTCGCCTACACGACTCGCTCCCGTTTACATCGTGCGGTCATTTTAATTATAAATCACTTCTTAATGTTTTTTGGCCTATCAAGGCTTTCGAAATAAAGTATCTTTCAAAACCAACAATTATTGTCAACGAGTGACCAAATTACAATTTTACCCTTATTGGCTATTATGATTTACCTTATATGGTAACCCTTAAAAGTACATGTTTCATTTCGTCATAATATGATCGAATTACCGATTTAACTCATTTTTAGCCATCACTATGGTTTCTTATCATATTTGATTATCTTGTTCCGTACGACTACACGCCGGAACACCATATCTCAATTAGGTATTTGTCTTATTCGTAATCAACACGACAAAGAATATTCCAACATATGTGACTAGTGTAAGTTATACTTACCTTGCATCCGAATTACGCTTTTCCTTCATTCTTGATTCGTTTGGCCCGCTTCCTTCCCCAAGCTTTCACCTAGCTTGCCAAGTGTCAAACTATCATTGTAATTGTAAGATGGTTAGATTAGTCATAATCATTTATGACTATTCCATCCTACGCTTCTTATATCGAATTTATCATTCGATCATATACTTGGTCGGTTTGACTTTTTAAAGTCAATCGACTTATCAACTTATTCAATGCACATTTGGTTTATTGAATTTCGCTTAGGCATTTCATCCGAACTTTTAACGAAATCAAATTTTACACACTAACTACTAGGTAACTTGATTTCAAGCATCTATATCACGATCTTAACATCAATTCTCTTATATCATACAAAACCCATTTCGTAAGAAGTATGATCTTGTACCCAAATTCATGGTTTAGTCGAACACCTTCTATTTGTTATCATGCATGTTGATTCTAAGCATAGTTATATCATCAATTTCATCATAACATTAAAACCCACTTATCTAAGTGTGTTGATTCATCAAATCCTCCAATTCATAGCATGTTATGTATGGTTTTTACTTAGGGTTTTGTTCCTAAGCAAGTATACATCACTAATCTAGCCATAGCTTCTCTAATTCATGCCTAATTCGCGATTAGGATGATTATCAAATTCTTACAACTTCACCAAACACCAAGATTTTACATACCTTATGATCCTCTTGTTCGGGTGATCATTAATCCACGTTCGGTTGTGAATTTAAGCGTCGTTTGGCCCTCCAATTTGATGAATTTGGATGAGCTAGGGTTTGGAGCTCTTGCTCCTTCTCCTGGACGATTTCACGCACACACACACACACACCAAGTGTGTGTGTTGTGTTTTTTTTTTTTTTTTTAATAAACCAAGTTTCCCACTCGGCAATATTAGTCCCTCATTGTAACACCCCGAAAATGGGTTTGGTAATCAAACCCCGTTAATAATAAAAGACGGGTAAAGCACCGTTAGTGGTAAAATTTACCCGGTAAATATTAGGATTTAAATAATTAATCCTAATATTAAATAAAAAGTGAATAAAAGCTTTTAAGGAAAACAAGGTATATAGAAGGCCCGAGATAACGGGACTTAAAATAAAACGGGTTATGACTACCCCGAACTCACTAAGTTAAACTAGCAAAGTTTAACCTAGTTAACAAAACTTGAGGGGCCAAAGGTGTAATAATCTAAAAGATTATTTACTAAAATCAAAAACAAAACACACACACATTTAGTGTGTTCGTGAATGACCAGGAGAAAGCTCCAAGGAGAGCCAAAACCTTAACTCCAACAAATCAACAAATTGAAGCTCAAATCAAGACCCAAATCGATGCATGAATGCATATAAATGATCACCTAGTCGTGGGGATCACAAGGTATGTCGAATTTTCAGTTTTGGTGATACTTTGAGATTATGATGAACAATCATAATCGAAATTTTGGAATGAATGTTGAATCTATGAGTGTCATTGTGATTATATCTTGGTTTAGAAACAAACCCTAGTAGAAATCTTGATGAATTGTTGTCAAACTAGGGATTTGATAATTACCCTATTATGAGCTAAGTGGGTTTTGGTTGAATTGATGAAATTGATGTTCTAATGGTGTTTATAAACATCACACTAATTCATATGAATGAACTACTTGAACAAATTAGAGATTTTGTTAAGAGTTCATAAGTAACTAGAAGTGGGTTTTGTTAGAAATGATGAAATCATGAAGAACTTGAAGTAATATCACTTGTATGTGATTAACAAGTAAACTAGGAAGTGGGTTTTTATGTAATAGTAAAGATGATGATAAGTTTATGTTTAAAATCATCATATTGGATAATAGAAACAAGGCACTCAAACAAATTAAGTGATTTGGGAACTTGTTCATACATGATTGAAATGGGTTTGAATGTTATGATGAAATTTGGTAGCCATGTTCATGTAACTAAGTGTATAAGATCATGTTAGCTACTAATTGATAGATAGAACTTGAATATGCATTTATATGCTAAGGGGCGTTTGACTTTTAGTAGTCAAACCGACCATTAATAAAATCAAATGGTATTTGTGATAGAAAATATGTAAGATGGAATAGTCATAATTAATGATGACTAATATAACCGTCTTACGAATTATGATGATAGTTTGACGCTTGACAAGCTAGGTGGAGGCTTGGAAAGGAAGCGGGTCAAACGAAGCAAGAATGGTGGAAAAGCATAATTCGGATGCAAGGTAAGTATAGCTTACACTAGTCTTATATGTTAGAATATTCTCTTATCGTATTAGTTACGAATAAGATAAATACAGAATTGAGGTTTGATGTTCCGACGTGTAAACATACGGAACAAGGTAGTCGAGCGTGACAAGAAATCATGTTGATGGTTTAAAAGGAATTAAACGGTAAGTTGGTCATGCGTTGACCATAACTATTTGTTTTGAAAGACACTGTAAGGCGTAAGCCATGATAGGCTAAAAAGCGTTAAGAAAACGATTAATAAGTGAAATGGCCACACGGTGTAAACCAAAGCGAGTCATATAGATGAGATGGTAATAAATATCATCTCGCCAACATAATCGGTCACTTAGACCAAATGGGTCAAAAGGTGAAAATATCACCCTTTGACAATAACGACTAATGATTATTGTCGAGCTATATTATTTCAGGTATAAATGTCAAATGGGTATTAGCAATACTATGAACTAGTGGTTATAAAAGCAAGGTATTAAAAACGGGTCAATATATTGATCTGCGCCAGGTATGTGAAATAGGGTAACACTCATTTAGAACATGTGGTTCAAGAGTGTTAAAAGAGGTCAAAATGGACGTTTGGTTACTTGATAAGTAAACCAAATGTTTTAAGTAATGGACATTACGTTTGGAAAGCTTAATGACTTTTCAAACAAAATCATAGGTTAAAAGAGGGATTTTGGGTCAAATATGCTTTCTAAAGTCCTTCATTGTTAATAAGAGACTAAATGGACCAAAACGCCCTTGGAGGCTAAATTGAGCAAACAACCTTTAAAAGTTGTTTGGAAATGATCTTTACGATTTAATAAATACTTAGGACAAGTATAGAAGTTGAAAGATGTATTACGTTAGTCAAACGGCTCTATTTGGGTCTTTGCCGTAAAATAAAGAGTTAAGGGGTAAAACCTGGTTTGCATAGATTACCTTAGTAAAATCACCATAAATATAGTTGTGGTGGAAGTTCATTTGACAAATATTGCGAAAATAGGATGCTAGAATCAAATAATTGTGAATTATGCGGAAAAGGGTTTAAATACCCTTAACGGGTCAAAATAAGCATTTTAGTACAAACGGGTTTAAGAATATACATAAACTCGTGAATTGAACCTAATATGATAGACAACATTGAAATTATAAGATTCATGTGATATAGGAATCAAACAAATACGTTTGTTTGATAAAACCGCGAATGGGTCAAAATTTGGTAAAAAGGGGAAATAAGCCGAAGACTTAAAAGTCTTAAAACTTGTTAAGCCGGACGTCGGATTTTAACTACATATGATGGAGAATCAAATTACAAACATGTAGGAAGAAACGGTAGGTCAAACGGATAAGCGGTTTGAAAGATACGAAATATTTCGTGTCAAATTACGGCAAAATGGAGAAGCTGAGTGCAGGGTCCACCGTAAATTACGGTACCACCGTAATTTACGGTGGAGCCAATAAAGCTACGGTGGGTTTCTTCTGATTTACGGCAGAAGAGTATTAACCCAGAAGCCACCGTAAATTACGGTCCCACCGTAATTTACGGTGGAGGCCAGATTGATAATTTTGTTTTGGTGATCAATTGTTTCTTGGACTCGTTTAGACACGTTTTAAGTCCTGTGTGACTAAAGCATTTCATGTTTATGAAATGTAGGTACACCTTGGATGCCGGAAGACGATCAAGCTCAACGAAGAACCGAACACGATAAAGATACACGCTTCCGCACTCTGCCACGTCGTAATTTTTAAACAACGAATTCGATTATGTTATGTAGAATAACTTATAATTTGTAAAAGTTTTAATAAACGCGTATTTTTATAGCATGTGTAGTCTTAACTACACATCTAATCGTTGGTAATTACATACAAAATCGTTAATTAGTAACTAGGGTGTTACAAGTTGGTATCAGAGCCTTGGTTTAAGAGATCCGAGTATGGTGGGGAGGAACCATGCTTGGACTTAAACCTTATGCTCTTGACAAAGAATAGTGTTCGGTTCGAGGCTTGATCGCAAATCCGGTAAGTACAAGTACGTTAATAGTTAGTATGCTAAAGTGTTGTAAACAACACATAGAGCTATCGTGTGGTATATGTTACCCCAATTTAAATGATTGATATGGTTGACGAAAATACGCGCGTTGACGCGTATAGTAGAAAAAGCCTTGTATTATAATACGGGTGATTATTGAAGTTGACATGACTAACTCTTGTGAATGTTTTAATTGAAGGACACTCGCGTCTGAAGATGACGGGAGTTGAACGAATTATGGATATGATGATGGAACGGTACGAGGTATGACAGGAAGAGCATACTCATCAAGGACCAAAATCGCGTAACGGTCGCGAACAAGGTTAATAGCAAGGAACGCCCGTAGGGGCAAACATTACAAGGTGCACATTTTAAATAATCGCACAATTAGCAATATGCAACAAACACGTAGAGAATGATCGTTGCATGGGTAAATTAGAAACTTGGAAAGCCTGAACAGAAATACATGTCCAGGATATAATTTCCAAGAAAACTGAATAGAGGCGTTACTTACATAGGGCGTGATGTGAAAACTATAAAAAGGTCGTGTACGTCATGTGTTAAATCGCTTACTCTGGCCAAGTAAGTAGTGGCATATGATACCACGAGTTTCTTATAGCGGACACATTTACATCCGATGTAGTAAGGGCGGAGTAAATGGGACTAATTAAAAAGTACCCAAATGAATCAGATAAGCAAAATATTTGATAATAATGTAAACGCACAACCGAGTGACTGAAGCGTATTAGATCAGGATAATGAGCCCGAGCGAAGGGACAAAGAAGCAAGTAAAATGATTTAGACAAGCAATGGGAGGGAGTGTGCTTACACTCGAACCCATAAAACGCAAGCATGTAAAATGATTTAGACAAGTATTGGGAGGGAGTGTACTTACACTCGAACCCATAAAACGCAAGCAAGTAAAATGATTTAGACAAGTATTGGGAGGGAGTGTACTTACACTCGAACCCATAAAACGCAAGCAAGTAAAATGATTTAGACAAGCAATGGGAGGGAGTGTGCTTACACTCGAACCCAGAAAACGCAAACATGAAAAATGATTTAGACAAGCAATAGGAGGGAGTGTACTTGCACTCGAACCCGGAAAATGCAAATATGTCCCTTAACGGGTCATTTTTGTAAAACGTCGAACTTAAAGACAAAGTCAGAATATAAAAATGAAGCTAGGTCTTAATGCATACCGGGAGGATTGCAATAATAACGACTTTGGTAAAACACCCGGTTGATGGGTAAGAATTAAACACATGCGTAAACCGAGAAACGAGAACATGAATTTAAAGTCAAAAGACTCGGATTATGAGTTATGACTAAAAGACCATAAAAATTTCGTAAACAGAAATTCTGATAATTATATGCAACTATTTTGAGATTGAACGGGTTGAATAAAGTATAATGCTTGAAGGCGTAAGTAAGCGCAAGCCGGATAACGGTAAGCTTGAGACAAATGAATTTCAAACGTAAAAAGAGTGCTTTGACACCAAATATATATTTTAATAAGACACGAGTAAAAAGAGTGATCTACGGGATCAACATAACCTTTAGGGTTATAAACAAATGAGAGATATACGGACTAAAACGACCCACGGGTCATGATTAGAAAGAAGTTATAAGGACTTCGCCTTAAAGAGGTGAATGTCTAATCAAAAATAGCCCATAAGGCTAAGTGATAAAACCTACGGGTTAATAAGACAAAGCGAGGGAATAAATGGAGAATCCTCGCATAAAACAAAGACTGAAAAAGAATAAATTTTGGACTGTCAATATCCCGGTATGGATAATTGACAAAGGTTGAAGAGAAGACGCTAAACTAAAACTTCGGTTTTGGTAAGAAATAACGTTTCTACAAAAATGAATTATGATGGAATTATAAACGGTAAACATGAAAGATATAAGTCTTGACACGGATAGGTGCAAGACGATATATCCGAAAAGTGATAATTCTGAAAATAGAAAGTTGATGTAAAAGTTGGCATGACGTGACATGATCACGGTCAAGAAGTGTAATGTGAAATATAATCACATTAGAGCCGAGTGATGAATGTTAAAGCCGAGCGATGAATATTGCTAAGTTAATTAAACTAGTGGAAATAACGAGATTACGTTATTTCAAGTCACATTATGTCATGTAAGCTAAGTAGATGATTAATAACCAAAAGGATATTACCATACTTTTATGGTAATACTAACAATCGGTTAAAGTATGAGGAATGCCTAATTGATTATCGAGAGCAAATGCATGGAGTTAAACTCGATGAATTATGTAAGAAAAGGTTTCGAGGACGAAACCTCTTTAAGGGGGGTAGACTTGTAACACCCCGAAAATGGGTTTGGTAATCAAACCCCGTTAATAATAAAAGACGGGTAAAGCACCGTTAGTGGTAAAATTTACCCGGTAAATATTAGGATTTAAATAATTAATCCTAATATTAAATAAAAAGTGAATAAAAGCTTTTAAGGAAAACAAGGTATATAGAAGGCCCGAGATAACGGGACTTAAAATAAAACGGGTTATGACTACCCCGAACTCACTAAGTTAAACTAGCAAAGTTTAACCTAGTTAACAAAACAAAGTATTGTTGAAAATAAATAGGTTGTAGCCTACTTATTAGTTAACAAAACTTGAGGGGCCAAAGGTGTAATAATCTAAAAGATTATTTACTAAAATCAAAAACAAAACACACACACATTTAGTGTGTTCGTGAATGACCAGGAGAAAGCTCCAAGGAGAGCCAAAACCTTAACTCCAACAAATCAACAAATTGAAGCTCAAATCAAGACCCAAATCGATGCATGAATGCATATAAATGATCACCTAGTCGTGGGGATCACAAGGTATGTCGAATTTTCAGTTTTGGTGATACTTTGAGATTATGATGAACAATCATAATCGAAATTTTGGAATGAATGTTGAATCTATGAGTGTCATTGTGATTATATCTTGGTTTAGAAACAAACCCTAGTAGAAATCTTGATGAATTGTTGTCAAACTAGGGATTTGATAATTACCCTATTATGAGCTAAGTGGGTTTTGGTTGAATTGATGAAATTGATGTTCTAATGGTGTTTATAAACATCACTAATTCATATGAATGAACTACTTGAACAAATTAGAGATTTTGTTAAGAGTTCATAAGTAACTAGAAGTGGGTTTTGTTAGAAATGATGAAATCATGAAGAACTTGAAGTAATATCACTTGTATGTGATTAACAAGTAAACTAGGAAGTGGGTTTTTATGTAATAGTAAAGATGATGATAAGTTTATGTTTAAAATCATCATATTGGATAATAGAAACAAGGCACTCAAACAAATTAAGTGATTTGGGAACTTGTTCATACATGATTGAAATGGGTTTGAATGTTATGATGAAATTTGGTAGCCATGTTCATGTAACTAAGTGTATAAGATCATGTTAGCTACTAATTGATAGATAGAACTTGAATGTGCATTTATATGCTAAGGGGCGTTTGACTTTTAGTAGTCAAACCGACCATTAATAAAATCAAATGGTATTTGTGATAGAAAATATGTAAGATGGAATAGTCATAATTAATGATGACTAATATAACCGTCTTACGAATTATGATGATAGTTTGACGCTTGACAAGCTAGGTGGAGGCTTGGAAAGGAAGCGGGTCAAACGAAGCAAGAATGGTGGAAAAGCATAATTCGGATGCAAGGTAAGTATAGCTTACACTAGTCTTATATGTTAGAATATTCTCTTATCGTATTAGTTACGAATAAGATAAATACAGAATTGAGGTTTGATGTTCCGACGTGTAAACATACGGAACAAGGTAGTCGAGCGTGACAAGAAATCATGTTGATGGTTTAAAAGGAATTAAACGGTAAGTTGGTCATGCGTTGACCATAACTATTTGTTTTGAAAGACACTGTAAGGCGTAAGCCATGATAGGCTAAAAAGCGTTAAGAAAACGATTAATAAGTGAAATGACCACACGGTGTAAACCAAAGCGAGTCATATAGATGAGATGGTAATAAATATCATCTCGCCAACATAATCGGTCACTTAGACCAAATGGGTCAAAAGGTGAAAATATCACCCTTTGACAATAACGACTAATGATTATTGTCGAGCTATATTATTTCAGGTATAAATGTCAAATGGGTATTAGCAATACTATGAACTAGTGGTTATAAAAGCAAGGTATTAAAAACGGGTCAATATATTGATCTGCGCCAGGTATGTGAAATAGGGTAACACTCATTTAGAACATGTGGTTCAAGAGTGTTAAAAGAGGTCAAAATGGACGTTTGGTTACTTGATAAGTAAACCAAATGTTTTAAGTAATGGACATTACGTTTGGAAAGCTTAATGACTTTTCAAACAAAATCATAGGTTAAAAGAGGGATTTTGGGTCAAATATGCTTTCTAAAGTCCTTCATTGTTAATAAGAGACTAAATGGACCAAAACGCCCTTGGAGGCTAAATTGAGCAAACAACCTTTAAAAGTTGTTTGGAAATGATCTTTACGATTTAATAAATACTTAGGACAAGTATAGAAGTTGAAAGATGTATTACGTTAGTCAAACGGCTCTATTTGGGTCTTTGCCGTAAAATAAAGAGTTAAGGGGTAAAACCTGGTTTGCATAGATTACCTTAGTAAAATCACCATAAATATAGTTGTGGTGGAAGTTCATTTGACAAATATTGCGAAAATAGGATGCTAGAATCAAATAATTATGAATTATGCGGAAAAGGGTTTAAATACCCTTAACGGGTCAAAATAAGCATTTTAGTACAAACGGGTTTAAGAATATACATAAACTCGTGAATTGAACCTAATATGATAGACAACATTGAAATTATAAGATTCATGTGATATAGGAATCAAACAAATACGTTTGTTTGATAAAACCGCGAATGGGTCAAAATTTGGTAAAAAGGGGAAATAAGCCGAAGACTTAAAAGTCTTAAAACTTGTTAAGCCGGACGTCGGATTTTAACTACATATGATGGAGAATCAAATTACAAACATGTAGGAAGAAACGGTAGGTCAAACGGATAAGCGGTTTGAAAGATACGAAAGATTTCGTGTCAAATTACGGCAAAATGGAGAAGCTGAGTGCAGGGTCCACCGTAAATTACGGTACCACCGTAATTTACGGTGGAGCCAATAAAGCTACGGTGGGTTTCTTCTGATTTACGGCAGAAGAGTATTAACCCAGAAGCCACCGTAAATTACGGTCCCACCGTAATTTACAGTGGAGGCCAGATTGATAATTTTGTTTTGGTGATCAATTGTTTCTTGGACTCGTTTAGACACGTTTTAAGTCCTGTATGACTAAAGCATTTCATGTTTATGAAATGTAGGTACACCTTGGATGCCGGAAGACGATCAAGCTCAACGAAGAACCGAACACGATAAAGATACACGCTTCCGCACTCTGCCACGTCGTAATTTTTAAACAACGAATTCGATTATGTTATGTAGAATAACTTATAATTTGTAAAAGTTTTAATAAACGCGTATTTTTATAGCATGTGTAGTCTTAACTACACATCTAATCGTTGGTAATTACATACAAAATCGTTAATTAGTAACTAGGGTGTTACACTCATTTTTTATCTTGACCAATTGAAGCTATAACTCACCATTCGTCATTTGATCTCATGCTACCAACTAGGTTAATTATTCCTAGTTACCTTAACGGGTTCGAGAAGTTATAACCTGTTATGTTTTAAGTCTCGTTAATTCGGCCTTTTATAACTTTGTTTTCTCAAAGCATTTATTCTCCTTTTTATTAATTATTAGGCTTATTTATTTAAATCCTAATAAATTTCCGGGTTAATCTTTACCGCTAACGGTATTTTACCCGCTCTTTTGTATTAACGGGGTTTAATTACCAAACCCATTTTCGGGGTGTTACAAGTCTACCCCCCTTAAAGAGGTTTCGTCCCCGAAACCTTATTTACGTAGTTCACTGGTTTAATCAAACGAACCTAGTTTCGTTTTCAAGGCACCCATTCCTTTTGGTCAAAAGTTTTCACTTTTATATTGACGCGTGCGTCTTTCATGTGTAAGGCCTCGAGGGCCGTTACTTTCAGCTTGTATCCATTATCTTTATTGATTATTTAATTTGGTGGTTAGACTTGTTAGTCACCGGTTACCTTATACCCCATCACCCGGGTTTACTATATTGCTGTCATTGGCCTTTTGCGTGTTTATGATTTCATATCTTGCAACTCACGTTATAACGTGGTTATATTCTGTATCACCTTTGTGACCGTGATCACATCACGTCATGTTTAAGTTTATGTCGTCTTTTCTTATCGAAAATCTTTCTTTCGAATGCATTGCCTTGCACCCATCGGTGTTAAGATCTAAATTCTTTGATATTAATCATTTTCCGAATTCGTCTCATAATATTCATATTTGTTAAAACGTTGTTTCTTACTAAAACTGAGATTTAGTTTAACGTTTTTCCTTTTAACTAAGTCAATTACTCATATCAAGGAAATTGACAACCCATAATTTATTCCCTTTAGTTCTCATTTTACGCGAGGAATCGTAGCAAGTTTCCTCGCTTTCTCCTATTGACTCGTAGGTTCTTTCACTTAGCCTCGTAGGCTATTCCTTTATATTTTCACCTTTTTATTTATTAAGGTGAGACCTCAACAATTTGTTTCTTTCTATTTGTGACCCGAAGGTCTTTTTGGTCCTGTAGACTTTAGCATCATTTATAATCTCGTAGGGTATGATAATCCCGTAGATCATCTTTTATTCAAGTCTTTATTCAAATGTATATATATTTATATACGTATATGGCATTAAGGCACCTTTTTATGTTCAAAATCGTTTATTTTCGCCTTGGTATTTCCTTTGACCTTGACCGTAGTCTAAGGCTACATTCGTTTTCTTTTGGACAAATTTTCTGACTTTATGACTTCTCACGTCATTTATGCGTCGGTTCATCTTATGCTCACCACTATCCAGTTTACATATATTCGTATTTGATTATGTCCCATTACCGGGATCATTATTCCTTTGCTTTTAACGCTACCATTATCCCGCTTGCGTTTACTCATGCCGTCCGGCATGATATTATATTCGACCCGTTCAACTTTAAAATAGTTGAACATAATTTATTCAAAATTTCTATTTACATTATCTTGTCGTCTTTTAGTTATGGCTCAAACCCGAGTCTTTTAACTTTCCATCCGAGTTTCCGTTTCTCGGTCTACGCATGTGTTTAATTCTTTCCCATCAACCGGGTGTTTTACCGAAGTCGTTATTATTGCAACCCTCCTGGTATGCATTAAGACCCCGCTTCATTTTTATATTCCGACTTTGTCCTCAAGTTTGACGTTTTACCAAAAACGGCCCGTTAAGAGGCATATTTGCATTTTCCGGGTCCGAGTGTAAGTACACTCCCTCCCAATGCATATCCTAATCATTTTACATGTTTGCATTCTCCGAGTTCGAGTGTAAGTACACCCCCTCCCAGTGCATACCTTAATCGTTTTACATGTTTGCATTCTCCGGGTTCGAGTGTAAGTACACCCCCTCCCAGTGCGTACTTTAATCATTTTACATGTTTCTTTGTCCCTTCACTCGGGCTCATTATCCTAATATAATACGCTTCCGTCACTCGGCTGTGCGTTTACAATATTATCAAATATTTTGCTTATCTGATTCATTTGGGTACTTTTTAATTTGTCCCACTCACCTCGTCCTTACTACATTGGATGTAAGCATGTCCATCATAAAAAGTTCATGGTACCACATGCTCACCACTTACTTGGCCAGAGTAAGCGATCAATACCTGGTATACATGACCTTTTTATAATTTTCACATTACACCCCATGTAAGTAATGCCTCTATTTGTTTCTCTTGGAAACAATATCCCGGATAGGTTTTCTATTCGGGTTTTTCCAAGTTTTCAATCTACATATGCAACTTTCAATCTCTACGTATTTGTTGCATATTACTATTTATGCAATTAAATTTAAAATGTGCACCTGGTAATGTTTGCCCTAACGGGCTTCTTTTGCCATTAGCCTTGTTTGCGATCGCTACGTGTTTTAGGTCCTTGCTGAGCATACTCTTTGGATCGTCCCTCTATCAAATCCGCGATTTGTTAAACTCTCGCTATCTTCATATGCGAGTGTCCTTCAACTAAAACATTTACAACAGTTAGTAATTTCGACATTAATGGATGCCCGTATTATAATACAAGGCTTTTCTACTATATGCATCAATGCGTGTAATTTCGTTGACTATATCTACTCTATATCGTTTTTATTGGTATAACGTGTATTACACGATAACCATATGTGTTGTTCTCAACACTTTAATCATACTAAACCATTGATATACATGTACTTACCGGATTTGCGATCAAGCCTCGAACCGAACACTTTATTCTTTTTAACCTTGAGCTCTGATTACCAACTTGTAACGCCCGTCTGGTTTTATTAATATTTTAATAATAAGATACACATTTTTATGCTAAAATGTGACTTTACAAAAACTTGTTATACCAACATTCCCAAATGTTTACAACATTTCAAAAACAATTTATAAGTGTTTGCATAATTCACCTATAACAACACAAATCAAGATTTGACGCGGAAGCTTCTTTTAACGTGTGTTCGGTTCTTGCTCGCCGCTTGATCTTCATCCGGATTAGGTCCATCTTCACCTACGGTCAAAACCATGTAAATAATTAGTTTTGACACTTTAATAATCGAGTATAAACAAGTTCCGAGCTTAAACGTAACAAAACAAGAAAAATCCACACTGCTGGGCGGTGGCGCTACGCCACGGGGTGCTCGCGTGACGCGACGGGTTTCATGCCTAGCCGTGGCGCTATGCCACGGTCTTGTTTCGACAGATTGTTGTTGCTGGTGCTGCATAATTCCCAACAAGATTCGATTTCACGGAAACGATCATAACTCACTCATTTTTAATCCGTTTTACCCGATTCTTGTTCCTATGCGTCCGTAATTTAATTCTCCATCTTATGGAGTTAAAATCCAACATCTGACATAATAAGTTTCGAGACTTCTAACCTTCGACCCATTACCTTTTTACCGAATTTTAACCCGTTTATACTTTTTTATCAAACAAACATATTTGTTTGATCCATATTACACATGCACCTCTTCAAATTAATGTTATCTACCATGTTAGGTTCTAATCACAGGTTTCTTACACAATTTAAACCCGTTTTCGCTCGTATGCTTATTTTGACCCGTTAAGGGTATTTAAGCACCTTAAAGCTTGAAATCGCTTTCATTCATTTCTAGCATCTTATTCCTATATTTCTTATCAAGTAGTCTTCCACCACAACTGTATTTGTGTTGTATTAAGTGTGGAAATTTCTAAACTCCGAGTTTTACGCTTCGAATCATTATTTTACGGCAAAGACTATTATAGAGTCAAATGACTAAGGATTCACATCTTTCGCTTTTGTATACTCATTCTAAGTGTTTAATTATGCATACTACTCTTTTCCGAACAACCTTTATGGGTCGTTCGCTCGATTTAGCTTACAAGGGAATTTTGGTCCATTTAGTCCTTTCATTAACATAAAGGACTTTTAAAAGCATTTTCGACCCAAAAGCCCTGTTTTAAACTATGCATTTGATTCAAAAGGTCATTATGTTTTCAAAACACAACGATCATCATATGAATCATTCGGTTTGCTTATTAAGGTAACCAAATGTCTATATGACTGCATTTAACTATCAAGGAGCCTCTAGTTCCTATTGAGTAGTTAATCTATATTATACATACCTGACTCGGATCAATATATATATTGACCCGTTTCGATACCTTGCCTTAGTAATCGCTAAGTAATAGCGATGTAAGTATCCATTTGATATTTATTCCTGAAATCATACAACTCAACAAACCATTAGTCGATATTGTCAAAGGGTGATATTTTCACCCTTTTGACCCGTTTGCTTTAATTGACCGATTATATTGGCGAGATGAGGCTTATTGCCATCTCGCCTACACGACTCGCTCCTGTTTACATTGTGCGGTCATTTTAATTATAAATCACTTCTTAATGCTTTTTGGCCTATCAAGGCTTTCGAAATAAAGTATCTTTCAAAGCCAACAATTATTGTCAACGAGTGACCAAATTACAATTTTACCCTTATTGGCTATTATGATTTACCTTATATGGTAACCCTTAAAAGTACATGTTTCATTCGTCATAATATGATCGAATTACCGATTTAACTCATTTTTAGCCATCACTATGGTTTCTTATCATATTTGATTATCTTGTTCCGTACGACTACACGCCGGAACACCATATCTCAATTAGGTATTTGTCTTATTCGTAATCAACACGACAAAGAATATTCCAACATATGTGACTAGTGTAAGTTATACTTACCTTGCATCCGAATTACGCTTTTCCTTCATTCTTGATTCGTTTGGCCCGCTTCCTTCCCCAAGCTTTCACCTAGCTTGCCAAGTGTCAAACTATCATTGTAATTGTAAGATGGTTAGGTTAGTCATAATCATTTACGACTATTCCATCCTACGCTTCTTATATCGAATTTATCATTCGATCATATACTTGGTCGGTTTGACTTTTTAAAGTCAATCGACTTATCAACTTATTCAATGCACATTTGGTTTATTGAATTTCGCTTAGGCATTTCATCCGAACTTTTAACGAAATCAAATTTTACAAACTAACTAGTAGGTAACTTGATTTCAAGCATCTATATCACGATCTTAAGATCAATTCTCTTATATCATACAAAACCCATTTCGTGAGAAGTATGATCTTGTACCCAAATTCATGGTTTAATCAAACACCTTCTATTTGTTATCATGCATGTTGATTCTAAGCATAGTTATATCATCAATTTCATCATAACATTAAAACCCACTTATCTAAGTGTGTTAATTCATCAAATCCTCCAATTCATAGCATGTTATGTATGATTTTCACTTAGGGTTTTGTTCCTAAGCAAGTATACATCACTAATCTAGCCATAGCTTCTCTAATCCATGCCTAATTCACGATTAGGACGATTATCAAATTCTTACAACTTCACCAAACACCAAGATTTTACATACCTTATGATCCTCTTGTTCGGGTGATCATTAATCCACGTTCGGTTGTGAATTTAAGCGTCGTTTGGCCCTCCAATTTGATGAATTTGGATGAGCTAGGGTTTGGAGCTCTTGCTCCTTCTCCTGGACGATTTCACGCACTCACACACACACCAAGTGTGTGTGTGGTGTTTTATTTTTTTTTGTTTTAATAAACCAAGTTTCCCACTCGGCAATATTAGTCCCTCATGTTTTATCTTGACCAATTGAAGCTATAACTCACCATTAGTCATTTGATCTCATGCTACCAACTAAGTTAATTATTCCTAGTTACTTTAACGGGTTCGGGAAGTTATAACCTGTTATGTTTTAAGTCTCGTTAATTCGGCCTTTTATTACTTTGTTTTCTCAAAGCGTTTATTCTCCTTTTTATTAATTATTAGGCTTATTTATTTAAATCCTAATAAATTTCCGGGTTAATCTTTACCGCTAACGGTATTTTACCCGCTCTTTTGTATTAACGTGGTTTAATTACCAAACCTGTTTTCGGGGTGTTACAGCGTGACATGGGCTATAGGCCCAATGTGGTGCACTTTGAACTTCGCATACCGCCTTTGTATTTTTGCCCATGAGCGCGTGGTCAGATACATGGTGGGTACGCTTATGGCGCACCCTTGGGTGGCATAGGCGGATGCCATGGCATGTCACGTGTCGATGCGGCACGAGCTACTTAGGCGCATGGCGCACGCCATTGACTAGGGCAGAGAGTGCAGGTGGCGCACGAGTATGGATGGTGCATGACCAGGTGGCGTCCTGGTATGCGGAGTGGCATCCGTGTGGCGCACGACTCCTTGTAGACGCGGGTCTGACTGTGGTGCGCATTTGTACGCGCGATATGGTCCAACCAGTCAACTCGGTCTTCACCGGTTACTAGAATGTCATGAATTTACATGACAGTTACATTTGACCACTTTAATTTTGTTTTAATACAATTGAAACATGTTTATTACAAGATTGATTACCTTGTAATTAAAACATTAATTCCATTTAAATCTTGTTTATTACAAGATTTATTGCCTCGTTAATTAGAGAATTAAAGGCAAGGATTGTTTCAATTTTGTGAATGTGCATATATATGAACCTTGGGTTCATAGTTTGGAGATACGAGATGAGAGGATCTCATAAAAACTATTAGAAACATTCACAACATATTTTAGAGGAGTACTCTAAAAGATATACAACTTCTTTTCATTATTTTTACATAACACCAAATTATACCCGGTGTAATCTCGGGCGCAAGAGCCATCTCCGGCAGTACAACTACTGCTTCGGTTGTTGTATCCTGGAAACAGACCGTCTGAGAGGAGACGCGGAATCTGTTTTAAGGGCCCCGTGTCTAACACGATCCTCAATCAAAACCGTCAACGACAGTTTGTACATTCTTGCAGCGGAGGTTTATACAAGATGGTGCGGTTGAAGTTCTTCCTAAGAAGTTGGCTTGAATCAAGATTGGTACAATTAAATTGTATTTTATTTTCGTTTATTTAATTTTTGTAACCGGTATTGTACTAGAAGAATTTCCCACAAATAACGAGAGTCTCGTTATTATTTATTTTATTAATATTTTTAATAAAAAGTGAACCTAGTTCCTACAGTTTAACTCCGAAATCAGCTGCTGAAGACTGATGTTATGCTCTTCCGAAACTGCCGAAGACCTCCACTCCCACTGAAAAATGAATCTGTTACCGTTTCTCAAGATACGATCCGCAACCTTACATCTTTTATCGGCTTCCAGGCTAAATAAATAAGGAAATTCTCTATTTTAGAGGATTATTACTGATCCACGGGTCTAACCAGAACGTAATCTCTTCGTCGCCCCCAACCACACCTTTGAAAAAATTCCGAAGAGGACAACCACCCACCTTTGTGTTAGAAGAGACCTTAGCAATATTACTCCAGGCCCCGCTCAGCGATTTCTTATAAGGGATGCACTCCCAACCCGCCCTACAATAATGAAGAGCATCAATAACCCTCTTCCAAAGGTTACTTTTTTCGGTTTTGTAGCGCCAAACCCATTTTGTCAAGAGCGAAATATTAACCTCCATAAGTTTATTTAAACCCATACCCCCCTTCTTTTTTATGACATGAAACCCGGTCCTACGCCTCCCAATGCATTTTTCTTTCCTCACTAGATCCTCCCCAAAAGAATTTTTTTATCATGGATTCCAAATCCGAAATAACCTTTTTAGGGGCTTGTAAAGCGAGATATAGTATGTAGGTAAACTCTCCAACATAGATTTGATAATTACAACTCTCCCCGCAATGAAACATTTAACTTATCGGGTCAAGTTATTCTACAAAGGCTTCTAATTGTAAGAAGTGTAAGAAGGATTTA
This sequence comes from Helianthus tuberosus, assembly GCA_030545235.1. NCBI lineage: Eukaryota > Viridiplantae > Streptophyta > Magnoliopsida > Asterales > Asteraceae > Helianthus > Helianthus tuberosus. Next base: position 32,439,352 of record CM060405.1, read on the forward strand.
TAGAGTGACAAGTGTCCAATAACCTAAAACCTAAACCCACTACATCACCACCAAAAACCTAAACACCCCCACCCCACCACCACCCAAAAACCTAAACCCCCCCCCCCCCCCCCGGCAAAAAAAAAAAAAAACTATACCTCACCAAAAAAACCCCCAAAAAACCTAACCCCCCCCCCCCCACCCCCCAAAAACCTAAAAAAAAACCTAACCCCCCCCCCCCCCAAAAAAAAAAAAAAACCTTAAAAAAAATCTAAAAAAAACGAAACACCCACCACCACCCAAAAACCTAAACCCCCACCCCTCAGCAAAAAAAAAAATTTTTTTTTTTTGGGTTGGGTGATGGGGGGGGGGGGGGGGGGTTAGGTGTTTGGTGGTGGTGGATGTTTAATGTTTTTTTTTTTTTTTTTTTTTTTGTAGTGGGGTTTTTTTGTGTAGTGGATTTTTTTAGGTTATTGGACACTTGTCACTCTATAAATCATTCTTACACTTCTTACAATTAGAATCCTTTGTATTTGATCCTAATCCTTAACTTATCTTCGAGTCAACATTTAAAATTTCTTGTTTTGTGCTTTATTCGGTAAAAAACTGGACCGACCTTTTGAAGAAAATATACACAAAATTTATTAGCAAAGCCTGCTTTAACTGGGCTAAAGCCCAATGGGCCGATTCACTTTAATCCGTTGCAAAAACTAACTTTCCTCCGTCTTCTTCTTCTTCTTGCAGCCGCACCAGAAAAAAAAAAGGTTTCTGAAGCTTACTGCTCAACCATTCTTCACCGCCATTGCTCCTTTCATGTAATTACATCTTTTACAGTTTTACGTTTATCAAAACATATATATTGTCGATTTACTGCGTCATGTTTATGCTTACTGTTTCTATTAATTTACGCTCTCTTCTTTAAATTCCATAACTTTCTAGGGTTTAGTTGATAATTTGAGATAAACTGGCTAAAGTGCAAAACACATGTGCTTATTTTGTCATCAAGTCTCATGTTACATGTTCATTTGATAATTAAGGATTCAAGGTTAGGGTTTTTCATCATTCTCATATGAAATCTTGCTGTTCATTAAAGTAGCTTCTTTTTTGCTCTGCCAAACTTTGACCCATGCAGTTAATGCGGTAAAATATCGGATATAGGTCAAGGACCGATATTTGATATATAGGTTATCTCAGCGAGATATCGGTAATTTATATATAATGCAGAATTTATATATATAGCAATTTAACACTAATAATTCAGTGATATATCGGTCAAATATCGCTGATATATGGTTATATCGGTCAATATCGCCGATTATATTGGTACTGATATTTTACTAGGGGACCGATATAACCAACATCTCACCGATATTAACTGCTTAGATTTTGACTAGTGTGTTTTTACTGCTACCGGTTGATTTCACGGTTTTGTGTTGACGTTTGAAGTTTTTTTGGTCATATAAGATTTAATAGGAAATTGTTGATAGAGAAATAACTCAATAAGACAGATATGTAGTAGTAAATGCTAACACAGAAGAGGTTTTTTGGTCGTGTTATGTGTTCATTTGATAATTAAGGATTCATAGTTTTCTGCTCTTTGTGCGATCTCTTGGTTTGGTGTGCTTGTTTGTGTAGTGTTTGTGTAATACATGTTTTGATAATTGATTGTGAACTATATATTAATATGTTTTTTCAAGATTTGATGATTTATTTTTTAGCATGCACATTTTTGTTTTGATCTTGTATCTGGCCTGTTTCCACCCACACCCATTTTTGTCAAAATCTGTTCTGACCCTTACAAAAAATGTTCTTTTTAAATGACCCGTACCTGTCTGACCCGAACGCTTCCTCGCCAGTTACCCCATCTGGCTGAATCGCTTGATTGTCAGGCTTATGAAACACCAATTTTATCCTATGCTTCATGTGTGGTTGTTGTGTTGTCTACAATCTACCACTTTAATTGAGTTTATGTGTGTTTCGGAAACAATTCTTGCACCCTCGTGCTTGTCTTATAGTATATTTTTGTTCCTTATAGATATAGAGTATAAAAACTTCAGCTAGCGTTTACTAATGGTTGCTATTGGCTCAAAAGCTCTACCGTTGAGAAGACCTAGAAACCGTGATTCAATAACCGAATGCAGTATGGCCGGAGAGGATAATACTTACAACCATGGTGGAAGAAAACGGAACATGGGTCGGAAATCAATGAAGAAAACTAAAGGTGCCGAATCTGGTGGTGCAACCAATGGAACTCACAAATCCGAACAATACTCAAACAATCAAGAATCTTCTGTGCCACACACATCCTTTTTAAGGTTTGAACACTTCTTTTTATCCTTTTTTTGTATGAATGTAATCATACTAATTGTATGCTGTGATGTGTTGTAGACAACAGGTTGATCCTGAAACAGCAAAATACTTTGCGGAGATTTCAAACGTTATCGAAGGTACTGAAATTGATATGGAAGAACGATCATCTATTTGCGGCAATGCATTGGAAGAAACTAGAGGGAAAGAAGTAGAACTCGCAACTGATTATATCATAAGTCACACTTTGCAAACGCTTCTTCAAGGGTGTGCGTTAGATCCACTTTGTACCTTTTTACAAAACTGTTCAAAAGATTTCTCTCAAATTTCCATGGATAGATCCGGATCACATGTAGCTGAAACCGCTCTCAAGTCTTTAGCGGCACATATTCTAGAAAACGGGACCCAGTCTCTTATTGAAGTGACTTTGAATGATATTTGTCAGGTATAAATGTCAAATAGAGTAAAATATCGTTTTAGTCCTTGAGGTTTGGCCAGTATTGCGACTTTCGTCCAAAGGTTTGCCCTTTAAGTTAACGAAAAAGACGGAAATACCCCTGACTTAACTGAGAAAAACGGATGAAGTTAATGAGCCGGTTGAATATGGCAAGATTTCTAATCTTTTGAATCCAAATGCGAAAAAACAAACCTTTGGACGAAAGTCACAAAACTGGCCAAAACTCAGGGACGAAAATGGCATTGTACTCTCAAATATAATTTATTGTAAAGTTGAGTGAAATTATTAACCGTTACAATAATAGAATGATTGTATTATTGCAGGCGATTGTTGTTAATCCTGTTGATGTGATGGTTAACTGTCATGGATCACATGTTCTTCGAAGTCTTCTTTGTCTTTGTAAAGGGATGCCGTTAGATTCATCGGATTTTCACTCGAAGAAGTCATCTGCTGCTCTTGCACAACGGTTGAATTTCAAGTCTTCTCGATCCGACGGAAGTGGGTCCCACGGATTGCATCCAGGATTTCCTGATATGCTAAAGTTTCTCGTGTCGGAGATACTTAAAGCTGCTAAAAAAGATATTGAACTCTTGCAAGTTGATCAATATGGCAGCTTGGTTTTACAGGTATGTTTTCTTTTCATGTTATTACTTTAGATTCTACGGTGTTTCAACTTTTGATATAGTGTGTGTTTGACGTTGACTGTTTGTTGTGACAATATTGCAGACTGCTTTAAAGTTACTGGCTGGAAACGAGCATGAATTGATGCATGCGATTCCCGTTATTCTTGGCTTCAAAGGAAACGTTATAGACAACAAGATTGTCAAAAGACTTTTGAGTTTAGTGAAACAACCTGCTTTTAGCCACTTGATGGAGGTTTGACCGTTTGACTATTAATATAATTTATTTTCACTTCCACTCTATTTAATTTGTTTTGATATTTATGCTTTTGTAATGCAGGTCATCTTGGAAGTTGCTCCCGACACCTTGTACAACGAGTTAATATCAAAGGTTTTCAAAGATTCGTTATTTGAGATGTCTTCGCACCACTGTGGGAATTTTGTTATCCAAGCGCTAATCTCTCATACTAGAAATGAGGATCATGTAAGCGATTGTATAGTTTAGAACATTATATATATTTGAAAATTTTAATAATAAATCTCATGGATAATATGTTTTTTCTATTCTTTTTGGGAACAATATTATCGAGCGTTGAATGAAAATCTAATCTTTTTGTAATTTCCAGGTGGAGCTGATCTGGAATGAACTTGGCAAAAAAATTAAAGATATTTTCGGAATGGGAAAATCTGGAGTTGTTGCTTCTCTTCTGGCTGCATGTCATAGGCTTAATACTCATGAACAACAAGTATGCAAATTAGTATTAACTATTAATTATTAACTATTAACTAATATAACAAAAGAGGGTGTCTTAGGAATAGTGCCTAAGACACAGCCTCTACTATTTTATAGTTTTTTTTGCTAAATTTACAAAAATGCCATCCATTTTTTTGTTTTTAACCCTTCAACTTTTAGCATTGCCACTTACACCCCCTCATCTTTCTAAAAACTTTGTAAAATGTCATTTTGACCCCCTCGAGTTTTACGTACTTATTTTATGTACGTGGGTCAAATATAATACGTTTACGTGCTTATTTTTATGTACGTTTTTGGTTGGTCTAAGTATTGTTCGGAAACAAGTCGAGTCAAATATAATACGTTTTCACTAGGCGGTATAAATTCGAGTTACTTTACGTTTCAACTCCGCCGCAACGCGTGGTACCATTCTTTAAAGTAAAAAAATACTATGTTTTACGTGCTTATTTTTAAGTATGTTTCGTCATAAATCCAAGTTGGTTCACGTTTCTGACACAAATTATCTGGGTAATGAGTCAGGTCAATATAAATACGTTTTCGTGCTTATTTTCATGTGCATTTTCAGTTGGTCCACGTTTTGACGTAATCTTTGTTCAAAAAAAAGTCGGGTCAAATATTTGACGGTATAAGTTCGAGTTACTTTAAACTTCGACGCGGCGTGGGTCAAAATACTAGCTTAGTATTTTTCATTTGATTTATTATTTTTTAATTGTGGTATCTTTACTCTTTTTTGCAGTGTTGTCAAGCTCTCATTAGTGCTGTATGCATGGAAAATGAGCCCCCTAGATGCATTGTTCCTCGGATACTATTTCTTGATAATTATTTTTACTGCAAGGATAAATCCAACTGGGAATGGCCAAGTGGTGCTAGAATGCATACAATCGGGACGTTGATTCTTCAGACGGTTTTTAGACTTCCTACCGTGCGTGCCCTTTTGTCGTTTTTGCCATGATTATTTGTTAGGGTGTATGTTTTTTGGCTTCTCTTTTTCATTTTCTAATCATTTTGTGTATGTTATACAGGATTTCATTCATGCGTTTATCTCAAGTATGACATCCTTGGAAGAAAATCAACTTCTTGACGCCACAAAGGACTCTGGTGGGGCCAGGGTTATTGAAGCTTTTCTTAATTCTGAAGCTTCTGGAAAACAAAAGCGTAAATTGATCATCAAGTACGTATGCTTATCCCTTTTTATGGTGAAAAATCAATTTTAATTATATTTTCAGGAATAAATAATGCAAAATAAAATCAAACTTTTATATCTTTTACCAATTATATTAGCCCATACACTTTCATACCGGTTCTAGCAACCATGTTACATTTTATTACTAGTTTTTGCAACATGTAACATGCTCGACCCGTAGCTGATAATTTTTTAAATATTTTTTTGAAAAATGTTGATGTAACATCTTTTTTCAATCTAGCACCTCATTTAAACATTTAAGAGTTATATTTTTAGCATTGCCACTTACACTCTTAGCTTTCTAAAAACTTTGTAAAATGTCATTTTGACATCCTCGAGTTTTACGTGCTTATTTTTAGGTACGTTTTTTGTTGGTCTACGTTTTGTTCGGAAACGAGTCGGGTCAAATATAATACATTTTCACTAGGCGATATAGATTCGAGTTACTTTACATTTCGACTGCCGCAACGCGTGGTAGCATTCTTTAACGTAAAAAAAACACTATTTTCTTACGTGCTTATTTTTAAGTATGTTTCGTTATAAATCCTAGTTGGTTTACGTTTCGACGTAAATTTTCTTGGTAATGAGTCAGGTCAAATATAATACGTTTTTGTGCTTATTTTCATGTGTGTTTTAAGTTGGTTTACGTTCTGACACAAATTTCGCTTGAAAACGAGCCGGGTTAAATATTTGACGGTAGCGGGTCAAAATACTAGTTCTTACTTATTTGTCATTACTTTTAATATGTGCCACATCAGCAATTTAAGGATTAAACCAAATTACATTTAGGTCAGACGCTAAAATGGGTATTAAAATGTTAGCTGGTTTCTATTTTGAATTTAATTTAAAGCTGGCTGCTGTGCAGTTTGCTCTCATTTTTTCTTGCTTGTTAATGTTTAGTTTTCTTACTTGCTTTATGTTGGTTTTAAAGATTCAAAGGGCATTTTGGAGAACTTTCAGTACTTCAATCAGGTGCCTTTACAGTAGACAAATGCTTTGATGTGAGTAGTGTCGCTTTGAGAGAAACGATCGTATCAGAAATGTTAGAAGTGCAAGCAGAGCTTTCAAAAACAAAGCAGGGCCCACATCTCTTGAGGAAATTTGATCTCGACGGGTACTTTTTCTTTCCTTTCTACATTTTTAAGTAAAAAAAATTACTTTTGATAGCAAAAAACATCGAGTTTTATGAGTTTTATTCTTTTAACAGGTATGCAAAACGACCCGATCAATGGAAGTCAAGACAAACTTCAAGAGAATCTACATACAACGATTTCATTTCTACTTTCGGATCAAACACAACAAAATCGTCATCATATAAAGAAGCAAATTCAACTCACGATCGTCCAAAATCACAGCAAGAGAAGCTCAAAGATATGCGGAAAGAGATTAATGCTCAACTAACTTCTTCTCACACTCCATTCCTTGCTAATAAACCGTTTAAATCGTCGGGCCAAAAACGCCACTCAGATGGAAACGAAAACCGTCCGGCGAAATTCACCAAACACACCACGGAAGACGTTGCGAAAAGCAAAAAATCACATCGGAAAAGAAAGCATGACGGTTGACTTCAACTGAAGCGTAGCCAAAGGTGTAAGATTGTTATCTTATTTATGTTTTCAGAATTTTGCTCACTTCTGCAAGTTATGATGGTTAAAAGTGTAATAGATGACTAGTATTCACATTTCTAAACTGCTTGTTACATATAAGTCGGAATATGAAATTATGAACTACTTTAAGATAAACAAAGCTAGAGTTTTAGTAACTAAACTGCAAAAAATTAAATAGAAAATAAATAAAAATCCATGCTACTCTAGTCAAAACTGCATTGACCGAAATTGGTCCACGACTTGCTCGTAAGTTTACTTGTTTTGGATCGGATTTGATCCGCTTGGTGGTATGCTTCTGAAGCTTGATTTCACTTTTTTGAAAGGCTCATTTGCTCGCGCGTGCAAATGATCTAGTGTTTGTGATGTTGAAGAAGCTAAATTTGCGGTTTTTGGCATTAATCTTCCTTGAACTCTATTAGGGCATGAAACAAGAACAATGAGTAGCATTGTGAGAAAGATAAAAACAACTGTTTTCGATTTAGGGTTCATAGTAGAAGATTTTGATGTGTATAAAGGATTATAGATATATGTATGTGTGCTTATATGTGGGTGTGTTATGGTGGATGGGATCTTTGACTGTTGCTTTTCAACATGAGTTGTTATTTTGGTGCAGTTTCAAAAGGTTGTCACGTGATTAAGCATGTGATGATGTTATAATATACATTCTGTGGGATTCACTGGACACTGATTCACATTTGATAATGGTGTTCTCATGGTGGTTATTCTATTTTTATTGGTAATACGGAGGAGGAATTATATAAGTTATAGTTGTTAAGGTAAAGGAGTATATGATTCGGGTTAAACCCGAAAACCTATTTCTGTCTAATAAATATAGAGTAACAGTAGCGGTAGCTAGAGATAACTGATTTGGGTTTCCAAACCGGTTCCTAACCTGACCCGTTACCACATCTGAAACCGATTCCAACCCAACCCAAGTCGCCACTTTGTATATCAGCCTCTAACCTTGTTACCAAAACCGGTTTGGACCTGAACTGATTTGAAAAACTGATTGGTTTCGGTCTAACCCAAACCAATTTGTATAGCATTTGAATATTTTATTTTCTATAACCGATTTATGACCTGAACCGGTTTTGACCAAACTGATTTGGTTTACATCTCGAACCATTTTTACAAAAAAAAAAAAAACCTGAAATGCACATCTCTAGCAGTGGCAATGTTCTGAAAACTGGGCTCCTTTTTGAACTGGAAACATGTGATAACACCATATAATTACTTAAAAATATAAAATCACAAAGATACTAAATGCATAATTAATAATTACAGACAAAAAGGTAGATATTCTTCAACTTAAAATGACAAAAAGTAAACTCCATGTATATAATGAAATATAGATGTATACAAATAAAAGTAAAAATTCATAGAAAATTAAAAAAGCTAATAAATCCTTGACGCCTTTCTCAGTTTTTATTTCCCATGTGATTATGTGAAAAGGAAAAGATGTAAAAGGTTCTGCCATCTTCCTTGGAGCCACTTAGTATATAATACCAGTGCAGGCTCGTTAATTTAGATATCATTCAAGCTTTTAGTAAGTCAATCTCGAATACATCACGGACAACTTGACTCGTTTAAACTCTTAAGAGGGAAGGAAGGCAAGAGTGAAACAATGCGTCATAACAACTTGAGGATCAAGTGTCTTGAGGGATTTGGGTCATGCACTTGGGCTTTAGTTAATCAGGTTGAAAGTTTTGTTGTGTCAAAAATTAAATATAGTTTATAAAGACTCAAGTGGTAGGAGGATTTGAGTTTTTCTTAAAAGACTCAAGTTCAATTCTCATTTGGTGCAAAAAAAGAGTGAGACACTGGTGGGCAGTGATAGGAGACTCAGGGAAACTTGGGTTCGATCCTTGAGCCAAACGGGTTTTACTGGTAATTTACCGCCGTGCCTACGGGCGGGTGGGTTACCGGGTATTTCTCGGAATTGGTGGTGGACCACTCGGGTTACTCTCGGAGTACTCCGTTTGTCCAGTGGGTGCCCTAAGAGTGCTTGCGGTTGATTTGTTCCCGTTAAAAAAAAAAAAAAAAGTTTATAAGTTTGTCTTATTTATGTTTCAAATTAGCTGTGAATTTCCCCATTTAATCTTAGTCATCCATTAAACAATTTAGTGCTTAGGATGCCTTGCTAAACTTCCTACAAAAACACAACTTCTCCTACTTCCCAGTATATCCTCACCCTCAAATCAATGACACATGTTAAGGACAATAATTGAACATAAATAATTAAAAAAGTAAATTAAAATAATAAATAGATAAATTTACACTTTGGTAAGGGACTAGCTAACTTCATTGCTAGCTATGCAACTCAAACATGGTTGTTGATCACAACGTGCGGTGTTGTGCTTGTGCTGGCGCCGGAATTCTCTATCACTTGTTGGTCAATCGGCATTTCTGATTGATCAACGATCGGTTTTCTACAAACCGGACAAGTTGAGTGTGAATGAAACCACATATCAATACACTCCATGTGAAATGCATGGTCACATTTTGGCAATACCCGAGTTTTCTCTCCTTCCTTCACCTTCGATAAACAAATTGCGCATTCTAATCCTTCTTTAAACCTTTCGGGATCAAATTGTACAACTCGTATGGTTTTCAAGAATGAATTGTCAAGTCCCCGTTGCCCATGGGTGGGGTTGTTGGTGTCGTCCGTGGCTTGTGGATGGCGATTGGGGAAGCAGTGGACCACCACGACGATGATAAGGACGATGAATACACCGGCGAACCACATCGTAAAGAATTCCATCAGGCTTGAATCGTCTAAATGTCTCTGCCTAGTTGCAAAAGATGAGTTAAGGAAGAAGATGTAGATAGAGAGGTGAAGTGTTGACGTTGGCTGTGGACTAGAGATTATTAGAAATCGTATTCTTCACGGATTTCTTTGACTTTTTGTTACTTTGAATTGTATTCTTTGACCCATTCGTCCCTCCAAATTTCCATTCTTAATTTTAATACCAGTTTTGTTTTTATAAGTAAGAGTTAATTATTGTTTTCGTCCATATGGTTTGTCAAAAATCACTATTTCAGTCCATTAGTTTAAAATTTGCGATTTCAGTCCCTGTGGTTTCACTTTCGTAACCATTTCAGTCCACCTTGTAACCATTTCAGTCCCTGTACTAACATAATAAATGGATTGAAATGTTTACGAAAGTGAAACCATAGGGACTGAAATGGTTACGAAAGTGAAACCGCATGGACTGAAATCGCAATTTTTAAACTAATGGACTGAAATAGTGATTTTTAACAAACCACGGGGACGAAAACAGTAATTAACTCTATAAGTAATTATAAATATTAGAATTGACTTGACAAATAGTACTTGTAGATTTTCAAAAGTAACATTTTTTTAAAATATAAGTTTAGAAGTTTGATGTTTGAGTTACGTAAATTTGAGTGGGGTCTTACTGGAAGCAACATTTCTATTTCTACGCGGTAGAGGTAAAACTGTCTACATCTTACCCTACTTAGACCCTACTTTAGCTTTGCTATTAGTGGGATATACTGAGTGTGATGATGATGTTATGAAATGACCAGAATACCTTTAATCCGATGAACGTTGCGAGCAACCAACTTTGTTTGCCACTACAACCAACACGTGACACCAATCACCACCGTATTCTTCATTAATATACCAACCCATCAATCAAAGATGTTATGTGTGAATGAGAGGTAAGAGGAGCAGTGAGCAGTTTTAGAGAGCAGAAGTTTACGGATTAGTCACTCTAAGACATGATACTTTTAATATGATTTTAGTGATGTAGGTGAGGTAGAGGACACTCGGATTCACTATTAAGGCAAGTGGTTCTGCAGGTAACTAAGTTCATGCACTTAGGATCGCTTTTTCTGAGAAATGGGGAGATATATAATAATGTAGTCCATCTGGTGTAAGTGGGGAGCAGCCATTGGGTATTATGCGATATGAGGTTTCCAACTAAATTAAAGGGGAAATTTTATAGGGTTGTAGTTAGACCTGTTATGCTATATGGGATGGACTGTTGGCCTTCAAGAAGACAAATATGCGTAAGATGAAGGTAGCATATATGAGAATGCTGAGATGGATGTGTTGGCACATAATGTTAGATCATACAAAAAAATGAGGTTTTGAGAGAAAAGCTAGGCGTGACATATATTGGATAAGATAAAGAATGAGAGACTGGAATGGTTTGGCATGTAAAGAGAAGCCAGACGAAGGTGCCTGTTAAATCAATTGAACTAGGATTCCACCCCCCTGGCATTGTGGCGGGGTGTCTGAGTGTGAACCAAACGTTATAGACCAACATTTAAGCTATTATAATTCTAATATATATATTAGAAACCAACTTTTCAATTTTATATTTCGTAACTTATAGTATTTAAATATTTACTCTTTCTGTAAATATTGATTATAGTGTCAGTATCATACTAATACCGTAACAAATTGAATTGATATTCATAGAAAAACTCCCACGTAAAAAACTGCTACAACGTGTGGACACCGCCACCTAGTTTACTAAATTGTTTATATGTATTAATTTGTAACATGGTAATGAATAGTATCTTCTTTTTTATGCTTTTTTTTTATTTTGTAACAAAATTTTGGTTTATTTATCATCTTGCCACAAAAGTTAAACAAGTTTAGTTTTTTTATTAGTTTTTATTTTACGTTTTTTTTCTAGGTTTGGTCGTCGTTCGGATGCTACTTAGTACGGTGTTTAGTTGTCACACTTGGTCCCTCAGGGTGTTTTTTTACCCCCTCGATTTTCTAAACGTGTCGCTATAAATTTGACTTAATTTGTGGTTTTACATTGCGTTTTTCCTCGGTTTTGGTTGTCGTTCGGTTGCTACTTAGCACAATTTTTACACCTCTAACCCCAACGCTGGTAGCACGGTTTTACGTCTCCAACCCGCAACGCTGGGATTTAAGACTAGTTATATATTATTATTGTTTTCAGATGAATAGACTTAATAGCATACACATTTATTATTTTAATTTATAGAACTGATTATCATATTATAAATAGTTCTTGTTTAAAGTTTCTACTATTAGCAAATAAAAATGTTTTCATGAGTTCTGCTAACCATTCTTTATAGAAATAATATGCTATTTCATTTATCCATATATTTTTAAACCTTTTTTAGGTACGTTTATTAATAAATTCATATATAGTTTTATATTTTTTAAACTTATACTTACTAAAATTATTCCACTATACTTCTATTTATTTTCAGAAAGTTTGATTGTGAATTTTTTTCAATCAAGTAGCTCTTATGGTATTAAATAACTAATTTATTTATTAATATTTGCGAAAAGACTTGATAACACATGTCATTTCCTATAATGCCACTTAACCTTAGGTTTAATTTGTACTATTTTTTCCTTGAATCTAGGATGAATTTTACTGACTTAAATATTTGATTGAGTTTTTGACGTTCATTCTTTACTGATGGACCAAATTGTAAAAGTAGAGAAAGTAATGTGCTCACCTCAAAGAAATCGAAATATGACTGGCGCTAACATGATGTGGTTTAATAGTATTAATAATAATAATAATAATAATCTATATTATCTATAATAAGAGATTATGAGCTGATGTAAATCTGTTTACTTGTCAACTTCTAAGCTATGCCACATGGAGTTGCTGATGTCATAATTCCGTTTACAATATTTCTATCTACATAAATCTATTTCAAATATATAATCTGATTTTATTATTATAAAAAAACGTTTTCTTTAGGAGGGAACTTTGAAATTGCATGGGGAGGAGAAATTGCCATTAATGCACTGCAGAAGTAATCATATATTTCTCTCTCCTTCTTCTTCACACTTTTTATGTAACTTCACCGATTCCATTTCACCATTTTCTTCTCATTTCAAAATGTCCGAATCTTCTGTGCAAACTCTGTCATCCGGCAAGAAATCCGACGGTGAACCACCATCTTTGTCACTCAGTTTCATTGATGATTTGAATCCGTCTAAAGATATGTGGAATCTCAAGTGTCGAATCATCCGGAAATGGGTTCAGTCCTTTCGGATGGATCTGATCTTGCTCAATGAGAAGGTATTAGTGTTTGTCAATCATCTTTGATGTTTTTTTTACTCTTTTTATCATTTTCGTTTTGAGTTTTGTGTAATTTAGGGTTAGACAAAAAGAGTAAAAGATGAAAATCTTTTTGTTAGTTTTTTATGCGAAATAGATGATTATTGTAAGTTGACTGTTTGTTTGTTTGTTTAAAGAAAGAAAGATGGCTTTTTGTTTGTTTTTTGGATCCTTTATAATTTAGGGTTAGATATAAAGAACCAAAGATGAATATTTGTTTGGTTTGTTTATTGTCCTTCGTAGATGATTATTGTTTACTGTTTTGTTTGTTTGTTTTAGGGTTATATGGTTATTTATTTTCTGTTTTGTGTAATTTAGGGTTGGTTTTTGGTCATTTATAGATACTTACTGTTTGTTTCCCTGTTATAGGATTAGGCAGAATGAAACAAACATGAATAGTAGTTACTTATTGATCCTTCATATGTTGAGACTTTAGCCACATGTACCTTTTATATTTTTTTGAAATACTGTTTGTTTGTTTGTTTCTAAAGTATGTGCTTTCACTTATTTGTCAGGGCCGTAAGATTCAGGCAGGGATTAAGGCTCCATTAATACCTGTGTTTATCTCGCAGCTTCATGAGGATGAAGTTGTTATTCTCTCCAGATTTGGTGTTGGAGAAAACACTGATGCTTACAAACTTATTAACCATGGTTACAAGATTAACTTTTACGGATGTACGGTTGTTACACGTGCGAATGGTTGGCAAGGTGTTGATTACGGATTTAATTTCATCACGCATTCACACATTCTTAATGGAGATGCAAAGGATTTGCTCACGTGCGGTATGACTGTTTCTGATAATCTGATATATGTTTTGCCTCCCTTTTCAATGTCACTAATTTCTGTTGCTATGTTTACCATTTTAGATGTTGCTGGAATTGTTGTCTCGTGTGGAGATATGAAAATCTTTCCTAATGAAAGAAAAAAGATGAATTTGGATCTTCAAGATGTCTAGTAAATTCTAATTTGCCATTTATATAAATTTGTTTGTGTGTTATGATTGTATTCAATACAATACCAATGATTAGTTTATTTTATATAAAAGTTCATTAAATGGTTGTTCTTATTTAATACAATACCAATGATTAGATTATTTTATATATAAGATTCTTTATTGCATTTAATGGTATATTCATAGTAAATTATTTTCATTATTTAATGTAAATGATTAGTAAATCATATACTATATTCACAGTAAATGAGTGTATGGACTTTCAATGCTGTTCTTTTAATGTTATTCTTTGAGTTAAAACATCTACTATATGTTGTTCTTATAAGTTGGCTATTTGGTCGCGTTAGAATAACTTTTAACCAGTGTTATAATGATCCATGGCAGTATCTTTGTGTTGCTCCCCCATCTAACAACCTAACAAACTTTAACCACTGTTACATATAACTACTGCTAGGTAACGTCTGATACTATTACAACAGACAAAGTAAACAACTGTTTCTTCATTCCACTGCTTCATTCCAAGCAGGGCTTTGGTCTTTAGTAGCACTTGACTTAGGGCAGTAGATTAAATAGCAGCACTTTGTCTTCAGATGTTGTTGTACACAAGCAGTACTTAATGGACAGCAGTTGTAGTATATAAACAGTGGATGAGGACCATCAGATGTTATAACCACTTTAAAGGGGAAAGTCTAATGCAAACAGCTGCTTAAGAGATATACACTGATGTATACCAGTTTTGGCTCTTATTATCTGTTTCTCACAAGAACGCAAATGATTGTATTTAACTTTTAATGTTGTTCTTTTATCTTTTTCTTTTAGGGGAGAGGTAGTCTGTTGTACTTTGTGGAATGTGTATGCACAAGAATTTAATGATTTTTTGTCTCAAAACTCTCCGAATGAGACTGTGATGGCTGTCATTCAGCATGCGAGGATTAGAAAGTGGCAGGGTAATTTATATTTGACTGATTTATTTCGTTTAGTTTTCCCAATCTCTGTTTTGTTACATTTTTTAAGAACATTTTTTATTTCTTTAGTGATTTGTAATGAATTGTTGGATATGTATTTTGTTTCTTGCAGGTCAATATACTGTTCAGAGTGATAAGTTTGGAAGTCGTCTATTTCTCAACCAAGAAATTGATGAGATTAATGAACTGCGCAAGAGGTACTATCCGTGATTTATATTTCATATTTTTCATGTTTTTATTAACATAAGTGTGAGTATTAACGCTAATGGTGTTTTTTTGTTTTTAGTCTTTTAGTGAAACAATTTGAAGCAGGTGCTTCTTCTTCTCAAACCATTCTTTCATCTCAGAGTGTATTTCCAGTCCGTCAAGAATTTCTAATTGAGACTCCTAAGAGACATGTTGATGAAATTATTGAGATTGATAGTGTACGAATAATTCTATATACATTCATAGGCATTTTAATTTTGTTAATGTTTTCTATGTTTTATCAATTGAGCATGTTAATAAAGCTTTATCTGTGATATTGTAGGGAATGTCATGTGTGGTAGTTGCAACGATCAAAATTGTTCAACAAAACTTTGGATAGTTTTATCCGGCATGTCGAGACTGTAACAAGAAGGTGTTGACCAAAATTGAGTACTTACAATATGCTAAAACCATTTCTGATGAGGTCATGAATCTGTCACCTGCTTCATTGGTTTGTCCGAAATGCGATAAAGAATGCACATCGATAACCATAAAGTAAGTTAACGTCCGATCTTTTTATGTCCAGAAATGCTATGGTTTTTGCTGTAATTTACTTGGCATTTATTACAGGTTCAAAGTACATCTGAGAGTGCAAGATGAAACTAGCAGCGTTTCTTTTGTGATGTTTGATAAAGATGTAATGAAGCTTATTGGTTCAACAGCGAATGATATAAGGGAACGCCAAGTGAAGCTCGATGATACTGAAACTTTTCCCCGTGAAATATCACGGTTGGTTGAAAAGAAGTTGGCGTTTAAAATCAAAGTTTCTGATTACAACCTTAACCATGACTACCATGTCTACACTATCCAAAAAGTATGTGATGATCCGGACATAATTGCTGAATTGGTTGGTGGTAATGGAAATGCTATTGAGGTTGCTGATGAGGTAAGAGTTTTTGTATATCCTATATTGATTTATTTTTTTCTTCCCAATTTTTGTAGTTTAAATATCTTAATTAAATTCCCTTTTGGTAATATTTTGATATTAGGTGTTTAGTCAAGAAGGTTCAGAAATTAAAGCTGTTCAATTATCTGAGTCCTCACAGATGGCAGGTGCTGATATGAAGAAGGTGAATAAGAATTTTACAGTTTTGTTTTTTGGTTTAGTATAGATTATATTACATTATTTGATACCTTAGTAGTTGTTTTGTGATTTAATTGAAGGATGTTGTATCTGTTATGGCCGACTCTTCCGTCATCGAAGCCGAGAAGGATTCGGCCACCAGTCCTAATGGTAAACGTTCGTTGCAGGAAGTGGAAGGTCAAAATGTTGGGGAACTCTCTTCTAACAACAAAAGGAGCCGGAGGAAGCCATCTAGGCTTAACACTTAGCTTCTTTCACGTCGTTATATTTTGATGGTAAACATGCTATGTTTTTTGTATGTACTTAAGTACGTGGTTGTTTGAAGTTTGGTTGTCGTTGGTAAGTGTTAAACTACTCAAACAGTTGTTTTCTATGTTTTAGATGTTGGTAACTTATGAACTTGGAACATGTGGTAAACCATTATGTGGTTTACTTTTTTGTATTATGCTGGAAAATATAATCTTTGGTTATAATGTGTGCTTTTGATTTGTGAATATAGTATATGGGATGTCTAAATTAGTTTGACATAGTCTAAATTCTACTTTTTTAATATAGAGTTTGAATGTATCTTCAGCATTTGTTGTACACAAGCAGTACTTAAGGGACAACAATTGTAGTATACAAACAGTGGATGATGGCCATCAGCTGCTTATTATCTGTTCCTCTTTAACCACTGTTACATATAACTACTGCCAGTTAAACACTGATACTATTACAATAGACACAGTAAACAACTGTTTCTTCAGTCCACTGCTTCATTCTAAGCAGGGCTTTGGTCTTTAGCAGTACTTGAGTTAGGGCAGTAGATTAAATAGCAGCACTTTGTCTTCAGCAGTTGTTGTACACAAGCAGTACTTAAGGAATAGCAGTTGTAGTATACAAACAGTGGATGAGGGCCATCAGCTGCTTATTATCTGTTCCTCTTTAACCACTGTTACATATAACTACTGCTAGCTAAACACTGATACTATTACAATAGACATAGTAAACAACTGTTTCTTCAGTCCACTGCTTCATTCTAAGCAGGGCTTTGGTCTTTAGCAGTACTTGAGTTAGGGCAGTAGATTAAATAGAAGCACTTTGTCTTCAGCAGTTGTTGTACACAAGCAGTACTTAAGGGACACCACTTGTAGTATGCAAACAGTGGATGAGGGGCATCAGATGTTATAACCACTTTAAAGGGGAATGTCTAATGCAAACAGCTGCTTATGATGAATCCACTGATGTGAACCAATTTTGGCTCTTTTTAGCTATTCCTGTTTAACCACTGTTACATATAACTACTGCTAGCTAAACACTGATATTATTACAATAGACAAAGTAAACAACTGTTTCTTCATTCCACTGCTTCAGTCCAAGCATGGCTTTGGTCTTTAGCAGCACTTGAGTTAGGGCAGTAGATTAAATAGCAGGACTTTGTCTTGAGCAGTTGTTGTACACAAGCAGTGCTAAATGGACAGCAGTTTGTAGTGTACAAACAGTGGATGAGGCCTATCAGATGTTATAAACACTTTAAAGGGGAATGTCTAATGCAAACAGCTGCTGATGATGAATCCACTGATGTGAACCATATTATTTGCCTCTTATGAATCAACAGTGAACACGCTTTTGACAAATGTTTTGAGCATCTGCGGTTCTGATGAAAGAAATGATTTAAAGTCTAATGCAAACAGCTGCTTATGATGAATCCACTGATATATTATAATCTGTTTTTTAGTATTTGATCGTTCAACCATTCACCAGTTTTGGCTCTTATTATCGTTCCTCTTTAACCACTGTTACATATAACTACGGCTAGGTAAACACTGATACTATTACAATAGACAAAGTAAACCATTGTTTCTTCATTCCACTGCTTCAGTCCAAGCCGGGATTTGGTCTTTAGCAGCACTTGACTTAGGGCAGTCGATTAAATAGCAGCACTTTGTCTTCAATTTTCGTTATATTTTTTGAGTTAAATCGATTTTCGTTATGACAGGATATAATTCATAAATATAATTCTTTGAGTTAAACTTCAAGTTTAAATAAGTTGGCTATTTGGTCGCGTTATAGTAACTTCATTCTAGTAACCAATATATTGGTCAAACCAAGACAAGGATGATTAAAACATATGTAGTATTTAAATCCATATAAATTTTGATGTTTCTAAGGGGTCCAACGAATTCCTAATAAAACCAAGACAAGAATGTTTAGAAACATGTAGTACTTAAATCCATATAAATTTCTTGGTGCACATAAATTATCTGACAATGTGACTCGGTAAAAATCTATCATTAAACTTCAACTCCAAAATATAAATCTTGTGGATCGCGTTGTAATAATTTTATTGTAGGAACCAATATATTGGTAAAACCAAGACAAGGATGATAAAAAAATATGTACTATTTAAATCCATATAAATTATGGATTTTTAAGTTTCACTTGGTTATATTTTTTATACAAAACCAAAGGGCCTCAAATTTGGCTTAATTTTGCAATTAAATGGTCTAATTCTTTCAATAATTTCTGGCCCATAAGTTGTGAACCATAAAATCCTGTCAAAGGCCCACAAAATGAATCAGGTATGTTAAATCACCATTTCATATTGTCCGCTATGTTTATAGGTTCTTTTTTCGAATGAATCAAATTGAAGATTTAAAATTAGCGCCAAAAACTCAACCTATAATTCAAGACGCTCTTAGTTTGGAAGCAATCGATGAACACTAAATGGTAGGTTTTTCTATCTCATTTGTTTAGATCTATTCTCAACATTTGATGTGATCATCCACTTATTTAGGTAGGTTTTCAATAGGGATCTTCAATCACCACTAGCTGTTGAGAATAAATGTTTTTTTGGACAGTGATTACAATAATCACCTATAGCTAGCCCTAAATCACACATATGTGCTCAATTCTTATGTACAGTTATGGAGAGTAAAAATAATTTGATACCAAGACATAGAGAGTGTTTTCCACAGTGCAGTCCCCAACAGTCCAAAGAATCAAGGAAGATAAGAAAGTCTATATTGAATAAGCGTAGAAACAGGGGTGTGGTTCAGTTTGTACAGACACCTCCTATTATTGATACACTTCTGGGCAATGTTACTATCACAAAAAACGATAATGGAGGTATGTTTTTGATGGTCATATGTGAAAATTGTAAGTGTTTGTAGCATAAATTAGCCAATCTCTTCATGTACAACATGTCACACGCCCTACAATTTAGATCGAACATGTGTTAGTGCAATCCCTCTGACTTCATCCAGTCTTGGTAAGGTTATAAATCTTATTTTTTTAAGGTATGCTATCTGATTTGCCCTTGTCCCTTTGTTTGAATTTTAGGACAATCTGGAAAGGCTAATCATTGTGTTTATGACTCTAGAAAGAGGAAACAAAGTTTAAAAACCATGGATATAAGTAAATTTGATTTATCCATTGTAGCTGATTTAAGCAGGACATCTTCAATGGTCACTCCTCTTCAACCATCAAATCATAAAATTGATAGAAGTCCATTAACAGATATTACAAACTGTATGCTATATACACTTTTGTTATTACTGTTAATCATTTATTGAATGTTAATGTAAGTTTGATCACATTTATAAATTATGTCTTGCAAGTGGATCGTGTTACAGTAAGGTCCCGTCGAAGTGATATTCCAACTCCTTAGAATATTGACAATAGAACTTCTCGACAGTTGCCAAAATGTTCCGGTGTAGCGTTTAGTGGTATGTGTTTTACTTTTAATGCAAAACTAAATATAGGTTTCTGAGTCACTATATTTGTCGTATCTATTGCTTATCTTCCTATCTGTTATAACCGATATTAATTTGCCTTTTCCAAAATGAAACGGCAGGAAAAGAAAATTCCTACCCTGGTGAAAGGTCTAACTTTGATGATCCCGATTCGGAGGATTGTTTATCATCTTCTATCGTAAAAAAGATTTACGGAATTGCAAGAGGTAACTACCCTCCTTAAACTTATCAAAGTATCTTTCCAAATAACAGTTTAATCTCCTAATATTTCACTTATATCATCGTTTTTTTATCTGCCTATATAATTTTCTAGAATACGTTGATCATGGAGATGCTATTTTTGTATGTTCTTACTGTCATGCAATGATTTGGAAAGATGAAATGGTTAGGGGTAATTTGGATTCGAAGAAAACTTCTTTTTCTCTTTGTTGTTCGAACGGAGACGTTGAATTGCCTTCCTTACCTGCTCCTCCTCCACTGCTCGAAAGATTTTACAAAAGAGTTACTCCTGAAAGCCGCAGTTTCATGAATAACATTCGAGCATATAACATGATGTTTTCCTTCACATCCCTTGGTGGCAAGGTTTCTAAAACTTTTCAAAAAACCAAAGGTCCTTATGTTTTTGGACTGCAAGGACAAAATTACCATCGCATTGGTAGTCTGCTACCAAATGATGGTGAAGAGCCCAAATTTTCACAGCTTTATATTTATGATTCCCAAAACGAGGATTTTAATCGTCAAAAGGTTGTAAGGTAAATTAAGCATTCAGTAAATTTTGATTTATGTCAACTGTTTTATATATATATCTGATCTATACAATAATGTCGTTTTTTACACAGTGTCGAGCAAGGTTCGAAGAGAGACACTAAACAACAACTTGATCTTGCCATCATATCGAGTCTTAAAAAAATGTTGGATTCATGCAATCCACTTGTGAAGTCATTTAGAATGGTACGAGATTGTTTTAGACAAAATGATTGGCAAAATGTATGACTCAAGCTCATTGGAGTAAGGGATAAGGATGGTAGAATTTTTAACTTGCCTACTGCTGAAGAAATTGCAGCCTTAATAATTGGTGATTTTGATGGAGCATTTGATAAAAGGGATATCATAGTTCAAACAAAATCAGGCGATCTCCAGAGAATCAGTGAGCTTCATCCCTCTTATCTTACATTGCAATATCCACTTATATTCCCATATGCAGAAGATGGATTTAGACTTGGTATTAAACATCGAGGTGTTTTAGTTGATTGTGACATACTTAGAACCAGTACCACAATGAGAGAGTTCTTTAGTTACAGAATACAAGACAGAGCCAACCAATTTTCGTTGTTACTCAATGCCCAAAAGCTATTCCAACAGTTTGTAGTTGATGCGTATACAATGATAGAATCTGCACGGTTAGCTTACATAAAGACACAACAACCCAAACTTAGAAGTCAAACATTTAAGAATTTAAATCAAAGTGTTCAAAGTGGCCAAAGCGATGCGTTAAATTGTGGAAAACGAATTTTGTTGCCATCTTCATTTACCGGTGGAGCGAGATATATGATGCAAAAGTATCTAGATGCTATGGCAATTTGCAAAGCTGTAGGATATCCGGATCTCTTCATAACAGTCACTTGTAATCCCAATTGGCCTGAGATTTATAGATGTTTAAAAGACAAACGGTTGAACCCTCAAGATAGACCGGATATTATCGCACGGTTATTCAAAATTAAAATCAATCATCTAATTCAAGATTTCAAGAAACATAAATTCTTTGGTGAGATACAAGCAAGTAAGTCATTGTAAATTGTTTTAATTAATTTCTCAAATAATACTTTTACTAACACTTTTTTTGATGTAATATTTCAGTTATTTATACAATCGAATTTCAGAAACGTGGTCTACCTCATATTCATATATGTTTGTTCTTAAGTGTCGAGAGCAAATTTCCAACGGCTAAAGAAATTGATTTGGTTATTAGTGCTGAAATACCTGACAAAGAGATGGATCCTTCACTGTATGAACTTGTCAAACAATTTATGATCCATGGTCCTTGTGGTACAGACAATCCTCATTCTCCATGCATGGTTAATTTAAAATGTTCGAAGAAGTTTCCGAAAAAATATGTAGATGAGACTTGTGTTGATTCTGAAGGATATCCTGTCTACCGACGTCGTCAATCATGCAACACAGTAGAAAAAAATGGTGTCTTACTTGACAATAGGTTTGTGGTTCCGTACAATGCTATGCTACTCAAAAAGTATCAGTGCCACATAAATGTTGAGTGGTGTAACCAAACAGGATCCATCAAACATCTCTTCAAATACATTAATAAGGGTCCGGATAGAGTGACAGCTTCTGTTTACGAAAGTACCTCCACTGCTAATGTGAACCCTCAAAACAAGGAAATGACAAATAATGAAAATCTCTCAAACGAAACAGAAGTAGATGAAGTTAAAGCATATCTTGATTGTAAATATATTTCAGCGTGTGAAACTGCTTGGAGAATCTTTAAGTTTGACATACACTATCGGCTTCCATCTGTTGAAATATTACCTTTTCACTGTGAAGATGGTCTGCCCCACTTGCGGTGTGCACATATAATGTATATATGTGTGGGCGCTCGGGGGGAAAAAGTGAAATGGTACTAACTTTAACGTTATTTTACTAATTTCGTGAAAATAACATTAAAAGCGGCAGATGGTTAATCATGCATCATGTGGTGACGTTGATAGCTGAAGGACACGGTGGTACATGCACCAATCAGTCTCTGTCCCGATTGTTTGAGTGTTATGTGTCTTAGGTCCAAGGCTTGATACAAAACTACAATCGAGCCGGGGGTCTCACTGGAAGCAGCCTCTCTATTCCTACGGGGTAGAGGTAAGGCTGTCTACATCTACCCTCCTCAGACCCTACCTTAGCTTTGCTATTGGTGGGATTTACTGAGTATGATGATGATGATGATGACTGTGAAGATGGTCAGGCTATTGTTTATGACGATAATTCAAACTTGTGTGACGTGGTCAGTAACCCAACTGTGAAAATGTCTATGTTCACAGAATGGATGAAATGTAATCAAACGGATGCATTTGCTAGAACTTTGAAGTATATAGAGTTCCCCAGATACTTTGTATGGATACGCAAAACACGAAAGTGGGTACGTAGAAAAAAACCTTTTGGTGCAGTTGGTAGGATACATTATGTACCTCCATCACTTAGTGATTGTTATTTCTTGAGAATTTTATTGAATCACATTATAGGACCAATGAGTTTCAATGATATAAAAACAGTTGATGGAAAAATATATCATACTTTTAAAGATGCATGTTTCGCTCGCGGTTTGTTGGACGATGATAAGGAGTATTTAATGGCCATTAATGAAGCAAGTGCATGGGCTACTTCTGATTTCTTGCGTACATTTTTTGTAATGCTCTTGATGTCAAACTCCATTTCTAGACCGGGTATTTTCTGGAAGGAAACAAAATCTCTATTATGTGAAGATATATTATATCAGCAACGGAGGATTACTGGTATTCCTGGTAATTTTAAAAACTTAAATAAAATTTCAGATTCCATTTTACTTTAATCATGTGTTTAAAAAATCTAATTACTAAACATCCGTTGTATTTTTTAGATTTGGTTCTTAAAGAGGAAGATATTGAAAACATTTGCTTAGCACATATCGAAAAACTGTTACTTGGTTATGGAAGTACGTTAAGCAACTTTACTGACATGCCAAATGTTCCTGACAACTACACTTCAGCATTGAACAATCAATTGATAATGAAGGAACTTTCGTATGATCAGGCTATGTTAAAAAAGGAACTTGCAGCTTCCCTAAAATCTTTAACTGATGAACAGCGAAAAGTGTATCAAACCGTCATGAATGCAGTTATTAAAGGAAGTGGAGGAGTTTTCTTTCTATATGGTTACGGTGGAACTGGTAAAACATTTATGTGGAAAACATTTGCAGCTGCGTTACGTTCCAATGGTGAAGTTGTGTTGAATGTTGCATCCAGTGGTATTGCATCACTTCTATTAGATGGTGGTAGAACGGCTCATTCCAGGTTTGTAATTCCGATAAATGTTAACGAGGATTCTATATGCTCTATTGAACCAAACAGTGAGCTAGGAGGCTTAATCAAATAAACTAAGATGATAATCTGGGATGAAGCGCCAATGACACATAAGCATTGTTTTGAAGCTCTGGATAGAACAATGAGAGATATAGCCCGTTCCAATAATCCGTCCTTGCAGAACAAACCTTTTGGTGGAAAGATTGTGCTTTTTGGCGGTGATTTTAGACAAATCCTTCCAGTCATTCCAAAAGGAACCAGAAGCATGATTGTAAATTCTTCATTGAATTCTTCTTATATATGGCAGGATTGTCAGTTACTCAAGTTAACTGAAAACATGAGGTTAAAAATGGGTACCAAATCAAGTAATTTTAACGAGACCAAGGAATTTGCTGAATGGATTTTAAGGCTTGGTGATGGTCTACTTGGTGGTCCAAATGATGGAGAAGTGGAAATTGAAATTCCAGATGATTTACTTATACTCGATGCAGTCAATCCTATATCTTCATTGATCGCTTTCACATATCCGGATATGCAAAAGTTTTTATGCAATTCAAATTACTTCCAACAAAGAGCCATTCTTGCACCTACAAATGAAGTTGTTGATTCAATAAATACAGAACTGTTAAATAGTATGCCTGGTGAAGAAAAGATATATCTCAGTTCAGATACTTTATGTGAGTCTGAGGATCAAACCGACCTTAACATGGCATTGTTTCCTCCGGATGTATTAAACAAATTGAATCTGTCTGGATTACCTAACCATAAATTGGTTCTCAAAGTTGGAGCTCCGGTAATGTTACTTAGAAACATTGAACAAACAAATGGTCTGTGTAACGGTACACGACTTCAAGTAACAAAACTTGGAAAACTTGTAATCGAAGCAAAGATTATTACTGGAAATAATATAGGTCATCATACTTTGATTTCAAGATTGAAAATGACATCGTCCGATAAAAGAATACCAGTGAAAATTGCACGAAGACAATTCCCATTATCTTTATGCTTTGCAATGACCATCAACAAAAGCCAGGGACAATCACTTGAACGTGTAGGCTTATATCTTCCAAGGCCAGTTTTTAGTCACGGACAACTATACGTTGTTGTATCACGAGTAAAGAGCAGGAAGGGTTTGAAGATCTTGATATGTGACAGGGGAAAACAAGTGTGTAAAACCACAACTAACGTGGTCTACAAAGAAGTTCTACAAAATCTATAGTCGTTGTAGAAATAGCATTTTGAACAAAAGTCTTTTAATGTTTGAAGTTATTTGGTATTATGTTTTGCACATCCTATCAACATGTGTCACACCCCGAATTTCCACGTGTCACCGGTGGGCCCGGTGGGGAGTATCGTGATGTCATGGTTGGCAACATAATAGTCAAACAACACAATATTACTAAGCACAGCGGAAGCAATTGAAAATATAATACAACCGAATTTATTATTGTAATATCAACTGTCACAATATTCGGAAGTTTATCCACAGAAGGATCGTAAATAAAATGGAACAATAGTTCAACAGACTTCAGGCATATTAAGCTTGCGAGACTCTTTATTGATGCTAAGGAGACAATCCAGCCAATTACGTTTAGTACCTGCATTTAGTCTTTTTGGGAAAATACGTCAGTTTACACTGGTAAATACAATCAACTGACTCATTTTGGAAAATGATTTAAAAATTTGGTTTGGATGCACATGGCATAAATGTTTTATAATTTGATTAAAATGCACAGAGACAAGATTAATCTTTTTAACTTGGGAGAATTATTTAATATTATAATCTTGTGAACGAATTACAAGTTCCTTGTGCGTTCAGTAGCCCGGATCTTGTCCGGGTTAAAGATCAATAGACACACCACATCATAGAGTTATACACTGACGGGTGTACGCCTACACCCCGTGCTCAGGTCGTGGCCATCTCGTAAGATGATGCCAAGGATATCCGGGACATGGTCATTAACCCCCCAAAGGCTTTAAGTAACAAGACTGTTTAAACGAGCCGATCAAATTATTCAACTACCCACTTAATGGTGGAGATTTGATGCCCGATTAAGCGGTATGCTATAT
This sequence comes from Helianthus tuberosus, assembly GCA_030545235.1. NCBI lineage: Eukaryota > Viridiplantae > Streptophyta > Magnoliopsida > Asterales > Asteraceae > Helianthus > Helianthus tuberosus. Next base: position 32,465,467 of record CM060405.1, read on the forward strand.
ACCGTAACCCAAGCCCGTATAGGGAAAATAAGTTAAAAGTATTTACCTGAGCAAAGTATAATTCACAATTAGCAAAATGCACGTAGCTTTTACTGGTCCTCCTAATCTGGAACGAAGGTTTTATAATAACCTATTAGAATCCTAACGGGTCTTTAATTAAGCTTAAGCTTAGACCGGCTAGTTTCAAGATACGGTACGTACGCACGATTAAGCGAATACTGGATAGAATGTGATTTAGACCCGACAAGTTTGAAGACTTGTTTAATATGGGTTTATTATTCACATTCTGGATTTTGAGATAAAACCGTTAAGGTTTGACCCGTTTCGGCTAATTTATGTAAACTTGTTACATAAACCGAACCGTACGCGTAATAGGCGTAACGGGTATCCGTAAGAGCCATATACAGGTTTCCTAAGTTAATATGCTTCAAATATGTTGTGACATCAGTAAGATGTCTTTCATTATGCTCGAACGTGTTTAAACACAAACTAGGCCCCGTAGGGGTAGTTTGGTCATTTAAAAGTTTATAAAAGAGTTTAAGTAACAATCTGAGTTACAGGTCTGATGTAATCAGCAAATATACTCAATTTGCTAAGTTAAATCAGTAGGATAAAGCGTGTATGTGAACTTTATCATTTTTAACCAAACTATGCCCCGTAGGGGTATTTTGGTAATTTCACATAAGCCGAAAAGCTCAAAACTGAAGTCTGAGTTTATCAACCTTTGCTTACTGTTAAAATATTATAATTTTCCTCATATATCAGTAGGTATCAACCCGGGTATGTCCAATATAACTTTGATACATACTTTGCGTTAAAAACGCTTAATAAGGCGATTAAAGGCCATTTCCGGGTTCGATACTTAAATCTGATATTTTTATATTTCCAGAAGGCTTAAAATAATTTATTTATCATATGTGATCAGTAGCAAAAGGTTTGGAGTCGTTTAGATATGTAAAACTCATTTTATGGCCCGTAAGGGCAAAACCGACAATTACCGGATTAAGCCTACGACTACTAGTTATGCTCAGCCTAAAATTAATTAAAAATCTTTAAAAATCCCAAAATAATATATTACATCAGTGGGTATTAAGTTTGATACCAAAAAGTAAGCTTAACTAGGCTATACGCTAATTACGCCGTTTTATTAACATAAAGCTTTAATTTTGCGATAATGAGCATAACTCTCTATCTATGATTCAAACTGATGTCAAACTTTGCATACAAGTTTATATATCAGTAATTAAAGTTTCTACTCTTTTACATTTTCAAAAATCACGTTTTAAGGTAATAAGGGCATAACGGTCAACATATGAGCAATTAACGGAAACATGCATATTAATTGGATAACTAATGAACCAAGGTGTATAATCACAGAGGGTTATTCTAACATGTAACCTAGTCCAATTAAAGCTCTGAGGCATTTCTAAAACATGCCTAAACGGGTCAGAACTGAAAGTCAAAGTGAAAGTCAAACTATGTGACTTTCGGTTCCGAACCGGGTCTAAACAGGAAATTGTCGGGTTGAACATGTTTAGACATGTTCTTACACTTATTACTAAGTTATAACAATGATCCAAAAGGTCGTATATGATCTATAATGATAATCATGCATAAATGGCATTTTAGACTTCCTGTTGACTTTTTAATTACATGTTTGACCCGACATTTGAACTAGTTAGAGTGGTGATCAGGGGAAACCCTTTTGGGGTTTTATTACCCACATAAATACCAACTTATAACTACTTTTAATTTGAGATATGACTGAGCCATTGTTGACTAATCTCGAAGTCAAACCGTAATTACGACGGTTTGACTTTTAGCTAAAAACTAAGCTAAACTCAATTTAGAAAGGATTAGAACACTTACTGAAGTCCTAAGCTTGATTAGGGAACACTTGAGAGGAAGTTGAGCTCCAGAAGTGGTCCTCAAATGCAGATGAAGGTGTGAAGAAAATGTTGAACACTTGTGGCCTTTTATAATGGATTCAATCACCACAATATGTTAACAACAAGGTCTAGCACACACCACAACCTTCCCACATGTGTCCTAGATGCTTAGGGGGTGTTTTAGGGGTCAAGGGATGTGGAGAATCGAGTTAGAATTGAGCAGATTGCACCCAGCAGGCAACAACCAAAATATCGAAGCTGGGCACCCCTAGCGTGACGCTAGGCCCCCCCTCGCGTCGCGCTAGGCCCCTCCTGATCAGAATCTGAATTTTTGATTTTTGCAATTAGATCCTTGGTTAAGTCCTTGGCTCTTCAAAATTCGATTAGGCACTTGTTTTCTTGCATTGTAAACCCTCATAATTGATCTATAAAGGCTTTAAAACATATACCCACTTTGTTAAGTCCCCGGTTAACTTAATTGTTACCCGAAAAGTCCTAACTTTCAACGTTTACGCTTTAACCCCTCGTACACGAATTTGATCATAACTTTCTCATACGATAACGAAACTTTATGAAATTTTAATCGTGCATTCTAGTGAGCATAATTAACTGTTACAAAGCTTCGGGTTTGTCAAAAGGTCACTCAGAGGTATAATTTAAACATGTTGACACATTTAGCCCTGTAGTTTGTAATCTCTCACTTTTAGCTTCGTATGATCCATGATTTATTCGTTTGAAGGTATGAGCATCTTGTAGGGTTAATATACAATATATTTATTCACTGTTGACACTTAGAATACGTATATTCACATACTTTCCATGTTTGTCAACTTTAGTCCTTTCATAATATTCTTTCACACGTTTAAACATACGACACGTGTCTACACATTATAGGACGTGAATTTTTGAGGTGTTACAACATGTTTCTTTTATCTAATAATAATGGATGTTATTTTACATAATTGTTTTAAAATATAGTATACATTTTTAAAACATGATACCTTTAACAATTATAAAATAATGAAAGATAAATAACAATAACATATATCTAAAAGACAAGAAATAACTAATACAAGTAATACTTTCAACTGTTTGTTTGTGCTTCAGTAACATATGAATTAAAAACTTTTCAGTACCTAACCCTTCGTACCACCAACATCAAAACTAAACTACCAACCTTTACAAAAGTGTTTTGAGCAAACCAGCAACCACAAGCAAAAAACATTGTTTCCATACAAAATAACATTATCTGAAAAAACGCCACAGCCATTCAGTCAAACAAGAAAACACCTTTACCCATGACGAACTTAAGGGTAAACTCTTCACCAGGAACCAAGTTTTTATCCTTCACAAATTGTTTCATGTTTTTTATGTAAAACCGATTATCAGGAGACTCGATACCAACTCGAACATCCCAAACATTTCCAGCAGCATCTACAATCTTTAAAGTTCTTTTCCTATCCAAGCCAAGTTTTTTACCAAGAACTTTTTTAATGCGCTGTAACAAACAAAAAATAATGTTAACAAACATAGTATTATAATACGGTTAACACAATGTAAGGTCTTGTTAGTACTTTTTGGTTACAGAAACTTACAAAATGATTGTCCACACGAAAAACTACTGGAATAGTTTCGCTGTTCGTAGTTACATCGACCATTTCAGTTTCATTGTCCTTAGTTATGTCATCCACATCTTCACCATCAGAGATACTGATAACCTCTTCTACCACTTCTTCCTTAATAGCAGCATATAATTCCGGTGGCAACATTAAATCAGCATCCTTGGAACAATTGAAAACAGACATATCAAAAGTGTGAAGATCAATCATTTCAAACACAAGAAAATGTTCATCACTTAGTGAAAATTTCTTCTTAATCCGATCCCATCCAGTTGTTATGTAAAGCTGATTGTCACTAACATCCATTCAAACAAAAAAATTATGCTTCCCAGGACCTCTAATAAGAACCGGATAATTTGGAATGGTATTGTCCATCTTGTGATGTACAAATAAACGATTGATATGCTACAACGAGAAAAAAAATATTAGTAGTTTCATATACGGAACCATAATAAATAAGAAACAATAATAAATATACCGAACCCAGATTGCGAACTACATACCATAGCATCAGGTTTATCAAAATCGCCATTGGGTCTGTAGTAAAAATAATTAGATGGAGCAAATGCAATATTGTCATAGAAATAAAATATCCAGAAGCTTTGTAATGCTTCTTCATACTGAAATACGAGCCATGATCCAGATTGTAGTTTCAAAGTTTGAACTACGGAATACCACCCATTGTAGAGATAATAGAAGTTTCCTATATCATATATCTTGACTTCAAAGACTTGCCCATTAGTTGTCCGTACTTTGACAGACCCAATAGGATAGTTAAACTCTTTTATCCATTGTTTATACTTTTTTGGCAGAACCTATGTATAAGTATATTAAAATCAGAACTGTCTAACATGATGTTATAAAGAAAATAAATTCGCCATATCTGAGATTAAAATACTAACCAAAGATTTCCTTTGGTTGTCGGTCATGTAACAAGCAAAACCATACATCTTTCTATAAAAAAAGAAAAACGTTAAAAGATGGTAAGTAACTTTTTTTTTTTTGTAAAGCAAACTTCATTCACCAAAAAACCGGAAAAATCTCTAAGCTAGAGATAAGCCGCAAGAGAACAATTACAACAAATCAAAATTAAACTTACACCATCGCTTCCAATCTATTGTATCCTTCTTAAACCTACTCTTGTACCAAAGAAAACCCAAGGATTTGACATCCGCCACGATCTTAGCCGGATCCGTATCAATAGTTGAGAAAACCTTTTCGTTCCTAGCCTTCCAAATACGCCAACACGTAATAATTAGGATGCCATATACAACTTGTTTCTTAGCATTCGAACTCTGCATATAATCGGTCATCTTCAATATGTCATGAATGGAAAAAGCAAAGAGAGGCGCTAATTTACACCAAGACAAGATCCCGGACCAAACTCCCAACGACACCCTGCAAGCCGTAAAGAGATGATCCACCGCGTCTTCTGCTTCTCCACAAAAAACACACAACTCATCCCCCACGAAAACGTTTCTTCTACGAAGAGCATTGGAAGTCGGTATGCGATCTCTAGCCGCGCGCCACATGAACACATTGCATTTATTAGGAACCCAATCACACCACCTAAAAACAAACCGATTGTTAATGAAACCATCATATTTCAACCACTTACGGACCTCCTTAACAGAAAATCCAGCGTTAACATCCGCAGACCATAGCCACCCGTCTTCCTTCTCTGATAGTTTGACCTCAGCGAGCAGCCTGTGAATATTAACCAATTGACTGACCTCCTCTTCCGAAGCTGGATAGTGTTCCAACTCCATGAAACAACCCACCTACTATCAATCTGCGAGAACCTGCTTTCAACCGAGCAGAATTTGTCCTGTTCGAGTCTAAAAAGATCCGGGAATAAAGCCTTCAGACTCCCTTCTTGTACCCACGGGTCTAACCAAAACCGAACTGACCTACCATGGCCGATGTCCCCTCGAATAAGATCAGTGAAACACTTGCCTTGCACCTTCATTCTGGAGCCAAGAATGACAATTTTGCTCCAAGTCCCAGCCACAGATTTATTACAAGGGATCGGCTCCCATCTTCTAGAGGAAATATGTACGGCGTCGATGACCTTCTTCCACAAAGCCTCCGTTTCTACCCGATAACGCCACAACCACTTTAAAATCAACGCATTATTGCAAACCTCTAGATTGTTAATTCCCAACCCTCCATCTTTTTTGGCTTTTGTGACCTCCTCCCAAGCCACCCAATGTATCTTATGTTTATCCTCGTTACCTCCCCAAAGAAATCGAAGAACCGAAGAAATGAGAGAACATGATGAAAGGAAATAGCATTAGTATGCAACCACTGTTTGACCAAAGTCAAACCACTTTTTTTTTTTTTAAATTGTTTGACCAAAGCCTGTTTGATCAAAGTCAAATCACTGTTTGCAAAACTATGACTCTTAGTGGTTCAAAAGTCTGCTTGACCATGGTCAAACCACTGTTTGTCCAATGACAAACCACTGTTTTCTCTGTAAAACACTGTTTAACCCAACAGTGATTTTAAACATATATTTTCATCCATCTGTTAACCAAAGTCAACGGATGTATCAACAACAATGATTTTAAGTTGATGAGCATTATTTATGAAAAACGTTAAAAGATTATTCTAATTAATGCAATTAAAAAGAGTATAACTAATAGACTAAAATATTATATAACGTTAAAAGGTTATTTGGGTATATTCAATGTCAACAATGTGAAATACCAAATGTTATTTTCGATGCCAAGAGTTTGTAAAGCTTATTAATATGTTTCTATTTTTGACAGTGTGATACAAAACCCCAAACATGTCAAATATAATTTGATAAAATCTGTCAAGAACACCAACTGAAAGTTTACTAAACATCATAATCTTAAAAAATCTTTATACAACAACTGATAAACAATCATTTTTAACATAGCCCTAAATATCTACACCTCAATCGAACATCCATACAAAAGTAAAAAACTTTAATCGAACATCAAAACGAACATTCATATGATGGAATATGAAGTATAACAAATCAAATAAACAAACATGAACACAAATTACAGTTCATATAAAAGAACAAACCTAAGATCAAAAATCGAATCAATACGTTTTCGATTACCTTTTGCTGATAAGGAAAAATCTTTAACACTCCCTGTCGTTGGTTTGTCGTCCTTCGAAGTTCGGAGATGGAAATGGAACGGTAGATGAGTGATTAGAATTTGGGGCCGGATTTGATTAGTTGTATTAAATACAAACAATATAAATGGGCCTACAAAATCTTTCGCTAGATATAAGGGTTTTAATGGGCCTACAAAATCTAATCTATTATTAAGCTTAATTGGATCAAATATAAGGATCTTTATTCAACTGATCAATAACATTTGATTAGTTGTATTAAATACAAACAATATAAATGATGTATTATAATCTATTTCGATGGTTATTAAAACTACCCGTGTGGTCACACATACTGTTTTTAACATTAATTTATGAAGATATATAACTAAAGACCAAAATTTAAATGATTTATTATAATCTGTTTTTTAGTATTTGATTTCGATCATTACTAAACCTACCCGTGTGGTTACACGGGTGCTACACCTAGTAATAATAATAATAATAATAATAATAATAATAATAATAATAATAATAATAATAATAATAATACATCATTGTAGAAGGGATGAGGAATAGAGGAAAACCCAAATTGACTTGGGATGGGCGGATTAAACATGATTTGTCAAAGTTGCACCTCTTTGAGAACGTGATCCAAGATAGGAGTTTGTGGAGATGTTAGATTAAGGTTAAGGACTTTTAGGGGGATGATAGTTGTTTAGCCCAACTATGTTTTTTTGCCTAGATTTTCCTATACTTAAGGTGGACCTTGCAGGTTATTGTCTTCATGTACTTATGTCTACATGCTTTATGATGGTATCATCGTCTCTGTTTCTATCTTACTAGGTTACTCTTTCACTCATTTTGTTATTTGGTAGCTTGATATATCTATAGTGTTAGGATGTTTGTTCATATGCTATCTTGTTTTTTTTTTTTTTTTTTGGAGCAGAGAGTCTCTTTGGAAGCAACCTCTTTACTCCCTCGAATAAAGGTAAGGTTTGTTTTCATACAACCCTTCTCTTACCCTACCTGTAGCTTCGTTTTTTGTGGAATATGCTGGGTACGACATAATGTGTTCTTTTTTTCAGTTATTTAACGTCGCAATTTTTTTATGGAATTAGAAATCTATAGCTAGAAAAAAGTGATTCACATTCGTGCACATGAGAGAAATCAATGCACAATAAATCTCACATATCCTTCAAATATCACTAACACATTTTAGACACAATGACAATTGATGAGAGAAAAATTCAACAATTAAGCGTGCACAAGTTAAAGTAATTCATGGATGAGTGACCTCTTGTGAAGCTTATGCACACGCAACTAAAAACAAATTCGTTAGTTTCTTGTAAAAAAAGATGTTACAATAATACTTATATAAACATAGTGGAGAGTTCAAATGAGAAGAAATTTTTTGTAAGAAGAAAAAAGAAAATATTTCAATTAATAAGAATGTTTTATTTTACTTCATTTAATATAACTATTTAATGTTACTATAAGGGTACATTGGTAAATCTATATAGGTCATTACTTTGTAGTCTTCCTCTTTAATAGCTAACTACATTAAATAATTTGTAACTTATCTTAAAAATATATATTTTTTTTAAAAAATAAAATAAAATAAAATAATTTAAAGTGTAGGATAAATTACGAGTTGTGTAGGATAAATTTTAATGTGTATTATGAATTTCGAAATATGTAGGATAGCTTTTGTTATGTGTGGGCAAAAAAAAGTTAGTGTGAAGGATGATAGTATTTATGACTAATTAGTTAGTCAAAGATGATAACAAATGAGATGAGTGAAAAAACTATTTAATGTTTTACAAAATTACCCTTTATTTTTTTTCTTCTCAATTAAATTTTCTTCTTAAATTAACATTCCCCTGTAAACACAATATATAACCCGTATGTTATCAATTAGTTTTTTCTTTAACTAGCTAACTCTCAAACCCTATGCTAAAAGCCATTATTTAATTATAACGATTTTTTTTTATTTTATTAATATTATTATTCTTTTTTTTTTCATATAACGGAAAAACCACAAAATTTCATTAACGGTGTGTTCCCGAGTTAAAAATCTCTCCCATTCCCTTCCCTCCCCTCCCCTCCCCTCCCCTCCATGTCTTTCCAAATTGGAAAGACTATTTTCAGGTAAAAAAAAACCCCATTTTCCCTCCCCTCCCCCTATTAGGCTATAGGGTGTGGGGGTCATGGTTGGGACATGATTTGCCACCTAGGAACATGAATGGAAGGTTACACCACCCCCTTAATTGATCCACCATGGTTTGCATGGATTAAACCATGGCAACCATGACCCTCCTTTCCATTTTTCAACAAATCATTTCCTTTTTTTCTTTATACAAAGATAAATAAAAGGCTAGTGGTTTGGATCATTACCACACCCTTAGGGTAGTGGTTTTGAATGATGGATTAGAGGTGGGTTACATGGCACTAACATGGAGGGTCATGGTGGTCATGAGGGTCATGACCACACCCTATAGCCTTAAATGGATATCTGGAACACAGCCTAAAACTGTTGGTAGAAATAGAGTAAAAAAATTAAAAAAAAAAATTTTGACACCAAACCAAAATATCGTTATCTTCCTGCTTCGCCGTGGTGTGTGTGTGTGTGGCTATCTTCCTTCCCCTGCTCTCTTCTTCATCTTCAACAACCTCAACCCTAACAATCCTGCTCATAACTTCCTTGAAGTTTACACTTCCGATTGCTGACTGAATGACCTCCTCATGCCTTTATTAGATATCATTACTCCCCAATCTCCATTCACCAACAACAACAACCACCACCTCTACTCCATTGGATTCCACACAATTCATCATGCTTCAACCGCCAGATGGAGGAGGAGATATTGCCACACTTTCACCGCTCGTATTCAGGTATCTCGTGGTCGCATGATGATTAGGGCAGTTGCTACGTTAGAACCTTTATCTACTGATAATGCACAACAAGTACCTGCAATTGAACCTAAATCTTCAATTGAAGATGATAAGGAGTTGTTGAGACGTAAGAGGATTTCTAAGGCTAATAAAGGGAAAGAGGCTTGGAATAAGGGGGTTAAGCATAGTCCAGGTAGCTGTTGTTTTATTTCATCTTTATATTTATATGTTTGATGATTTCAGTATATAATACGAGTAAGCTTCTTCTACAAATGGGCTAACCTACAAAACGAAATCTTATATAACTAGAGTAGTTATACGTTTGAGCTGAATTAGAATATAGTTACATAATTACGCTAGTTATAACAATAACTATTGGTAGTTATACAAAGTAATTACTCTACTTACAAAAATTATTACTCTACAACTACAAATCTTTTTTAACAAAAGTAGTTATACGAAGTAATTACGCTAGTTTTAAACATAATTACGCTAGTTATATGCAGTGGAGTAATTATAAACATGATAGAAACTTGAAATCCACAGAGAAAACTGATAGACCCTCCTTAAGGGCCAACGTCCTCGTTGGTCACGGCTGGCTCTTTCCAGGCCATCACTCCATGGGCCACCACTCCGAGCCTCGTTGGTCACGGCTGGCTCTCTCCAGCCACCACTCTGAGTTCTGGCTCTGATACCAATAACGGGTATGTAACAAAACATGTGTGGAATTTGATGTTGCAACTGTCAAATTTAAGCAAGAAGATGGAAAAGTGAAAGAAAAAAATCTATCGAACACCTAATGCAAATCAATGTTTATCTCTTCATTGATTAATAGCAAACAAAACCAATTCGCAAAAACACGACATAACACTCTGTTACTCCAATTGATCTATCAGTCTGAGTCAACAAAGCTCTGTAACTCCAATTGCTTGATCAATCCGATTCAAAATGCATCAATTGATCAATGAAATCTGATTCGCAAACCTTCAATTGATCGATCTGTGTGTTTACACGTTTGCCACCGCGTGAAATCTGTTTTCTCTTTGATTCACACATTTTGTAGGTTAAGCCCATTTGTATTTGATCCAAACTCTACATAATACTTATTGTTTTTCTAACGTGAAGATATTTGCAGAAACCCGACAGAAGATACGTGAGAGAACCAGGCTTGCTATGCGTCGTCCTCAGGTGATTTGTTAATTTGGTTTATGATAACATGTGAATGAATAGATAGCCTTTAGGCTTGTAGTTTTAATCTTACATGTATGTTGATTAGTAGATGAACAGAAATTTAAGCATCAGTTGTTAAGAAAACTGTTTCTTTTCTTCTGTTTTTATCATCTGTTTATCTGTCATAAGTTTGAACAATTGAAGAACCTATTTACATATACAACATCTGTTTATGCAGGTCAAGATGAAACTTCTTAAGGGAATACATAAGCAAACGTGCGTCTTTTTCCATTCCTATTAAAGTCAAAAGACTTTTCTTTCCCTCATGCTATATGTATACTTTGAACCATTGTGCAGTCTCGAGACAAGGTTAAAGATTGCAGCGGCGGTGCGACTCACATGGGACAGGAAGCGGTATAACCGGAGGATGATAGCCCGTTGCCACAGTGAGTGGCTTAATCTACTAGCAGATGCTTCTAGAAAGGGCTTTTGTGGTGAGGAAGAGCTGCAGTGGGACTCTTACGATGTCATCAACCAACAGCTTGGTAAGGAGTTTAAAGAAGGTATTGAATCAAAAAAAAAGACACGTGGGTCCGGCCCAGGGATACGAGCACCCAAAACCCTCGAGCAGAGAAAGAAAATCTCAGAGGCCATTGCTGCCAAATGGGCCGACCCTGTAAGTTTTTGCTACACATAAAAATATCATATATACCCTTCATTTCAGTTTTAGATTGATGGATTAGTTTCGTATATACCCTTACAAACTTGAAAATTTTCATATATACCCAACCAAAACTAAAAATATCATATATCATATATGCCCTTACAAAATAGTTAAAATATCAAATATACCCAATTTATTAAAAACAATCTAATAAATAATCATTTTACCCTTATTTTTTTAACTTCAAGTTTTCATATATGCTCATCTTTCAACTTCATATTTTTATATAACACATTTTAAGCTTAAATTTATTTTTACCCTTTTTTTCCCCATAAACAATAGTATTCTTCATATATAATATTTAAGCTAAATAAATTAAGCTAGAAATGAGTAAATATAATATTTGAAGTTAAAGGTCATATATGAGTTTTCAAAGTTTTAGAAAAATAAGGGTAAAATTGTCATTTGTTGAATTGTTTTAAATGAATTGGGTATATATGATATTTCAACTATTTTGAAAGGGTATATATGATATTTTGCAAATTTATAGGGGTATATATGAAATTGCCCCTAGATTGATTGTTTATGGAGGAACTCTTTTTTGTTTAATTATGTTGGAACAGGCGTATCGTGATCGGGTTTACTCTGGCATAGCTAAACAGCGTGGCAAAGATCCTGAGGCTAGAGATCCCGATTGGGGGACGAAAAAGAAGTCACCTAAAAAAGTCAAACCCGTGAAGGATAAGTTGTACGATCCCAAGGCTAGAAGTCAACGGGCTAAGGTAAAGACAAGTAGTGGTCCTATAAAGGTACCACCACAGGCTAGATTCAAGGACCCGCATGCTAGATACAAGTTAGAGATGATAAAGAGTATTAGAGCACAGAGAGCAGCTTCAGATCCCAAAATAAGTGAAGCTATCTTAAGAGCCAAGTAAGTTCACCTTTCGAATCTTAGGGGAAGTGTCTAGCTTTGCGTTTTGATAGTGATTATCTGATTATAGCGTTTTCGGTTCATAGATAACAGTTATTGGTGTTATTGGTGTTTGGGTACAGTGAAACTTATTCCTAGGCCTGTAAACGAACCGAACGTTCATGAACTGTTCGTGAACTTGTTCGGCGGGAAGTTCGTTTATGTTTGTATATTAAATAAACGAACAAACATGAACAAATTATTTGTTAATTTAATTAAACGAACATGAACACACGTGTTGTTCGTTTATTTATGTTTGTGAACGTCTTTCATTTATGTTTGTTCGTTTATGTTCGTTAATATTTTAATAAATACATATGGAATTATATTTATATGAATATAAACATAAAGGGGGTTCTTTAACTACTTGTATACATATAACTAATTGATAATTGGGTTTTCCAGTAATAAAAATGGCCATTGGAATGTAACTTATCGTAATTAATTAATAATTAATATAAAAAAGCTACTTTATGTCTGCTTCGAGCCGGGGGTCTCACTGGAAGCAACCTCTCTATTCCTACGGGGTAGAGGTAAGGTTGTCTACATCTTACCCTCCTCTGACCCTACCTTAGCTTTGTTATTGGTGGGATTTACCGAGTATGATGATGATGTTTATGTTCGTTTAGGTTAATGAACTGTTCGTTTAGAATTTAAACGAACGAACGTAAACGAGCACGAACAAAAAAATGTGTTCGATTATATGTTCGTGTTCTTTCTGTTAATTTACAGGCCTACGTTATTCCAACTATCTTGGAGTAGTTGCAAGAAAACTGATTATGATTATCTAGTTATGTAGCTTTTTAATCCTTAAATAACCAGAACTTGCCAAACACTCGACAACTGATTATCTTATCATCTCAACTTCAAACGGTAGAACACATCTAAGCACACAACTAATTATTTTACATCACATGATTGCTTCAAAACGCAATGCCAAACACCCCAATTAGTTTTTATAACTTAAAAATGTATAGTGAGACTAAAGAAATTATTGTTCTTTCAGTATTTTGATTGGTGAAGCTCAGAGAGCTGCGGAGGCATTAGAGGCGGCAGCAGCAACGAGTCCGACGGCGGAAGCTTCGTTAATTGAAACCAGAAAGTTGATTGCTGAAGCAATGAGTTATATCAAGTCCATAGAGATGGGTAATAGTGGATCTGCAGGGGCTAGTTTTGACAAGGAGGAGATAGTTGAAGGTGCAAGGGAAATCGAGCAAAGAGGAGTGAACGGAACAGGATCTTTAGATATTGCAAAGTTTGGTGAGGAGGAGGGTCTTCAAGCAAATGTGAATGGAGTAGAACATGTTAATCTATCATCAACGGCAACATCATCGTCATGGAGTGATTCGACTTTGAAGACCAAGGAAGTGAAAGAAGATGGTGAGAAACAGGAAAAAGGAGGCAAAAGAAGAAAATGGGTTTGTGGGAGGCTGGTTGAAGTTGATGAAGATGGAGATGAGGATGAGGATGAAGATGGAGATGAGGATGAAGATGAGGTGGATTAGTAGAACTAGAAGCTGTAGTTGTAGTTGTTTGTGCATGTGTAATATAAAACTAGACAAAAAAAGCATGTCATGACTAGGCCTTTATGATCTATGCTTCCATTTTTTCACTATATTACTTGCTCTATGTTCACTCAATATAAATCATTTTATCCACAACTTTATAATCTAACTGTGTATTATATTTTAGTTAAAAGAGTGCAGGATAGAGATGTCTAAGACTTTGGGACCTATAGGTCTTGGGTTTGATTCCCATAAGGGGGGTTTTCCCATATTTATTGGGTTTCCTCATGAATTTGTGTATAAGCATTATGCCTAATGGAGATGGATATGATCGGATGGTTCCGCTGGTGGCACGATGATACTCTAGTGGTTCGTCAGTGATCCAAATTAGCCGTTAAAAAAAAAACTATATATTTCTACCCAAGGTTAAACCTGTTAAATTTCAGTTTTGGTACATAAAAACAACATAAACGTCATTCTAGTTTTGGGACATTAAAGTCATAAACGTCATAAAACTACATAAATTGCATAAACATTCATTCTAGTTTTGGGACATTAAAGTCATAAACTTCATAAACCTACTTAAAACATAAAATTACATATCATCATCGCCGCTCCTGTTCCCTTCTTCATCATCATTTTTGTCTCCTACATTTGATGCCCCAAACCAGTCTTCTTTAACATCTCTTTAGCTACATCACACGAAGGGGGAACCTTATTGCCTTTTGGAAGTGAAATTTGCAGCAACCTGAGGAGCTGATCAATTGAAGTATCAGTCATTTTGTACTCCGCCTTGATATGCATAAGCTTTGCTAAAAAGTCACCGGTAGAATACTTAGTACAACCAGGGTATAATTCTTCCTTAAAAATGGCTTCAAAATCATCACGAACACATTTACTCTTTGTACCCGAGTTCCCTTCGTTAAGGTTCGCATCCTTTTCCTTACGCTTCCCCGTAAAGTCTTTGATAACACCACCCTTATCATTTCTTGGCGCACCGTCATCTCCAACTACGACGGGAGGCCGTGGCCTTTCACCGTGATAGACCCACGTCGTGTAATACCGATAGAAACCGAAAGAATACATATGAAATTTCATTTTTGTGAAGGGTATTAAGCCACAATTTTTACATTTTGCACACGCACATCTAACATTCCCTTCGCTGTCAATCTGTCCTTTGCACATCTCGATAAAAGAATTGAGTCCTTGCTCGTACTCAGGTGAATTACGTGGAGAGGTAAGCCAACTTTTATCCATAGACATGATGCAACTGAAAAATAATTTAATATAAACAAACAATCATGTAATACACATTTAAATCCAAAATGAGATAAAGTATTCAAAAAAGCAGTCCCAAATTAAACGGGACAAACCAAAACTAGTTTCTAAATCAATTTCGGGCAGGTATTTCTAACCTCATGATATTTCAATTTCGGACCGGTATTTCTAAATCATACATACATACATACATACAAACACACCCATCTGTGATATACACACATACATATACATCCATGCGTACACATAAATATACATACATGCATAATAACCATTAATCCTAAACCACTGCAGATAGTTATTGAGGTTTTATTATTATTATAAAGAAATCTGGTTTTCAGTTTTCAAATCAACATGTTAAACAAAATAACAAAACCCTAGACTCCACAGTTAATTCTTAAAGTTTTCAGTCAGATTCTATATATTAATTCATAATAAGAACCCTAACATCATACTAAAACACAACAGAGAAAAGAAAAAGAAGACTTACATGAAGAGGTGAGGTGCAAGACGAAGGTGGATGGAGGGAAATCTGGGAAAAGGAGTATAAATGGAGGGAAAACTTCGTGGGGGGTTTTCGAGCAAACAGCAGCCGTTGGATCAAGCCTCTTAGCAACGGCCAGGAACCCTCCTCGGTACTGCTCCCGGATTCATCGTCGCCGCTAATGCTCCTATCCTAAATATACGATGTTGCCGTTTTTTGTAACTGTGCCACGTTTGCATATTTGTTCCCATGTTCTCCCGTAGTTGATAGTCGTTAAGTTTACATTTTAGTTTGCATGTTAGTAAGACTAAAGGGTATGGGGGCCGGCTTAGGCTCGGCTTGGCCCGGCGCCGGTCCCCCACACCGCCCCCCTCGGTCCGGCTAGTCCCAAACGGCTCCCACTCGCCGGTCTTGACGGGCCTCCTTCCCTCACATATACCTATACATACATACATATATATACATAAAGGGGCTCATCCCCTACCCTCTAGGTCCATCCCCTTCAAGCCCCTCCTACGTGACGGTGACGTGACGACCCATCCCTTGGGGAGGCTCTCCATACCCTTCAGTCTAAGTAGTAACCAATAACTCACGTTTCCTTTATTATTTGCATATTTGTTCCCAATAAACAAGAAACTCTCTAGATTTCTTGGAGCTTGACCCGGGTTATTTATCTTTCAAGCTTGATCCACTCAACGGATCCCTATCAGATGAGCTCGGTGTTGGACCGGTTTGCGACCCTGAAAAGTCAGTTAAGGACGTTCACCTTCACGTGTAAAGGCGGAATCAATGTACGTAAAGTAACAACAGCTTCTCCTTTCAATTTCTTCTCTTTATTAGCTTTCTGAATCAACTTTGACAAAGTTTCGTTACCAAGCTAATGACCTGATTCCACTCATTCGTACAAATGAAGTCACATGTATGGGTATTTATAATGTGGCTGATTCCACTTATATGGCATGTCCATAAAAGTGGAATCACCAAGTGACTAATAAGTGGAATCACTCTAACCTATGTACATAAAAGCGAAATTAACAATATAAAACCCTAATTTAACTCTCAAGACCCTATGTTGACTATCTTGACTTAAGACTTGATGTAGACGTAGTCAACAGACATTCCATGCACCAACAGACTCCCCCTTGGATGTTGACGCAGTTTTCAACTCCGAGTCTTCAGTCTTGGTCATTTTGTCTTCTCATTCAGATTGTAACATTGTAAGCATCCATCACTCTCTTGATCAGCTTCACACTTTGACTCTTATACCAGAATCTCATCACTGGTTCTATCATCAACAGCTTCATCATCAGCAGGCTCCCCCTTTCGTCAAGCTTCCGTGCTTTTAGGGATCGACACCTAGCTTTCCAGCTATAAACTCCTCCTAACTTTCAGCTTGTCTTCAGACTCCCCCTTAGACTCTGCTCTCGGGATCGTAGTCTGGACTTTTCATGCAATCACTCATACAACTATAAGTAACAGCATTTTAATCTTCCAGATATCGTAATCTGACAATTCAATCTTCTCAAAATCACATTTCATGAATTTGGCAGTTTCATCGAATCGTATCGAAAACTAGCTCTATAACAATATAAGCATCCAAATCCCCCACAGTTAATCATCCAAGTCCAAATTAATGACCTTGGAGATATCACAAACTGTTTTTGATTTTGATTTTAATACAAGTTTCAAATTAATGAACTTGTTTTATTTTCAGAAACACGATCAGCTTACTTAGATTTTGAAACTCAGTATCTCAGATATCAGTCGTCGAAAATAAATCAGAATCAAAATCTTTTTGTATTTTCTGAAAATATAAAGCAGTAAAGAAATATGTACAAACATATTTACAAACAATATTTTTGTTTGAGTATGCGTCAGAGGATCATATCAGGTATTTGACAAGTTACAAGTACCGTTGAGCTTAGTTACACATTAAGAATTAAACAATTCACTTAGATTGTCGATATACTTGTCCACTTAAATTTTCATACAAACTTCAACTGATTCAGGATACGAATTAGGTGTATTAATAACTTAAACCCATTCATGTGTCCCACCTCTTGAATATACTCCCGTATCCAGATCCCAATATTCAGTCTTACAGGTAATTATAACACAAATGATATCTGTAAAGGGTTAATAATTTATGAAGAATCATGAGAGCTCAGGTCAGAACTACCGTTCAGCAGAGAGATCATGACTCAACTTGGGTGTGTCCCCTTTAGAGGATCTTTTTTACAACAGCATTGCTAAGCAATTTTATTGTCTTATCATATATGCTGAGGGTGATGCTGTGTTTCAAGCATTGCGGAAAGTATTATTCGAGGACTAGGTCAGAACTTCCATTCAGCAGAAGTCCCGGAATAATACCCCAGATATCACTGAGTATAAAGACCTAGTATATCAGAAAAAAGGAACCTTTCAAATGAGATTTCAGGGGTTACCTATATATCCAAGTAGTGTTCCCCACGAAATAAGCTAAGTGTTTGAATTTAGGTTTATATCCCGAAAAAGTTTACTAAATGTATGAAAATCTATCGACACATCCACAGTGAGATCGTTTAACACTTTTTAACTTTCCAATTCTTTAGCGTACTGTAACTATCTACTGATGTACTATCATTTCCTCTTTTTACACAAAAACTCAATTTTTTAATTTTATCATGTTTTTGTCATTTTCAAATTTTCAAATGTTTTTGGATTTTCTAACAACAATATATCTCCCCCTAAAATGCAAAACCATTTAAAGAAAATTTGACAACCAACATTGATAGCTTTGTCTCGCCATCCATTTTCTGCTTCACAAGCTCTGATTTGCAGAAAATATACATACCCCCATGATTTACAACCCATTGATCTTAACAGTTTGAAAACCGTTTTTCAATCTGATGAAAGTAATCATGTTTGTTCAGCCGTGAGGGTTTCGGCATATTCAATCAACATACAATCAAAACAAAATTAAAAACAACATATTTTTGGTTTTTCAAATTTTAACAAACTAAAAACATATTTTTGGTTTTTAATTTTTCCAATTTTTAGGATTTTGAAAATATTGTTTATTTATATACAGAAAACAATCAAACTAAACTCCCTGTTCAACCAAACCAGGGTTCTGCAACCTCTTCCTGTGCCAGGCTGCTCCAACTACCCTTCTCACAATCTTCATCTTCGTTGAGCACCTGCACATTTCAAACTTTATTAATCATTTTAACAATTTAGCCCAGGTCTGTTGGACCTTAGGCATTTCAACACAATGATGTTCATTTAATTTCGGAAACTCTTTGTCATTTAAAATTTTTTCAGCGTTGACTTCAACTTTCTCATCTTTTTCCGATGTCACTTGTTTCTTAGCACTCCACATTTGACCTTCAGGAGTACCTCTTCTGTAAAAGTTTGTCTCTTTTTGAACCTTTTGATTTTGAATAACATTTTTAGGTTTCCAAAACTCTTGAGGTTTTGTCATATCAACAGATGTTCTCCAACTCTGTGTTGTTCTGAATCTGGGTGTGTGAGAATTCCAGGTCTGTCTTGAATCGAACCTGTTCGAGTTTGATTTCCAATTTTGATTTGAAGCAAACTTATTTGTATTGTACCTCCAAGTTTGTTTCGAATCAAATCTGGTTGACCTTGGTTTCTCATTCTCAGGTTTCTGTTTTTCAACATCAACAGGCTTTGGATTTTGACACTTTCGTGCAACATGTCCAATCTGATCACATTTAAAACACACTTTATTTGAAAGATCCTTGGCCTGTTGTTGTTTCTTTTTCATCACATCAAACTCCTCATTAGACTGTCGTCCAAATTTGAGTTTTTCCTCTTCTTTCAAGCTTTTCCCTTGAACAAAATTCATCTTTTGTTGCAAATTTGGTTTTTTACTTTGATTCCAATTCCGTTTCTTTTTATAACCCAAACCAGCCTTCATGTTTTTCTTCTTAAAACCAGGTTTGTTATAAAAAGATTTATGACCTTTACCAGCAAACTTTGGAATCTCAGACTTCTCAATCTCAACCATTTTAAAAACTTTATCGACCTTCTCTGAAATCACATTCTGAATCGGGAATACAACATCTAAGAATAATTTGTCCGATCCAATCATGGTATAAACCAATCCTTTTGAATCATCATTCAAATTTTTCTCGGATTTTGTGTTTTTCAGATAACCATCATAAAGATTTCCTTCATCTTCATCCTGTGATTCAGACTTACCTTTTGTAGACTCATATTTCAAAACGCTTTCAACAACCTTACTTACCACCTCTGAATCATTAGCATCATCAGATTTGGTGTAAGTCACATCGATACTTTCAGGTAACTGGTCAGCTATGTTCAAACCCTTTGCCACCTTTTCCTCATCATAAAAAGTATAATTGTTTCTCAATGGTGGTGGTACCTGATGAAACTCTGAACCAATCCCCTTTTTGCAATTTTCAGTATCTTTGTCATCTGGTGTGATGTTGAAAATGCGTTCGAGAATGTACGAAGAGTTATGATAACTTTGAAGTTTTGTAACAACCTTTTCTTTTTCAGCCAAGACTTGTTTAAGATTAGCAATTTCATCAACACATTTGTTTAATTCAATTTTCTTTTCTTTAAACTTTCTTTCATACATTTCTTTAGTGACTAAAGTTTCTGACAATCTTTGATCAAAACTTTTGACTTGGCTCTTCAAAGTATCATAAGCTTCTTGTACTCTCTGACTCGACCACTTTAAAGAATCATACTGTTTTTGTAAATCTTGAAATTTAGATTCTTTTTCAACACAATCAACACATTTTGTAGAACACAGTTGTCTATAAACATCATTATCCTTTTCAAGACCTTTTCTGTGTCAAATTTTCAATTTTTAGTTTCAAAATTTCTTCTTTTTCAATCATATCTTTACATTTTATTGTGAAACCATTTTCAAGTTTGCTTAATTCATTATCTTTTGTTTTTATCAATTCATCTTTTTCAATACAGGCTTTGCACATTTCTATGCAATTCCTGCATCTGTTTTCTTTTTCATCAACCAATTCAACATTCGATAGATCAGAAGATTTTCTAACCTCAGTCTCATTAAGCACCGGTTCTTCTGTTTCAGCTTTCTGATCTTGCTCTTTGTTCTCCACTTTTTCTTCTTTCTGTGCTTCTTCTATCTTCTGTTCTTTTTCAGCTATCTGTTCCTCTTCAGCAGCAATCTTCACAACATTCTTTACTTCTTCAATCATCTTCTTCAATTCTTCTTCTTTTCTCTTCTTCATCTCTACCACCTTCGGTAGACTTGCTTCACAAACCTCTCTTATCTTCTTCTCCAAATCAGGCAAATATGCTTTATCAGATAACCTTCGTGTGTTGAAAGTAGCCTGCCTTGGAACCAAATTTATTACAGCTTCGAAATCCACTTTTGATGGGTCAACAACTGGATTACCCCGTGGATCCATGTAACATTCCAACTCTTCATTCCATCTTTTTGCTCTCTGGGCTTCTTTGAATGGTTCGTTTAATTTTCCAATTTCCCATCTTGCATAATCTGCTTTCCAATATCTATCAGGATCAGCATTAGCCACAAATGCATATCCAACTGCATCTTCTTCAGGGCAAACCTGACTCCAGTCATAACCTTCATCGTCATATATAACTGCAAAAGCCCTTGATTTTTCTTCAGGCTGTTTCAATCTTGGTGGCTCAGACTTGTTCTGATGGTAAATCGCTTTCTTGTAATAATCTTCGTTGAACGGATTTGCAGAATCATCATTAGCATACGCATTTCTGCACTCGCGCTTAAAGTGGCCTCTTTGTTTGCATTTGAAGCATGTCACCTTAGATTTATCAAATCCCAGTTTGGTAGACGGTCCACCAATTGACTTTCTCCCCGTGATCTCCATGAACCGCTGTGCCCGACGAACTGCACTGGCCATGCACCGTCTTATATCCATGAGTTCCATCTCCTCGGGGTCTAATTGATCATAATCTTCTTTCGTCAAGTTGGTGTTGCCAATCTTCCCTGCAACGAGGCTTTCATACGATTCAAGTACATATGCCAAGAAAACCATCTGTTGTTTTGCCGATTCTTCACTAAAATTCTGCCCATTTTTCAGATCCACTGCGATATTACACTGAAACAAATTCTTTGAAGCAGATTGGTTTGAAGTGTTTGAAGAAGATCCACTGTGAAAACCACTGTGAAGACTTTCATTATTCACTGAACTTGAACTTTCTGCAGAAAATGTTGTTTTTGGAGATCCAGCCTGTGGTGCATTTCCTCTGTAGTAAAGCTCCACATTTTGCTGATAGGCTGGATTATTGACTTTAGATCTCTTTATCTCCAACTCATGGCTTTCAAGTCTTTCAATCAGCAAATCCACTTTCAAATCTTCAGGCTTGATTGTGTTCTTCAACATTAAAGCGAAGTATTGCCACTCTTGATCATTTGGCAATGAATCAAACAATTTATCCACCAAATCCTCTTCAGAATATGTGATTTCATGTCTGGCTAACTCCATTTTCAGATGCCCAAATCTTTCGATCATTCTACAAACATATTCATTTTTCATACAACTGACTAAATCAAACTCTTTACGCAACAATTTCTTTTTGTTTTTGACAATTTCATTACTTCCTACACACTTTTTCCCTAACGCTTCCCACAAACTCTTTGAAGTTTTCTCTTGTTCAAGTAACGAAATAATATCCTCTCTCACTGACTGTTTGATTAATGTGATCATTTTAGATTCTGCCACAACATTTTTTACATCTATATCTGAGAAATCTTTTGGATCTATTAACTCTCCTCCCTCTTTTACTAGTTCAGTGTATCCATCTTTCAGTTTTATCCAACTTTCAGGAGCGAAAGCTTTTACCCAACCCTCAAATCTGTTTTTCCACCAGTGATAATCTTCCACTTTCATTAGCTTTGGTGGCTTCTGTTGGCTTCCGTACATGTTCTCAAACTTCAAATTCTCCGAAATTTC
The DNA here is from genome assembly GCA_030545235.1 of Helianthus tuberosus. Lineage (NCBI taxonomy): Eukaryota > Viridiplantae > Streptophyta > Magnoliopsida > Asterales > Asteraceae > Helianthus > Helianthus tuberosus. The sequence goes on from CM060405.1 coordinate 32,487,981, forward strand.
TCTTGAATATTCTTTCATCTCAGATCTTCTATCTGACGATTCGGAAGTAAACGCTTTGTAGAATGTGTTGTAAAATTCTTCACCGTTGCTTGACATCTTCAATTACCTTCACGTACAAACAAACACACTGAGTTTAATCAATATCAAACAAATAAATCGGACGAGTATCCGATCAAGTGAGTCAACACAAGAGATTTTAATAATGAGATTTTATCTTTCAAAACAATATCACATGCTAACTGACAACAATTTTCAAATTTCTAAAACAATCACATGCACACACACTAATCAATTTTGATTGGACCGTTATTATGAAACAATCAATTAAAGTGAATCTTGTGATATTATGATTAGACTGTTATAGATTTATTCACTTCTCATGCACTATTGATTTTTCAATAAAATGTCACATGGCAATATACGACAACTTTTATGATGAATCAATTTTCATTGGGCCGAAACACTATGTATACATCACATGGGCTTCTGTCACTATGTAAGAGAGTCACATGGGCTGATGACAATGAATTATAAGCCAAAGAATTCACGTGATGAACTGATGTATGTTATAAATGAAATAGAATCCTTTGTTGACTAAGTGACCCAAACAGATGATGTGCTATGAAACAATTTGCTGATCGATTATAAGCCGACAATTATATGAAAATTTCACATGCAAATACTGAACTATTAATTACACTTCACATGCATGATCACTCTAAATCGGATTCTTGTTTCGATAAGTGCTACTGACATAATTGACTAATGTTGACTAAGTGACAAATGAGCGAAATCTGATGTACAGATAAACGAAATCAAGTACAATCTGTCAATGTCCGAATGAGCGAAATCACTATGTCCGAATAAGCGAAATTAAGATGTTCAAATAAGCGAAATTAGACTTAAAGTGTCCGTAAAAGCGAAATCAGGCGATTATCTCTCGATGTCCGAAAAAATGGAATCACGTTTTAACTAGTTTTCACCATGTTTTAATCCGTATTTCAACCTGAAACTTTCTAGGGTTTGTTATTAGTAGGTTTTACACGTTATACTTGTATTTTAGACAATTTCAACCGTAGGAACCATCTCAAATCGAAAAAGTATGAGAGAAAGTGAGTAGAAGTGAGAAAATTTTGTAGATTCAGCTGTAGTAGTATGAACTCCTCGTCCTGAGCTCTGATACCACTTGTTGGACCGGTTTGCGACCCTGAAAAGTCAGTTAAGGACGTTCACCTTCACGTGTAAAGGCGGAATCAATGTACGTAAAGTAACAACAGCTTCTCCTTTCAATTTCTTCTCTTTATTAGCTTTCTGAATCAATTTTGACAAAGTTTCGTTACCAAGCTAATGACCTGATTCCACTCATTCGTACAAATGAAGTCACATGTATGGGTATTTATAATGTGGCTGATTCCACTTATACGGCATGTCCATAAAAGTGGAATCACCAAGTGACTAATAAGTGGAATCACCAAGTGACTAATAAGTGGAATCACTCTAACCTATGTACATAAAAGCGAAATTAACAATATAAACCCCTAATTTAACTCTCAAGACCCTATGTTGACTATCTTGACTTAAGACTTGATGTAGACGTAGTCAACAGACATTCCGTGCACCAACACTCGGTACAAACAGGTACCGGTACCGAAAATCCCCAAAAACGGGTATCGGTACCGGACCGATACTGAAAATATTCTGGTTCGGTAAATTCGATACCGATACACGGTACCATTTGCTCATCCCTATGCATAGTTGGATCTGAAAGGCATCTACGTATAGACACACACATATGTATATCAGTTTCTGGAGTTTCTGAAAGGCATTATGTATCTATGCACATTTTCTAGAGTTTTTGTAAGGGTAAATTACTTTTTGAGTCCTTGTGTTTTATAGGTTTTAACCACTTGAGTCCAAAAGCAAAAAGTTTAACGAGCTGAGTCCCCATAAGCATTTTCTTTAACCATTTGAGTCCAAATTTCTAACACTGTTAGAATTTTTTGGTTAAGTATTGTTAAATGACCAAAATACCCTTATAATTAAAAAAAATAAAAAAATAAAGAGTAAACTGCCATTTTGGTCCCTGTGGTTTGGCCAGTTTTGCCACTTTAGTCCAAATCTCAAACTTATTACATCCAGGGCCCTGTGGTTTGCATTTTGTTGCCATTTTAGTCCAAATTTCAAATTTGACCAGATTTCCCTATTTTTTGACTGTTGCAACCTCCTATTTTGTCCTTTAGTGCAGGGGCATTTTGGTCATTTTTTAAATTTCATTTTTTTTTCAATAAAACCCAAATAAAAATAATCATCTCTCTTCATTCTGTCTTCTTCATTCTCATCGATACACACATCAACAATCAAAATCCCCAAACTTCATCTTCTCCACATAACCCTAAACATAACATCAAAACTGAAATTCAACAAATTCTCTCTACAGTCCCTCTTCGATACACATCAGCAACCTCTGTTCTTTCTCCGATTCCAAAGAAAACTTGTGTCTTGACGAAAGTGGAGGGGATTTGACGAAATCGATTGTTTGACGAAATCTGTTTGACGAAAATCCCCTATGGAGGAGAGATGGTGGAAATTACCTTCACTTCACAGGTGGTTCGCCGTCAGATTTGTGACCTAATTCTCTAGTGAGTTGGAAGATTCTGGCGGCGCAAAGTGCAGGCATCCTTATTCTTCTACCTCGGCCTTCAACTTTGGTGTGCCGGTCTTTGTTTGAGCTTCGTTTGACTGCTAATTGTTGTGGTTTTTTTGTTTCCGGTTTCTTGTTTTTCTGCGGCGACTATTTGTAAATCTGTGGTGGTGTCCGAGGGCTTGGTGGTATCTGTCATGGTGAGTGGTGGTGGGTTGAAAATGGAAAGTGGTGTGGCGTGGTGGCTGAGGATGATGATGGTCTCAGCTTTTGGGATGATGATGATCAAAATGGCAGTGTTCGATTTGAATTTTGATCGGTTCTGATGTTGTGTTTTGAGTCGGTTTTTTGTTTTGTAACTTCATATCTGAATTTGGTATAATCAATTATACATATGTGCAGGCTGTTCTTGATTTTCTGGATTTTTTGTTTTTTGTTTTTGATTTTCTTGAAGATGATGTTCTTGATTTTCTGGATTTTCTGGGTTTTGATGATGATGTTTGATGATGTTCTTGAAGATACAGATCTGAGCCTCGTTTCTTTTTACAAATCGGTTTTTGATTTTCTTGAAGATGATGTTCTTGATTTGCTGGATTTTCTGGGTTTTGATGATGATGTTTGATGATGTTCTTGAAGATACAGATCCGAGCCTCGTTTTTTCTTGAAGATGTTCTTGATTTTCTGGGTTTTGATGATGAACTTTGAAGATGTTCTTGATTTTCTGGGTTTTTTTGTCGTTAAAGAAGATGTTCTTGATTTTCTGGGTTTTGTTGTTGTTGTTGTTGAATTGCTTTAAATAAAACATAAATGACCAAAATACCCTTGCACTAAAGGACAAAATAGGCAGCTCTCAACAGTCAAAAAGGGGTTTTTTTGGATTTTGGACTAAAATGGCAACAAAATGCAAACCACAGGGCCCTGGATGTAATAAGTTTGAGATTTGGACTAAAGTGGCAAAACTGGCCAAACCACAGGGACCAAAATGGCAGTTTACTCAAAAATAAATTATTCGTAGATTTCTCTCACTCTTTCTCTCTCTTTTATATATTTCCAGATCCATCCCCAAATCCTTTCAGTTGTTCAAACTTCAAATTCATCTTTCATTAATTCATCTTTCAACCGTCATATCCATGGGACTGAAGAACTAATTCCATTCCACCGGAAAAAGAAATCCGGCACCGACAACAGCCACAACGGCGTCGTTTCACCGTCCGTCAACAACTCTGCATCCAGATCGAGATCGTCGTTTCACCGTCGTTTTACCGTCATTTCACTTGAAGCCCTAATCGAACTACCCACCTTCGACCTTAACCACCTACGGCTAAACCCCCGAATCAAACCTGGGAAATCACGAACAGTTGTTGTTCGATGGAATCTTCAACTGTTTTCATGAAATCGCGATGGTGCTTGCTTTCGTGAGGATGAGTGATTCTGCTTATCGAGTGGATACGATTGCACGACTCGCTAAATGGCGTATTGATAGTTTTGGGGCTTCTTCATACCGGAAATCTGATCCGTTTATGATTGGAAAGTGGAATTGGTAATTGGCTTTTGTTCAATTTTGTTGTTTTGAGGGTTTTTGAAGTTTGAAAGTCATGAATGATTGTTTTGTTCAGTTTGTTGTTCTGAAGAAAATGATCCGTTTATGATGGTATTGTTCAGTTTGTTGTTCTGAAGAAAATGAACAATAGTTTCTTAAGTTAAGATTTTGGTAACATTTTTTGTGGGTCTGATTAAAAGACAAATTAGTGATTTGGGTTTGTAAAATTTTAAAAATTAAGGCATTATTTAATGTTTTTGTTATGATTAACAAATCGTTTTTTTCAAGAACTGCTAGTAATTGTTCGATGAAATGCGTGACTGAACCAAATGAACTATTTTTGCAGAAGTTCATTGTTGTGCACAGGATGCTAGAATAAGGCTTGAAATTATTTGCAGAATTCAGATCTAGAAGGCGTTAGGTGATGGTGTGGTGGTGGTGCGGCGGTGACGGTGGTGGCGGTGTGGTTGAGAGAGATAAGGAAGAAAGAGAGAGAGATGAGGAAGAGAGAGAGAATTCAGTGTTTGAGGTTCTCTATATATATTAATAATATAATACAGGGGCATTTTAGTCTTTTAATGAAAAACTAACAGAAAATTCTAACAGTGTTAGAAATTTGGACTCAAATGGTTAATGAAAATGCTTATGGGGACTCAGGTCGTTAAACTTTTTACTTTTGGACTCAACTGGTTAAAACCCCTAAAACATAGGGACTCAAAAAGTAATTTACCCTTTTTGTAATTTTGTAAGACCATGTGTAGTGGTTTAGCCAAATAATGCCCCCACCATGGGGCGTTTTGCGACACGTGGCAGTCCAGTCAGCATGGTCATTATTGGGCGTTATTGTAAAAGTGGCGTAGTGAGAATAATGCCCAATAACGCCCCTTCCAATTATTAAACAATTATTTTTTATTAAGAGGAGGTTAAAAAAAAACTACAAATGCACCCCTCCCATTGGTTAGTCAACATGGTTGCATGCATGTTGAGCGTTGTTTTAAAAACGCTGAAGTAATTTTTTTTTTTTTCAAAAATAATGCCAAACAACGCCCTATGTAATGGGGGGTGGGGCCTTTTTTTGAAAATAATGCCCCACTACGGGTGGTCTAACTTATATGGGTTTTTTTTCTATCATTCCCCTGTCAGTGTATGTATACATATAACATATTCGTGTGTGTATGAATTTTATTTGTTCACGTAGATTTTGGGTGTTAAATAAATTAAGAGGGCTTCTTATCATTTGATTAACTTTTTTATGGATTAAATCACTATTGTTTGAATGTTAAAAAAATCTATAACTAATAGTAAAGTCCAAAAATTCTGGACCAAAAGTGGTTAACCAAAATTTCCTAAGTGGTAAACCAAATTTTCATGCCAGATTTTGTTAGGCCGAATTGTGGTTAACCGAACCAATGCAGCTGACATTCTCATACGACCGAAAATTTCAGTTTCGGTCGGTTCAGTTATGGCCTAAAACTGATGCTATCTCAGCTGCATTTTATAAAAAGACAATCTTATTATTTCTTTTAATATAACATATAGACTACCTGGAGATGGAAATGATGTCAACAATTGTAGATTAGAAGACATTTGCAAGGTCTTTGATTTGAACACAATGGATGTGTTAAAATACCAGCAACCCTTAAAAGAATGAATCCTGCTAACCCCAAATGGCGCTTGCCAAACTGCTCCGGGCCTATCACGTGAGAGGTAAATCAAGCTGGCTGCTCAGATGTGTGGTTCAACCAAACTGATCCAAGAGTGTAACTTTTGATTTGTTGAACCGTAGACGTGGATCTGATTTATAGTTTTTTGCTGTTTGCTTGATGGATTATTCATAAGGTTGTTTGGTTTCAACACAAAGTACAACTTAGGTGTTTAGGTTTTTTCATAATCAGACTTAGACCGTGGGGTATGGTGGGGCTTGGGTTGGGCATTGGTTGACACGTGGAATGGGAAAAAAAACCCACGCCCATGGGTATGGTGGGGCTTGGGTTGGGGGCATGAGTTGACACATAGCCATTGAGAGCCCGCCATGTCACCTTGCTAGCCCGCCCCACGCCCGGCTTGAAAGCCAAGCCCCAAGGGGCCACGTCCAAACCCAAGCCCCCGGGGTGGTGAATTGGGCGTTTTCCCCCAACCCACGCCCAAACCCCCGCCCCATACCCCATGACCTTAAATGTTAAAATACGTGTTACTAATTAGTAAAGAAAACAACACATGGAGAAAAAAGACATTAAACGGGTTAATACAATAGAAAACTAACATATTCTCTCATTGTTTGATTTTTTTTTTTTTTTCTTATGTTAAAGCCTACTTGTTTAATTACACGGAAAGTTTATTTATAATATATTGTTATTGTTATTGCAGTATTTTATGCTAGCAAAAGAGCATATTATATACTTCAACAAAAGAGTATATAGCCAATATGTAAGTAATGATTGTGCTAGTAACTAAAATTGAGTTGCTTGATTTGTTCATGTAAAATGAGAAAGTCTCACTGTATTAGCTTTACTTGTGTGTTTAAAAATTATTTTCCAATAAAGCTTATTGTCACGAAGCCATCTTTTAAGACTCGTGTGACATCCTAGGGGTGGTCGATGACAATCTAGTCGCCTCGTCGCTTATGATCATGGGTCATTTCCATGGGGAGTGGCCCTAACTTTTGAACAATGGGATCTGAAAAGTGCAAGCAATTATGGGATGCTAGTAATTAACACCTCGAATAATAAGCATGAGAGACCTACGTGGTTAAGTACAACTTTGGGTAGATGTAGATTTCAAAATTTTGGCCCGTCACATCCATCCCCCCCTCCAAAAAAAAGAAAGAAAACCACGCATGTGCTTGTGCGTTGCTGCTCCTCAACGATAACACTCTTAAATATTGGCTTTACTTTCGCTTATCAGCTAAGGGAACACTCATAAAAGTTTTATCCCGTCGAGCAACGAGCATTCATGCCCACAAATAGGTCTTTTGCCTTCAGATTAACTCCCTGACTCGGCATCCGGCCATGATCCCTCCAATTTAGACATGTCCATACTCTTTCTAGTGATCCCGTTGGTTTAGTTTACATCGACCATCATCCCTATATCAGCTCCTTGGAAACTCTCACCAAGGTGCTGTTTGTTTTTTCTGTGGGAAAAGGTCTGCAGTCTGCGGACCACATCTGCAGACATCTGCAGAAGAAGAGGTGGACCAAATGTCTGCAGTCTGCAAGGGGAAGAGGGTTTGTTTTTTTTATATTTAAAAACCTCTTCTCATATCTTAAAAACACACAACACAGACAAATTGACCACCACAACTTCAGCACCAGAACCTCTCTCTCTCATCTCTCTCTCCCTGCCTCCCTCTACCACCACAACCACCGTCCACCACCACAATCAACCACCGCCACTTCAGCCATCACCCACCGGAGAAGAAGGGGAGCCGGCAACCGAAGAGGAGAAAGAGAAAAAGGGGAGCCGGAGAAGAAGGTGGAGCCGGAGAAGAAGGGGAGCCGGAGAAGAAAGTGGAGCCGGAGAAGTAGGGGGCTCGCCGGAGAAGAAGGTTCGATTTGGGGTTTTGGTTTTCGGAGAAGAAGGTTCGATCCAACCACCACCGATCTCTCTCTCTGTACGGTATCTCTCTCACTCTCTCTCTCTACGGTTTGGGGTTTTGGTTCGATTTGGGGTTCACGATCTCCGCTTTGGGGTTTTGGTTCGATTTGGGGTTTGATGTGGTGGTGGAGGTTTGGGCAGGGATGTGGTGGTGGAGGTGGTGGCGGAGCAGGGAGGTGGTGGCGGAGTGGAGGTGGTGGCGGAGCAGGGAGGTGGTGGCGGAGATGTGGTGGCGGAGCAGGGAGGTGGTGGCGGAGCAGGGAGGTGAATGTTTTGAAGAGGGTGAAGAGGTCTGCAGAGGTTAGAAGACTTGTGGACAGGTCTGCTTGGGGAAGAGGCTTCGCAGACGTTTTTGGTCTGCAGATCTTCAAGAAAACAAACACCCTGCAGGAACCTTATGTCTGCGCGCCTCTGCGCGACGCAGACATAAGTGCTCAGAAGAGCTTCTGGGCAAAAAACAAACATCACCCAAGTGTCCAGAGGCGTCTTTGAGAATTCACATACTCTGTTCGAGCTTTAAAAATGTGCCCTTCCGTTATGTTTTGTTATTATTTAAAAAAAATCAAATTAGTATTGGGTTCAATAAAAACCTAATTCCAAGTGGGCTAAATTCTAAACCATAAAAAATGATTTGTAAATGGGCCTATATTGGAAGTGGTATGTGTTTACTATTTAGAAAAAATAACATATGCGTATCAGATTTTTTTTTAAATCACATGCCTCTCGAAATCGCGGGCCTTATGCGGAGGTCCTCCCCGCACGCCATCAAAGCCTCCCATGCAAGTGTCGAACATTCTTAACAACCAAATCAATCACAATCTTCACTTAGGTTTGTCTTTCTCCTTAATTTTGACAACCGGATAAGTGAAGCACACAAGATTCTGCTGTTTCATGCCACCATGACATTTCTGGGAATAAATATTTTTGACCACTAACGTAATTCGCAATCATGAGTAACTCCACATGACATTTGATTTTAGACCGTGGGTATGGTGGGGCTTGGGTTGGGGGCATGAGTTGACACGTGGAGTTGGAGCCCCCCTACCGGTGAGTGACGTGTCCGTGGGGTATGGCGGGGCTTGGCTTGGGGGCGTGGCTTGGCAGTTTATTAAAAAAAAAAATTACAAGCCCGCTATGACATGGCAGTGGACAGCGAATAGGAGGCCGCCACATCGGATCTCAAGCCCGCCCCACGCTCGGCTTCAAACCCAAGCCCCAAGGGCCATGCTCCAACCCAAGCCCACCCGGGGTGGTGGCTTGGACGTTTTCCCCCAACCCAAGCCCCATACCCCATAGTCTTACGACTAGTCACGGGCAACTTTGTAACTAGTCACATGCACCAACATTTGATCTCCTCTCACCACGTTGCATAGCCATCAATTACTTTTAGGATGGTGACTTTGACTTAACACTTTGCGGCGTCCTTGGGGATGGTTGAAGACCAACCTACCTGTCCCGCCTGTCATGACCAATCACTTGTTTCACCACACCATGTACTCCTTAGGCAGGAGGGTGTGGGGGCGCCACCCCCGCCAACTCAGCAACTATAGCGCCCAAAGGGGGGAGCTATAGGGGGGCTCCATGGTGATAACGACTAACGAGCAACACTCGCGTGGATCGAGGAGAGTTATGACATTTGACCGTTTGAAATGGTCATATTTAAAAAAAAAAATTAGTTTTCCTTTTTTTTTATAAATTAAAATTATAAATACCCAACATTCCTTTCACTTTTTTATTCCATTCCCTTCATTTTCTCTATACTTTTTATACCATTCTCTACATTTTTTTAAACCATTCTCTACAATGTTTCCCAACAACCAAAACCCATGGGACCCGAACAATTCGTTTTGGCAAACTTTGCAAAACAACAAGCAAGAGTACCAGTATCGCCGAGACCCGCGTACGGGTGATCTTGGATATTATCCAATGCCACCAAGCACCCCAACTTCTCATCCCACCACTCCACTGATGCCCGGTTTTTTCGGGTATTATTCTCAACCCCTATTTTTCCCCTCAAACATACCCCAAACCCAAGACATACCCGAAACCCAAAACACAACCGAAACCGATTCCGTTCCCGAAACCCAAGTTGAACCCTCTTCTAGAAAAAAGAGAAGTCATAAAAAGAAGGTTAAGGCCGAAAAACATGCTACTAAGAAGGTCGAATTTTGGTCACCTAAGGAAGAGTTCGAGTTGGCAAAAGCATGGGTCGACGTATCGGAGGACGAGATTGTTGGTAAATTTTAATTCAAACATATTGTTTTGTAAATATTTTTTTATAGGAAACGACCAAGACTTAAAGGTGTTTTGGGGTCGTATACGTGAGAAGTTTTTCGCCGCAATGGGTCGTGGCGAATATTAAACACCCGACTCTTTTTCGGGAAAGTGGGGTGCTATGAGGACGAATGTTACCAATTTCAACAACATATACACTAATCTCGTCAACAGTAGTCGAAGGAAAAGTTGTGCGAGCGACGTCGATGTCATGACCCAAGCCCACAACGACTATAGATTGTACCATGGGCATGTTTTTACGTTGGTAACCACATGGGAGCTTCTTCGCAAATCTCCTAAGTGGCATCTTGTACCACCGTTCGACCCAACCCGCCCTAGATCTAAACGGTCCAAATCGACATCCACCACCGAACCATCAGGGTCCGATGCTAGTATAGTAATTAATCTAAACGACGATGCTGGAGAATTTGAAGAACCAGAAGAGCTGCCTCGACCAACTGCCTCGACCAACTGGTGGGGATAAAAGTAAGGCAGCGGCACGTGGAAAGTCTTCTACAACGCCATCAGATGGCCAGTCAAAGTTAAGCGACTTCGAGGCAAGTCTCAACAAAATAATCTCTATTAGGGAAAAAGACCAACAAATGAGAATGGAGAAACAAATCCAAAAAGACATTGTTTTTCTCGCAAGAGATTTGTCAAATCTACCAGAGGAGGACCGAGTCATTTTGGAGGCTCGTAAGGCACAAATTCGGGCAAAATATATGTAGTTTTTTTCTAGCATGTTGTGTTTTTTTTTTCTAGTACCTTGTGTTTTTTTTATGTTTTTTTTTTTCTAGTAATGAAAGTATGTTTTTTTTTTAATTTTCCTAGTTATTTTAAAATTGCCATTTAATTGAAAAAAATAAATATTTAAATAAATAAATAATTAGGTAATCATGACGGGGGCTCATCCACACTCTGCAAATTAAAGGGGGGCATGATAAAGCCTCAGACTGATATGACTCCTACGTGACGTTTAGATGGACTGATAAAGCCCCTAGGGGGCTCCAACCACACCCTCCGGCCTTAGAGAAATGACCCAAGTCGTGTGTCATAAACAACTTGGACACACTAGTCATATTAGATACAACTTTATTTGAACAATTTGGATGTATTGTTAGAATAAACATTCAATTTTATAAAAATTAAAGATAATAAAAATCACAGATTTCCTGTTCTAACTTTTTTAAAAGAGTTAAATTCCATTTTAGTTTATGTGTTTTGGGCTATTTTGTCAGTTTAGTCCAAAGGTTTGAAATATTGTCATTTTAGTCCAAATAGTTTCAATTGTTGTCATTTTAGTCCACTGGGTTAACTTCATCCATTTTTTCTGTTAGCTAAAAGGGTAATCCGATCATTTTATATAGTCGAATTGCCCTTCTAGTTAACATAATTACATATAAAATGACCAAAATGCCCTTCTAGTTAACAGAATAAAGGAATGGAGTTAACCTAGTGGATTAAAATGACAATGTTTGAAACTATTTGGACTAAAATGGCAACGTTTCAAACCTTTGGACTAAACTGGCAAAATGGCCTAAACCACAGGGACTAAAATGACATTTAACTCTTTTTAAAACGCAATGGTATAATATATAAAAACCCTAGTATTTAAAAAAATCTTAAAATATACTAAAGCCAAAAGTTTAACATTTTTTTTTGTATTTAGAAAAACCATAAAAATATACTAAAGCCAAAAGTTTAACATTTTTCTTATGAATAACAATGTTGTGGCCGACTAGATGACGATCATATTGCACGAACAATGACGTTAAGAACAGGAGACGGTTGACTAGGGGTAACGACATGAAACATTGAGGTGATGAGCAAACTGTCGTTTATCGGTTTAGGGTCTAACTTTTAGATTTGATTTTAATTTTTTTTATTGGCGTGATTGGGCTAGTACGTATAGATATAGTTGTAAAGGAGAAGGTTCATTTGAGAAGAAAATTTAATTGAGAAGAAAAAGAACAAATGGTAATTTTGTAAAACGTTAAATAACTTTTCACTTATCTCATTTATTATCATATTTGACTAATTAATTAATAAAAAAAAAAACTATCATCCTCCACACTAACTTTTTTTACTACACACACCAAAAATTATCCTATACAACTCTTAATTTATCTTATACCTCGTAATTTATCATACACTTAAAAAAAAAATTTTAAATATATATTTTGAAGATAAGTTACAAAATTTAATTTAGTTAGGTATTAAAAAGGAAGACTGCAAATTAATGATCTATGTAGATTTACCAATGTACCCTTATAGTAACATTAAATACTTATATTAAATGAAGTAAAATAAAGAATTCTTATTGCTTAACATTTTTATTTTTCTTTTTACAAAAAAATTCTTCTCATTTGAACTCTTCACTAGTTGTAAATTTGTATATAGTGGATCAAAATCTAATAGAGTGGTATATATAAAACTATAAATTTAATTTATATTTAAGTATATATGTATGTGTGTCTATATAGGTGTGTGTATATGTATAATTTATATTTG